>JASUUL010000022.1:4605000-7005000 GCA_030449875.1 Aegle marmelos | reverse complement strand
GGAGACAGTCAGTTTCTTGGATGACGGTGAGTTATTTAGAGGTCTCTTAGTGGCGTTATCATCGTCCCATGGCGCCTTGATCCCTGCTGGAGAGGGTGG
This sequence comes from Aegle marmelos, assembly GCA_030449875.1. Taxonomy (NCBI): domain Eukaryota; kingdom Viridiplantae; phylum Streptophyta; class Magnoliopsida; order Sapindales; family Rutaceae; genus Aegle; species Aegle marmelos. The sequence goes on along the minus strand of JASUUL010000022.1, from coordinate 7,004,901 downwards.
AGGTTGGTTTGGCTCTTGATCAGAACCAAACAAGTAACCAAGTGAACTATGCCCGCCGCCAGAGCTTTCGCCTCTTTTCATTGTTACTCTGCTAGAGCTTCTTAGCTTGTTCTTATGTAATGAGCTGAAGGAAGGGGCTCATATATTTATACATAGGAGCTAGATATATATAGCTGACACTATCATCAATATAAATGTATCTATGTCAATTATGAGAAAGACTTGGGTGTGGCCCTCCCAGACTCCTTGACCAATCATGTAAAAGTAAATGCATGTTATACAAGAATTCACAGTGAATGTGTGCTACAGTGGAAGTTTTAACCTTAAGTAGGAAAAAGCATGTCAACTGACTTCACATCTAACAATTTGGTCAATTTGGTGAATTCCACACACACACACACACACACATATATATATCACGCAGAATGGACTTTCATAATTCCACCTTACGTATGTACGTTGGCGTATATTGATTTACTCTCTTTAAAATATGAATTTGGGTTCCGAACTTAATTAATTAGCTGAGTTGCGAGCTTTTGAAGACTCTTTTTCAATTTGATCATTCGCAATAACTGATTGATCATTGATTTAAATTACTTATTTATTTTTACTGAATAACTACGTCGTTCTCAACTTGTGTTTTGTTCAGTACGAGGTCACGTCAGTATGAAACTCAAAAGTCCCATGAACAATAGTCGAATTCATGAGTTAGACCCAACTTTTTGAGTATACAGGAAAAGCATTCGAATCTTTCGGCAAGACAACATTTTTCGACGTGTCGAGCAAACCTGCTTTTTTGAATCAGAAAAGAAAAGCATGCATTCCAAGTTCTCTAAAGAGAGAACTTTTTGGAAGTTTTTGTTTGGAGGAGTGGTCGATTTTATTTTATTTTTGCAAACGAGGTATTTTTACATGAAAACGCATGCCATGTATGTTAAAGCATTCATATAGATGGTATAGATGCACCATACGTAACCTATAAACATAAAAATCTAAGAATTTTGGGAGTCTATATTTTGACGAAATGACGAGGAAGTAATTGAATCAACATATATAGCCCATGATGTAAACCCTATACTTTTTTATTGCATGCCTCACTTCAATACTGAAGAAGCACTTCTCTCTCTCTCACACATCCCCCCCCCCCCCAAAAAAAAAAAAAAAACAGGGACATAAGTACATAACCCCGCATGCACATATATCTGATTGATGCGAAAGCCTAACCACATATGATTGATGCCTAAACCTAACCGCAGCTCTTCAAATATCCTTTGATTTTGTGATTATAATTCCAGTTAGGTACACAACCACACACACGTACATATATATGATTGATGCGTAAACCTAACCACAGCACCCTTAAATATCCTTTGTGTTGGATTTTTAATCTAACATTGTTGTATCCTTAATCCAATATTACATTGATACGTGAATAATTATGTATTATGATTGTTATATAAGGTTAAGTCTAATTAAAAGTGATCTATTAAAGTTTTCAGTAATATAGGTTTTAAAGCATTTGATAAGGTGTAAATCATTAATATGTAGAGACTTAAGGTTAATTTATATTTCTATGATGGGTTAAAATAGAAATACCTAAAAATAATAGAAAAAAATTGTCTATATAAATGACTATGGTTCTGAGGTCACATGTATCTTTCTATTCCTTTTAATATCTCATCATTAGAGACAGAGCACAAAGAAAATTAAATAATTTTATAGGAGAATATATTAATTTGGAAGGACAACCATAGAACTTTAGAGAATAATTAAATGTTATGCATTCAGGTATGCTTCCGCATATTCTGTTATTGATCACTGGTGATACAGTATTAATTCTCTTAGTTTATTGGTGATGATTTTTACAAAAGGATTTTTTATTCTAACGCTTTGATTTTGTTATTATAATTCCACGCAATTGTATAGCTTAAACCTTTAATTATGCAATGGTATTTGGACAATAAATGGGTAAGTTGAAATCTTGTACAATTTTGATGTGGTGTAAGTTTGTAACTTGGACTACAGACATCACATTTTGACATAAAACGGACCATTTGAAAACTTGAAATGAGAAAATGAAATTCTATAGAGTTAAACCATAAGGTTCATAATATTTTTGGTCAAATTCCTTTGTTTTTGGACTCAAATCGATATCTAAAGTTATTTTTTAACTAGCAATAGCATTAGGAAAGATCAAACATTAGTATTTTATATCCTTTCCAAGAAAAATAATTTTCACTTCCATTTTCTGGAGTTTTTATAATTATTGAACACTCATTTTAAACTCAAGTATTTTAGAAATTACACAATGTTGGAGCTTTCTACAGTAATGTTTATATATAGAGAGAGAGAGAGAGAGAGAGGAAACTCTAACATTGTGTAATTTCTATAGAAAATGAAAAGTTGCGGGAATAGGTCAATCAAAGCCTTATTAGGATTACAAAACTTTTATCAATAACGGAATATATGATTCATAATTTGTTATCTTTATTGTTTTCTACTTTATTTGTTAGTTTGCTTTAAGTACGTATAGAGAGCTGATCCACTGGGTGTAGTCGCCAAGCTCCTCATCCAAGAGACCAAAACCCTTTTGTTATAGATTTGTAATATACTCTTCACTTATAATCATCCAAAAGAATAAGCATCGTTATCTTAAGGTGTTGCATGAAAAAGAGGCTTGATTGACCTAGATACAGCAAAATTGGACCCCCTCAAGTGTCTTGTAATGTACTATTTTATTAGAGAATGAAAAAGTTGAAGGAATAGGTCAATTAAAGGCCAGCTAGCTTAGGGTTAGCAAAATGTTTCATTAACGCCAATAACACCGCACCAATAAAAGTACTTCTAGCATAGGTATAGATATGCATTATTAATTACTAGCTTCAAAAAATCATTTTATTTTTAGCTGTGAAATCATAAATCTGATGTGGGAACATGCATCGACATTGCATTGTTGTATGATATACACTTAGCCGGGTACTATTCGGTTCCACCCAAAATCGAACCAAATCAGAACCGAGCAGATCTTGAAAATCAGAATAGAATGCAAACCGAATTTTAGAATTGAACCAAATAATTCATTTCATTTTGGTTCCAGAGCATTTGTTTTAAGAAATTTAATTTCTTTTCAAATATTTAGACTTTTCATCTAAATTCAACCATTTTTTAATTCAATTTAATTGGATCCACTAATGATTCATGCTTTGTTAAAAAAATGATATGAAATAATTTAATAATAATTAAGTATTAAGGTTGGCCAGTAAAGGTCGGAGAAGTGTAATTACTAATTCTTCAAGCCAACATTCTTAAGACAAAAGACCAAAGAGGGGGCAAAAAAGGAGGGAAAATTCTTTGTTCATGGTTCTTGTACAGTTAGGTCTCAATGAAGTCTTAATTAGAGTTAGAGAATCTTTTTAAATTGAAATTAATTGTTTTATCACATTGTGATATTTTACATCGTTCAATGGACCCATTCGAAAATAATTAGATGATGACAAAATTAAAATTTTTCTTTTTTTTTTAATTTTAACATTGGACTAATCAACATTTTGATTAAACGTTTTTTAACCATTTGGTTCTTACTGCTCGAGCCAAACCGAATACATATCCCTAGATATACTATGTTTGTTCCCTCTCTTTGTTGAACATAAAACATCAATTTTTAATTTTGATATTCAAGTTTTTTATAATCTCAACTTCTTCATTGATGATACCTGAAGTTCTAGAGTGGAAATATATTATACCATAAATTCGATTAAATTTGAGAATCCTAAAATTTTTCAGCTGCGAGTTGAGAAAATATTGTACCAAACAACAACATTGTATTATAGTCATTCTCAATTGATGAACCAACCTTTCTTTGCACTTACTGTAATTTAGAAGTCGGGAGAATTGATTTCAAATGAAATTACATTTAAGAACTTTAAATTGTATTGTAATGTTTGTGATCATTCAAATTGTATTGTAGCGTTACTAAAAACTAAAATTCTTATAACACCCTTTTGAATATTATTTCCTAAAATACCATCAGTTTACTCGATAAAATATATATTCATAAGTTAAAATTAACTCTTTATCATAAAATTTTATTTAAAAACTCTTTTTAAATTGCATACCAATCCTAAATATTAAATTTCTCTTAATGTTTTTTTTTTACTTCTTATTGTATAATCTCTATTTTTATAATTCTAGACTCTTATAATTTTTTCAAAAAATTAATTTAATTAAAATTTAAAATATAAATATAAATTATAAAATGGGATGGGACGGGTGTAAAATTTTTTTAAAAGAATAATTTAATTGAATTTTCATTTAAAATAAGAAATAAATTAATTTGTATTACAGTACTTAAGTAATTTCAACTATAATTAAAAAAAAAAAACCTGTAATTTCAACTACAAAGGGATTTTAAGAAAAGGCCTGCCCTCTTCACGATTTCACTGGACCAGACCGAATCACACCCCTCTGCAATTTGGACTGAGCTGAGCCTATATGATTGTGGATTAGAGTTGACCTCCTACCGGCCTTGTAAACTCTATCAAACCCCTATTGCTGTGTTCATACTTAGCACTTATGAAAATTACAAAAAGGGCAAAATATTATAATAGAGTTAATTAAATCCTAACACATGCCTTTTTTTTTTTTTTTCATAATAGACGTTCTTATCACAAGGTGATTTCTTTCTTCATTTTTTCAAATTTATTTTAATTTTTTATAAAAACTAATTATATCATAAATTAGGATTTAAAGAGTGGAGGTTGAATAATTTTTCTGTACAAATATTATTTTATTTTATTTTGAAAGGAAAGATAATTTTAGTTAGTCATATTACATTGGCACTGGCTTTGTAATGTTGTGTAATAGCCAAAACACTGTATTATAATATGTTGTGTTTGGCATATTGTATTATTTTTTAGGATATATTTGGCATACTATATTATATTATAATGCACTACGTTATTTATTTATTACAAATTATATTGTATTAAGTTATATTACATTGACATTGTATTATATTAATGCTTTACAATGTTTGATTATTTTGAATTAATCACCACAGAATCAATGTTTGGTACCATATTGGATGGTATTAATTTCATTTATCCTATGTTTGGTGTTTTATTGCTCTATATTGATTCTGTGGTGATTAATTCAAAATAATCATTAATAAAAAAATAATCAAATAATTTTCGACATCAATCTACTTTGCTCAAAAATGCTAGAACACTTTTTACTTTCAATTTATTAAATATATCATTTATCTTATAAAAAAAAGTTTTAAACAAGCTTAATAAAATCAAACATCGATTTAATGAACAATTAATGAAAAAAACAAAAATAAAAGGCAGAAGAAAAGAACATGGTCTCTGCAGAGTGCGGAGTTTTAGTTTGATAATGAAATTGTAGCAAATCTAACACCGATTCTAAACATAATTAATTAGAAAACTTCATCCAGCAACCAAGTCATTGATTAGAAACACTAATCCTATAAAACATTCAATAACGAAACGCTATCATTCAAAAATAAACTCTAAATAAAAAATCAAATGCAAATTAAGAAATCAAATTTGCATGTTGATGGTTACTGCGGTTAAGGATAGGCGCAGCAATGATAGAGCTAGAGTCGAGGTGGTGGTAGAGCTGTAGTGTCGCGTAGTGCAGCAGCGGTGGGGCTGCTAATTACGCGACGCGAGGCGGCGAAGCTGTAGCGTTGCGCGGCAAATCAAGATGCCTTAGTGATCGAGAAAGGCTCGCGTGCATTGAAAATCAAGGGGCGAAGACTAAAATTGTTGGATGGGTGGCGGATCAAGGCTGTCCGTCCATTTGGAAGAGAGGAGACGAAGAAATTGCTTGATGCGTTTCATAAGGAGAAGAGAAGAAGAAAATTCTTATTCAATTTTTTGTTTTTGAGATGTAATGCAATTCAGTATAAACCCGAATCCCCTACGAGCTTCCATTATGCGAATTTTACCGCACTAAAATTTTTGTTCATGTAACACCGTGTAATAACCAAACATTGTATTTGTAATATTTTAATGCAATTTAGGACACTAATACAATATAATAATAATTTCTTTTAACAATAAAATTATGATTATAAAAATAGGATTTTATAAGATTTTTAAAGGAGCGTGGAAAACATTACACTGTCAGTGATATTAGTTAACCAAATGTATAAAGTTGAAATGATTGAAAATAAATATACCATATGAATGGGGATGCCAGAAATGCCCAACTCAGTTCGAGCAAAGGTATATTCGGTGGAGTTAACTCAAATCAAATATAATTTTTTAACACTTAAGTTAGGTTTGGGTTTTACCTAAATAACTCAATGAGACATAAAAATCTAATAATTTCATAGTAAAAATATATTTTATTTTAATATTTATTTAATCCACTAGTAATTTATATTTAAAGTTTAAAATGCTTTAAACTCAAAATTTAAGGCCTGATCTGATAAAAATAAAAATAAAAATTTATAAAGTATACATTAAAAAAAAAAAAAGAAAAAAGACGAGTAAGGATGCTTTACGGACAAAATAGGTAATCCCAGCAATTCTCTTTGGGCCGCGCAGGGGATCCACCAAGAAGAGCAACGTGTCAACTCAGGGGCTAAGCTTTTGACACGCATGCTCAAATATCTAACATTGGCCAATAATATGGCAGACAATCACATCCCAAAATTTCTTCGAAATGCACCGATGATATAGCCTAGCCATTGTGGTGCAACCTACGTGGCAGTATCTCAAACCCTTCATTAAATGCACTAAAATCCAGATGTTGAGTTCCGGCAATCAGTTTCAAGTCCAAAACCTGAAACTTGCTGTCGAGTGCTACGCGATCCGTTGGCGGGCCATCAGCCTCTCGTTCGCCTGTGTGACCCTGACTCTGTCCTCTTTCTTACTGTTCTCCAGACACCACCTTCAAATTTCCATTTTTGCCCTTGATTATTTTATCGAACCGCGTGAATATACCAAACGGGCTTCTTGTGAAATACTGATCTTTAAAATATTTCCTGAATTATTATAAACATTAATTTATAGTTCACTTTCACTAATAAATAAAAGAATTTTCATCAGGATATGTTTATTTTTTTATTTTTAATAAAAATAAAAATAAAATAAAATTTATAATAATTAAGAAGGTATTTTAAAAATTAACATTCCATAGAAAAAGTAATTTAAAATCAACCCTTTTAGTTTGGATTTTTGTACGCAAGTCTCTTTCATCTTAAGCATGTTGCATAAACGTGACAAATTATAAGAGCCACTTGACCACGTCTTTCCCATGTGGAGGTGTTGGTCTATTTTTAATAATAGCTGTTCATTCTTCACAATTAGATGTTTATATATACAACATAATAATCATATTTAACTAATATAATATTTTCATGCTATAACTTATTATTATTAGAACACAATTTTTTAAACTATTCATTTAGTTTAAACGCAAAAGTAAAATTACCTAACAATTGTCGCATGTTACAACGTTACAATTTTTTTAAAAATAAAATTATTTATTATATTTTTTAAAATTTGTGTGAACGGACAGAACGGTCACAACTTATGCCTTAAATTCAATGAGCCATATAAAAAAAATAAGGAAGTTACATAATTCCGAAAAAAAAAAAAGAAATTAGTAAACGGGACGTTAGCGAGTTTGTATTAAAAGAAATTAAAAAAAATACAAAATTAGTGTAAATAGCAAACTATAACGTCACATGTACTAGATTTTTATTCTAACCAATGTTTCGATGATGTGGATTGATGTCAATTTACAAAATTATCCACGCAGACAGATTCACAAGGATACTGTTAATCAAAGTTTTAGGTCCAATTCAAATTGGACACTTCTTGTAATTAGACCCCAAAAAAAAAAGGCATATTGGACACTTCCTGTAATTAGACCCCAAAAAAAAAAAAAAGGCAGATTGGACACTTCTGTAATTAGACCCAAAAAAAAAAAGGCAGATTGGACACTTCTTGTAATTAGACCCCAAAAAAGAACGTTAATCTTGTAATTTTACTGAAAAACAATGTCAAATATTTGATCAACGCCTCCCTCTTGCTCCAATCGTGTGTATTTTATACCCAAGAGCTTTGCAGGAGAAATTGTGGTCTGCATCCGTTTTACTGCCACACAAGAGTCCACGACTTCGCGCTTCAGGCCATTAAACACCATAATCCACAATCCACTTCACACCAACTCTTCTTCTTTTCTAGGGCTTTTAATCTAGAAGCCAAAACCTCATACTCCCAGCAGCAGCAGCAGCTTCTCAGCATCTCTTGTAGCCAAACAAAACCCCATCATGGCGGTCGGACTATTGGCCGCCATAGTCCCCAAGCCCTTCCGTCGCATCCAACTTCAACCCTCTCCACTCCTCACAACAAAACCAACTCCCCTTTTTGCCCCTCTCGGTACCCACCACAGCTTCTTTAATGGCAAAAACCGAAGAAAAATCAACTCTTTCACCTTATGTTTTGTTTTAGAGGAGAAAAAACAAAGCACCCAGATCGAGACTTTCACGGAGGAGGAGGAGGAGGAATTGGGTACCCAGATCTCGACTGCTGCTCGCGTGGCCGAGAAATTGGCCAGAAAGAAATCCGAGAGGTTAACTTATCTCGTTGCTGCTGTCATGTCTAGTTTTGGTATCACTTCCATGGCTGTCATGGCTGTTTATTACAGGTTCTGGTGGCAAATGGAGGTACTTCAAACAAATTATACTTGTCCTAATGTTATGGGTTGGTTGTATGAACACAAGATTTTGCCCCTCTTTTGATGATGCTTACATGTTAATGTATTCGTGCAGGGCGGAGAGGTGCCTTTGGCTGAAATGTTTGGCACATTTGCTCTTTCCGTTGGAGCTGCGGTAAGTTCAATCATCTTCTTTATTATAATGATCTAAAAACAAGACTAGAATTTTGCTTCTAATAAGAGCCGCAGTGGGGAGATTACAAGCTCGATAGGTCTTTATCATTAAAACTGTAAAACTGAGGGGCCTTTGTAAATTTACTTTGTGAAGGCCTTTTATTTTTGCTCGACTATGGTTCTGGCAGATTATGTGTTGATGATTCGCATCGGGTACGTTTTTTTCTCATTTGCAGGTTGGCATGGAGTTTTGGGCACGATGGGCTCATAAAGCTCTGTGGCATGCTTCTTTATGGCATATGCACGAGGTACTGGTCTAATAGGCCTCCATGGCTTCAATTTTGTTCTCATTTTTTGCTTCAAGAAGTTATGACATGTAATGTCTGTAATTGAAATTGAAAAGAAAGTTATTTTCGTAATCTGATTGCAGTCTCACCATCGACCAAGAGAAGGTCCTTTCGAGCTAAACGATGTTTTTGCCATAATCAACGCAGTCCCAGCCATAGCCCTTCTCTCTTATGGCTTCTTCCACAAAGGCCTCGTTCCTGGTCTTTGTTTTGGCGCTGTAAGTTCCCCGATAATCCCATAATTAATAAAATTAAATTGATCCTCCGAATTAGCGGCGGGATTAGTTAATTGGTTAGTTAGTTAATTGGGCGCATGGGGTAACCAGGGACTTGGCATTACGGTGTTTGGGATGGCCTACATGTTCGTCCACGATGGTCTCGTTCACAAAAGGTTTCCCGTGGGTCCCATTGCCAACGTGCCTTATTTCCGGAGAGTCGCTGCAGCTCACCAGGTAAATTAATTACGTACTAATGAACTATTTTTAATTATTTTTAACAAGATTAAATTAACATATCCCCCAACGGGATCTAACGACCAAGATTTCGTTCGATTCTGCCGCTTGGCTTTAGCTTCACCACCGGGACAAATTCCAAGGTGTTCCATATGGGCTGTTTCTAGGACCTAAGGTGGGCCCCTTCTACTCTTACATTTTGTATTTTGCAGATAAACTTTTAGAGAATTAAACTGGGGTCAATTTGGAGGCCAGCCCACCACCAATTGTTTTAATTACTAGATTAATTTTAAAAAAAATGGGCTTTATTATTATTATTATTATTTTTGGTTTTGTTACATAAAAGCAGGCTACTTTTGCAAATTGATCTTGGTCTTAGGTGCTTTTTCATTAGTTTTCCTATTTTATATTTAATTGTTCGTCAAATTTTGATTATTTTTGTTATTTGATTTTGTGATGCAGGAGCTTGAAGAAGTAGGTGGGCTGGAAGAATTGGAGAGGGAGATCAGTAAGAGAACCAAATCATACAACAGGGCTCCAAAATAATCAATTTAATGTGGGGACCAATTTTGGATCAATTTGTCAGTGTAGGGAAAAAAAGATTATGAATGATTGTGGGTTGATTACTGTTGTAAAGTTTGTGATATAATCAATGAAATAATACGAGGGATTCACTAGTACGGCATGAGTGGGCCAGTCGTATCAACCCACTTTTATCATCCTATTTATACTAGCTACACCTTTTGAAAACGTGTGTTTGTACAAATCAATTTGTTTAAGAAATGAGACATTTAGAGCATCCCGAAAATCTCTTCAAAATAAGTAGTAATTAATAAGTATTTTTGTTCAATTTAATTTAATGCATGCAAATTTAAAAATAAGTAGTAATTAATAAATTAAACATAAAATATTAATTATATAGCTACTTGAAAACATATAACAAATTGAAGAAAAAAATATTTGTTGTGAGATGTGTTATGTGTATGAGTTTAATAATATTTAATAAGATAAAAAATATTGTTATGTAGCTTTTTTTTGTAAAGAAAAATAAACAATAATTATTATTACTTTTTTAATAAAAAATAATAAATAATAATAAAAGATGAACAAACTCACTTAAAAATCTTAAAGAGTGAAAAGTATATTTTATTTAAAAAAATTTAATTAAAATATTTTTTGGAGTGTTTAATATTAATGTAGCTCTTTAAATAAAATATAAAACTTTGTTATTCTTTAACTAAAGTGTAAAATTTTATTTTTAAAGAACCTTTTAAGTGAGGTTCTTAGTACTTTATATAGTTCTTTCTTTTTCTATTTAGGGGTAGCAATATTTGAATTGACATTTCATTTTTAAACATAAATTTTTATACGTAGTTAAACGATATCAAGTGATAATGTTGCTAGCAATAATGTGACTACAACATCAATTTATCACAATAATAAATAATAAGCCTTATCTTTACATAAGCATGACAATGTAATTGTCATAGTTAAAAACTTTTATTCGATATTATGGTTGAGCACTTATTTAACATATTAGAGGTTTTCGTAGCTAGCACAGTACGAGAATTAAGAGTTTGGCATTCATGTACTTATGCTTTGTTTGATATTGAGTTATTGTATTTCACAAGCTACAATCACTAAAAAAATATATAATTATAAAATAAAAATTAATAGTGTATAGTAACCATGACTTTTACAAAATATGTTTGATAAAAATAATAAAAATACTATAGGTTTTTCATGATTAAGAGTTAGAATAAATCAATTTAGCTCTCAAGTTATAGCTATTAGCATTTATTAAACATTTCGTAATTTTTAAAATGCATCTATTGAATCTCAATACAAAATAGAACTTCATTTTGTGTTAATTAATTAATATTTCAATTCCTACGGGTATCGTATCTTATCTCATGTTAGGCATTTGTTTCAATCAAATCCATTTTCATGTCTTTGTTTGAGTCTTTTGAGATCCACGCACGATGATGATGTGTTGATTTCTTAATATCTTCATCACCTTAAAATCAAATAGACGTTTCGCGAGAAGAAATTGAAAACATGCTAAAACTTAATCTTTAATACTATTTATTAAACTCGTGTTTATCGGATTAAGGTTTTTAGTCTACCGACTTCAATAATTGCCAAAATTTGCATTTTCTCTAATTGGAATCACGCGCCAAAGCTTTCAACAGGGACATGGTTTTATCAAACCTACCTAAATCCATTTGCATAAACTAGATTATCTAATGATTTTTTAACCACCAATAAGGATCCCAACGACACCGAACATTGGCTGATTTCGGTGAAAGGGTCAAATGTCAGCCCATCAATCGGCCAATAACCCGAATCCATGAATATGCCTGTCACATCCCCTGCGCTTATAAATCTCATTTCATGACCGACGAAAGTTGGTCACCGGTGCAATCGCCACGTGGCCACTTTTAATCGGTAGACGAGCGCAACTTTTTGAACGATAAAGACGGGGATAGGTGGAACGCTCCGTTTAGACGAAGCAGATATTTTGATGGGAGTTGGTATGTTACAGATATTATAATTTATGATTAATTTAAAATTATTTAAACAGTATAATTAAGTATCAGTCCAGTTAATTTGGGTCGTCAAATTCCTTTGCATTAAAATACTATAAATAGTCATTATATATATATATAAACCCAAAAATTTGTGTTTTTAAAATACCAAACTTTTAACCAATCGGTAATGAAATTGCATTAATTATTTAAAGATAACAAATTCGAACTGTATCTTCCCGCAATAGTATAATTGGCGAACGAAATTGCATCAATTATTAACCGGGTATGTTGCCGATTTTAGATCGTCAAAAAGGCAACCTACTTTTGTGAACGAAAAACAGCAAATAGTTCTCAAGCAAATTGCCCTAAAAAACTCAAATCGATAGAAAATGAAACGTGGAAACAACAATAGTTATCCAGAAAAAAGCGTCACCCACTCGAAACAAATCACTTTAGATTGTCGAAAGAATGCATTATATCATCACGAACTTTCAATAACTTTTTTAATTCTTTTTATTCGGTACTGGGCAACGTGTAAATTCTACGAGGAGCCAACCCTGGGGACCCAAATTGTCTGCGCAAAAACGTAACTTTGGGTGGTTCATGCACTCGCTTTTTGGCTCCATATTGAATTATTTGATCAAAGAAATTACTTTATTTAGTGGGGCTTGCATTACGATCAAGGCATACTTGTCAAAACGTCGAGGGAGCATCGCGCGTAACCGTGATTGTAATAAAAGTCAAATAATGGACGTTCCCATTTCATTTGGTTATACATTATTCGATATTGGATTGGCTCCGACACCCGAAGTGTCATTGATTGTGTAATTTTTTTTTTTCCCCCTATCAATTTGCATTGACATTGACGTTGAGTCATTGGAACTAGCCTGAAAAAGTGTATTCAGTTGCGACCTATCCTTCTAAGTGATGGCTTCTATTTGTATTTTTTTCTTTTTAAAGTAAAAGGTATGTTCAATTTAAATTAAATTTTAGATTCTAATTCTTTAAGATTTAAACTTAAATAATTAATTAACTAATTTTACTCAAAAATTATTGGATTAAGTATATTTTTTTAAAAATAATTATAATGCAACTCAAACGTTTTAAGATCCACCAAAACTTCGCATAGACAACTTTGTCCTATTACTGATTCTTTTGAAAAGAAAAAAGGCGACTAATTTCCAGCGAATTTCTTGCACCGCCCAATTAAAAATGGAGACCAACACGACCCACCAAGGTCGGGGACTTTGCGGGTACGTTGATGTCAGTTCGTTGGTCTTCCATTATTTTCCTCGAAAGTCAAAATTAAAAAATGGGCATGCTTGTTTATCAAGCCACGTATATGCCTGGACCGCCCCAGAGAGTAGAGTCCACAATAACAAAAACAGAGACGTGTAAATAAGTAATAAGCTTGTGAGACTTGATTTATTTATTTCAACGGATTAGGAATTTACTATTTAGGATAGCAAATTAACTAATAATTTACTCACGAGTTAAATTTTCTTATAAGTATGTTTATCCACCCTTTGTAAAAAGTTAAGTGCATTTCATTGGAAGTGAGCTGGAAAAGTCTGATTGGTTTGTTTATGACATACTAAGATTTTTCTATAACGCTAAAATAAATAACAATATCAAAATTTGCCATCTAAATATATCTCTACCAATTAAATAACGTGAATTGGATAATTATTTAAAAGAGAATGATGATGATAATACTAATAACAACAATTCTCTTCATGCTCATCAATTATTCGACAATTAAGTAGTTTTTTCCATGCTACTCAATTATCTTACAACTGCAGTACATTCCCCCAACCCCTGCCCCACCCTCCACCCCCCCCGGCCGAGGGGGCCCTTTCTTTTCTTTCTCTTTATTGGATTAGCAACTTAGAAAGAAAAAATAAATTAATTCAATCACATCACAACAATGAAAAGGTCATAAAAATCTAATGTTTGATACTTATTCACATGAACATGATTATTTATATTCTTTATTTATTTATTTTGTATAATTGCACAATTTATTAAGATAAAAGAGAAGAAGAACAGATTACAATGAAATCAAAATGTTGGGTAGCAAATGGATCTAATAAAAATATTTAATTATTAATAATATAAACCAAAATTATTTATAAGAATATGAAGGAAGCTAGACCTAAATTAGATTAGGAAACTAATTTAAATTAAGCAATTGTCAATGATTTGGGTAACTAGTAAATATTAATGACTGGGGTAGTGATGTTTCCTTTCAAATCAAATAACCCATAATAGATCCCACTATTAATACTGTAATTCCTTTTTCATCATCATAAAAAAATCAAAAAATTTACTCATTTGACTAATTTTCAATTTTTAATATCATAAAAAACCACATTCTATATTTTCTTATAATAGTAACCACTCACAAGATTTTTAAACCACAATTCCCCTAAAACTAAACAAAGAAACCCTCAACTCCTAAACAATAGCTGATCATCTCCACAGTACCACAACACTTTTCATTTCACCTCTCTCACATTATTCAACTATCATTTAACCTACCTTTTTATCTATTTCACATTCATTAAACTCATGTATTTATCCAAGTATTGAAGACAAAATCAAGCAACAAATTAAAGTATAATAAGAAGTTAAGCTTATATTTCTTTAATTTTTATCTTTTATTTTTTAGTTAGGTTTTATACAAAAGATTGATTGCTCATTTTATTATAATATGGGTACATTAAATGGTTAATGTGAGGTCATAAATTTATAAATTAATAAAATTCTAGTAAGATCCGATGAAAATGAGTTTTGAACAATGTTGAAGACGAAATCCAAAATCAAGGCCATAAGTATCTATTGCCCAAGCTTAGATTGACTTGTCGCTCGGGCGATAGGTACATCACCTAGATTCTGTATTTCATCACCCAGGCGACATAAGATTTTGCCTAGGCAACAGAATATTGTATGTTGGGTGATTAGTGCTCATGTCACCCAATATACAATCACATGTAATTTGATCGACTTTATCTGTCACCTGAGTAATGGTGCTGTCACTCAGATCACTCGAATTTACTGATAATTAGTTATTTAATTAATATAGTAATATTATTATTTATAATTTTTTAATAAAATATTATTATTATTATTATTTTGCATCAGGTTAAATAGAGTCGATAGTTTTTAAGATATATTTGGATTGAGTGTTCAAGACTTTGAAGGATGATCATATAGAGTATAATAATGAAAAGGTCACAATATTTTACTTTAAAGAAGATGCAATATTTGAATAATTTATTACAAAATTGTATGGAATTATAAAAGAAAAGTTTGGATGAATATTCTTTTACTGTAAAGAAAAACGTGAAATCAACTCATCCGTTGCAACCCATTGATTCACTACCTATAGATATAGTGGACGATGAAATGGTGAGAGTGATTATGCATATGAACTCTTATCCAATTAACCATAGGTACACTTATATTTATGTGACAAAATCAAGTAATGGACAGTTCTTTAGAAAATTGAGCCACACGATGTGTTTAGGTGACAATGATATGGCATGCATAAAATATCTAATGAAATGTATGGCAATAATGATGTCACATGCGCAAAATGACTAATAAATTGTGTGGCAATAGGCTCGTTGCCCGAGCGACACAGCCTATTACCTAATTTTTCAGAGAGTTTTCAATTGCTTAACAAAATCAAGCAATGGATAATTCTTTAGAAAATTAAGTGATAGAACGTGCCACTCGAATGACAATGATGTCACATGTGTTAAAAAGCTAATGAATTGTGTGGTGAAATAATCATCGTCCGAGCGATATAGCATGTCACCCGATTTTTTAGAGAGCTATCCATTGCTTGATTTTCCAAAAAGTTACATTTTACTTGATTCTGGTGGCTACTAAAAATGTCAATTGGTAATAGGAACATGAAATAAGACTGCATAAAAGTATGTGCTTAATAATATGTCTTTTTACAAAATTTCATTTGCAAAAATATTTATCGCTATCTTTTTCCTAAGCAAATCTCCACAATAACTAAAGTTAGGTGTGTGGCCTAATATTAGATAAGACATATACACCAACATAGACACTCCACAGTCGTCGCGACCTGGGATTCAATGCAATAAATTGCAAAAATATTTGTATTCCCAACATCCATTTAGCTGCTTTTCCTTATGTTTTTTTTTTTTTGTAAAAATCTATTCGTTCTAAATAATGAGGAATGATAACTTTGAGTGGTAACAGTCTCTTAAAATATTCTGAGTCATCGTAAAGTGCAATTAATGATTGGTAAAACCATATCTCTTTTATTTGTTAGATCCAATTAAGCTAACAACCAATGATCTCCCCTGAAGTTCACCAAATCCAGGGTCTTTCATGGTTAGAAAATGACTAAACATTGACTTTTGAATAGCCCAAATAGAGTATTAGTTAACTAATTTTGTATACGTGTGGTAACAAAATTAAATTCGAAACACAACCTATGAAATAATTCTTAATTAGTATCATGAACAATCAAGGATGCATCTGCTTGTCGAACATATCTAAATAATAAACTAAGACAACATTAGCATAAATGTTTCCAAAAATACCAAAAATGAAAACAATTGAAAAACTTGTGTTGTCGCCCAAATTCAGTTATTATCGCCTTGCGTCACCTGGTATAATTAAATTTAGACAACACAATTTTATTTTCTAGATTTGGTTTCTATTGCCTAGAACACAAGCAACATGATGTATCGTCCAACTGAATCATGTTGTTGCCCATTTACTTAGCTGGGCAACGCATGTGTGTCACCTGTATTGTCCAGCCTCTCACACCACACATGGCCATTTGGTTGGGCAATAAGGGGAAGCCACCTGGCTTACCCAAAGCTTGGCATGGCCAAAATTTGGGCCATACAGGCAACCACCCATATTCTTGATTAGTGGCACACTAACCTTTTCTTTAATCTTAAAATTATTATAACTTTAGATCAATGATTTCTCAAGTCATTTAAATAAATATTTGCTATGCCATTTATTAGATATCTTATTTATAAGGAGACTCTAATATTTTCATACCAATACATATCCTAATGATTAACTATGACCAATGATGAATCAACTAGGCAACATAAATAAAAATTTATTCTAAATTAATGAAAAAAATTGAGAAAGCACCTAAGTCGCCGATAACAGAAGTGAAGAATTGGTGATTGGACTAAACTGCAACTCATAAAAATCGCCATTGGAAGTAAAAGAAATCACCACCAGAAGTGAAAAAACTCAACTAAACTCAAGAAACACAGGAAGTAAAGGAACTCGCATAGGCGTAGTTAGGGCAATAGGAGATTTTTTTAGGTGAATATTGGGCAAAATATTTTAGTTGTTTTGTTTTGACAATTTAAGGATATTTTACTTTAAGAATCTTGTGAGTTGCTGCTATTATAAG
This sequence comes from Aegle marmelos, assembly GCA_030449875.1. Classification (NCBI taxonomy): domain Eukaryota; kingdom Viridiplantae; phylum Streptophyta; class Magnoliopsida; order Sapindales; family Rutaceae; genus Aegle; species Aegle marmelos. The sequence continues at coordinate 6,987,275 of JASUUL010000022.1, read as the reverse complement.
AAAATATAAAATATGGTATTTTGTGACATTAAAAATTAAAAAGTGGTTAAATAGATAAATTTCCTAAAAAAATCCCTCACACTAATGTATATAAGAAGTTTGATGCAAAGTAGCAAACTCACATATACTTCCACCTCGCTGATTAGTTGCTTCATATAAATACAATAGCAACCAAATCTTTGTAATTCATTGTAGTTCATCCGTTGCCACATCAATGGAAGCGCGGCAAACTTGTCTTTTACTATCTTTGGCTATTATCTTTGCGCTCCTTTAACTTCTGATTTCTATTATTTTCTTTATGGTTTATTGTGGTTTAGATACTTCCCGTTCCAATGCACAACATAATTAAAGAATAATTAATGAGGATACTATTAGCATTATCGTTAACTTTTTTTAATTATATAAGATTAATATTTATACTACAATTCATATAACATGAAATTATTACTGATATACTTATAATGAAACAATCACAGAGACTAAGGTAGCATTTTTTTTTTTTGAAATCTAAATAAGTCTAAATTTGGTTGAAATCTGAATAGATCTAAATTACATATATTTGAATGTCATGTTTGTTTTTCTTTTTTAATATTGGAATGTAAATGGTATCTTGTTTATTTTATAAATAATGAACATTTGAAATATAATTATTTGACATTTATGTCCTTATAAGAATTATTTATACTTGATATAAATTTAAGAGTTAAATTTATGCAAGTTACAATTAAAATCAAATATATGTAAAATTAGGTAGTAATTGATTTTTAAATAAAAATGTTATTACATTATTCCAAATGAAAATTTTAATCAAACTTATTAATTAAAATTTTTTAAATAAAATGAATTAAAACTCAAAGACTGCTATGTTTGAAGAATTCCACTGCTACTAAAAAAGAGAACCAATCCAAAAAATAAAAAAATGTGAATTGAGAAAAAAAGAATTCGGTTATATACTATGGAAAATATGTATATTTAATAGGAATATTATAGGAATATAATATTTAACTCTTGTTCAGACTTTTTTCATTTATAAAAAAATCACCTAAATTTACTTTTTTTATTTAGATGTACATATTTTAAAATCATGTATAAATTAAAAAATTAAATTAACAAATTTTTAAACTTTAAATATTTAACAAATAAACTCTAAACTTATTTTAAATCTTATACCACAACAAGTTTTTACCCTCTCTAATGTCATCCTCACACATTTCCACCGCTCCTTTGGGTTCTTGCACTGGGCTTTAATCTTACAATCAGGTCCATAAGATTCAGGCATGCAGCTGACAAATTGGTGGGTTTATGTGTAATTAACTTGGGCTGGATGGTGGGCTCGGGCTTTAATTTTTCACAATATGGACCCCTGAGAAGCAACGACGTCGTTTCGCCTATGCTGTATTCAGATCGCCATCGCGGCGCCGTTTTCGGCTTCACTGACAAGCCCACTTCGAAGTCTCAAGCTAAACTCTTCTCGTCAGTTTCCCGGGAAAATTATACACAATGGGAAAAGTGGTGGCCTCAGTTTCCAACTCACTTCATTCTCCAGGCAGCTTTCTGGAGAAAATTGAATTCGGAAACATTCTTCTCTCGTTCAAATCGAATCTAACTGCACCTTCTATATTATTATTTATAAAGAAGAAAAATAGCGTTTCAGTTTTAACGAATTGCACATTCAAGAGAAATGAAGAATGCATTGTCGATTTAAAAAATCGAAAGGGGTGGATTCATTTCGTGGGAATTGGTGGTTCTGCGTTATCTGGACTCGCCAAGCTTGCTCTCAAACAAGTAAGCTCTCTCTCTCTCTCTCTTTTTTTTTTTTTTTTTTGTTTTGGTGCGCCAAAACACAGACTTGATTTTCTGTTTGATTGCTGAGAAAGTGGACGAGAAGGATAAATTATTTGCTGGTTAAATTTGCTTCATTTGTTAAGAATATGAGAAGGCCGAGCTTAGCGGCTTAAATTTAACTCTGTTAAGTTCATTTTGATGAAGTCAGTTCATCACACTAAATGAGTTATTCAGTATTGTTGCGATTATATACCCCAAGACAAGGTATAACTGTTGGGAAGGGGACATGATAAATAGAACCCAATCTTAGCTTCCCTCCTTAAGAATCCCCAGATTCCCTGGTTTAGAGCCATCATTGTCTTCACCTTTGCAGTCACTACAGATTTCATGTCTGGATTGACCACCACACTACTTTCCTTTCAGCTTCATAAGTGAGTTAGCTTTCCAATCCGTCCTCGCTCACCTACTATGAGCTCTGGATAGAGAGACCAAGGGCGTTATGCCTGGCTGAAGGCATAACTAGAGTGATTCCTCTGTTATTCACTTTGCTGTTAGCTCTCATCTTAAGGGAAAAAAAAAAGTTGATTATGAATGTTGATGGCTTTCTATTAGTAAATTTCTTTAGTGATCAAAATACAAACTTGATGAACTAAATTGCAAATTGGGTGAAGTTTTTAGTAACTTATATTTGGTTTAAGGGTTTTGAGGTTAGTGGCTCAGATATAGTGTGGAGCAGCTACATGGAAGGACTGCTGAAAGCTGGGGCAAATTTGCATATTGGTCACTCTGTTTCAAATATCCAGAGCAATGGTGGCTCAAGATTTCCTATTGCTGTTGTTGCTTCAAGTGCTATTCCACAAGATAACGTGGAGATTTTACATGCCAAATCTGTTGGAGTACCAATGTGAGTATCTCGATGTGTATCAAATTAGGCATTGCATGGCTATGTCTTTGAAACTTCTTCCATCTGGAAGTTATTGCTTTTGAATGCTAAGGAAGTTATTTGAGGTGGACTAGTTCTAAGTTTAGGGTTATCGTAATACATTGATTAATGGTTGTTGTCACTTATCCCAGCTATAAGCGAGACTATTGGTTGGCTAAGCTAACGGAGAACTACAATCTTATTGCTGTCAGTGGCAGTCATGGTAACATTATTACTAGCTATTATTATTGTCACTTTTATCTTGTAAGCACTACTACTCAGATCAATGCCACATTTGATCACATGAGATAAATAATACTGATGCTGCTGAAACAGTTAATTGTACTGATATTTACACTTGAGCTGACTCAAATGAACATCTAACCTTTCCTGCAATTTAATATTAATATATGCAGGGAAGAGTACAACAGCAAGTATGCTTGCCTATGTTCTGAAGGCAATGGGGGATGATCTCACAGCTATAGTTGGAGCACAAGTGCCACAGGTGATATCTTATCTGATAAAGGAGAATTTTTTCAATGAATCCTTGTTCATCACTTCTTCTGTATTTTAACAGCTAGAATTTCCTATAGCTCCCATTTCTTCAACCACTTACCTTGTTGATGCCTTTGATACTTTATCTTTCCTCTGATCTAAGTAGGTTCCATAATCAAATAATCATTGTTGAGTCTGTCGAAAGAAGTTGGAGGTGACATAAATTTTTGTTTTGCAGTTTCCAGACAGAAACATATTTTATGGAGGTGGCAAAAACTTTGTGCTTGAGGTATGCGTACATTTGTTTTCAACTTTTTCTGGTAGAATTTATATGGTGTGAAACATGGCGTGAAGATTCACATTTGATATGAGGATGAATCTTCTCTAGAAGCTTTAATATGACTTTTCTTTGTCTTCGTGAGTATTCAAGCTTGCTTGTTCTACTGTATAGGTCTTCAAAATTAGGCAATTGAAACTTGAAACATTATTTTCTTGAATAATTAAACGTCATTTGATGGTTTTGTGGTTATTGAAGCACACAGAGGGAGCAGTGCAAATGATTGTTTTACTCGTTATCATTACTTTCTGCATTATATCGAGAATCACATTCAACACTCATATACTTCTTTTGGATGTAGGCTGATGAATATGATGGTTGCTTCCTGGGATTATCACCTTCTGTAGCTGTAGTGACAAATCTGGATTGGGAGCATGTTGATATCTTTCAAGATGAGGTTTGGAGATTGATGTGCTTTTCTGCTTGGAAAGTTGAGAATGAAAACTGGTTTAAAGTTTGCACTGATATTCATTTCCTGTCACTTAGGAGGCTGTTAAAAGTATTTTTATGAGATTCCTGAAGCGGATCAGGGTGGGTGGACATCTTGTCATATGTGGAGATAGGTATGGAAAAATCAGTTGACAGAAAATAGCTCTTGGTATTTGCTCTTATTACTCAATCTGTTGGATACTTTGATTGATTCTGTCATTTGGAAGTCTACAACTAACATAGATTACAGGCTTATAATGTTCATGGGTTCTAATTTATTAAATTCCTTTGGGAAGGTAAGCGCAGTCAAGGTGCACGGTCCTTGCTGGATCAAATAAAACAAGATACTGGATTGAAGTATTCCGGTGGTGTGGTGGCTAATCAAAGTTCAGGTCTATGGGGACAAGGACATGGTTACAAAATAATAACTTATGGTTTTTCGAGTTTTAATGATTGGTACGCTGAATCAATTTGTCCAAACATACATGGTGGTAGTGATTATATTTTGGTAAGTTTTATTGTTTCTTTACAAAGAAAGCATCGTAATTCTGGAAATTTATTCCAAGTTTCTTAGAATTGTCTGAAAAGAAATACAAACATTGACAATAATTTTTTGATTTTATGACTTATTCGGAGACCTTGAACTGGTAGTTTGGGCCACAATTTATTCTATGAGAGGCTTTATAGTAATTGGAAGAATACCTGGCCTCAAACATCTATCTGCTTGCTTTTGTTTTGTTTAACATATTCTTTTTCAGCCATAATTGGTTTCTGTGGCATTTTTCCAAATACCAAATTATGAGTAACAATGTCAAGATTTAACAAGAGTTATGAGCAGAAGCTCATAGCCAGAGTTCATATTACTGTCTGTGTTTTGACTTAAGATAGTCCTTTTTGTCTCTTGTGCTTTCGGAATAGAAAAATAGGGTTGAAATAGGTTGTGAATCTTGGTACATATTTTCAGACTTTTTAAATTTACTTTTTATGGTCAATATGCACATACATCCATCATTGATTTTCTGAGTTTATAAGAAAATGGTGGCCTCATTGGATCTATTTTAATCTTATGCTTGCAGTGTGAAAGAGGGTGTCCATTGGCTGAGATCAGTTTACAGACTCCAGGAGTCCATAATGTCTTGAATTCATTAGCAGTGAGTCTTTTTTTTTTTTTTTTATAAGTTTGGAATTATTGGAGCTGGGCGTGCCTCAGATTATTTTCTCAGATTATTTTCTTTCTTAGAGTTGCTTATTCCTGACGTCAAAAAATATAGTGTCTCATGTATTAACTTGTTATAATTCTTCTTCAGGTAATTGCCACAGTGCTAACGTTGATTGGTGACAAAAGGCAGTCATGTGAATCAATTGCTTGTTTAAAGTTGCCCTTAAGCAAGTTCATGGGTGTTTCTAGACGTTTTGATTTGATTGGAACAATACATGGATGCCATATATACGATGATTATGCTCACCATCCAACAGAAGTTCGTGCAGTTCTTCAAGCAGCTCGTCAGAGATTTCCGAATAAAGCTCTTCTTGTGGTATTCCAGCCTCATACTTACAGGTGTTTGCCACTAAATTCTTCCTAACAGTGGCTTTCCCCTTTCATCTTATCTTATTGTCTATGACTTAATCTTGATAATTTTCTCAGTCGTCTTGTAGCGTTGAAGGATGACTTTGCCACTGCACTTTCTGAGGCAGATCAAGTTGTGGTTTCAGCGGTACTAGTATTTTGGTTGATCATCGTTGCAGTTTTCACTTTTCAGTTGATAATGGCTATTAACAGTGTGATTTATATGTTCAGGTCTATGCTGCCAGAGAAACAAATGATTGGAATATCAATGGAAGGGATTTAGCTTCTTCAATAATTGGCCCACCATCTGAGTACATCCCTTGTTTGGTATTTACACCGGAGAGTTTTGCTTCTTTTTGTTTTGGTGGCTTGATTCTCTCTTATGTTTCTTTGTCTTTTGTACAGGGGAATGTGGTTGATAAACTAGCAGTTCAGATACTCAGGGATCCTCATCGTGAAATTGTCATCTTAACACTTGGAGCAGGCAATAAATGTTCACTGTGATATCTTATAAGTTGGATCTTCAAAGGCAAATTTTATTGATAAATTGTCTGAAAGTGGTAACTATTTTGAATGATCAGGTGACGTTACCACTGTTGGCCCCAAATTACTCCATGAATTGCGAAGTAGATCCCAAGATGCAAGGCATTAACTCTGCTGCTGCTACATTTGAGTTGCACATTGCTTAATCCAGTACTCAGATCCACAAGGATGTACATGAAACTTAAAAAGTCGCATATTGTATTGAGAAAATCTATTGAATGCTTGGATTTGGACCTTTGGCCATCCAACGAAGGAGAGGGAAATCGGAGGAAGAGGATTAACAGAATGGAAGTTTGTCCTTCGGGGCAACTGTCTTGAGGGGAGGAGAACTGTCTTGTGCATATTTTTTGCACCAAAAATGAAATAGAAAAGAGAAATGGTTCCTCCTTCTACAGACATTTAATCTTAATAAAGGCTCTTATCTCCACTTTTTGTCTCTCAATTAACCATCCAAAATGGCAAGACTCGAAGTAACCTAAATGATCTGAGCATAAATATGCACCAGATCACAGCAGCAGCTTCAAAGAATACACGAGATATTCATTATCCTTTTGTAGAAGGTTCAAACCACATTCACTGTTTCTATTTCTGGACATACAGGTATACTTTCAATTCATACTCAGCAATCAGTTAATAAGCATCATCTTCATCAATCACTTAATAAGCATCATCTTCACCCAATGTACAGTGGTGTAGCATCTTAAATTACATAATCCATAATAAAAAATAAAAGGGAAATGAGTTCCAATGTGAAAGAGATAAAATTCATTGAACTACTGAAACATTGGTTGATTACAATTCAACAAATTCAGTAGTTCACAGCAAATTTCACCCTGACTTTCAAATACAAAATTGAACATTGAACCGGCCACTACATTATCGTATCAACAAAATTGGAAACACACCAACCTCTAATCCAACAGTTACAGCCAACAACCCTAAACCTAAAAACCAAAACTCATAAAATCACTACAAAGAATGCAGCCTTTGCTTACCCACTGTACACAGCATTCAAAAACTTCTCGAAACCAAAAACAAAAGGGACTATCAACTGATGAAAATCATTCTAACCACCAAAAAATGAGAAAAACCCACGTCTTTTGGGTTCCTCTTCAACCATAACAGCCTTCATACTATCTTGCTCAACAAGGCGCCAAGCAGCTTGCTCAAACGCTAACCCAGCAAGCGTAGGTGGCTTATTCAAAACCAAAGGATACCCTCTATTCGTACTCTTTATAACTTCTGAGTCTTCGGGAATTACACCTAACAAAGACAAACCCAACATCTCTTGAATGTCTAAAACCGACATCATATCCTCTCCTTTGATCATATCGGTCCTCACTCTATTCACAACCATCTTTATATCCCTAATCCCATCACATTCTAAGAGCCCTGTAACTCTATCAGCATCTCTTAAGCTAGTTATATCAGGCGTTGTAACCAACACAGCTTCATTAGCCGGCGTTATCGCCGTTATAAACCCAGCGTCAATGCCGGCTGGGCAATCAATCAAAATAAAATCAGGGGTACCTTCTTGTCGCGATTTCAAAGCTTCAACGACCCAAGTGAGGGCTTTCCCGCCAAACCCTAAAGGAAGTTTCGATCTTGGCTTCGATATGCACAGCAATTCGAAATTCGACCACCGTTTGTCCCGAACCAAAGCCTGGTCGAGGCGGCAGTCGCCGTTGAGAACCTCGACGACGGTGTAATTGACGCGGTTTTCCAGGCCGAGGAGGAGGTCAAGGTTGCGGAGGCCGACATCGGCGTCGATGGCGACGACGGAGAAGCCGAAACGAGCTAGGGAAAGGCCGATGTTCGCGGTGGAGGTAGTCTTACCGACGCCGCCTTTACCGGAGGTGATGACGACCACGCGCGGGGTCTCGCCGGCGAGCTCAGGCTTCCGGTTCCATTGGAGAACGGATTGGATACTAGATTTTGAAGAAAAGGGTTTAGGGGTTTTTAGGGTTTTGGAAGGGATTAGGGGCTTGAATTGGATTGTGGGAGAGGGAATAAGAGAAAGCATTGCTTAGCAAATTAGGGTTTTTGTCAATTAAATGAAATTGAAAATGAGATCATTTGGTTAGAACTTGGAAGGAGAAGATCCAAAAATTGGCAACTTGGGAGGTGGGTGAAATATTTACCTTTAAGAGTTTAGGCTCACAATTTTTTTGGACCAACCAAATCCAGTTAGGCCTAGATTTCTTTTGGGCTTGGCCCATAATTTTTATACGGAGACCAAACCAGCCAACCCGTTCCTTTTGGGAATTAGGGATGTAAGATAAGTCGGGCCATTATTGGCACAAAAATGATAAGGAGTTTAGTACAAATGGTAGTATAATAACACAAACTCATGTTTGTACTTAATACTCTTTTAGAGCACGATACAATAGCAGGAGAAATTCTACAGTAAATTGGAGATTTCATGTCACAAATTAACAATTTGATATCTGATATGAAACAACCGATTAATGAAAGATTATATAATACATCTAAGTTTCTATGTCACAATCTGATGTAGAACAATTAACTAATAATATTAAGACATTTGATAATAAAAGTCTAAAAATTTTTTGAAATAATTGTTAAACATTCCATTCTTTTTAGTATTCCTTCAAGATTTTCAAAAGTAAGAGATCAAACATTAAATTTTTCTCTCTCGCTTAGTTAACTCAATCTTTTTTTTTTTTTTACTCCCTCTCTCTCAAATCGTCATCTATCATATTTTTTAAAAAATAGATCAACACTTTAACTCGGTTTGGATTATATATAAATGACATTTAACAATATAGGTCCAGAGTCAATTCTTCTTAATTATAAGAAGAGTTTTAATGGATTCACCATGAAATCAGCAGAAGAGGAAGCTCGAATATATATATATACACTAGTAGTCATAATTTTCTCATCTTTTCTATCTGTAAAACCATTATGTAACACATTCTTATTTCTAATATAAAGTTTCCTAGATTCAAGAAAAATTCATATGTAAGAATTGTATTTTATTTCTACTATAAAGTTTCATGTAATTTATTTCTTCTTATAAATTCACATAAAGTCAATAATTTAATTTAAAGTTCATTTGTATGCTTAAATTTCTATAATTTATTTAAATTTTATTTAAATTTCATAAGTATGCTCTGCAGTTGCAGCTTAGGCTGATCTTCTGCATCACAAATCTGTTTTAAAACCTACTACGTTCCTCTAAGACATAGAGATTGGATATCTGTCCTTAGTTGTATTTCTTTTCTCTCTCCATGCAATCAGAGTACTATTTCTGGGATCCAGATCTAGTACTATCTCTGTTGACTATACAAAGATAGTACTATACAGAGGAGAAGGAACCTTCTCCTCCAACTTCTCCTACATTCTCTGCTGTTACAGAAAATGTAATCAATGTCCTTGAAAAAGATTTTAAACTTGATAAAACCCTTCTTCATAAAGATTTTTATTCTGAAAACAACAAAGAAAAAAGACTTTGGTTTTTCAAACTTTTTTGAACAAAAAAAAAAAGAAATTCAAGAAATTTACTATGATTTTGTAAATTTACATAAAGTTCATATTCTATTTTTTGATTGGTTTGAAATGCATGCTTCGGATAACAATATCGCTTATCCGTTTAAAGAATCTAACCCAATCACCGTTACGAGAAAGATTACTGAATGAAATCTTTCTGATAATGATAGGACTATAGAATCTGAGCATTCACCTCTTAGGAGTTTGACCATTAATCATGGTGAATCTCCTGTCTAGATTAAAGCCTCACCTTATAAAATCTATAAACCAAATGATCCAGAGACAAATTTAGGTAGTATTATTCAACAGAATAACTCTTGTAATGCTAACCTAAATTTAATAGGAAAACAGTTGACTATGATAGAAAATCAATTCTAAAAGTCAACCATAACTGTTTCTCCTTTTAAGCCATCAAGATCAGATTCTGACAAAAAGTTTAAAGAGCCTATTTTTAAACCCTTCCAGGTTTCAAAAACTAGCCAAAAGCTTAATCATGAGTCAAAATCAGATTTTGCTAAAGCCATTAGAGACCAACTAAATAGAATATAAGTCTCTTCTTCTTCTAGTAAAATCCAAATAGCTCATGATATCATTGGTGTACTAGATCAAGACCAAATGTCTATAGCCTCCTAGATCAAGACCAAATGTCTATAGCCTCCTCATTGGGAATTAGCCCTTCCCACTGTCAATTCTCCACCGGACTTTGCCATAGACAACAAGCCAAGTGCAATAAACCAATCTCGGTTTAATGCATCCTCTGTCTATGAGTGGAATATTGATAGTATGTCTGAATATAACACTCTAGGATTGTTGCAACAGATGACCATGACAGCTAATGCCTATAAAACTTAGTCGGGAACCTCTAACAAAGCCATTGCAGAGATTCTTATTGCTGGTTTTACTAGTCAACTTAAAAGTTGGTGGGACCATCTTCTCACCAAACAGCAACAATTAGATATCCTTAATGCCATTCAAACAGATGAGAATGGAGCACCTATTTGTGATGAATTTAATAGCCCTATTTCGGATGTTGTAGCCACCCTAATTCTTACTATATCTCTTCATTTCATAGGTGATCATTCGCACCTTAGAGATAAGAATACTGAGTTACTACATAACTTGAGATGTAGGAAATTTAGTGAATTCCAAAGCTACAAAACCACTTTCTTTACTAAACTTTTCCTATGAGATGATGCAAACCATGTAACTTGAAAAAAAAAATTTCTTGCTGGTTTACCCACTCTCTTAGGAGAAAAGGTTAGAAATTCTATTAAAACTCTTTATGACAATCGCATTCCCTATGATGATCTCACCTATGGTGAGTTAGTCAGCTTTGTCAACAAAAAAGGTTTAAAGATTTATCAAGACTTGAAATTATAGAAACGTCTAAAATGGGAGCTTAGACAATCTAAGCAAGAATTAAACAATTTCTGTAAACAATTCAATTATAATCCTTCTAAAACCTTCACATTCAAAGACTATAATGGTAAGTGTTCTTCAAAACCTTACAAAAAACATTACAGATCAAAAAGTCATAGATGGGCTTTGTGTTGCTTAGGCTTGTCTTTATTTTATTTTTAATTATTTATTCTCTTGAACACTCGCACACACTCTTAGATCCTGCTCTTACTGGAATCAGAGACACTGGAGAGTAGTGTTTTACAGTTTAGAGACTTTCTGAATGTTGAAGTTGTGTTTGATTAAAATTTTACTTGAGTGGTAAAGGTGTTACCTTTGGGTACCTTGGTAGTATTTGGTCGTAAGTCCCGATTTGGTTAAAGGGCAGTAAAACCAACTCTTAGCCTAGGATTGATTTGCCTTTCCTGTAAAACTAAATCATCTATAATTTAACATATATGGATTCTCTACTCTGTAGAGCATAATCTTTCTCTACCTTTTCCTCTGGAAGGACTAATGATTCTAAGAATATTGTGAATTCAGAAGACTTCATAGTTGAAGACTTTAATAAAGCAATTGATTGTTTGGAACTACCAGAGATTTCTAAAGACATGATTTACAAAACAAAAAAGCTTAATTTTTTAAAGACTGATTTTGTTATAAAAACTGAAGAACATGATATAACCCTTTCAAAGCCATTTGAAATAATTTATTTGTTTTCAGAACACTCTTTAAAGAGACTAAAAGAAAAGAACTTTAATTATATTCACATCGACTTAATACAAGTCGGCATAAAACCCTTGACTAAAGAAGGACTGAACACCTTTATTCTAGCTGTTCACAGAGATAAGAGATTCATCTCTTTTGATGATCCTTTACTAAATAGTATAGAATCAAGTTTCTATAAAGGCCCAATTTCTTTTGGTTGTTATCCAAACATAATAATTTCCTTAAAAGACAAAAACATTTTGAAAAGCATGATTTTACAAATCAAGACTCATAATTATCATATGATTGAAGGATCTGTTCCAGTTGCCTTGATTTATAAAATCTTTTACAAAGCTATGATTTCTGCGTTTCGCACGCAACATCGATTTCAGTAAAAAAGAAATGAAACTCTTCTCTTACAGACTAACTTGTCTAAAGCCAACACTATTGTTCCAAAACCAATCCAATAGAAAGATGTCAATCTTCCTGAGGAATGAATTCTAGTAGGAGCCACTGAACCATTGATTCCTAAATAATTAGAGCCCAATACAGAGTTACAAAATATAACTCAGTATTCTGATGATAAAGTCAAATTGTCCTTTAGGAGATTTACATCTTCTAGATTCTCTGATAAAGATTCAAGTACTAGTATTCCCTCACTAGAAAGAAAATTTTTAAAACTTCCCTCTGTTATAAATCTTCCTTTCCAATGTAAAGAGTCAACCTAGGTTTTTCACATCGGATATACATAGTTCTTCTATACATTCTGTTGACTATACTACTAGTATTCCTCACCCAATTTACACTAGTAGTCAACATGAGCTTATATATATGTGTGTGTGTGTGTGTGTGTGTGTGTGTGTGTTCTGACATTAATTTAAAGCTTGATATAAGAGTAGACATAATTAATTAAACTTTTAAATAAAATATATCTTTTAATACCATAGTAACAGCTCTTTAATAGAAGAAATCAATTATAAACACTATATATATACACATAATTTTTTTAAGGCTTGTTTTTTTTTTGGGGAGGGGGGAATTGTACTTTAGACACCAATTTAAAGCTTGATACAAGAGTAGACATAATTAATTAAACTTTTAAATAAAATATATCTTTTAATACTATAGTAACAACTCTTTAATAAAAGAAATCAATTATAAACACTATATATATATATTTTTAAAGAGCTTTTTTTTTTTTTTGGAGAGGGAGGAATTGTACTTTAGATACCAGTTTAAAACTTCACACAAGAGTAGATATAATTAATTAAATTTTTAAATAAAATATCCCTTGATAATACTACAGTAGTAACAGCTCTTTAACTCTAATACATATATGTATATATGTGTGTGTATAAAGGTTATTTTTTAGGGATTATACTTTAGACACCAATTTAAAATTTAATACAGGAGTAGATATAATTAATTAAATTTTTAAATAAAATATACGTCAGTAACACTATAGTAACAACTCTTTAATAGTTGCAGAACAACCAAATTTATGAATACGGTGTAATTCAGTTAAAAAGTTCCTAAGATCCAACTTGGCGGGGCAAAAGTAACAGTACTAAAATTGTCCATTTCCTTCATGAGTAGTAATATAATATTCCACTAGCACTTTTCATATGACATTCATTGATTAGGACAACAACTCTGGCTGAAATTTTGAATCTCGACTCCTGTCTGTCAGCCTATCGTCCAGGTGGTTGGTGAATGGCGATCGTGCGAATTGAGTTCGAGGACTTTAGTTTGACAAACAACGCGATACGCGCACGTATACAAGGGAAGTTTTGTCCCAATCGATCAACTCAAATGGGCCTAAACGAATCGGGCCGGATCTGCAATGTCATGGTTTACTCGTCTACGGCTCTCTGATGGAGGGGGAAAAGAAAGAATCTGGGACCCACAAAAGACGAACACTTTTGATCGTCACCGAAACTTCCAAAAGCGAAAGAAGATCCCATCCGACGGAGGCTATTACCTAGTTGAAGTGGGACTCAAAGACTCGATCGTCATCATTCTAGTTCTCTAAATCAAGTAAAGACCGGCAAGTGTCGAAACGATAAGCCGTGTCACACACAACACGCCTTCGCATTCTCTTGTGTCTCTGTCCCAAATAAACAAAAAGTCATAGATATTCCAGAATAAATTTTACGCTTTAACATCAACCACACCCCTATCGTCTCACACGTGCTCTGTTTCCATTCGTCAACTGCACGTGATCGGTTAATTTTTATCCCTTCAGCTTCTTCTGTTATGTAGATCCAAAGCAAAACGCATGCGAAATTCTTTTTTTTTTGTTTATTTCAGCTGTAATTGGTTTTCTCTCTCGCTCTTCTGCTTTACCCGATCTCGAAGGTGCCAATTTTTAGCAAGGTTTGATTTTCTGTTCTTTACAGTTTTTTTTTTAAAGTTAATTTATTATTATTAATTATTTTTGCCCGGGATTTGTTTGTTTTGGCTTGATGGGTATTTGGATCTGATTCTTATATAATATTTTATTGATTTACGTCGATTAAATTTGAGATTTTTTTTCCATCTTGGTCGATTTAGATCTCGTGCTTGTAACTAATGGGTACGTGTTTATCTCAATTGTATTCGCTTTCTCAGTTGAAGTTCTGTAATAGATCTTGTTCTGCGAAATTTTGATTAATTTATATAATTGACGATAATCTGATAGTATACTCTGATAGCCCTTGTTTGGCTACCAAGAAATTTAATTTGATGTTGGGATTAATTTGGTCATTGGAAAATAATATGAAAATTTTAACCAACTCGATTGGCTTTGGATTCAGTAGCTAGAACTATGTTAGGGTTATGAAGTGGCATGTTTAGCTTTAGTTTCTTATACAGTTCCTCAGCAGTCATATGTGTATAGAATTTTTGTTGGCTTATATAGTTATTGTGGATTTTTTATTAAGGGATTAATCGGGTGTTCCATTTCAGGTTTCTTAGGTTACACAATTGGACTCATGCAGTTCTTCACTGACCTGGAGTATGAAAATAGAATTCCGTCTTCTTGAATATGATTTTCTCATTTTAGCTTTCAGATCAGATATTGTGCTACTTGAGTATGATTGTGTTTATTTGTAATATGGTCTGTGGATCACCAGATGAGTTGTAATATTTCCATGTGTTTATGTCTCTGTTTGCTTGTGCATGCGGTTTTACTTTTATCAGTATCAAAAATATTTGACTTGAGCTGTGGAGATCTTCTTGGAGTTCATATTCCTAGATTATGGTGGTTTTTTTTTTTTTTTCACCAGATCAGTTGTATGATTTGGGAGAGTTTTATGTAGGACCTTGATAGATGCCGTGAACACGTTCAACTGAGTTTCTTTGTCTCTGTTAGTCTCGCTGCATAGCACTAATGGCCAGAAAACTAGATCCATTGTTGTTGTTGTAGTTTTGTTTGATCAATTGTATGAACTATCTGTTAATACTATTTTCTATTCTTGTCATTTGTCGGAAAGCAGCCTCTCTTTGTGTTCTTTCTTGCTCAATCTAGTGGCTAATAGCCGGTTTCTTTTACTTCTAGTGCAGTTGGGAATTGGCAGGGCCATGTGAGCTGTCTGAACCTGACTGAATTGTAGCTTCTGCGATTTTCATAACTTTACTGATTCTCCTGGTGTTTACAGAATGGGTAAATGCAAGGGTTCTGGGAAATTAGGAAGAATGCAGCCTAGGGATGGGTCTGTGAGTGCTTACCATTTTTCTCTTCTTTTGTCTCCTGTTGTCTCAGTCTGGGATTGTATTGTTCGCAAAATGAGGTATTCCTACAGACCTGAGTGGGTGTAGTGGTCGTGAGTATAGCGTTATATTAGTTTTCAATACAAGGTTGAACTAGACAGTAATTAGGGTTACAGGACAAGTAAAGGTGGAAATATAGTTATAGGAAAATGTATACAATTTAGAGGAATTCTCAATAAGGGAAGAATCTGAACAAGCAGGACTGAGTTTGTAAAGGTTGAGTCTATAGGAATTTATTGTCTGTAATGGATAACATGGCTTGTAACAAAGTGCAACCTGTTGTGCGGAAAGCTAAGAAGAAGCAGGTTAAGGATGAATTGGATCGCATCAAACAGGCTGAGAAGAAGAAGAGGCGTCTGGAGAAAGCCCTTGCTACTTCTGCAGCCATCCGATCAGAACTAGAAAAGAAGAAACAGAAAAAGAAAGAAGAACAGCAAAGGCTTGATGAAGAAGGTGCTGCAATCGCTGAGGCTGTTGCTCTGCATGTACTCGGTGAAGATTCTGATGATTCATGTAAACTTGTTCTGAACCAAAAAGGTGGGTTCAACCCGTGGGATTGTGATGGCAACTTTGACCTCTTTACAAGTGGAAGGAGAGTATCCCTCCCTCATCACAACCCTCCAAAGCGTACACTTGAAGAGATCAGGTGGCTGTCTAACGATTACGGTTCTGGATGCAAGTGGGATGAATTTGGAAATGGTGACTGGTCATTCACTTATGGGCCTTTTGGAAGAAATTTGAGTGTACCATATCTTGACGATGGAGCTTGGGGGGCTTCAGAATTCTCAGCTGGTCTTATTGCAGCGGAGGCTGTTTCATCACTCCAGATTGGAGAGGATGCACAAGTCAACACTATTGTCCTCAATGGAATGCTAAAGAATGATGAGCGTTGGTTCAAAGTCTAAAATAATGGTTTTGTATATATTTAATTATGAATGTGTCCCTCGCTGTGCTGTTATTTGTGTGATGCTTCTTTGAAGAACAATGTTGAACTAGCATGCTTGTGTTTTTAATTTCGTTTCCTCTATTGTGTCTTTTCTGATGTGGTACGAGAGTGATTCTGGGAGATTAACTGGATTCTGGCCGGCGTTTCCTGACTTAATAATGTATCGAGTAATGAAATTATTAATTTATAGTCTCCTGTAATTTGTTATTATTAACTTTATCCCTTGTAATTTTGTTATTCTGAACAGAAAGCATAAATGTTCTGGTTCTCATGACCTGGTGATGGGTGAGCATACGGATTCTATTTATACAAAATTGTGACAATCGTGTTGAGAAATGAAAAACAATAATACATCATAAAGCCGGTCACAAAATTGGAGTAGCGTTGCTCGAAAATCTGAGCTCGTTTAAGGCTTTTCCATCAGGATCCCCTCTCAGCTTACAGCAGAAATTCTGTCGTAATTGGTCATGAGAGCCCAATAACATTTGTCCAGTTCTAAAGGTAAAGCAAGGACCCAGTGGAAAAAATGTATTCACAATACGGTGAATTAGAAAAAAGCAGCTACGCAATTAACAGGCACTTGCTAGCCACCAAATAATGCGAAGAAACATGAAAGTAGTCGAAATTCTTACTTCAAAAGTAAAAGGTCTAAAAATCAACTCAGAGATACACAATTGCCTCAAGCACAACACCACAGTTCACGGACTCCACGAAAAAGAAGTATAGGAAACTGTAAAGGGGAGAGAATATCTTGAGATTCCATGATCATCGTACTTTGGTTCCTTGAATTGACAATGGATAAATTTCAATTTGGAGTAACAATTAGACACTTTACATTGATACACAATTGAATTTCTTCCCATGTGTTCTTTCGAGCACAGCTACCTCTTAAGGTGTTTCTTCAAATATCAAGTTGTTGATTCTGCTGCTGTGGAATTCCTTCTGGACCTTGATCCAGTAGCAGATGATGCATCCTCTTCATGATTCTCAATATCTGAACTACTGGAAGGTTTGGCACCGGTGGTAATAAGGTTTTTAAACCAAGTACCTTGGAATCTAGGAGTTCCTCTATTTGAATTGCTTGGGGAATCTGGAACAGCCCCATTAGTTCCATTGGTCCCATTGGTTCCATTGACATTGGAAGCCACACCTACAAGAAACCGATATGCCACTTTGCTAGCTGAGACGATCTCTGTCTTGGCTTGCCTCAACTGCAGTAAACACAGCAGATTAGTAAGAGCAATGCTAATGACAAAGTTACATTACTGGGACCCTCACACTGTCACACAGAACATTTCACAAGTTACTTCTGGTGGCTGACGGCTTCTGTAAATCCAGAATAGGATCTTACCCGTAATGCTGTGGTTCCCGCTACTTCCATTGCCGCATCACCAGCATTGGCAAAACGATTAACCCAACCTAGAACAAAAAATTACAACATGGAGCCTCCCTCAGTAATAAGGTTAGTAAAATGTGAAAAAGAAAATAAGATAACGCTGCAGATCCATTTCAAACAGAGAAAACCATTTTGGTAAATCATCATCTCATACAGCACATTCTTCTTTGAACAAAAAGTAAAATCACAGATCACAAAGGCAAAAGATAAATGGCACATAATTATTTCTGTGGCCAATGCCAGCAAATACCAAAGTAAAGCTCAACTGTCATTTTTACAGCATTAACTAGCAATAGACTGAGCTTGGCACTTGAAACATAGAAAACTATTTTGGCTAAGCATCATCTCATACAAATGTAAAATCGCAGATCACTAAAGCAAAAGATAAATGGCACATAATTATCTCTCAGGCCAATAACAGCAATATCAAAGTAAAGTTCAACTGTTATATGTTACAGCATTAAATAGCAGTGGACTGTTCTTGGCACTTAAAACTGCACCAGCACAATGGTCTCACCCCAAATAGTAGTTTTAGTTCCATGGTTAGTCCTTTGTTGATTATCTAATAAATAAGCGTAACAAGCCACACAGGCATCAACTCTGTTTCCCAAGGAACCTGACCTGTTTTCTTTAGGCTGAGCTGGTCAGGCCACGAGGCTCCTGGCCTGTGACCGCCCAAAGATATGAGCACAGGGTTGGAGAACATCAATGAGAACAAACACCTTTTCCAGAATGTAAGTCCACTTTTTCAGATTGTAAGCTCATTCTTAGCAGAAAATTATCTCTCAGAATTGTTAAAACGTGTTATCAAATGAAATAAATTTGCATACCAATATGCCTGCTTGTTAAATGAAGTGACATTATCATTTAGTTGTGTTTATCTTGGCATTGTACTAACATTCATAAAGCCCCAAAAGTAAATGAAGCACCTATATATCAGTCAATTCATCCCTATATAACATTAAATAAGAATTTAAGAATGTAGCCCCAAGGAAGACATAAGACTGTAGTAGGTTACATAATTTCACATGACGAATACCTGGAAGCTTTGGCACACCAAGTCTATCACAAAGTTCATCACAAAAGTGGTTGCAGTTTCTGCCCAACAAGTCGTACGAATTTCCAGGCCACTCTCTACTAAGTTCCCGCAGTATCTGATTTACCTTGAAGATTGAAAAGTTAGTTCTCCCAAGAATAATGGACTCACGATATGTATACATTGGATTCCTCCCAGATGGACAACTAAAGACTCCAGATCCTTGTTCGCAAAACCCAAAAGACCATTCTTCATCTCCATATACCTGTGGAGTAAAGGACAGAGAATTTATACTCCTACAGTTAAAACCATATGGACTAAAATATCTAAAGACAATTGAACAATAGTTGATAAAAGGATATCTGTATGAAATCCTAAGAAGAACCAACAAGTGCTAAAGGGAGCTACAGAAACTCATTACCAAGATATGAGGTTTTTTTTTTTTTTTGGGGGGGGGGGGGGGGGAGGGAAATCAACAAGGATTGGAAGGAGTCATCTAAAAGTGGAAAAGAAATACATGTAAGACTAACAAAATGATTCACTGTTTACAGAACATAATGCCAAAATCCAAACAAAGTACACCACAATTTGTTACTTAACACAGCTGCATAGGACACATTTGCAAGCTTCCACTAATATACAAATGTGGTTTCCACACAAGAATGACTACAATTTTATTCAATTGCAAGTAATCCTTCTTATGAATCATTTGTATGATTCATACTTGACTCATACAACTATCAAACATACAGTCCATGTCGTGAGAAAAAATAAAAAATAAAAAGGCATAGGAGTCAAGCAGTATAACACACAAACATATATGGTCATCAACTCATCAAGAGGACCTATGGAGAGAGCTCTTCCAGTCTTTTCTTAAAGATTGTTAAACATTTATTGTTTCATTAAAGCAAATTAGAATAAGATAATCAAACTTGAAGCATGACACCCTAGCCCTAATTCTTCCAACCCACTTCATGAGAGGGATTCAACCAAGAATGAACAGGGCAGCATTACCCCAAGATAAAGTGCAGGAACAAAAAGATCGGTTCACCTCTTGAAGAAAGCCAACCTACCCTTTTTGGCACTAAACCTGAACCTACTGGAAAGTTACAAGTTTGAAGCCTCTGTGAGGAGGCTTATGGGAATGATTTTATGACGATGAACCATAAACAACCTCAATCGGCCAGTTACAAACAACATAAAATACATGCCAATTCCTCTAGTTAGAGGAAAAAGAAGGGGGGGGGGAGTATTTCGAGATTAAACTCCAAATATATACCAAACACAAATCCAAGTCCTCTCAAATTCTCTAACAATTTACTGCAACAAATTTAGGATAAAATAACTGTTCTTCTCTTTGTATATATGGTGTCAGCAGCCCTTGATTTAACTATCATAATGATTGAAAACTACTACTTGCAAAAATGCATTTTATTAGCTAGTTGCTGAATCAATTCGAGATAGAGGTTAGGACAAGTATTAATGATAGAAAATTAATACTTGAATTTAGTTATTCTATTTACCAAGTCAAGAAAGTCAAGATATGGGCCAAGTACACAGTCAATTACAACAATTTACACTTCAACAAACTGTGGTCCATTTGTCATTGTAATTGAGTTCCACAGTATAACGTCAATGCAATTAACACACACACCCCGACGCAACAAAACACCAAACGTACCAATAAAAAGTACCAATTTCTGCCAGATCTTATCCTCAAGCACAACATTCCCCATAAAATACACTAAATTAACACGATCACTCACATTTTAGTCAGCAACTAGGAAGAGGAATAAAGAAAAAAAAAACTAGATTTCCAAACTAATCCAGGATCTCATTCACACAGAGTATTAACGTCAATCAATCAACCCATAAGCACTTTAGAGAAAGCAGATAGATAGAGAGATAGAGAGAGAAAGAGAGTTACAGTTACCTGAACGGCGCTGTGAAAGATGCCGCCGACGCCGATACCGTCTTTAAAGATCTTGTTAATATTCAAAATAGTATTGTTTGTCTTCTCCGATCCACTATTCGTCACATCGTAAATGTGAAGTCTCACATCCGTCATCGTCGTCGCTACCTAAACCCTAATTTTTGGTCCTAACCGTTTTACAGTTTCCCTAACTCCCCCCACTTTCCCTGTCTACGTAAAAGCAAAAGAAAATCGAATCAATGGATTCATTCAATTCAACGTCAAATCCACTTTCGCTTTCGATAAATCTGAATATCCTTCGCCTCGTTTTACTCGAGCTTTATTTACCTATTTATCTTCCTTTTCTGGTCTCTTGAATTATATTCCTTCAGTGAGGATAAGTCTTAACTTTCAAAATTCTCTTAAGCATAAAATGTTAACTGTTGAATTTATTGTATCACTTATTTGAAAAAAAAAAAAAAAGATGAAGATTATGAAATGGACCCTGGAGTTTGGACAAAATTACGAAAATGATGGTACTTACCTTTACAACTGTCGGGCACTAAGGGATATGATGAGCACCACTCAGTTAGGAGGATGATGTGGCCCCCAGCATGCAACGGCAATTATTAATTAACCTGCGATGCGAGGCACCGGCAACTTTGTGAATTGTGTATACAACGTGAATTTTTTGTATTTAATTTTACCATTTCGTCCTCTTTTGTCATTGTTTATTTATCTATTTCAATACGAACTATAATCATTAGGAATTTAATTAAATTTAATTTGAACATAAAAGTTGGAATGCTAATTTAGATCCTCATTTACATAAAATACTTTGATTTGAATGCTACTTTAGGTCTCTTAGCCTCTAATTAGGTGGCGTATATGGAAGTGTACGCTGGGGCGTGACGCATGGCCGAAAAAAGGAAATTAAAATGAGTTATTATTACAAGGTCATGAGGCATAATGATTTCCGTCCACTTCTTCATGAACTTATGATTATTTTATTTTGTGCTTCTTAGTTTAATGGCAGCAAGTATGGAGTATGAATTGAAAGCCACAAAACAGCTTATCACTTGAATACTGGAATGATTATTGTACCCAGCTATCTGTTAATTCGCTCTCACTCCGACTCTTATATTGAAAAATCTCCGGTCCCTGAAGTTTTTAATTATTGACTTCACGAGCTTTTGTTCTTGTTTTCTGACTCATATGTACATACATGGCTGCAGAATCTGGGATGTAAAATTCATTAATTTAGGATCTAACGAAACGGAGAGCAATGGACGTTATGCCTTCCCATACAGGCTGCATTGTAGACGTATAACACATTATATTTTCTGGGAATTCAAAGATATTCTAATATTGGAATCATGGAAAATCAACAAAAATCATATAAAATGATGAAGGGTCAGAGCTTACAGAATGTTTTTTCATCCAAAAAGCATTAAGATAATGTTAAAACAAAGGCTAGAACAATAAATTTCAAGACTAAGCAATGGAACTGCAATTATCATGGAGTCCATCTCCCTAAAACAAGCATAAGCTACAGTTATAGCTTGAGCCATGCATTGTCTAAGGGGTGAAGAAGCTTATGTTACATAATATGACTGAGGCACAAGTTGAAGATACCCTCTCTGTTCAATTTTATTTTTTTTTTTTGGGTGCTGATGTGCATTAGGACTCAGTTACACAATGCTGATGTAACAATGGGGGAGAAATCATTAATTTTGGCTGCATAGTTGACCAAAATGAACTAATTAGAAGATGATCACTTACAACTAATCTTGAAGAATTCTCTAGATAGCAGATACGTGTTAAACAACTTCGTATGAAAATATCCAAAACTATGGTAGTTGATTGGCCCCAGCAAAAAATAAATAAATAAAGACAAAGAAGACTTCAACATATAGCCAGCATTTTGATTCTAGCTTAATAAAAAATTTCTGAGAACTCAATTGTTTACCTAAGTGGACAAAAAATGAAAATTTTCCTTAAATTATTAGAGTGCTGTTGCATACCTCTAATCTAACATGCATTATTTGGATGTGTATGCAAGAAACAATTAACAGAATCTTAAACATTATCTAATGTTTCTGAAACTATTGCTGGGTTCTTGTTCAAAAATCACATCATCCCTATTTTTAACTTTTTCCTACTTCGCTCCGATGGTAACTTTTCGATTGACAACTTTAGGTTGATTTCAAATGCTAATGATAACAGGTTAAATAATTCAAAGCATGAATTGACTCCACTCCATGCAACATTCATGAATCAATAATCCCTCAAGCCAAAATGATAGTAAAAGAAAGAATTGAATTTGCCTCCATCAGAATATAGAATTAATTATGGCTCAAGGAAATATTTGCGCTTTCTATACAATTACAGTTTTTACTATTATTGATGCAATAGCATTTAGTGGAATACAGCAAAAGAATAACAAGTAAAAACCATATCTAATTTCTAACCCAACAGCTCATCTAAATCTATTTAAGCCATCTCTTATCACGGTCTATATGGAAATCATGCTAAAATACAGCTAATATGAAATTTAATTAGGAAGAAACTTTGGGAAAATAAAATAAGGTACCCGCAGAAGGTTAAACTTCAGCAGAGCTCTTGAGACACATTGAAAGTGTCAGTAGGTGTGAACTGTCGTATAAACATGCTTTTAAGAATTACCTGCCTTCATTGGTCATCAACTGGGAAAAGACTTGACTTGTTCTTAGATCTGAGCTAGCATTACCATCAACTTCCTCCTCTCCTATATGGCTAGATGAAGGTTGGGGAACAATTGTAGGTGTTGGCAGTGCCGGTGGATTAGTGTTGCTGTCTTCACGTTGTTCTCTCGGCAGTCCAGATCCAGATTCTTGAAGCTGAAGTGCAAATTCCAAATTCCACAACACGTCACCCATAGTTGGCCTATCAACCCCATAATCGGCCAAACATTTCTCTGCCGTTTCTCCAAATTTCTTTAAAGAGTCAGGCTTGATCTTTCCTATAAGTTGAGGGTCAATAATATGCTCAAGCATGCCCTTCTTCTGCCATTGCATTGCCCATTCTGCTAAATTCACTTGTTCTCTAGCCAGCAGTGGATCCACAGCAGGTCTAGCACACAGAACTTCGAAAAGAACTACCCCAAATGAGTAGACATCTGATTTGTCTGTAAGCTGTTGCCTTCGGAAATACTCTGGATCAAGATACCCAAAACTACCTTTGACACCAGTACTTACATGGGTTTCATCAAGACATGGGCCAGATCTTGAAAGACCAAAGTCAGCAACCTTGGACACATAATTTTCATCAAGCAAGATATTCGTTGACTTAATGTCACGATGGATAATTCCTTCTGCCGAACCTGTGTGGAGGTAGTGAAGACCCCTAGCTGCACCAATGCATATTTCAAGCCTTTGTTTCCAAGATAAGGGGGTACGTTCTGGACCATATAAATGCTTCTTCAGCGGCCCCTTTTCCATGTACTCATACACCAATATCATTTCAGACTGTTCCTCACAGTATCCGACAAGAGAAACAAGATGGCGGTGACGGATTTTGGACAATACAGTTATTTCAGTCTGGAATTCAGGGAGTCCCTGCCTAGATCCCGGAACACCTCTTTTAACAGCAACTTTTGTATTATCTCTAAGAACCCCTTTATAGACCATACCAAATCCACCAGAACCAATAATGAGATTCTTGTCAAAGTTGTTGGTGGCCGTTTGGAGATCAGTGAAAGGAATCTTCAACCTATGATATCCATTTGGACCAGGAGATGCATTGACAGTCCCTTCAGACATTCTACTGTGGGAGCTGCCTCCATATGCACGCAAAGGTGTCCAACCCACACTGTCTGCAGGCTTCGGCTTCGGCTTCTTCTTTCTGCATTTAAATAAGACCAGAACAGCAAGTGCAACCAAACACAATGAAACAAAGCCTCCAACAACTGAACCCACCACAATCCAAATTTTTTTATTCTTCTCTCCAGTTTCAGAACCCGTTAAATGTACCATTTTCATAATCTCCAGTCCATTCAAAATAGCATTAACTTTCAAAGAACCACTCAATTCCGAAGGTCCAACACTTACACGCACAACCCCAGAGGCATCTGAATCCGCCACAAAATCAATGTAAACAGGAGATGCAAGCGAATGGATCGTAATTAAGGACAAATCAAGATCCTTGTATGCGGAATAGTCATTAATAAACACATTAAAATACAACTGATTAAGAGAAGTACTGATAATGTCACAAAAATGCAAACGGACCAAGTGTCTATTACCATGCAACCCCACAGGAAAATCCCAAGTAATGTTAAATCTTGCACCTAAAGGTGCATTATCCCTATTCATCACCTGTGCAGTCATATAAACATTATCAGGTGCAATCTCCCGTGACGCACCACCCTTTTGGTAATTTGGTGGGTGAGTGGTGGCTACACGCTTAGCAGCAGACTTCAAAACAAGAAACTCATCATCAGGAACCCAAGTCCTCCACAAAGTATCATTAAAAGGTGTCAACTTTGAACCTCCAACATTAATCCTATGAATAGTCTCCAAAATCTCCGAACTAAGATTCCTAAACTCCTCAATACTCCCACTTCCACTAATCACCCTAGCCCCATCATCAACAATAAAATCCTCCGGAGCCGAAAAAACCTCAATTGCGTTAACAAACCCAAAATTCTGATCACCAACAGGCCTAAACTCTATCTCAATCACGTCACCATCAACCTTCAGAACAAACTCCTTAAGCACCACAACTTGAGTACTAAAATCTGGAAGTAGCAACAAGCCATTGGCCAAAACACTAAACTTGGCAGATGCTAACTTAAAATTATCACTTTCAAATGGGGAGAAATGAAAACGTACCAAGTGAGTTCCGTTTCTCTTAATGATAAGCTTGTAGCTGCCATCACCGGTGAAAACTCTTGCTGTGTCGTATAGAGGACGGGAATCTTGAGGTGGGTTTTTGCTTTTGAGTGAAATGGAATTGTCTGCTGAAAAGGAGACTGATTTTGAAGGAGCATCAGGAACAAAGACTCGATTATAAAGTGAAGCGTTTGTGGGTGATCCGCAGTTGATGAGATAGTTGTCTGTGGGAATGAAAGAAGCTAACGACGGTAATGAGAAGTGAAGGACGGAACAGGTAAGAATTACAGTTACAGAGAGAAAGTGAAGGGCTCCTTGATAAGCCTCCATTGGAAAGGAGGTTCTGTTTTTTTCTTTTTTTCTAAGATTTTTTTTTTTAAAATCTTTTTTCGTGTTTGCAAAGACATGTGTGTAATGTTTGTACGAGCGTTTTAAGTTAGAAATAGAAGCGTAACTGTGTGTACGTACAAAACGGCCACTGTGGAAGACAGTCTGACTGTCTGAGATTTTTGTTTTATTTTATTATTTAAATACAGCGAGACTGTAAGAGATTGTGCGTCCGGGACACTATCGATGGCTTTGACTTCCACGGTCGAGTCCCCTGAAGATAAGTCGATAAATGGCGAATAATAGAAGTGACGTTTCGAGTTTATTTTGAAATTTTAAGTCGAGCTCAAGAGTAAAAAGACATTTCAAACCTTTATTTCTTTCATTTTTTTTTTTTTTGAAGTCATGGAAACTCAAACGCGTTTTGATAAAATGGGAGAAGAGAGCGTGTGTTACAAATGGTCATAATAGCAAATTACGTATATATATATATATATTTTTGGTAATTAAAATATTTTCTTTCCACGTTAAATACTCAAAATAAATGTGGCGTGTATAACATTGTGTTTGTCGATTGAAATAAAATATATCATTTGTGTTCTTGTAATGCAATGAATAATGAGAACTCATTAATAAAAGCTGCGTTAGTTAAGATATAATTTTTATATCAAAATTTTATTAGTATAATGATATAGAAAAAATCATGAATATTAATTTGGCAAATGGAATTTGGGCTGTACTTAATCCAAATTTTACTCATTTTAATGTGTAAAAAGGTCATCTTCGCATAGAATCTTGTAGTTAACACTATAGCGAAAGGCAACGTGGAGGAGGTAAAATAGCAATCTAGTTTGCACAACAACATTAATCTTATACATGTATCATTAAAGGACAAAAATGGCACCACAGTAACGTAAATGAGTTTGCCACCACCGCATTAATTTTTCACTTGATAATTTTGACTTGAAGACACGATGTTGTTTGGCAAGTGGAAATTATAGGATTTTATTATTATTTTATTATTATCATTCGAACGTGAAGTATCTAAATTCAACATTTTTGGACCGTTGTGCTTTTTCCGCGACATTGGCACTCGCATTTTCACAAATGGACGGGGACGGGGTGAGGCTACTTTCCAATACGATCCCGTGGAAACATAAAAAACAGTAGTAAATCAAATTTTTTTCTTTCCTTCTAGTTTCACGTGACACAAGATTCTAAGTACTTCCTAATCCATGATTGATATTCATAACTATGATTGCATATTCTTTTGACTAACTATTTTATGCAAATAATAATAATAATAATAATAATAATAATAATAATTTTTCATATATTTATTTCCTTTAATATATAACTTTCATGGACGGTTGGTGTCGATTAAGCACAAGTAAACGTAGCTGGCATCTACTTTCTGTGCTACTCACCATACATAGTGACGTTTAATGGATTACAACTTTGCACCACTCGTTTTAATGGACTACTTAACGGGGGCACACACTGCTATGTTATATAGATAATTTCATTGACTATATTTTTTTTATTGTACCCACCGCCCCACACCACCCCCCCCCCCTCCCCCCTTCTCTCTCGCGGCCCCCTCTCTTCTTTTAACTCTGTTTCGTAAATGCAATTAAAACCATATCCTAATTCCAGTAGAAGATATTTAATTTTAAAGGTCCTTTTAGGGTCAATTAATAATATTATAATTTTTAAAATAATTATTATTAGTTAAATAATTATGCTATAGAAATGATAACCTATGAAGTGAACTACTATAACATTTAGTAAAATTTATTGTTAAAAGTATTGTAACTTTTAAAAACAATCACATGAGTGTTTGGTAAATTTTATTGTAAAACTATTATAAGAATCTAAATAACTAAATTAGACATAATTTTTTTAAAAAATATTTATTTATACATTTATAAACATCTATATAAAATATTTTTTATTGTGTATAAAATAATTGATAATTAAAATAAATATTTATTTTATAGTATTCATTTTATTTTTTATTTTGTCATCTCAATATAATTGGTAATAATAATTATAATAATTTCTTTAAAATTAATATTTTATTTTCTAATTAACATTGATAAGATTTTATTTTTTAAAAAAGTTAATATATATAATATTGCATTAAGTATAAAACTCATTTTCAAAATTAGATTTTGAAAAACTACTCCACCCTAACTTTTTAAAATCTACTTGCCAAAAGTGAATTTTTTTTAAATTACTAAATAACAAAATTAACTTTTAACTTTTCAGAATCATTTTTTAACCTCTCAAAAATAACCAAATATGGTCCTTAATACCAATACATAAAGTGATTAAGACTCGTTTGGAATGTTTAAAAGTAATTTTGAAAAGTTAAAAGCTAACTTTGATAATTGATAAATTTTTCTAGAATTCATTTTTGGGAAAACACCTCATTCCACAATAGATTTTGAAAAATAAGGAAGAAATAACTTTTTAAAATTTAATTTTGAGAATCAGTTTTATACTTAATATACTTCCGTATATATTCTCGTATCTCTTATAAAAATCCCAGATATCCGTATTAATTAAAAGAAAAAATCATACATTCTAAAGAGATTATCATTTTTATCAATTATGTTGAATTAAAGGTAAACAGAAATTAATAATATAGAATATTTATTTTAGTTATTATTATATATAAAAAATAAAATATACTTTATATACATGTTTATAAATATATACGTAAATTTTATTCAATATTATATTAAATTCAATCATTTCCATTCTTATAGTAACTTAACAATAAGATTTACTTAATACATATAACTGTTTTAAAAATTTATATAACCTTTAAAAATAAATTTTATGAAATATTTAACTGATTTTTTTACAGTTGATGAATAATAATTATTTTAAAAATTACAATTCCCTAAACTTTTTATGAAACCCAATTAATAAAAATACATTAATTGGTAGCACTAGGTTAACAAAATGGTGGGCAACGAAAACTTTGGTGCTTTTGGATGTCGCACGTTCTATCAACAATATGAGATACGTACCAAGTCACCAACTCTAGCCGACTATACTGTGGTACCGTACTGCCCTTTAATTAAGTTGCTCTTGTTTTGGGCTTAGATACACCAAAAATGATTCAATTTGTAGGGTCATTATGTTGGAGCGTCTTTATTTCTTTATTTCTTTATTTAAGATAGACTGGCCATTCACATTTTATTGTGGTGGTGGGCCAATTTTATTTATTTATTTAATTATTTAATTATTTTTGGGTCGGTTCGCCAGTGTCACTTTCCAAATTGTAGAATGATCAAATATGACATAATTTTGACATCATCCTATACGTTCTAATTATATATATGTAAAAGAAAAATACATAAAAGATTTCTACATGGATCATGGAGCCCAGACCATAAGGATGGTTAAAAGGCCCAGAATTGCTGGAGCACAAATCAAGCCCATGACCAGTTGACCATCAGGTCAAACAGCCTATACGTTGCCGTTTTAATCGGAACGCAAACGTAAAGACAAGTGTCGTGTGCCCTTTTCCGTTTTTGGGTGGCGTTGTCTTGCTTGCAAGATTCTGGTTGCTGGAACTCAGAATTTGGTTCTGCGAGTTCGCTCGTTGCCGCGGACGTCAGCTCACTAAGAAGCGTCAATTTGTAAGTTCTTTGAATATCAAAGATGATTAATTTCTGAGACCTCGCAGCGTGACTATATATATATATATTCGTAAAGCACATGCTTTTTAGGTTTTTAAAATTTGATAATTACAATAATTAAAGAAGAAACAGTAATTGCAGGAGGGTTGCCGATCATTTGTGATAAAATATTTGTCTGATCCCCGCTTTTGGTTGTACCATGGTAAGGCTAAACCCTAAATCATGTTATTGAATGTTTATTTTTCGTTATTTGTATGCATTGGATGTCTAGTTCACTTATATGATGGATTTTATGTGCTTATTTCATGTTCATATTTAATGTAACTTCATATTTTGTGCTGATTGTCGGGTCATAGTGTCTTTGATCGAATGATCATGTTTCACTGGATCTTTCTTGTTGTTTTTCATTCCATGTTATAGAATGACGTTAAACTGATGATCATAAGTTTAGGATTTAGTAGCCTTCTGGAAATCTTTTGCCTTTATTTTTGTTGGACCAACTATACTCTTCCCCTTGGGTGTTAGGTGATTGTCTGTGTCAAATCCGTTGGCACTTTGCTGAATATATATATATATATATTTTCAACTATGTAACTCATATAATCATATTCTGTGGGGATCATTATTTATGTCACCTTTTACTCATTCTTTTGGTTTTTTAGTTGCAACTTAAGTCTGCTAGTTGTTTTAGAAGATATTCTTCAGTGGAGGTTAAAGTTAGAGGAAGTTCAGATTAAACGGACTTCCTGGAAGATTTCATCTCTTACATGATATATGGAGGCATCTAATAATTTTGAATTGCATGTTGATTATATGCAGGATGCTAGCTACATTGATGAGAAGTGTGAGAGCAGACTTTATATTGGTAACCTTGATCTGAAAATAACAGAGTAAGGATAATTTTTGAAATTGAGTTTGATGCTGTTTGTTCTGCCCCCCCCCCCCCCCTTCCCCCACAAAAAAAAAAAGAGTTATTTATTGCTGAGGTACTCGGAGCTCTTGATTTGATCATAGTTGTTGCTTTATTCACATTCAGTGTTCTTTCCTTAGGGCTGCTTTGATTAAGATGTTCTCTCCTTATGGGAAGATTGTGTCAGAAGACTTCCTTTGGCACACCCGTGGGCCCAAGCGTGGAGAGCCACGAGGCTTTGCTTTTATCCAATATAGCACCAAAGAGGTAAGTTAATCTGCTTTAGTCTCCTGGTTTTTAAGCAATTCCTGATTTCCAAATTTAAAGTGAGCATGCAGGAAGCTAAATTGGCCAAGGAGAAGATGCACGGGAGGCTCGCATGTGGTCGTCCTTTAATTGTTCGGCTGGCCAGTGAGAAGTACTTGGAGGAGGCAGCTCAAAATTCTTCGAAGGCAGTAGGTGAGGCAAATAAAACAGGCTTTGTTGGAGGAACTTCAGGACAGATGAACCGAAGTGCCAAAATAGCGGCAATTAAGAACAAATTGAAGGCACTGGAGGAAGAGAGTTCGGGCACAAAGAAGCAGAAGCAATCTGACAACAGCTCTTGTAATAGTAGTCTCAACTGTTAATCTGGCAAAGATGGATAAAGCAACTTGCAGAACTGATATGCTGGGATTAGCTGCAATTTCAAGATTGTATCATGTCGGATAAGAACTAATTGTATGGCAAAATTAATTTAATTTAATCATGCAACGACCTTCAGTGGCATGAAATCTTTTTGTTAGTACTACAATGCAACTTTTTCCTGCATTTGCACAAATGTTTTTGGGGCTCTAAAGGGCATGTCGGTGTCTGTGTGGTTTCAGCTGATGTGGATCACCTTCTGCTGATGCTCGACGAGAAGATGAGTTTATTTTTAACTTTTGGGATCAATGGATATTATTATTTTATCATTTAATGTTATTTTGACTTATCATTTTATTATCAAAATTTTTCTAATAATTAATCTTTTATTTAATATTTTAATTTTTATTATTTTACCATTAAGTTGTTAACTCCATTCATAAATTTTTGATGTTCCGGAGTATCTTAAGAATTTTAGGAATTCCATGAGATATAATATTTATAATTTTATTAATTGATTATTTTAGATATATAAAATAATCATTGATAAAAATATTATTTTTTATGTAATTATTTTTTTATTTTTTAATGTACAGGGTTAAAGTATACAAACATGGTTCAAGAATAAAATAGATTTTTATTGTAATTTTGTTAAAAAAATTATTAATTTTAATGGTTTGATGATAGAATAATAAAAGTTGAAATGAAAAAGGTAATTGTTAAAAAATTTAAGTCATAAAGTGATATGTTAAAAAATATTAGTGATAAAATAATGATATTTTAATTTATTACAACAAAACATCTATAGACTTTCTAATCTCCGTACCAAAATTTTAAAAAATATATACGTGTTATGAACTTTTATTACAAGACACCAAAATTGAGCATCAAATATAGCTGTTTTGCTGCTGTTTCCGAACTTGGTGAAGGAAAACAACGACAATAATAATAATAATAATAATAATAATCCAAGTAATATTTATTGACTGAGACCATTGCCCAAACTGAAGTCCACTGTGGAGGAAACTACAAGTCCCACTCTTTCTGCCATACAACTGAGCTCGCCAGAGACTCAGCATCAATGGCAATGGCATCGAAACTAACATTTTTACAGCCAATTCTCACATCATCACCGCCATTCGAATCCCAACGGTCACATTCTTCGCGTTCCCGCCAAAATCTCCTGTTCACCTCTACAAAACCCGGGATCAGAATCAACTCAATCCCTCAACATCAGTCATCAGCATCATATTTATCTCACAGCAGAACCAACACCTTCCTCTCTCCTCAATTCCCGCAGCCATCCAACCGGACCCGATCCGTGACGGCCAGATCCCAGCTGCCCAATTTCCCTCTCATTTCTCCTCACGACAGATGGGGCACCTGGACTGCCCTCTTCGCCACTGGCGCTTTCGGTGTCTGGTAATTCCCCACCCTTCTTCTCTTTTGTAAACAAATATCACTGGGGTTTCTTTGAATTTGTTTTCTGCAATGGAATTTTTGAATTGAAGGTCAGAGCGGACCAAGATCGGGAGTGCATTGAGTGGGGCGTTAGTGAGCACTTTGATAGGGCTTGCGGCGAGCAACTTGGGGGTTATTTCGTGTGAATCTCCAGCGTATTCAATTGTGTTGGAGTTCTTGCTTCCCCTTGCTATTCCTTTGTTGCTGTTTAGAGCTGACTTGCGCCGCGTAATCAAGTCCACTGGGACTCTGTTACTGGCTTTCTTGATCGGATCAGGTAGGGTGTGTTTGTGATTGTCGAATTAACACTCCTGCTTAATTTTGAAAGCGTCATACCTAAAGTTTTACTTAGCACTTCTACTTGTTAGTGATTTCATTGTACAGCTGCTGTGGAGTAGAAGTCACAACATCGATTGTCGAGAAGAAAATATTGATTTTTTTTTTTTTTTTTGCGTTCTACTGTAAATTGATGGCCTTTGGAAAATGACTTGGATAAAGCTGTGATTTCGGAAATGTTATATGAGATGAATTAATTATATTATTAAGTTTACCATGGAGTTTAGATGCAAATTCTTGATGTGCTTTAGTTTGCTTAGACAGATGTTTTTGATTTTGACATTCTCTTTGTATTGTTGCACGGCAGTTGCAACAACAATTGGAACAGCATTGGCATATCTGTTAGTGCCAATGAGATCACTTGGTCAAGATAGTTGGAAAATTGCGGCTGCGCTCATGGGCAGACACATTGGTGGAGGTTATTTGCTTTTCACTTTCTAGATCTATGTAGAAATTTGGAAGCTGTTAATATTGGTGTCATTGTTTCTTGTAATTACAGTTCTGTCTGGTTATCATGACTAATGAATTTTCCGCATTTGATTTGTGTAGCTGTCAATTATGTTGCCATTTCTGATGCTCTTGGCGTTTCTTCATCAGTTTTAGCTGCTGGATTAGCCGCAGATAATGTCATCTGTGCGGTATATTTTACAACATTGTTTGCTTTGGCTTCAAATATACCTGCAGAGTCTTCAACCTCAGTTGACGGTGCAAGAAATCATTTTTAACTTCTCATGATTTGTTTAATTTAGTTTTATCTCATTGTGGCGAATGAACTTTTGGTTTGGCCTTCTTACATTCGGCAGATGCATTTTTGACCAATAAGAGCCTTCTATGCTATTAAATGGTTTTATTTTACAAAACATCAATTCTTCACTTTAGTTTAAGGTTGTGCCTCTTTGTGATTGTTTAATCAAGATGAGTGATTCCATCCAGAAGTTATTTCCTCCTCTCACCTTGGGTTTATCTGCAATGTTTAATTGTTTCTCTTGCAGCAATTTGTGACCTCTAATTCAAGGCTCTAATTTTGACAGATGTCTCAATGGATGAGGATTCTGTCCGTGATGACAAACCTCCTGTGCTACGGTTTGCAACAGCCCTTGCTGTAGCCTTTGCTATCTGCAAGGCTGGCACTTTTCTCACGAAATATTTTGGTATTCAGGGAGGTAGCCTTCCAGCCATAACAGCCATTGTTGTTATTCTAGCAACTACATTTCCAACCCAGTTCAATAAACTTGCCCCAGCTGGTGAAGCTATGGCTCTAATTCTCATGCAGGTGAGTTGATTAGATTTATCCTGAACGTGTATTATACATGATATTTCTTGTTATGATCTTCTGCTGTTAAAATCTCGGTTATCTAGTTTATAAATTTGTCTCTGATACATCTTGTGGGAGTTCAAGATCGTGTATGATGACATTTTCTCTGCATCAGGTATTTTTCACTGTAGTGGGAGCCAGCGGTAACATATGGAGTGTTATAAACACAGCACCTAGCATTTTCATGTTTTCTCTTGCCCAGATAGCCATTCATCTTGCTGTGATTCTTGGGTTAGGAAAGCTATTTCGCTTTGATCAAAAGCTACTGCTTATAGCATCAAACGCTAATGTTGGAGGCCCTACAACTGCATGTGGAATGGCCACGGCTAAAGGCTGGAGTTCTTTGATTGTTCCTGGTATTCTCGCAGGCATTTTTGGAATTGCCATTGCAACTTTTCTTGGCATTGCCTTTGGGGTCACCGTGCTCAAATATATGTAGTATGCTTTCAAATTCTATTAGACAATCTGTAACCGATGTTTTAATAAGTGAGAGTGTGAATTTGCAAAGCCTCCATCTGTAAAGGATGTTTTTAAGAATTCTGATGTATTAATTAACTTAGAAGGATTTTCTCACTTTATCTGTATTAATACATTTTATTTATTTAAAAAAAATGAGGGGGCGAAAAAAACTGGATTATTTCAATTAAGATTCCGAGAAAAGAGCCTGTCAATAGAGAATCAAAAACGAGCAACTTGTCTTGTCCGTTCTTAAACTTCCCGAGCTCGCAGGTGC
The DNA here is from genome assembly GCA_030449875.1 of Aegle marmelos. Classification (NCBI taxonomy): domain Eukaryota; kingdom Viridiplantae; phylum Streptophyta; class Magnoliopsida; order Sapindales; family Rutaceae; genus Aegle; species Aegle marmelos. The sequence goes on along the minus strand of JASUUL010000022.1, from coordinate 6,952,308 downwards.
TGCCACGTGTTGTTCTCAAAGTTTTGTTAAACAAATAAAGTAAAAAATGGAACAATAAGCAAACAAATAAACGGAGTCAGAAACCCGCGCTCTTTATCTCGCAGTATGCCAGTATCGGACTCTCGGCCATTAATGGCGTCCATTACATCACCGCATCCCCTCCCCCAGCCACGTACCAGGTCCATCTCTCCCTTCTTACGAATCCCGTTTATCCACGTGTCACTACCATCCTCTTCCCGCCACGACCCAAAATGTTCACCTGCATTTCATTTCATAAACAACCCGCGTCTTTCACCGTCCATAATATATAAAGGCGCTCACCGGAATCGATCTGTGGTGTTGGTTCGGTCACAGCTGAGTAACCCCATCATTTCTCCCAATGACCATTGGGCCACGTGGACTGCTCTCCTCGTCACCGGCGCTTTTGGACTCTGGTATTTAACTTTCAGCTAGTTTTCTTTATATATATATATATATATATATATATTCAAATTTAATTTTTGGGTGGAACTAAGAAAAGAAAAGTGAAAATTTTATTGGAAAATTTTTTGAAGATCAGAGAAGACGAAGCTTGGGAGCATGGTGAGTGCAGCTCTAGTGAGCACATTGCTTGGGCTAGCAGCGAGTAACTTGGGCATAATTCCATATGAAGCAAAAGCATATGCAGTGTTTTTGGAGTTTTTGCTTCCATTATCGATTCCATTGCTGCTGTTTAGAGCTGACTTACGCCGGATTGTACAGTCAACTGGCATATTGCTCCTCGCATTCTTGCTTGGATCAGGTAACATTACTTGTTGCAGCAATCACATATTAGATTATTTTATTATTATTTACTAAATCCTTTATATTAAGTTTGTGTTTCGATATTAGAGGTACTCCAGACATTGATATTGTAACACATGGATTGTTCCCAATTATACTCAGTTTCAGCATTTCGTGTTTGGCTGGTACCATTTAATTTGAATGCCTGTAGTAGGCAAGTAAACAACCTGTTTTTCTACTGGTCTTGGCTAGAATTGGCTGTACTGCACTTTCTTTTATACTGTCATCCAAATTCAACCCATTTCTGATCCTCGTAACTTGTATTTACTATATTGTCTGACAGTTGCAACTACAGTTGGAACATTAGTGGCTTTTCTGTTGGTGCCAATGCGATCTCTTGGAACAGATAGTTGGAAAATAGCTTCTGCTTTGATGGGTAGTTATATTGGGGGATGTAAGTTACGAGAAACTTTGTTGCTTCTTATTTTTGGAGTGAGATGTCCTTCTTTAATGTTATACTGTTATTTTTTATTTTTATTTTTTGGCACTTTTATGCCATTGCTAGCAGCATTTTCCAGCAATTAAGACTCAGGAGTTTGCTCATTTACGGCCGCAAATCTTCATTGCTGTTTTTATAGTGTATATATGGAATGAACTCTTTAGTTAAGTGCTTTTCTTCCGGAGGACAATTCCTATGTGACAGACTTTTTTGAGGAAGGGAATTTTATGATTTATGATCAATGACTTAAAAGCATTTTGTAATAATTCCTAATTCAACCAAATTTTGTTAGGTGCAGTATCAGTTTGTCCTGCCTCTATAAGTTTCCCATTAGCTAATGATATCTCACGAGTTAGCTTAATGTTGTACAGCCGTACCTTAAGGCCAAAGTTAGCTTGTGGTATAGTCAGAATGATCTAGTCCATCATCTGTGTTATTTGAAGCTAATTATGCTTAAATTTGATCAAATTTCAGAATGGGTGAATATTTTTGAAAATATGTGTAAGTAATGATGCGGTAAGTCCTATATACGGTAGCTCTGTATATTTACTTACAGCCAGGAAGTATCAAGGACATGCTTATTGACTATCCAATGTCTCAATTTGGTGCTTTTTAATTACTTGAATGGCTTTCTCAAAGATGCATTTCTTTCATCATTTTCAGTAATATAGTTGATTAATCTTTTTCCATTTTTTGTTTTCCATTCCATTGTTGCAGCTATTAACTATGTTGCAATTTCAGAGGCTCTTGGTGTTTCTCCATCAGTTTTGGCTGCAGGAGTAGCTGCAGACAATGTTATTACTGCCATATACTTTATGATATTATTTGCTCTAGCATCTAAAATACCTCCTGAGGCTTCGCCAGCCAATGGTATGTGCCATTAAATTCCGATATCATTGTCTTGGTATCCACATTAGGAGATCAACTGCTGTTGTTGTATGTAAACCTCTATTAAGACCTGAGATTCATCACAGATACTGAATTGGATAAGGAGTCTAATTCTGGAGATAAGACACTGGTGTTGCAGACTGCTACAGCCCTTGCTATATCTTTCTTGATATGTAAGACTGCCACTTACCTCTCAAATTTGTTCGGAATTCAAGGGGGTAGCCTTCCAGGAGTCACAGCAATTGTTGTCATTTTAGCTACCTTGCTCCCAAAACAGTTTAGTTATCTTGCACCTGCAGGTGATACTATTGCACTGGTCCTCATGCAGGTGATTGAAATAGCTCTTCTTCAATGGATCTACAAAACATGTCTTTTGTTGATAACTCAACAAGTGTATGCCATCTATAATGCTTTCGTCACAGGTGTTTTTTTCTGTAGTGGGTGCCAGTGGAAGTATCTGGAATGTCATCAACACAGCACCTAGTATTTTCTTGTTTGCTCTAGTTCAAGTAACTGTCCATCTTGCCATAATCCTCGGATTGGGAAAGCTTTTTCGGTTTGATTTAAAGCTGTTGCTTATTGCATCAAATGCCAATGTTGGAGGCCCTACAACAGCTTGCGGAATGGCCACAACAAAAGGATGGGGTTCTCTTATTGTTCCGGGGATTCTTGCAGGCATTTTTGGAATTTCCATTGCTACATTTCTTGGACTTGGATTTGGAACGATGGTACTTAAACATTTGTAAAATATATTTCCGACAGTTACAGTAGCAGCACATCTGCCAGCTGAAAACTTGTAACTACATTTATCTTGCTGATGATTCTCAATAATATCAGGTCCCAGTTTTTTGGTCTGAAACTGTTGAAATTCAGCTCAAGTTAGCATATCTAGACGTTCAGTAAAATATTATGGAATGTGAACAATGCTAAATATCTAAACGTCCTCATAATAATGAACATAAAAAAGGGTATTTATAATAAAATGACCACTAAAGGAGAATCCTTGAGCTGGTGGATTCCTTGCTTTTGTGATAGATTCTGTTTAGTGTTTAAGTGATCGGGTGACAATTTCTGGTAGTATCTAATAAACTATGAAAATGTGGCAAAGTATGGCAGAAAACCAGCATCTACAGCCACACATTATGAAAAGTCGACCAACAAAATTATGTGCAATTCCTTCTTGCCGCAAGTCAATGCAATTAAAAGCCTTACAAGGCTATTTGAATGGTTTAATTTTGGTTCTCTAGAGTCAACGACCGAGATGATGTAAAACGAAATCTAGCAGAACTTCTATTAAGGGCTGAGGCTACGTGGCTGCCAATTTTTTTTTTTTTTTTTACCCCCAGGAGTTAATTGACAGTGCATTCATCCGCAATTTAATAGTGCATGCTTATTAACAGATTGAGATTAACAAATGAAGCATATTTAATAGCAAATTTCAACCCTCCAATTGTGTTACTCGTCATCTGAGCAGTACGTCCTCTCGTACTACTTAGCAAGCTTTTACTCAGGAGGCAAATGTACTACAATTCGTATGTGAACCATAATTAGCAAGTCAACTTGTACTTTCAAAATTGCAATGCAAAACGCTGATGATTGTATTTATGTATTTATTTACGGATTAAAGAATCCTGCAATCAATATTTTCATTTTTTTTTTTGGCTTTTAAATCATTTTCACAAAGGGTTGGAAAAAGGCGTCGGAACAGAAGCCAAAATTAACCTTTGCAAGGTGACAATTTGAAGCCTAATAACCCTTTTTATTTTTATGTTTAGGGTTACCGTACAAGTTTATTTAGAACAAAACCCCACTTTTTATTAAAAAGGAAAACTTTATTTTGCTTTTGTTAGTTGCCCAAGGCTTTATTGCTGATACTTAAGGTGTATAAACATGAAAATTGAATTTTTTTTCTTTTTTTGGTCCATTCATAACATAACATTATCCTTCTACAAAGTGAACCGATATATCAAAGTTATATTGAATGTGCTGTCAGGGTTTCAGTCTTGGGCTCATTATTCTTTCTTTCATTTTCATGCCTTTTAATTTTGGAAAAACGTTAAAATATTCTGCATGATGTGTAGCTAGTGTCATTATGTGCCCAATGACAAGTCCCTTCAATTTTGTCATGCAAAGTATGGAAACGTATGTGACTCGGTAACAACTACAAGAAAATAGACACATGATGACAAAATATGGAAAATGGACCACTTTTATTTGCATCAATGAGTGGGTTTATTTGGCTTGCTCCAATGTATATGTGTGCGTCTTACTTAGGGACCGCCATATGAGTTTGTTTATAGCAAAAACAACCGGTCCATCGGATATATAAATATAAAATTAAATTGTAGCCACGTACTTCTGTCAGTAAATTAACAAAGGTCATAAAAATTTTTGAAAGAGTTTAAATCAATAAATAATCTGAAACTTGAATGTTAAATAACTCACAAAAATAAGAGTCAATGAAAATAATAATAATTTTAAAAAGAAGTCAACGGCATGCATCTTATATAAATTCTTGTCACTGCATAAAAGAACACCAACTTTTGCTTACCAGCACTGAATTCTGGTCATATGCATCTGCAGAAATTGCAAAGGAGGAGCCAAAAGAAGATGGGAAGCAACATAGCCTTAATTAGGACTATTTGCCTTGCTGTGTTTCTTGTCTGGCTTCTGGCTTGGGCTCTGAGACCGACCAAGGTTTATAAAAATACATGGACGCCTACCCTTAACAACAAGCTCAACTCAACATATTTTAGAGAACAAGGTAATTAATTACTTCTTGTCGCACATTCCTTCCCCCACCCCCCACCCCCCCCTTTTCGCCCTCTCCGCGTAAGCTAAGCTGAAATATTATCGTTGTTACAGGCACAAATCTTCTGCTTTTCTCGTTTCCAGTGATGGTCATAGCTCTTCTGGGTTGTGTCTATCTTCATCTTCAGAAGAAACACAATGAGCTTCAATCCAAACGGTTACACTTTTCTCTTGAATATCTATCATTTGTTATTCTTCAGTTCATCAGCAGATCTTCATTTTCAACATTATGTGAATTAACTTGTTGTTGCATGCAGTGAGGTGGGGAGCCCTCGTTTATTTTTTACCCAGCGGCCGGTGCTAGTGATGGCTCCTTTGGGAATAGTTACAGCTATGGAGCTTACATTTGCAGTAATGTTTGTCGCACTCTTGATATGGTCTCTTGCTAATTATTTGTATGTCAGCTTTGGTCATCTCCACATTCATAAAGCAGGAGAGAAAGTGTAAGAGGCAATATCAAATCTCGTCCCTTGAGCTTTTTTCATCCTCATGAGCAGATATGATCATATGTCATGAATGGTCTATGATTCTCTTCTGATCTAAATTTTTATTTGAGTAAGCATATATTAAAAGAATCCTTCGGAGCTCAAGTCAGCATAGAGGGTTCTAATTCTTCATAAATCATGATCACGCTCTTAACAGCAAAAGTTTAGAATAACTTCATTACAGTAGGATCCTCTGTCTAGGAATGTCATATTATTTAATTGCCGTAAAAATGACGTCATACAGAGAGAAGGTATCATACGTAATTGTATGCATATAAGAAACTCATTATTTGCATGTCTTATTTCTTTGAATATGGCTTTGGCACAGATGGCAAGCCAAGTTTCGAAGTGTATCATTAAGACTTGGATACATTGGAAACACTTGCTGGGCATTTCTCTTCTTTCCAGTAACGCGAGGATCATCAGTTTTGCCTCTTGTTGGACTCACTTCGGAATCGAGTATCAAGTACCACATCTGGCTAGGGCATCTCTCAAACGCCCTTTTTGCTTTGCACACCGTTGGATTTTTAGTTTACTGGGCCATGACCAATCAGATGGCTGAGGTACCTTATTAGTCAAAAACTTTTTGATTAGTCAAAAACTTTTTGATTAGTCAAAAACTTTTGCTCTTTTCATCGTGCTATGACTTTAAACCTATGAAGATGATGGTATCTTTATCTTTTCATTGTCTTTTTGTTCTTTGGAATCGGAATTACGTTGTCTTTTCTCTTTCAAACTTAAGTGAAATTCGAGGGTGGACTCAGTGGGTTTATTTAGATTCCTTCTGCTTCCTCACTTTTCTTTCCCCCCCAAAAAAAAAAAAAAAAAAAAAATGGAGAAAGAAAGAATGACTGATTGATTTGTCAATATATGGGGTAGCCAGTATGTAAGTAAAATCGCCATCATTGTAAGACAAATAAGAGGTCCCTAAGCTTTATTAATTTGGATTTACTCTATCTACAATTTGGAGTTACTACAATAAGTTCTACCTAATCGATAGACCTTTGTATCTTGAATTATGCCCATTGACGATGTTCTGCGGACACACGACTTTGTATATCTATATGTGGTCATTTATTAAGTCTTCTTCTTTTGAACCTCACATGATAATAAACTAATAGCATTGCACATCTTATAGTTGGCAACTCTAGATAGATGACACAATCTATTTAATCTACTATTTATGCACCTTTAAAATGTGCTATAAAATTAAATGTCCATTCCCATTGGTGTGTGTGATGTTATCTGCATGACTATACATATAATCTAAAAACTTATTGATCAGAAGATTGGTAAATAATGTTGATTGTGAGATTGATAAATAATGCATACGAGTTGGCATTAAGGCACATGCATATGTCTTCTGGTGTACTCCAGAATTTCTTCTCTTGTTGCTTGTAATTGTTATTTTACATTGAGTTTGATTTGGATCAAGCAGGTGCTAGAATGGAGCAAAACTTCTGTGTCAAATGTAGCTGGAGTAATAGCGATTGCAATTGCAACAGTGATTTGGGTAACGAGCTTACCGCGCTTCAGGCGAAAGATGTTTGAGCTTTTCTTCTACACTCACCATCTCTACATTCTTTACATCATATTCTACGTATTGCACGTCGGCGCCGCCTACTTTTGCATGATCCTTCCGGGGATCTTCCTCTTCACCGTCGATCGTTACTTGCGATTCCTACAGTCCCGAAACCGGGCTAGATTACTCTCCGCTCGCGCCTTGCCATGTGGCGCAGTTGAATTGAACTTCTCCAAAAGTCCAGGTAATCAACAGAGGAACTGTTTATAACTATTGTGCTTCTACTTAAAATTTTTGAAGTGTTTACCCACGCAAATTTACTTGACTGATAACATTCACTAAACGCAGGATCGTTTTACTTTACAGCTAACAATTTCATTCCGCATCATTTTTCCATTTTTTTCTTTTCCAGGATTGTATTATAATCCCACAAGCATACTATTTGTCAATGTGCCAAGCATTTCCAAGCTGCAGTGGCACCCATTTACCGTAACATCCAATTGTAATATGGAGCAAGACAAGCTCAGCATTTTATTCAAAACCGACGGAAGTTGGACTCAAAAGCTATACCAGCAAATTTCTTCTTCTATAGACCGTCTTGAGGTGTCTGTTGAAGGACCCTATGGTCCTAATTCAGCTCATTTTCTAAGGTAAAGTGAAGAAATTAAGATAAATGTGAGGTTCTATGAGTTCTTATATATGATATAAATTACGTGCAATATCTTATGCAATTAATAATTTGTGTAACACAGGCATGAGTCACTGGTGATGGTGAGCGGAGGCAGTGGCATTTCTCCTTTCATTTCCATAATCCGCGAGTTTATATTTCAAAGCAATAACAACCCGGACTATAAAATTCCAAATGTGCACCTAATTTGTGTCTTCAAGAAATCTGCTGACTTAGCCATGTTAAATATCATGTTGCCAGTTTCCGATGCGCCTATAGAACTTTCGAAACTACAGTTGCAAATCGAAGCCTATGTCACCAGTGACGCAGAGCAGACTAAAACAGACACCCAGAAAGAATTTCAATCTCATTGGTTCAAGCCAAATCCCTCAGACTCACTGGTTTCCGGGGCTCTAGGCTGTGACAGTTGGCTATGGCTTGCTGTAATAATAGCGTCATCATTTGTGATGTTTCTCCTCCTGTTGGGCATTATCACTCGTTTCTACATATACCCCATTGAACGAAGCGGCATTGAAGTTTACCACTATTCCTTCAAGTGTCTCTGGAATATGTTTCTTGTTTGTGCTTGTGCTTTCTTGGCTTCCAGTGCTGTTTTCTTGTGGCTTAAGAAACAACAGAATGCTATCGAAGTGAAGCAAATTCAGATCATGGAGGTGCCAACACCAACAACATCACCAGCTTCATGGTTTTATAGTGGGGATAGAGAGCTCGAAGAAAGCCTTCCCAATCAATGGCTTGTTCAAGCTACCAAATTTCATTTTGGTGAAAGACCAAATCTCAATAGTAAGTTGCAGAGTAGTGGATTAAAAGCCACGGCGCCTCAATTCTAAATATACGTGATTATTATTTTCAAAGAAAGTGGTGAATGGTTGTGTTGTTGTTTCTGCAGAAATATTGCTTGATGTCAAAGGAACAGACGTGGGAGTTTTAGTATGTGGTCCCAGGAAGATGCGGCATGAGGTTGCAAAGATTTGTTCATCTGGGTTGGCTGATAATCTGCACTTTCAATCTATTAGTTTCAGCTGGTGATGCATGTATTTCACGATCTGTAATCAATGATGTAAAATATAAAGCTATCCTTTTAGCGTCAGTTTGGGAGCGACGCACAGTAGCATTTCTGCTTCGCGGCATTCATGAGAAATCAATCTGTGTTTGGCTGTCAATTTAGCTTAAAGTACTTCCAAAATGATTTTCTTGTATTGTAAATTGTTGAATGCGTAATTGAAAAGGCAGTTTGAGGTTAGCAAATTACCAAAAATGGACCCCGTATATACTCAGTATTTTACGTCAATTATAGTGCAAGAAATATTTACACCCTCCATTAACAATATGATATTAATTTATCTATCAGTAAATTTTGATAACTAAATTTCAATTATAGACATGTTTTCTATATACCGAATATATTGGATTACGGGTTCGTTTGGGGTAGAAAGTACTGAGTTTTGTGTTGATTTTGCAGAAATATGGGTTGATGTAAAACGAAGACGCAAAGATTTGTTCATAATGGGTTGGCTCCCCGAAAACTGCACTTTAAGTCCCTTAGCTGACGCATTGTTAGTTAGCAATTAGTATTGTACAACACAATCTTTAATCCACTTATAAGATACAAAAGTTATTCTATTAAGCTTAACTTTGTATACGGGACTTTCAGTTTTTTTAATCGAGGTTTTGAAAGATGATATCTGAATTTAGAGTTGATTTTTTCACGCACGTAAATATCAATAAAAAAAAAAATACGAGTCAATTTTGAGGCCCGAAATAATTTTTACGAAGTTTTTAATTTTTATCCAAAGAAATCTAAAAAAAAAAGGATAAAATTTTGGAATAATGTGAAATTCTTTGAGAGCTTTTTTATAACCTGAGATGGTTTTGATGGAAGAAAATCATGTTGCTTTTGAAGAACGCTCAAAATTTCTTCCTCGATCCAGAACCAAAGGGTGTAGCACGTAATTTTGGGTTTGTTAAGGGCAATTTTAGAATTTTGGGTCGATTTTTTGTAAGCACAAGGATAATGATGAAGCTAGACCATAAGAGAGAAAAAGAAAAATAAAAGTCGATCTCGAGGCCTGAAATAATTTTTAAGAAATTTTTGGCACTTTTTTTTTAAGCATTAAACAAAATACTGAAAAATAAAGAGAACTTTTTAGATGATGGAAAACTCTTTGGAAGACAACTTTTAACCCTAAGAAAATCAAATTGGTTTTTTTTTTTTTTTTTGAAAAAGAAAACTGACTTAATTTTTCTGCGAGGGCCCATTTAGGTCCCGATTCGAAGACTATAGCAGAGGGATTTAGGCGTTTAGAGGACAAGAATGGAATTCGAGCTAATTGTCCACGCTTACATAAATATCGGTGAAACTAGACCAAAGAAAATACCGAAGTCGATTTTGAGGTCCGAAGTAATTTTTACAATTTTTTTTTAAAAAATAAGAAAATCTCCCAAAAAAAAAAATCAAGAAAACTTTTTGGAATGATGTGAAACAATTTGGGAAGTCTCGTTATAACCACAAAACGTTTTGGTGGTAGAAAATCGGATTGTGCTTTTAAAAAAGATAAAGATTTTCTTTCTCAACCTATTTTGAGCCTAGAACTAAAGGCTTGTGGCACACTCTTTTTGGCCTCTAAAAAGGTGATTTCAAAATTTCAAGCTGATTTTTCGCATGCATATAGATATTAGTGAAATTAGACCATAGGAAGAAAAGGGAGCCAGCTTTGACGCCCGAATTTTTTTGAAAAATCAAGGAAAATCTTGAAAAAATTATGAGAAGTTTTCGTAATGATGTGAATTTCTTCCAGAGACCTCTTTCTCGCCAAAGAAGTTCTGGGAAGAGAGAGAAGGGAGGGGGGGAAACAAACAAACAAACGAGCTGTCTTTTCAACAAAAACCCAATTTTCATCCCAAACACATTTTAGGCCCAAAACTAAAGGCAATAACATATGTTTTGGGCCTCTAAAGGGTGGATTTAAAATTGAAGCTCGTGTTTTGCACACACATAGATATTGGGGAAATTAAATAAGATGAAAACATGAGTCCACTTTGAGGCTTGAAATAACTAAATTTTCAATTTTTTTGAAAAATCAAAGAGAACCTGAAAGGGGTTCGGAGAACTTTTTGGAATGATGTGATGCTTTTCTAGAGGCCTCTTCATAACCTAAAAAGAATTTTTGGGAGAAAATTAAATTATTTTTTGAAGAATGACCCAATTATTCTTCCAAATGTATTTGGAATTTAGAACCGAAGTCTATACCACCCGATTTTGGACAACTAAAGGGTGATTTTGAAATTTCGAACTCCTTTTTGGCACCCGTTTAGATATTAGTGACACGAGACAATAGATGATAAAAAAAAAAAAAATAGGGGTCGATTTTGAGGACGTAATAGTTTTACAGAATTTTTGATAAAAAATCAAAGATCTCTAAAAGAAAAAAACTTTTTGAAATCATGCGATAGTTTTCGAGAGGCCTCTTTTTGACCCAAAGAGGGTTTTGGTAGAAACAATTGAAATTAATTTTTAATAGGAAAATTATCAATCATATATTCTTAAATGACACGCATGTCAAATGTGTTACAATACTTTTAATGTATATCACTCGTATATCATAAGTTAATAAATGATATTTATCGTCCACCAATCCGTTAATTGCTGTTTGTATATCATAAGTTAACGTCATAAGGGTAATTTGGTCTGTTAAGATAGATGAAGGATTTATAATATAAACAACATGTCGTTTCTTTGTCTTAATATAAAATAACATATCGTCTGATTTACTTAATACAAAATGACATGTCATCTCATTTAACGGACGACGATATCATTTATATGAAACAACATTATTTCACTGAGACTTAAAAAAAAATCTAATATTCTGTGACCCAATTTGCTTCTCCAAAGTTTAATCTAAATTTTTAAAATGTATTCCTCCAAGCTCCGACCCAAAATTTTTATGGTATAATATGTATAATTGTTAGTAATATGCATTATTAATATTATTTTTATGGTTTAATGTGGATGATTTTTTATGGCGTAATTGCTAATAATATTTACTATTAATTATTTATAGTTTCTTACAAAAAAATCTATTATTGATAATAAAATTAAAAAAAATTTTATATTGAAAATTACCTTAATTTTTGGGGTGAATTTTTCTTTTTACCTAAATTTGAGGTTCAATGAAAAAATAGTTTGTTTACCACAAATTTGTTAACTTTTTAATGGTAGTTACTGGTTTGGTATATAGTAAATATATTTTGTTAACTTAGGGTATACGAGTAATGTATATATTAATAGTTTTCTAACACATTTGATACAAGTATCACTTAAAGGTATACAAACAATAATTTCACTTAAGAGCTAATTTGAGTTTAAAGAGTAAAATTATTATTTTATTAAAATTCTGTTAATTTCTTAAAGGTAATAAACGATTTCGTAGACGATAGACGTCATTTACTAACTTATGATATTAAAGTGATATATATTAAAAGTGTTATAATATATTTGATATAAGTATCATTTAAAGATACATAGTTGATAATTTCCCTTTTCAATAAAAATACAATTTTCCTCCTTGGGCCAATTTCCAATCAAAACTGAAGTCTATGACCTTTAAAGTTGATATCTTTTTTGCATTCAACACTAACGAGGCAAAGTAGTCTTTTACTTCCTGACCACAATGTTAAGCCGGAACTCATCCACTTGTTATCTAGTGTGGCCAATTGGTACTATTGGGGAAACCTTGTATTTCATGATAACTTTTTGGATAATTATTTTTCAATGGGAGCAATTTTGTATTGAAAATTTAGTAGCGAATTAATTTTTTAAACGGTCTCTTGCAGCAGGGGCAAAATAAAATTTTCTAACTCAATTAAAATATTAACAAACTGACCTATCTCATCTCTCAAATCTCACGCGCACGTGGTCACCACTCTCTCTCCAAAATAAAAAAACAAAACCCCCTAAATCGGCTCGCCTCTCACTTCTCGCCCTGGATCAAGCAACTCTCTTTTACTCCTCCGAAACTCTTCCTCTTTCTTTGTCTTATATCATCAATTAGAAGGCACAATTACAAGTTTAGAGATTTAGAGATAAATTGTTTCCTAAATTAAGGTTTTCTTTTTCTCTCTTGATTTAATAGTATTAATAATAAAACTATTATTTTAGTGTTTTCAAATTATGAGAACAATCGAGAATAATTATAAGAATGTTTTAATTAATATCTGTGGATATTAAACTTTGAATATTTTACCCCTAATAAATTAATTTTTTGGATCAACCTTAATAATGATTAACAAAATGCTTCAAATGTCTTTGCCTAAGATACTTTCTCATGCAAATTTATGTAATATTGTAATGTAAATAATCAAAGTTGCTGCTGCACTTTTGGCGATAAAGATATACAGCCAAAGATGAATCGACTACTCGAGTCTTAAAAATTACTCTTGCCTAAACAATCATATTCAAAAAGAGCGTGAATTCAATTTCTTATGATTTTTTTTCACATAGCAACGTCAATAAGAATAACATAGTACTCAATGGTGTTTTTACAATATAATCAATGTCAGGTACGCTGTCACCCAAACTCTATTTAAATTCTCAAATTTTTTATTACTTTCTTAAGTCTTTGTTTTTGACGCCATGTTTGTATATATGTATAAAATATAATGATCAGTGAAGGTTCAAAATAAAGGATTTAAGAGTGTAATCGAGAATTTAAAAGTTTCCAAAAAGCCCCGCGAAAAAAAAAAAAAGAGAAAAGAAAAAAAAAGCGAATGTGCTGTATAGTCATTGTCAGCATATGAAAGAAACTAAACTTTGGTCAAAATCTATAGTAAATTGTCTGACGCTTGTGCTGGAAGTAACGCTAAAGTCGAAAGTGCTTGTATTCACCATGTTGGCGCGTTATTACAATGAAATAAAAAAATATATATAGAATCATTTTTTTTTCAGATTATTATTGTTCAGTCAAATTCGAAGGAAATGTGAACTCTCTTTTCATTGATTTTTTTTTAACTTATAATATCTTAATGTTGTTCAGAGGTAATTGACAGATAATTTGGCTTTCAAAGCTGTTCCATTAACTTATTAGTTAATTCACAATCGTTGCTGCATATATATAGTTATATGATTAAGAAATATTTTCACCAAAGAAACGGATTCTGCTGCTGCTTCTTGTGCAGTAAAATGGAGACCATTAAATCAGCTATAAGGCTGTTGCTGATGGTGGTCTTTCTTGGGTACATGCTGGTGTGGATCATGATGCCCACTAACAAATTTTACTTAAACTGGTTGCCTCAAATCCAATCAAAAACAAACTCCACTTACTTTGGGGAACAAGGTTTGAGTTACAGTCAAATTCTTTCCTTCTGTTATCTTGCTATCTGGAAAGAGTTTTAAGGTTCTTTCGTATCAATTAGCTATCAAGTATGAGTAAGTGAATAATTTTCAAATATTAACAATGAAATAAAAAATAAATGTTTACCAAACCCTTCATTTGACGTGCATTGTAAACATATTAAACAGAAGCATGATAGATACCAACACTCCCATCATATCACTATTTTGAAACTTTGAATAAATCAAAGAATCTAACACATGTTTCTACTGGTATAGGTGCGTATATGTTAATTTACTCATTTCCCATTCTCTTCATTGCCGCTTTGAGCTGTTTATATCTTCATCTTGCTAAGAATTGCAATGATAATAATGCTGAAAGGTAATAACCTCTCTATTAATTATTCACCAGTTTTTCTTTCGCATAGTTGATTTATGATACTGAAGTACTGAATGGTCTCTCTGGAGCAGCAGTGTGGTGAAGAATATTTCTCGTTTTGCCACGTGGCGACGACCAGTTCTTATAAAAGGCCCTCTCGGGATTGTTTCTTGGATAGAGCTTTCGTTTCTGACGATGTTCATTGCACTACTTGTTTGGTCTTTCTCCTCTTACTTGCATGGAATGTTTGCACAAATTAGCCAACAGGCACCCGCACATGACGGAGAGCAAGCGTAAGAATAACACATTTTGCTTTTCTGATTCACCTTGAATGAGACAAAATTCAAACTAATTTGAGTTGAGCGATTTGGCAGGTGGGTAGCTAAATTGGAAACGTCAGGCCTAACGCTAGGCCTTGTTGGGAACATTTGCCTAGCCTTTCTATTCTATCCTGTGACTAGAGGATCATCAATCTTGCAGCTCATTGGCCTCACATCCGAGGCCAGCATCAAATACCATACTTGGCTCGGGCACATTGCCATGACCATCTTTGCCGCACATGGTTTATGTTACATCATCTTCTGGGCCAAGACAGACCAAGTCTCTCAGGTAACATTTTCACATACTCTTCTCAATTGGGGCCGAATTACTTATATTACCTTTTTGCTGAATGCTAGATGCTCAAATGGGACAAGATAGCCGTGTCAAATGTGGCTGGAGAAATAGCTTTGCTTGCTGGATTAGCCATGTGGATGACAAGTATTCCACGTATTAGGCGAAAGATTTTTGAGCTCTTCTTCTACACTCATCATCTCTACATTCTTTTTGTTGTGTCCTTCGTGCTTCATGTGGGGTTCTCCTATTCTTGCATCATGCTTCCCGGCTTCTACCTCTTCTTGATTGATCGATATTTGAGATTCCTGCAATCCCAACAAAGAATTCGTTTGGTTTCAGCTCGCATTTTACCCTGTGATACTGTTGAATTGAACTTCTCCAAGAGCCCAGGTCACGTCTATTCGACCAACCATTTGATATGATGCCTATCGTTGATTCCGGTGCAGAGTCCTCAATTTACTGATATTCTGTTCGTTCATGTTCCGGTGCAGGGTTAAGCTACAATCCGACCAGTATTTTATTTCTAAATGTGCCTGTGATTTCCAAGTTGCAATGGCACCCTTTTACGATTACTTCTAGCAGCAATGTGGATCCTGATAAGCTCAGTGTTGTCATCAAAAGCGAAGGAAGTTGGTCTCGCAAGTTGTTTCAAAAGCTTTCTTGTCCCTCGCCTCTTGACCGCCTTGAGGTCTCCATTGATGGACCCTATGGACCTGCTTCAACCCATGTTACAAGGTGTGTATTTACATATGTGTGTAAGTATAATCAGCTAACGTCAGAAGAAAATTTCACACAAGTTTTGTTATGAAAATACATAATTTAATTAACGTGAAGCTATTCTGCAGGCACGCCATGCTAGTGATGATAAGTGGAGGAAGTGGCATCACCCCTTTCATCTCCATCATCCGCGAGCTGCTCTCTTTGGCCAATAATTCAACAGGAAAAACTCCACGGATTCTCCTTATATCTGCTTTCAAGAAATCTCAGGAACTTGCCATGCTAGACCTCATTCTACCAGTTCCAGGCACAACCCTCGACGTTTCTTCTTTGGAATTGAAAATTGAAGCCTATGTAACAAGGGAGAAAGAATCAGCAGAAAACAACCACAAACTTGTTCAAACCCTGTGGTTCAAACCCAAAGCAGAAGACTCCCCAGTTTCCGCAATTTTAGGCCCCAAAAGCTGGGTCTGGCTCACCGTAATAATTTCATCTTCATTTATCATATTTCTAGTGCTCATTGGCTTTCTTACCCGATACTATATATACCCAATTGACCATAACTCTAATACGCTATACGCTACCTCATGGAGAGCCGGTCTAAACATGTTGCTCATCTGTGTCTCAATAGTCATTACAGCAACAGCAGCATTTCTTTGGAACAAAAAGCAGTATACCAAGGAAATGACACGGATTCAAAACACCGAGCAACCGGCGCCAATTGCTTCCCCAGCCTCATGGTTATACAATGCAGAGAGAGAGCTGGAGAGCCTTCCCCATCAGTCTTTTGTCCACGCCACCAAAGTTCATTACGGTGAAAGACCTAACCTGAAAAGTAAGCTCTCATACCCAACTTCCAATCTTGCTAAACCATATTAAATGAGTTTGCTTGCTTAACAAGGGCGACTAGCAAATTTTTCTTTGCAGAGATACTAATGGAAATTGAAGCAACAAATGTCGGAGTTTTTGTTAGCGGGCCCAGAAAGATGAGACGAGAAGTGGGGGAAATCTGTGCATCTGGTTTTGCAAACAATCTCCACTTCGAATCCATGACCTTCAGTTGGTGAAATACTAAAGAAGCTTGTTGCACTCCCACGCTGGGCTTTCTTTTATCAGATTACAGGATTTTGCACGTCTATGTAATTGATAATCCAAAAGGGACTAGTACTGTTATTTTCATTGATAATATCACCCCGAACGCAATCACCACAAACTTTTAGCCAGTCGTCATATTTTAACGGCCACAATGAAATGGGACTTACAATGGACGGTAAGATGAAAATGGATAAACAGAACGACATAAAAATGAACAAAACTAAGCCTACCTATTCATAAGGAAAATAAAAATTCTGACAAGGAGATGAAACGGGTTACAGAAGGAAGCATCTCCTCAACAGCAAATAAAACCCTAATTGTTGAGGAGTCACCATACTGCTTCTATTCAAAAAGAATTGAGGCTGCAATGCTGAGGGCACTCTGCCACAGTTATGATTCATTAGCTACAAATGAATCCTCTGGGTTGTTATTATACCTCAACCGCCGCATAACTCCATCACCATCATTATCATAACGCCTTACTCGATGAATAACCTCATATCTGTTCCCCAGCTTTCTTCTATCATCAACATCAGCACCTTCATATTTATATCCCCTACCGGCACCGCTGCCCATATCCGGAAATCTTCTGGGAGGTAACATGGGTCTAAAGGGACGTGATGAATCAAACCTTTGGCTCTGACGGAACACCCTAACCGGTGATTTCCTATCCCTGAAATTATCTAAACCAGAGATCCGGTCATCAAACCTGGGAGGATTACGCTGTGGTGACATCCGATTTCTTGGTGGGGACATGAACCCTTCTCCATATTCAACTTCAAAACGCTTCTTAAAAGGCGCCCTCACCCTACTTATTCTGGTAGACCTAAAATCTGGTGACCTGCTGCGGCGTCTGGACCCCTCATTGCGATCCCTCATTGAAAACCATGAACTAGGTGACCGACTCCTGGATCTCGACCTGGCTTTCTTATAAGGTTGAGCATAATGGGGTCTTTCTCCACCAAGTGGAGAAATGCTTCTGTCTCTCCTGGCTATCCGGTGTGGCATATGATCATCAACGGGATAGTTGGGCAATGGCCTGCGATAGTCCTCCCTGAAGCCTCTACTGATGCCTTCTGGATATCTCCTAAACCTACTCCTATCAGGACCAATATCATCCCTAACAGGAGCTGTTCCAGTATAAATATCATCTCTGCAGCCCAGATGTCTCCGATTAATGGACCGATAGACACTGTTTGAGGAGGAGCTCATATATTGCCTCCGTACACGGCTGTCAAACCCTTCAACTCCGGATGCTTCAAACATTGGTCGGTCTGAGGCCATTAAAAATCCACGGCTCTCAACAACACTTCTTGGCCTAGGGCGCCCAGATCCATAAGGGCCATGGGAAGGAGGTGACTGACGGGTATTGACAATGTGGCCACCTCCTGGGCTTCTACGACGCATATGCAAAGAAAACCTATCCCGTCCCATGAATCTGCTGTTTGGATCAGACTCCGGCCGAGGACATAAATCATCAAAATTATTGGATCTGAAACAAAAGACTAGTTAGCAACCAGCCAAAAAGAATATTGAAGGTATATCAGAAAAAAAATAATAATTGGAACCACATAATTACCCGCATCTCTGTAGAACACTGGAAGATAAAGATCCTTGAGTGCGAGACAACATGTCCCTTCTGGATGCTCTCGTTCCAACCATTGTATAAGTGAAATCTTTGCCACTGGACTCCTCACAATCAGCAGTATCTTTCTTTATTTTGTTGCCATGAGCTGCTTCTGAAATTCTGGCCTCAGAACTCATCAAAGAATCTCCAAAAGCATCACCTACAGCACCCTGTTCAGATTTTTCAGTCACCTCACCTGATCCTAGACTAGACCCACTCTCAAATTTTCTTTTACTGTCAGTATCTTCAGCTTCAAAAATACATAATCTTTCTCCATCACATTCAGACTCGTAGTCCACTTGCTCAATTTCTTCACCCTCACAATCATTTTCCTCCCAGCAATGTGCATCCGTTTCCCTCAATTCGCCATCCTCAAACTGAGAATCATAACCATCCTGCAACTCCCTAGAGCTATCCATGAGAACTGTGTGTACCTTATCATCATGAGAAGTGTCCGACACACAAATGTCGTCACAGGATTCTTCAAAGTTGATCTTACATGAGCTGTTTGAAGGAGCAAGACCTCCGGATTCCTCGTTAGCAAGTCCATATCCCATATCTAATGTAGCAGTAACAACTCCAGAAGACATGTGCATGGGTTCTTCAGACCCAGCATGCAGTGAAGCAGTCTCCCCTTTTGCTTCCTTACCTACCACAGCTTCAACTTCCTTGCCAGATCCACTAGATGCTACATGTTCATACTTGGGTGAAGGACGGTCAACACACACTTCCTCCTCTTTACTTGCAGGCTCTACCTTGATGGGATCAGCTTGTTCACAATTGTCCACGCCAATCGTCTCCTTGTCAGTATTTACATCATTATGTAAGGAAGATGCTCTACCAGAATCTTCATCGTTTTCATTTAGCGAGGTCCTGTCAGACTCACAAGCCACCCCATCTAAAGCTGATGCGTGAGTCGAAGCAACATCATGTTCATCCACCTGTGCACTTTCAGCAGGCACAACTTTTTCCTCTTGAACACTAGAAGCACAACATTCTGTCTTCTTCTCAACGTAACAGGGAAGTGACGAATTGCTTGCCACATCATTCAGGGACAAATTGCTAGATATGTGTGAATTTAAGCTTACAACTTGAGTGGAGTCTTTCAGATAAGCATCACATTCATCAAAGCCGCAACCAAGGCCAGAACTAGCTTCCATTTGATTGTCTTCTCTGTCTGATCCCTTAGCCAAGCCTCTCAAATCCAAAAACAAGTGGGTCTCCTCACGTACTTCAGTTGAAATCTTATCATGTTTGAGAGTTTTAGTTTCATTCTCCGTCTCAAAACCTTTCAAAATATGATGCTCTACACTTCCAACAACCGAAGTAGCTTCTACATCTTTTGTTTGAGAACCAACACTTACACCATCACAAGGTTCCTCCCATGCATCCATGACTACATTTAAATCCCAATGTAGTCTTGAAAGTGCAGACTTCTCTGAAGTTTTGTTTTCCTTCTCATTGGAAGAATTCTGCACAAGAGCAGCACTAGTATCTTGAACAGAAGAATCTTCTATTCCATCTCTATCTCTTAAAGGGCAATTAGCTGCCTCCGTTAGTGCAACAGCTCCTCCTATAAGCATTGTAGAACCATTCTCTTGTACGGATCCTTCCACTGCTGGCTTTTCCTCTGGGTGCTCAACATCAGCATCAAAACTATTACCGCATGCAGCAGCTGCAAGTATCTCAATACCAGAGAAGTCTTCTCTATAGCCAAGCTTCTCCTTCAATGAATCTGAAATTTTCTCATCAACAACACCGTGACTAGAAGCCCCCATAAGAAGTCTCTTTCCATTTGAATTTGAACACACCCCTTGACCTGAAGCATGTTCAACCACTCCAATGGATGATGGGGTCCGAGGCGGCAGATGTGATGGGGATGAGGACCGAAAGTTAAATTTCCTTTTCTTAATAGGCACATGCTCTATTTCATCACTGAAACGTCGTCCAAGAACAGCCACACCAAGCTGCCAGAGGAAGGAAGCAAGCCATAATCATGAAGCAGAATGCAAAGATAAGAACGAAGTCAAAAAGCAACAAACAAAGCCACAATAATTACCTTCTCCGACTCTGAAACTGTTGTATCCTCTGCCCTTTTGCAGCCGTTATTATCAGTTACCTCTGCACCCATAATCAAGTTTCTACCTCCTGGTTTCCTAGTACGCCTTGTTGCGCTCCTATTCCCTTTAGCTACTGTCTTCCAAGTTAGATCAGGATTTATGAAATTTGTAAGTTCTAGACCTGCCGTGCTTATCATCCTTTTAGGTACAGATCCTATCCCATCAACTAATGGTTCAACACAACAAGTCTTGCAGGTGGCCGTTGCTTCTTGCTTTCCAGGGAAATCCCCTAGAGCAAGTACACGATCACGTCTGAGAAAGGTAACATAAAACTTCAATTAATACACCAAAACATTTCAATTAAGGAAACACCACTTCTATACTGAATGCAACACAACTAATAATATTTAGTGAAGCAATTCTTTATTCTTTATTTTCTTTTTGGTGCTCAAGCTCCATGCCAGCCCGGGAAACATCAGAAATCAGAAACAGCCTTGTAGAGTGAAGATCTGTATTCAATTACCATACTGAGCTTAATAGATAAATATCAGCTGGCACCTAATTACTATGTGACTAATATCACAAGTAGACAACAACGGACACAGGTAGCCCCTTACCCACCTCAAAGCAATCTTTAAGCTTAAAAGTACAAGATGGAACAATAAGAACTCCCTTGGCAACTTACTTAAATTTAATTCCCCCAATCTTGACAGACAGATTTTTGATAGGGAAGATTCTCCTCAGTGATTACCAGCTGGACTCAAGAATTCTCAGATCTGCAACCTACTACAACCTGTAATGATATAAAGTTCAGATCAGCTTAAAGTAGAAGATGATATATAACATTAACAGCTAGTCCAGCTAATAGATAACATATTATCAAGCCCAAACGCTGATAACAAATTATAAGACCGCCGGTATATGCCTCCATAAGCAAGGCAGATCATGATTTCCTCAATTCAATAAGCAGGTTCCAACACTAGGAACCAGAGTACGAGGATACAAGAACAGACAAAAAAAAGATGAAATATTCAGATGATGCTTTCTAATCACCGGCTCCTAAGTTCTAAAATCAACATTTATGAATCTGTTTTTTCGAAATCCTCCTTGCAAAGTCCTCAGATCCATCAAAAGCTTTGAGATTTGAAGAGGCATATATCATCCGCAACCAATAGATCCAATCACGTGAGCAAAAGATTACGAGTTCAAATTTCCTATAAAGAAATTTAGATAAAAATTCATCAGCGCCATTAGCATCCAGATTTTATTCAAGCCCAGGTCATCGATGACGACACAAGATTCATGTAAAAGATTCCTCAGATTCGCCGATACAAGAACCCCTATACATAAAAATCGTCGCTTCGGCATGTAAACATTATCCTCTTCAGAAAGAAACCCTAACTTTAATCTTCGGCAGCCGATGAATTACAAATCCAAGCCGATTTAGATCTTTTCAAGCGAGAAGCTTCTCCGCTGTTTTGAAGAAAAATAACCACAAACAAAATCAAAAAAGCTTACGATTTTTTTTTTAATTATATACCTGCCGCTTCTTTCAACTCAAATCGCCGAAGAGTTTCACGATTCGAACGAAAAGCTTCAAGAGATTTAAACAGAATCTTCGAATCTCGCTAAAGAAAATTACGATCTTCTCCTTCTTCTGGATTTGTTCTTCTTCTTCTTCTTCTTCTTCTTGTTATATTTTACAAAGGCTTTCACAACATCGACGACTATTGACCGTCCGATTACAGGACCTTTGATCGCAAATCATTCACACGCTGCGCCTCCTCCTCAAGAGCCAAATCTCCTCCTGTGTTTGGGATGAGACCTCCAGAGCCCTATCATCACTATGTATTTATCGTGGACTTTCTCCCGACGCTACCCTCGTTTATTTTGTCATTTTTCCAATATCGCCCTCGTCAGGGGTCTCTAATTTCGGGGCCTGCCAAAAATTGAATATGGAACGTATTGGGGAAAAGAGAAAATTAATAAATGCCCCTTTTCTCGAAGTCTCGATTTTCTTGGCTAACAGGGCGAAAGTCAATATTGCGGGAATAAATGAAAAACAACAATACCGTTCTAAAAATTCCACGAAAGTTGAGTCCCAAATAGAGTCCTCACTGCTGCCGCCTACGTATAAAAATTTCTTGACTTATAATATTTTTACCGCCTAACGGATTTGGGCTGCGTTGATTGCGACTCGAACTCTTGAACACGAATTGTTTGTACCCGCAGAATTACTCGTAGTCAACTAGTGAAGCAATTTGGAGAGGGCAAAAGCAAGTTTGACTTTTGGAGTTTATATCAAACACGACAAGTTTTATTGAGGTGCTTCCACTCACTGGTCCTTCAATGTTTCAATATCCCCATTGGCATGTCGCTCTCTGAGATGCGTTTGCCATAAGCCTTTTTAAACGGAGCTTCTTCTACTGAAGTTTCTTACCCAGTAAAATAAATTCTTTTTTTAGATTATTTTACTAAGTTTTTATCGTAAGAATTTCTCTAAATTACAATTAATATAATTTATATTATATATAAGAATTGGTTGAAATATTAAATAAAATAATAATTTTAAAAAAAAAAGGTAGGAGACATGTCTATTCTTCACTTGTCCAAAAAGTTTTGCATCCAAAGGCAGGAATTATGCTTTGAGCACAAAGTTGGACTTCGGGTGATTTCTAAAAAGACGAGGCAGAGCAATGTGAACGCCGGCAATCTCATTGTGAAACATGTTATGCATAATTTGATTCCTATCTTTCCAGTTTCCCCCATGCCCAGTGACCTTGAAGCCGCCATCACCACCACTACCTCCACCATCTCCCGGGTATGATGATGATGGCGATCATCATGATGGCGATGAGCGACCCCACTAACCCAAAACAAAAAAGAGAGAAAAAAAAATAAAAAAAAAAGAGTCAAAAGATTCTCTTTCCTCTTTGCCAGTTGATATCAATGTCACCAACTGGACCCACACAAAGGTGTACTCCACCTAATTTCAAGTCCCTCAGCCTTACCCTAGTGTGTATTATTTCCTTCTTTTTCTATATTTTATTTTAAAATTTTCTTGTTTTTCTTTAATTATCATTTCCACCGTATCAAAGGGCAAAAATATATATATATATAATAATAAATCATGAAAAAGGGAAACAAAAATGGTGTTCTTCTATTAATAACAAATTCATATGCTAATTCCATTCAGTTCAGTTTCCCATTTTGAAAATAAAAGATTAAAGATATAAACTTGGCTTCAAATTGAATAAAGCACACAACAATAAACAAAAATTATTTATTACAACCGTCTAATATTTGTAATTAGTCACAAATTTTTTATTATATTCTACGAATTTTTGTCTTTAACTTACAATATGTAATGTAAAATTTGATAAATGTGAGGAATAAGTTGAAAACGATTGTCATCGAAAATAAACAATTATATCGTGCGTTTATCATAAGGTAAGACGGATTCCACCGAAGATAATAAGGAATTTCTTGATTTAATAAACAGAGAAAGTGCCAAAGGAAACGAAATTTCATGAGAAATTTCTTAAGCTTCTCTTTTTTCTGGAGACACATCTAAGCACAAGATTAGACTCTCTCCACTTCAACATATTTTGGGCAAATAGTTGGAAAAATGAACAAATTAGACTTATAGCATGTTTACTTGCTAGTCATAGGAATAGTAATAGGAATGGAAATTCTGAAATCGAAATAGTATTGTGCTACAAATTTAGAAATCATTACTAGAGTTTTAATTGTTAAGTCAGATTTAGAAATAAGAATTTAAACAATGATAAATTATAAGTGCATGAAACTAAAAAATAACAAAAAATGTAAATCACGTGTAATCTTAATACACGGGAAAAGTATTTTTTTTCAATCAGACTATAACTCATATTTACATGAAACTATTACTAAAATAATTTATATAAATTCTTATAAAATACTATCTAAATTTTTATAGAAAAAAAATTACTTCCACTCAAATTAGGACTAGTTATATAAATAATTATAAATCACCACTCAAATTTTTATTCTCTTTGATATTCGAGTTATGTTTACCATACTTTACCTATTTACATTGATAAATTATGAGGGCAACAGTCTAATTAAAAAATAAAAATAAACATATCATTTAAATATATAAATTCAAACCTATTTAAATTCATTATGATTTTAAATAAAAATGCAAATAAGTCATTCAAATATACAGCTAATTTATTCAGATTTTAGATTTGACCCAAAAAAAAAAAAGAAAAAGAAAAAAGAAAAACAGCAACTTATTACAAGTAAATGTATGAATCCGATAATAGGACTGGTGCGTGTGCACAACCAGGGACAATTGTAAGTGACAATCAAGCCCAAAAAGTAGGTCACCGTTTATACTTTACATCAACTCACGTTAATTCAGAGCAGGGAAAACGGAACCCCCAAGTCTATGACACGATTGTTTGAATTTAAAAACCTTTCACTAAATTTCTCATTGGAATATCAGTACATTGAAAAGGAAAATTCCCATTATCGACTTGGATTTTCTCCGGGGAATGGTCATTCAAACAAAAGCCAAGTAAAGACTACTAAGCCTGATGGGAAAATACATTAAGCGGAAGAAATAAGACACAACAATGCTTAGTCCAGAGAAAGTCGTTAGAATATGTTTCTTTGTTTTCAAACTCATTCAAGTTCATCAAATTCCATAGCCAAATAAAGCCTACATAATGTAAAATTCTCTTCATGCAAAAAGAAGCATTTAAAGACTGCCGCCCCTCAGGGCAAGAACAAGATGAAGCACTGAACCACCCTCAATGTTGTAGTCACGAGCCGTCTTGTCGTCTGCAAGCTGCTTACCAGCATAAATAAGCCTGCAACCAGTACAAAAAGAGAATCAGCTTACCATCATAAATAATCCGCCAATCAGTACAAAAAGAGAATCGGTTTTACAATGTTTAAACGGAAGTAGTAACTTAATAGTATTCTTGTCAGGACAGATAAAAAGAAAACCAATTTTATAAGTCCACTGAGGGAAGGATAGAAATATGATTGCAACTCCTAGCAAAACATATTATCAAAACATGACCAATGAAATCAACAAAAGCACACAATGCAAAGAAGTATCTTTTTGGTAGTAGCATACTGATGCATGCCCTAGATCTTAGCTTGAGCTCATTCTTGAGCTCACTGGATACTGCTCATTAAAGTTATTATTTCACATGCTGAGAATCCCTGTGCAGTGAATACACAATATAATCAAGAATCACTGAAGAGCTTTTTTTTTTCTCCCCTGCTCTTCTCACACCCCCACCCCCCTTCTTTCTCCTCTCTCTCCCTGAAAGGAATCAATGGAGTTAATATCACTTATCACTGAAAAACAAAAGAACAAGGAATTTAACTAGATACCTTTGCTGCACTGGGGGAATCCCTTCTTTTTCCTCCACCCTTTCCTTTATCCTTTCAATGGTATCAGTTGGCTCTATATCAATTTCAATTTCTTTTCCAGTGAGTGTCTTCACCTTGATCATGGTTCCTCCCCTGAGCCTCAGGACCAAGTGAAGTGTCGACTCCTTCTGAATGTTATAATCAGCAAGAGTATGGCCATCTTCCAATTGTTTCCCAGCAAAAATCAATCTCTGCTGATCCGGAGGAATGCCTTCCTTGTCCTGTACAAGACATATTCAAGTGTTGATGAAACATGAATAGATTAACTCAAAAAGAATTGAAGTCCGTGCATAATGAAATCAGAATTTAGACTTATTTCCAGAGATTTTTTTCATTCTTCCTTCTAGTCAAATCCTAACTTATAATCTCCCCTAACATAAGGCGCGTCATAAACTGAATGTTAAATCAAACTGAAACAGACTAAATATATACTTCTAATAATCAACACCTTTCACATAAAATAGCCAAATGAAGATAAGCCTGAAATATCAAATCTTGAAACGTCCCCAATATAATTATTAGGGTGCAATAAACAAAATTCATCAAAATTAAACCTTGAAAAAAAAAATGCGAGTACTAATTTAACCACAAGATGCCACATAGATTTTCATGTTATCAGTAATAACAGATGCTCAATCACCGGAACAAATTTTGAAATTCACAAACACTATTCCTAGAATCAAAAGGTCAATAACCTCATTTTTCCATCAAAACAAACATACCCATTCACACCAACATACCACTACTGACAACAAATAGGACATTTTGAATCAAATAAAATATTACCTGAATCTTAGCCTTAACATTATCGATGGTGTCACTACTCTCAACCTCAAGAGTAATTGTCTTCCCAGTCAAAGTCTTCACAAAGATCTGCATACTGCTTAGATTTCTTTTCCCCCTCTCTTCTTCTTCGAGAAAAAAAGGTGATGCTTTGAAGACAGGAAAAAGAGAGAACCTCAGTGTCTTTATTTAAAAAGGCTATGCTGTGCCTCCTCCAGAGCCAAATCTTTTCCTTGGAACCTGTAATAAGATAGAGTTTGGATGAGCAACGAAACCAGCTTAAAGTAGAAGTTGATATATAATACTAGCAGCTCGTCCATCTAATAAATTATAAGTCTGCCAGCATATGCCCCCATAAGCAAGGCAGATTATTATTTCCCCAATTCAATAAGTAGGTCTCTAACACCAGGAACCAGGGCTTCATTACATCAAAATAAACAAGAGAATATAATAGCAGACAAACAAGATGAAATATTCAGATGATGTTTTCTAATCACTGGCCTCTAAGTTCGAAAATTAACATCTATCTATGAATTGTTGTTTTGTAGACGTCCTTGCAAAGTCCTCAGATCCATTCACAAGCTTTGAGTTGTGAGACAGCATATCTCATCCGCAACCAATAAAATCCAATCACGTAAATACAAGAACACGAATTCAAACCGCCCATTAAGAAATTTATATTAAAATTCATCAACGCCATCGGCATCCATGTTATCTTTCATCGTATTCAAGGGGAGGTCATCATGGATGAAGTCACGAAATTAGAGCAAGGATTCCTCAGATTTGCCAGAGTTGGAAGATTTGCTAAACATAGAAACAGCCGCTTCTGCTTGTAAATTTATTCTCTTCAGAAAACCTTGTAAACTATAACCTTCGGCAGGCAATTGAGTTAAAGATCAACGATTCCACGACGATCGAGATCATCTTCTCCACGACGATCGAGATCATCTTCTCCACGTTTTTAAGAAAAAAAAAAACAACCACAAACAAAGCGTATAAATAAATAAATAAATGCTACCATTTTTTTCTGTTATTATTATTATTATTATATACCTGTCTCTTCTTTAACTAAAAATCGCCGCCGAGTTTCAAGATTCCAGTGAAATACTTCCTACAGATAGATATAAACAAAAATCTTCAACTCTGGCTAGAGCAAAAAGACGATCCTCCCCTTCTTCTTTGTCTTTGTCCCTCGTCCTCCTCCTCTTCCTTCGGTCTAGTTATTTGTAAAGGCTTTCACTTTATCGGCGATAACTGACCGTCCGATTGTCCGACCTTTATCGCAAACCCTTCGCAGTGCTGGGCCTCCTGCTCCTCCAGAGGCTAATCTTCTCTCTGATTGTCGACGCTACCCTCGTTTATTTTGCCGTTATGACAATAATACCCTCGATAGGGGTCTCGTATTTCGTGACTTGGCAAAATTGAATACGGAAGAAGGTACTGAGATAAGGAAACATCAAATAACGGTAGGAGATTTCAATTATTGTGCGTCATTAATTTATCTATTAAATAATTAATTTTATAACTGGTAAAATAATGATCAAGTCGGAGTTTGTTGCAAATTGATTATAGCGACCGCGACAGCTATTATTCAGGCGCGTTTCCTTTGTCAGTCCTTCAATGTTTCAATATCTCTCATTAGCTTGTTACCATCCCTAAATTTCCTTTAATTTTTCACCATCTAGCCTTTTCACCTTCTGGAAATGGATAAATGATACTCACTCAAGTAGACATCCCAACATCGGACGCAGTACAGTATTGGTGAATCACTTTTCTATAAAATAAAATTTCTTCAGTCTGAGCCATACTAGAATTACGAAGCAGAATCTGAATTGATTTCTAATTGTAAATATCAATAGAGTTTTGACTATAATATATCAGTACATAAAAAAAATTTTCAAATGCTAATCACTATGAAACTAAATATTTAGTTCCACTAATTATACTTAAATCTATAGACCCTGACCCATGCTCAAAGTAAAATAAGGAATTTCTTATATTAATTTTTTTAAAAAAAAATACTAAAGAAAAGGAAAGTTCATGAGAAATTTCCAAAGCCTCCCTTTTCCGGACAAACAATTAGAAAAATTAACAGATAACAAGGGAGGGCAAATGCCTGTAACTCAAAATGACAAAACTCTTGTTTGGTATTGAAGGTTACTTTAATCCTACCGCTACTGTTAAAAAAATTATTATTATTATAAAATAAAAATTAATAATACGTAATAAATATAATTTTTAAATAATAATTTTAACAAAATTAATAAAGATACAATGAATTTTTTTATCATATAAATATAACATTAAATTAACTTAACTTTCCAATTATAACACTTAACATTTATTAAATATTTTAATACTATAACTTAAAAACTATACAGGTTCAACCTCAATCCAAAGCAAGACTGAGAATGTGAACTGTATAAATTGATAAGTGCTTTTAACGGTTCCGACAGGAAATGCAAGTAGCCTTCCATTTAAGAGGAATCTCCTAAATCAATATCTAAATCAAATTGCTCCAGATAACTGACTGTTTCAGACTCTAATTACACTTGCTTCAACGAGAAAACAAAAATAATAACAAAAACTAACAAGCTTCATCCATCTATGATAATCAATAAATTACACTGCTTTCAATTAAATGAAAATTATGTACTTCAATTACTATATTTTTTTTAAAAAAAAAAAAAGAACCTTGGCTTTTTAAGGCAGATACCTGTTGCGAAAAAAGTTCTATCATTCAAACGATTGAAAATGGAGCAAGATGAAAACTTAATAAGATTTTGCAAAAAGGGCAACTTCCTCGGCTGGACTGCCTGTCATGAAGCATGTTTTATTTCCTTGCGGCTGTTCAAAGGGGAAACACCTAATGGTTGCCCCTGTTTCTTCTTTCACTTTTAGTTCATCTGCATCACTGTACCAGCAATTGGAGTTTTTTTGTATTTTGAATGCAAGTTGTTAAACTCAGTAATATGAGATCACATATGGAAAACCAAAGTCAAAATCATAGCAAGTAATATGAGATCACATATGGAAAACCAAAGTCAAAATCATAGCAATGTATTTACCTTGCCGACCAAGGACCTCTTGCCCATTTACCCATGGATATTGCTTCTTTAAGTTCCTCATAAGAGCTCACATCCACAATGTTGCTGCAAAAGAAAATCAAAATAAAATGAAGAGTAGAATAGCAAGGAAACAACAGAGTCCCAAGAACCAGACTATCATTTCTCCACTATCTGATTTATCTTCAGTTACCCAATAAAGATACTACATAAGCCCTTGTAGAATTCTTCTATCTTGCCCCAACTAGATCAACATTTATTTTGGTCATCTAGTAAAAAAAATAAAATAAAATAAAATCGCATCGCCATCTAGCAGTACTTGTCATATAATTAGAAATTTACACTGTTTCAGTAAGAAAAAGAAAAGAGAAGTTTATTGCAGCAGAGTGTAGAGCTCAAACAATTTACACTTGATTTATCATTGCACTTAATATATACAGATTTTGTAAAATGATAAGACCAAAAGAACGCACCTATCCCGAAATGATGTAGCCCTTTCCAGAAGAGCTGACTGGATCTCATCCAACTTGTCCTTCACATAAGCTTCTAAAATTGAAGGTTCCATAGATATTCCAAAAACTTTCCCTTGTTTTCCAGGGACATCTCTCCTTGATATGACCACACTTCCACTGCTCACATCGCGAGGACCAATTTCGATCCTCAAGGGGATTCCCTATAAGAAAATTCCATTACTGTGGCAGTTCAAAGTGAAACAATATCTTTGAGCAACATTTTATCTAAAAGAAAAGACATTAGATCTAGACAACATATGGAACACAACTATATCATATAAGGCAAACAAACACCAGTTATAAGAGCATCGGGTAAGGTCTTACTAAAAGTGGGTACAAGTACAATATGGTTGAGAATCTTTAAAAAGATTTAGAGCTACGATTATATAGATATTCATCTATAACATGCATGATATAGTGCTAAAATATGCTTGATCTTCAAGAATTCAGAGAATACCTTCATTTCCCAGAAATTAAACTTCCACCCTGGGGTTCTTTGATCTGAGTCATCAAGTTTAACTCTAATGCCAGACTTCTGCAAAATTTCTTTTGCTGATAGTGCAGCACTGAGAACTCTTGTTTTCTCATCAGCCTTCTTCCAGATTGGTACAATCACCACCTGTAAGCAACCAATGCAAAAGATCAAGAAACAAATTATTATAACCATCGTGAGCAGGGAAATTTAAAGACATTATAATAATTTTCTCCAGAACCAAGAAAATCCATTACTTCCATCATTTAAGTTCAAAATTCAAAAGTAATTATGTTTCTCCAACAATATAATTTCTCTGGAACATGTAAATCTGGAATCGTTGCCTTTCAAGATTCACCCTCATTGGTTTTAGAGAGAGAGCGAGAGAGGGAGAAAACATGCTGGATCAAAGAGTAATGATAAGTCTCATTTCCCCATAAGTATCTACAGTTTAGTCGAGATACATATTCATAGATGCCAAAACATTAAACAGTTCGCAACTGTACTAATAAATTATAACACAAGACCAAAAAGAATACCTGTATTGGTGCAATCTTTGGGGGAAGCATCAACCCAGTATCATCTCCATGGGTCATGATGATACCACCAACAAACCGAGTACTGATGGCCCATGATGTCTGCCACACATGTTGTCTTTGTCCATTTTCATCAGTGAACTGTATAAGTGCACATTTTGTTAGTTTCTTGCTCTAATTGGTTAACAACTGTAACTAACCAATGAAAAGAAGCAAAAATACAACTTGGACATTACAACGGGCAAGAAATAAGATCCGACTCGCAGCATGCATTTACCTGTGTTCCAAAAGCACGTGAGAAGTTCTGCCCAAGGTTGTGGCTTGTACCAGCCTGCAATGCCTTCTTATCACCCATCATAGCCTCTATTGTGTAGGTCCTTGAAGCACCAGCAAAAGTTTCCACTTTTGATTTTCGACCAGCGATAACGGGTATCGCAGTATGCCCATAAGCAAACTTTGTATAAATATCAATCATCTGCATTGCCTGCACTCAAGCATCACCAAAACATCAATTGAGACATCAACCAATCATGACAATGGGAATAGTCAAGGTCCAAGTAAACCACAAACCTCTTTTTCTGCCTCTTCTGGAGTGGCATGAGCAGTATGGCCCTCCTGCCATAGAAATTCAAGGGTTCTCACAAATGGTTTTGTGCGCATCTCCCATCGTGTGACATTTGCCCACTGGACGAAATTGCATGAGGAAAAGAATGCAGTGAGATATTACCACAAATAACTATAGATTATTTCAAGTGTCTGACACGGTAGTACCTGATTAACCAGGAGAGGAAGATCACGATAACTATGAATCCACTGAGTAAACATGTGATTTACAATTGTTTCACTCGTAGGTCGAACCTGTTACAACCTCAGGAAGTACAACAATCGAAGCCAAAACTCAGGTCATAGTTTTACACGAACATAAACCAGCAATTACATCAGCTCAGATATTAAAACTAAATAAACAAACATTTTTATACTATCTAGACAGGAAAAGTAAATGACAGTATCTGCTGAGGAATATATGTACCACAAGTTTTTCTTCTAGTTCCTTTCCACCTCCAATAGTTACAAGAGCCAATTCTGGACTAAATCCCTCAACATGGCTGGCTTCTTTCTCGATGAAGGAGTATGGTATAAACTGTAGCCACGAGTAAATAGTGAAATTTCACAAATCAGCCTAAGATATTAATATGTAACTGGAATTTGACAAATTAGATGCTGCAAGGGACACAAGAAACATCATAATGCAGATAAAAGTAATCAGAAACCTCATCTATTACTATTGTCACAAAAAGAAAAATGAAATTGGAAAAAAAATCAAATGAATTTTCTCCAGTCTCTGGAGATCCAGTTGTTGGAAGATCCTTTGATTCTTTACTTTTCGTGCATGGTAGGTCATCAGATTTCCCCCCCTGATGACGTAAACTGTGAGATACAAAGGATGCAACCAAAACATGCAGCAATATTTCTTGTTTCACTATCACTAACAGACTTCAGAGAACATATCTACAAGGATCAACACTTGAAATTTGTTCAACAACTGAAAAATGCTAGAAGCAAGCGCAAAGGACTCAGCAGAGGCTAGGCAATCTTTCCTAAACAGATGAACTGAATATTCACAACTTTGTTTACAGCACAAATCAAACCAACATCTACAGAACATCAAACCCAATCTAACTTCTTTACATCTCGCATATTTTAGCACTAAAAGTAACTAATACAGTAAAATCAGTTAACATTAAGAGCATAGAGTGGCTTCTTACGCATGGAATAACCATTTCAAATTCCTTTTCCACACTTTCTCAGCTACCAGATAGAGAATCTAGAACGATACCTGTGGGAAGTACATGTTACTGTGCCCTGTCTCCTTGAACTTTACATTCAAATAATCCTGCAAAATTAATTTTTTCAAATAAAAATACAATTCAAATACAGTTCAAATTCCTCTGTAAAATGAGCAATTGAAATACCTGAATTGCCTCCCAAATAGCGTACCCGTACGGTCTAATAACCATGGTCCCACGGACCGGACCGTAATCAGCAAGCTCAGCGTTGGAAATAACATCGAGGTACCAAGCATTGAAGTCTTGCGACCTTGGCGTGATGACTCGTTCCTGGTTGCCTCGGTCTTGAGTCGCTCGGTTCTTCTCGATATCCACGATTTTGTCCTCGGTTTCCGGCGGACTAGACGCCGCGCTCTGAGCGGAGAATCCCGCAGTCAGAGTCCGCGGAGGCCGAAGGCGCTGGTGACGCTGGAGAATCGCTGAAGACCGGCGGGAAATGGAGGGAGAGGAGGAGAAGAGGTTAGTGAGATGTAAGGAGGGGAGCCTTAAAGCTGATACCATTTCCTATCGTTGTTTCGAGAGAAATGGTGGAGGATTATGCCGCCCTTTAGTAACAAAAACCAATAACAGTCGAGGATTCAGAAGAATGGAGATGAGCTTCTGTTTTCAGAAACACCGGTGGATCAATATTTTACCCACGGTGGATCAATATTTTACTTTTGGGCCTAGAATTGTTGTTATGATCTTATGGGCTTTTACTTTTGGGCCTAATACTTTGCTGTTGGGCCTGCGGGCTTTTAAACTTCTGCCTCAAAAAGCGTAGACAAACAAATGTAGGAACAAATGTAGGAAAAATAAATTTGAATTGAGAATATGACGCGCAGTCAGTGCAGTTTTTGCGGAGTATTGTCAGATAACAGATTAAGGTATTATGCTAGAATTGCTTGTTAAAAGCATCACTAAAAATCTTTTTAAATAAAATTTTTTAACATATTTAAAAAGTTAAGTTAATATTTAAAATTTTAAAAAATATTATAATTAAATTTTTTTAAATAAAAAATAATCATCTCTTTAAATTTTAAGAGTTATTTTCTCTCACTTTAATTTATATTTTATTATCTTTTATTGAAGAAAGAGGGAGAAATACTTTAACTGTTATTGACTTTCTCTTTAAAAAAATAATTTTTTTATTAAAATAATATTAACTTATTTTTATTTAAAGAGTTTTTTGGAGAATATTATATTATTTCACTTTTTAATTTGCTACATAATTAAACAAATATATATTCGAAAAGTAAAATATATAAAACCTTTTGGAAATGCTCTAACAAGTGTGAAATTTGATCACTGAATAATTATATGAGGGAAAAAAAAAAAGGAATACTATTAAGTATTAGCAAGTACAACAGCTTTTAGTACTCAATAATAGTTTGCAAAAAAACTTCCAAAATCCCTAGCTGTTAAGCCTAACAGTCATGATTAAAAGAAATTACACCATGTAATTGCTGAAATGACTAGTTTCTTTGGTTTGAAGTCGCTGCTCATATGAAACAAAACCAGAGTCGTCTTGAGTGTCAAAATAAAGTTGAGCTAAGAGCAATGGTTGTCATCCCATCACATAGAAAGACCACTACGCCCAATTAAAAACAGCATGAGAACTAACAAATTTGCAGCATAGTTGCTGCCAAGTTACTGCATTCTAATATAGTAAAAGATGTACTGAAGAAGCTCCCATGTCCGGAACTGACACTAATGTAATAGTAAAGTTACTGCATTCTAATATAGTAAAGGATGTACTGAAGAAGCTCCCATGTCCGGAACTGACACTAATGTAATAGTAAAGTCACCCAATAGCAAAAGAACTTCCGTCACATATAGCAACTTTAAATCAGATGCATGACACTGGCACGTTTCATGTACTACAGAACCAAGCATTGTTACCAGTGAGTCAATACTTGGACAATCAGGGTGATTCTATCAATGTGAAATTGGCATCCTCATGATCCTTCCACAGCATATAATGATTTGGTGATTTTGGAGATGTGCATGGAGGTTGGGAGCTGAGATCACTGAACTGATCATATTTCCAAGGAAAGAGATCAAGCTGGTCCTCTGGCAGCTCTTCCAATTCCGAGTATCTTGGAGGACTTGCAGGCTGAAACAGAAGGGGAACAAAGCATGTATTTGGACAATCCTAGAGCTATAGAAATATAAAGCAATACAGAAACAACCAAAAGGAAATGAAGACTTGCAAAAAGAGGAAAACAGACGCAAACTGACCATCAGTTTACTCAACTGTGGAGGCTCTGCCTGCTTCAGAAAACCTTAAAAACGAACAAACAAACAAACAAAATTCAGTGGCAAGGCTACACACACAATAGGCTTTTGAAATACTACTAACCAGTTTGTTTACCTTTATCCAGTCCAACTGTCCTCAAAAGCTCATCGATGTCCATAGCTTTAGTCTGGGCTTTGATGCATTCTTCATGATTGTGTAGATACCCTTCTTCTGCAATAGCACTGAGATCTTCCTCAGTCAAAACACTCAATTTCGCATTCGTATTCTTCTTTGGTGCCTCATGCAGATGTGACTTCCCTGAATTTGAAATGTCAGAAAGCGCTTTTCTGCCACTGGTCTGCAGTTTCTCAGGTGCTCTTGAGAAACTTTTCTTTTTGCTTCCATCAATTGTGATTTTAGATTTAGAAGCACCAATCACGTTGTCAGAGAAAATGTTGGAATTCTGCTTTTTCAGTGACTGGCTTGGAGTCGGATTCACAGAATTTGATAAATCACCAAGAGGCTTCCTTCCGCCAAGCCCTCCCTTCTTAGGCACTTTAGAGATAGTGCTCTTGTCCCCAGCAGAAGCTCCTATGTGGATATTGAGATAATTAGATGAAGAGGCTTCACCAAAAAAGGCTTGAAAATCAATTGAATATTAGACAGAAATCATAACAAAACCCCAGAAAATCAATGAAAAAACAATTAAGCATTAAACAGAAAAGAAAAATTGGGATACCATTCAAGTGAACATTCAAATTCTGATCACGGATCAAGCCACCAAGCTGCGAAGCCATTGACTATTTTTCTATGGGAATTCAGACGAACAATCTGCAGAGATGAAAGCTGTTACACAACATAGCATAACAGAAGTACTTATCAATAAAAACAGTAAATTGACAAATGGAGAAAGAACCTAAGAAACAATAGATGGAACTCAAACCCTCAAGCAAAAAACAGATGAGGCGAATTCACAAAATGCAAAATAGTTTTGCATACAATCAATCTCTCTCTCTCTAAATTCCCTCTGAAGAAAAATTAACAAAGGCAGCCCACATAAATGTTTATAGATTGCAGAATCCATGTACTAATTGCAAAAATTAATTAAAATAAAAACCTAATCGTTTTGTTGCCCAAAAAATATGAATTGCTGATAAAATCATTTCTTACTTTAAATGCATTTCGTTTCAAAACAACATTACATTGCTGCATAATCAAGACTTTTATTGTCTACTCACTGATCCCGGGAAAGAGATTTTCAAAATGACCCTCAAATTTCTTTAGCTACATAACAATTAACAAACCCTAGTTTGTTTCTCGAGTGTTAACCCAAAAAAAAAAAAAAAAGGACTTCAAATCAGGACCCGTTGTTAATCTAAAAAGACTTTCTTCAACCCAAGATCAACAAATTCTTCGAATTTACAGTAAACTTCTAAATCATAACTAATTTTCCAAAAATAAATTGAAAGCAAAAATAATTGAAAACAATAGAATTAGCAAATTAGGGATTGAATAGAAGAACACTCACGAGAAGAGTTTTATCGGACAGATCTTGATTTGATTGCTTCGATTCTTGATCGATTTTCTCAGCGTTTCCAGTAAAATTTCCGGTCTTGTTCACAAATTTCAAAAATGGCTCTTCGTTGCGTTTCGCTCTCTTCTTTATAGAGCGCAAATGGGGTTCCAACGGTAACATATCTTTCTTTTACGTCAATGCCCCGCCGTTGTAAACACAATCACAAGAATGCCATTCTCATTCTCCGCCACAAACTTGGAATCTATTGCTTTGTAAGTGCAGGGTAACTTCAAAAACTCTATCAAAAAAAAAAAAAAAATCAAAAAACTAATGATGATAATAATCAGTGGCGATAATCCCCTCTTCACTGTGAGAGTCAAAATTGAACTTCAAACTTCAATCACTGTGAAAATTGAATAAAATGATAATAATTGTTAATTATCTAGTAAAATTTTCAGTAATAGCTAAAAAAATATAAAAAAGAAATAGTAAAAAGAAACTCATGCAGCAACTGAGCTAAAACTTAGTGGTTAGAACTCATAATTTCATTATTGTAAGGTTATCGGTTCAAGTCCCGCAATATGTTGTGTGAATTTAATTTCTTTTTTCAATTTGAGTGAAGGTAGTTTTTTTTCTTTCGAAATGTGACTAAAAATATCAAAAAGAGTTAAAATTTGGGTCTTTAAAATCTGGCGAAATGTGAATGAAAATATTAAGTATAACTAAAATCTAAGTTTTTAAAATTTGATCGGATGCAAATTAGTCTCAATAATAATCTAATTTATAAATATAAGTTGTAATCTCGTATAATATGAGTTGTATTCTTGAATAATAGTCACCATCCGTAGATTACAAATTAAACGTACATTCGTCCTCAAATCAATTAATATTTATATGTGAGTAACATTTTTTATATGTATGTTGCAAGTATGAAGTTGAAAATTGAAACAATTATCGCAGACGATAATGGGGCACGACCACGTTGACAATGTGTGGTCTATGAGACTAGCCAAAAAATGTAACGGCAAATAAATAAATAAAATTGATTTTTGAGTTGGGCAGATCTAAATAGCTACATTTTATATTCGAAGTTGTGGTGTTTGATTATTGCAGTTACCCACACGTTAGTCACTTAACAACTAATTGGGTGTGGCAGCTTTTGGTTGGTTCCCATGGAAGAAAAAATTGGCAGAATCTTAGACTTAAAGGCTCGTTAAAATTATCAAAATCGCAGCCAGCTGGCCAGCAAGTACACGATTTGCAAATTAATGGGTCATTAGTTAACTAATCTACTAGATTATTGCTTAAACCTGGCGCGTAAATCTTTAGATTAAGAATTAATTAAATGGCCACCCGTTACAAGTTAATTGTATTTTATTCATAAGCTCACGTCTCGTTACAATTTCGATTTTCTTTATGTGCCATCACATCCCTTAATACATCGTTTTAATGGATTTTGATTCATATTTCATAATTGCACCCTCATATCCTTATTATTATTAATGAGAATGTTAATTTCATTCTTTCTGCATCAAGCTCAATTCGATCGTGCATATGAAGAATCTAAATTAGATTTTGACTAAACAAAACATATGTTTTCTTCTTCTCCTCTTAATTAATGCGATTCATACAAAATCATGTGACCTTTCGTTCGAAACAAGCGTAGTATTCGTCACGCACTGACAATGTGCAATAAAAAGCAAAGGCCGACATCACATTTATGAGCTCAAATTGAGACTGACCGCGCATGCCCATGACTTCGTTTCCATTCTTAAATTCGTGTCCATAAAACTTCGTTTACTTATCCATGCGCAACGATAATTATTTTTTTTTCTTTTTGTTATAATTTTCTAATATTTGCTTCATCGTGTAATTCCCGCGGATATTTATAGGTGTTTTAAGCTTTTAGTGGGCGTTAATGGAGATATCTACTCGCGTGTACCAAAGAGCAAAAAGTGAAAAATTGCTCAACAGAAGCACATCTACAAACGACGTATCCACCAATGAATAATATGCCCACGAATAAATTAGAATTGCATCTTCTCGTCTCTTTTTCATAACCCCTAACAACATAAACAGAACCAAACAGGGAAAAATGAAAAAAAAAAAAAGAAAAAAAAAAGGGTCTAAACTTTACCGTAATGTATGTTCTTTTTAGTTATGACTTGAGTGTTCTTATCTAGCTTTTAGGAGACATGGGTGGGTAAATCTGGATGTATTATTCCACCCATCAAATCCCAACACTCTCTCCACCCCTTTTTGCTCATTATTGATTCATCTTTCTCCTTGTTGGATGAATAGTAAATTTCTCGAATCAATCTCTCTAACACTTCTTCTCTATGGTTAATTGCTAAAGCTCATTCAAATTTTTTAATTCACTTTTGATAAATATTGAGAGATTTAGGTACTGTTGATAAAAATAACACTCCTTCCCCCAATCAGATTGCCGTTGTGATTGTATTTATCTTTTTTTTTTTTTTATAATTGGCTGGAAAGAATCAAATGATCATATTGACTGATGAGTATATGCAGAATATCCAACAGTACTCTCAAGGCCTTGCATTTGTACTTACATCTATTTACTAGTTGCAGGTTTCTCACAATTACTCTTTGCCACACGCAATTATGAAGAGCCAGCTTCCATCTCCATCCTTAACTGTTATTGTGCATTTATGTTTCTTTACACCATTTGCTCTAACGCTTTTAATATCTTGCTTGATTAGAATACGTGAAGAATATGGATACTGCATTGACAGTGGAATAAATATGCCAAAGCTTCCAAGAAAGTGAGAGTATTAATATATTTCTCTTTTTTATGAGTTGGTAAGCATATTGATGTTGGAAAAAAGGTTTGAAGAAGAAGGGAGTGTTTTGTGCCAATAAGATTTGCTAAGTTTTAGACAAATCAAATTAATTATCATGGAAAAGACCGGTTGAGGCTGTTAGCATCTTAGCTGAAAAGAGCTCCTTTTCTCTCTTTTTTTTGTTTTTTTTTTTTAATTTAACTTCTTCTCTTCCCTCTTTTCAACTTTTTGAGATTTTAGATAAAGAAGGTAGGCCAAGGGGTTTAGAGTTTTGAGGGCGCATTATGAGATAATTTCCCATGCATTTTAGGTTTAAAGACAAAAGATATAATTACACGTTAGCCTCATGGTGCTGCACTGAAAATGTCTTAACCAAAAAACGTATCTGTCATGCAGCACGCTTGTCTGTTAAACATTCTCACAATTTTTTAGCGTCATAGAATTTATTTATTTAGTTTTTTTTCCTCAGCCAGGAAAAAAAAAAAAGAAAGATAATACTTAACAATAAGAATGACTAAAATGAGGCTTCTATAATAAACTTACTCTTATTTATTATTATTATTTTTTAAACTGAAAATGCTCAGTGGATGAAACCATGATAAGAATGATAAAAAAAAAAAACAGTTCGTTTTAGGTGAATTTCATGTTTGATTTCAAAAAATAAAAAGAAGGGAGAAGAGAGTACAGAAAAAGAAGATAAAATAAATTTAATATTAAATCAAATAATAAAATTGAGATGAATTCCCCTTTCTCTTCATTTTCTTTTCTCTTCTCTCTTTTATTATTTTTTTTTTTGGCCCCTCGTGCACTTTTTTTAAATCTTTTCCCCGTTTTGATTTACAGATAAACCCCAATAACTTTCTCGATTTCAAGACAAATAAAAACCAAATATTGGGCATTTAATGTTGTTCATTCTGTTCAATGTTGCTTTTACAATAAATAAGCTGAGATAAGCACCCACCAATTTGCATGGGCTCAAAACACATACATCCGATATGATTCGAAAATAATTATTTTCCCACTACCGATTGTTCGGCGAACAAGATTTGACCAAATCTGAGCATGCACGCGCGAACCCCAATCCCATCCCCTCCATCGCTGCCGAAGCAACGAAGCGTGCCACGGGCCAGTAGAATACCCACACGTGTACATCAGGAGAATTAATCCACCGATATGAACTCCACATACAACACGTAGTGGAGCCCTCTGTTGTTGGCAAATGCGTGCGCATACCATAACATTACCAAACAATACTTCATTGACAGACAATTCACACTCGTGCCCCATACATAACGTGTAAATAGTTCTAATAACTAAAAAAAATAAATGCAAAAAAAAAAGAAAAAAAAAGTTCCTCAAATACAAAACACTACTCCTTTATTGTTATTTCCTTTAGTGGGCCTCTTTCCTCTTTTCCTTTCCATTTTCTCAGGAAAACGTTTGAAAATATAATAACAATTAATAATATTAAATTAGAGAGAGAGAGAGAGTGAAGTTAACGCCAAGCAGATGCGACGGTGAGAGTCCGACCCATCCAACCGAAGCAAATGCCGCCGTTTTCTTCTTTGACGGTGAAGCCCGCGTTCACTTGCTTCCCGGAACTCAGTCGAGTCCGCATTGACTCGGCAACCATTTGACTCATCGGCTTCAACTCGAACCCAGCCATCCTCATGCGGGCCCGCCACTTGCCAAACACCTCGCATCTCTCCACACGGTCCCTGCCCTCACAAGCAACCGAGTTACCCAATTTACGACTCAGTCCCTCCTCTACTTTGACTCGGTCCGGGTTGTCCCTCAGCGCGCTCGACTCGATCGAGTCGAACAACGCTCCGTAGTATGCACACGCCTCGTTGACACGCGCCATGAACGGCGCCGTATTCGTGTTCATTTCTTGCTCCACTAACGTTACCACACTTGGTGACAACCCCTTTACACGCCGGAGCAGCTCGTCCCTCGGATTCTCCGTTGACACGCTCTCGTCCGGCATTCGAAATAGCTTGAAAGCGAAATTCACAGCCAGTGTCTCATCCGGCTCGCAACCCAGCGAGTCGCGACTCAGATCATCGAATTTCAAACAGATTGCTACGTTGAAACGCAAACAAACTCCGAGATGTTCCGCAGCTTGACTCAGCATGCCACGAACGGCCTTCAGTTTCTCTTCACTGGCAGTACCATCAGCCACGGCTGTGACTTTAAGTATTGAGGATTTCCCGGTTTGCCGCGCGGATAGCGCCTGGAGGAGATTCATGTATTGTCGGCCTTGGCCAATATCGAAATCAATAACATGAATCTTCTTGCTGCCAATTGTCTTACTTGTTGTTTGGTCCATTGTGGCTTCGAGAATGGCGAGATTAGCAGCCATGAAGCCCAGGCCGAAACACGGGGAGAAATCGTAAAGCAACTGAGTCGACTCAGCGTGTCCTTTGCCGAACAACTCAGCGACAGGCGGCGGGTTCTCGTGTGGGCTCACGCGCGACCTCAACGCCGAACACATGTACTCCATCAACCTCTGTTCCGAATTCCCTTTCGAATTCGCCGCTTGGCTCAATCGAGTCAAGATCTCCGAAGCGACGTCGTATTTTCCCTCCGAAACGGCCGTTGCTGCTTCGATAACCGTCTGTTTTGAACAGCTCGTAGCCGGCGAAGCCACCGATGAAGATGAGCATGACGACGACGACGTAGTAGGCGATGGTGCGACCGGAGACACCGACGAGACCGTCTGTTTCGGACTGAAAGTTATGAGATTTTGAATGGTTTCTGACCATTCGCTGTTTGTATTCGTTATAACTGACACGTCATCGCCTTCCTCCTCATCGTCTAACAACTGTTTCTCCAGTTCCTGCAGACGATTCAGCATCTTCTTCTCTGATTCCTGTCCTTGAACCTGAACCCTGTTATTACAAGACGGCACCGTATTGTTGTTATCCACATAGGATATCGTATTGGAAACAAGTGCTACATGTTGCTGCTGCTGCTGCTGCTGCTGATATGGCCTTGGTTGTTGCTGCTGCTGCTGCTGTTGTTGTTGAAGGAGTGGCAGGTTATAACGGTGAGACAACGGTAACGACTGCTGTAAATCTGGGGAGAGGACGTTATT
This sequence comes from Aegle marmelos, assembly GCA_030449875.1. Lineage (NCBI taxonomy): Eukaryota > Viridiplantae > Streptophyta > Magnoliopsida > Sapindales > Rutaceae > Aegle > Aegle marmelos. The sequence goes on along the minus strand of JASUUL010000022.1, from coordinate 6,909,549 downwards.
GTTGTTGTTGTTGTTGTTGATGTTGATGTTGTTAGGGGAGAAATCCAAGGGAGAAATAGGGGACAAATTTTGGTAAGTTCTGGGTTTAACGGAACGGAGAAAAAGGCTGTTCATGGCTGGGTTGAAGTGATTTTGTTGGAATAATTGTTGCTGTTGTTGTTGGTGGTGATGGGTAATTTGGTAATCGTTGTAGCTTCGCTTACCGATGAGGTTTCGGTTGGCGATCTGAGGCGACGACGTCTGTTGGTCCATGAAAATTCCCGGGAGCTGCGATGATCTGTAAGAGGGTTGATGCGATAATTGGTTACCGTTCATCGTAATGGATCTACCACCGGTCGCAAGTCCCGAATACAAGTCCGGGCCGCCGCCGCCGCCCGGGAATCCAGACGACATTTTGTTCCTTTGATTCTTTCTTTGTGAAGAAGGAGAAATGAATGAATGACAATGAATATAAGGGAGAGCGGGTATTTGTTTGGGGTGGGGAGGAGAGAGAGGTTACAACTTGTGCTTAGCGATACATAGTCATATACTTTTTTTTTTCTTTGTTCTAGTTGTGATTTAAAAAATAAAATAAAATAAAATACGTGGGTGGTGAGATTTTGTGTGCTTGTGCGGGTGTATGTATGCCTTTCGGGTTGAGCCGTTGGATTGCTTCTGAGTTTTGGTGGTTTGCTGATATTTTCAAACTTTGAAACGCTGATTAGATTTCGCCGATGCAGAATCAGTTGCAATACACATTTATAGCTTATCTTTGTCGGTTAATATTACGTCCACATCTCATTTACGCGCGTGGAAATGCTAACCAATCAAAACGTAGAAACTTACGGGGTTATTCTTCTAATTTGCTTTTGTCTAATTTATTAAGTTAAGGATTTGTTTGGAATCACAATTAAGCAGTCAACTTCGAAGTATTTAATAGGTATTTGTAATTATAGCACGAAAGTTTGTGTGATTTTATCTCATTGTTATATTTTAAAAACTATTTATTACCAAAGTTATTGTTTAAATCATGTTTATAAAATGTTATAAATTTTTTAAAAGATACTAAATTGAGATTAAATTCTGACTTTTTGTTATAATTAATAATAATAAGATATTAATATTTCTCAAATTAGTGGCTAAACGGTCAAAAATATAATTCTTACCATTGGAGAATGAATTCGTGTTTTTACTAAAAACTTATTCTTCTTCATATTTTTTATAATATTGAGATAAAATATCACGTCTGTTAACAAATATTTTCGTATTATTATTCACTTGTAATACTTCTCTCATAAAAATTACTATAAAATATATGAAATGATAAAGAAAATGACTATCCATCATCATTTTTATATGTGGCATAAGTTGAGAACTAAATTTTATATCTTGATTAATTTGGGTTATATCATTACTAAATAAATATACGTCTTACCTTCTATTGTACTAAAGAAAACACTTACAATTATTTTCTATTACTATTAAATCTGTGGGATAATAGTTGGTTAGTTAAGCTCTCATTCTTTTTCATGGGAGATAGCAAAAAGCATTTTGATATTACGAATTAAAAAAAAATAAAAATAAAATAAACGCAAAAAATGTGTGCATTCGCACGCTCTCTGAACAAGGACGTGGGAGAAGAATTTTACTTGTGTCAATGAAACGCTCTCTTTTCGGCAGTGATCATCTGACGGGACAGTTTCGAACTATTCTCAAAAGCTAACGACAAGAACCCAGGGGGAGTGCAATCCAGAAGCGCTGCGTAAAGCGACGCTTCGTACACGTGTAAACAAAGCAACAAGCATTCACATAACCAACTGCAACAGCGCCGTAATATAAGAAGTCCCCGTAACTGGTTCAGCGGATTCGAAATTCCAGTACCCTGGGCTTTGTCCTAACTCCCAACAGACGACACCCGGTTGATCCCCCGAACTAACACGTGCACGTGCCGGTGGGTAACGTACGCGTGTCGGTTTCCAACTTTTTGCCTTGGTACAGAATTTCAAAACCAGAAAGTTGGCTGCGCTGGCCTTGCCCTGGCCATTGAAAAATATCGAGCTCCGACACACCGAACGAAAAATAAATAATAAATAAACACATAAATTTTCCCAAAAAAAAAAGAGAGAGAGAGAGAAAAAAAGAAAAGGGATTATGTATAGGTTTCTGCTTACAAAAATAAAAATCTTGGTTGCCTGAAGTTAAAAGTTAAAAGTCAAATTCCTCCAGGGTAATTTCATTTTCACTGGACAACTTTACCACTGGAAGCCAGAATTGTCGTGTAAAAATATGTATCGTGGATTTTGAAGCTACGAGTTTCATTTGAATGGATTTTGGGGCCAACAATTTCTTTTAAAATACATTATCCTAATTTGTGGTCATTAAATTTGTCTGAGTCCTTGACATCAGCTCTAGTACGAAACAATATGCAGAAAGATAATCTTTTTATGGGACACAAATTTATTGCCACACGTGTAACGTCACAAGAGTCTTACCATCTACTCAGTAGATGGTTTCCTTTATATAATTTCACGAATTAGATTGATTACTTTGTGTATTAACTCCATGAAAATTAAGTTCAATGTGCATGTGCCAAGTGAAAGAAGGGTGACAACTTTTTATTATAAGTATAACGCAAAAAAGAGAATGAAGAATATTTTCTTAGTGTCTTGAGTTTTCATATCCATCTCTTTTATATGATGCATGAATATATGCGATCTTTAAAATAAAATAAAATAAAATAAAAATAGAAGTTGACTGAATTATAATATTTTTGGGCAAATATATCGAGTCATGCAGTCAAATAATTAAGGACTTTGACCTAGCTCACTCAACTTATAAATACGGTAAAAAAAAAAAAAAAAGAAAATTCCTCAACACAAAATATCTTAACTGCTACCATAAAATATAATTAACCTATCTAAAACCTCCACATGATATATGAAAAATTGCTGTTATTCTTATTTTCGAAATAGTTACCAAAATAAGTCAATTCATAATAGCCGGCAAAGTATAGGTGGTTCTTGAAAAAGCTCAATTGAAATTATGAGTGAAAAGATAACAAGCCAAAAAAAGAAAAAAAAAATCAAATTTGATATTGACCAAAAAAAGATAAAAAGCCAAATTATTCCACGAGGACGTATTATATCTCAAAAAAATTACAAAATATAGTATTTTTAAGATAGAATAATCAGACCTATTTGATTAATCACTAAAATATATACTACTTTCAATAACATTGTCAAATTTTACTTTTGATATTTTTCTATATATCTTAATCTACACGTAAAATACATTTCTTAAAAAGGTCGATGTGATATTACTCGCATTACATTTAACAAAAATTGCTAATTTTACAAGTATTTAATAAATTTCTAGAAGCATCCCAGCGTTGCCCATATTTACATTTTTAATCATCCCTTACCACTATTAATGTACGGATGGAATTCCTTTATGAAGTTGAGCCATTTACTAATAATTTACTTGCACTGTACATAGGATTAATTACATGCGTGGAGTGTATTCAAGGCTCAATATGAAGGGCATTTAATTTGTTGATTCATTGCTAACCCTTCAGATTTAAAGCTTGTGGTTTGCCGCATTAAATTTTTTTTCGTTTTTTTGGGTCTTGAGATTAAATAGTAGCACGTCCGTTTGCTCTGGAAAAAATGCGTATTATTTAATAGATTCCGACATTAATTTATTAAAAATGATGGGAAAATTATTGATTCGAAATTAATCAAGTATCTCAAAATTCAGCCGAATTTAATTGATGGTAGGTTTCCACAGTCTGTAAGAATTTATAATTTCAATATTTGATAATATATCCAATAAGTTAGTTATTTTTTCATTGAATGATGATCTCTACTTTGAATGCCACTCCTTCGGGCTATGGACTATGCTTATTCTCTTAACTAGGGTTTTATCCCTTTTGGTTCTTGCTTCCATTTAAATTAATTTTTCTTTAATCAATGGACAATAATTTGAGAATGACTTTTAGGCTTTCCCTTTCTTCTCAAATAATGGCTTAAAAACTAAGCCATTTCCTAACAACTTCGCAACATATTTCTTTTAAACAAATATAAAGTCCCTCATTGAAGAGGTCATCTTAATTTCAATAGAATAACACCCCATTTGATAATAATTTTATCATCATTCTCACATTTTCACGTCACAAACACTCCCGCTGAGTCTTATGATTGAAGCAATTTTTGACCACTGATGCCAAAAAAATCTGTAAGCATATACCACTTAAAAGATTGGAGTATCTCCACTCGCATTTGAAAATTTAAAAAGGTGGGTCAACTTTGCTTTTAATAAAATGTACAAAATCAAAACAAAATCTCTCATACATATACCAATTGTGAAATTCTTAAAACAAAAGTATCCACTGTTTAACATTTTAGTTGTTGTTGATTGCGTGTAGGCAAAATCATGTGAGAAAATTGGTTAGCAACTAAACCATCCAATCTACTTTTTACCTCATTCTTTTCCTTTCTATTTGAATCCATGCCTCTCATCCACCTTCACGTGTCAAGCACATATCATTTCCCACTTGTATTTTGCCTAACTATTTTATTTTCCAAATATGCACTCCCCTTATCCATCTTTAGAAAGATTCGAATGAAATTCTCATACGGTGTCCACTTTCATACGTCTTAACGTATATATTTTGAATTAACTAATTATTCGTATTTAGTTTCAATAAAGTATTATATATGGAGTTATACATTATTAATTTTAAAATATGTAAATGTTTACGTCATAAAAGTTTATAAAAAATCACTTTCGAACAAGTAATTATCTTTTCTCTTTTGAGTGAGTTAATATATTGATCTTTTTTTCTAAATTTTATCAAAAAAAATCTTCTTTCTCGAACAAATATATAACGAATATAATAAATAGCTTGGAATAACAATTTTTCAGGTAAAAGATATATTGGGATAAATGATAGTTAGAAAGAAAAATATATATATATACATTGATGGCTAAATCCAAAGATACCAAACCATTTTGCATTATATAGTATGTTGATACTTCTCATGATACGCACCCACCATTTCACCTAATTAACATCCAATTAAATATACAAGGGTAAATTGGTCATTTAAAAATTCCACGTTACTTCAATTGGGAAAGGCAAAAAGAGTTGGTGCAGACTGCCTAACAGAAAAACGAATCAGTCCTAACTCGTGTCAACGAGGGGCATTACTGTAATTTAGCTCCACGTGAGCCCTGTTTAGTTCCGGGCGTCTTGAGTTAAACCGGGGATAGCCGGTTTCTATTTTGGAATCAGCTTACGCCCAGCGAGAGTGGAATTTTTCAAATCGAGGACGCTACGCGCTTGGTGACGCGTGTACGCGCACACGCGATCCGTAGCACACGAAATCCGCACACCGCAGAAAAAGCTGGCTATAGAGTCAGAGCGGCTGACAGGTAATTGTGGATTACATGTTCTTCAGCAATTGATTAGCGATTTAATTATTTGTTTAAGTACTTTAAAATTTTATAAATCCACTCTAGTGGGGCCACTTAATAGTTCATATTAACAAGAAATTGACCATCGCCGTGCTCTTTTGGTTTTTTGCTGACAATAAAACAAGGCCCCCTAAACTAAATTTTTCATCAATTTTAACGATTTAATTAAATTGGGATTTGGATTTATGTAGTTAGACGGTCATCTTGAATTGTTGTATTAAAGCATTATTATATTGTTAATTTTTTTTTAAAAGAGATATATTGTTGCTTACTGTTCTACTAATTCCAATCAAAGATGTGCTCTAAAAATCAAATGAAAGTTCTACTGCCAAATTACATTAAAATATTTCGGAGAATTTGCGTGATTTTATGAATTTGGATTGGGGAAAAAATGTTTATTTAGCTGTCGTCTCGTTAATACATAATTAAAAAATTGTCCAATATGCTCATTTGTGCTCAACAACGTAGGCGGTGTTATCCACTAAATCATTTTCATAATTAATTTTTTAATCGAACTAAGTGTCTGATAAATTTATTATTATGAAATTTCTGATTTAATTGGTTTCATCTAAATTAATTAAAAAAATCGAAATAAATAAAAAAATTGAATCGAATTTGATCAGTTTGATGTGACTCAATTTAGTTACATTGAGTTATGATAAATTAAAAATTCACTAAATCGAACCCAAACATTACCCCGGTACATCCAAACATTTGGCCCTTACATAAATATTAAGAAAATACAGATATAATAAACAAATTCGTGTATGATTTTGAATGTGATGAACCACTTTACAATAAGCTAAGAACATCCAAAAAAGCTGGCAAAGAGTTGGGTTGATGGGAAACTTGAGGACCACTAGCTAAAGGTTCATAAAAATCTTATAGAGCATGGAATTTTTTTTTTTTTTTCCCCTCTTTTGTTGATGATTTCATTATGATCGCATGATGTATGATGCGCATGCAAAAGCAAATTCAATTAATAGGTGGATTTATCTTTACGACCCCACCTTTTTTATTAGATGGTCCCAGTTGAGCCCCCACTTTGGCAATTTGATTAAATGAGGATCGACTTTGGTTTTATTTTGGGTTCGAAATTAGTGACCAAATTATTGGTGCGACCAACTTGATTGCATTTGTTAATATGCTCATGGGAAAAGGGGCCAAATTTAGGTAAGAAAATGAAGTTGTAAATAAGAAATATGAAGAACTTCACATTTCTGTAAGTACAGCTTGTTTCTAATGAGTGGTGAAAGGGATTGGAACTATGTCATGATAATTTGAAACTCTTTTTTCTTTTTTCATGGCATGTGATTTGAAAAAAAAAAAAAAAAACCAGTCCGTGGGACAAGTACAAATGTCATGAACAAATTTACTCAAATATCTAATGTCAATAACACTTCATGTCAAAGGAGTGGTTGTTGAATGCAGATATCGTGTGAAATATACATACGTTAGTCAGAAATGATTAGATTAAAAAATTTTAACGGTTAAGTAAAAATTAACGTACATTTCAAGAGATCAATTTTAAAATTATATAGATCACTATATCTCAACAGAGAGACTGTGATAGAGATTTTAAGATTATATAAATTAAACAATCAATTAATTAACAACAAGTACGCAAGCGTAATTTGAATATGACTTTGTCCTTAATTTCATACCAAAGAAACTATCAGAGTCTAAAGTTTAAATGGTTAGATAAACCAAACATTTTAATTACCTTAAATGTTAAGGCATGGCCCGGGGCTATAACTTTAATTTCTTCAACAAAACGAGGGCATAGCCAAGCTGGCTTGATGTAAAATTTTGATTCACAGTTTGGCAAATAGCTTGATCGTTGATTTGTTTTTTGGTCGTTTCAATTGAAATTGAAGGACAACTTGCTACGTACTCAATGCACAATTTATTTCGGAACACCCGCCTCCCCTCTCCCCCAACAAAGAAATAGATCGTTTGTTTACTTTCATATCAACTCGACCTAAAAAATTTGTTAAAACAGTATAAGCTTAAGCTTATTTAGGACCACAATAAGCAAATGCATTAGTTCTTGTGTGTGCTTGTACGCTTATAAAAATAAAATAATAACAGCTTTGATAAATTCAATTGAAACGTAATCCATGGCGCCATAATGCTGTCAATTTTTGTCTGCATCGAGATCTCAATAATTAATATTGACACAAATAAACAGATCAGCCGAGGAGACGAATATCTCTTTGAATGCATTTTGATCGACTGATATTGTCTCCGATATAAAATAGGTCCTCGTCTTTTTTATTGTGCACGACGTTGGATTCAAATAGATAATTAGATTTTGCAAATGATTAGTAACATTCTTCGTCCGACTGAAGCGCATAATTCTTTAATGGCGAAGGGTCTGTTTTTTTTTTTTTTTTTAAATAGCCTTTTCTAGCCTTAGTGTTTTATATTAAAGATAGATGCTCTTCATTTATGATGTAATAACTATAGGTTTTAATGGGTTTAAAATTCTAAATTACTGCACACTTTCAGTTGATGATGGGATTTACATGGCTGCATGCAATGATGCAAAAACATATAAATCAAACGGAATACCAATACGGTACCGTCTTACATTTTTGTTTTTTTTTTTTAGGGTTTAATTTCAAAATTTTGAGCACTACTCACCTATCGGCTTAAAATTTATAGGTCAAGTATTTTCTTTAAAATACTAAAAATAAGAAATATAGATTTTATGTGAATAAAAAATTAATAATAAGATATTTTTCTTATACTTTTTGTTAATTTTGAATTTTTTTTTATAATGAACATATATTTTATATTCTTAACATCACGTATCTAGCAAACGACCATATATTCATTTCTTTCTTTAATTTTTTTTTTTGTATTAGAAGAGTTATTTGATATTATGAAAATAACATAAGACAAATAATATGTATTAAATTTAATTAAAAAAAATTTTGACAATCTCCATTGTTTATATCAAACTCTTATTTTTAGTCTTTATGAATTCACAAAACTTTAGAATCAAACTGGTCTCGATCTTAAACTTTAAGAGTCAATCTTTCTCTTTCGGACTTCTATTTGTTCTTTCATCAATAAATTAGATTTGATGTAAGAGGCCGTTAATTAAGTCTTACCTACTAATGAAGAATCTATTAAGACTGTACCACATACAAGTCGTGGTACCTAAATTCCAAAATAAATGCAGATTAAATGAATAAACAGCGATGACCTTACTCTGTTTTATTATTTTATTTATAAATGTTACAAAATTAATTTTGTCCAAAATGCGTACAGACACATTGCAATTTTGCAAGCGCGTGGATTTTTTTTTTTTTTTAGCTGTCATTTGAACAACTCTTTGATAAGAGTTCTGTTTTGCCGTTAACTGTTCCATCGCCACTCACCAAAAAAAATTGTTATCAGATTTTCTCCCCCACTCCACCGCCACGCGATTAACACGAGTTCTACACGCTTGCGTGGGTGTGATTGCAAAGGAAAGCTTGCGTGAAGAGATTTTTGTTACAGCTTTTTCTTTTTTTTTTAATTACTCTAAACAATTCACGTTCATTTTAGGGTCGTTTTGGTATAATTTATTTAATAATTATAAGTATTTATTTAATTTAATATACTCATATTATAATTTTTATTGTTATTATTTATTTATTTTTTAATACGACATTTAAAATTTAAATAAGATATTTTGCCTCTACTTATAAAAATTAAAATTTTAAACTTTTAAGAGTAGATATTGAAAAGTTTTTTTAAATATTAAAATATCCTCCACTTATTTAATAATTTTATTTTATTCATTTTATAATATAACTTTCAAAAATTTATTTACTAAAGTAATTTTATAAATTTTTAATGAAAATTTTTATTAATAACTAAACAACTAAATTTTTAGCAAAAAATCTATCTAAATAAATTCTACTTAAAAAATTATACCAAACAAAGTCTTAATATTGTGATCACGTGGAGGTGTTATTGCAGAGTCAAGAATTTAATTCACAGGAAGGGACTTATGAATAAATGCATTGACTCTAATCTTGGCTTCTTTTTGTATAGTCTTGAACACCTACTTTATAAAGTTGGATATTGTGTTGACATTTGAATTGACTCTTTTGATATTCAGTAGAATCTCGATAAATTAATAATATTAAAAATTATAAAAAAATTACTAGCATAGCTAATATTAATATATTGATAAATTAATAATTATTAATTTATAAAGATAATATCGCAGCCATAATAATTTTTTTTTATATAAATATAGAGTAAGTATAATTAGAGAATGTAGCAATCTTGTTAAGTTATATGATGTGATTGTAATTTTGAGTGACAATTGAATAATTGCAAGTATAATAGGAAACGATAAAGAAAAAGAAGTCGAAGATCAATTTTACTATAGGCCGCATATTGTGAAAATAAGCACGCAAGGCAATGGTGATAGTGGATAATTTTCTTGCTGTAGAGCAACAATACCACACTGGAACCTTTTTCAGCATTACAAAATAATTAGAGATCAAATTCAAGTCAAATCAATTTCCAATGAGATTCATTGAATTATTAACCCAAAAATTCTATTATTTAATTGAGGGTTATTAATTTATTGAGTGTTAGTTTTAATGAGATTCTGCAGTATTTTAAACTCTTTGCGCATACCAAATATATGTTTGCCAAGCGCTTGGTTTGTTTCGAACTCTCTTAAAATAACCAAAAGTTCTTATTAGAAAGAAAAGAAACTAAAAGTTCAACTCTCCAATATTCTTCTAAACTAAAAATGTAATTTAATCTCCAATATTTCGAGGCAACATAGGTTTTAGTTAACCGGGTATAGCCGGTGAGGGGACAAAAGAATTAAAGAAGTGAGTTGTCCAAATCAAATAAGTTACTGCAAAGCCGGCTAAAAAAAAAAAAAAAGAAAACCGAACAAAAACAAAACAAAACAAAAGATACCATCTCTCACCAAATTTACTACCCTCTTGTTGCCTTGTTTTGTTCGTTTATTGTATTACATTATTAGGCCCTGAGCGAGCGCCGTTATAAAGGCTGCCCTGATCCGGAAAACCCTTTCCTTGTTGGTGAATCAGAGCCGTTAGATTACTTTTGGTTCCCTTCTGATTTCGACGTGTCTACGTGTCGAAATATTATTTGCTTACAAAGCTACTCATCGAGTCAGACTGCTTGCTTTCTGTCCAAAAGCAGAATCTATTATATGATGATGATCATCAGTTGCAGGTTTTCATCATACTGTGAGCGGGCAAGATTTTTGTACCGCCGCAGACCCCAAAATTTTGCCGCGCATTTCTTGTTTTTTTGTTTTTTTCCCCTTCTTTTTTCAATATAATAAATTGAGTTAAGTTATTTTAAAATGATTTTAAGATAGGATACCTATTTATAATTATATAATTTAAATCATAATAATTTTTTTATTATTTTTTACATTACATGTATAGGTGATACTCATACTCTACCATAGATCAATTCTAATATAGTCATACCTTAATAAATGACGTATATTGAATGAATCTTATAATTTAGATTTAATGGCGTAAATCATATCATCTACGTTAGGAGCATCTCCAAATCAGCATTTGTTTAAAATTAAAATTAAATATAGATTATTTTAAATTAATATCTATTATTAAAATGTATAAAAATTTAATTAAGTAATTTTTAAATAATTTTATTTATTTTACTGTCTAAATTTGAGTGATATGATATTCATCAAGTGGATGATTTTATGATATTTGTAAAAAATTATTAATAATTTAACGAATGATACATCATATATCATTATTAGATAATCTGAAGTGAAATTTAATAATATTTGGTACTGTTTATTGATTAAATATTATAGACTGAAATAAAAAATAATTTAAGGTTTTTAAAAGCGAATTTTTTTTTAAAAGTGAATAAATGATCCCAAAAGTACTTCCAACAATTAATTTGTTTATTGGCTTATTCACGCTCGAACATCAGAGAGTTCGTTTGCGTGCACTCGTGATTCGCATTCGGAGGCACGTGAAGGAGCACAAAAAAAGGCCGCAAAAAATTGAAAGAATAGAATTTTGAACCAATCTAAATTCAAAGCACCTCAACAAATCCAAGATTTCAAAATGACTGCCGCCGCTTGGTGGGTCACGTTTTGGCAGCACAAGCGAGAACCCAAAAAAAAACCCCAAAAAATAAAAAAAAAAGAAAAAGAAAAAAAAAGAAAAAGGGTACTCATATTTTTATCATATGTGCTTCTGTTTCTCTACATGATGAATTGCATAGCACACGCATCACAATTCACAATCCCATGCTTTTTCTCCTACTAGGACGTTCGTTCAAAGCCAAATCATTACCATACAAGGCTACCCAAATGATTCATCGATCGTCATTTAAGCACTTAAACAATCCCTTGGTCTTTATAAATATGGACATTACTATTTTGCAAAATTTAAACACTTTTTTCCTTTAAATTAGGGACGGGTGAAATTCAAATTATTTTTTTAACCCATTATCCCCAATGGGATTTGAATTAGAATGATCAATGAACGAAAACTAATTGAAAAACTTTGGTCAAGTTAATGAAGACATAATTGTAAACTTAGCACAAATATAATTTCTAAAATTCAATATGAATTCCAACGATTAACCCATAAATTGCGCTAATAATCATGTACAAACCAGTGTTTGTAAAATATAAACGTTTAAATTGAATAAACTTGATTTACTCCGACCAATTTATCGTATTATCATTTCATTTATTTGTTTTGTTGGCTTATGGATTCAATATTCTTCGAGCACTTTTCGGCTTTAGCATGAGAAAGCGCCATGCATTAAGGGAGAATCGTACTATTATCTTCGTAATTGAAAAGCATCTATTTTCTTGATTGTTGTATCTCTCTCTCTCTTTTAATTACAATATGCTTGCATCTTTGATCATATTGTGTGGTTCAAATTGTATGACAACAAAGCTTTGATATGAGTTGGTGCCATGGCAATTCTACCTTATCCTTAAATGTTTTTATGTCTCATTTTGTGGGGTGGAGGGTTGGTTCCAAAATGAAATCTGGCAACAAAGGAGAAACTATATTTCTCCATCCATCCTTCATATCCTTCAAAATGCATTGCCCCTTGGGCCTAATTATTTTGCACCTTCCTATAATTCTACCGAGTGATGTTCATTCCTCAACCACTCGCTTTACTTGTCAAATATATATAGCGTCACTCACCATAAAATATACATTAATTTGGGTTTTTAAAGAAATAATTTTTTTTTCCATATCAATGTATCGCGATTATAATAAAGTAGCTCTTAGAAAGATTATGGTAGAGTTAGGTTGTTAATCATAGTTTTTAGTAAAAACTATGTGAGTACTTTTTTTCACTATTTTTAAAGTTATCTTGCAAAAGAAATGGAATAAAATTGTTGGTGACTTGAAATACAATATATAAGTAAAATACTTTTTTAAGATTAGAAAAACTCCAGGTGAAACCCCCCCGGGCCAAAAAAAAAACAAAAAAAGAAGGTAGAGAGGTTAAAAAATGTGACTCTTTGCCCTAGTAGAGATGTTATCTAAAAGAGTATTAATTTTTTTTTTCATTATAAGCGATGTGATTCACATAAATTTTAAAATTACTCGTTACATCATCCTATTAATGTTGTGTTGATTAAATTGAAATTGTAACAATTTGAAATTTGAATGAGCAAGAATGTGAAAGGACTTAATGAGAATAAAAATAAGTTGTTTACTTAAATTGTAAGAATGAAAACTAGAGTGAACAGGATGACCATTAATATGTTTACTTGGTCTTTGAATTGGAGTTGTAATAAGTTAGGTTATAATAAATTACTAAAAAATACTTAATGAATTATTATCATAAGTATCATTAATAATAATTATAGTCAATAATATATTAATATATTAATTAATTAGAAAAATAATTAATAATTAATTATAAAAATATACTAAGTAATTGCAATAATTATAAAATATATTAATTAATAATAGTAATATTACGTATTTAATTATAATATATTAATTATTGTGATTATTTATTAAAAACTTTATTATTAATAGTATATCAACATATTAATTAATTAAAATAATATATTAATTAATTTTGAATGAGGATAAAGTGGATATTCCAAGTGTTGTGGAGGGACAAAATGGTTAAATTGAGGAATTAGAGACTCATTCCCACCCTCTTTATGAGAATGAGCCTCTCATTCCTCATTCCCAAATTGTGGTGGGTTCACGGTTTTGATTTCGATTTCGATTCCCAACTCAATTTTGTGAAATAAATTCTGTCAATTATTTTACCATAATTAAGATATAACTTAATTTGCAACTAATATTTGTTTATCTTAGTAATAACCACTATCAGGTCTAATAATTTTTGGAGACAAAACTTGGATCAGCCTAGTAGCATAGGAATTGGGATGGATTCTGCGGCAGTATCAATGGGGAAAAGCTCATTTTTTTTTAAAGGCCGAAGGCCCATATTGAAAGTTCAAGCTTCCTTAACGGGCCTTAACTTTCACATGGGCTTCACCTTAAATTCAACATGGGCTTCAATCACAGTTAAAATTTGAAAATGCTAAACCTGCCCCATTTTCCTCGTCGACCGTCCAGTTTCATGTAAGGGCAAAATTAGAACATTTTCTGATAAGAGCTTAGTGTAAGGATTCAAATTAGGACTAGATGTTAGGATATCTAACATTATTCTTAACTATTTCAATTGAAGAAACAAAACAACATCAATTTATCCATACACTTTACGTTTCTTAGATTTTATATCAAGCGGGCTGATAGAGTAAGCTGGTGTGTCATATAATGCGGGTGTATTCTAATTGCCAAAATTGTGGGCCACATAACACAACCTTGCTAATAAGAACTCACCACACGTCTCATCATCAACTTGATCAAAATTCTTTATATCAATGCCCATTAGACATAGAACATGAGCTTCAAAACAAATTTACTGAACACTAGAGATTCGAAGACAAAACTAACTTCTGCATTGGAGAAAAATTAAGCTCATACAAAGCAAACAAAAATGTTCATCAAGTGAATACTCACAGAGCAGGAAACACCAAAACCCCAGTTCAGTTGCATAAAATAATTTGCCAAGAACTATATATGTGGTACACTAAAACTTTTAAAGAATTGATTTATGTAATAATCAAGCCAATAAAAAATTTTGATTATCTATAAATACATAATTTTTGAATATATATGTAAAAAGCATAATGTATGCGGGTGTGGTCAATCCCATTGCCATGTCTATGCTGCTGAATTCAATTTATATTTTCTATTCGGTATTTTTTAGCTAAAAAAATGAATACGAATTAAGTAGAAATTACATAAGAACAGAAGAGTAACCACCCTGCAAGCTATAAAAAAAAAAAGGACTTTTCGATAATACTAACTTGATATTCAATTGTGTTAACGATATAGTGTTGCCTGCCTTTTATCAATAATTTAACAGTCTCATTAACCAATAATAAATGAGAACCCTAAGTTATATTTAATTATAATTTATTATTTTTATGTGAATAATATACATATAATAGAGTCTACATAATTTATATGAAAAGAATAAGTTACATTAAATATAACTTAGCACTTGTTAATACTCATAAAATATGTATATATTCCTTAAGTGATAACTAACTTATTGATGTTCAGGTGTGCATGAGCAAGATTATATTTTTATTAATTTATAAATCTGTCCATGTGCCAATACTTTGCAATAGGAATGACTCTATCATGTATTTTTGAAAAAAATTTCAAATGCTTTGGATTTTGAGAGCCTATGTTCTGCACTTGCGTTGATCTTCTCTTTTAATGGTACGTTTACTTGTTACTAATTGAAATGAGATAGAATAAGAATGAGCAAAAATACAAATGTGAAGCAAAAATTAGAATAAGTTGTTTATTTAACTTATAAGAATAAGAATGAGTAAAATGGGTTAAAATTTTATTGATGTATTTATTTTATTTTAAAATCAGAATCGAAATGAATATTAAAATTTCAGAGAATATTAAGATTTTATTATGATCTTTTGTCCTTTAGATCAAAGTTAGAATATTTAATTTTTTCTATTCAAACCTATATACTATGTAATCAAATATAAGTTATAAAAAAACAAACAAACTAAACACTCTAAATGCTTAAAAAATAATTGAAATTTAGATTTCATAAAAAAAGAAAGAACTAGGATTTGAAATTGAAATAGTAGTGACTTAAACCAGAGATTGGATCACGCTAGTCGGTTCAAAGCAACCTCGAACCACAATTGGCAGGCAGTGCAGTGTGCCATTAATTAGTAATTAAGCTAATCAGTAATGCAAATAAAGATCGCGTTATATATATATATATATATATATATAACCCTTTAAATACCAATTCGCTTCCTCTTATTATTAAATACATCATCATCATCATCATTTTTTTTATTATCAATAACAATTATTAAAATAAAAATAATAATTATGATAAAAATTAATTAATAATTTTATAGTAATTTATTACAATTTAACTTATTTTAATTATACAATAAAGTAAACACATAAATAGTAATACAGCTCATTCTAATTATGATTCCTACAATTTAAATAAATAAATAATTTCAATTTTAATTCCTCATTTCAATTATAGTTATTTTGATTCTAACTCATTATAATTTTAACTAATTTCAATCCCTATTTAGTGAATGCACTACAAAATTCATAATACTTATGAATAAATTGTAAATAATATAGAGTGGCCTAATTGAATATAGAGTGGTTTATAATTATAATCTATTTAATAATTATTATGTTTTTTTAATTAAATAGAGGATATTTTAAAAACTTAAAATTATAGGGGCGAATTAGTACTCTAAGAGTTCTAATAAAATAAAAGAGTGCAAGGGATTAAACGAAACTTTATAGTGCAAAAAGTTTTATAATGTTTATAAATAAATTATAAATAATATAGAGTGTAAAGGGCTTAATAAAATTTTACAAAATTAGTTGTAAGTTATATTAATCGTAACTTAAGCAGACCGATATATATATATATGGTGTCCTCTTTTTTTATTCATATAAATACCTATTAAATTATATAATTTAATAGAGTTAAATTTTAATATTATTAAATTATATAGTTTAATAACACATCAACATTAAAAAGAGAGTGTGAGAGAGCGCGCACATGTGAGAATGAATATACATGTATATGGCAAAATAGTCGCAATAATTAGCAAGCTCAAGATATGTGCATGTGCATGGAAATTTGTATCATCTTTTATTTTTGTACTTTGAAATGCAAGTAAAAAATGGTGTATATGTTGCAATTTTAAAGCAATTTAAACAAAAAAATGGTGTATATGTTGCAATTTTAAAGCAATTTAAACAAAATTCGTAAAGACAATAACATTTTGATACTTGAAAAAAAAAAGTGGTGTAATGGAGAAGGTGGCCGGTTTCAAACCAAAAAAAAAGTAGTGCAATGGAATAAGACGTGGGGTCTAAATAACTTCAATCCATTACAATCGACATTCAAGGGAATTTAATTTGTAAAATACATACAAATCCTAAAATATTAAATTATATATTTTTATTATATAATTTCTATGCTCATAATCTAAAATCTTATAATTTTCTTAAAAAAACATATATTTTTAATTAGAATATAAAATATAAATTATGAAATAGAATGGGTGTAAAAAGTTTATTAAAATTTCAAAAGAATATGTTAGTTAAGTGTTAAGTAAGAAATGAATTAATGTATCTTTGATTATTTAAATAATTTTAATTAAAAAATGAGTTTTATGGGAAATCTCAAGGGGGTCAGAACTCAAAAGGCCCAGTTTTAATATTTTTGGGTCCGCCGATGTTGTTGAGCTGTTATCACCGCTCGGTCTGCCGATGTTGCCACCATTGTACTTAACAAATTACAACACTGGCAAACAAATTAAAATTGGACAAAGCAAATAAAATCAAACAGAATAAAACAAAATATTTAAAGTGAGAGAAAGTGTGAGAGACAAAAAAAAAAAAAAAACAATTTTGATTTCACCAAGGGACTTCTGATGTGAGCCCCACAACCCTTAATCGATCATATCATAACACGTATTATTAATTAAACACCTCATGCACTAGATCAAATCCTCTTATACACACACACACATTGAAGTTTCTCTTAATTTCTGTCCTTTTCTCTTATTATTATGATTATTATTATTATTATTATTATTATTATTATTATTATCGGTTGTTGTAGAGACTGTATTACCTTCCGTTACAACGTCACAAATTTCGGATCGCTCGTTATTCGTTTTTAATTTTTAAATACCTCCCACTTGGCATGCATTCTACACACACTTTAACGATTAACATTTATTACCATCCAATCCATCCGTTAATTACATTAATAGGCGATGGGGCAGTCATTTTATCTTTATCTGGTAAGTAATTGAGTTTATTAATATCTAATTCGTTAATTAACCAATTGAGTTTCATATTATATAATTAATCAATTTGGGCGTGTAGACGTTTAAGGTACATAACATTTATTGAATATTTAATATCTTGTAGAAGGGAGTTGAATCTAACAACAAAGAGGCGCGGATGTGCTTTGCGAGCCATGTTCTAAAGGAACAATGACAATCCAGCGAAGAGCCACTTATTAATTTAAACAAAGATATGAAGAAAAAAAGTCACTGCAGCTGACAACAGATTCAATGATGACCCGGATCGAGTTGCCAAAGACTCACCCGATCGGATATATTGCTCCATCCCATTTGATTCTAACTCAATTTTTTTTCCGATCAAATTAGGTCAAATCAAATAAATTTTCCATCCTTCTTCTGATCATTCTTAAATTTTAATATTAGTAGTGGTCAATAAAATATATGTTATACTGAATTTGCTCTTCGCCATCACTCACCCAAGAGATGAATTAATTTATCTTTGATTATTTAAATAATTTCAATTAAGAAAGGGCTTGACGGGAAATCTCGAAGGTGTCAAAACTCACCGAACGGTTAGGGTTTTCCTTATCTAAGGGATAAACTTAGTCTGGTAAGGTAAACTTCAGATACTTGTGTATGGCCGATGTTGGGTCCGCCGTTGTTGTAGAGCGATTGTCATTGGTGGGTCTGCTTATGTTTCTTACAATTGTACTTTCTTCTCTTGCGACTTAGTAGTCATTGTAAAATTTTATTTAATTCCTTATTTTTAATTTATTTATAATTTATTATAAAATATTATAATACTTTCTATTTACCTACTTGACAAAATTTAATTTATTACCTTTCACTCTTTTTCATTTAGTATTTTTTGTAA
Source organism: Aegle marmelos (assembly GCA_030449875.1). Classification (NCBI taxonomy): domain Eukaryota; kingdom Viridiplantae; phylum Streptophyta; class Magnoliopsida; order Sapindales; family Rutaceae; genus Aegle; species Aegle marmelos. The sequence goes on along the minus strand of JASUUL010000022.1, from coordinate 6,890,782 downwards.
GTGTTAAAGGAGATTTGGTCTACAATCACAACATATTAATTATTCTAACACACTTATATCAATAAAAAGATAAAAATATCTTTAAATTAGTACTAAAAAGGAATCTTTCCTCCTTTGAGTAGTCATGATAGTTTATTTTCCATCACTGATCATCAACAAAATTTTTAAGGATATGACCAATGATCTTTTTTACAATATCATCTCATAATAGTTAATACTTTCATAATAAAAGAAAGAACGAAATAGAAAATAAATCTCTTTTAAATCCATAATTCTCTGCTATCATTTTCTTTTCATCATTATTTCTTACATAACATAAGCCAACAATTAAGGATACCATCAATATAATTTTTATTGACTGACCAATTGTTATCTTAACCAATTCATGTCTTTCACCATGTAATTTGTTTGTTTTTTTATATGGACAGCCATAATTTTCCTTAATCATCAAACAATAAATTTTCTTTTCTCTTAATCATACTGTTACAATAAAAATTCAAGTTTTAAACTATTGTTATGGTCATTATAATGCCTTTTGTTCTTTGTTAATAAAAATAAAGTAATCTAAAGAGATTTAAAGACAGAGAAAAAAATTACCTACGATTGTAAAACCATTACTCCAAGTTTAAGTCATAACTTTTTGTTAGTTTTAACTTTAAAAATTTGCGACGCCATTTTTAAATCAATAAATCAAAATAACTCACTATAGCTTTACAATTTTGATTGCCACGGCATTAGTTTTCACTTCTGATGGGACAATTTTCATCTTTGTCTCCAATGAATACTCTACCAGAAGTAGTGCCATCACCATTGAGTGCTCCATTGGTGACCATGCCCTTTCCAATTATTGTCAGTTCTTTGTTATCACCTTCTTTGTTTTCTTCTTCTTGACACTAGTAAATTCTCTATCATTAATCTCAATGCCTCCAATGAAAGCTCGTGCTTCATTTGAGAACTCTGACATTTTGCACATATTTGCTATTCCTAGATCTCTGGTGTTTTAGGCTATTCGTTGTTGTTTTAGTTACATAATTAAAAAATTAATTTATTATTGTATTTGGACAAATTTTCCCTATTTTATTTTTTTATTTATTTAAATCACTTGTACTTATAGAAATAATTCTTTTATTTATTTCTTGTTATATTTTTTGTTTTAAAAAATTATCCATAATTGAAAAAAAAACGAAAATCATAAATTTTCAAATTTAAAACCCTAGCCACTGTGACCACAACAGTCGCTATGAAAGCCACACATAAAACAATTCAACTACTTGCTACTGATACTTCTAAAAGAAAAAGAAAAAAACTACTTGCTACCACCTAAAATGCCACCACCTATTGTTCTTGGCAAACACAATAACCACCACTCAAACAACTTAACCTACAAGCATCTGTCCTCAAATCGATAATTGATTAGTAACTTTTTCAATGATTGAAGTCACCATTAGACTTGACATATAATAACAATTAGAGAGGAGAAGAAGAATCCAGAAAAAAATATCATATGTTTATAATTTTATTATTTTTAATAGCTTTAAGGGTGATTTTAACTTTTTAATATTTATAAATAAATTGTAAATAAAATTTAGTGCAATGAGTTCAATGAAATTTTACGATAACTAACAAAAGACGTTTTGAATAAAAAAGTGTAAAAAGGGTGAAAAGTGATAAATTGAATTTTTAATGATAGATGTCAGTTAAAAAGTATTATAATACTTTTTAATAAATTATAAATAAAATAGAATTCAAAGGCTTCATGAAATTTTGGGAAATTTATGAAAATAATTAAAAAATTTTTATATTTTTCACTTATAGTTCTTGGAACTTTTTTTTATCATAACTAAGCAAAGATAAAATTTTAAGACGAAGTTACCCTCATTACGTTCTTCAAATTTTCAAATAACGCCACTCTTATAATATTCAAAACGGAAACTAAAGAAGTCTTAACACAGTTAATACATTTACATATTTTTTATTACTCTCAAAATATTTTCAACACTCTCCAAGAAACATTACATAACTGAAGATATAATCATCAATTAGGGAGAACTTGTTAAGGTCAGTATATGTTTCTACATAACATAAATTTTTAATATATTGAAATTGAAATTTTAGTTTGAAATTAAAGTTATTCTTTTTGTAAATATTATTATTTTTCATCAATAAAATAGTGTACATTGTTTAAGTTGAGCAATTAAGAGAAATAAAAAAAAATGACAAACAAACTCGAGCGAGAAACAGAGCCCAGAACAAGTGAGACAGGCACCTGTCTCACTTAAGTACAGAAACATTATGTGCGACAAGCAGATGTCCTACAACTTGTCTCACATAAGTTGGTGAGACAGGTAGTGGGATAGGTGCCAATCTAGTATAACTCAGAACGAGTATGTGAGACAGGCACCTATCTCACTTAAGTTGGTGAGACAGGAAGTGAGACAGGTGCCTGTCGCACTTAAACGTTCTGTGCTTATATGAGACAGGCTGTGAGACATGTGCTTGTCGCACATTTTGGTTTTGTTCTTATGTGAGACAGGCGCCTGTCCCACTGTCTGTCTCATATTAATGTTCTGTATTTATGTGAGACTGGTGTCTGTCACCCTGCCTGTCTCACTAACTTATGTGAAACAAGTACCTGTTGCATATAGTCGTTCTGTGTTTATGTGAGACAGGTGCCTAACCCACTGCCTGTCTCACATAGTGGTTCTATGTTTATGTGAGACAGACGCCTGTCCCACTGCATGTCTCACATAATTGTTTTGTATTTATGTGAGACAGACACCTGTCCCACTGCCTGTCTCACATTAATATGTTCTGTATTTATGTGAGACAGGCACCTGTCCCACTGCCTGTCTCACATAGTGGTTCTATGTTTATGTGAGACAGGCGCCTGTCCCACTACCTGTCTCACTAAATTTATGATATTTTTATAGGTCATAACCTGAGCTACATATGTTTGTTTTAGGCGTATGATATACCGTTTCGAAGGTTATGACGAGACGAATCAAATCTAATATTATATACTTCATCCTATGATATGTTTGAACAAGAAATTAACTTCAATAAGAACCATTGCAATTAAAAACCATTATATACTCCACATACATGTTATGCATATTCACTTTTTTATATTTTACAATGTGTAATCTTATTTCTTATTTTTATTTTTTTAGGTTTAATGGCTTCAGTTGTGCTTCAATTGTGTTATGAAGGTTGTTGGGAGATATTGGCAGATGGGCGTATGGAGTACGTGAATGCCAAGAATACAACTTTTTTGGTTCGAAAAGATTTTACATTTGATCAATTTTTGACAAGAGTGCATGAGGTTTTGCAGATAAATCCTCATGAATATAGTCTTGAGATGAAGACAACTTTGAGGTCTAGTAACACCGTATATCGTGCATGTTCACTGCTTATGGACATATTGAATGATGAAATGGTTAAGGTTGTACTGCACATGGCGTTTGATGTGATCAATTATGGATGCATCCCTATATTTGTCACCATATCTCCTCGAGTTCCAGTAGAAGATCCTAAGCAATTTGTAGAAACTGAAATTTCATTTAGAGCAAATAACTCTTTTCCTGATATTAAAGAAGATGTGGTACCACCACTGTTAGAGCGACATTATTCTCTATACCACAACAATGATTTCCACATCAATGGTAGTCTTGTTCATGACTCCATCAATACATAAGTTGATAATGCTTGTTTGGAGCTATATAATAGCATGCACGGTGTTAACTCCAATAGTGAATTTAATGATGGGGGCATTAGCCATTCTAATATTCCTATCAATAATGAGAATGAGCACCAGTATGATATTCCTACCAATAACAGTGAAAACCAACCTATTCCTCCAATTCCTCATTCTAGCAGGAGGAGATCAGTTACTCCCTTTGTTAATCTTGCTCCAGTTTTGCCTTCAAACCTGGTTACTCCAGATTTAGTCAGAAATTATAATTCTTTTGGTATTAGTGTGGGCATGTTGTTCGCTGAAAAGAATGAGTTAATAATAGAATTGCGCAAAGTTGCCCTGCGCAATAAGTTTGATTTCAAGATTTCACGGTTTACAACAACACGTTTTGAGGCTCACTGTTCTTTAGAATCATGTAAATGGCGTATTCGAGCTACGAGAGCTTCAGATGAGCAAAATGTACCTTAGGTTGTGAAAAGAGTTGACAATATACACACTTGTTCTAATGACGTATTGCCTAGTGGTGTCCGTCAAGTACGGAGTCGAGTTATTGATCATTTTATTGCAGATAATTTATCCAAGATAAACGAATATATACTTCTAATGACATTAGAGCAGACATACAGGAGGAATACGGTGTCCAATTAACATATCAGCAGGCCTATCGGGCTAAAGAAATTGGTCTTAAAATAATACGAGGGAACTCTACAGAGTCATACAACTTACTTTCTAAATACTCTCATGTCTTATTCAAAGTCAATGAGGGTACAGTTACTCATCTCAAGGTTGATGGAAATAACAATTTTTTGTACTACTTTGTAGCGCTTGGATCATCAATCAAGGGTTTCATGCAGTACATTAGGCATGTGATTGCAGTAGATGGCACTCATTTAAAGGGGCTATATCGCGGAAGCATGTTCGTGGCAACATGTCTGGACGATAATAATCAACTATATCCATTAGCCATTGGAGTCATGGATTCCGAAAACAATGCGGCTTGGGAATGGTTTATGACGAAGTTACATGGAGTGATTGGCGATAAGTCAGAGTTAGTAATTATCTCTGATCGATGCACTGCCATAAAGAGAGCCATTTTAAAAGTATTTTGTAATACAGCTCATGGTGTATGCTTCTACCATGTTAAATTAAGTCAAAATTTCGGATGTCCAAATCTCTCTGGGATGAATTTGAGCCTGCCTTTATTAATGTAGCAAAAGCATATAGACATGAAGAATTCAAAAAACAGCTTGAAGGGTTGTGGATGCTCCACTCGCGTGCGGTTGATTACTTAGAAAATGTTGTGGGAGCATGTAATTGGGTAAGGTCTGAGTTTGAAGGTAGGAGGTACAATATACTTACTACTAAAATCGCAGAAAGTGTGAATTCATTATGAGGGAGCCCCACAAATTTCCTATCACTCATCTTATTGATCACTTTAGACAAACTATGCAGCAATGGTTTTATGATAGGAAAATTATTGCTGAATCAATGAGTACTCGTCTAACGACATGGGCTGATGAGATAGTAGCTGAGAAAAGAATTTTAGCCGAAAGAATGACTGTCCGTCCTGTGTCTCAGCATCGATTTCATGTTTTAGGTGGTGATATTAAGGAAGGGATAGTTGACATACATAATAAGACGTGCTCCTGTAGAGTATTTCAACTCGATCAACTTGTTTGTGCACATGCAATTGCTGCTTGTCTGATAACTCGAGTGGATTATATAAGGCTTTGCTCGCATTTTTATTCCAAGGAATCATTAGTTATGGCATATGCACAACCAGTGGAGCCGGTTGGCAACATGGTAGAATGGGAAGTTCCACTAGAAATCCGAGAAATTAAGGTTAACCCGCCACTCGAAATGCCACCACCTGGTTGTCGTCCAGAGTTTAGAATACCTTCAATTGGTGAGGATGTAAACAGGAGGACTGTGAAATGCGGGCGGTGTCATCAACCAAGTCATAACCGCAAGAGATGTAAGAACCTCATTGCTTCAAATCAAAACTAGTTGTATTGTTGCAATTAGCATATTTATTTAATTTTTTGGACTATTAATTTTTGTTTAATGTACGATTTTATGTAATCAAGTATTGTATTTTGCATACAAATTATAGAGAATATTGTCTTGATTTCTCCATTTATCTGATAAACACGCACAATTTAAATTGTTATATTAAATAATTATTAGACAATAATTCACAAATTTAAAAATAATAAAATTATTTATTTAAATTATTGGACTATTAATTTTTTTTACGTACGATTTTATGTAATGAAGTAATTTATTTTGCGAACAAATTATATAGAATATTGTCTTGATTTCTCCATTTATCTAATAAATAAAACAAAATTAAATTGATATATTTTTAAATTATTAGACAATAATTTCACAAATTTAAAAATAATAAAATTATTTATTTAATATAAATAATTAACAAAATAAAATTTAGATTTTTTAGAACAAAAAAAAAATTGGACGGGAGAATATCCGCGCGAGGGACGGGCCTCGCGCGCACGAGGCCAACGCGCGAGGCCAGCGCTGGGGCCTGTCGCACGAACAGACGCTGTCTTCTTGTGCGACAGGCCTCGGCCGCGAGCTCAACTTTTTTTTCCGCCAAATTTAAATTAATTTTTTTCTTTTTTAATTTTATTATTTTTAAAGATGTGAAAAATTGATGCCAAATTAGTTTTCATTTCTGAAAAATTTAAATAATTTCTATCTGCTCGTGCGACAGCCCTTGGCTGCGAGTGCAACATTTTTTGCCGTCAAATTTAAATTATTTTTTTCTTTAAAAATAAAATTATTTTTTAAAGATGTGAAAAATTGATGCCAAATTAGTTTTCATTTTCGAAAAATTTAAATCATTTCCGAAAATATGATTTTCTTCTCCAACTATAAATAAAGCTCATCCATCATTGTTTATACAACTATTATGACTTATAGTCTAATATCATCATTAAATATATCTAAAGTAATTTTCTTCCTAAAGTACTGCACGTGACTACTATCAAAATCAAATTTGAGTCCGAACATTAAATACATCACAAACATCAACAAAAAAATGCCACAATCACCAGTTCCAGTCACTTGTTGTGGTACGTCTTTTACTATCCTGATTTTTCAAGAATCCATAGTTTGCAACTCAGGTCGCATGTTGTAAAATCCAATATCTTCTAGCTATTGAGGAAAAATGACTTTAAGTGGCTGAAATTGAGTTAAGTATAATCTTTCGTTGCGAAATGCCACCAATGAGTCATAAATCCACACCCTCTTCTTGCGAAGATCAGCTTTGGCTAACACCCAATGATCACCGCCAATATGCACAGGAATCAAGACCTGCATATAACAAATATCATGACTTTTTAATTCGTAGTTGATCTAAAATATGTAAAAAAAGAAATCTTGTTGCATTATGAAGCAATACTTACCACATCGACGTCCGTGAACCGCTTCGACATGATATCTTTCCGGTCGTCAAGATAGGTATTGAAGTTACTGCTAAACTCTAATGAACGGACATCACAGTCACCATTGTTCCATAATTGTGTCAAGAATACCTAGTACATATATTAACCAATTAGTGAGACTCCGAGATATTGTAAGTAACCAAATGTAATGTTGATTATTAATTCTCTATTCACTCATTACCCAAAAAAATGTGTCTGTATGCGTGACCCGCTGAGGTAAGGCATTCGGATACTCCTGTTGCTTCTTGCTCACCAAGCGAAAATACGCATGAATATGTTGTGGAATTATAGAAAGATGTTAACGGAAGAATCAAGTAAAATATAAAAGAAAAATCAACAATGCATCATTAACAAACGAAAAAATTTAATAAAAATACTTACTTCGTCATCAAGCCAACCCATTGAAGCATTTCCCAAAAGTACATCAAAAAAGAAGTGTGACTGCTGGATGGTGCGGTCTACTGTAATTTTATCGGTAAACCACCGATCAAACTCCGCAAAAATGCTTGGATCATCGAAGCCTCTAAGCGGATTTATGTCTATTCTCTGGCTTTCAGCGATCTCATGCTCCGTTATTTCAAGCGTTGTGTGTGGTTTGCCGTTTTTACTTTCTTCACAGGAGGAATCAATAAAGGATTGTTAAAGACATATGATGGTCTATACGGTCGTCCAAAGTTGCTTACCCCAGTAGGTGCTTCTGTGATAATCTGTACATCGTTAACATTTACATCCCCAAAGAAACTATACAATGACATAGGGGTATGATCATCATTATTGCGAACATCAGTGTACGTTCCATGGTCGTCCGCCGGCTGTTAATTTACCAACATGAACACTTAAGAATAATATCACACTAAAAATTCAAATAACACACAATTGTTTGTAATAAGAGGGGCTGACCGTGTACGACTGTCCAATTGGATGATCACCGTATGAGCGCTTTGTGTAACCCTCACTAAAAGAAGCCATAAATTTCATAACCGCTTCTCTATACCGTTGTTGTTCTTGTCGCTCGGCCTGAAATGCTTCTCTAAACTGTTGTTGTTCTATGCGCTCAGCCTCAAAATCTGATTTTAATTGATCGAGAGTACGATCAATCCTGTCCATCCGTTTAATGACATAATCATAACGGAATTTTGTTCTCTCCTATAACCATGAATAAAATAATAATGAGAGAGTACTTAAATCATTTATAAAGTAGGAAATAAATCGATGTATTAAATTAGAAAGTAACCTCTGAATGTTGGGCGTCATCAAAATTATGGATACATTCATCATGTTCAGCCACATTATTCTCATCCTCAAAGGGAGTCTGTTCATTTTGTTTTAGTCTTGTGGCGTCATAAGACTCCTCTTTTGTGCATATAACATATGGCATGTTGATTAAAGGCTGATGCTGCATAAAATAACATTAAACATAAGTCATGAGTGAGTTAGAAGACATATGACGTTTTCATTATTTTTGAAATGTGCTAAGAGGGGTCAAGTAAGGATACCCACATTACGGACCCAATCAGGAATATATGGCATATAATCCTGAATGCTCAACCAATATTCTGAGACTCTTTCCTTTGCATTCGGTTTGAGAGTTTGTAAAATGTTTCCCTCCTGTAAATAATATGATATTTTTAGTTAGCGAGAATCTCTGAATTATTTGTCCAATGAAAAATTATTATAATTGAAATAATCTAATATATTACTTACAAGGCACGAGTTGTCATTGAAATGTGAATATACTTCGGCATAGTTGATCAGAGAAGAGGCCTTTGGCATCCACTGCATGATGCGAGGAGTCTTCCTATTTATTTTAACCACCCACTCCTCAGGCAATCCTCCAATACATTCATAAATCCACGCCTATAACCAACGAAGATATAAGACATCAATAATTTTGACAAATCAAGTAATAAAAAATCCGTTAACATTTATTTCGCTACATACCTGAACTCCAGACGTAAAGCCGTAAATATTATATTTTTCAATGGTATGCTTCGGTTTTTCCGCATGCTCAGTCCTAAATTTGGTAGCTTTACCATTCAATACATTGTCGAGACCATCATATATTATTTCCCAAGACAAACGTCCCCATGGACGTTTTCGGAAATGATCTATCTCATCCACCTCACTAAGCCACAAGAAATTAATTTGACAATGCTCTTTCCTCCCATTTAGGACTCTATCTGCAAAGTAAAATAATGCGATTTTTAGCGCATCAATGTCATCAATAACCTTAAAATCCAACTCCATAAACATTGTATCAAATTGTCCAAGTGTTATCCTACGAAACAAACCATTGAAATACTTGTTAAGTAATTGATGTGGGGATTGTTGATTTTTCAGCGCAACATTGTTACCATATTTAAGACCGGTTACCAAGCACCACTCTCTAATTGATAAGCGAATCAATTCCTCACCAATTTGAAACCACAATTCATTTTTTTAATCACTTTCTTCATGGGCAACTTACCTAAGCAACAAGTTATGGACAATTACGCCGCTAAAAGGATACTTATGGCACTCCAAAAAATGCCCAAATACGTCACGCTTGAACAATTTCAACTGTGTTTTTGTTAATTTTTCCCTGATAGCCCCTATAACCACATCTAATTTGCACATGCTTATTATACGGCCAGGGAAGTGTGAGTCATAAGATACCTTCATCATGCCCTGTTCTTTTGCCGGTCCGGGTGGATTATACCTTCCTAACTTGGATTTCGCTATTTATCTGATAAACAATAGAAAATTAAATTGTTATATTAAACAATTATTTCATAAAAAATTCACAATTTAAAAATTAATAAAATTAAAAATGTTATTCAATATTAAATAATAATTTCATAAAATGTAAATTTTAAATAATAATTAAATTAAAAAAGTAATTTAATATTAAACAATTATTTCAGAATTATTTAACATTTAAAAAAAAATAAAATTGAAAAAAAATTTGAAAAATTTTTGCGCGAGGGGACACGGCCTGCCGCACGCAGCCCTCGCGCGCAGATCACGCGCGCGCGCGGTCCTGCGAGGGGACACAGCCCTGTCGCACGCAGCCCGCGCGCGCGCGCGGGGTCTGGTGCAACACCCGCGCCTGTCGAGCGCAGACTCCGCGCGCGCGAGGGCTGCGTGCGGTAGGCCATGTCCCCTCGCGCAAAAATTTTCCAAATTTTTTTTTCACTTCATCCATAAAAAAATACACACACCTCACCCATCACACTTCCATTGTGCAAGAACTAATCATGATTTTTCTAAGAGAAATTTCTTCGAGTACCTAATATGCGATATTTGTTACACATTATTCTCACTAGATTTCGTTTCATTATGCAAGCTTAACAGCCTATATCTAAAGTTTAATTTTATCATACAATTTTTAAAACATATAATAATTAAAATGTCAATCAAATTTACTCAAATCGTTAAGAAATTTCATCCCATTCAATAAAATTTCACCACCTCCATTAACAAACAACCAACAAACATAATAACAATAGCAACTATTAAACTCAAAAATACCCGAATATTATAACACAAATCAATGAAGAAATAATAACTCACCTAGAATTTGGTGATTGGGGCACTACGAAATCGATCTACGCCTCCGATAATGTATATTAGGTTTTGGTTCGTTGAGAAAGAGAGAGAATTTGGGTGAGAGGGAATGGTGAGAATGACCAGGATAATTTAGTCCTCAAAAAATTATTTTGACTAATGTTGATTGAAAAAATTTGCAGGAGCTAGAATTGAAAAATACAAAATTTTGTTGGTTATTTTCGTAAATTTCCCTGAAATTTTATAGTAAATTGAGTCACATAAAGCATCATGGCATTTCACAGAAAAAAAGTCAGAAACGACCGAAGCTGTTGTAAGAAGTAAGATACAAGCGTGGCAGGATAGCGGGATTCATCATTTGTGGTTCAAAATGCTGACCATCCCAAATATATTGTGCGTAGCCATACTAAATTTATTAATTTAAAAATTAAAAGAGAAGTCCGCTAATGAAACGTGGAATTTTGGTACGTGGACATAACACGTGGACGAGTTTTGCCCATTCAACTTACCAAACTCAAAAAGACAAAAGAAAATTATAATTTGCCCATTCAACTTACCGAACTCTTCAACTTACCGACAAAGAAACACGTCTTCTTAATTATAACCCACAAAGACAAAAAATTATAAATTTTTCTCGAAGAAACACGTCTTCTTAATTTTACTTGAGCTGATAGGCAAGTAGGTGAGGACGAGAGCTGTGAGAATTTTAAATAAGGCATGCACGAGTAGGTTTTGAGAAGATCTATCACACTACACTTCTACTTTAGGTTCTAGTTAAGAGTTAAACTTATCCTAAGGTTTGAGTATTGTTAAATAATTAAATTTTATTAATTTTCTGTCCATTTAATGATTCTAAATTAAGAAATATAATATTATTAAAATAACATAATCAAATCTTAAATATTATCTATTTTTAACAAAATATATCTTATAATTCTCCAAAACATAGTCTACAAATTTGCACACACAAGAAGCAAGGCAGATCTACCTCACATCTAGAAGATCAAATAAATAATAAAGTCAAATAAATAAATTAATAATAAAGTAAATTTTTAAACAGAATAGTGCAAAGGTCCAAAATTTTGTACCCATGAATAGATACATTCACAAGAGATAAACGGGTTACTACTAAGTAATAACCTCTCTCGAAAAAAATGGAGGGAAAAAATGATTGCACCGACAATAAATCATGATTTTATTTTATTTCTCAATTATAAATTTTCATTCAATAAAATTGACCTTTCAAGCTATTTGCTATCATTTTAGTTATACAATTAAAACATCAATTTATTATTGTATTTGGACAATTTTTCCCTATTTCAATTTTTTTTATTTATTTGCATCACTTGTACTTATAGAAATAATTCTTTTAATTTATTTTTAAAAAATATCCACAATTGTAAAAATAAAAATCATACATTTCCAAATTCAAAACCCCAACCACAGTGACCACCATAGTTGGTATGAAAAGCCATATAGAAAAAGTTCAGCTACTTGCTAGTGGTAGCAAATCTGTCAATCTTTATTGAATAAAATGCCACCACTTGTTGTCTTTAGTCACTACAAGAATCACCACACAAACAGCCAAACTTATAAGTAATTATTTCTAAATCGATCGCACCGTTGGTCAGCAGCCTTTATTAACGATTGAAGCCACCATTAGATCCACCGTAGAGTAAGAGTCAGAGGGGGTAAAGAAGAAACGAGAAAAAAATACAAATAATATTTTTATAATTTTATTATTTTAAAAAAATTTAAGGGTAGTTTTATTTTTTAGTACTTATGAATGAATTTAAAATAAAATTGATTGCAAGGAGTTCAATGACATTTTACAATAACTAGCAAAGGATGTTGTAAAAAAAAGAGTGAAAAAAAGAGTAAAAAATGATGAATTAAATTTTGATAATGTAGGTAGGTAAAAAGCATTATAATCTTTTTTAATAAATTATAAATAAAATAGAGTTCGAAGGGCTCAATGAAATTTTATAATAAATTAAGTAACGGAAATATTTTCTGCAGTATCAGGTACTTTTCAATAAATTACATATTGAATAGAGTACAAGGGGCTCAATAAAATTTTACATTAACAAGTCAGAAAGGGCGCAGTAACTGTAATAAGTGAGGAACAAGTCAGAATTTTACAGTAAGAAGATACAAGCGTGGCAACATAGCAGGATCCATCATTTGTGGTTCAAAACGTTGACTGTTTCAAATATGTCGTATGTAGTCATACTAATTTAAAAATTAAAAGAAAAAATCCGCAAATAAAATGTGGAATTTTGGTACGGAGACATAATACGTGGACGAGTTTCGCCCATTCAACTTACAGAACTCTTCAACTTGACCAAACTCGAAAAGACAAAAATTATAAATTTTCTCGAAGAAGCCTGCCTTCTTAATTCTACTTGAGTTGATAGACAAGTAGGTGGGGACGAGAGCTGTTGAGAATACTAAGCTTGGCGTGCACAAGTAGGTTTCGAGAAGACCTATCACACTATACTTCTACTTTAGGTTCTCGTTAACAGTTGAACTCATGATTGATTACTTGGTATTTATAGTGTTAAATAATTAATTTTTTTTTAAATTTTCTGTCCGTTTAATGATATCTAAACTAAGGAGGATAATGTTATTAAAATAATATAATCGGATCTTAAATATTATCTATTTTTAATAAAATATAACTCATAATTTTATAAAATATAATTTACAAGATGGTGCCCACACAAAAGGTAAGACAGACTTACCTCACATATGAAAGATCAAATAAATAATAAAGTCAAATAAATTAGTTAATAAGAAAGTAAATTTTTAAATCGGATAGTGTAAAGGTCTAAAATTTTATACCCATAAATAGATATATTCATAAGAGATAAACGAGTTATTACCAAGTAATAATCCCTCACTCAAACAAAAAAGGAAAAAAAAAAAAGATTGCACTGGCGGTAAATCATGTTTTCAATTTATTTCTCAATTATAAATTTTCATTCAATAAAATTGAGTAAACTATGAAATTAATGAAATGCCATGCAGGGAAGACAACTGTATGCAAGTAAAGCACTTAACAAATAACAAGAAAGCGAAACTAACTGCAATCACACATAGAGAAAGATAAGAGTGCAAAACAAACTCAACAACCCAACCCCCTCACCCAAAGACCAAATCCTCAGGGCAAAAATATCTCTCATCTGCTATATATCGGTATAGGTCAGCAACACATCAGTACCCTACACGTGTAACATCGTCGCCGGAAGAAGAATGGAGGAGCCACTGCTGACCAGTGGTGCAGTCATTGGATGTCCTGTTACTGCAGACTATGAGCCGGTGAAGAACTTCAAGGAAGCCAAATCAGTGTTTTGGACTGAGACGGTGAAGATGTGGAAGATTGCTATCCCTATTGTGTTTAACATTTTGTGTAATTATGGCACCAATTCTTTTACTAGTATTTTTGTTGGCCATATTGGTGAAATTGAGCTCTCTTCTGTTACCATTTCTCTTTCTGTTATTGGCACCTTCTCTTTTGGGTTCATGGTTAGTTCACTTCTCACTTTTCTTATATATGGGATTTTTCTCTTTTCCTCTGTTAAAAACTTATGTACTATTGTTCTGATGTAGCATTTATCATTCAGCTTTTGCTCTTAGGTCAAGCGATGACTTAATGTGACGTGCTTTTTAAGTTCTGTTTTGAATCTTTAATCAATGTAGTGCACCACAGTGATTAAGGGAGCTATTGGGAGTAACTGTTGTGTTTCAGTTTAATTTTGAAAGTATAACAATGTTTGATATATAATTCTGCTTTATAAATTTTGTATATGAATCCTTTTTTCTGTATTGGTTTACTTCAAAATCAAATGCGATGGGATTCTTCTCCCTTATTCCTCCTCCCCGCCCCCCTTTTTTCTGGCAAACATGAAATTGATGTTGTTCCTAGCTAAAAAGTTCGCTAATTTTGTTCTGCAAAATTGTATTGTAGCTTGGAATGGGGAGTGCTTTGGAAACACTCTGTGGTCAAGCTTTTGGAGCAGGGCAAGTTCACTTGCTTGGTGTATACATGCAACGATCCTGGTTGATTTTGTTAGTAACATGTGTCTGTCTCTTGCCCATTTACTGCCTTGCATCTCCAGTCCTAAAGCTTCTTGGGCAAGTAGAAGAGATAGCCGATCTTGCTGGACAATTCACAATCCTAACAATCCCCCAATTATTTTCTCTTGCCATCAATTTTCCTACTCAAAAGTTCCTTCAAGCTCAAAGCAAAGTCAGCGCATTTGCGTGGATTGGATTCGTGGCTCTCGTAGTACACATTATAATGCTTTATGTCTTCATTTATGTGTTTGGTTGGGGCATGACTGGTGCAGCTATTGCATATGATATTTCGTCCTGGATAATAGCAATTGGACAGGTTACATATGTGATAGGTTGGTGCAAGGACGGTTGGCATGGTTTCTCCAGGGTGGCATTCACTGAGATCTGGGCCTTTGTTAGGCTTTCCCTTGCCTCAGCTGTGATGCTTTGTCTGGAAATTTGGTATATGATGAGTCTCATTATTCTCACTGGCCACCTTGATAATGCAATAGTTGCGGTTGGTTCACTTTCTGTATGGTGAGCTCATGATAATTTTTGCATGTCCTGTTATTGGGACTTCACAATTCTGATGTAGTCTAAATTTGGACTTGGCATTTTACTTATTTCTTCGATTGTTTTGTTTCAGCATGAACTTGAATGGTTGGGAAGGTATGCTGTTCATTGGCATTAATGCTGCAATAAGGTAAACAATAGGTTAAGTCATTCTGCATTATATAAGAGTGCAAATTGAATTACGAATGATAAATGTTGTAATCAAAGGAACTGTTGATTAAAAAATAAATGAGGAATTTCGACACAACGACGAGATTCTAATTGTCTTCTATGGTAATGCTGTAATGGTAATGCTTTTGGAGGTTCTGTTGCAAATTTGCTTATAATGTGAGGAGTTTCTCATGGTATGCATGTTGTGTTGCTGTCATTCTTGAGTTTTTGACACTGAATTTCTCCATGTTAAATGCATTACTTTTCAATCACTTGGGAATAATTTTAATCTGTTTCACATTTCCAGCGTTCGTGTCTCCAATGAGCTTGGATTGGGTCATCCAAGAGCAGCCAAATACTCTGTCTATGTGACAGTATTTCAGTCACTTCTCATTGGAGTCCTTTTTATGGTTATTATCTTACTAACTAAGGACCATTTTGCCATTATTTTCACCAGCAGTGCAGAACTGCAACAAGCTGTGGCTAAGCTAGCATTCCTTCTTGGCATCACCATGGTCCTTAACAGTGTCCAGCCAGTAATCTCAGGTCTCAATTCAAACTTTTTAACAAAACTAACTACCTTCTTAAGCTGCTCGTTCCCTAGTTGATAATTTTGTCACATCGTTATCATAGGTGTCGCTATTGGTGGTGGTTGGCAAGCGATGGTGGCTTATATCAACATAGGTTCTTATTACATTTTTGGTCTCCCTCTTGGTTACCTCCTTGGTTACACAGCAAATCTGGGAGTGACGGTATTCATATATACATTATGACTCAATTTTTGAATATGCAACCTGTTTGGCTGTGGTTCTTTTGCTAACAATTTTTGTTATTATAGGGAGTTTGGTCAGGCATGATTTGCGGAACTGCATTGCAAACGTTGCTGCTGCTGATCGTACTTTATAGAACAAACTGGACCAAGGAGGTAACCTAACTCTCTTAGCTAGGCAAATTACTTAGTCATTGAGTCACTCAATATTAACAAAGTACCTTAATTTTGTAAGCCTCGTAACTTTTCAGTCTTAAAAAATTTTACAAGACAAGCATAAGCCAGTTTAAATGACAATAGGGCTGGATTTACAAAGATCTATTGTATATTGGGTGAGAATGATGACACAAGATGGGGAAAAAAAATGTAGAAAATATTGCTGGTAATTTTTTTTAAAATTTATTTCTCTGTTTGACAACTACTTAAGACTGAATTAAAGTTATATCATTAAATGTCAATTTGAGTACAGGTGGAACAAACAACAGAGCGAATGCGGAAGTGGGGTGGGCAAAGCATTAGTAATGAGAAGATTGTTGATGGTGCATGAAGTTTCTGCATCAAAAGACCACCGAATCTTCTTAGTTTCTGCGCGAATGTCTATTTATTTATAATTGTTTAATGCTTTGATTATTTTTATTTTTAGTGTTTAGTGATGCTATGCTCTGGGAACTCTTTCAATTTTCTTGGAGACTCAATTTTGAGATGAAGTTTTTAGCCCTTCAACCAAATGGGATGAAATTTTCAAACGACGATAATTTATTATTTATTTCATCACAATGATAAATTTTTCGGTGTCGAAGACATGAAGGAGCTATTCGAAGTGATTTTCACTGATTGTGGTTTCAAGTTTAGCCGTAAAATCTGAGATGTTATAATTCATAGGAAACAAAATCTCACTTTCGGTGAAGGATTTTGGAATTTAGAATATTACTTGTTTTCCTCGTAATCATGCTTCTAACTCTCAGGCTAGCTTCTATATTTGTTATTTATCTCTTCTCTTCTGTTGCTTTTAATTGAAAAAAGAAGAAGAAGAAGAAATGATACCACTCAAATAAATGTTGACTTAAAAATATGGGATTGCGACATTCCATGCATGGAGAGAGATGTACCTAACTGCTTAAGAAAGCGCAACAAACATTAGTGAATGAGTAGCGTATACTCCAGGACAGCCAAAGTACGAATCCCTCAGGCAAAGCAACACTAAAATCTTTCTGCTATTTTCAACAAATCAGATCTAGTAATTTGATTACTACTGTACACGAGTGCAACAACAGAAAATGGAGGAGCCAGCGCTGAACGGTGCTCTCCCTTATGAGGACTATGCGCCCGTAAAGAACTTGAAGGAAGCAAGGTCAGTGCTTTGGACTGAGACAGTGAAGATGTGGAAGATTGCAGGACCAGTGGTGTTTAACTTATTATGTCTGTATGGAACCAACTCATTTACTAATATATTTGTGGGGCATATTGGTGAAATCGAACTTTCCTCTGCTGCCATTTCTCTCTCTGTCATTGGCACCTTCTCTTTTGGCCTCTTGGTTAGTTCACTCATCTTTCTATCTCCTAAACATGGAACATTTCATTTACTATGTTATGTAATGTTTTGTTGATTCTGTTCTGTTACCTTGTGCAAAATTAGCTTGGCATGGGAAGCGCTCTGGAGACGCTTTGCGGTCAAGCTTTTGGAGCAGGGCATGTTCACATGCTTGGTGTTTATATGCAACGGTCTTCGTTAATCTTATGGGTAACCTGTATCTTTCTCTTGCCCATTTACCTCTTTTCTGCTCCAATCCTAAAGCTTCTGGGCCAAGACGATGAGATAGCCAAACTTGCCGGAAAATTCACTATCCTGACCATTCCTCAGTTATTTTCACTTGCCATCAGTTTCCCTACCCAAAAATTCCTTCTAGCTCAAAGCAAAGTTAGCGCTTTTGCGTTGATTGGGTTTGTGGCCTTAATCCTACATATTGTGCTGCTTTATGTCTTCATTTATGCGATTGGCTGGGGCATGGCTGGCGCAGCTATTGCATATGATATTTCAGCATGGATAATATCAATTGCACAGGTCATTTATGTGATCGGTTGGTGCAAAGAGGGGTGGCATGGGTTGACATGGGCGGCTTTCACTGATATTTGGGCCTTTGTTAGGCTTTCGCTTGCTTCAGCTGTGATGCTTTGTCTGGAAATTTGGTATATGACGAGTATTATTATTCTCACTGGCCACCTTGACAATGCCATAATTGCGGTTGGTTCACTTTCAATTTGGTTAGTTCACAATAACTTGTTTGTCTCTCATCACAAACTAACCTTATACACTGTACTTTCTACGTACTTGATCCTATTATTGACTTCTGGATTCCACTCAATATGCCGTTTTTCGATTGACTGTATCAGTATGAACTTGAATGGATGGATAGTTATGTTGTTCGTCGGAATAAATGCTGCAATAAGGTAAAACATTAGGCACATTTCTGCATTTCTAACACCGTTAAGTGCCATTATTCTTCAATAATTTTCAGCCAATTTCAATCTCTTGCACATTTTTCAGTGTCCGAGTCTCCAACGAGCTTGGAATGGGACTTCCAAGAGCAGCAAAATACGCGGTCTATGTGACAGTATTTCAGTCCCTCCTTATCGGTCTCCTCTTCATGATTATCATCTTGCTAACCAAGGACTATTTCGCCATTATTTTCACCAGCAGCAAGGAGCTGCAACAGGCTGTATCTAAAATAGCATTCCTCCTTGGCATCACCATGGTCCTTAACAGTGTCCAGCCCGTATTATCAGGTGCCAATTCAAATGGCTTCTTAGTCTGCTCTTTCACCTCCGATAACATTTTCGCGTAGTTATTGCATGTAGGTGTTGCTATTGGCGGCGGTTGGCAAGCATTGGTGGCTTATATCAACACAGGCTGTTATTATATTTTTGGTCTCCCTCTTGGTTATCTCCTTGGTTACAAAGCCAAACTCGGAGTGACGGTACACATACGTACATTACTTTACGACTCAAATGCTTGAAACGTAACCATGTAATTAATCTGAGTGCTGCAATCATGTTGTGAAGCAGTTTTTCTTGTTCTCGGTCCAGGGACTTTGGTCAGGCATGATATGTGGAACTGCATTACAGACATTGCTGCTGCTGATAGTGATTTACAGAACCAATTGGAGTAGAGAGGTAACTATAACTCTCCTAAGCAAGTTAATTACTGTGCCAAAAATCTTACTGAAATTTCGAATGCAGGCGGAACAAACAACAGAGCGAATGCGAAAATGGGGTGGGCAAACATCCACGATTCCCTCGTGATACGAGTTTCTCTCGGACAAAAATTCACGTCCGTGGTTGATGATTAATAGATAAAATTATAAAAGGAATTTAAATTTTAAAAAATTATATATACTAACACTTATAGAATTGTGGGACAAGATTTTAAAGTATAGAAAAACTTAAATCAAAAGAGAATTCTAATTTGTGGGGAAATCATTGGTGCGAACTTTCCCGGTAAAAGAGAACATTGAAGTTGATTGTTCTTTTAAGATTTCATTTACGTTTTTTTTTTAATAATGTTTTTGTGTTTCCTGAGCTGTGAACTGGAAAATTATAAAATTTTCTTCAAAATCTCAAATGCGAGCAAATAGACAAATAACAATATCGCGTCTTCATATACTAATATAATCCCGCGCTACATGAAAGCTCATAAATATAACAAAGGTGGTAGTTGATCCGACAATATAAGTCAGATAAAAGTTAAAAGGAAGGAGAAGAAGAAGAAGAAGCATTCTCATTGTCTAAAAGCACTTTTATCAATGTCAAAATAGTTATAAATTACCAATAGAAACTAACAAATTCCTTAGCAACAAGCAAGAATCCAAGATAAATCAAAGCCTGACCACATAAATCCCCAATTTTGTTGAATTTTATTGGATGTTCAATGATATTAAAACAACTAGAACTTTTTCCTTGAACCTGCAGCATGAGACAAGTAATCATCCTTCCTCCTTTTAAGAATTTCTGCGCGTGGGCCATCAATGTTTACGCCGTCTTTTCTTGTTTGCGGTCATCATCTCTTTGCCTTTTACAGAGGGCAGTTCTTTCTTATTAGATGCCAAAGAAAAACTATTTAAATTGCTAACAGCACCTGATGGATTTGAAGATCCAGTGTTCTTGAAGAAGGGCATCTCAAACATTGCTTCATCAGTCTCACCGTACGGATTAGGAATGTCTGTCCCGGGAGGGCTACATCCTTCTAATGCTTGCAACAATTCTGAAGGAAGTCTTGGATTGTAGGATTCTTTTGGCAGAAAAAAAGGATATGGAGCATCCAGTTGACCATGGTTCCCAAAAGATCCAGGCCCTGGTGGTTTGTTCCCCACAGATGGGAAAGTTGGGGCATTGGCTGAAGGTGAAGTTACCTTCTCTTTCCCTTTGTAAGAAGCTCTAAGAAGATCCTCTCTTGTACTAAATAACAGAATTGGTTGAGGCTTCTCACTCACATCTTGTACACGCTTTCCAGCAGATTTGTCCTGGTTGAATGTCAGTGGAGCATGAAGTAATGCCTGCTGGGTCTGTGACTCATTTGAGGCTGGAGTGCCTCCTCTCTGTCAAGTGAAAGCACAAAATTTAGTCAAATACTCAAATATTCTCAGTAATTCTTAAACACATTTGTTGACCTTAACCTAATAAAGTGCAGAATCATGCATGTCAATTACCTTCAGTGGGTCCTTGGTGAAACTGGGATGCTGTGGGCTATTGTTGCTCAAAGGTGTCTCCATGTATAGTTGCCATTGCAATGACTGCATGCATATACAGCAGCCAGCGTCAGAAAATCAAAATAAATACATGTGGGTGCATACACACAATGCATTTACGCATGATAGAACCTCTAGTTGATCCTCAGTGAGTCTGAGGTGCTGCTGTGGCAGTTGAGAACTGTGAATCCTAGGTGGCTCCATATTGCTCCGCAGGATTGGCAATTGCTTCACAAGCATGCACCAAACAATGTCAGAAACTAAAGAAAACAAGCAGTAATTGGATATGCATACACACAATCATTATATACGAGCAATTGGAACCTTTAGTTGAGGGTCAATGAATCCAGGATACCGCACAGGCTTATGAGAATTTTGGCTCCCTGGTGGATCCTTGTCAGTATGCCCAATGAATCCAGGATACTGCACTGGCATACGAGAATGTTGGTTCCCTGGTGGGAACTTGTTATTTTGCCCAATGAATCCAGGATACTGCACTGACATATGAGACTGTTGGCTCCCTTGTGGGTCCTTGTCAGTTTGCCCAATGAATCCAGGATACTGCACTGGCATACAGGAATGTTGGCTCCCTTGTGGATCCCTGTTGGTTTGCCCAATGAATCTAGAATACTGCACTGGCGATTGAGAATGTTGGCTACCTTGTGGATCCTTGCTAGTTTGCCCGGTGAATCTGGGATACTGCACTGGCATATGAGAATGTTGACTCCCTGATAGATCCTTGTCAGTTTGCTGCTTTTCCAGTGACTGCGTGAGCATCCAACAAATGGAATGAAAGATTCATGCGAAAAAATGTTCAAACATGTGCTAACAGTATCAGAATTTTCATCGTGTGTTCATATCCTACTAGTAGAAGAAAATTATCTCAGCTTCTATATCCGTGCAGTGAAAGATTAGATTTTTCTTAGCCAAGAAATGTGGAACCATGATGAGAATGGCACCATCAGCAAGTCCCCAACAAATCAGTAATGCAAATCATGGATATTTTTCAAAAGAATTAGTAGTTCAACATATGGTTTGCAAAAGAAAGATAAATCTTATTATATCAATAATGGGCCCTATGCCACAAATGCCTTTTTTATTCTTCTGGCACATATCCGTTTTTCTTTTTCCCCTGCTACTTCTGAATAAAATGTTCTTTACAATTCTTCCCTGGTTTTGTAAAAAGCATCACTACTTTCAAACAGATTTCACTAAATAGAAAAGGGGAAAAAGGGCTTCACGTTTTTCTTAACCCCATGTACTATATTGAATAACCATAGCTGTTCGTTCAACTGATAAGCTTGCAAAATTTTCAGCAAATTGATATTTTCAAACAACTTGTTTGGCTTTGACAATGATACATGAAATTATTTAATAAATTCATACTCTTAAAAACTACAAAATAAAACCAAAGTGAACATTGCAAATTCTAAAAGTTCCATGAATACCACAGTATTAAAACCAACCTCCTGATATGCCAAATTGCAATCAACACCTTGTTGTAATGGTGATGGTGAACCAGTAACAGATAAGGAAGTGGGCATTGCATATGAAAAAGGCAGAGGCTTGCCAGTTGCTGGAACATGGCCATAATTGGCAGAGAAAATTTCCTGTTCATTTGTCAAAGTTTTTAGATCTGACAAAAGATTAGTAATAATTCTCAGTACTCTTAAGAATTTTTTTTAAAACAAAAACCGTTCTAAAATTTTTTCCCCCTTTATGGTCTTTCTGGTTTAATCACCAACAACCAGAACAAAAGTAAAACACGGACATCAGGTTGTTTAATCCATGGTATTAAGTAAGGAAATCGATATGCAAGAACAATTTATCAAGAATTTTCCAGTCAATGATAAAAGAACTCTTCTGATGGTCTTTTCCTTGTGCTTGCCCTAATTTAACATATCACATCAACAAAAGCACATCCATAGATGAATGCAATCTGTAAATCAATCATCCAGAGCTCTAACATGCAGGCAGCAGCTTGAAAAATCGTCAACTTCTCAAATATGCTAACAGTAATCATTGCGAGACTTACACAAATGATTTACTAAATGAAATGGCTACATATTTGTTTTACTGATTCTGTATGAAATAATTCGAACTATTAAGAGAATAGGAGCTTATATATATATATATATATATATATATATATCACCTCATTGACTTGAGAATTCCTCATCTCAATCAATTCCACAACTTTAAAAGTTTGGGTTATCTTACGGCTTCCCAAAAGCTCCAACTACTCTAAAATGAGATGCAATGCAAGAAGCATCCTGTTAGTATTTACCCCACTGCGTGCTTACCATTTGCCTAAGTTTCTATCCTTCTTTGTACATATGTAAGGCGACATACAATGACATGTTTAGTGATAAACACAATGATTTCCTTGCGTCATGCTTATTTACTTCGCTCAATGATTGGATGTTATGTATGTTAACCAATCTGTTTTCGCGTTGTCAAGCCGCATTTTTTGCTGTTTGCCAGTAAGATTAGATAATCCATACATCAATCTGAGTTGGGCAAAATAAATACTAGATTTGTATACAAGGTAAAAACAAAATTACAAGATTTTCACTCGGTCTTAATGTCTAGACCTGGTAGTCTACTCCGTTACACTAGGGGACGCATATGCACTCTCTTCAGTGAGCCTTGCCGAACTAAGCCAATTAAATATTTGTGATCATGCATATCAATTAAAGTCATATAAACCAGACAAGTGCCTTCTACACTACAGCTTAGTGCTACACCTATGAAGTTGGTTACAAAAATTTGAGTCTAGGAAAAGTAACCTGCTCGCCAATGGAGCTCCAAAAATTTTGCTCCAGCCAATTTAATAGTTAAGATTCCTGTAGATTCTCCTCGTTCCATTTCTTAAACAAAGAAATTTATACCCTTTTAAATAACTTTCTTTCTTTATTTTTCAAATTTATTCAAGCATAGCTTGACTGATAATTAAATCCCCTTCCCACCAATGTGGGCAGAGTTTGAACTCCAAACTACTTGTATCAACTCACCCGATTTTACCAAGCAGCACCCACTTGTAACGACTTCTTGTTGTGGAATGTATGAATAATTTCAAATGCATTCTAATAATTGACCCGACTGTTACTGGCTCCAAACGAATTTATAAAAGCTGCTAATAGAGATTCATCTATTAAGTATGAAAATCCATTTCTTCCTTAATTCCTTATTTAAGTCTAATGAAGCTCCACAACCGTTCGTAACTTGAATTAAAAAGCAAAATATTACTACAAACTGAAATCAACAGCTCAGTTAAATCATAAAAATAACAGCTAATGGATTAAAAACATACCTACGTGAGCAAACAAGTTGAAGTGTCAAGCCTCTTCAAATTTTGCAACAAAAACGGCTCCCTGCATAATTACACATATATATGGAATTACACCGAAAAGAAAAGCTATCAAACAATTAAAGAAAACCCATTAAATAAATTTCATAAACGAAAATGGGTATCCTGAAATCAATAAATAAAAGAGTAGAGATAGAATTTTCGCTGGCTAAAAGAAGAGCAAGGAGGAGCCAGTTTGAGAATCAGGAGGTGGAGGGAATTTATTTGTATTGGGAGGATTTGTCAATGCGTTTTACAATTCCGTCTCAACTGATCTCAGAAAATACAAAAAATGCTCCCCGGAAAATGGCTGAAATAAAAATACTTTGCTTTCTTTAGCTTTATTGTAAAATTTATGAAAGTGGCTCAAAATACGGAGTTATTGGACAATTATACCTTCCAAGTCTCCAATATTTTCAACATAACCAACTCGGTTTTAATTATCACCACACTTGCAAATTAAAGAATTTTAGAAAATAGAATTAGGAAGGTCATTGTTGTTATAATAAAGCTCTCACTATTTAATTAGGAAACCTAAGATCGTTCGGAAATATGTATGATTTCCTAATTCAGTTACGATAACTTCAATTCTCTCTATGTATAGTTAATAAGTATGTCTACTTTTTACAATCCATATAAAAACTTTCGTACAACATTTTCTCTCCTTTAATTTTCATAAAAGCCCTAGGCCTGCCCTCTTCTTAGTATCAAGTCAACAAGCCACAAGAGCTAATTTGATATTCATCCACAGTATAATGGGGATGCCGCAAAAACCAGTCGGTGTCCTCTCTCAGCCACAAAAGAAAGAGTCCGTAAAGAATCAACCAGAAAGCAATTACAGTATTGATAATGGGCCTAACAATTTTTCTTCATCATCAGTAGTTGATGATCATGATCATGATGATGATGGTTTCTCCTCGGCTGGTTCAAGAATATTAACGTCAGCAATGAGTAGAAGTACTTCCAGCCAAGAGCCAATACCGTGTTGCTGCAAATCCGATAAGAAACGAAAGCATGTGCAACAGGTTGGTCAAGAAAGTCGTAAGAAAAGAACAAGCAAGCGAGGTGACAGCATTATTATTCTTAATAATGATAACAATTGCAAGATTTCAACAAAGCTGAGTTTGCGTGATGAAACTTGGCCTACCAAAGAAGAACCTACTCGAGCTTACACTCCTACAGAAGACATGATGAGAAATAAAATACTGGCTTACAACATTGGTCTAATGAAACATTATAGGCCCGGAGAGGAGGAACACGAGTCTCGAATAGGGGTTTCAACCAAACTGAACCTCTTCACGTACCCATGGAAAATCACCAAGATACTTACTCCTAGTGACTTGGGGCATTTGTCGAGGTTGTTAGTGCAGACACGTTTGGCCGAGAGATATGTGATGCCATTTCTGGACGCGGCCAGTCGTAATGAAGTAATTGCGAATCCGGAAGGTCTTGGGGTGAGCGTGTGGGATTGTGACACGAATTCAATGCACCGTTTGGTATTTAAGAAATGGGCAACTTCTAACGGCTATGTGCTTATCAATCACTGGACTAAAGATTTTGTTCGCAGACGAGAGTTGGCTGCCGGTGACGAAATTGGGATGTACTGGGATTGTTTCTACTCCAGATTCAACTTCTCCGTTCTTAAGCGTGCCCCATCCCCAACAATTATTGCGCAAGACCACGCTGACGTCGCTGCTCATCATGATCATGATAATGATATTCGTCATCAATAACTCAATGTTGTCCGAGTGTAGGACTAGGACTAGGAGTGTGTGTCCATATATATATATATATATATAAATATATAAAGACTAATGAGTTCAATTAAATGTTTAATTTCATGCATCTTTCAAATTAAAAATTTAGAATTAATGGAAACTACTTACCGTACAGTACATTATTGCAATTTCATTTATTCTGTTTTCTGGTTGGTTATAGCTTGATTTTCAATTTTTATCAGGATTGTTTTGGCGTTCAACCCTATCTAAACAATTTCCTTGTTGCATTATAAGATGCATACATGATGTCTCTAAACAATTTCCTTGTTGCATTATAAGATGCATGCATGATGTCTCAACTTCAGCACTATTCAAATTAAATAATAGTTAATTCAATAATGATATATTTATTTAGTTGAGATATCTAATTTGTGTCGAGACTAATGTGGTAAATGATATGTCACTGTTTGATTAACTCAAGTGATAGCTAATTCCTAAGTCTTATCATTTCCAATTCAAATACTAAAATTTTATTGATGACACAGTAGCTAGAATACAAACTAAGTGTTCTAACTGAGTAAGTATAGCATCACTCTTGCTAATTAATTATTGATTAATCTAATTTCTTGCACTCTTATTTATTCCTTTAATTAGGGGATGCATTATATAGTTATTGTATGTATGAATAAGCCAATAAATTATGAGTAATAAAAGAGTTACAAACTCTTAGACAACTAGTATTGTAAACATCATTGGTTGAGTGAAATATAAAATAATAAAAATAGATTATTTGGGTTATACTATGGTTTCATCCAATCAACCCTACTTTTCTACATCAATTTGTATGAAAATAATTTATACGTGTATTTACTCATAAAATATTCAAGCTTTTTATTATTGAGCCAAATATTGAAAATCATCGACTCTTCTATATGCTTGATAATTCTGATATGATAGAATTCAAATTTATACTTTCACAAATACTAAAGAAATATCTATTTCACCCCTATTAATGGAAAGATTGTGAGGATTCAATTAAGTCAAAGTAGTCACTGGAAGATTAGAAAGCAGCAAAATAGCAATCCGGAAAAAAGTAAAGCCTTTTAATATTGGATGGGAAGTGCGAAAGGAAGTAAGGAACTTTTTTATTAAAAAAAAATAATTATCACATTTTTTATGGCGCAATATATTAAAAAAACAGTTGGAGACTGGTCATAAAACGCCCGGAATTGCCCTTCTGGGCGGAGCTGGGATGGGCCAAAGCCCTGGGATAGGTCGTTCTTGTAGAGTCATTTTTTTAGTATTCTTTCCCTATCCATGAGCAGTAAGATCAATCCTTTCCCAGATGTCCAGTACGAGTTACTCCAGCCGGTTATTCATACTGGTAATGGAACTCTGGTTCCCTACCCTTGCTGGTATACTTTGACGCGTAGCGGCTTTGGCTGCTTTAATTCTATACGAAAACTTTACGCAATCAATATTATACATTCATGCTTATATACATGTAAGTATCCGATAATTAAGCTCAATGAATTTTATATCTTGCGTTACCAGTAACAATGCAGGAATTTGCGGAACCCCATTCATGCTCTCCAAAGACAATATAGAACTGCAGTTTGCCACAAATCACCTGGGTGCGTTTTACTAGTTACAAATGTTTTTTAATATTAAGTGTATATATTATTATCTAACAATATGATGTTAAGTACTGTCGGCAATAACCTGATTAAATGAATCTTTTTTCTCTGTTTTATTAGTTATAGACTGATTAAATAATATTTCCAGTTTTTACTGGGTAACCTTATTGCAAAATTAATGATTTTATCCAGGTCATTTTCTTTTGACTGATCTGTTATTGGACACCGTGAAGAAGACAGCATGCGAGAGTAGCAGGGAAGGAAGAATTATAATTTATAAATGATTCTTCAATCAGTCACTGGTGGCCTTATGGGGAAGGAATTCGTTTTGATAAAATCAGTGATCACTACTCAGGGCAACACCATCTGGCAGCATCCCTAATTACACTTATAACCTCCTCAGGTTTAAGATGATGTTTAGTGGGGAATGATAATTTTGTTCTTCTTAGAAATTATTTTTAGGACTGAGATCTTTGATAAGTTTTTCATTCCATCCATAGCGTGTAACATACTGTTGAAGGGTAAATGTGAATTTTTAACAAGTAAATTAACTAATTTAATTCGCAAGAATCTTTAATAATCAACTTGTATGTGAATAGAGTATCCACTCTTTAATTTATTTCTTAATATATTCTTCCTCTTTATTATACATAAAAACTTGGTAATATAGTAAATGGAACAATAAATAAAATAAAAACATGAATTTAATTTTACATAAAAAATGAAATCAAAGTTAGATCAATTGAAACTTGACGATTTGGTCATATGATGATGAATTCAATGAATATCACATGGATGGGGCCTTTTCTTTTATTATCAAATCTAAAAAAGAGAGTTGTGAGATGAATTAGGAGAGGATAATTTTTTTTTTTTTGTGATTAAGAGGGGAAAAAAGGTCTAATATATATATATATATATAAGAGGAGATAGGTTTGAGGAAAATGGGGGAAGAGCACGACAAAAGGAGAGAAAAATATTTGAGAGAGATTTGGAGTGGAGTCTACTTCGAGAAAGAAAATATTAAAAATTGTTAAATATTTAATTATAATAAATCTCATTAATTGATTCATCTTAAATTTAATAGATATTAATGAGTGTAAAACTAAAAATATTTATATATATAAGCCACATTGAGGAGCTCCTCTTTTCTAACACAAATTTTTAGTCAAAATCTCCATCTTTAATTCATAACTACTCCAATGATTGAAGTTAATGCTAATTTAAATTTATTTTTTGAAGAAAAATTAATTAAAATTGGGCCCTACTTAAATTAATAATATTATTCTTTGTAATTGTTATTCACTTTTTAAATTCTACTTTCCTTACTTCTTTACTTCTCTATTTTAATACCATCTTCTAAATTCTCTCCTACACATCTTCTCTCACATATGCTTTTAATAGCAACAAATAGAGAGATTGCAAATTGCCCCTTGTTGTCATTAATATAAATCATTTGTCTTCCTATTATTTTTATAATAGTCAATAATTCTTCTACATAAATTTACAATATTATTCTTATTTTCAAATTCACTTTTGTTTATATTTATTATAAATTAAATAAATTACATGAATAGAAATTAAAATAAAAAATAAGTATTAAAATAAGAAATATACATTTTAATGTGAAAAAATAATAAAATATTTTTCTTGTACTTTCTTATGTTATGAATATTTTCTTATAATAAATATATAAGAAAATTATTATAAAATATAAAAAATTACAAGAAAATTTGAATGATAAATTAAAATTATTATAAAATTATAATAAAATATTTTCTTGTACTTTTTATGTTATATTTTAATATATTTATTATATGAAAATGTTTACAAAATAAAAAATACAAAAAATTTATTATTATTTTTTAATAAAAATATAATTCTTTTTTAATACTTAATTATTTTATTTTATATTTAGTTTCTATTCATATGATTTATTTTATTTATAATAAATATAAATAAAAAATATATTTAAAAATAGGGATAATATTGTAAATTTATTTTATCAAAGGGATTATTAGCTATTATAAAAGCAGTAAGGGATAAGTGGTATATATTAATTATAGTAAGAGAGAAATTGACAATCTCCTAACAAATATGTAAGAAGAAATGAATACTACTATATCATAAACAATTGATAAAGAACATGTGATTTAAAGCAAATAATAGAAGAACAAGTGATTTGTATGTTGTAGAAGTTGAATAAAGATTAAAATGTGTTCCTATATACACCAATATCTTTTTTTTTTAATATCTTATGCAAATCCTATCCATAAAAAATTACAGTTTATTATCAGATCAGTAATTATAAGTGATTACCTTAATTTCATATTTACCTATTGATTTTAGGAAAAGATAAAAAGGCCTTGAATAAGTATGAGTTCTATTTGGGCTCTCTATTCTATACAAATTACACCTAACAAATAAAAACAGAAATTATGTAGGAAGAAGAAGAATTAAAACAAGAAGAATTAGTGGAGAAGATTTTGCAGGAAAGAGAAGAAAAACGTGGAGCATTGAAGGATAATAAATGAGAAAAAAGAGAAAAATAAATTGGAAAGAATGATAATGTTAATTTGGTGGATCCATTTTTTTAATTTTAAATTTTTTAAAAAACTTAAGTTAACAATAATTTCAAACCATTCTATTAATTATGATTAATGATTGAGATTTTATATAAAAATTATATTTAAAAAGAGGGGCTTATGATGTTACGCCTACGTATACAACTCACACTTACATATCTTCAAAAAACCAATCCTTACAATCACAAATTGAGAGATCTAACTCAACAAAATCCAAAACCCTACTTAGTGCCTATATTTGAAGATTAAAAAATAACATCGTCTTAATATTATCAAAATAAAAATGGACCGATCATATTGAATCGGTTTCAGGTAAGTAATTATGGTGGATAAAAAATCTCGAACTAAGCCTGAGCCTATTATTTTTTTAAAAATTTAAATTTATAAATTATAACAATACAAATAAAATTAAAAAATAGAATAAATAAAAAATTTAAATTCTTAATTTATAAATTAATAATGATTCAAAAAAGTTAAAATTATAATACAAAATTCTTTCTTATGTTTTAATTAATTGATAGAGTTGTTGAATTAGAGTATTCAGTATTAAAAAAATTAAAATTTTAAACTTTTATTTATTTTATTTATGGTGTTATTTTAAAATATTTTTTTAAATTTATTTATAATTACAATAATTTATTAATTATTAATTTATTTTGAATTTATAATAATTTAAAATATTTAAAAAATAAACAAAAATCTAAACTCGATCCAGGCCCGCAATGGGTACCGCCCGAGACCGATCCTCATCATTGTTTCAAGGCGACCAGCTTTTGCCATCCCTCTCAGCAATTCTAAAACCCTGTGCCAAAACCCGAACCTGAACCCAAAACGCCATAACCCCATCGTTTCATTCATTTTTCTCTCCTCTTGTCTTGGGGTTATTGCATTTTTCCGAAAACAACACAATGCTCTCTCGGCTGCTCCCGAAACCCTCACATTTCCGTTTATTAACCTATCTCTCTCCAAAATCCCATTTTTATTCCCAAAACCCTAGCGTCCCTCCTCTTCTCAATTTCTCCCGATTGCTCTCCTACAATAACAACGGCAATAACAACAATCAATCTAGCTCCAACGTTTGGAACCTTTCTCGCGAAATTGACGGAAAATTCGACCAGCTCTTTGGCGACACTGAGGCCAAAGACGTCGGTCAACATCAGTTGTTTGATGTGGAGAAGAACCAGTCGTGGAGTTTTGGGGAGGGCGTGAAGGATGACTCGTTTGAAATTGGAGAGAGTGCAGGGACAGTCGATGAAACTGGGAGCGAGAGTGGTCAGGCGGACGAGGAAAGCAAAGAGGAGCTCAGTGAAGAGGAGCTGAGGATGCTTCAGCTTGAGGAGAAACAACTTACAACTGAACTCCAAGGCAAAACCCTTTCTTTTTTCTGATTTATAATCTGTACATTGATATATAATTCATTTGCCATTCGGTTATATCTTGTTTGTGAGGGTGATTGAAGATACTAATGAAATGAAAATGATAAAAGTTCAATGATCTTTAGCGTGTTAAGTTATCAGTTCATATTGAATGTCTGGAAAGTGATATCCTTGTTATTCTGTAAGTTCAGATAGAAATGGGTCTTTGTTTATGGAGTTAGTACTGGAATTTGATGTTACATGATATGATTGACGATGCTTTTGCACTAGGAAACAGAGATGAACCAAGAGCGGTTGTTGCTGTATTGATGGAGATGTGAGATATTCAAAAGACCTTTAATATTGGTGCATTCTTTGACCTTTTACTGCTTTATCGACTAAACATCAATGTATAATGTAGCTCTTCCAGAATCACACTACGAAAAACCTGAGTATGCTAAATAGTATGTCTGCACTTTTATTGAAAATCTTGTTGTGAAATTTGCAGGCTCACCTTTTCTATTTTAGCTCTTTGTAAGCATTAATTTTCATATATGATGCTACACATATTTGATAAACAGTTTGGAACTTGGATTTGTTCTATTCTGCATAATTTCCAGCCAATTGGTGTCACTTTTCGTTTGTCATCTTTATGGCTTATCACTGAAGGTTGCATTGTTATCGTGTTTCTGCTTTGCAGGTCCCAGTCGTGCATTTGGTGACCTTATTGCGGCATCTGGTATCACGGATGCAATGCTAGAAAGTTTAATTGCACTGAACGACTTGGAAGGGGTTGAAGGTCTGCCCCCTCTAAGTGAAATAGAGGAAATGCGTTATGAGAAAAATACGAGAAAATCTACCAGAGCTGAAATAGAACGCCAGAAACAGGAGGAAGTTGCTAAAGCTAGAGTGAGACAAGTAGATGAAAAAGGAAGGGCTTATGGAACAGGGAGAAGGAAATGCAGTATAGCTCGTGTTTGGATTCAGCCTGGTGATGGAAAATTCATTGTTAATGACAAAGAATTTGATGTCTATTTCCCAATGCTTGATCATCGTGCTGCACTTCTCCGACCTTTCTCTGAGACAAAGACCTTGGGCCTTTGGGATGTCGATTGTACTGTCAAAGGGGGTGGTGTTTCAGGTGAGCTAAGGTGTTTCTAATTATGGATCACTTAATTATCCATCTATGACTTATAGTGTCGTTGTGAATTTCAAGTTAAATATAGTTGTCCCCTACCTTGCACTCCTTTTTTTCGCCTCTGTATTTATTTTGTTGACATTTGTTTGATACAACAGTGGACTGTTTCAAGTTCTGTTTATTGAAAATATGGTTCATTAAAGCAGGTATTTCATAATTATAGTGTCTGATGGGCTATTGTTATGGCTAATGAGTTAGTTGTGCATTTCTATGGTTTTTGTTAATTCAATGTTCATGTTGCAATGCAGCAATTGAGTTACAGATATAGAATATTGCCATCTTCGCCTGCTGCAGACCATACAGTTGCAGAGTTTTGAATTTATTGTATCTGAGATTTATTTTATTTTATTTATTTATTTTTTGGGTATAGGAAACTAAGAAACTAGTATTAGTAAGAACTTGATTTTATTGTATCTAGTGGTCTGCTTTCTGGTATCCAAGAAGCCAAAAGATGAGATTTACAACTTGTTGTAGCGAGTGGAGGGGGTCGAGATGGTAATAAGAAATTGGTGAATTTTGGCTATTGCTGTACGAGTGGTCTAAGCATGTCCTCTAATTCCCTGGAAAAGCATATGTATTTATGGTTTCAGTGATTAATCCTTTTTACATCTGATCTTATCTTGAAGGTCTTATGGTGAAATTGTAAATTCAGTCTTACTACGTTGACTAGTGACTACATATAGGCAAATTAGAAAGCTTATTTTTGACTTTTGAGTGAACCTGTGCATTTTTGTCAGTATTTGATCCCTGATGGTGGCTGTTTAACTCTCCTTATTACTTTCTACAATTCCTAACCTTGAGAAGATTGTTACTATCTGCTTGGTGACAGGTCAAGTTGGAGCTATTCGATTAGGGATCAGCAGGGCGTTGCAGAACTGGGAACCAGATCTACGTCCCGCGCTCAGATCTGGTACAACCTGCAAGAGCATGTTCTTTCATTTCTTTTACTTCAAATTCTACGTTCTAGTAATACTAGAAATTTATGCTAACCCACATAGAGAGAACTTCTTTACGTCATGTTAATGTTGCTATATTAACTAGTTGTTCATAACGTATCTCTAAATCCTTCCAGTATCGAATCTCTGGTTATTTTCTTGATGAACATTTTTATATGTTTTGTCATGTACTTTTTACTAAACCAACTCACATGTCTTAACAGCTGGATTCTTGACAAGAGATTCACGAGTGGTCGAAAGGAAAAAACCAGGGAAGGCAAAAGCAAGAAAGAGCTTCCAATGGGTTAAGCGTTAATCAGCAACTGGGGCTTCCATTTCAACGCCACATTCTGTAGAACTTCAGTTTTGCCTCATTGCAATAGATGAGAGTATCCAACCTGTTGAGCACATCCATTCATCGCGCCTGCTTCTTTATTTCTGTATGCTGACGGTCATGGAAAAGCTGTGGAGATTTGTGAGCAGTTTATTTATTTGGCAAAACTGTTTCTAGTTTCTACGCTTGCTTCATCTTTATGTGCAAATACAAGAGAGGAGAAATTTTTGAGTCCTGAATTTCGGTGTTGAATTTTGTAATGTCTTTGCTTTAAGGGCACTCGAACAGTATGAGGATTGTAACTTACCATTGCTTCTCTCGATTGTAGCCATACAGGAATTATTAGTTTGGATTCAAATGTGAAAATATATAACGCTGGCCGAGAATAATGCAAAAAGATTGCCAACTCTTGTCGACCTTTTTGACCGACGGTGAAAGATCTTAACAAAAGCAGCCTTGTAAATAAAAGAACATATCGATGACTTCTTTATTCAGGGTTCCCAGCAAGAATCTGGGGGCTATCGTTAACAAAAAATTATCCGTTAATTAACTTAAAACCGTTGATAGTGTTCCCCGTTTAAGCATAATTCCCTTTTTCTAACCAATTTACCCTTTCCTCCTGAGCTGATGCGGTGACACCATGCCACAATGGAACCAAACCACTGTAGTCCCTACAGCCACAGCCGGCCGTTTTGATCATTATCAAAATGCAAATGGTCACCCTTGCGTCGATATAATTCATGAAAAGTAGCAAGACAAGAATATTAAACAATAAAAATGCATATATTACTATAAAATTGAAGCCGCAAATCCATACAAGGCAGAAGTTACCATTTTAGCAAATGCGATCAAGCAGTACGTAGCTGATACATATTATTGGAGGTTTATTAAAATGCAAACTTTGTATTGACTACTTCATCGATCACATTATATTACATATTAACGTCTCTGTTAGTTAATGATTTCTGTTTCTAGTGCCGTGGCGAACGCGGGATGGGATGCTTTGTTCATTTCTAAAGAAATTATCAGGATCCACCTTAGTTTTGACATCAACCAATCTTTTGAAGTTGTTCTTGAAGTATTTGTTTCCCCAAACGCTGGCTTCCTCGACGCTTGTGTAATTGTCACCAAAGTTATTTCTTCCGATTTCCAGGTCCTTGCAGTTGAAATATGTAGCTCGAGGATTTTTGGTAACGTAGGGAGCCATGTAATCGTACAGCTTTCTGTCCAACTCGATGACCCTTTGTGATTCTTCATCGTCATACCATTCCGCATAGTACATGAGATGGAATTTGTTGCTCCTGTGTGGGAATGCGGTTGCTGTCTCCGAGATCTCATTGAATCTTCCACCATAAGGAAATGAAATCACATAAATGTTGTGCCCTCCTCCTTCATACAGAATCTCGTACATCCCTTCCAAGGCTTTAACGGAAATAGGTTCCCTCACGTAGTCAGATTTTGCTTTCATGTAGTATTTGGCATAACTGAGCCTATCAAGCAATAACTCCAACTTCAGATTCTCTTTTGCATTGAATGCACGATGGTAGACGGTTGATTCAACCCAGCTCATTTCTTGGCAATCTTCTTTCCTCACGCCAAGCTCGGGGAACCTCTCCTGCATCAGCAGAAGCAGCCTATCTACCCCACCCAGATACTCGGCCGAGAATATAGCCACCATCCTTCTCTTTCCTTCCACTGATTTAAGCCCAGCACTGATTACTAATTCTTCCGGAAGCTTATACGCAATCTGCTGCCATTTGTGATGGATCTGTGTTGCATTCTGTTCCAAGGTTCTTACAACTGTGAATACAGTCACAGTTGATGGGACGTCCACTAGGCTTACTTTCCAAGCAACAAGGATTCCAAAGCTGGCTACCCCACCGCCTCGAATGGCCCAAAAAAGATCTTCTCCCATTGATTTTCTATTAAGAATCCTGCCATTAACGTCCATCAAGTGAGCATCAATTACTTGATCAGCAGCAAGACCGTATTTGCGCATTATGTAGCCAAACCCTCCACCGCTTACATGTCCACCAACCCCTACAGTGGGGCAAACTCCTGCCGGAAAGGCAAGAAGGTTGTTACTTTCCTCAGCAACTTTGTAATAAAGTTCCCCAAGGGTGGCACCGGCTCCAACCCATGCTGTCTTCTCTTCTGCATCAACATCGATTTGATTAAAGTTTATCAAATCAATCATCACAAACGGAACCTCAGAAACGTAAGAGAGACCCTCATGATCATGACCCCCACTCCGAACTATAATTCGTAGGCCATGTATTCGGGCGCATTTGAGGACCGATTGAATTTGTGATACGTCAAATGGCGTGACAATGGCTTGAGGTCTCCGGTACTGGGGCGATGCGTACAGAAGATTTTGTTTCAAATTATTCAATATCGATATATATGAAGAGTTGGTTTGGGTGTAAATTACTTTAGAAATGAAGGTGTTCTTGGAGTGTAGAGAGAGGCATTGAAGAAACTTCTGATTAGTGTCATGATGAACTCGATCATTAGCTAAAGCTAGCCCATGAAGAAATGATAGCACAAGAACTAAAGTAGTAGTAGTGGTAAATGGGAGAATTAACGTAGTGCTTTTAGTTTGAGGCTTCATTTCGGTTGATGTCTGATGATGTGTGAGAAGCCAAATGAATTTTATCCCTAACTATATATCCTATCAATCCAACACCTCTTCTTGACACAATAGTTTTATTAGCGTGGTATGCGGTGTGTGATTGTTGAAAAATAATTTTAATCGTGTGGTATGCAATGTGTGATTGTTGAAAAATAATTTTAATCGTGCGGTATGAGGTGTATGATTGTTGAAAAATAGTGCATGTTAATAGTTTTATATTATAATCATGATTGGCTATATATTATGATATATTACATCATTGCGCGACCAATTTAGTGACTGGCTGCATGTATATGTACATATATATACATAGTGGAACATTTAACGGTCCAGCTTATATTTATAATGAAATATAGCATGACACCTGCAATAGTGGAAATAAATAAATAATTTAATTTGTACTTATTTAATGCCCACTTTGTATGTCTGTTCGCTACCTTTTTTTTTTTTGTAAATGTTAATATCAAATGTCCGGCTCTAATGCCGACCGAAATAAGTTCATTAAACATAACTGCGCGAGAGCATTTGAAATTAGAAGAAAGTTTAATAAGCTAATTAAGCACAACTACATATGAGCATGAGAGTTTAAGAAGAAGTTTAACAAGTCAAGTAAACGCAATTGCATGAGAGCATAAAAACTTAGGAAAAAGTTAAATGAGTCAATGAAGCACCTATACATAAGAGCATGAGAGCTCATGCAAGAAAGCACGAGAGCATGTGAATATGAGAGCATCCAAACTCAATAGGAAACTCAATAAGTCAATTAAGCATCGCTACATGAGAGCATGAAAATTTAATAGAAAGTTTAATAAGTCAGTTGAGCACAATTACATAAGAATATGAGAGCTTAATAGCTAGCTTAATAAGTC
The DNA here is from genome assembly GCA_030449875.1 of Aegle marmelos. Taxonomy (NCBI): domain Eukaryota; kingdom Viridiplantae; phylum Streptophyta; class Magnoliopsida; order Sapindales; family Rutaceae; genus Aegle; species Aegle marmelos. Next base: position 6,853,173 of record JASUUL010000022.1, on the reverse strand, counting down.
AAATAATTACAACTACATGAGAACAAATAATTACAACTACATGAGAACATTAGAGCACGAAAGCACAAGATGTCAGCATAAACCTTAATAAGTCAATTAAGCACATATATATGAAAGCATGAGAGCATAAAATCAATTAAGTACAACGGCTGGAGAATATGATTGCAAGAGAGTATAGTTACAACATGATAGCATGAGAGCAAAGAAGTTTAATAAGTTAATTAAGTATAGATATATGAAAGCATGAGAGCATAAGCATAAAATCAAATTAGCACAAAAACTGGAGAGTGTGATTGAAAGAGAGCATAGCTGCAACATGATAGCATGAGAGCAAAACGCTTAATAAGTTTTTTTTTTTTCTCCCTGGAAGGGAAGAAGCTTAATAAGTTAAAAAAACATGCAGCTACATAAGATCGTGATAGTAGATGAGCAAACTGTAGGAAGAACTAAAAAAGTCAAATTTAAGTAATTTTAAAGCCTTAAGCCACTCATGTGCCTTCACTGGGTTTTTGAGAACCAAATATTTAAAGAAACAAAACATTATTGAAATTCTAACAAGACAACCTAAGAGGAGGGGTGAATTGGGTTTTTAATAATTATGGAAATAAATCACTCAATCAATGCGAACAAATTCGAAATAATTGAATAAATAAACAGACAGTGATAAATAAATTAAGAGATAGGGAAGAGAAAGCAAACACAATGATTTTTATGTGGTTCGGTTATCCCCGCCTACGTCCACGCCTTCAAGCACTCCGGGCTTGGGGATTCTACTATGCAAGCCTCCAAGGTTTCAACAACTTACAATTGACTTCCCAGGTATCAATGGACCTTTACAACAAGAGATTATTCCCAATCTCTTAACCCAAATGTATCCCCACACTTGCGGTTACTCAAGACAAAGGAATACAAATTGATTTATCTCTCACACAATCTTTCAAGGTTACAAGTTAATGCTCAATGTGTGAATGAATGAAGTACAAATTTGTTTAAAGCTTTCTGTAGATGGTAAACTCGTATATAATCTCAGTAGTTGTGTTGTCGTCAGTTCTTGATTTGAATTGGATGAGTATATTTATAGTTGGAGCTGAAAACTAGCCGTTATTCTTCCATCTGACAGAAAATGGTTTATCGTTAGCCGTTAACGGTTAGCTGTTTTCTTTGGTCAATGTTACCGTTGGGTATGATTTCAAATAAATGGTTGACCATTAAGAATTATCCTTTTGTCGTTAACATCCAGAAACCTGCACAACAAAAACACTTGATCCGTTTTCTCTAAACGGTTAAGGGTTTATAAAGAATGTTAATTCTGAAATTTATCGGTTAACCGTTATGTATTAACGGTTTACCGATTACTTCCAGTGTCTCACAAATTGCCTATCGGTTAAGACTTAAGCTGTTAACATTTTAACTTTAAAGAATTTTAAAGAGTTGACGATATCAATTAGCCGTTATATATTAACGGTTTGCTGATTACTTCTAGTATCCCACAAAATACCTATCGGTTAAGGCTTAAGCTGTTAACCTTTTAACTTAAAAGGATTTTAAAGAGTTGACGATATCGGTTGGCCATTATATATATTAACGGTTTGCCGATTACTTCCAGTATCTCACAAAATACTTATCGGTTAAGACTTAAACTGTTAATCTTTTAACTTAAAAGGATTTTAAAGAGTTGACGATATCGGTTAGCCGTTATATATATTAACGGTTTGCCAATTACTTCCAGTATCTCACAAAATACCTATCGGTTAAGGTTTAAGCTGTTAACCTTTTCAGAGTCAAGTCTTTTCACTAACGGTTAACCGCTTAATATAATCGGTTAGCCGTTTATATTCAGAACTTCATTTAACTTACAAAATGTTCTAGTTTCTCTAAGGAATGTTAAACACATACTTAGTTTTGACTCTTAAGAGAATACTAGAAATTAACTTAAACTCATTATTTGTTATCATCAAAATCAATTACCAGAACATATATATGTTAACAATTATATTTATTGAGATTTGAACCAAATCTCCCAAACTACTAAAAATTAAGTTATATTTCTTTTTTTTTCTCTTTCAAAGGAGGTTGTTGTGTATTCAAAAATAAAAATAATAGCTTAGTAGGGGCTTAATCCCATCTTGAGCCTTAATTGAGTTCACCTACAATTGTCATGTTAGTTGTTATAAAGAAAAATATGAAAAGTCAAATAATAAGATAATGGAAGCTCAACAGAGAGCTTAATAAGTCTGAGTAAACATATATTACATGAGAATATAAGAGCATAAGAGTTTAGTAGTAACATTAATAAATCAACAAAGCACAACTATAAGAAAACATAAGAGTTTAGTAAAAAATTTAATAAGTCAATTAAATATATCTATATAAATATATTAGAATATAAGAGCTTAATAAAAAAATTAATAAGTCAATTAAAGATAATTACATAAGAGTGCGAGAGGTTCGCAGGAAGTGCAATAAAAAGTACAACCACATAAACATTGGTGAAAAAGCCAAGCAAGCAAATTGAGAAGATTTGAAAGTGTAGGGGAGTTAATTTTCATCATTGACAAATGGGAGGGTCGTCAATGTAGTACATGATGCATAATTTTTAAAACTCCACCCGTTAGATTAAAGTGATTCAAATCTAGAGGCTGAACCACATACAAAGAAATTAACGAGCACGCGTTACTCTAGAATGTACCCTGATTCATGTATATATTTACAATAAATCAGTCAGCGAATTTGATTGGGATCTATTGGGCTATCCTCTTAAATTTTGTTGGATGTCTTTATTGCTTTTGTTGATAAGCAGGCTATTTTTCTTTGTTTGTCTAAAAATATTTGTTATAGGCTGACAAAATATGCCTTATTTGTCTTAAAATATTTGTTGTAAGCTAACAAAATGTGGTTGATATTTATATTTATATTTGTGTTTTTCTAAATTTAGAATATATAATACTACTCTTACTCAAAATATTTGTGTATTTATATGTTATTTTTCTTTATTTGCCTTGTAGTATTTATTGTAATCTAATACAATGTGGTTCACATTTACATCTATGTTTAAAATTTTCTAAATATAGCATTTGTAGTAATACTCTCACTTAGAATACAAATATGTGTGTATGTACACGTGCGTGATTTTTGTTTATTTGTCTTATAATGTTTATTGTAAGCTAAAGCAATGTGGTTCATATTTATATTTATATTTTCTAAATTTAGAATGTACAGTACTTCTCTTCCTCAATATATATATATATATATATATATATATATAGAGAGAGAGAGAGAGAGAAGACATATTTAAGGGATCCACTTTGATATTTATATTTATTTATATATGTATATATACTTCAGGTAAAATTCAAGTGACAAGACAAAAAAATTAACTACATATTTTTATATGTTAATCGATCGGAAGGTATTTTTAGTATCTGAAGAAGTAATATTAAAATTTTCTGCTAGTACTTCAAGTGCTACTATTTAAGAAAAGAATGTTTAAGAAAAGAGAGCCACATTAAGATAAATAAATAAAAACATGGTTCCTGCCGGCTCTGTAGTTTTATTCCTGGATTTTTCTTGTTTAAATAGTAATTAAATCTTTCAATTGGCAGACCAAGATACCCAGTGCTATTTAAAAAAAAAGGTGCCTGATTTAAAAAAAATAAAAAAAGTTGACTGCCGGCTTATCGCCGATCTGTCTTTTTGTTTTTGGAATTTTTTTAAGAAAATAATAGTCAAATCATTTAGTCGACACTCCCAAGTCCAAGGGCTATTCAGGAGAAGGTGCAATTCTCACAAAAATGGAAAAGGGTGCCACATTAAAAACAGATGCATTAACTTTAAGCGCCATGGCTGCTTCACGAAAGAGCACGACTGCACAAGACAACTATAAATTGAGTGTTTAGCCGCTTAAATTTTTGTCAATCTCTCTACACAACACACGTGAAAAGAAACAAAGTGAGAAAGAAAGAAGCAAATAATCATGTTGCTTCAAATTAATCCGTGCTCAAGCTCGTCTCTGAAATACCATCCTTTTCAACTAGCTGGTAAGCTTCATTCTAATATTTTAGGATTGTCTACAAAATTGCCATTTAAGGTGGATTTCATTTTCCATTTTTCGCTTGTATTAATTTGACATTGATAACTTTAATATGTATACATTTCTTGTTTGATGATGAAATTATGTCATATAAGTTTATAAACTTAACTGTGAATCTTATGTACTCAATTCATAATTTATTAGGAACTTGAAGGATTGAACCGAAAAATTAAGAGGAACCAAAAGGTTCTCATTCTATCATTTTTCGTAAGGTAATTAATAATTTATCCATATTTAGGTTCAGTTAAAACATTTCAGGCTCCTCTGAAACATATAAATGGCTTGGCAAACAAAAGTCCGAGCAAGCAGTACGCCATCAGATGCTCCTCCGAAAGTTCATTCTTTTTAACCAATAAAAGTGGAGACAGCGAGGATTTAGTAATCAACAGAAATCAAAAACCATTAAGCAAATCAACAGTTGCATCGGCAGCACAAGATGGGTTCTCATCAAGATTCGAGCTGGCTTCAACAAGCTTTATGCAGGTTTTGAACAAGAAGTGTGATGCATTCTATCGGCTTACACGTCCCTACAGTTGCATTAGCATTGTGAGCTGCTTAATTAATTTTAACTAGATGCATAAAATGATAGACAAATCAATCTATCCTCTTTCCTCCTCCTTTTTTTTTGTTTGTTTTTTTTTTACGATCATTTTTAAATTTACCAGATTGCAGCGATATTATCAGTTTCTTTGCTTCCATTACAAAGTCCTGCTGATTTCACTCCCACGCTTATCATAGAAGCATTCAAGGTAAAAATTAAGTGATTTAGTTATTAACAAGATTAATTTGGAATTTGGATGAGTCAATTTTTTTTCTTTTCTTGATATTAATTTGCAGTGCATGGTGCCCGCAATAATGATGAACAATTATGCAAATGCCATAAACCAATTGGCAGATGTTCATATTGACAAGGTATTTATATATCTCATTCACCTATATGTCTGGCTTATTTCATGTGTAAATTATATATGTTTTGCTAACAAAATTTAGATTAAAATTGTCAAAAGGTTAACAAGCCTTATCTCCCCCTCGCTTGCGGAGACTTTTCGAAGGAAGAAGGACTAGCAATTACTGTAGCATCTCCATTGATGGTAATAAATTAAGCAACGGCCCAACAAAATTAAAGCTTCTAATTAAGTTTGTTTTTACAGCTTTTACATTTTTAATTATTATTTCACCTTTCAAGTTTATATAAACCTTAATCACTATCTTTTTAAAATTAATTTTCAGGCTGTGGCTATGGGGATTATGCTTCGATCTCCACCACTAGTTATAGGCTTCATCTTATGGTGCATAGTTGGAGGCGCTTATTCCATCGATGTATGCACCTAAATTGTTTCGATACCTGATAGTCATTTTTGGGGAAAAAAAAATTATCAAATCAGAAACTTCAGTTAGAGATGATGATGAAGTCAATTTAACTAATTAATTATTTAAAAAGTTTGGTTAATTGATCAAATTGATTTAAGTTCATCATCTAATTAATTGTTCTTGTCAAAATTGATCAAATTGATCAAGCTCATCATCTAATTAATTGTTCTTGTCAAAATCAAACTCGCACGCAGCTTCCCCCACTTCTTCGATGGAAGGGAAATCCATTGATGGCTGCGGTGACCATCATCAGTATGAATGGACTTCTACTTCTTTTTCCTTTCTTTATACACTTCCAGGTATATATATTTACTGTTGAGACATATTTCAAATATTATTATTGGACTCTTATCTAAAATGCCAAACGATTAGGTCATGTGAGTGATTTTTCACACACACGTATATATCTGTACAAATTTTCTCAAATTTGTCGATATATACATAGCAATTAATTATATGCTTTTATGTCAAAGTTTGGCCACGCTTTCAAACTAATGACGAAATGGATTTGATAATAAGTACAGAAAATTGTGCTTGGTAGTCCTGTAACATTCACGAAATCAGTGTTGTTTACCGCCGCTTACATGGTGATCTGGAACGCTGCAATTGCATTTGTCAAGGTAACTAATTCAGAAATTGAATTCATAATTATATGCACATATAAACGTACAGTATATGAAAATTTCATGGGCAGCAACAGCAACAGCTTATATAATAAATTTTATTCCTTAGGCCTATTTAGTATAATTTATCTAATGGTTATAAATACTTATTTAATTTTGTAAATTCTTTTTGATATTTTTGTTGTTGTTTTTTGACTGTTTTTTAGTAATATTTTTGAAGATTAAATAAGATATTTTACTTGTAGTGGCAAAAAGTCAAATTTAGGAATTTTAAGAGTAAAGGCTGAAACTTTGTAAAAATATTAAAATGTCTAAAATATTTGTTTCTCATTTTATAATGTTATTTCATTCCTTTCATAACATAACTTTAAATAACTTATTTATGAAGTTAATTTTATAATTTTTAATAAAAAATTCTCATTAATAATTAAACAGCTAAATTTTTTTAGTAAAAACTTTATTTATAAAAATTTTACTAATAAAATCTCTATTTAAATAAACTCTATTTGAAAACTTATGCCAAACCGAGGCTTAATTGTTTTGGTTTTGACTTATAATATATAGGACATACCTGATGTGGAGGGTGACAAAGCATTTGGCCTTCGGACGCTCCCAATCATGCTAGGGAAAGAAAAAGTGAGTAATAATCATTTTCTTAACCAATTATTGCTTTATATGATGTGAATCTCAAGTGCAGTATATATAAGAATTATTGGCTAACAATATCGATGATATGTTCTGTTTAATTTCTAAAAGGTGTTCTTGATTGCTGTTAATATCATGTTAATGGCTTATGGAGGTGCTGTGTTGGTTGGAGCTTTTTCGCCTTCCGTGTTATGCAAACTTGTCACTGTAAGAATTTTAATCAGTAGTTTCTACTATAAACATAGCCTTGTTTTTATATGTGAACCTGATCTCGAATGTGATCTTCATAACTCATTAATTTTTTTTTTTTTTAATGCTCTGTTCTCGTAGATGATAAGCCACTCCGCACTGGCGTTCGTTTTGTGGCGTCAAGCTAAAACTATTGATCTCTCCGATAATAAATCAGTGCAATCTTTTTATATGTTCATTTGGAAGGTAAGTGATTCCTACTTCCATGTGTGAATACTTAATGGAAGAAAAATGTTAAAGAAATTGAAGGCTAGTTGACAGAAACAACTGCGAAGCAGACCTAAACATTACGTTAGATTTTTCTGTTTAACTATCATTACTCGTTAATCGAACTTTCTCATTTACCTCCATACTGGCATGTTTTGCTAATGCATGTGCAGCTGTACTATGTGGAATTCTTCTTCGTGCACTTCGTACGCTGAGAATAAAGAAATCGAATCACATTTCTTCCGAAAGAGGAACAAAGTGAGCAAAGAAAATTGAAGGGTACGCGGCCGAAGAGCTGGAGGAGGGTGCCTTTAGGAGATAATCATCTTGGCAGGACGTAGTAAATGCTAGTGTGCTCGTCTAGGGCTCTGTGCTTCCTCGCAGCAATTGTTGTACCATAAATAAGTTGTAAGGCTAGCTGTTAATAAATACAGTTGGAAAAAGCTCAATGAAATTATCAGCTAATAAATTAATAATTTCAATTAAATAATATTATTTGTCTATCCTGACTTGAGGCCAACATACAAAATTAATAATTCAATGTAACATAATACACTGCCACCAAAAAAAAAAATTAGTTTGATATAGATAGAACTCACCCAATATACGTTGATGGAGGCTCGCTCGTCAATATTCCTTTGGCTGTCAAATAATTAGGACACTTCTGTCCTTACTGTTTTAATTTTTACATGATAGAAATGTACAGCCACTCTGCCAGTAATCATCTAACGTTGTAAATTTTCAGCAAAAGGACATTAATTGCATATAAAATTTGACAAATTTATAGCCATTTGAGCAGATGGTTGCATCACTTGCATACTTGCAAATGCAAAAAGATTAGCCCACTGAAGATGGCCCATTTTCAAGAGATGCTGAGTTAGCATGTCGTCAAACTTGAGTCATTCGATCAAAACGTACGTTTCCTCAGAGTTGCAACTAATCTGCCAATGGTTTGCACGCATTTGATTTTCTTGTCAAATTAATGATTGGAAGAAAATAACGTTAACATTTTCCTTTCACGTTTCTAAAATCATTCAACGTACCTTCACTTCCACAACGAGGCTGGCTTAATTTTGTACAAATTAAAGACAAAATATACACACATCATCATATGTTGCAAGCAGAAGCAAGAGCATTCCATTTATCCAGAAGTATATAAATTGCCTCTTCTGTTTTCATTTAATGTCTTCCAAAATCCCAATATTTCGTTGGGGTGAAGGGAAAAAAAGAAAGAAAAGAAAGAAAGAAATCTGAAGAAGAAAAGGAGCTAGACAAAAATGTTCCTCGCTTAAGCATAATTTCCTTCTTCTGACCAATTTACCCTTTCCTTCAGAGCTGATGAGGCGACACGATGCCACAATGGAACCAAGCCACTGTAGTCCCTACAGCCACAGGTGGCCGTTTTCATCATATCAAAATGCAAGTGGGCACGCTTTCGTCGATATAGTTCTTGAAAAGGAGCAAGACAAGAATAGTAAACAATAAAAATGCATATATTACTATAAAATTGAAGCCGCGAATCCATACAAACCAGAAGTTACCATTTTAGCAAACGCGATCAAGCAGTACGTGGCTGATACATATTAATGGAGGTTTATTAAAACGGAAACTTTGTATTAACTACGTCATCGATCATATTATATTATATATTAGTTAAAGATTTCTTTTTCTAGTACCGTGGCGAACGCGGGATGGGATGCTTTGTTCATTTCTAAAGAAGTTATCAGGATCCACCTTAGTTTTGACTTCAACCAATCTTTTGAAATTATTCTTGAAGTATTTGTTTCCCCAAACGCTGGCTTCCCCGATGCTTGTGTCATTGTCACCAAAGTTATTTCTTCCGATTTCCAGATCCTTGCAATTGAAATATGTAGCTCGAGGATTTTTGGTAACGTAGGGAGCCATGTAATCGTACAGCTTTCTGTCCAACTCGATGACCCTTTGGGATTCTTCATCGTCATACCATTCCGCATAGTACCTGAGGTGGAATTTGTTGCTCCTGTGTGGGAATGCGGTCGCTGTCTCCGAGATCTCATTGAATCTTCCACCATAAGGAAATGAAATCACATAAATGTTGTGCCCTCCTTCGTCATACAGAATCTCGTACATCCCTTCCAAGGCTTTGACCGGAATCGGTTCCCTCACGTAGTCAGATTTTGCTTTCATGTAGTATTTGCCATAACTGAACCCATCAAGCAATTACTCCAAATTCAGATTCTCTTTTGCATTGAGTGCACGATGGTAGACTGTCGATTGAACCCAGCTCATTTCTTGGCAATCATCTTTCCTCACGCCAAGCTCCGGAACCTCTCCTGCATCGGCGGAAGCAGCCTATCTACCCCACCCAGATACTCGGCCGAGAATATAGCCACCATCCTTCTCTTTCCTTCCACTGATTTAAGCCCAGCACTGATTACTATTTCTTCCGGAAGCTTATACGCAATCTGCTGCCATTTGTGATGGATCTGTGTTGCATTCTGTTCCAAGGTTCTTACAACTGTGAATACAGTCACAGTTGATGGGACGTCCACTAGGCTTACTTTCCAAGCAACAAGGATTCCAAAGCTGGCTACCCCACCGCCTCGAATGGCCCAAAAAAGATCTTCTCCCATTGATTTTCTATTAAGAATCCTGCCATTAACGTCCATCAAGTGAGCATCAATAACTTGATCAGCAGCAAGGCCGTATTTGCGCATTATGTAGCCAAACCCTCCACCGCTTACATGTCCACCAACCCCTACAGTGGGGCAAACTCCTGCCGTAAAGGCAAGAAGGTTGTTACTTTCCTCAGCAACTTTGTAAAGTTCCCCAAGGGTGGCACCGGCTCCAACCCATGCTGTCTTCTCTTCTGCATCAACATCGATTTGATTAAAGTTTATCAAATCAATGATCACAAACGGAACCTCGGAAACGTAAGAGAGACCCTCATGATCATGACTCCACTCCGAACTATAATTCGTAGGCCATGTAGTCGGGCGCATTTGCGGACCCATTGAATTTGTAATACGTCAAATGGCGTGACAATGACTTGAGGTCTCCGATACTGGGGCGATGCGTACAGAAGATTTTGTTTTAAATTATTCAATATCGATTTATATGAAGAGTTGGTTTGGGTGTAAACTACTTTAGAAATGAAGGTGTTCTCAGATTGTACAGAAAGGCATTGAAGAAACTTCTGATTAGTGTAATGATGAACACGATCATTGGCTAAAGCTAGCCCATGAGGAAATGAGAGCACAAGAACTAAAGTAGGAGTAGTGGTAAATGGGAGAATTAATGCAGTGCTTTTAGTTTTGAGGCTTCATTTTGGACTTTTGGTTGACGTGTGGGATGTGTGAGTAGCCGAATGAAATTTATATCCTATCAGTCCAACAAGTTTCCTTGGCCAAATTGTGAAATGTGGCATACGGGCCTTCTAGTTGTTTGAAGAAGGAGGCGCCGCCTATAGGGATGCCAGGGGGAGTGCAGACGAGGAGACGAAGGGTTTGTTTGGTAAATTTTTTATGATTTTTTTTATTTTTTAAAAATAAAAATATGTTTGGTTAAGTTTTTTTTAATAAACAATAAAATAAATGGAGAATAAAATATTTTTGTTTCTTAAGTTTCGTAAAGAAAACTTAAAAACGCTAAATTGACATTCTTGATTTGCTAGGGAACAAAATAAATAAAGGTTGGCGAAATAGTTTTTAGAGTCCATCACTATTATTTATTAAATTATTATTTTATTAATTATTTTTATCTTATCTTTTTCTTTTAATTATTTTTACGATTCCCTTCTTGATTTTCCTTATCTTCTTCTTCTTCTTCTTTGATTCCGATTTCCCTTGTCTTCTGTGACTGTGATTTCCTTTGTCTTCTTCTTTTTCTTCTTCATTGACCGTGAACAGAGGTTTCTTCTTCCTCCTCACTGCATCAAGTAACAAGATCTAGGTGCATTTTTTAATTTTTTGGTTTTGTTTATTGTGCATTAAAATTTTATATGATTTTCTATTATATGAAATATAAGATGAAAAACTCTTTTTTGGGTAATTTTTACTTAGTAAGAATGAATAATGGTGGCTTTATTTTAAATTATTTTATTTAAGTTTATATGTGTTTATGTTATGCATTTTAAGCATGTACTTTGCTGTAATTTTTTTTTTTTGTATTTTTTGTATTTTGAGCATGATGACATTTTGTACTCTTTTGTTCTTTATATTTTGAGTTGTAAAATATAAGTAGTACAAATGAACTAATTAAATGTCTATAATAAATATAATTGTAATATGGTTTTTATTTTTTATGATAATTATTTTACATTTATTATTTTATTTTTCATTTTATTTTCTTAAACTTAATAAAATAGGGTTTTCTAAAAATTATTATTGTTTTGTGAAATTTGATTTTATTTTTATTAAAATTACAATTATAAAAGATAAAATGAATAAATAAATTGAAGAAAATTATTTTATATAAGATATTCTATAAAAAAAATTATATTTTCAGCAAATAACCAAACACATTTTTATTATTTTTCATATTTTTAGATAAATAACCAAAAAAATTTTCATTGTTTTCATTTTCATATACCATTTTGAAAACACAATACCAAACAAATTTTCATTTTAAAAAACATCGCATCAAAACGTACCCTAATATTTCTATACTTATTCCCATTATTTTTGTATATATCTACATCTCCTATCCGTCCTTATTAGAAATTTTTAAAGGAATCCTTTCGGCACCCTTAGATACCTATTCAAATTGATATCTATAGGCCGGATTGTGCCATATAACATAAATCGAATTGGTTGAAGTTGATCAAAAAAAGCCCTTCCGCCCTTATCTCTGTCTATTTTCGGCATGCTACATTTATCCATGAAAAATACATCGAACAGGTTTTATCGCCCCTCCATAAATAATAAAAGAAGATCCTTGATCACTAAAAAATCTTTCAATAATTGATATATTTTTAATTTTTTAATTTGAGTTAATCTATTAGAATAAAAATTTAAATAAAAATAAAATTTAACAATATATCTTAATAAGGTTTGGATGCTATAACTTTTGCTTTCGCTTTATTTTTTTTATTTTATTAGATAAAGTTTAAAATAAAAAATTTTGGACTAAGGTCTTTTGAATAAGACTTGATCGGATAGTAATTTAGGACTACAATTAATTAACTAAAGAAAATCTCATAGTATATTTGTATAAATATTTTGATATTTTTTATTTATAACTAGTATTTAATATTTTATAATTTAAATTCTAGTATTTATTCATTAATATTTTTTAAAAATAAAACTAAAATTAAAAATCAAGATGGGAAAATGGGGAATTAGGAAAGGGATGAGGATTCCAAGTCATTCACATCCCTTTACTATGAAAGAAATTGGATAAAAAATAATCCTCATCCCTTCCCTAAGGAAGAAATTAGATATAAAATTACCTTCACACCCTCCTTAAATAAGAAAATCCCTAAGCGGCCCTATCCCTTTAAAGATTTCTACCATCTCTAACTACCTACTTCTTTGACACAAAAAGAAAACAAAGAAAACAAAGAAAAGCCACAAAATAAATAGTGATAAACAGTAGCAATTCGGTGGTTATAAATAGAGGTGATTCTCCCCCTCATTTTTTTCATCCTATTCTTTTCTTCTTTAATTTTATTGTGAGAGTTTAAGAGTTTTTAATACTCTTGAGTGATTAGTGAGTGAAAGATTAGGTACACTAGAATTCTATGTAGTGAGCAAAAAATATTACAATACTTATAATTTTCACTTTACTAGTTTTATCCTTCTATCTTAACCTGTGGATATATGTTAAAAGTTAAATCATATAATTTTTTGTGTCTTCTTTGTGTACTTATTCTTTATTTTTCTCCAATTTCATTTTAGCCTCGGCCCTTCTTTAGCCCTGTTTTAGCCATCAATTTCCTAATAATAATATCAGAGCTTTTTGTTATATTTTTAGAGTTAAGGTACTATTGAGTATTGGAGAATGCATATTTATATAGTATCAAATTATTATTTTATACTTCGAGTCTCACTAACATTTTTACTTTTACGTGTCTAAATCTTTTAAGTTTTTATTATATAAAATTTTTTTCTAATTTAAATATCGTAAGTATTTTAGGAATATTTTGGTCATTTCATGAACTAAAATATTTCAGTTTGGTTGGGTTCAAGTTTCTTATTTTCTTGATTTTACAAATTTACTCTTAGATTATCATATTTTATACTTCTACCTAAGTTTACTTAATTTTGTCATTTACCCTTCCTCCAACTACCAATTACACTCAACACACAAAACAACACTATATGGGCTCGTTTTATATGCTGGATTAGATTAGATTAGATTGGATAAGATAAAATTGGATTTGATAAGACAGAATTGGATTTGATAAGATATGATTGGGTTGGATAATACTATATTATATATAATACTGTATTGTGTTTGGTGTGATGTTGGATTGGATTATAAATAATCATATCTTATGTTTGTCATGCCACATGATTGGCTAGTAACTAATAATATGTTTTATATATTAATTTATCAAAATCATCTTAGATTTATTTTTAAATAACATAGAATTTAACTAACTTAAATAGATAATTATTAGTAAATTTGTTAAACAATGCAATATCTTCCTTTAATTTTTTATATTTTATAAAATAATATCAGTATAAACATAACAAGAAAATAATCAGTAATTAAAATCAGAATATTGTTAATATATATGTATCCATAATGTTGAATGAGTTCACATGGTCATTCATCGACACGTAAGATGCACGTGAATCGATAGATTTTTGTCTTCATATAAAGCTTATTTTCAATGCTTTTTTCATGTACATTTTTTTCTAATGTTTTCTATAATTTCTTTACTAATGCCTTCCTTATGATAGAATACTTTTAACTTTAGCCAAACATAGGTGAATAGTACCACATGTCTGTCTATTAATCTTTGTTCACTCATTATTATCCATCTTGTCAGACATTTCTTCGAGGGCTGGGTCCAACTCTTACTGATAAAAGATGTCCAATTCCTCACATTACCACATACTAAAATTATCAGTACCATCAAATTTGTTCACTTTATATTTCACATTCGTCATAGTAGTCTTTATTAATGAAGATGATGGTGACACCTCTGCCATCTTTTTTATAAATACTTTACCCAAATGAATAATGTCTACAAGTCTATTTATATAGATAATGCACTAGGAAAGTTATCAGTAAAAACTTAAGGGGTTGCAATGATCCCACATAAAATCCAAACTATTTAGGTAATTATGACCTTAGTGACAGAACTTTTCTAAACATGCACTTGTCTATACAACTACATTGTAAGCTCTTAATAGTCCGAAGTACAAATTGTTGGCTCCACTGTGTTTGTAAACAGTGTTGTATACATGAACAATGCTTTATACCTCAAGTATAAGTCATCAACTCTTATATCAATTGTTACAGAAGTGCAAGTTAAATAATTATCAATATTATGATGACTAACTTTTAGAGAAAGATAAATATGGTGATAAACGAATGCAAAGAAAAGATGACACAATAATTTATGTGGTTTGACATAACACCTACATTCACATATAAAAATTGGAAAATAATTTTTTCTAATAAATAAGAGTTATAAAATTAGAAACTACTCTCAAAATTCCATAACTCAATACACTTAAATGAATACTCACTAAAACACTAAGTAAAAATTCTCTCAATTCTCTTAATTTATTTTACTTTATTCAGAAGTGAAATATTTTTAGGAGTGTATGTTCGCACTATTTCTCTTAATTTTGGCAAATCGTCAACTTGTTTGATGTGCACCGAATTCGACCCCTAATCTTCTGCCGCCGTTTGAAAATTCTCCAAATGCAGCGAAGTGTCAAATATTTTTGTTACCAATGTCAATACATTCGTTACCGATGTCAAATGTCAAATGATTCTCTTTTTTCACTTTTCAACAAAAGTAATGGTTAGAATTTATTGGTAGCACTCCAAGGGCTGCTATTTGAGAAAGGGGTGCCACATTAAAAAAAAAAATAAAAAAAATGCTGCCAGCTCCGTAGTTTTATTTTTGGATTTTTTACAAAATAGCAATTAAATCTTTCAAGGAGCACACCACGATACCAAGTGCTATTTAAGAAACGGTGCAGGATTAAAAAATGATTGCCGGCATGCCGCAGCCCACAGATATGTAGTTTTATTTTTGGAATATTTTAAAAAATAATAATTTTCATTTAGTTAGCACTCGAAGTCCAAGGGCTACTCAAGAAAAGGTTGTCGTTCTCACAAAAATGGAAAAGGGTGCCGCTTTAAAACTAAATGTATTTTAAACCACATTAAAAATAATAATACCCATCTTGTACCGCCAATACAGAAGAACACAACTGCAAAAGACAATTATAAATTGAGTGTTTTAATCACTTAAATTTTCGTCAATCTCTCTCCACAACACACGCCAAAAAAATAAAGAGAGAAAGGAAGAAGCAAATTATCATGTTGCTTCAAATTAATCCGGGTTTAAGCTTCTCTTTGAAATACTATCCTTTGCAACACGCCGGTAAGCTTCACTCTAATACTTCAGGAATGTCTAACAAATTCACATTTAAGGTGAACTTCATTTTCCGTTTTTCACTCAAGTTTGGCATCGATAGCTTTAATACGTAAACATCTGTTGTTGATGGTGAAGTTATCTCATATAAGTTTATGAGCCTAACTACTCAAAGAGTAATTGTAAATATTAAATATTCAATTCATAATTTATTTTCAATCAATACGAAATGATGTCCTTGCTAACACCAGAGATAATAAAAATTTATTAGGAGCTTAAATGATTGAAAAGAAAAAATTAAGAGGAACCATAGTTCTCATTCTATCTTTTGCTGTTTTTGTAAGGTAATTAATATTTTCTCCATATTTAGGTTCAGTTAAAACATTCCAGAGTCCAGTGAAACATGTAAATGGCTTGGAAAACAAAAGTCGGAGGAAGAAGTACTCCGTCAGATGCTCCTCCGAACGTTCATTTTTTTTAACCAATAAAATAGGAGACGGCGAGGATTTAGTAATCAATAGAAATGATAAACCATTGAGCGAATCAACAGTCGCATTGGCAGCACAAGATGGGCATTCATCAAGATCCGAACTGGCTTCAACAAGCTTTATGCAACTTTTGAAGATGAAGTATGATGCATTCTATCGGCTTACTCGTCCCTACAGTTGCGTTAGCATTGTGAGTTGCTTAATTAATTTTAAGTAAATGTGTAAAATGACAGTCAAATCAATCTAGCTTCTTTCCTTTCCTTTTTTTTTTCTTTTTCAATGATCATTTTTAAATTTATCAGATTGTAGCGCTGTTATCAGTTTCTTTGCTTCCATTAGAAAGTGGATTTTGGATAAGTTATTATTATTTTTTTATCCCTTGATATTAACTCTCAGTGCATGGTGCCCGCAATAATGATGAACAATTATGCCAATGCCATAAACCAACTGGCAGATGTTCATATTGACAAGGTATTTATAGATTTCACTCACCTCTATATTTTGCTTATTTCATGTATAAATTATATATGTTTTGCTAACAAATTTAGATTAAAATTGTCAAAAGGTTAACAAGCCTCATCTACCCCTCGCTTGCGGAGACTTTTCAATGAGAGAAGGGCTAGCAATTACCATAGCATCTCCATTGATGGTACAAAATTAAAGCTTCACATCTTCTACATTGCTAATTATTATTTCACTTTTCAAATTTATGTAAACCTTAAATTACTAATTTTTTTTAATTAATTTTCAGGCTGTGGCTAAGGGGATTATGCTTCGATCTCCACCACTAGTTATAGGCTTCATCATATGGTGTATAGTTGGAGGCGCTTATTCCATCGAAGAGCTGGAGGAGGGTGCCTTTAGGAGATAATCATATCGGTAGTTCTTAGTAAATACTAATGTGCTTGTCTAGCGCTCTGTGCTTCCTTGCAGCAATTGTTGTACTATAAATGAATGGTAAGGCTAGCTGTTAATAAATAAATAATATCTTCGTGAGTGACGAAATACAGTTAGAAAAATCTCAATGAAATTATCAGTTAATAAATTAATAATCTCAACTAAATAATATTATCTGTCAATCGTGACTTGAGGCCAACATACAAGACTAATAATTCAACGTAAGATAATACACTAAAAAACACTAAAAAAAAAAACATTTTTAGTTTGATAAAGATAGAACTCACCCAATATACGTTCATGGAGGCTCGCTTTCAAGCATAAGATTCCCTTGGTTGTCAAATGATTAGGGCACTTTTATCCTTCTTGTTTTAATTTTCACATGATAGAAATATACAACCACTCTGCCAGTAATCATCCAACATTGTAAATTTTCAGCAAAGGGACATCAATTGCGTTTATCCTTTTTGAATAGTCTCTTCTTGCGTAAAAAATTTGACAAATGTATAACCATTTGAGCTGATGGTTGCATAATTTGGATACTTGCAAAGTTACAAAAGCAGCGAAAAAAAAATATATATAGATATATATATATATATATATATATATAGAGAGAGAGAGAGAGAGAGAGAGAGAGAGACCCCACTGAAGGTGGCCTATTTTCAAGAGATGCTGAGTTAGCATGCCATCTAACTTGAGTCATTCGATCAAAACGTACGTATCCTCAAAGTTGCAACTGATTTGCCAATTGTTTGCACGCATATGATTTTCTTGTCAAATGATTGGAAGAAAATAGCATCGACATTTTCCTTCTACGTTTCTAAAACCATTCCACATACCTTCACTTCCACAACAAGGCTGGCTTGATTTTGTATAAATTAAAGACAAAATATATATACATCATCATATCTTGCAAACAGAAAAAAGAGCATTCTAGTTATCCAAAAGTATATAAACTGCCTCTTTTGTTTTCATTTAACATCTTCCAAAATCCCAAAATTTTATTGGGGAAAAAAGAAAGAAAGAAAGAAAGAAATCTGAAGCAGAAAACTGTTTCCTTTGTTGCTCCAGAAAGAGGTCAGCACGCATGCTACTCTCTCTTTTTCCCCACCTTCAATTTGCTTCTCAAGTTTCTTTATATTCATTCCTTAGGAATGGAAAGTTTTGATTATATTGTTTACAGGATTTTTTTTTTTTGGGGGTTATTCTATGTCATAAGGTAAATTAAATGAAGAAGAGAGTTACTGCACGCATCCGAAAGTTCCTTGCCAACGCAGGTTTGTATACGTCTTTTACGTTTCTTTTTTCTTTTTTTTTAATTGTCATTATTATCGTATAGAAAAACAAATGTTAGCCCTATCTTTTGAGATTTTGCTGATTAAACCAATAAGGAGCCAAAAGCTAGTGGGGTTATGCTTTTAAGGGTCAAAGTTTAGCTAATAGAACTACGAAAATTTAGAAAATAACTTCGCTTATTTTAATAACTGACAAAATGCAAAACCTAGCTAGGACCAATGGTTGTTGAAACTTGAAAAGAGTAGTTGAATTGCACCAATAATAAGCCTATAATACACCAAAATTTATTGCAGTCTTTGCAGGTGACAAATAATTTTAGCTGTCAAAGCCAATGACATATTATTCTCTATCCTTATCAATGTATGTGGGTGAGAAGTTCAAAGGACTAATGATATCCATATTTTAAAATCATTCGAATTTCAATACTCTAAAAATGTAAAAGAAACGTCATAATTACAAAAAGAATCTTATTCCATGTATATCGAAATTTGATTGCATATTTAGTCCATCTTTAGGCATGATTAACACGAGGAATAGGTAGCTGAATTCTTTTGAAAAACATAGTTTAGCATGTGAAAAGATCTAGTGTCTATTGAATGAGCTTTGTCCTAAGATGTTAAATCATGGCGAAGAACAATGCTTAATACTAAACCATCTAGAAGGGGACCTACGTACAAGAAAAGTGGCATCATTCATATTCATGTCTCTCTTTTATACAATCGCGACAGATCTGACTATCAAAATCACTTCCCATGTGACCTATCTAAAGCCTATGCTTGAGTTTCATTTCTTATGCATGGACATGATGGACAAACTTTGTGTCTAACACCATGTTCATTTTATCAAAAGATGAATTATTAAAGTTAGTAACGGGACAAGCGCCAAGACATCAGCTATCAAAAGATAAATTATTTAGAAGAGGCTAATGTCGATGCTAGATAAATTGTTAAGATAAAACTATTAAACTATAAAGTTTTAAAACTTTCCTGAACCTTTCTTACGCTTTAAAATTTTAGATAAAACAACTGTCATGTATATGTAAATGTATGCAGTTATGTATAAAAGCATTTCATGCATAGGGTTTAAACCATTTTAATGGTTATTATTGTGTTGGTGCATGTATACAGCATCGAGCGCAGATAGTTCGAACCAACGTACCGATGTCGATGTGCGAGAAGAGTATGCTCATGCCTTTCGGACAGAATCATACAATGAGTTTTGGACACGTGTCCTTGCCTTATCGAACAAAGATTCAGCCAAGTCGATCCAAGTTGAGTCTACAACAGCGGCTCGGCTCTCATCCTATCGGCTCTTCGCCGAGCAACTCTTGGACCCCGATCAATCCGCGGTTATTCGGATCCTAGACTTGGTGAAAACACCCTCCCTAATATATGATTATTTCGCCGAGACTGCCAACGCTTCTCTCTTGTTTGGGCCTTTATTGAAAGACATTGATAATGTTCGTATTAAGTATCGATCTTTTAAACTCATTGTTAATTCACTCGAAAAGATTCATTCTTTGCCGATAAATTATTTTTCGACTGTGGTAATCAGACTAACGGAATTTTCTAATTTATCGAACCCATTTGGTTCGGCGGCTCCGACTACTTCTCGATTTCGGGTCGTTCAAGCCGGATGCGGGAAACTACTCAGGCAACTCGAGTCGAGTCGAGACAAGGCTCGAGCCAGGCTTCAACTAATAAATATAACAAAACACGGCTCTGCTACATTCCTACTGGCTATCACAATTTCACTAACCGTAATAGCCGCATCACACGCGCTTGCATTGCTCGTGGCTGCGCCTGGCTTGATCGCGGCTTCGCTTGAGCTGGCTTCGACAAGGAGGTTAGCTACGGTATCGACTCAGCTTGATGCGGCCGCAAAAGGGACTTACATATTGAACAGAGATTTGGATACCGTAAGCCGGCTTGTGGCCCGGCTAAATGATGAGCTGGAGCACATGCGTTCAATGGTTAAGTTTTGGCTCGAGAGGGGAGAGGCTCGGCTCCAAGCTAGCGGTGAAGTGGCGCGCCAGCTAATGAAGAACGATGCCAGCTTCAGCGAACAGCTTGATGAGCTTGAAGAACATTTGTACTTGTGCTTTATGACCGTTAACAGAGCTAGAAACCTTGTAATGAAAGAGATTTTGGATCCGGGTCAATCCACGAGCCGAGATCTACATATAATGTAAAAATAACTACTTTTTGAAAAAATGAAATCTCTCTCTCTTTCTCTCTTTTCTTTTCTTTTTTCTTTCCTTTTTCAACTCAAGAATGTGCAAGTTTCGCAAATAATTATCTTTAATTTTTTTTACTTTTTGTAAGTTTACGTTTAATTGTATCATTTAACTTGAAATTTATTTAATATGTAAATAATAAAAAAATATATAAAAATTATTATTAACCGACTAACCATGTCAAATGAGAAATTAGATATTTATTACAATCTCTTGGTTTCTGCTCCCCAGAAATGCGGCCATTAATGTTTTATGTTTAATTAAGCTTCAATTACCGGTCCAATGGGCCCACAATCAATTCCCAGTAATCAAGCCACTTCTTATACCGTCCAATTTTTATTTAAGAGGGGCAGCTGCTGCTGCTCCCCATTTATTATTCACACACCCAACGGTTGGCCAATTGCCATTTTAAGTTTCAGCTGAATAAATGGACCTTGTAATTTCGCCCATAATTGTCCAAACAATTTTTAACATGTGTATATCATAATCAGCCAACCGGCTAAGGGACCTTATTAATGTATGTTTTGAGTAATAATGTAATTATAAATTTTTTATATAAATTTATTTTATATAAATTAAAATAATTAATTAAATTAAATATCTTTTAACTCACATGATTTATTTTAATAATTTTATATTTTTATTCGATTAATAAGTTAATATTATATCAATTTATATAAAATAAATTTATACAAGAATTTGTAACTGTATCATCACTCATTTCTTTTTATTAATTATATACATTACTAATTATATTCTTATATTTGTACAGCGGAAGAGAAAAAAATAATTAATTGATATTTCATATCATTTGTTTTTATATCCTTCATGTATTGAGTACTTAAAAAAGAAAATATTAGCAAGTTTTACTTCCTTAAAGAATTTAACGAACAAGTGATTCCAAGAAGAAAAACATTTATGGAATGAATCGGTTAACCAAAATCTACGCAAATTATATATATTTCCCAGTCATGCTGGTATTTTAAATTAAAGAATTAATTAGGCTTGCTCATTATCAGGAAAAGTAAATTGTACTTTTGTTTCCCAACAATGTGGAAATTAATTAGAAACTGTAATACGACGCCGTCTCTTATAAGTCTCAAGATTTCCTTGGGCCTGCACACAATATTGTGCCACAAATTAAGCTAGGTTTTGATAAAATGGTTAACCGTTTCATTGAACATTTGTGGACAACTCCCGCTGAACAAGTCGGTTTATGATTCAAATTCATTAATTGAAAGCTGCGAATACAATTTGAAAATCACGATCCTGGTCCAAGGTTTATAGGTATAGCCTTACCTTTTGAAGAAGATAAGCCTCAGTATTATGCATTCACAAGAAGGTGAGGGTCTTCATTCAACCGCTTGATTGTGAAGCTTTCCTTTAATTTTATTTAGGATTTGCTAAACTTGCGTTACAAGTACGCCTTAAATTTCTTAGTATCTCTTAATTTCCATCAATATTTGACAGTTAGTTAATTATATCCATAACATGATCTCAAGCTTCTCTATTTTTACAAGTTGTAATAATTTGAAGCCAGCAGTCACCTTGGCCTCGGCATTTTATTAATACGTGAATATGGAAAGTTTTGACATTCACAACACATTCTATTAATACCTTAATATATATTTTTCATAAGTATCAAAATGATGTATCCTTGTTCAGTGCATACGTCTACCCGGTTCAAAATGTACTTTTAACTTGATTTGGCCTATTGCAAAAAAAAAAAAAAAGTCAGTAATTCACTTCCAAAGAGAGATATTTGCATTCAATTTGGATGCAGATAGTGTAGGGGTTGCATGCTAACTTCAATGGTGTATTTACTAACAAATAATTGGAATAGATTGAAATCAAAATGAATTGAAATCGAAATAGGCTAAAATCAAAATGAGAAATAAAAATTAAAATAAATTATTTACTTTATCTATAGAAATTCGAATTGAAGTAAATTGTATTGCCATTAATGTATTTTTTTTATCTTATAATACGAATGAATTGTTTTAAGTTACTAATTCAAGTTATTAAACTAACCTTAGTTGATTAATGTCATTATTTTTTATAATAATTGTAATTATCATCATCATCATCATTAATAATAATAATAATAATAATAATAATAATAATAATAATAATAATATAAAGAAGGACAACATGAGAATTTTAAAATTTGAGGTGAGATTAATATGGTTATTTTAAGAAATAGGATTCCCATTGAACTGATTCTAATCTCCCTTTGAGAATGAGAATTCTAACAATCATTTTCACTTTTAGGTGAAGTCCAGAATTTTAATTCACGTTCCACTTCTCATTCAAACAAATAAAATACATTATTCATTTATATTTCTTAATTCTCACTCTGATTTTTAAGGATTAGTAAACATACCATAAAAAATATATTATGTTACTACAATTCAATGCCGTGTCTACACTTTCAAAATTTTCATAAAATGATAATTAGTTTGAATTTTGAAATGTCCAACGAAACCTTATTTATTAAGAGCTGATTGACCACATCTACAACTATATATTATATTACAGCATCGACTAAACAATACAACAAAGAATTTATCGAAAGTGTAAATTTTTAAAATTCCGTAACACACATGCATGAGGTGTGTCTACCCAGCATAGTTCGAACACCTACGTCCATATATCGATGCAAGCGAATTGAAGGGAGGAGGACACGTATGAGTTCCCGTGGGGAGTGGGGACTCAGTCTTTACATCTGCAACTGGCTGCGAACGTACATGTGCACTACTGAAGAAGTATTTAATTTCACTTACAAGTACGATGCGCCAAAAAATTATCAAGGTGCAACACCTCTAAGCACAACGTACAAGTGCTTAAAGCATAACCGCCCTTTCACAAATGTTAAGGTGAGGTGAGGCGCGTAAATAATGTCGTTGACACTGTTGATTTACTTTTAGCCATGCAGCAGAGAAAAACTTCACCGATCATCAACTTAATTTCTATCCTAACTAATTAACACAAAGTGACACAGAAAATATTAATTGATCACAACTGCTTTCATGAATTCCATTAATGCTCCCACAACCGCACATTGCGGTGATCCTCCTTTCATTATAAAAGAAAAAAGAAACCCACTAGCAGAAATGCTCTTGCACATATATATCATCTCTTCTATTCGTTCATCCCAAAAAAAAAAAAAAAGAAAAAAACACAAACCAAAAGTGCTTTTTGACAATCAGAACCCTAATATTAGAAATGGCGGAGACAACAAAGGTGAAGATTACAAGCAAAACCCACGTGAAGCCGAGCAAAGTGATAGGGAGAAGAGAGTGTCAGCTGGTGACTTTTGATCTGCCGTATCTGTTTTTCTATTACAACCAAAAGCTGTTGTTGTATAGAAACGGGGATCGTGAGTTTCACGACTCTGTCGAGAAACTCAAAGATGGGCTTAGACTTGTGTTGGAGGAGTTTTATCAGCTGGCTGGGAAGGTAGGGAAAGATGAAGAAGGTGTTTTTAGGGTTGAGTATGATGATGACATGGACGGCGTCGAGGTGGCGGAGGCCGTCGCTGATGAGATAGCCGTCGATGATCTGACGGCTGAGGAAGGCACCAAGAGCTTCAAGGAGTTGATTCCCTATTGTGGAGTCTTGAATTTGGAAGGCACTCATCGGCCTTTGTTGGCTGTTCAGGTACAACACTAAATTCAATAAACCATCCAAAAAAGAAAAATCTAAATGTTTTCTGTATCTGTTTTAATTCATTTCATAAATAGGAATAACTTGTAACAATTTTTCTTTGCATGTTAAAACAATTTTACTTTGCATGTTCATTCAATAATGTCTTATCATGTACATGCACCTATGTGCTGTCGGTGCTCAACCGGACAGCTGCCTTTGTGACCCATAAAGAGAAACTTTATATTTCTTCAATCCTTTAAATGAATAATGCGGTCTAAAAATCCAAATATAAAATAACACTAGTCACTATAGATGCGTTAGTGAGTATTGACATTTCTCATCAGACTGTTATATTGTGGGATGTGTTGCATAAAATCTGCATGCATCAGTAAGATGAAAGTTTAATTATGGTGGGAAAAGATTGTAATTTAATTATAATAATGAAAATTATTTCTGTCCTTGACAAAAGAAATTTTTTTCAAAAACAAATAAAGTACCCAAGCGGATGCGATGAAAATTGATTGATTTGTCACCCACTTTGCGATCTCTTTTCATTTATGAGAGATGCGTACATTAGATCTGTCTGTGATAAGTGCCCTTATTGCCTTATTGGTAAGCTTGAAGACCAAATTGGCAATCAAGAGTCTTGTTGATTTAGACTAAATAGCACAGCCTGAATCAACTTTTCTATCTGGTTGATCAAATAGTTACAAAAAGCAAATTTAATCGCGAAAATGACATGCAAATATTGTACCATATTGTGAGTTCCCCACATGATTTCATGTAATTATATTCAACTTTTTTTTGCCTTATTAAGAAAAATATAAACAGGGTTTAATTAACCAATCTTAGTTGTGAAAATTCTTCATCAATTTATTACTACACACCTTCTTGGTAAGTGGCTAAAATAAATATATATTTAAAACGATGCGGAGGTTTGTACCTCTGAAGATGATTAATGGAATGCTAAACATCATTTGTTTAGAATTTAGTACACATAAACTGATATGGTCCCAACATCCAACTTTCAACCCACATCATAAATACCCAAGAATTTTTTGGGTCCTTATGGGGCCACTAATCAAGAGTTTGAGACTTTAATTCTAGATAATATATCTTACAAAAATTTTGTTAATTAATTAACAAAGTAAATTAAAATTATGAATTCCAATTTTGTATTTGTGGTCATTCATTACCGAATTATGACTCCTCGAAACAGGAAGAAAGAATCTCATTTTTAGCTGGTCTGGGGACCTTTATCAGCTTCAGGCCATTAATGGTGTATTCATACTCACCACTGTAAATTTCTCTTGCGTTTTGATCGTTCAATCATCATAGCCGTCCATCATGAGTCTTATGAGTCTTACTTACTTACATGTTATCTTGATCGTGTGCGCACAGTTGACCAAGCTGAAAGACGGACTGGCAATGGGATGCGCGTTCAATCACGCGATCCTAGATGGTACCTCCACGTGGCACTTTATGAGCTCATGGGCTCAGGCTTGCAACGGGGCCACAGCGATCTCGGTCCCACCTTTCCTGGAGCGTACCAAATCCCGTAACACGCGGGTGAAGCTCGACGTCTCTCTTCCCCCAGACCCACACGACCAATCCAACGGCGACGCTGCTGCCAAGAAGGAACCGGTGCTAAGAGAGAAAGTCTTTAAATTCTCTGAAGCGGCCATCGACAAGATCAAGTCAAAAGTCAACGAAAACAGGCCATCGGACGGTTCAAAACCATTCTCCACGTTCCAATCACTGGCTGTGCACATCTGGCGCCATGTAACCCATGCACGTAGCCTAAAACCCGAAGACTACACAGTCTTCACAGTCTTCGCCGATTGCCGGAAACGGGTGGACCCACCGATGCCGGATAGTTACTTCGGAAACCTAATCCAGGCCATCTTCACGGTGACGGCGGCAGGGCTATTAACAGGAAATCCACCGGAATTTGGGGCGTCGGTGATACAGAAGGCTATTGAAGCGCACACTGCTAAGACTATTGACGAACGTAACAAAGAGTGGGAGAACGCACCGAAGATCTTTCAGTTCAAGGACGCCGGCGTGAACTGCGTGGCGGTGGGGAGCTCGCCGAGGTTCAAGGTTTACGAGGTGGATTTCGGGTGGGGGAAGCCGGAGAGTGTGAGGAGTGGGAGCAACAATAGATTTGATGGGATGGTGTACTTGTATCAAGGCAAGAGCGGAGGGAGAAGCATTGATGTCGAGATTACTTTGGAAGCTGGTGCAATGGAGAGGCTTGAGAAGGATAACGAGTTTCTCATGGAGCTTTAATTTAATTAATTAATAATTTGTTCTTCATTTGCAAATAAATTTGATATCAAGATGTTCAATGTCTGAAGTTTGTTTTCCTAGCTTATGATGTTTTCTAAGGGATTTCTTTGTTGTTTGGATTTGGAAGTTTGATGGGTCTAACTCGTATAAGATGGAGGGCGCCTGTGTATTTCGAATTTATTGGATATTAATTTTCTTTTATGCTCGTTCACGTCTCATTAATGTTTGTTAATTTCCTTTAAATTAATTAGATAATATCAGTGTGGCACAATTTTATCTATCTAACTGTATTTGCACTAGCCAGTACATGCGTTAATCTGGCATTCAATCATAATCCGAGTATAAGTTGATATAAATAACAATATTTTTTTTAATTTAATTTTGAGGGTTGATGAATGATGATGACGAACATCACTTTCTAAATATTAATTCTTGTCTTTATTATTTTTCAAATTCGGGTGAACGTCGATGTAAAGTACATTCACCACTTTCTGAACTACATCAAAGACGCTACTCGTAAAATTTTTTATTATATAAAGTACAAGGGATATGGGGTTTGAATACCACTGGCTAATATACGTACTTTAAAAGGAGAATACATTGTTCAATGAAAACTCATTTTAAAGGGGGGGAAAAAAAACTATGAATTAACTCGAGTATGTCCGGATCTAAACGTGGCTTTCAATTTGCCTTCGAAACATTATGTTTGCTGGTTGCTAAATGACATAAAACAGCAGATGTTGACTATCTCATAATGCGTCTGTTACAGCCAGTACTGGCTCTTAAATGTGTCTTTATTTAAAAAAAAAAAAATTTCACTCTTGTTAATATTTGAGAAATATCTACTCACTCGTAGTTTATAATAAAAAAATTTATTTTCATTCAATAATCTCGATCCATTAAAACATTTGTCAGAAATGTCTAGTTCATTCACATTTCTGTGTCCACTCAATTATCTTAATCCATTAAAGCAACCCTCATAATACTTTTATATTGATATAAATCCTTACTCTTAGAGCATCTCTAAAAAGCTCTATCAATTTTACTCTTTAAATATTTATTTATTTACCTATGTGGTAAATAAAAGAGTACAACAATATGATATTCTCTAAAAAAAACTTTTTAAATAAAACTAAATTAATATTATTTTAATCAAATGACTATTTTTTCAAAGAAAAAGTCAACGGTAATCAAATCACTTCTTTCTTTTTCTTCAATAGAAAGTAATAAAATATAAATTAAAGAGAGAAAAATAACTCTCTAAATTTGAAGAGAGAGAATTATTTTTTATTTAAAGAATTTTAATTGAAGTGTTCTTTTGGAGCTTAAAATGTTAATATACCTCTTCAAATAAGAAATAAAATATTATTTGAATAATTTTTTAGTAATACTCTTAGTATTATAAGGACAAAAACTCTCCCATTAGACTAAGAACTCATGAGTGTAAATGTGCCTTTGTTGTCATAACATATTTCTGAATTTGGAATCCGTTTTGCAACTATCGATGAGCTTAATTTCGAACGCATCACATGAATTCAGTTGGGTAATGGTTTTGAAGTTAGAGAAATGAGAAATATGAAAGATAAATTCTAATCCTAAATTTAGTGCTTAGCAAAACTTAGCTCATCCCTGAATACTGAGTACTGAATACTGATCCAATTAGATAACCACTCATTAGCTAGTTCGATGTGAAGTCATATAAATTTTCTCCATGTACACGTGTTCTCTATCAGACATTTGATTACGATAAATTACCCATTGACAAAAGTTCAGGAAACTTTAAGAAGAGAAATTTATAAAGGTACACAGAAATGTAGCGCAAAACATCTTTAAATATAACGCGTCATTTGATTTTTCTTGGAATTGATAGCTTGAGGGTAATTTTATTTCCGCCACTTGATTACGTGAGTGAAGTTTGAACCCTACAACAAAATTGTGGATAAAATAAAAATACAAATTTTTCCATCCAATCATTTGAAAATAAAAAAGAAAATTGAAAAAAAAAGAATCAGTAATTCCAACCCAAAATGATTTAAGCAAGAGATTTAAGAAAAATAAATCAGAGACTAAAGGAATCGGTCTAATATCATGGGATGGGCTGAATTAAAATTTCAAACAAAAATTCAAACCTAGCCCAGTACAGTTAACAAGCCCATCTAGCAATTTGTGCTCTCTGATGAGAACGAATCGTGCGCACATAAAATTCCTCACCGCCAGAGTTGCAGCAAAATCAAGACTAAATTCTAATTCTTCAATTGATTCTCTTTCTATTGCAAGATCTAAAGGAAACCCAATGGCGAGAAACAATCTTGGCCGTATATTTGCATCACTCGCCAACCTTTCAGCTCCACCAAAGCTATACCCTCAGTTCGTCGGACCCTCCAACTCGGTGAGCCGACTCATTTGCTCGACATCATTGACTCGGCAAGAAACCTCGCCCGTCATGGAACAAGAAGAGAACGTTAAATCAAATCAAGAAAGCGAGGAAACTGTTGATGATCAAGAAGATGGAAACGAAGAAGATACCGGTGATTTTGTGAATAAGGATACCGGAGAGGTTGGTGGGCCCAAAGGTCCGGAGCCCACACGTTACGGTGATTGGGAGCGCAACGGTCGATGCTATGATTTTTAGTTTATTGTGACTTTTTTTTTTTTTTTACTGTTATTGTTATTATAAAGTCTGAGATTATTAACAGATTTTATTTTCTTTGGAAAAATTCCCAATGTAGTGGGAGCTGAAGAATAAAAGTTTTGCTGCTGTTGAATTGAACACTTGCAATTGAATTTGAAAGCCCTTGTGATTCCCCAAAAATAATATTTTGTAAAGGAAAAGGCCATTGCAATAGCTTAGTTTATTCTTGCTTTTTAAATAATAATCTCAAAAATTCTTCTGTTAACTCACCGTTAATTACACCCTTAATTAGTAATTTATTGAGGATAAAATAAGATATAATTATTAAATAATTATCATAAGAAACAAGATGTGATTAACATGATATTTTTAAATTATTAGAAGAAAATTTTAAAAATATCATAAATTTTTATGTGTTTGCATACGTTGGATATTTTTTTAATCTTTAAATCAATTCAAGTTATTTTACCGTGTAATTAGAGAGTACACTTATATAAATAAGAAAATTATGATATTTTTAATATTTAGATACGAGATTTATAGGGCTTTTATGTCATTAAAATAGAAAAAAGTGAAAAAAATTAATTAAAATAAAAATTTTTAATCTTTTTTAATATTTTTTATTTAGTGGAGTTCGACGAAAATTATTTTTATTTATTTTTTAATTTTTAATTTGTTTATAAAAATTTTTTTATTCTTAATAAATTATTAACAAATAACATTTAACTAAGCGTAAATTAAAAAAATAATATTTTAAATTATTATTTAAAAGTATGGATAAAATAAGTTATCGTATGAAATTTAGGAACGATGATTAAGAATGAAAACGGTTTTTCTTTTCCTTTTTTTGAAATAATATGTACTTGATGTGCGTATAAGAAACAAAAGCTCATTCGTCCGTCACAGTGATGAAAGCTAGTTGATGCCTTTTTGTATGGGAGATAATCCTTGTTCTTTTGCATGACAATTCAAGCTGTTGAATTGCCCTTCCTTTTATCCATTAGATCCATGATCCACAGATTGAACCTGACGTGTTTCAAGGTTTGGATTCTTTATACAAAGTGCTTTAAACAGAAAAAAAAAAAAATTATGACTGATTAATATTTTTTATGATGATTAAGTATTGGTAACAAAATAACAAAATTAAAAAGATGCCCAGCAGGGGTAAGGCGTGAAGTCATGCATATATACATATTTTTAGAGTGGATTAATATTCTTTTTAGTTAAAATTATATTAGGAATAAATCTATTTAGAACACTTGTTTGATTTTTTTTTAAAATTATATATAAGTTACAGCTCATTATAATTCATAAGTTACTTCGTTCTTATAATATATTTGAGTACTGTATATTAATCTAATAAAAATTATTTAATTTAAAAGAAAAAAAATAATTTCTTGCTATTCAACATTCGCGAACCAAATGGTAAATGTAAAATTCAACTACTAAATGGCTAAAGAACAGAAAATCCTTGAAAAGTAAAGATACAAGCTCCGTTCAAATCCGGCTTAGAGATAAACCGGGTCCGTCCATCCATTTGGGCAAAATTAAAAAAAAAAATCTGGTAATATGTCCCTATAAGTGAAAATTAATAAAAGGATTAAAATTTATGGTTTGAAAAATAAATATATTTAATAGAAATATTTTCTAAATATAGTATTTATCTCATATTTAGCTCTTTTCATATTTAAATAAAAGTAAAAAAATTTGTTTTTTATTTAAATGTAAATATAAAAAGTTGAACATTAATTATAAAGAAATAGAAAAATAAATATTTAACAAATATTTAAAATTAATAAAATTTTAGACTTTATAATATTATATAAGTCTTAAATATAATAATATATTCTGTTGGTAAATTTTTTACATTAAAAGAAAAAGAGATTTAAAACTACAACCTCGTTAATATGAGGGACAATACGTCCATTAGCCTGTATTTAAAAAAAAAAAAATCGAGCCGACCATGAGAGCTTCAATGGATTATAATTAAGGTATTCTCTAAAAATACATTTATTTATTTATTTATTTTAACCATAAAAGTAAGAAATATTTAAACTGAGGTTTGTATAAGGAAGCCATAACTTTTGGGCCATGTCATGTCGGTAAATTACTAAGCTTACCTAATAAATAAAATTAAAAAAATATAATAAACCGGAAAATACAAATAGCAGGGTTTTGTTTCCTCCTTCGTCCGATGCTTCTCTTTTTCAGTCACTCTCAACCTTAAGACCTCTTCGCGAACTTCTCTACGGTTCCTTTCGTTACGGGAATGTAAGCTACTTTTTTGACGCTTCTACTTTTCATTCCAAAACTTGGCGAAATAAATTTTTAGGATTTTTGTGGTTTTTTTTTAATTTTTTTAATTCGAGTTCTTAGATTTGGATGCCCAAGATTCAATCTTAAATTAGTGGGGGGTTTTCCGTTTAGCGTTCTTTAAATGGGTTGTAATTGGTATTGCTGTTTGACCTCTGCTTAGTTGATTGTAGCGCAATTTCTTGGGTTCTTCCTGTTAGGTTGTTTAGTTTGCTTGTATGCTTCTAGGTTTGAATTATGAAGAAACTCTATTAAACTTTGGTTAAATGGTATGAAAAAGAGAAACCATATCCCAAGTGAAGTTACAAGCTGGATTGTAATTGTAGCAGAAATGGAGTACAATGAATTTTAGTTCTAGTGAAGTAGTATTCATTTTGGATTCTAATATGAACTATCGTCTGTTACACTGCAGGATTTTTGTTAAAAGGAAAATTCTTATTCAACAAATTTTTGCTTTGTAGGCTCAGGAGGTAGTTATTCATCCTTTTTGTTATACAATTTCAGGGTGATTTGTTTGTAGTGTGATCAGTCATATTTAAGAGTATCCTGTTTCATTATATGACTTCTTGAGGGCATTGCAATGGATTCACCAGAACGTAGTCGAAGTTATGCGAAACGAGAAATAGAGGATGGTATTGATGTTAAGAGTGAAAGGGCCAGGGATGACGAAGAGTGGGAGGGCAGTGATAAGAGGAAGCATAGGTCAAGCAAGTCTAGAAAGCCTAGCAATGGAGAAGAAGCGGAGGGATTAGATAGTAGTGGAAGAAGAAGAAGTTCCGGTGACAGAAATGAGAGTCGTAAGAGGCCTGCTGGCTCTAGCAAAGCAGACAGTGATGAAGATGATTATGACACAAGAAAGGAGCAGCGTTCTAAGCAGTTGAAGAAAAAACAAGAGGAGAGTTCCTTGGAAAAGTTGAGCAGTTGGTACCAGGATGGAGAAATAGATAACAGAAAAGATGGTGGAGATAAAGCTGGAAGTAGAGGGCACAGTCGGGCTGATGAAAGTGAGAGAAGAAAAGTGAGTATGAAGTTTTCAGAGCACGAGAGTTCCAGGAGTGGAGGTAAAACCAAGGAAGATAGATTCCACGATGGAGAGTTCGAGAAGACACTGGATAGAGATTCAAGGTACTCTGATAGAAGGGAAAGTGGCCGAGAGAAGGGTAATGATTCTTCTGAGCAAGGCAGAAGCTCGAGGAGGAGATGGGATGATTCTGATACTCTTAGGAAAGCTGAAGAAACTAATTATGAAAGAGCTGATGCAAGAAGCGGTAGGACTTCTGATTCTAAATATGAGAGTTCTAAAGAGAGAAGTGCTTCTGCAAGACATGAATCCAGTGATAGTAAAAGCAGGGGTATAGATTCCAACAGTGAGAAGGGCATCAAGTCCAACAATAGGGAAGAGAGAAGGATTGATTCTGAGAAGAGTAAGAGCAAAGGCAGGTCAGAAGCTCTAGAAGAAGAAAATAGGGCTAGTCCTATTAGTCATGAGGACAGATCTGTGAGGGATAAAAACGAGAAGCACAGGCAGCAGAGAACTCCAACTGCCCGAGATATTCCTGAAGGCCGTGAAAGGTCTTCGATCAAAGATGAAGATGGAAATACATGGATGAAAGATAAAAGTGTTAGGGAAGTTGTGCGCTCAAATAGGTCCAGGACCCCTGAGAGAAGTGGTAGACGTCATCAAGATTCAGAACACTCTGAGGGGGATTATGAAAGAAGCATTGAGCTTAAACGGAAGGAACATGAAAAAGATAGTCACAGGGACGATAGAACAAAGGCCAGAGATGATAGTTGGATTGACAGGAGTAGGGATCGGGAAGGTTCAAAAGATAACTGGAAAAGAAAGCAACCCAATATCAATGACAAAGATTCAAAAGATGGGGACATTTTTTATGACCGTGGCAGAGAATGGGAGTTACCTAGGCATGGTCGAGAGAGGAATGACCATGAGAGGCCTCACGGTCGATCAGGTAACAGAAAAGATGGAAGTAGGGGTGAAGCTGTGAAGACATCATCAAATTTTGGAATTTCAAATGAGAATTATGATGTGATAGAGATCCAAACCAAGCCTTTGGATTATGGAAGAGCAGAGACTGGGCCCAGCTTTTCCTGGAGACCTGAAGGTGGTCACCAATCCGTTCAGTTGGCTCCAAATGAACAAGAGTGGCCATATATGGAAGAAGATAGGGCAAAAAGAACTGAGATTTATGGATCTGGGCTCTCAGGTGAGGATTCAAGAGACAGATTTATGGATGATGGTATCTCTATACGAGATCTAAATTCATGGAGAGATGAGATTGAATACAAGGGTGGTAAAGGAAGGGGGCAAAAAGGTAATCTGTCTGGTCGCCCTGCTGGTTCTGCTGGTGGTTCACAGCCTCCATATGGAAACCCGGATTCTGGTTCTTTTGGTAGAACTCCACCACAAGGAGGGAAAGGTAGTAGGGCAGGCAGAGGAGGAAGGGGCAGGCTTACCGGGAGAGACAACCAACAGGTCGGGGTGCCTTTGCCTGTGATGGGTTCGCCTTTTGGACCTCTTGGAATGCCACCACCTGGACCAATGCAGCCACTGAACCCTAATATGTCACCTGCTCCTGGTCCTCCAATTAGCCCTGGAGTCTTCATTCCACCTTTTTCTCCTCCTGTTGTTTGGCCTGGGCCTCGGGGAGTTGATATGAATATGCTAGGTGTCCCACCTGGTCTCTCTCCTGTTCCTCCTGGACCATCGGGTCCAAGATTTCCCCCTAATATGGGGACTCCAATGAACCCTGGTATGTACTTTAATCAATCGGGTCCTGGAAGAGGGGGCCCTCCTAGCATGTCTGGGCCTGGCTTGAATGCCAATGGACCAGTTGCACGAGGGACAGCAACTGATAAACCCTCCGGTAGTTGGGCCCCCCCTAGATCTAGCGGAACCCCTGGTAAAGCTCCTTCCAGGGGAGAGCAGAATGATTACTCTCAGAATTTTGTTGACACTGGTATGCGACCCCAGAATTTCATCCGGGAGCTAGAGCTGACCAATGTTGTAGAGGATTACCCCAAGCTTAGGGAGCTTATACAGAAAAAGGATGAGATTGTATCCAAGTCTGCTACTGCTCCAGTGTATTTCAAATGTGACCTGCGTGAATTTGAGCTGTCCCATGAATTCTTTGGAACCAAGTTCGATGTTATTCTTGTGGACCCTCCTTGGGAGGAATACGTTCATCGAGCTCCTGGTGTTGCTGACCAAATGGAGTACTGGACATTTGAAGAAATACTCAATCTAAAGATTGAGGTAATCTGTTTGCTTATCACATTTCCTTGCTGATGTTTTTCAGTAAGAAATGAGTACTGTTTTGTGCTTGTCCTTGCACTTGCATTTGTGACACCAATGATATAATTGTTGAACCATTAAATTTTTTTAGGCATTTCAGATGATGAAAACATAGTTCCGTAATTGGATATACTCTGTTACCCTGCTATATGTAATTGGATATACCCTGTTACCATGCTATATGTGGTAACATCTGTAGTGGTGAATGCATCTTATACAATTGTGGATTTTGGAGATACAATGCATTTTTTCTTGTCAAGTAAATACCATATTTCTGCTTTTTCCCAAATATTTATCCATATTTTGAACCATTTTATTCTCAGGCAATTGCAGATACGCCTTCTTTTATCTTCCTTTGGGTGGGTGATGGTGTAGGTCTTGAGCAGGGTCGCCAGTGTTTGAAGAAGGTATATAAATAGAAAATGAGTGGGATGCTACTTTCCCTTTAGCTGTAATAAAATTTTGTGCTTTGATCTGCAATCAAGCATTATATAATTTAACTGTATGTTCTTGGCAATGCAGTGGGGTTTTAGGAGGTGTGAGGATATTTGCTGGGTGAAGACAAACAAAAATAATGCAACTCCAGGGCTGCGGCATGGTCATACCTTGTTTCAGCACTCGAAGGTGGATAGAATGTTTAGTTTCAATCATGGATACTCTTTTATGAATTTGGTATTTTCTTGACATAATGAATTTATGAGGTAGGAACACTGCCTGATGGGTATAAAAGGAACTGTCCGCCGAAGTACTGATGGTCATATAATCCATGCCAACATTGACACCGATGTAATTATTGCCGAGGAACCTCCTTACGGTTAGTGATATACTTGATATGTGAGACGCTGATGATAGGAATACGCATCTATCTAATTAGTGTTCATTTGCTAGTCTTTTACGTGCGAAGGATTTACATGAAAAGACCACACACTAATCCATTTTTACAAGTGTGCTGTGAGAAAAAAGTTAAAATGATGAATAATTATAGAAAATTTTTGCTTTAATCGGAAAAACATATGCTCAACATTGTGTTCTCCTATGATGGAAATCATGACTATATACTAAATCTCTTACATGCTGCTCAATATGGGTTACTAGGAAACTAATTGAAAATTATTCTGCCAATGACATTGTAGGTTCAACTCGAAAGCCCGAAGATATGTATCGGATAATTGAGCATTTTGCCCTTGGGCGCAGAAGGCTTGAGCTCTTTGGTGAAGACCACAATATCCGATCTGGTTGGTTGACTGTTGGTAGTGGACTATCTTCATCAAATTTCAATAAGGAGGTATGCTATTACTTGAAAACATGATTGATTATAGTTGGGGAATACTTTTGTGCACATTATTTTATTACCTGTGTCTGAAACTGCCCGATAATGTGGACGCCATTTGTAGAATGCCAGATTGGTTGCCAGTTTTTTCAAGATTAGGAAGAAAAGTATAGTTTTTGGCCTTCTTAATATTTTGCAATGGAAAATATTTCTGTTAGAGGGAATAGTATGGGAAATATAAGAAACTTGATTCTTGACCTAGAATATGAATAATCTGCATCACATGTACTTGCTTCTCTTTTCTTCAGAAGAATGTGCACCTCTTTTTTTTTTTTTTTTTTGGTTTAGGTACAGGGAAAGGGCAGAGGTTGGTTTATCTTTCCCATTGTCAACTTTAAATCATTTTCGCTTGGATATAGTTTATAAGATGGTGAGGAACAATATGCAAACTCTAAGAAAATTTATAATTTTAACTCATTGCTCTTTTTTCCCCCACCTTCATGGAAATTTAGGTCCTTGCCAATGATTGCTTATGAGTTTCCTTGACTGTTTTCTGAAATGGACTCTGACCATAGGGATTTTGGGTGTTTTCCAGGCATACATTAAAAACTTTGCTGACAAGGATGGAAAAGTTTGGCAAGGAGGGGGAGGACGAAACCCACCTCCCGAGGCACCCCATCTTGTCATGACAACCCCTGAAATAGAGCTGCTTCGGCCAAAGTCTCCTATGAAGAACCAGCAGCAATCAGCATCCATTTCAGTGACAGCCATTAATTCCTCAGGTAGAAGAGCCACTGGAAATTCACCCCAGAATCCCAGTGCCTTTAGTTCAAATCAAGAAGCTTCTAGCTCTAACCCCTCCACTCCGGCGCCATGGGCATCTCCACTGGAGGGATTTAGAGGGCGGGAAATGGGAAACATCCCTTCAGATGAAAAGTACTTTGATATGTATGCATTTAGTGGGCAGGCAAATGCCGACTACCCAGATTTTGAAACTCACAGACAAATGAATTTGTTGTAGCAAAATTTTGAGCATTAGACAGCTATGTTACTTTGTAACATGCTTTTGTTCTGCTTTGAAGTATAAAAGGGAAAGCCATAGCTTCCATTGTTATCTGTGCGGCCTTAAACCCTGAAAACTGCCCTTGAAAGGAGGCGGAAGCAGAAGTTAATTCGTAGTTTCTAGGGACTGAACTCTTTTCCTCAGAACCGTCGATTAAATAGAAAATTAAACATGATATTCCCTTCCGTAGAAACTATTACTCAACCCTCGAGAAACAGCAACATCTTCCGTAATGGTACTCAATGACAAATTACTTTCTACATGAATTCAAGAGCACTCTTGAAAATTTCTAAGAACAATACTATGATTATCAACAGAAAACCTATGATTATCAACAGAAACCTTAGAAAGAAATAACAAAAATCAGGATTGGAATTTCATTTGTCTATCCTTCTTGTAGTGAGCTCTCATGTTTCACTTCTGAGAGTCTGAAGGATGGACTGTGGTTGGTAGCATTTCCTTGGAGGCATCTTACTTGTGATGTATCATCTCTAATTCTCAGGCTTTTGAGGTGGTGGCACTGCTGAAGCAGTTTCTTTAGCCGTATCTGGTACAGATTGGTACAAGTAATGTCAGCGAGGGCAGAGAGAGAGAGAGAGAGAGAGAGAGAGATGTAGAAGAATGAACGAACCCTGAGGCTGAGGTTGAAGTTCAGAGAGGCTTTCTCCCTGCAGTGATTGCTCCTGCTGTTGGGCTGCAGATGCCTTTAGCTGCACTTCTGTCATTTTTAAGTATTCTTCACTGGTGTATGCTTTGTTTGCTGATGAAGCACCATCTGCACATTAGTATAAATCACATGAATTCACCGAATTACCAGAATTCTCCGAGCATGACTTTACTAACCCTATTGAATGCAAATCTTACAAACATAACAAGCAAGCACACAGAACAATTTTCTAAGGCACCACTAAATTGAAAGGAATATTTGTCTAACTAAAAATAACTGTATTAAAAGGACCAAAAGGAAAATGGAAAAGGAAACTAACCACACAAAACCCTATTATACAATCATTAAAAACCATAATAGTACAATCTCTTAAAATCATGTTGACTAAGCTCTCAACTCTGAGAAAATCTTTCACTGCAGTGGAATTCAGGAAAAATGTACTAAAAGTGGATCATCACAACCAGAGATTTCTTGTACTTTTGTTTGTATTTTGTAATTCTCTTAGCCAGTGATTATGGAACTCATGGTCATTTCTAAGTGCAGAAATTGTACCAGAAATGTTGTGGTAAGTGCTTCAGTTGTCTTGAAAGCCAACATGGGAGTAAACAGAATTTTAGCATCCATTTGGGTTCACACTCTTTAGTCTTACAACGTTGGAGACAATTTAGTTTCTTTGGGACATAAAATAGCAAGAAGGAAAGCAAGTTAATTTAAAAACTATTTGCATATTAGTAGGAGGTTTCTCATCACAGAGGTGCATTTCTGAAGAAGGAAAAACGGTCAACAAAACTTCTGAGATAAAACTATGTAACAATGGACAACCACACTGAATGAAGGATAAATATGATGGTCACAAAACATAATTAACTAGATATGCTCAATGACTCACTGGGTTCAGCAACTGTCTGAGAATCCTCAGTGCTGGTAACTGATGGAGGAGTTGACAAGGTGTTGGTTCTGTTAAGGTTGTATGGGTTTTGTGTTGAAGTAGAAATGTCATCTAGACCAATCTCACGTTCAAGGGTGCTCTTGAATTCCCTAGAAACATCCTACATGGGTACAAACATGAAAGTATTCATTATAGCATCCTTCTCAAACTTGACCTCAAGGGAAAAAAAGAAAGGGGGGGGGGGGGGGGAATTAATTAAACCAACCTGAAGTTCTTTAATGGTGGGTTGAAATGCTCGCAGAGTTTTCCCCAAATTCCGAGCAACCTGCATTTAGATAGCTGAATTAAGATTAGAAAAATAGAATTATACATTGTAATGCTAAACTCTGAAAGCAATCAGAGGATGATCCTAAAGGCACCAAAAGGGCAACAGCAGAGTCAACTGATCCATAATAATGACAGTCTTAGTTCCCTAAAATGGAAAATAAGAAAGCATATCACAAACTAGATGCTACTCGCCCGTAAGCTAACATACTTCGATGACAACACCACTGACAAACGTAGTCAAACCTTTAGATTTCTTGAGTAATACAGAGTAGATGACACCAAGAGGAGACAAGGTATACCAGCACTAATGCACCATTTAGCTCTTGCGGTAGTCCTTATCACTACTGGGTTGGTTGGTCATCAAATCTTTGAGCTGTGTTATATCATCTGACAACTCCCCTTGGAGAAATACTTCATTTACTCACAAGCCAAGGAACTTCATATATTTCAAAAGTAGAAATTATCAAGAAGATTCTCAAACTGCCTGATGAACATTTAACTATGAAATGTATGGATTCTTCTCCTAATTTAAAGAGCGTTTTAAATTCACACACCAATGTCAGACCATTGCTGATTGTCTATCGCAATTACATAGGGAACTTTTCCCTCTAGAGAATATAAACTCCCGTCTTTTCGCATGCGTTTAACCAAATAGGCAGCAAAGGATCAATACTCTAATAGTCACGACTTAAAACACATGGTAAACATAAACATATCTAACAAACAGTCTCGTCAGCCCGAAAATGATCCACATGCAGAGATAAGTAAGCTTTGTGTGTGTGTGTGCGCTTAAACTCACCTCAGCAAGACCTTTGGGACCAAAAACCAACAAAGCCACCACCCCAATAACAAGAGCCTCAGGAGCGCCAACACCAAACAAAGATGCATAAACCACACCCCTTTTACACCTTTTCTTCTTCTCTGCACACACCATTTACACCATTTTTTTTTCAAAAAAAAAAAAAGAGCATAGCTTTTGAACAAGGAAGGGAATCAATCCCAGATAAGAATCAGTACCTAATAAATTAACAGACTTTAGTGTGACTGAAATACCCAGATGCTTTAATCCACTCCATTGTGAGAAAAGACTCGAACCCAGTTGAGGAATCCATGTGGACAGATGAAAATTCGTTGTTTTTGGACAGGAAATTGGGGTAGCAGAAGAACATAGTGAGTAGACTGATGGTCTTGAGCTAGTGTAAGAAGGCGATGAGGAACACAATAACAATGCATGAGTTGATGAGGCCATGACCAAGACTGCCGTCTTCGTTTCAGAAAAACATATGATCTTGTTTTTGTTATGCTCCAAAATTATCTTGATAATTTTGTTGCCATTTTTGTCAGCGTGCAAAAGTCGTAGCTGATCGTGCTTGCGGCTTGCTTTTGTTGCTGGACATTTTTTTTTGGGAGTTAATATGGGCCAAAATTTAGCTTCAAATATTGGGCTTACTGCAACTTAACTCTTGCTGTTGGGTCTTCATAAACGTTGGGCTTACCAGCAAAGTGGGCTGCACGCGAACTTAAAACGCGGAAAAGAAGTAAATTATACATTTTCTTTTTTAAATATTATTACATTTACGCACTAGGTACAAATTAAGAACAGAAAATTCTCGTTTCAGGCCCAATGGTGCTCTGCCACATGGGTCCTATGCTAGAACTCACTAATACTCTTAATATTAAATTCAGTTGTTACCACTGCGGGGTCTGTTGTTCTATCAGGTGAAATAGTTCCATACAAATCATTTTCATCAAGAATATATTGGAACCTTTAAACGTATATAATAATATACCGTATAATGGTATTGCGTATATAGAATAATAATAATTACTCTAATGATTTAAAATTTATTTATACATTTACAAACACACATATAAAATACTTTTGTATTGTGTATATATAATAATCTAAAACTAAAATAAATATTTTATAATTTTATTTTATTATCTCAATATAATTAATAATAATAATAATAATTTCTTTAAAGTTAATAATTTTATTTCTTAATTAAAAAATATAATTTTAGATTTTTATAGTATATATAAAATATACATGAAATTATATTACATATAAAAATAATTTTTAAAAGTAGATATTGAAAATATTTTTCTTACTTACTCTTCAAAACATGTCATAAAATGGTGTGATTTCATTAAAAATAATTTTTTTAAAAAAATAATCAAACACAAAAATTAACTTATAACTTTTTAAAATTATTTTTAAGCCTGCCACAGTTAATTTTAAACGAATTATAAATAAATTACAAGTCTATAACTAGTGGTTACAATGATATAATAGTGTAAGAACACAAATGCAAACGCAATATAAAAGTTTTTAAAAACTCGAAAGAAAACGGATTAGAAGGCAACTCTCCTCAATTACTTTTTCTTTTTCTTTTTCTTTTTTTTTTTTTACAGTGGTGAGGCGAATGAGAAGGGGAATTTTTACTCAAAAGCAAGCATACCAGCTTCAGGAAAGCCGGGATTAATTATTATGAAAAATTACTTAAGTAAGTACAAATTCACTTTCCCAATTGAGATCAATGCACGATTAATGAATCAATCATCAGTATCGATTTTAATAATGAAGGAATTGACCCTTGATGATTGGTCATTTCATCAAAAGCAATTGTGAGAAATAAAGATGGTGTCGATGAGATGCGCCTGAAGGCAAACCAGTGCATGAACCTATGAGGCCATGACAAGACGCATAAAGAAAATTAGGGAAACTCTGGGTAAAAAAATAAAAATAAAATGTATCGCTTTACGTTCATAATTCATAAATTAGGAATATTTGAAATGCAGACACCTGTCGACTTTTAAATGAATAAGTATGATTAACAACGTGTACATATACAACTGATTATAGTTAAAAGAAAGCCTTTAGTGCTTTCAATACATACTATTTCATTTATTCCATTCTTATCGCATGCTATTTGCAATCAATCATGTAATAATAAATCCAAATATAATAAAACCCACGCATGAACCTATGAATAAGTTCATGTATTGCCTTTTTAGGATTAAAGTCCTTAATTTTTAAGACGTCAAAAAGAATAATATTGAATAACTACTCTAGTAATATCTTATCATTACTCGTATTAATACATATATATACGCACGCGCATGCACTAAATAATAGCCGAATTGTAATAAAAATATTAAATATTTTGCAAACAAGAAAAATTGTAAGTAATAAATCAAGTCTCACCTACTTGATAAGTTGAACATGTGGTGTGCCGGGGAAGTTTTTGCCGTGTAGGGCCGAAAAGACACAAAGCCACCGCATGAGAGGCCAGTTTTGAGAAAATATCCAGTGGTTGCGCCTCTTGGTGGACCCAATAATAAAAGTGGCTCAAGAAAAGGTCGCTTTATTTGCTTCTTCTTCAATTTTTTTTTTTTCATTTTGGTTGTTATTATTATCATTATTTTTTTTAACATTATTAGTCTTTTTTGTGGTCACACGAGTGGGTCTAAAAAAACGTTATCATTATGTTTGAAGAACTTTTTTTTTTTGGTTTTATAATCTTGTAAAAGCTATGAAAAGATAATGGATAAAGCTACGCATCATTTTTGGGGGGGGGGGGGGGGAGGGAATTGCATGGGAAAGAGGTTAATTAAACGCTAAGAAAAGTTTATTAGAATTATAGAAAGAAACCTAGTAAGTTTGCTGCAACATCATCACCGAATTAGTGAAAAGTAATTATGAAATTAAGGCAAAAGTAGAGGTGGTCAATGCAATACTTTTGATGATATGATATTATAGGCCAAAGTTTTTTTAAAATTTTATTTTAAACTATTATGACGTAAAAACTTTTAATAAGAAGAATTGTATTTAATAATAAAAATAATATAAAAATAAGTAATACGTAAATGGATCATGCGGAACTAATATCTTATTTCTACTTTTTTTTTTTTTTGAGAAATAATAATTTATTACTCCAACGGTATTATTATATGTTCTGATTAATTTGCGGGGTTTTTAAAATGTAAATATGTGATTTATTTATTTATTTATTTTTGGGTTGGGATTTCCCCCAGAAGTAGGGCATTGGGAAGGCACAGAAAAGGTTAAAAGATAAGAACAATGATGAAAAGATGAAAAAGATTAAACACTAAAAAAAGTAAGTTAGCGGAAAGGGCCTTTTTGATTGATAAAAAGTAAAAAAAAAAGTAATAAGGCCAAAAGGGGAAGAGGTTGCGATATCGTTATCAATAGAGTTAAAAAGGAAGCATATAGATAAATTTTGATAATTGATTGATTATTATTGCTTAGAAAGCAGCACCGCCCCCCATCAAAATATATTATTAATTTAATTTGAGAGTGCACCAATTTTTTTCCTTTTTTAAGGAAAAAAAGAAATCGGGTGTGTCGCTATCTTACGCACGAGTGGTGCGCACGAAAACCAATTCAACAAGTGAATGTGCACACACACGTGCACACTTTGACAATAAAGCTCCGTTGTTGGCTACAGAGTAAACAATAATAATTGACAAATATAGAAAATTAAATAAATTAGGCTTTTGGTCTAAAATACCCCTCTGCACCGAGTGAGCGTCAATTGGTTTCACTATTCAAGCTTTATATATATCCCATGCTTGGCGTATGGTTGATTCTTCTTTATTACATATTTTCAGTTTGATTGATGATTAAATCTAGTGTTTGAGCAAGGCGTCTTGGTACGGATCCACAAATCACGATCCAATTACCTATAAAGAATGTTTCAAGTTGCAATGACACTAAATTTGGGTCTCAAGACTTCGATAAAATAAACCATGCTCCT
This sequence comes from Aegle marmelos, assembly GCA_030449875.1. Taxonomy (NCBI): domain Eukaryota; kingdom Viridiplantae; phylum Streptophyta; class Magnoliopsida; order Sapindales; family Rutaceae; genus Aegle; species Aegle marmelos. The sequence goes on along the minus strand of JASUUL010000022.1, from coordinate 6,809,334 downwards.
TAAGGTATTAAACAAATATTGTACATTCTTGAATCTTGCTCTACGTATTTTTGAACTTATCAACTTGTACCATCCATCGATATGTTAATTAGTTTTTGTAGAAATTAAAAATTAAATTTATAGACTCTAGGATGGAGATAGATGATTTATTATTAGATTATATGGATACTTTAAAATATTAATATCCCTTGTCAAAGAGAAACGAGGGTAATTTTTTTAATTTAAAATTAATAATGTATTTGATTTAGTTATAAAATTAGAGTTGAATAAGACAAAAGTATAATTAAATCATTCTAATTATCATTTTATATTTTGTATCATATTTTTCTTCATTAATTATTTTTAAAAAAATATTAAGTTATAACTATTGTAACTTATATCCACACACAGTTATAATATTTAAGTAAAATTTACATACTGTAGCTATATGAGGCGTAAGTTACAGTTAGTTATAATTTAGAGGGATTCTCATCTTTATTATTTTAAATCACTCTGACTGGAAATGCAACCTCACAACCATATCATCAAACAACTTTATATTTTGTATTAATTTTAATGAATTTAGATCTGTGTATTGATGTCATCGTTTTGACTAATTTTAGAGATTAAATAAATAATATTGGCTTATATCTCAAACATTTGTTACCCAAACGGTAAGTGCTAGACCTATCACTGGTCAGTAAGCGTAGATAATTTTAGATTCAACAAAAAAAAATAATAATCAAAATTGATCAGTTAGATGATTAAACTTGAGAATTGAACCGAGTTCAGTTGGATTCATCCATTTTTGCTTTTGTTTTTTTTTTTAATATGAACCGAATCAAAATATGTAGTCATCAAACGCCACACCAACCAGCGGGTCTTTTATTTCTATTTTTATTTTAAGGACTAACATTGTATTTTCGATAAAATGCAGAATTCAGGAAAGGGGCAAAAAATTGAAATCACCCGCATGGGTCTGCTTATCGAACGGTCGAAAATTCAAGATCAGCAATGACCTTTATATTTTGCCAGCGTGTAAGGCAACTCGTGTGGAGCCCCCCCAGAGACTCTGTCACGAGAGTCACGCGTACAAGGAGACAATGCATGCAGACCAACCCGTTAAACGACATTAACTCACGAGTATTTCACGCCAACTATCTTGTTCGGTTTTGTCATTAACTACCTGCGTGGCATTAGTCCGTGAATTTGAGTATATCAGAAGGGTACTTACGCCATTACAACTAATAAAAAGAACAAATGTAGGCGTTATCTTTTAATTTTTTAATGCTTCCGGTGAAACTCTGGTGCGATCCTAATTAATTAATCAACTAAATTATCTGTTTACTATGTGATTGACTTTATAGAGCCAAAAAAAAAAAAGTTATAATTACAAAATCACAAGAAGAAAGCGAGAAAGAGGGGTAGGGACAGCTGGTTCTTGTCCATTCTATTTTTGTTATATTATCAACATTCTATGGATCTATTAGCAAAATTTTAGAAAATAAATTTAACATATTTATGAACTACATTTGTTTTTGTCATTGTTAGTATTATAATTATAAAAACATATTAATTTAAATTACTTTTATTCATACTCTTATGTTCATTTTTAAATTAAATATGTTTTATATAAAAAAACTCAAAGTTTCGTAAAAAAGAAAAACTCACCATGTCTATTTATAATTATATAATATTTTTTTCATTTATCACATGTCAATTTTAATTAAAAATTTAGGTCTTCATAAAGTTCAATCAATACGATAATTATCATTCATAATTATAATTTTTTATTGAAAATATTAAAATTTAACCTAAAAAGTCAAGTTTTATTAATAAGTTATTGTTTCTCTAGTTTTTTTATTTCGAGTATATTCACAATGTAATTAAAACAAAAAAATGAAATTAATTTCAATAATTTATTTGTTACCAATCACTAATTAATTGATAAGAAAATGCATTAATGGATAACAGCACAAGTGATTTTAGCAGAATGGTTAATGAAAAAGTTGAAGAGAAGAGAAACTAATAAGATAAAAGCTCAATAATTAAGCCAAAATAAAGAAACAAATACTAATAATTGATTAAAGTGGTGGGACCGAGACATCCATTCAGCTGACGTGTCAATAATTTAAGTGCAAAATGGATGGAAACTGGAGGATAACGACTGGGGCGGAACTACTAAGCCCGAAGGAAGAGTTTTGATGATCTATTATTATTATTTTGGCACGTAATAATATAAAATAAAAACTCACCGTTTCGTAATAATTCTTTTGCTCTTTGATTTTCAATCTAATCTTTGATAACACTTGAAAAAGCTGAAAGCTTTCGTTTGGAGATCCAAATGGAAGCCTAGATGTTATTGCACAACTCGTTTGTGTCGTCGTTTCATGTTTTGAAAATTTGAAAACAAGATGAGTAGTGTTCACGACAGCGTCGAGACCGTTAACGCCGCTGCAACTGCCATAGTTTCAGCTGAGTCCCGCCTCCGGCCAGCCGCGATTCAGGTTCGTTTATGGGGTTGTAACTATTCTCCTCTTTAATGGGTTGTTTTGTTTTTAATATAAGTTTTGGCTGGGAAAAAAAAAGAGTTTTATTATTATTATTATTATTTTAACATATACATAGTTACCGGTTATGTGTTTGGTAGCTGAAAAACTGAGGGAAATGAAGAGAAAAGGGGATATGGGATCTTGGGTGTTCGAATGCTGTTGTTTGGCCTTTGAAAGTTGGGAGCTTTATGAAATGTATAATTAGTTTCGATGTTGTGAATTAGCATTTGAGGATCGAAGTTTGTTTACTTATTGCCTTTGAATATCTTTTTGGTGGGAAGTTTGAGTCTTGATGCATCTCGTTTGATTTGTTTGTGAAAAAATGAAATTCTGGCCCTGCTTACTGATAAGAAATTGAAGTCATGTGTAGAAGAACTCTAAGATATTAATCGGTTGCTAACTTAGGACCTTCTCAAATTTTTATAAGTTGAATTTTTCTACTATGATGAATGGCTGCGATTCAGAGTCAAAGAAGACTGCAAATTGACTATAGCAGCCGATCTCAGCCATCTTGATGCTGTGATATTTTCCGGAGTTGCGATAGCCCTGTGAAGCTTAATTGCAGTTGGGCTGCTGAATCCCTCTTCCGGACCAAAAGTTATAAGAGAAGATTTTTGGAGCTTGGATCTGGTGTAATTCGTGATACATGGAGAGTTTAATTATTTTTATTAAAGAATAATTAGTATTTAATATTACCTGGGCAACTGAATAAAATTTTCAAAATAATAACCAGAATTAGTTTTTCTTTGAAGTCATATCATGAACGGATCCTTCACCTAGCATTTAGTGACAATATTTGCTAGATCCAGGTGCTCTAATTGTGGCTGAGTTTAAATGGCAGAAATGTAGTTTTGAGTCGCAGTTGTGATGCTATGCCATTGCATGTCTTCTTTAAGTAATTAGTACCAAATGCCATAGCATGTTGATGAAAATATTTCAACTAACACTTTATTGGTCGTTGTAAACCTTGAACAGTCTTATTGTCCAGGGCTCACATTTTTTAATTAAGGTATTTGTTTTGGTAAATTTTCTTAAGCTGAATGACTTAGGATGAAAGTGAAGCCAATTCTGATTCTGTTCAAACTCCTTACTCTGTTTTTTTTTTTCTTTTTTCCTCTAAATTTTGCTACAGAAAAGAAGATGGGGAAGCTGCTGGAGCCTCTACTGGTGTTTTGGATCTCATAAAACTAGCAAGCGGATTAGCCATGCTGTCTTTGTTCCTGAGCCAATGGTAACAGGAGCTGCAGCCCCAGATGCAGAAACTCAAACCCAGTCAACAGCCATTGTACTTCCCTTTATTGCTCCTCCCTCTTCTCCTGTGTCATTCCTCCAATCAGACCCTCCATCCGCCACCCAATCACCTGCTGGATTGCTTTCTCTCAGTTCCCTTTCTGTCAATGCCTATTCTCCTGGTAGACCTGCATCCATGTTTGCCACAGGCCCATATGCTCATGAAACACAGTTGGTTACACCACCTGTGTTTTCTGCCTTCACCACTGAGCCATCTACTGCCCTTTGCACTCCCCCTCCTGAATCTGTTCAAATGACAACTCCATCATCTCCTGAAGTGCCATTTGCTCAACTGTTGACATCTTCACTGGAACGTGCTCGAAGAAACAGCGGGACTAATCAAAAGTTGTCATTATCCCATTATGGATATCAGCCTTATCAGATGTACCCAGGAAGCCCGGGTGGTCAACTCATATCACCAGGTTCAGTAGTCTCTTACTCCGGCACTTCATCTCCTTTCCCAGATAGACACCCAATTCTTGATTTCAGTGCAGCAGCAGCACCCAAGCTCTTGGGCTTTGAACATTTTACTACTCACAAATGGGGGTCGAGGCTGGGTTCTGGATCTGTGACTCCAGATGGTGTGGGGATTGGTTCAAGAATGGGCTCAGGCTCTTTAACACCTGATGGCATGGGGCTTGGTTCAAGGTTAGGCTCGGGAACTGCTACCCCTGATGGTGCAGGTCTTGGTTCAAGGCTGGGTTCAGGATCTTTGACGCCTGATGGAATGGGTCCAACCTCTAGAGATGGATTTGTGCGCGAAAATCAGGTTTCTGAGGTGGCATCCCTTGCCAATTCAGATAATGGAACTAAAAGCGACGAACATATTATTGATCACCGAGTTTCATTCGAGCTGAGTGGTGAAGAAGTTGCACGCTGTCTTGCAAATAAGTCAGCTGCATCTCCCAGAATCGTGCCAGCATGTCCACAGGACATAGTTCCTGAGGGTGAAATACGAAGAGATGGGAAATTAACGGATATTGAAAATCATTTTGAGTTGTGTCCCAAAGAGTCTTCTATTAGAATGCCTGAAAAAACCATGGGAGATGTAGAAGAGGAACATTGCTACCGAAAGCATCGATCAATCACTCTTGGGTCAATCAAAGAGTTCAACTTTGATAACACAGAAGGAGAAGTCTCCAATAAGCCCCCAGTCAACTCTGAATGGTGGGCCAATGAAAAGGTTGTTGGAAAGGAGTCTAAACCTTCCAACAACTGGACCTTTTTCCCAATGCTGCAGTCAGAGGTCAGCTGACATTCAAATTCTCCGGCATAGCCTTACCTTTAAGCCCAGATCATAACACCAATTGCAAGGCTAAAAGCCGCTTGCTGCTATCCTGGTAGATGTAACTATGAAGTTCATGCCATTTTGTGAATTGTGATATAGCTTGGCATGTCTGGGATCAAGGATAGATGGATGGAATAGATGAATCTACTGCCGATGTGATTTTTCTAATGCCTTTTGACCATAAGAAAATGCAGACAAGAAAACAGTTTTTAGTGATCCATAGTGTGGGTGCTGTTAGAGCATCCTTTTTTACATTTCTTTACCTTTATTTTATACAAAAAAGGAAAAAAAAATGGCGTTCACATATAGCCTTGTATCATGGATTATTTTTTCTTGTGTAATAATAAGTTTATTTTTGGCATGAGGATTCCTTTTTATCTGTTTGGTTATCATTTTGGTTGTCATTTTGGTTTTATAGTCTCTGCAATTCACACATGTGGGAGCTCACATAGGTTTGGCGTTCACTTACAACTTCAGTACAATCCTGTTAGTATAAGTTGAAACACCATTATTGTGGTGTTTCCGTGCTTTCAGTTAACTTGAAGTTGTCTCGCTGTTTGGTACTGGAGGCACACAATCCTGATAGTTCTGATTGATTACCACTCATGTGACTGCATGAATGCATATCTTAGTGGAATAGTGCACATCCAAGTATAGAAACTCCCCTGTTTTTGGCGTGTGAGAATGGAATCTCTTTTCCCTTCTTCCATTTTCCCACAAAATAAGATTATTCTGGGAAACTCAAAAGCAGGCGACCCTGTTCCTGTCCCAAATCTCACTTGGGCTAAAAATACTAATGGAAGTCTGTATGAGTTTATAGGCAGCTTTTCCTTCCAAGTTGGTTTTGAGGGATAGGTTTACTCATTGATTAATGGTAGCTGATACCACATCGAACAGGCCATTAGAATGAAAGGATTTGCTTTGACTGTTAGAATTGGGTAATCCATTCCCTGTGTCTTTCTTTCTGCTGCATTTGAATTCCAAATGTCCGAATGAAAAACAAAATTGGATATTAACCGCAGTGCAGGACTGCATGACCGTCGTTATGAAGGCGGTGAACTACAGACGATTGCTGCCCATAGAAGACAGGATCTGTTAAGTCACCCGATTTGGTAAAAAGAAAGGGTGGGGGGGGGGGGTTGTCGTTGTGCTTGTGACGATGGTTAAGAAGCGTGGTGGATTGTACCCATATTTTAAATCTCATATGGTCTAAAACTACTGATCTAATTAAAGATGTGTATAATAAACTCTTGCCGGTTTGTAGGTTGGTGAGTTCTACCCATGAATATTCATGTAACGTATTACTACGTTGTCCATTTGTTGGAACATTGCTTCCTGCTGCTCAGAACTTCAGAGCACGCAGGGTTTTTGAGTGAAGAGATAAATGCGGTGAGTAGGTCACAATGTCAAGCCATGTCATTTATGTGTGATTTATGCTGGCTGGCTAAGATGAGCATACCGAGCAGTGACAATGCTTGCTAGGTAACAAGCCAGCTCCGTGTCATTCCCCAGCGTACTCATCCAACCAACACAAGAGACAAAACTCGGAAGTAATGACGAATAAAAAACCAAGAATGTGTCCACAAACCAGAAATTGAAAGATCTTGGAAAAAAGACAATAGGAAATATTGGTACTTTCTCTGGTGCGCATGTTTTTATTTTTCATTTTTTAACGTAGATACGTTATTAAATTATATAATTTAATAAAATTAATTTTTAGTAATATTAAATTATATAATTTTATATTATATTAAAATTTAATTTTATTAAATCGTATTGCTTAATAGTATATCCATATTTAAAAATAATAACAAGGGTGCACGTATTTAAAAATAATTAAAATAAGTATATATAGACTTCATATAAAGAAATTTCATTACTAAAATTTTAATTCTCAAGTTAATTTTTATTAGGTTTTGTTAGATTAAGTTATAAAAGGTCCAAAACCCATAAAAAAATATAGGCCCAATAAAAATATTTTATATAAAATAATCTAAATTTATTCTTTATAAGAACGACCATAAGGTATTTATAATTTCAACTAAAGTGTCTAAATATAAAATACGATAAAATGACAAAAGCACAATTCATCAAAAAATGACTTAGATCCACTTTTTATAAAAAATAATTTAGGTTCATTTCTCACAAAAAACCACATATATCCACTCTTTAGAAAAAATCACCTTGATACTTAAAAAATATTTTTAAATAAAATACCTAAAAGGTAAGTCTTTGACAAAGGACTAAAGGCATGATTCAACAAATAATGACCTACCCTCATAAAATATTTTTAGTAAGAGCATATGAGTTCCTAAGCATTCTATAAAATGCACTTAGAGGCATATATATATTATATGCAATATGCCTACAGGTAAATACGCATTTTATGAAATAGGCCTACCTAAAATGGGTCTCAGGATAAATACATATTCTATGGAATATGTCTATAGGTAAATTTATATTATATAAAATGTGCCTACGGACAGATATATGTATTCTATGAAATGCCCCAACGGGCTAATAAATATTTTACGGAATGAGCTTATAGGCTAACAAACATTTTGCGGAATATGACTACAAGTAAAATATTATAAAATCAATCTTCTTTGTAAAGGACCAATACAATTGTCAAATTTAAGCTAAGGTCTATAAAATATTAAGGACCCAAAAACATGACAAATGTCCAAAGATTACTTACCGTGAATAAGTAGTGACATATATTAATGTGCCTACATGCATGAGCTTTGGTTGACACTTTGTCGTGAATAAATATTGACACATATTAAAATACATCTTCATGCATGAGCTTTGGCTGATACTTGTCATAAGAAAAATATCATATAAGCTCTCTAATCAACTCATAAGTTTCTATATAAAAGCCAATACCCTCATTTGAAGGTGAAAGAGAAAAAAAAGGCATAAAAACTCTGTCCATCTCACTTTAAATTTTCTCTTTTTAAAAGTTAAGTAAAAAAAATTAACTTAAACATCAAAAGATTATTATCGACACACGCGGCCTCTTTTGAATTTTTTTTTTTGTTGGCATAATAATTAACTACAAGAAGACATGTGATTTGAGACGCTTAAAGAAAAAAAAAATACAAGAAATTACATAAGTTGATTTAGAAGAAGTCTGAAGCATAAATCAATCACTGTACATTGAGCAAAAATTTGCATCAATAAGTTTGTTAACTAGTAAAGAGATTTTTAGTAGGATATGTCAATCTATCCAACTCAAAATGTTAGGATTTACCCAAAAAAAAAAAATGTATAAGCTAGCCTAACTTCAGCCTGCAAGCTTTAAGCTTAGATCACATAGTAAATTTAAGGATACAAACTCAAAAATATAAAATTTGTATATAGTGGACCTAGTTATAAGTCTTATGTAAAAGCTTTGTAATATATAAAATATAAATATTCAAATTAAAAAGACAAAAGAAAAGAAAAAAAATCAAAATGAAAGATCAAAACAAGTTTGAGACTATTCTATTCCTAACCTTAAATTAAACAAGTGAAACAAATGCATGACAACAAAAGACACCAGCTATCTATCACAAAACCAATCTTCAGGCCTCACAACCATCATTGTTACCAATAATCATTGGCCTAGCGTCATGAGTACAGATGGTAATTTGAAGGCTTGGATTGAACTTTTTCAAGCCTAAACCTAGGCTCAAGTTATTGATTGTAAGCCCAAATCCTCCAAAAATCTATCCATACTTAGACAGGCTAGGCTTGAGCCAAAAGGTTAAGGGCTTAGGTTAGGCTTGGGTCAAAACTGAGCTTAAATAATTTTTTTAAATGAATTTTTAATAGAGTTTAAAATAATAAAAAATAAAGGAACACTAAAATTAAATATGAATAATTGATTATACCATATGTAATATACTAATAATTAAATATACAAGAGCTATAATATATAATAAATTATATATATAAATTTAAAATATAAAGTTCATAATATATAAAATAAAAATTTTTATTTATAAAATATAAATTTAGACTTTTTCTGTGAGCCCATATCCAGACTCCCCTATGATTTTTAAAATTTTTAGCTCATAATTAGGTACATTCGCTACATGTTGGGTCTAAAGTCATGAGCCTAAATGAGTCTTTTATAGGCCGGGCCAAGCTCGGGCTTTTTTGCCATCACTAATTACAAGTTCGAAAATCAGTGTAGTAGGTAGTAGGCAGCCGCGTGAGTCATGAGCCCAACATGCAACGCAGCAACAAACCTAGCACCAGAATTGGATGCAGCATGATGCATGGGTGCAGCAGCAATGAACCTACTCCAAATCTTGAACCCATGTGATCTTTAAGGTAGAAAAGATGTGCCAGTTTCAATTATTTCATTTCTTCTAAAAAAATTTAATTTCTTTATACATAAACACATATTAGTTTTTGTATTAACTCATATATGTTATGAAATTACAAATCTTCTTTTCCTTGTTTACTTATTTACTAGTATTTGTCATTTGTTATCTGGTATTGCTAATATTTTGTGTGTTGGATAATTATTTATAATTTAAGTTTTTTTTTAGTTTATAACTTTATTAAAAATTTATTTAAAAATTAATAAAAACCCAAACTCTGCTAGCGACTTTTGAATTGGATACCTATCAAGCCCTCTCAACAAAATTATCTAACACGTTGCATGACAAAGAGGTTCTTATAAGTAATTGGAGCCTTGTGTACGAAAGTAGCACTTCATAAAACTAGTTGGTAAACTCACAACTTTGTTTTCAGCATCGATGAAGTGACACGCATGTTTCAGTCGAGATCCTCACTCTCCACTGTATTAATAAAATGGGTCAAGACGTAATCATTCGTTTTGCTAGAGCTTCAAAGTTTTTACTTTTTTGTTGCATTCCACATGTTTTCATTCGCTCTAACTTTTCAATGATTGCCTCCGTATATAATGTTTAAATGAAAGAAGATGACTTGGAAAAAAAAAAAAAAAAAGAATCCACCAACATTGCCTTGCATCTAGCCCTTTATGTATTTACCTATAATTGTATTTACATGCAGAAGGATACTAAAAAAGAATTTTTTTTCTTTTTTTCTTTTTCATATAACGTACAAGTGTCTTGTTAGGTATAAGCATTGAATTTTAATTTCAAGAAATTTGTTTGAGCTCTTGCATGTATGCTCGACCGTTCAATCTAACTCGAGATGTCATTAGATTTTTGGGGGAATATATGCAATTTTATTACAAGAAATTATGAATTGTATATCCTTAGTTTACTCAATTATCAAATTTATTACAATATTTTTAAGGTATATCAATCGTTCACCCTAAGTTAATAAAATATATCTGTCGTCTATTAAACTATTAGTTATCATTTAAATATGATAATGTTAGAGGGGTAATTTAATTTTTTAATGATATAAATGATAATTTAAGAGTATATAAGTGATAATAAGAGATTTTAAGGATATACAAGTGATAATTTTTAAAAATAAATTTATTAATTTACTATAATTTTGTTAATTTTTAAACAGTAACTAACGGTTTAGTGGATGATAAATATATTTTGTGAATTTAGGGTGAATAATTAATACACCTTAAAAATATTATAATATTTTTTATAAAAATATAAATTTAAAGTATATAAATGATAATTTCTCTTTATTATTTTAAACTAACCAAGATAATTAAAAGATAGACAGAAATTGGAAGGAAACAAAATCACATAATTTATTAGTCCATTAAAAAGATTGGGATCTTTCGAAAGCTACCGAATATTTGTTTCAAATCAAAACTTGAATCTAACTATCTAAGGGAGGCATGATTGAGGTCTGGCAGTCTAATCAAGTAGCTCAAAATCGTCATCAATGATCTCACAAAGAAAGAAAAGACAAGAAAAATCTTACGTATGTGATAAAAAAATGATAGACCTATGTGAAATTATTTTAACTGTTGTTTCATTGTCAATGATGAATGAATAAATTAAACAATCACAAACCCTTTTAGTCAAACATTTTGCACTCCCAAGTTAAATTTTGTATCCACCAAATCCGAAAGAGATTTCATCATTGAAATATGAACATATAGGTTGGGACTCTGCTCGTTCGCTGCTCGTGCTGTGCTGTCACACATCATTTGTATTATTTGTTGGAGCCGTTGCCGTAAACAAACGTAAGAAGGGGGGTAAATACATTGAACTCCCTGAGTTTTTTTCTTTTTAATTATTTTGAAAATAAGGAGATAATTTCACATTCGTACTCCTTGCCTGTTGCCTCCAATTGACATTATCGATTACTATTATGTTTCCCACGCAGGGACTGGGGAGTGTGTACCTTAACACGAAGGTTATTCAAACTATTTCAGTAGAGTCAGGGACCCATTTGCTTGAATTGACCACATTGTGCCCGTTTTTGTCAAAACTTAAGAACTTGGAGATCCCAAAGTTGTTACAGCATTTCAGAAGCTTGATGTCAACATTTTCAAGAGCTTCAGATCTTTAAATTTGAGATTGTGACCCACTCTCATCTGTCATTCATTGACTGAATGATTATATATTGATAATTAGGTATTTATTAAAAATATTATCCCTTTGATTGATTGTGCTAATACATTTAGGATGCGACTAGCTTACTTTATTGTATTATACTACATATTCTTGTATGGTATATTTTATTAGGGTACATTATGTTAAGTTGTAATATAGCATTGTGTTTGCTATAGTATGGACTGTATTATTTTGTATATTATTTAAAATGATATTATTTTATATACTAATTTTATTTAAATTTATTAATATTTTAGGATTTTATTATTAAATTATTAAATTATATATTTATTTTAATAATATAAAAATTATTTATTGATACACCATGATTAAATAATAAAATATTACAATATTGTAATACTACTATAACTTAATTAATAATTTTATATTATAATATAATTTATTTCTATATATTAATTATTATAGAAAAGTGTAACTTGATATTACATTGTAAAAATATAGTATTGTACCATTATAATATAATTTATATTATACTATAAAACAATATAATACTAAATTATCTATTTATTTTTATTTATTAATACGAATATAATTGTTTGAATTAAATTTATTTTTAAATTTAGCATTTTAAATTTTATTAAATGATTAAATAAAATTAAAATACTTTTTACATATTTAAAGTAAAATAACAAAAAATGAGAGTAAAATTCTATTTTAATTATTTAGTAATTAAATATTTATATTGATTAATATTCATATTATTATTTTTATTTAAAAATAAATATATATGAATTAATATTTACTAAATTTAAAATTTTTAATTTATAGAATAATAAAAATAAATGATCATATTTAAAATATGAATATTACGTTGATGCACTGCAGCTTAAACCTTCCCATCCCTATGGGGTTATTTTATTCACCTATTATTGCATTAGCCACCATTTTAATGTAACACAATGCAAAACTAGAAATTTCATCCAAACATGGGTTAGCATAAGAATAATGTTTTAGTGTAATGCAATACAATGTAATAGAAGCTGTCAAAGGCATCCTTAAGGATTTGACATAGTGCTGCCATCTAAATAGTTATCTTATGATGTAGCCTATAGTTTAATATTTATTGAGAGTTCTATTATGGGAAGTCTATGCGTGTAACGTATTGGTGGTTAATCATACCATGAAAAATAATTTTCCATAATAAAGTGAAAGCCATTATTTATTTATTTATTTTTCTCTTGATGATGTTTATGTGCATAGTTTGAGAAATATTGCAAATTCTCGTTAAGGATTAGTAGAAAATCACTTAATCTTTTATGCTATTTTCAAATACCATTGAAATCTAAAAAGGGTGTTTATAGTCTTTCTTTAGAATCCTCAATTATCTCCTTCACGCATGCAGGTGCTCAAAAAAATAATTAGTCAAATTTATAGAATAATAATCAGTTGTGCAACTGGATAAATGCTTAAAAAAATTGTATATTATTATTTAATTTATAGAATAATAATCAGTTGTGTGATTGGATAAATGCTTAAAAAATACTATATTATTGAGTTTTTTTAACTGATTATGATAATTAGAGTATAACTCATATTACATGAGACTATAATTTATATTTATATAAAATTATTACCAGAATTAATTTACATTAAGTTCTTGCAAAGTACTATCCAGATTTTAACCCTTACTAATAAAAGTCAGTACTCAATCATTTTATGACGCATGAAATCTACCAAGTTAATCATAGAATATTTAATTAAAAGCCTAAAATTGCAGCATAATAACACATGTAATTAAATAAACTCTCAATTATTTTAAAAATCTTTTATTTTATGTTACTAATAACTGCCCTTTAGATTTTATTAAATGGCTTTTAAATAATTTTTTATTTGAGCTTTGTCCCCCTCTCTATTTTTTGAAAAAAAAAATTTAAAAATAAAGTTACTAACAACTTGAATGCCCGAGGCAATAAAATTTAATATCACAAAAATAATTTGGAGAGATAAGTTAGTTAAATTTATATAATAATAATCTTGGGCGACTGTCTAAATGCTCCAAAACTAACAAAAACTATATTATTAACTCATCATATATTCTGATCATTCTCAATAAGGACAGATAAATTGGTTTCATAGATTAATAATCAGGTGGGCGACGGGATAAATGCTCAAAAAAATAATTAATTATCTAACTCGAACATGCCCAAAGTCGCTGAAACTAAAATATATTCCCATGTGATCTGAAGTGATGTCCTCTCAGCAGAAAAAACTGAAAGTGAAGTGAATGCGATGCGATTCTAGATAATATGTACGCACTCGCCGCTCAACTTTCACTGCCCCGATAAGAACTGTAAAAAAGAAATATTTTTAACGCAATTTTGTGTTATATAAGGTATAGCTTCTGATGAGTGGCCATGTGGCCGTTACGTGTCATGTGAAAGTTCCCGTCAGACGCATACAACAAAAGATCCATTTATGTCAGTTTATGCAATTGTGATCCACTTTTCTCCATTCTGTGACTCATAAAAACTTCCTAAATCTAAGCCATCCAATTGCATTATCATAAAAGGTATTGAATTTCATGCAGATAAGTCAATTTATCATTTTTTAAATATTTTGAAGGTCCAGTTTTGGCTTGCTTAATTCATGGAGGGTTTTTATATAAGGAGAGAGTAATTGTATGTTCATTTGACTGTTTTACTGCATCTGGGTATCTTGAATTTCATTCAGATTTTGATTTAATGCTCACTATAATGGTGGCCATAGAGATAGCAGCAGTCGTGACTGTTGTTTTTTATATTCATGTTGGACTGTAACGTAAAAACTCTTGCATTGAATTCTTCTGGGTTTTTGAAGAATGTTGATACATTGTAATGAAAATTTTAAATAAAGTTGCTTGCTTGGAAATTGAGATAATTCTTACGACAAATAAAAGTGGTAGTAAACAGAAATGATTGGATTTTTCTTGATGCTTGATTGATTATTTCCTTTGATTCGTGGATTATCAATTTTTTCGCTTTTTCTGAACTGGTAATGTGCCAGACTGCAGTGCAATTGCCCGGCTCGCTAGTCACACTCTAGCTGTTTAATTACTGGTGAACTAAAAATTCCAACGGGCTGTTTTGAGTTTCTTAGTTTTGCCTGGAATGTGTGCGTCAACGACCGATGGGTGAATTTTCATTCAGTGAGCATATTTCTGTGCTGGTTACTTCACTTGCAATTTCTTGTTGTGAGAAATGGTTATGTTGCAAGTAAGACTTTGGATATTTGCGTAAGTAAAAGATTAGCGACTTATTTGAGCTTGAAAAATGGCGATGGCGTCCACAGTAAAGGTGGTTCTCGGCTCGATAGCCTTTGCAATCTTTTGGGTAATGGCAGTTTTCCCAGCTGTCCCTTTTCTACCAATAGGGAGGACTGCAGGATCCCTCCTTGGGGCTATGCTTATGGTCATTTTCCGAGTCATAACCCCTGATCAAGCCTATGATGCAATTGATCTCCCTATTCTTGGACTTCTCTTTGGAACAATGGTTGTCAGCGTATATCTGGAAAGAGCAGATATGTTCAAATATTTGGGGAAGATGCTCTCGTGGAAAAGCAGAGGACCAAAGGACTTAATTTGTCGAATCTGCTTGATTTCAGCCATCTCAAGTGCTCTTTTCACCAACGACACCTCTTGTGTGGTGTTGACTGAATTTGTATTGAAAATTGCAAGGCAGCATAATCTTCCACCTCATCCATTTCTCCTTGCCCTTGCATCAAGTGCTAACATAGGGTCATCAGCAACTCCAATTGGCAACCCCCAGAACCTGGTTATAGCCGTTCAAAGCAAGATTCCATTTGGGAAGTTTCTAATTGGAATTCTCCCTGCAATGTTCGTGGGAGTAGCTATGAATGCTGTAATTCTTCTTACCATGTACTGGAAATTGTTATCCTCTCATAAGGATGAAGAAGATGCAACTGCAGAAGTTGTTGCAGAAGAAGATGTGACTTCTCATCGATTCTCACCAGCCACAATGTCTCATTTTACATCCTTAAACTCTCAGGAGTGGAACTCTAGATTGGAATCTATGAGTTTTCAAAATTCTCCCAACGTAAACGGAAACGTAGGTCATGCTGAGACTCTAAGAATCCGAAATAGTTCAATTGAGAATGAGATCAACAGGATATCTAGTGGTACATCTGAGTCTGCAAGGATTACAAATGAATCAAAAGATGTGTCAACTGATGGAGGTTCTCAGAGAAGGGAGGAAACTGTCCCTTCAAGAGGAATTGCATCAGTAATTACTTTGGTCAATGTTCTTTTACAGCAATTGTCACAGCGAAAGGAAAATTTGAGTAGTGAGTGGAAAAGAGTTTTGTGGAAATCTTGTGTCTACCTTATTACCCTAGGAATGTTAGTTTCCCTACTTATGGGTCTGAACATGTCCTGGACAGCAATTACTGCTGCACTTGCTCTTGTGGTTCTTGATTTCAAGGATGCTCGACCAAGTCTCGAAAAGGTAAAATCTATGACCCGAATGCTTCTTCTTCCTTTCTTGTCTCAATTAAGTTTGTATATTTTCAAAGCATATCACATGATAGGTTTGATGCTTTTGCATCATATATATTAATTTAAGTTTTCTTCCCCTTTTTGATCAGGTGTCCTATTCGCTTTTAATTTTCTTCTGTGGAATGTTCATCACAGTCAATGGTTTCAATAAAACTGGAATTCCAAGCGCTCTATGGGAATTCATGGAGCCCCATGCAAAGATTGATCACATCGGAGGCATAGCAGTTCTCGCTGCTGTCGTACTAGCCCTGTCAAATTTGGCTTCCAATGTTCCAACTGGTATGTTGATGTTTTTCTCTTGCACATATCTATTCAATAAGATTTCTTCTAAAGCAAGAAACCTGGCCATAAAATTTGATGTTTGCAACTTTTTAATTATTGTCAAATTCCTGTAAGTTTGTTGGGTCTCACATAGACCTGTCTAAAAATAATGAACAAATAAATAATTAAATGATCTTTAGTCATTCACACTGTAGTAAATTTGGTGAAATTCATGATGCTGTGGAATGTAAAGCAAGAAATTTTTTTCAGAAGGCTATTCTGGTGCACGCTTCTTCTGATCTGCATCTCTCTGCCAGTATGAAAAAGGATTTACTGAAAATTTCTACATAATCTCAATCCTACCATCTGCATATCTAATATTTCCTTTAAATATACGTTCATTATTCATTCGGATACATACCAAAACAGTTTAAATTGGAAACCATCTATTCTCATATTGAATGGACCATCCACCTGCCCGAGAAGCAAGTTAAATAACCTGTTTTATATTATCTTAGTTCTTCTGCTTGGAGGCCGTGTGGCAGCATCAGCAGCTGCAATTTCTGTCGCCGACGAGAAGAAGGCATGGCTCATTTTAGCTTGGGTCAGCACGGTAGCCGGGAACCTCTCACTATTGGGATCAGCCGCCAACTTAATAGTATGCGAGCAAGCCCGCCGTGCTCCACATCTTGGGTACACCTTATCTTTCTGGAATCATCTTAAATTTGGAGTACCGTCTACTCTGATAGTCACAGCTATTGGTTTGCCATTGATAAGATGATGCTGTTATTTCTAAGCAGAAAATGTGTGCATTTTTTGCTTGAGAGAAGGCGGGAATTTTCCAGCAAGGCTTCAATGATGGACTGTGCATCTGTACCTTTCTTTTCGGTTATATACGTACATAGGCCAAGATTTTGTTCCAACAAAGCTGCTCCAGTACCAATCCTTCCCCAAAAATTAAAAAAAAAAAAAGACTTCTACATGATGCTGTGTGTATTTTTTTTTTTTTTTTGGGTGACATTGGTATTGAGGTTGTTGTGGTCCTTTTAGATTTAAGTATTTTAATTTCGTTTATTTAGATAAATAATTTTTATTTAATATATTAATGACAAGGTTTTGATGTTCACAAACTACAAGAATTAGAGTACAGTAAACAAATGCGAATAAATAAAGAAATTGCAAAAAAAAAAAATTATGAGCCTTGTTCTGCTAGTCTTCTAGCTCTAAGCTAAGGGAACCCGAGCCACTCGTTCTTGGATCTTGGGTGAATGCCGGAACCATTGTCGGATAACGCTTCGAATCGAGATACCAAAACTGAAAAGCGTAATTAAAAAGTAACTCTAACAGCGGGCAAGACCTGCATGGGTCTTTCCAGTCGCCGGATCCAACAAATCATTGCGACAATATACTCAGAGCCCAATGGCCAGGCCCAGTATAACATGTCCCCACGGTCAAAGATGACACTGACAAATATAATAAGTTCTGATTTGTGACTCGCCCAAACTCACGAACCGAAAGACATTGACTCATGGGATCTTTGCATGAGCTCTTTTCAAATTTCAGATTTTCAGTTCATGGTTTTTGACTCATCAATTGTCTCTTGCATGAGCTTTTCAACATCACGTGGTGTATGCAATATAAAAATATATACACGTACGTATAGTATTTCTGTTTCATCAATAAAACCATGGATCTATACGTAATTGAACTTAAAAAATTGTGGGGTAAATGTCATCTTGTACAAACGATTTAATATATATATGTGTGTGTGTGTGTGTGTGTAGTGTACGTACACACAACATCTTAACATGCTGCTGGCGTTTGGCATATGGTCCCCCCCGGGTCATTTATATCCTAAAAAACTTGAAACGTTCTTGACATGCGGCCATGAAGATGAAATTAGACCGTTGATTTCATTCTAAATGGGTCACTGTCATTTTTTTTTTTTTTTGTACACAAGTGGAAACCGCAAGGAACGGAGGAACAATAATAATAAAGATTTTAAGTACGGTTATAAATTATTACACACTCAAATAAATAAATAAATAAATAACATGTGAACTTTAATGGAAAGAGATAAGGAATTTCTATCATATCAAATTCTACCTTACTTTTCCTTCCCCACCCCCCACTCCCTCTTTTAAACCCAAGATCGCTAAAGTCAATCTTGAACATTGAATCAATTCTTAAGGAGTCATTTTCATACTAATGTACAGTGATACGACACTTTAAAGTTTATAGAGTACATTACACCACCCAAATTGACATTAAGAATTAACCATTTTTTTCTTTCATATTCACAATGAAATAAGTAGGCACTCCTGTTTTCCAAGAACGATTGATTAAATTGGTCTGGAAAACTCAATTTTAAATTTTGGACATAAATTCATTCGAAACCCCCGTATTTCTAAGAAGACCAAAATAATAATAATAAATAAATAAATAATCTGGGTATTAGATAAGCATCCGCATGAAAAATGAGGACGAAAATGAAATACATTTAAAGTTTTACGAACAAACATCATGCATTGTCTTGTTTCCTATCATATTAAAAAAAAAAAAAAAAAGAGAAAGAAAAAGAAAAGAGAGGCAATTGATAAGTTGCCAACAAACATGATAAGAAAGTGAGATGGGGCGGAGGCGTGCATGGCACGTGCAAGAGTGATTCATCTCCCCTTGCTGCTTGCTTCCTTGAGTTAGGCCATCTTTCATTTCCAATGACACTCACCCTCATTAATTTCACCTTTTGCTTTGCTAGTACAACCATAAATAAATTAAAATTAATATGTTGATAGGCTTACTTATCGTTCACTTATTGTATTTTTCAAGAAAAAAAAAATTAAGGGAATTTTCTTTTCTTATAGATTTTTCATTTTAAGTTATAAGAATTTGTTACATGTAACGATAAGCACGCATATACATACGTAGCTCCGTAGCTAGAAAATTTTAGATGACTATATTAAAGTCAACCATTAAGTCAAACTCGTTTTATTAACACTGGATTTTTAAGCGTACAAAGTCTTTGGCAGAAATTTGGAAACCACACAGAGGTCAACTTACCTCCAAATGCTACTGAAATGATCGTTTGTCATCGAATGGAAAGCAATTTGATTTTTTTTTCTTTTTTGGGTTGTAATTGAAAACATATTGTGTAGAGACTTTTTGTTGGGTAACGTTTTTCCATGGGAATACAAATTAAGTATGTTTCACGTTCCATATATGCTAAATATCTGATTCAAAAAATTAAAATAATAATTTTTCATGAGCAAGAGATTCTGATTATTTGATAACGCTCTCAGACAAATTAAACATATATTAGATAAAGTATTTTAATGATTCATCACTCACTTATTGATTAAAGTGAGACCATTCTACCGCATAAGGGTCTATAAACAGCTAATTACAATATAAATTTCATTGATTGAATGTACATTTATCATTGAATTTAAATATCAAATAATTATATATGAATAATTTTTGTAATTAAACTTGGATCTCCTAAATTAAAGTTCGAGAACTATTGTTTTTAAAAATTATTTGGCCCCCTCCCCCCAAAATATCTTTTCTATAATAAAATCCTTGCAAACTCAGTGAAATAAAAATAAAACTTAGAAAATGACTTAATACAAAAAAAAGTTAATTTTTAAATAAAATTTAAGTTTTATTTATTGCGATTTCATGCTATTTAATTTCACATTTTCATTAACCTTTTAATAAATTTGAATCATCGTCAATATTTTTTAATTTAAACTCTTTACTTAAAATTTCAATCCAAATATCGAGCCATTTATTTCAAGTCATTTAATGGTGGACGACCATTATTCGAAGCAATGCCTAAAAATTAAAAAGAAAAGTCAAAAAAGTATTGGGTGAGATAAATTGCGTCATATCATCGGGAAATTGATAAAATTAACATATAATATTAAATAAAACGTACTAGGTGAGTTAAATTATATTGCATTACCATAGGATCACTGGAGCATCACACTAAATTTTAAAAAAATATTAAAAAAAATCTCAACGAGATTCATCGTGTCATTGGACAGCCTCAAATATAGTACAACAATAAAATAAAAAAAATAATTACCCAAAAAAAAAAGACACTTTCATCTTGCAATAATCAAATACAGAACATAATATTAACACAGTACGTAACGTTTTGAAATGACACATGGACACACATATACTTGTTGCATAATAAATTTATAATTAGCAGCAAGATGACGTGGCATGCTCCATCAGTCCATCCTCCCCCAAAGTTTTTTTTTTTGTTTTTTTGCCCCTTTTTTTTGGGTAACTAACGGTTGAAAACGAGTTTACTGTACTGGGAAATTTACCCATGAGACAGTGACCATTATTACTGTTTAATAATATAATATAATATATAAATGTTTTTTTTTTTGGGGGTTTAATAATGTAAAATCAACGCACAGACAACTCCATGTCTTGGGCTCAGACATACTTTCTCTCTCTTCCCTTTCTTTCTCTTTCTCTCTCTACATTTCTATCACTCTCTGTCTTCTTTTAACGCGATCTCTCTCTTTGAACTCAACAACAACAAAGTTCTTCTTGCGGAGGAATCCCTTAATACGCTGCCGTTTTAACTAGGGTTCTTTCATTTCTCCACGATTCCATTCAACCAATTCTCATCTCAGCATTACGTAGCCAATCTCTCCGACGTACGTTTCTTCTTCACTTCAGATTTAAACTGCCGTTAGAACATGTGCCAGTGAGTACAATTTTTTGTAGTTATTATTATTATTTTTTTATGTCTTTATTTTTAGCCTGTGCAGAGATCTGTCTATTAACGTCGTCGTTTTGAACTAAGTTAAAGATCGTACAACTCTGTTTAGTTCCTTGGGGAAACATCTGGTTATCTTTAGTGAATGAATTTCAGATTTTATTTTTATCGCACGTTTTTATTTTGCCAGTTCCTATATGTAGTCAGAAATTTGAACTAATATGATTTGCGTTGTGATTATTTATAATGCACGTACAAGACGTGCTTAATTTACGCTGTTTTAAGTAAAAAATGTGGTTCCTTTTTGAGGTTGTTGGATGAGGTGGCTTTGCTAGGCATGAATCAGTCAAATTGGCTGACTAATTTTGACTCTTCATATTGCCTGTGAGCTCTCTTTTTCTTTTTTTGATAAGTTCATTGGTTCAGTATAACATTCAGACATGCAATTTTTCTCACTTTTGTGTAATTTAATTTTGGAGTTGACATTGACACAGACGGAGTCTTGCTGATTATTGACCATGGTATATTTTTCATTGTTTTTTTTTTGTTCAGGTTTTAGAATTTTAGAATAAAGTGTTCCATGATTGGTTGTTGCTTTTAGAAATGGAATTGCCTTAGAAGAAATTTCCAGCTGCTTTATTCTTTTTTTGTAAATATTGAAGAATAAGAAAAATGCGATCTTGGTGGGGAAAGTCATCGTCGAAGAAAAAGGCCAGTAAGGATGGTATCATTTGCACAATACATCAAAAAATTAAGATCACATGTGAAGGTAAAGCAAGCAGTAAGTCAGGAGGGTCTCGAAGACATTGCAATGATACAGTTTCGGAGCTAGGATCCCAGTCCCGAGCAGAATCTAGATCAACTTCCCCTTCCAAGCAAGTAGGGAGGAGTCAAAGTTTTGTTGAAAGGTCCAATGCTCAACCACTTCCACTTCCTGGGTTGCGCTCTGCAGCTGTAAGTCGTACAGCTTCTGAAATTAGTATCTCCACTAAGCCAAAACTGGAAAAAGGTTCCAAGTCTTCATTGTTTTTACCTCTTCCAAGACCGGCATGCATACGTAGCACGGCAAATTCTACTGACTTGGATGGAGATCTGATCACCGCCTCTATTTCCAGTGAGAGCTCCATTGATAGTGATGATCAAGCTGACTCCCGTCATCACAGTCCACTGGCAAATGACTATGACAATGGAACTAGAACAGCTGCAAGCAGCCCTTCCAGGTTAGCCTGCTTGTAACTCATTAACCTTGACGCTTTGACAATGGATAAAAATGTAAATGTATGGGAAATTTGTGTTCACATGTTATTGATGTTTTATTATATCTACTTATCCCTTGTCAATTGACTCCATCTTTCTTTCCACCCCTGAAGTGCGATGCCCAAGGATCATCTTTCCAATGCCACTCAAGCAAATTCAAGAGAGGGAAAAAAACCGGCAAATCTTTCATTGAGTAATCGTCTCTCCCCATCACCTAAACAAAGACGTTTAAGTGGTCATGTGCCAAATCTACAGGTTCCGTATCATGGTGCTTTCAGCAGTGCCCCTGACAGCTCCTTGTCAAGTCCCTCCAGAAGTCCACTGAGAGCATTTGGCAGTGAGCAAGTTGTGAATACTGCTTTCTGGTCTGGGAAGCATTATGCAGATGTCACATTACTTGGCTCTGGCCACTGCTCTAGTCCAGGTTCTGGTCAAAATTCTGGGAATAATTCGATGGGAGGTGATATGTCAGGACAGTTATTTTGGCAACAATTACAAAGCAGGGGTAGCCCAGAATATTCCCCAATACCTAGTCCCAGAATGACTAGCCCAGGCCCCAGCTCCAGAATCCAAAGTGGTGCTGTCACCCCTATTCATCCTAGAGCAGGAGGTGCACCCATTGAGTCGCAGACAAGCTGGCCTGATGATGGAAAACAACAAAGCCACCGCTTGCCTCGTCCTCCTGTAACAATATCCAACTCCTCTCCTTTTTCTCATTCAAATTCAGCTGCAACATCACCCTCTGTGCCGCGAAGTCCGGGAAGAGTAGAAAATCCAGTTAGCCCTGAGTCACAGTGGAAAAAGGGAAAGATGCTGGGTAGAGGCACATTTGGACATGTTTATGTTGGTTTTAACAGGTTTGTGGTTTATGTTTGTTTTAACAGGTTTATCACAAAGAATATTGCTTTTTTTTAAAAAAAAATTAATATATGTGCACTTTGATTTTATTAATAAATGGCTTGCAAAATAATTGTATTAACCTCCCATCAAATTTAGTACATTAGCAAGCTAATTAGTTGAGATCAGTGTTAGCAGATTTTCTTGATTATCGATTACTAATGGCTCATTAGGACTGAGGTTTCTAAATATGATGTTTTGATCTGTTTTTGTATTTTTACATATTGGTCATTATTTAAGTTTTTATATATCTGATTTCTCTTCTTCACTGGTCCAGTGATAGTGGTGAAATGTGTGCAATGAAGGAGGTTACATTATTCGATGATGCCAAGTCAAAGGAGAGTGCTAAGCAGCTGATGCAGGTATGATCACTTCCAAGAATAACAGTCAGCTTTCAGTTTATTGGATAACGGTATCCCATCCCCCCCCCCCCTCCTTCTTGCATGCTTTCTTTGAATAGTTTATTTAATTGCTCCCTTGTTGTGTAAGCATATGCATAGCTTTAAGAAAACATTCTTACTCGAGTTCTGTGGCAGGAAATTGTATTATTAAGTCGCTTACGGCATCCAAACATTGTGCAATACTATGGATCTAAAACAGTAAGTATTTTTGTTCTATTTCCATTCACCTGCAGCATGTGACAATTGTTATTTACATTGTCATTTCATATGGTACAAATATGACTTTTGGATTTTTCTCCGGAATAGGTTGAGGACAAACTTTATATATACCTGGAGTATGTATCCGGTGGGTCAATTTATAAACTTCTCCAGGAGTATGGACGGTTAGGTGAACCGGCAATTCGTAATTATACACAACAAATCTTGTCTGGGCTTGCATACTTACACTCAAAACATACAGTCCACAGGTGATAATCCTCCTATTCTTGAATAAGTTTGAAGCTGCTATATACAGATTAGTTTCTCTGCTCAATTTATACATTGTTTGTATTCTTAAATAAAAGGCATTTCTTTTACAGGGACATTAAAGGAGCAAACATACTTGTGGATCCAAATGGGCGGGTGGTCAAGTTGGCAGATTTTGGGATGGCAAAGCATGTAAGTTTAGGCATAATAATTTCTTTTAATAAATGTATAAATTGCATTTGATTAAATGAAAATTTAACGAAACGCTAAATGCTCTGTGCAGATTGCCGGGCAGTCATGTCCATTATCATTCAAGGGAAGCCCTTACTGGATGGCTCCTGAGGTCAGAAATTTTTTCTTTTTGTACCTGAACTCATTAATAGCAACATGGTTCTCAATTGTGATATCAAATCTAAATTTACACTCAGGTTATAAAGAACTCAAGTGGTTGCAATCTTGCTGTTGATATTTGGAGTCTTGGATGCACTGTTTTGGAAATGGCTACGACAAAACCACCTTGGAGCCAGTATGAAGGGGTCAGTACTGAAGCAACAGAAACAATCTTAAATTTTCATCTTTCTTATACAGAAAATGATAGTTTATGTTGTCCAGTTGGAGCTCAGTTCTTTGTATGAGATAGTTGCATGTTATGATCTGCAGGTTGCTGCTATGTTTAAGATTGGGAATAGCAAGGAACTCCCAACAATTCCAGATCACCTCTCTGATGAAGGAAAGGATTTTATTAGGCTGTGTTTGCAACGTAATCCCTCAAACCGTCCAACAGCAAGGCGGCTTTTGGATCACCCTTTTGTGAAGGGTGCTGCACCTTTGGAAAGACCTATTCTGGTCTCTGAACCTTCAGATGTCCGCCCTGGAGTTACAAATGGTGTAAAAGCTCTGGTAGTTTCATTTCTCTTGATATTCCATTTCGTCTCTATCAGGATTGAGATTGTTGTGTATGCTTGATATTTGCTGCATGTTCTCCCTTTGGGTTCCTCATTATTTTAGCAATGGAATTTAGCCATACTAAGAATATTAAAATGGTGATATTGTCTTGATATGCTTTTCACATTCTTAACGGTCTCATATCTTTAATGTGCAGAAGGCATTATAGAATTTTTTTCTGTGAAACAATTATTCTGTAGGAACTTAATGTACATCAATTTTAAACTTTCAGTGTTAGAGATATGCAATTCTTCTAGTTGGATAATTGTTTGACTCATGGTTGGAAAGAAGATGTGCAGAATGTAGTAAAAATTGTTCTTAAACCTCAGGCAAAAACAGATGATCATTATATAACTTATTCTTTTTCTGGCTACTATAACATGGGAGTCTTATTTAATTAAATCTCTCAAGCAAAATATTGACAATCTTTCTAAATTCAGGTTCCTTCCTAGCCATATTGACATAATGTGTGCGGTAAAGCTCCATTAGGTTAGTACACTGAGTTGTACTAACTATAGCAATTAAAGCTGCAGGGATGTTTAAGGCACCTTGCTAGTTTATCTTTAGTTGAGTATCACAATGACATAAAGGTTTAGGGAAGTGGACGATACTTACTACAGTTGGGTGTTTAATGTTATTTAGGGATAACATAGAATCAACTTTTTCCATCAAAACTCGGATTTGTGTACGGACAACAGCTGTTCCAGTTACATGGAGATTTTGGGGGCAAATGTGAAGTAAGGCTTTAGTCAATAAATTTAGGTTTAGAGGGACAAGTGAGACGCTGAAGTAAACTTACTATACCAAATCTAGAAAATGATTAGTCCTGTTATTTTAACTTATTGTGATAAGCTTAGACAACAGTGATGAGACTTTTTTTTTTCCTTTATTTGACATTTGATGTGTGTTTGATTGCACGTAAGAGCAGAGAAAATTCTTTTGTGTTCTTTTCTTGGATTTTTATACTTGGGCAGTGACCTTGGGACTATCTAAAGAAACTGGCTTGTTTTCCTAATTTCCATCTAGAGTATAACCTCTTCTTTTTATGCAACCAATTTCTGACTATCGCTTTGGCTCATTAATTATCTTTCAGGGTATTGGACAACTGAGAAATGTTTCCACTTTTGATACGGAGAGACTTGCTGTTCATTCATCAAGAGTTTCGCAAACTTCTCTCAATGCCAGGTCTCTCTTTTTCTCACTTTCTTACACAAACATTAGCAATAAGAAAAGTAAATCAACGTCATCAGCTTCACAAACTCGAATTCTGATTTCAGTTACCTGATCTGCAGTGATATCAATATTTCAATGAACAGATCATGCCCTGTGTCACCCATTGGAAGCCCTCTTTTACATCCAAGGTCACCACAACACCTGAATGGAAAAATGTCTCCTTCTCCTATATCTAGCCCTCGGACCACTTCAGGTGCATCCACACCTCTAACGGGTGGCAGTGGTGCTATACCATTCAATCACCTGAAACAACCAGTTTACTTGCAAGAGGGTTTTGGGAACTTGGTGAAGCCCACAAGTAACTTTTATGGCAATGGCCCTTCTTATCAAGATACAAATCCTGACATATTCCGAGGGATGCAGCCAGGGTCACACATATTCTCAGAATTAGTACCCCCTGAAAATGATGTTTCAGGAAAGCAATTGGGAAGGCCAGTTCATGGGGAACCTTACGATGGACAGTCAGTCTTAGCTGATCGTGTGTCTCGGCAGCTCCTGAAGGATCAGGTGAACATGAATCCCTCCTTAGATCTAAGTCCCATATCTACTTTGCCCACCCGGACTAGTGGTATCTAACTTCATTCACCTTTTGGACCCACCAATCTCTGCGAACCTGAAGTTTTCAGATTGTCTCTTTGGTTCTACTAAACTATTTATTCTCAACTGCTGAGGACGCTAAGTTGTCAATAAGTTTCCAGAGCAGAAATCCATGGAATAAGTGTTTTTTTTTTTTTTTTTGGTTGGGGGGGGGGGGTTGGTGGAGGCAGGATGAAGGGGCTGGGGATGGATATGGTATTTGCCATGGCTTCATTTTCAGGCTTATGTTCTGCAGATTCTTGATCGATCAGTAACTTAAGCTGTGTGACAAAACTGATACTACTGTTGGACGGCTAGGCTAATTTATAGTGGAGGTTGCTTCCCAGCTAATAACAAACTTGCTGTTGAGGGTAGTTTGTGATATGATTCGGCGTCAACTTTGTACAGAGCAGAGTCCATAGAACGTCAACTAGTGGCTAACTGAACTATGGTATTAAGAGCTTGATTAATATTGCAGAAGGCGGCTGCCGACGATCCAATGTGGGGCTGTTCTTCAGGAGCTTAAGTATAGCTGCAAAATCAGTAAATTATTTTTAGATCATGGTGTAGAAGAGAAGAACAACTAAGTCATTATGTAGGCTAATTTTTTGGGGTCAAACTGCTGTACAGAAAGATGGAGAACAGAATTGGGTCCAGAATTTGTGTACAAAATGATCACAGATTTGTCAAGCTTCTGCATCTGTTGCAGCTAGTTCGGGTGTCACTATCATTATGAACTGTTCTACCAATTTGTTGTATGTACATTACCACATCCGTAAATTGAAGAGATCTCACTCTATGAACGTGTATCTTCTGACCATACAGAGACGTGTACGGGATTGAGAATTTGTTGATGTACTTAGATTTAATCATTGTAAATGTTCAAGTTCCAGCTCCCAGCACAAGATGCTAATCTGATGCAAAGACAGAAATCGGGTGATGACTCCTTTTTCTGATTATTCGATTTCTCCTTGTTGAGTCATATCTTTGTTTTCCAGGTTTAACTCTCATGCGGCATCTATTATCTGATGATGAATGAAGGTGAACATGTTACTGCATCACTAGAAAGACATATTTGAACCCAGCCAAGCATATATACCTCAGTATGAAGCTTGGGATCAAATATTTGAAGTAGTTATCTAATCGAAGTAACATGTACTAACTGCAATCGGTGGCCTTGCCAATTCCAGTTCACCATCAACTTATATCTTGCTATACCTTCTCCAGCAACTTGTATCAGATAAGTAGATTGAAGAGGCAAAAGCAACATATATGTTCACTAATATACCCTCCAAAGCAACTTGTATCATCTGCAATCAGATGATCCACTAGAAAAACTTGCAACAGAAAAGCAAGATCAACAGATCATATGGGTACAGAAATCTCTTGATCCTTATTGTTTTGTTACAATGGAAGAGAAAGCAGAAGTTTTTAGTAAGCAATATTCCTTATTCATGAAAACATAAACATCTATATCCTCTACGAATTTTGCGACAATCTATTGATCAAATCCAAGCTGAAATCCCACAATTTCCTTGCCAACTCGGTGTCAACAGCATGTGCGCTTGGTTGAGCTATGTTACTGTCTTGGAAATAGAGGCCAGTCTTTCCTTTAACTTGTGGATGCATCGCAACATAACATGTTGTTGCCGCCCCCTGCTTCCCAAATCAAAAAAACCGATATATGAATCTTTGGATATTGTAACAAGAATTCTGTATTTGGACATTGTAACAAGAAATCTGTAAAGATGGAAATACCTGCGGAACGTTTCTGAACACAAATTTACCAAGAAAGCCAAAAACAGCTGCAACAAACAAAAAGGAGAACATAAAGCCATGGCACAACCACGAGATGCAAGATAGAGAAGAGGAAAAGGGAAACACTTAGAAATACCAAAAGGTATCCTGTCCAATTTTTCTTAATATTATGAATACCGAGTTCCTACCTTTCCGTTGTGTCAGGATGAAACTCACGCCATAAGTTGCCAGGTATAAATTACACCATACTATGAGCACACAAGATTTAGAAAGCAAAATTAAGCTTTTACAAAATTTCGTTAACACAAGACAGGTGACCAGGAAATAATGTCCTGGAGGTGACCAGCAATTTTATTAAATTTCTAGATAATCTGTAGCTGGGTTAATACACATGCACAGTTTCCCTCCATGTAATTGTCTAAGCCAAATTTAGTTAGTTTACACTTCAGCACGAAAGATAAATTCATTCATATATTTAGAACCGCACAAAGGTATTATTTGGTGAAAGGCAGAAAAGGTTGACAAGACATATCCACTAAGTTCCCTAATTGTGCTTCTTCATGCAAGAAAAACAATCTAAATTATTAAGACATACAAAATTCTCCAAAACGAAAAAAAGCGCATCACCGAAGATTGAGTTATTACCATTCACAAAGCCCTCCTGACGGAAAAGGTTGGTGTTAATTGCTCCCGGGTGAAGTGAATTTGCAGTTATATCCACCCCCTCCTCCTGTTTAAAAACATTCCGTCAGTATAGTACAGCAAAATAAGCAGTTGATGTTTGGCATTACACTAAACCATCATTATCTACCTTAGAAAAGATTCTTTTGATGTATATTATGACCGTGACACCAAAGTACAAGTATAATTGAGTGTAAAAAGACAATAAGTGATGGAAAATATAGGTGCCATTGATAGTCATTAACATAAAATAATAGAGTGAATTGTATATGGAGACACAGGCGACTCATATCAAAAGTGAAGAACTTGTAATTCATTAAAGAAGGATCAGTAGAAAAATGCTTTCTTCTTTTAAGAAATTTTAACCTTCAAATGTCTCGCAAGCTCATTGGCATGCAAAATGTTGGCGAGCTTTGATTGACCATACGCAAGGAAATTCATGTACCTGTTCATAATAAAGTCTAGGCAATCAAACTAGCTGTGCATTTGTATAGTATGCAAATCAAACTTCATAGGTTTTCGAAGCTTTAGCTTCATAAGACTCTGTATATGACACCAATGGATATGTAAAGAATGCTCATAAATAAAATATAAGCACGTTCTATAGCATTACACCAGGAATCACATTGTAAAAGCCCTTAATGACTTTATCTGCCGAAAACTTAAATATAGCCATCAAAAAGGAATTTCCAGATACCCAACCGGTGGTACGTCTGGAAAATTTGGGAGTTTATCCATAATTCAAAGCTTCACATTCAAGTTGCTATCATTCAAATACAAAGAAAAGGAAAGGAAAAGAAAAGGGTGGCACTATCAATCTCGTCAACTTCTTAAATGTTCCATAAATAACTTGACCATATTAGATGTCTAATCAATTAATGTATGTAACTGAACAAGACTGATGTGTAACTTAAATTAATTCCTGAACTCGACCTGTTCTTAAACATTGGTAATAAATAGCATAGGTGCCTAAGAGCAACAAGATCTGCATACTGAACAACAATCCACTAAGATGTTAGTTAAGGTCTTGATTGAAGACGCCCCATGAAGTCAATTAATAGCTGTATATTTCCCAAATAAACATCTCATGTAGACAACAGTTGGTGACATAAATGATTGTCATTTGTGAAGCATACCATCGCAAACTAGAAAAAAGTATTATCAGACAGTGTTACCCTGACTGATCATTGAGTTTCTCAAAACGAATTCCTCCACGATAAGTAAGTCCGTGAGCCCCTGAGGAGACATTTACAATTCTTCCTTCCCTGCCACTCTCTTGTGCTGTCCTCTTCATAGTGTCCAATAAAAGATTAGTCAAAAGAAAATGACCTGGAGAAAGCATTTGAAAACAAGGTTATCCTAACTGTTCAATCAATAGTGATATGCATCAGATGAAAATCTGGAAAAATTATTTTTTTCCTTTATGAAACTGTTGCAAATATTTACTCAGAGCATTTGACCGGTGACGGGTAATAAATGCCATGACGTAAGTTTAAATCAGCACAAAATGACTGAAAAATCCTCCCACTGTTAGGTCTTTAATTTTCCACATTGAGACAAAACTAGTTGCCCATGAAACCAGAGGAGTGGTGAAGACGCTTATATTATAACTTCCACTGACCAATACTTTTCCGGCTCAATAAGTTCGAAATTAATATCAATTTGTAAATAATAAAATAGAAAAAATCATATATCCAGGACATTGCTCACAATGACTAACAGCATCAGACAATAATATATACTCAAAGCATATGTAAGTGTAACGAACCCAAGTGGTTTGTTGCAAATTGCATTTCTATGTTGTCTTTGGAAAGCATGAATGGGCTTGCCATAATTCCTGCATTGTTACTTGTAACAAAAAAGGTAAAATCACTGAGATAATCATACTCGAGAAATCATCAAGCATAAATTTTGTATAAATGCGTCTAAAATGAAGAAATGAGAACAAAGTATAAGACATTGTGCAGATAGCCCATAACAAGCTACGCTGCCTATGTGAACTAGTAATGGGAGATAAAAAAAAAAAAGCCAATTGTAGCTTTTATTCTTTTCTTACACTAGTATATTGAGTGGAAGACCCTTAGTGGTGAAATCTGATGCAAATTTCCTCACAGATGCCAAGGAACTGACATCCAACTCCAAGACATCAACTTTAGCTGTTGGGATTTCCTTGACAATTGTATCTTTAACATCTGTACCAGCAGCCATATTTCTGACTGCCATAAATACATGGACACCCCGCAATGCAAGGACACGTGTGGTTTCAGCGCCGATGCCACTAGATGCTCCTGTAACCACAGACGAAAATTCCTAATTAGTACATAGAGAAATACTTGTGCCTAAACGGTTGCTTTTTGTGATCAACATATCTCTAGAACATGTTCATTTTGCAGGTCCTATTAAGAACTTCTTACCCAAGTCAAAAGAAAGAAATGTGGGACCAAGCGCGAGGGATAGGCTAAATTTTAATTCATCAATGAAGCATGAGGGATAGAATAAATTTCAATTCATCACTTTTCATGCAGTGAAATTGAGAAAAAACTATAAAAGCAGCTTGCAGGTGCCTGGGTCCAATTTTGGAGTCGGGCAAAAGTTCAAAAGCCCACCCAATAAATCCCTCAAATCACACTGTTCTCTCGAGACAGCAACATGTTGCAATATAGACCATGTATCTCATAAGCATGGAAACATATGCTCTCTACAACAGGGAAGCCACTTTAAGGCATTCCCTGATAGTAAAGATACGCGATGAACTCTAAAATTAAGGAAGGTTAATTTGCTCTAAAATTAATTTTGAGAGCATAACTTTTAACCAATTAACAAGTGATCACATATGTTAATCAAAGTAGGTATCAATACACCCGTAATAAGTGAAAAACTGTTCTATTTTCCAGTACTGAATTAAATGTTCTCATCTAAACTGTAGATAAAAGTTAGGTACTGAAGCATACATCCTCAGTTCCCATGAACATATAAGACCATCCACAGGCCCCACAGGCCATTGTATTTCCCCAAAATTATCCAAAGCTCAAGCTACCAAATAAATAACTAGTCTAAACAACAATTTACTCGAGCATTCAAGAAAAAGAAAAGAACCCAGATATCAGTTTATTACAATAATTAAAAAAGAAAAAATCAAAAACCTGTGACAATAGCAGTGAGGCCAGTAGCATCAATTCCTTGAGTGACTTCTTCAGCTGTTGATGAAGCAGAGAAACCAGATGGCCCTTTTCTGCTAAACAACCCCATCTTCTTCTTTCTCTTACTTTCTCTTACTTTCTCTTACAATATGATACGAGAATATATTGAGGCAAAGTTCAGTTGAACTATCAGGCTGCTGACAATCTGACAATGGTCAGCAGTCTCTTGTTTACACGCATGAATGTTGAAACTATTGAAACGTGGACCTTTTTCTATTTTTCGGCCTTCAGACAGCGATCTGTTCTTGTCCGAAATAGCGCCACGCGAATTAATTAATTAATTAACTGATTGGTTGATTGAGTACAGTCTACTTAGGCGGCTACCTTTGGCTTTGAGTTTGAAGTATGGTGATGGTAAGTCGCACTAGCAATTAACGTTTTCTAATTATTTTCCTTTTGAAAAAGAAAAAAAAATTAACCTTTTTGTCAAAGTGGCTATCGTGATCGCATCACAGCTTTTTCGGCAGACCCAAGGATTTGACATTAGCTCAGGTTGAAATTGTTCATTAACATATTTTCTCACGAATATGGGAAAAAAAATCCCATTGAAAAAGAAAGTTACCAATTAAAAAGATATCCTGGGCTATACTCAATTGACTCTTAAGATTATAAACTAAAATAGTTTAGGGGACTTTTTTTTTAATATATTGCACCATACAAAATTTGACAATTTTTTAAAAAAATTATTTCAATAATAAGGTTCCTTTCCCCCTCTCCATTCAATATTAAAGGCTTCACTTCTTTGCTGATTGCTTTTGCTCTTATTGCTTCTCATGCTTCCTGCGACCAATTTAACTTGATTGAACACTTATCGTCTTTTTATGAATAAGGATAAAAGGAATAAATTTGGTGTTACTAAATAGACCGTGACATTAAAGCTACTAAATAAAATGTTTTTAATTATAAATATTAGTAGAATTCTAATTATAATATATAAATATATAAAAAATAATAAAATGAATAAAAGATTTTAAAGAATGACATTAAAAAAAAATACATATGCAAAGAATCATTATGGTTATGACACTTTCACAAAATGGTTAATAAAATATTTTAACCCCCTCTAACATATCTTTATTTTTTTATTATGATTGTCGTTGTCGTCACCATACGACAAAAAACTTCTTAACTTTAAATAAAATGAGCAAACTAATTACTATATATATAGAAACTCTCCAAAATAAAAATAACTGTATCCAAATCTCATATATATAGAAGAGTGTGTATATTTGGCTTCACAATAAAAATAATGAATATTTTGAGTAAATACATATAAAAATTATTTTTACATAAATTGATATAATATAATAAAATTAGTTGAATGAAAGTATTTCATGATCCACATGATTTATTTTATTATTTTATATTCTCACTCAATAAAATATTTTAGTATATTAATTTGTAGCTATAATTTATTGGCCTACTCACACATGCAAAAGCTATATAATGCATCCTCCAATAGAAGGAATAAACAAGAGCACCAAAAAATAGATAAATCAATGATTAACTAGAAAGAGTGATGTTGTACTTATTTAAATAGAATACTTAATCTATATCCTAACTTAATATATATCTTAACTGATACATCATTAATAGAGTTTTATTACTGAGATTAAAAATAATAAGACTTAATAATTATTTATTATTTCAGCCAATCAAATAATAACTTATCATTTGCTACATCAGTTAAGACTCTAAATATGTCATTATTCAATTAACAATTATTTATACCTTGATTAAATAATTAATAAACGTTTAATATGAAGCTGCGAACAGGGCAAGAGGAAATCATGCATGCATGCATACATCTTATGATGCAATAAGGAAAGGGGTTAGATCAGGTTGAACGCCTGAACAATCCTGATAAAGATTGAAAATCAAGCTATAACCAACCAGAAAATAGAATAAATGAAGTTACCATAACATGATGTAGGGTAGGTAATTTCCATTAATTATAGATTCCTAATTTTGAAAAGTGCATGAAATTAAACATTTAACTAAACTCCTTACATTTTACATGCGCGCATGCACGCCCACCCACCTAGTCCTAGTCCTCTAAGTACTGGACCACATTGAGTTGATGATGAGGATTATCATTATGATGATCATGGTGAGCAGCGACGTCAGCGTGGTCTTGTACAATAATTGTTCGGGCGCGTTTAAGAACGGAGAAGTTGAATCTGGAGTAGAAAGAATCCCAGTACATACCAATTTCGTCACCAGCGGCCAACTCTCGTCTGCGAACAAAATCTTTAGTCCAGTGATTGATAAGCACATAGCTGTTAGAAGTTGCCCATTTCTTGAACACCAAACGGTGCATTGAATTCGTATCACAATCCCACACGCTGACCCCAAGACCTTCTGGATTCCTAGTTACTTCATTACGACTAGCGGCGTCGAGAAAAGGCATCACATGTCTCTCGGCCAAACGTGTCTGCACTAACAGCCTCGACAAATGCCCCAAGTCACTAGGAGTAAGTATCTTGGTGATTTTCCATGGGTACGTGAAGAGGTTCAGTTTGGTTGAAACCCCTATTCGAGACTCGTGTTCCTCCTCTCCAGGCCTATAATGTTTCATTAGACCAATGTTGTAAGCCAGTACTTTATTTCTCATCATGTCTTCCGTAGGAGTGTAGGCTCGAGTAGGGTCTTCTTTGGTAGGCCAAGTTTCATCACGCAAACTCAGCTTTGTTGAAATCTTGCAATTGTTATCAGTATTAAGAATAATAGTGTCGTCATCTTGCTTTCTTGTTCTTTTCTTACTACTTTCTTGATGAACTTGTTGCACATGCTTTCGTTTCTTATTGGATTTGCAGCAACGGGGTATTGGTTCTTGACTACTAGTTCCACTCATCGCCATTATTGAACCAGGGGAGAAGCTATCGTCAACTATTGAGGACGAAGAGGGATTAGACCCACTATTAGTCTCTTGATTCTTTATGGGATCTTTCTTTCCTGACGGAGAAATGGCACCAAGTGGTTTTTGCGGCATCCCCATTATATTCTCGATGAATATGAAATTGGTTAGGTTTTGATTCTTGAGAGTTGCTGAGGTCTAGGTTTTCTACGTACGAAAATTAAAGGAGAGAAAATGTTGTCTGAAATTTTTGTGTGGGTTTATGGAATGTGAAAGAGAGACACTGATCGTATACATAAATAGAGAGAACCAATATGAGGTTATCAGAATTGAATTAGGAAAATAACATACGTACTCATTTCAATTTTCAATTTCCCATTGATTTTAGGTTTCCTGATTAAGTAATGAGAGTTCCATTAGAGCAACAATGAGTTTCGTAATTCTATACTGAGTACCAACTGTAAACAAGAAAAAATATTTCGTTATTTATTTTAAGCATATCCTTCTCGTATTAGAAGAATGAATTTAGATTCTCTTCTAATCTTTTTTTTTTTTTAATATTTTGAAGATTTTATGATGCGGCAATTTTGCATTGACTGGTCAAGATTTCTTTATATTTTTTTCTCCGTGAATAGTTATTTTTTATCCTACTATTTATTGTCTTTTTCTTCTTCTTTTTTTTTTTAAATTCTTTTTTCACAAGCTCCTTTCTCCAAACTAATAGAAGATCCATCAAACAGAAATTTTTTATCGGGAACTTGATTAGGCCCAAAAATAAATAAACAAATATGAAAAAGATGTCATACAAAAATAGTTTCTTGTGTGTAAATCTCCCTTAATTATAAATTCAATTACTACTTTTTATCTTTCCTCAATTATTTATTATGTCTTGTAACTGACCTGGAAATCAATTAAATATTCAATTGTTAATTGATTGTCAAATTTTGGTATTTTTTCTTTTGATTTTTTTCATTTCTAATACATTTATTAGCTATTTCTTTCTGTCATACTGTGTTAATTAACAATTATTATAACTTAACATTATATAATTACTTTGTGTATCTCTATAGCACACTCATTATTTAATTATACTTCTTGTGCCTTAAAACCTAAAAATTTTTATTTCTAACATCTTAATTAATATTCAAATGAACAATAAGAAAATTATTTCCAAAATATGTGTAATACTTTTTTTTTAAAAATAAAATATAACAAAAATATTGTATAAGATATATATATTTAGGGCTTTGGCCATTCTTCTCCTTCTCCTTCTCTTTCTGTTTTTTCTTTTTGGTAGTATTTATGGAATATTTTCTATTGTTATGTTCCCATTACAAGTTATTTTGGGTGCAAAATTCAATATTGAACATAAATAAACAAAAAATAGGGTGTTGAATAGTTTCATTTTTTTAAAATAAATAAAGTTAAGTAACTTAAAAAGTTTAAATAAGGATATCTTATAATTTTAAAGAGTGTACAAAGTAAAGCTAAATTTTTTATTATTTAGCTAAATGTGTAAACAGCAATAGAGTGTTCAAAGTAATATTTAGAATATAAATAACGCTAATCTTACAGATATCAGTATAATAATAACATCATATATTATTTGCAACAGATTTGGCCATGCCATTATGCGAAGTCCAGTTTTTATCAACAACATGGTTTACATTTTTGCTGTTATACAAGAGCAAAATCTATAAAGAAAGCTCAAGCACCAACTGAAATATCTTAGATTCAAGCTCAAGTTAATTCATGTTCTTGTTTTCAGAACATTTGTTAATCAAATTCAAGCTGAAATCCCATAATTTCCGCGCTAATTCAATGTTAAGTGCTTGTGAACTTGGTTCAGCGACGTTACTGTGACAGAAATAGAAGCCACTCTTCCCTTTGACTCGTGGATGCAATGCTACATAACATGTAGTAGCTTCCCCCTAAGTATCCAAAACAAAATGAACAAACATATGAAAAAAAATGGCAATAATTAAAGAGCCTGTTCAAAATACTTGAAAGTGGTGAGCAGTATATTTTCTTTCTTGTATATTTCATTTGAATCAACAGATTCCGTAACAAAGAATTATAATGAATCTGAAGAAGTAATGTCATATCTTATTTCTTTGTTTCTGAAAAGTTAGGATTACCTGCTGAACATTTTTTAGCATACATTTACCAGCAGTGCCAGAAAGAGCTGCATCCAACCAAAAGAAATCCAAAGTTAGCATAAATAATCATGGGGTTTATTGAGAAGTTGTGTTGTCTTAATTATCTGTATTGGTTCACCCTTTAAATCCTATGCAATAAGTTCACTAATTGTGCCTCTTCATACATGCCGAAGCAATCAAAATTGTACATACATGCAAGATCTAGAAGG
Organism: Aegle marmelos; assembly: GCA_030449875.1. Taxonomy (NCBI): domain Eukaryota; kingdom Viridiplantae; phylum Streptophyta; class Magnoliopsida; order Sapindales; family Rutaceae; genus Aegle; species Aegle marmelos. The sequence continues at coordinate 6,771,563 of JASUUL010000022.1, read as the reverse complement.
GGGGAAGGGGAGGAAAAAAAACAAAAAAAAAAAAGACTCACCATGCAATATAGTGTTCATGCTACGGAAAAGGCCGTTATGACGGATAATGTTGGTGACAATTGCCCCTGGGTGAACTGAATTTGCCGTTATGTCCATCCCATCTTCCTGTTTAGAAAACATCCCATTAGTATATTGCAGCATATGAATTCTTCTCATTGAGGATAAACAAAGGTTGAATTCCAAATCAGAAAAATGGATGAGAAAATCATACCAAAGAAAAAAAAAAAAAAAAGAACAGTTGGGGAGAATACAGTTTTCTACTTGTAGTAACTTATAATTCATCAACGCAGGATGGGTAGCCAATTGTTTATATGTCTAACATTTAAATCAGAAAATTGGCTTTAAGAGAAGTCTAACGTTTAAGTGTCTCACAAGCTCATTGGCATTTAGAACGTTGTAACAGTACATAAACAAGTCCAGGAAATCCGGTTACTTACACATCATATGGCATATTCAAGAGTGAATAGCATTACATCTCAGGAATCACATTGAAGAAAAAACTGAAGATGAAGAAGAAGAAGAAGCAGAGCAGATGATTGTAAGGACCTGTACTGAGCAAGAATCCACTATGAATGTTAGCTTAAGGTCTTCAAAACAACCAAGTGTTTGATTTGTATGTCTCATATTGACTACACTTGAGTGATTTGAATGATTGCCAAGGGACCATCTAAAAGTAGAAAAATTAAGTATTATTCAGATAGATGGTTTTACCCTGATGGATCGGTGATTTCATTGAAACGAATTCCTTCCTGATATGCTAACCGGTGACCCTCTGAGGAGACATTAATAATTCTTCCTTCTCTGCCACTCTTTTGCACTGTCTTCTTCATTGTGTCCAATAAAAGATTTGTCAAAAGAAAATGACATGGAGAAAGTATTTGAAAATAAGTTTACCGCATTCTCCCATCAATCATCATATGCTTCAGAAGAAAGATAGGAAAAATTTTTCATGAGCACTTAGAAGTTTCAATTATTTGTGAAAAACAATTAATTTGAATCCTCTCTCATAGAAATGCTGTAATTAACAAATATCATCTCTCTATTAGATAGATAATTCTCCCACATCGAGACAAATAAATCACCCTTTGAAACCATGGGACTGCAGAAACTCCTGGCTATTATAACCTCTGCCGTCAGTACTTCTCGTGCTTAATAAATTTGGAAACAATATTGGTTCAAAACTTCATTTTTTTCCCCATTGCTAAAACTATTTAAGAGCATCAGATACTAGTATTGTACCATGTAACGCACCCAAGTGATTTGTTGCAAACTGCAGTTCAATGTTGTCTTTGGAAAGCATGAATGGGGTTCCCATGATTCCTGCATTGTTACTTATAATTGGAAAAGCAATTAGTCACTGTACAATTTCATTAAATATAAGTACGTATAAATTGAAGAAATCAGATCAAAACATGAGACACTTCATGCAGAGAGCATGTAATATAGAAAAAAAGATGCATTTGTGAGTTAGCACAAGAAAATGTGAAGCAGTAGAACGGCATTTACATTAAGATATTCAATGAATGATGCTGGCTGTTATATTCCATGCAAATTTTCTAACGGATGCTAAGGAACTGAGATCCAACTCCCTGGCATCCATTTTGGCAGAAGGGATTTCCTTGACAATTGTCTCTTTACCATCTTTACCAGCAGCAAAATTCCTGACCCCATAACTACATGGACACCACGCAAGGCAAGCACACGTGCAGTTTCAGTGCCAATGCCACTCGTTGCTTCTGTAATCACAATGTCCACGAGGAGGATAGAGTAAAAATGCCCCGGGCGGGGGGGGGGGGTTTGGAGTTCCTTGTTAGTATACACAGCAGATACTTGTATTAATACAGTTACCTTCATGCTAAAATGTACAATTTTACAACTCTTACTCAGGTTAAAAGGGAAAATCTAGGGAAATGTAAAATTAAGCAAGGCGCTTGGAGATCAATTTCAATAATTCAATTTTAATTCTAAGTTGACATCATAAGCTTGATGAACTCTAAATAAATTTCACGATGGTTGACTTGTCCTCTCACAATTGACAATTTGATCGCAATTTTGATACCATTTCTTCTCAATCGGCAACCAATCCAGAAAAGTTATTCGAAGTCAGCATTCATGCATTCACATAAAATAATATAACACCTGGGAACCCATTAAGTTCAAAGGCAAAAAGATGTCATTTAGCATGTAATGACAGTTAAGTACTGATGCACGTCTGAATTTCCTGGTCCTGCACCATACAAGATCGAACAGAGGCCCCACAAGTGTCTAACCAAAATTGTCCAAAGTCGAAGTACACCAAATAAGTAGAGGAGTTTCACTTTGTCAATAAAAGAAGCAACTTCAGTTTCCATAACCACGCAGACAAAATCATAGAACTGAAACCCAGATTTCTAAAATATACAAAAAGATCAGTTCCCTCTCAGGTACTCAAGAAGAATAAAAGAACCAAGTTAACATTTTATGTTTCGAAAAAAAAAAAAGAGAAACCTGTGACAATGGCAGTGAGGCCAGTGCCATCAATCCCGTAACTTCCTCAGCTGTTGAAGAGGCTGAGAAGCCAGATGGCCCCTTCCTGTTAAACAACCACAGCTTCATTGTCTTTCTCTTTCTCCAACAGTATGTGAATATTCGTACAATGTTTCAGGCACGGGCTTCTCACTCTCTCTACAGAGGGTGGCAGTTTATAAAGACTGACAGTTAATTTGAAAATTGTTCTTGAAAGTGGAGACCTTGGGGGTTTATTTGATTGATGCTGGTGCTGGACATTTTTGCTGGTCATTTTTTACTAGCTAATGTCCAAGGCTCCAAGCTGGCTATTGGCGTCAATTATTGCCACTCAAAATAATTGATCTGATTAGGACAAGACCAATTATAGGATATAATATATCTTTCATAATTTGTTTGTCTTTATGCACAGCGCTTTTAGCGCGACCAAAATTCAATGGAGCGCGTAATCTCTGTGTGTGTGTACATTTATATAATGCTAATCATTTTTAGACTAAAATACCATTGATGATGAACTGAACTAGGGCTGTTCATTGATTCAAATTCAATCCAATGTCAGGCCAATACGTTTTTCCACAGGTTCATTGGCAGTCTTGTCAAAATTTACATCATGGGTCTGAGTCTCAGGTAGTATTTGCATAGTGTTTAATTAATAATTTTTTTTTTTTTAAAAAATCCAATCCAATCTAATCATAGATTAGATCTTGTAACTATTGAACCGCCTTAACAAGTTAATATCAAAGCTTTCATCATCATCAACAATATATGACAGAAAGCTCAAGAGGAAAAAAAAGAAAAAAAATGAAAAAAGGATGATGGGATCCTATCAGTTACAGAAAATCTATTCAATGTCTTGTGTCTTGTCTCTCTGGAAGAGGCTGCAGTAACACTTTTACTCTATGAAGTTTGAGAACATCTATAGATCAGATCTGAGCTGAAATCCCACAGTTTCTGTGCCAACTCAGTGTTGACAGCTTGTGAGCTAGCCTGAGCTACGTTGTTGTCTGCGAAATAGCTCCCAGTCAACCCTTTTACATGTGGATGCAATGCGACATAACATGTTGCTGCTCCCTACATTCAGATAAAAGTGAACAAACAAGAAAATACTGATAATTAAGAACCTATGCTAAAGTAAAAAACTTGTATTGATTTACAACTAAAAGATCTTAAAATTTTCTGCATTGACCCCTGGAATAAGGAAATTTATAAACTCATATTGGAAAGTTGACAATATAATTTCCGTCAGAGTTTTTCCTGAAAATCTATGTGACTGTAGCTGACAATGATGCATCTTAAGAAATAAATTCAAATTTTGTTTATTTTGTTTCCATAAAGAGTGGAATTACCTGCTCAACATTTTTTATCACATATTTACCGAGAAGGCCTACAAGACCTGCATCAAACCGAAAAGGACCATATAGTTGGCATAAGCCTGCCACTTCCATCAAATGCATGAAGGGAAATAGCAAAAGGGAAAGACTTGAACAAGAGCACAAAGGCCAAAAGGAATCCAGTCAAATTTTCCCAGGCTAACAAAATGAGGTACTGAGTTGATACCACTGAAAAAGCTGATATGGCGGAAAAGATTGCTGGTAATTGCCCCTGGGTGAACTGAATTTGCTGTTATCTCCTCCCTATCTTGCTGTTTAGATAGGATCACATCAATATATTAAACAAAAATGTGGTTCAGATGACTCATAATGGGCTTTGCAGCATATCACTAATATGGTTTATCAGAAAACACTTCAGTAAGCTTAAAACAAGACGAGCAGAAGCCCTTCTTAGCATAAAAAAGGAATGCAGAAAGAAGACTAGTTAACATTATTCCTTAAAAAAATGATAGATTGGTTTGTAATATACAGCCTTGAGCAAGTCACAGACCTTTAAACGCCTAGCAAGTTCATTAGTGTGCAGAACATTGGCAAGCTTTGATTGGCCATATGCTGAAAAACGATTGTACCTGCGTGTTATTAAGGCCATATATTAAGATAGGGAAGATTTACATTTGATTAACACTTGTGAATATAAATCACCATATAAACAATTTACAAGCTATCCATAAGTTCAGCTCTTGTAAACCATCTAAATTCAAACAAGCCTTTAGCAGTCCAAAAGCAACATGCATGACATTTTTCGACAACTATAATTCAAAAGCCAACATCTATAAAGTATACTCATCATAACTGTATAAAAAATAAAATATCATGAAATGAATCATTTCCAACTTTGCATTATTCATTAGTCACAAGCAGAGTGGAGCACTTGTACTTTTGACATCATTCCCTTCCTGCCTTTCCCAGATCAAAAAATTGAACCTAGTAGGTAATATATCTAATATAAAGCAACTTTTCATATAATTTGGATTTGCTACTTGACCACAATGGAAAACCTGAGTACTCAACTTTCATTAAGCAATATTGATTGTGTAATATATTATAAACTATAAGTACTTTAAACATCAAGAGGATAAAATCAGGATTATACTAGGATATTACCCTGATCGATCATTGATTTTATCGAATCGAATGCCTTCTGGATATGAGAACTGGTGACGACGTGATGACACATTTACAATCCTTCCTTCTTTGCTACTTTCACGTGCTGTTTTTTTCATTGTTTCCAACAACAGATTTGTCAAAAGAAAATGACCTGCAAGAACATAAGAGTCCAGATCACTCATCTCCAATAAAACAATAGAATTACAACTCAATTAGCTTAAACATCTTTGTTGATTAGGATTTCGACTTTCCCTCTAAGTCATCTTGGGGAATCATCATAAAAACCTCTAGTATTTCTATGTGAAGGCTAGAAGTATAAATTCCATGATTCAATTAACTAGTGTTTTGGAAAAACAAAAATTATCAGTTCCCACTGCTGGTTTTATTCCATTATATAGATTACACAATATAATAAGTCTCACCAATGTGGTTTGTAGCAAATTGTAGCTCTATGTTGTCCTTGGAAAGCATGAATGGTGTTGCCATGATTCCTGCATTATTACTTAGAAATGCATAATTCCTCTCAGTGCAAGGTTCCACGTTACAAACAATACACACTAAAACCAAAGACTCCGAATTAAGCTACTAAAAACAAAGAAAGTATCTTTAACCTTACACGAGAATGTTCAGAGGAAGACCTGAAGACTTGAATTCTGATGCAAATTTCCTCACCGATGAAATTGAACTTAAATCCAACTCCATGGCCAGTACCTTGGCATTAGGGATTTCCTTAACAATTGCTTCTTTGACCTCTCTACAAGCAACCATCTTCCTCAATGCCATAACTACATGAACACCACGCAATGCAAGAACCCTTGCAGTTTCAGTTCCAATACCACTTGACGCTCCTACATAAACAGAAACCACTCCAATTACCAAGCACTGAGACTGGGCTTAAGCTAGAATAATGAACCATATACATAGTCACAATCACCTAGTTTCTTGTTACAATTTCCAAGTTAACTGTCAAAATTTCTCAAGTTTTTGAGTTAAATTTTGTGAATGTCTATAAGAAATTAAAATATAATTATAAATTTAATAAAAATTGAAAAAAAATATTAATGTTACCTGTAACAATGGCAGTGAGGCCAGAGCCATCAATCCCTTGAGTAACTTCTTCAGCTGTTGAAGCAGATGAAAACCCAGAGGCGCCTTTACTGCTAAGCATCCACATTCTTTCTCTTTCTTCCTCAATTTGACCTTCACACTAAGGGTTTGCAAAGCAAATAGGTCATTAACAGCTATTTTAACTGATAATTTTTACAAAATGATAGAAATTTTGTCCAAATTTGGAATAATAATAATACGAATATTCAGGTGTAAAAGACAAAAATGCCACCATTAAAAAAATAACAATAATAATAAAAGGACAAAAATGCCTACACAATTTCAGACAAAAACAGAGCACCTGGTGTCCACAGTGTGGCTTCAATTTTATGTCTTCACAGTTAGTTTAGTTTGTTTAAACTGGCGGGAATCCGTTAATTTGGATTGTTGTTAACTTTCACAAATTTTATTATAGTTTTGTAAAATTCTTTTCATTTTAGTATATATCCAAATAGCCCACCAAATTGATCTCTCCGTCTAATTTAAAAAATAAATTTATTATAAAAAATTTAAATTTAAAAATCTCAAAATTACTCAATACTAGCCACTAGATTCTTATTCTCTTTTTATTTTCACATTTTATAAACTAAACTCTCTTTTAAATTTATTTTTTTAATATATTAAAATCTATATTATATACTTTCAATATATAAAAATTATTTTTTTTATGTTCATTAACTTTCATGCTAATAAAAATTTGTCGATGTTCATTTGTAAAACAAGAATTTTATTCTTTTTAATTAGTAATACAAATTATTTGTGGATAAAAATATATATCTTAAATGAATTGGTGAAAATTTGTGAAATTAAGAAAAGAAAAAAAAAGAAAAGGATTAATTAAATAATGTTTCAAAAAAATATTTAGGTAATAAAATTTTAAATTAAAAAGAGAGTATAAACATGAAGGACTTGCCTATGTTGCAACTGAGGTACCACAGTTTTTGTCTTTATTCCAACTAGACCGTTGGATGCATTCTTATTCTATCTAAAGGCTGGAATTATTTATTGGAGAATTGATGCAGCAACTTGTAATCGTTGCAGCCGGCTGGTTGTATATTAACCTCATTACACTGATTCGTTTTCCAAAAATTTCTCAGTATTGCACCAACAACACTTATTGCATCTGGAGATTGCGATTAACAAACAAAATTGGAACCAGAGAGCCATACTTTTGGTTGCGATTAAACATTTTTTATGATTCTTACATGAAATTATGTTCTTTCACTTGTAAAAAAAAATTCTTTGTGCGAACAAAATGGAACCAATATCAGTTCAATCTGTCTATGATGCAGTTCAGGTACGGATTTTACTCTTTGAGGTACGTTTTAAGTTCATAATCAAAATTTACGTTTTTGAAACAATCATTTGTTGTGTGATGGGTGAGGAACCATAGCATTATCATTCCCACAGGCTAAAGCACATTACAGCCCTCTGTATTAAGCCATTTGCTTCAATTTTCCATATCTAATTATAGCCTTTTTTTCGTCAACACCATCCTCAACCTCATGTAAGCTTTCTTCTTCTTCTTCTTTTTCTTATTCTTCTTTATTATTATTATTATTATTAGTACTACTATTGCATAATTTATTTTAAGTTTTGGTTAGTGATGCTTTGGATAAATTTGGGATCAACTTCGTTAATTTGTTTGCTTTACGTGGTGTTAATAAATACTAGAAGCATTTTCAAGACAGCATGTAACCTGTTTGAAAAAAGTTCTCCAAGAGATATTCACCCCCCGGGGGTCCATTGGTTGAGAATATTATTGTGAAGTTGAAAATGACCCAGATGACAAGTAGAATTTGTTGTGTGAGGGATGTATGTTCTCTTACGAGTGCTTGGCTCTTTAATATCAACTATAAGATATCTTCTGACAAAAAATGGAGTCAATAAACTGATTCCAAACTGTCTGGGGTTTGTTTCATCTTTCAGGAGCAGTATTACCCATCAAAAGTTCGAAGAGCTCTGTGAACTTAAATATTCGAGGTTGAAAATAGGTAAGATATATGCAGGTAAGATATATGTGCACTATCCTCTTTTTTTGGGTAGGTAGCCTAAGTATTAAATTCTTGAGGCTGTAAGATAGTGGACTTTAGCTCAATTTAAGAGTAGAATGTAATATATGTTCACTTGTTCTAGTCTTAATTTTTAATCACCTAGCCTCAAATAAGAAATTTTTTATATCTGCTCTGTAATGATGTTATTTAGTGTTGATAGCTTTATTTTGTCTACACAGATTTTTGTTTTCAGAAGACCTTTTACTTTAAATATTTAGCACAGAGACAATCTTGTTTAATACCATCATTAAGTTTTTATTTTTTTCTCATTAGTTTTAATACGTTTGATAACTGTATGGTAAAGCAATCTATGCAATGTTATCTTGTCATTTCTTTGAGCTCATTTTTTATTGCAATTATGAATATTTTGTATGAATTATATCATACTAGTAAATATTGTTAACTTGTTAGTTTCTTAAATCCAATATCTTGTCAAAGTCAGTAATAGCATTTTATCATGCTATAAGTCAAACATGGAACAAAGGATGACATGGCATCTCTAGGATTCTATGTGCTTATGCTCACAGGGCAATACAATACATTAGTTGAAACATTAAAGACTATGTCAACAACATGATATCTTTTGAAAATAATATGTCAACTTAGGCATCGGGCATGACGAAATTATACCCAAAGAAAATTGTTGGAAATGGCAGACAGGTGATTACAAATCTTAGACCTGTCTCAGGTAAGGCCAATAATGACATCTTGTTTGAGATATTTTTACTAGAGATGGTTCACACCCCCTCTGTTGCATAAAACCTGGAGGTACTTATTTTCTTGCATGCTTTCTACATGATTGGCAATAGGCTTATCAAATTCAATATGGGATGTCACAAAACTTAATAACTTCTTCTTGATTACAGTGAATACAATTAACTAATTTGGCAACTATTCTCAGGAGAATGACATCTTCAAGATGGCATCGACCGGCGGTGATGATTCTATAAGTAAGCCACTTTTGTTGTCTACTAACTATTACTATTTAACGAAATATTGACAATTTATTTGTTTGCAAGCCTGCGACAATCGTTTGGATCAAATAAAGAACTTGCACATCAAGAAGTTGCCAGAAACCAATAATTTATCATTGTATTTTTCGAGTATTTATGTATTATTTTCTTGTTGGGTTTTTCTCTTATGTTTTTTTAGGGGGGGGGGGGTGAGGGTGGGAGGGGAAGAGGAAGGGGAAAAGGAAGTGTATTGAAACTTTCTTTTTATGTAGAATTTTGAGGTATATGTACCAACTGGTGCATCTATTTTATACTCTAATTATGAATTACTATAATTTTAATTGCATTGGTCATTTTTTAATATGTACTTATTTCAAACAAAACAATCCGATCATAGGCACTTCACCCAGGATGCCTGTGATCGGCCTTGCAACGAATTTTTGAGACTTAGTCTAGCCAACTTGATTGAGATTAATATTTCTTCTAGGGCAAAGCAGATCATCACACTCAAAAATTCATACAAGCATGTTTCTGTTGGCAAGTTTAGTAGATGGAGAATATAGGGGCTATGTACACCACTATCTAAAAGAAGTAAAGTAATGTTGTGCTTATCAGAGTTTTCAAATTCATGATGCGCTAGTCAAGATTTTATAAATAGCAAATTAGATTGAAATATAATCATCATCTACAAAGAAGTCTGATTTATTCACTAACCACAACCAAGTACATGCTGTTGTTTGCTGTTTGTAGAAAATTGAGTCACGTCGAGTATTCTAACAACAAAGATTAGCAAAGCTTTTTCTCTATATCATCGAAAAAAGATAATGTAGTCCATAATGCATGTATTAAGTTGTGTTTAATTGCTAGAGTGAGAGTGTGGAGTATGAATTTCTTCTAACTTCATATTTATTTATTCATTTAAAGAGGAGAGTGAGAGTTTCACTCTTATTTTTTTTTTTTCGGAATGAATAGTGAAATTTCCTCTCTTAAGAGATGAGAATGAGAATTCACTTTTACTTCTTTTTTTGTTATTTCCTTATTAGATATAATGTATTTATTAAAATAAAATAATATCATATGTATTTAAAAATAATAATATCATATTTATTTAAATACAACATTTATTAAAAATAATTATATTAAACTTATTTAAATATAGTATTATTATATTATAGAGAATTAATACTATTATTATATACTATCTTTATTTGAAAATAAATATTATTATATTTATATAAAAATTATAGTATTATATTTATTTAATATTAATAATTAATAATAATAATAAATAGTTTATAGTAAAATGTTAATTTTTTATTATGTTATTAATGATAATATTTTATTTGTGTTGCTCTTATCAATAATTTTTTATTTGCATATTTAAAATTAAAATTAAAATTAAAAAAATTATGATTTACATGATCAAGAATATTCATGATTATTATTAATGGAATAAATAATTAATTTTACAAATATATTTTTTATTCACTTTATAATTAAAACTACATAAATAAATGTAAAATTATAATTTAAAATAATTAACTCTCGACTCAAGACAAAGCAAATATATAAATGAGACTGATTATAAATTGGATTCTAATTCATATTCCACACTCTTAATGTAAGTAAATAACATATTCTTATTTTACACTTTTAATTTCAGGATAACTCCTCAAAATTCACACCTCAATTTGAGAAGTAAATACCCCTTAAAATCAATGTCATAGGTCTATTGAACTGATACATAAATTCCTCATCAAATAACTTCAATAATTCTTTACAAATCATTTCATCAAATTACTTCTAATCACCAGCTTTCGGTTCCATCTCCTTCTAAATTGCTATTTAATTACACAAATTCGTTTCCATCATTCAAATACTTAGTAACCACTGTGCATATTTCTCTAACCATACGGTCATCACCGCTCCAACCAGATATTGTTACCTGCCAACACAGTTTTCTTACATCCAAATTTACCTTTTAACAACCTAATTGACTGGTATGCTTATATATATAGGTGGCCATCTTGAAAAACATTGGATTTTAAAGCAACGGTTAGTTGGAATAAAGACAAAGACTGTGGTACCACAATTGCCCACAATTGCAACGTAGGTGGGAAACCCACCACCCCCCCCACCCAACCAAAGATGAAACTAGTCAGTATATCGCCGTGCATACTCAAAAGAATGAACTGCATGACTTTACAGTTTTATCCTCATTGGACTAGTAAAAATACAACACTATCCTACCAGTAACCAAGTACTTCCTTCAAAGAGTTCAAATTAGCCCCTAGGCATCGCCGAGTGGTTAGCTAATTTATTTGACTGACTAGCAGTGCTAGAATCTGCATAGCCAATTCTACCTTTTAAGGAAAATAGCTTTGTAAATTGACACAACCATCCAATTTTGAATAAAAATTAGCACAGCGGCACAGTTTCATCTCACCTTAATATATGAAAATACCAAGATCACTTTTTTAAGGGAATTTTAAGAGCAAACATAATCACTTTTTTAGGGAATTTAAGAGCAAACACTTACAAATAATAGAAACAAGGAGTATTTTTGTCTTATTTTATTTGTTTTCACCTAAGATATTCATTTTGAATAAATAACAGTAACCAGTGACATAGCTGGCTATATCATTTAACCAAATTCATGCTGAAATCCCAGAGCTTCCTTGCCAACTCAAGGTCCTGGCCTTGTGAATTTGGCTTGGCGATGTTACTGTCAGAGAAGTACTCGCCACTTACACCCTGGACTTGGGGATGCAATGCTACGTAGCATGTTGTGGCAGCACCCTGTAATCAGATTCAGGAATTTGTACAAAGCAGAATTAATGTAATAAAAGTGTATAATGGAACTTCAATTTCACAAAACTTTCAAGCAAGCCAATAATTATTGTATAAAAAGATGTAAAACTTTCACTACTTTGGTTAACACGGTAGGTAGAAAGCATATGGTCAGCAGCTACTCCTCATTATATGACTTCTTGATAAGGTTATATGAAAAACATGGACTTCATTTCAAGGAACTGCAGAATTTGGTTTTTAACTATGTGCCGTTGATCTACTTGTCTCGGCATGACATATGAAAACAGCCTCCTACAATCTGATGTATTTTTAGGGACCAGAAGTCATTCCCAAACTAAAGTATTTCATAAGGTTAAAGCCTTAAAATTACATCTAGACAGGAAAGATTATTAAAATTTTAGAGGGCATGTAAGCACATCACAAAATAAAAACTCAACATGATTTAAAAAATTACCCGTGGAATATTTTTGAGCACGAGTTTACCGACAGTATTACAAATGCCTGCATCAAACCAAGGAAAAAAGAAAACAATGAGACCATGAGAGCCATTTGCATCAGAAACGTGACAGTGAAATATATGGCAAATAAGGCAACATATTAAAAATGTTAAATAACGAGAAAGTCCTTATGACAAATGTACTTAATACATCCAAATATTCCAAAGCATTAATACATGGAAGAAAATAAGTTAAAAGGTGTTCAGGGAATAATATTACCAATCCCTGCTAATTGGCTCTAATACCAACAAAACAATTTTATGACTTTAGCAAACACACCTGTTTGCCTTCTCTAATGTTGTACAACTAGAAGCCTGAGTTATTTGGAGTCCAGTTACAAGCTACTAGTCACTAAATGAAATGCTAAAATAATTACCTCTTAAGATTCCATTATAACGGAAAAGATTGGTGACAATTGATCCTGGATGAAGTGAATTTGCTGTTATGTTTGCTCCATCTTCCTGTTAACAAAAAAAGAAAAACCAGAAATGAAAAACACACCACTAGGATCGAGACCATTATGCACGTAGCAAGCAAATGACCCAAAAGTGTGCTACAAGCATGTGTCTCTCTGACCAAATGTATGCATCTGCATCTGGTACGGTTGAAGCCCAGAAAGGAGTTTCTAAAAAGATTCTTACGATGGGTATTCAATGTTAACGAACTAAGTGGAGACATAGTTGAGGGATAGAAGAAAAGAATAAGGGAAAGTCTTGTATTTTCCTTGTGCATTAAAGAAAAATAACTGGATCACTTCTAAAATGACAGAGATAGAAGAGAATAACAAATCAGACAATTAAAAAGAAATGCTGGCAGCGACAGTACAGTTTTCTCAAAAGAATTTGTAATTCAGCAAAGCACGAAACAGACAGCAAATTCTATCTTACTTGAGAAAAAATCTACCTTCAAACATTTTGTAAGCTCTTTGGCATGCAAAATGTTGGCAAGCTTCGATTGACCATATGCACCAAAACTGTTGTACCTGCACATAAGCAAGTCCATACAGTCAAACTAATTGTGCATAACTTTGGCACGTGCATCAAGATTCAACAAGTCTACAAAGGGCCTCATATTTTCGAAACTCAATATGATACCCTACGATATGAAAAGAATACCCCTGCATAAAGCATGAAAATAGTCTAGAGTGACTTAGGGATCAATTTTGAAAACATATGAAGATGCTCAACACTTTATTGTCAAATTGCTTATCAATCAGTTTTACTAATGATCTTCAAAAGAAGAATTTCCAGATAGATAGAAGCCACTGTAACATTTTGGAATTCATTAATACTGTCCAAGTTTCACATGCAAGTACTATTTCCAATATTTCGCTGAAACGGCTGGTACTTTCAACCTTGTCAACCTCTTGCAAGGTTTGACAATTGACTTGACAACACCAGGCTTATGTCATGTAAATAGCCAATGAAAATGAACAGGCAGAAGTGTAACATTTCAATAGCCATGAAGCCAGCAGTTGTACTAAAAAAATCTTATGAAGACATATACTGAACAGTAATCCTCTAAAAAATACTAGTTTAAAGTCTTATAAACACCCAAGTGCTTAATTAATATTAATTTCCCAAATGAACATCTCTTCGGTACACAAGTCATTAATAAATGATTGTCAAGGATATCATCTGAAAATTATAATAAAAAATAAGCTGAGTTTGTGGCTGGATAGTCTTACACTGACTGATCATTGATTTTGTCAAAACGAATTCCTTCACTGTAAGCAAAACGGTGAGCCTCTGAGGAGACATTCACAATTCTTCCTTCCCTGTTACTCTTTCGTGCTGTCTTCTTCATGGTGTCCAATAAAAGATGAGTCAGCAGAAAATGACCTGAGAAAAACAAGGTCACCCCACTTTTCTGTCAATCACCAATCCAACAGAAGTAAAACAGAAAAGAACATCTTTAATCATTCAAAACTACTGAAACTGTAGCAATTCTCTGCGCCAGGACAAATAGTCAGTAACAAGTAATAAATTCTATACTTTTATTTGAAGAAGTATACAGGGAATTGACATTTAATTTTTCTACATCAAGATGAAATAAGTTTCCTCCTAAAACCTGAGACCCAAGCGCAACCAAACCATTGTAAGTTGTAACTTCTATTGATCAATAAAAGATTTGAAAACAATTTTGGCAATAATATAAACTGAAAACCTATACTTATTGTTGCCATTGCCAGTACTGTTTAAGAGCATCAATTTAACAACATATACTTGAAATATATGTACGCACCCAAGTGATTTGTTGCAAACTGTAGTTCTATGTTGTCTTTGGATAGCATGAATGGGCTTGCCATTATTCCTGCATTGTTTCTTATAATAGAAAAGAAAATTAGTTCTTGTAGAACAAATCATCGAGCTCTTCAGATCAAGTGGAACCCAAAAGAAAAATTTTGTACATTTGAGTCTAAAATGAGAAATAAGATTAAACAATGTAGGACATTCATGCAGAGAGAGTTTGCAGATAAGTTGCATGTGTGAATTAGTACAAGAACAAATGAAGCAGTGAAATAAAATCTACCACAGCAGCTCTTATTTCTATTCTCACATTAGGATATTGAGTGGATGACCCCGGCTATTATATTCTGAAGCAAATTTTCTCACAGATGCCAAGGAACTGACATCCAACTCCATGGCATCAACTTTAGCAGTGGGGATTTCCTTGACTATTGCCTCTCTAACATCTTTACCCGCAGCCATATTCCTGACTGCCATAACTACATGGACACCACGCAAGGCAAGGACACGTGCAGTTTCAGTGCCAATGCCACTTGATGCTCCTATGATCACAATATCCAAGAAGCAAATAAAATATGAATAACAAAAGGCTGTTAATATATAAAGCAGATACTTATATAAATCAACTACCCCGCTTGTTTAAAATATCAACATATTGCCTGCAATTGTGCTGTCCTTGCCCAATTCTAAAGCAAAAATCAAGGAAATGTCCAAAGCATCAATATTAGAGAAAAATTAGAAATTTCCACATAAGTATATGGAGTTCCTCTTTGAAGCTGAGGGGGAAAAAGTTCAAAAATCCTTTCAGAAAATCGCTCAAATATTAATGTTCTTTCAGGACAGCACCATGTTCATAACGTGGACCACACAAAAATAGGACATTAAAGTATATGGAGTAATTAACATATCATCTCACCTCTAAATCCATCTGATTTTACTATAAATTTTCATGAAAATTGGTTTTCTATGCAGAATTATCAATTTGAACAAGATTTTATTATCATTTTTGCCAACCAACAATGGATCCAAATATTTTAATTGAAGTTGGCAACAATTCAACATAATACTGCAGAACATAACGTAAAGTGAAAAAACAATAAAACAAAGATTTCCTGTTATTTCCTGGTTTATTTAAAAATAAATAAATAAATAAAAGCATTCATTTGATTGGAAAATATCTGATTTTCATGGGCCACATAACAGCATATCATCAGAAACATTTAAAGGGATAAACATACCAAAGGTCCCATATTTGCTACGGAAAAAGGAAACTGTAGTTTCATAACAACCACAACAATATCGTCAAAACTTGAAATTTCCAGCCCAGATCTACTGAATATCTCAAGCATTCAATAAAAAGAAAATAACGGAAATTTCATTTTATCACAATATTTTGGGAAGGAAAAAAAAAAAAAACCTGTGACAATGGCTGTGAGGCCAGTGCCATCAATTCCTTGAGTGACTTCCTCAGCCGTTGATGAAGAGGAGAACCCAGATGGCCCTTTCCTGCTAAACAGCCACATGTTTTTTTAAACTCGCACAGACAAAGTTACTGTTACAGCGTAACGGGCTTCTTATGCGTTATGTTCAAGAATGAGCAGCAGCGAGAACTGATACGTATAGCCGTGTAGGTAGCCGTAGCTCCTTTCATGCACCAGTCAAGGCTATGTGATTGCGATATTGCTAGATTCGTATCGCGTTATTGCCTTCAAACATTGGGGTCACCGATTGCCACGCAGTTTCATTTGATCATCATGCATAAATTATTGGCTATCCTTTTTTATTTTTTAATAAGAATTTTTTTCACCATCTTTAGTAACGTAGGTGTGAGGTGTGGTGTGACAAAGATTTGGCCCCGACAAGGCAATTTTCTGTGAAGAAAAATAAATAAAATGAAAAATATGTAAGGTCCAAAGTGCAATTCTGGTCCTATTTCGCAGTTGCACAACTGTGGATTCACAAAAAAGGCCATATTAATTCAATCCGTTTTAAGCGCGCGTCTTATCGTACTTACCAATGTAATTAATCAACACGACGCGACACGAAACGTCCAACAACAACACCTGCTGCACCGCTGATCCCGTCGGTTTTCTTGGGCCACGATGGCCCAATTTTAAAACAAACCCCAAGCCCCATTCAAGCCGGATCAGCTCCCGATAGCAAATGACAACCCGATAAAATACCCTAATCACCGGCACGTGCGAACGGTGCCGTCGTATCGATAGCGTCACGTGCAGTAACACAATCAATCGCAATAGCGAAAAAAACACAGCGTTACAGACGATCAGAGAAACCCTAGCGTCAGCTCCTCATCCCATTTTCACAGATTCCACTTTTATCTGGAAAAATTTCTCTTCGTTTAAGCTTCGGTGGTAAGGTAATCAAAATTCTATCACTCTCTTACGGCCAAAAATATGTTATTTTTATTATGGATTATGGACTTAATTAACGAATGTTAAATGTAATTTTTTTTCATCAAAATATTGTTTTGCTTGCTAATTAACTTAGGTCAACTATATAGGAAAGGAAATTGCAAAATTGTAAATTTCTTTATTTTTTTTAGCTTTTATTTCATCACGTGTTCTTAAAATTTATCTGCTCTCTTAGCTTAATTTTATTTTTTAACGAACTTGATACTATAGTAAAGCTTTAGCTTATTGCCGCACTGGAATATCTATAATAACTGAATGATGCTATCAAATTGGAAAACAGATTTCTCTTGATGTAGCAAAATGAATTACAGCATGCATTTTATGGGTTTTGAAAATGGTAGGCCGTCATTATTTCATTCTAGCAATGTCTAAAGTGCAATTTTTGGCTGGGAAAAGGTTGAATTTATGTTTGGGGGAACGATACATGGAGAATTTTTTGGTTACAAAGTGGCATACGATATTCTCATTTGAACTCTGAAGCAACATGCACTATTTTGAATGGAATTCGTATTTGAAGAAAATTTGAAGTCTCAAAATAAGTCTTCGGAAGTTTTTCTGACAGGACAAGTATCGAGAGCCCCTCCTCTTGTCCAATTTCTCTTTGTTTCTTCCAAAGGTTTTGTCACATCTTTAATGGGAAAACGGTTTGAATTTCACATAGTAATGAAACAGGGGCCGGCAAAAAATAGCTCCTAAAAAAGCAACATTAATTCTTGCATTAAATTTATGTGTATATATGTTTATTATCGGTGGAACTAGGATCATTTCTAGATGCTTTCTGTGAAGCAGATGTCTTGGCTTCGTACAAATAACTCCTGCATGCTATAATATCAAATTTTCATTTTTTAGTCTAAATAAAATTTTGTTTTAGTCAAAAAGTCCTTTTGACATGTCATTTCAACTGTAACATTTCATGTTGTACTGTTCATAGAGTGACAACTGAAAAAACCTGAGGAAGTTTTCCTGACAAGAATGCCCTTACACTTGTTATTGGGATCCAGCATTGAGTCAGTTTGGGAAGTGTTGATGAAGAGTTTCTGTCCTCTCAACGAAGATAATCTTCTGAAGAACAAGAAGCCTTCTTTGCCTTTGTTGTTTTTTGGCTATTGAAATAGAGGTGCAAGTTCTTTTCACTCTCTAGGAGCTACTTAAAGTTTTTTGCTGTATCCTCATTAAATGTCCGAAGGTGCAATGGCAGTAGTCAAATCTGAGGTATGTTGTGTAATTGTTTCGTGAATATCTTTGGTCTCTTTCTTCATTATGCTCTTTTTAATTAGTTAATAGAAACAATGAATGTCAGATTATTCTTTGGAAATGTAGCAAGTAGAAATGGCTTTTTTATGGTGTAGTAAGTGATCAAAGATAAGGGTCAATGAACCTTCCTATGTTTAGGTATTTTATTGTTAATCTAGCTTTTTACTTCAATAATCAATTTTGCAGATTCATTATAATTTTGTCCTATGTTAAATGCTTTGATTACTGGATAGAGCCTAGAAAGGGAACTTCTAGGGTTTGAGTGTTGGAATATGCAATACAATGATCTAGCTATGATCATCTATTTGTTTATTTATTTTGTTTGCCTTTATCGGCCTGTCAGTCTTGAATCTTACTTGGTGTTGATTTTGGTTTGATGAATCCAGATGAAGTCTTATATCTGGGTCCAAACTACTGATGGTTCAATCCAGCAAGTAGAAGAGGAGGTTGCCATGTTTTGTCCAATGATATGCCGAGAGATTATTCAAACAGGAATGGGATCTTCCAAAAACTATGCTATATCACTTCCACAAAGGGTCAATCCTGCTATTTTTGGATTGGTGCTTGATTACTGCCGGTTTCATCAAGTACCAGGCCGCTCAAATAAGGTGTGTTCTGCTTTCTCTGTTTCTTGCAACATTTCTTGTGTCTGGTAGATAATATTCCTTCTAAATTGAAAGGTATATAAAGACATAAAAAGTGAAAGGTATATCAAGACATAAAAGTTGCCAATTTCTGAGCCACTGGAAAGTGTGGTTATATTTTGTTTCTAGTTTATCCTTTTAACTTTTAGTATCTTTGGAAGGTAATATGGCACCCATCCACACGGTTTTGATTTTTGTGTTTGCTTGTTAAATGTCTAGGAACGTAAAATGTTTGATGAGAAGTTTATCCGTATGGATACAAAAAAGTTGTGTGAGCTTACTTCTGCTGCTGACAGCCTCCAATTAAAGCCTTTGGTGGATCTCACTAGTCGTGCGCTTGCCCGAATTATTGAAGGAAAAACTCCTGAGGAAATACGCGAGACATTTCATTTACCAGATGATCTCACAGAGGTGTGTGCTGCTACCAAGAAATCAATTGTTTTGATGTTTAATTCTTTTTCTGGTTTTTCATGGGGATATTGTTCTGATTCAGGAAGAGAAGTTGGAACCCTTAAATAATGTAACTGATGATCCGCGTATTCGGCTTTTGAATCGATTATATGCAAGGAAGAGGAAAGAGTTAAAAGAGAGGGAGAAACTTAAGGTGGCTTAAATTGTAGCATCCTAAACTTCTTACATACTCTCTCTTCGGACTAAGTTCATATCTATTTATTAATTGCATATAACTATGTGGTGTTGAAGTAGTGAAATTGGTGTAGACATGTTTGCAGTGTTAACAATTTCATTATCCTTATATTTCAGAATGTTGAGATCGAGGAGGAGCATGTGGATGAGCGCTCAGTTGATGATCTATTGTCATTTATAAATGGGGGGAATGGAGGTATATACGAGAAACATTCTTCATTTTTTATTGCATCACTTACAGTATGCCCTAGGCATCAGGTGTTTAACTCACTATTTGTAGACCTTACATGGTCTAACCATAGTAACTGTGCGAGTAGTATAGCTGCAGTACAACACCATAGCTACAAACCATTATTATTACCAATGTTTAATCCTTTACTTCTTGTGGCCTTTCTAAAGTTATTAAGTGCTTTCTTCTCAGGTTCAAAGGGGATTAAAACAAACAAGAACAAAAAGAAAAACCGAAGAAGAAAAGATCAACTAAAGGACTCTTCAATAAACAATTTAAATGGAAACCACAAGGTCTGATATGTTCTCGCTTTCTCTCTCTTCCTATCTATCTTGTCCTGTGTCTGTGTGCCATGTCTGCTGCATTCGCATTCATGACGCATACCTTTTTGTGTTCAATAATCATGTTGCTATTGTAATTATTGTTATTTCTCCATTTTTGTGCTGATATTGACACAGAAAAGCCTGATCAGCTATATTTCTCTTGTTGATATGCTGTCTTTCTTTTCATTCTTTTAGGAGTTCAACTCTCTCCATTCTGCATTCCATAATGGGGGGCTCAATGATATTGCGGTGTCCACTCCCCATAAGACTTCAAAATTGCAATGTTCTACTGCTGTTACCTGTTCGCCGAAGATGGAATTTGATGATGGTGAAATTGATGATGATCTAGATCCCGCGATGAAGGAGGAGCTTGACAGGTTAGCTGGACATATGGAGCATCTTTTTTTTTTTTTTCTTTTTTTTTCTTTTTTTTTTCCTGAAGGGATATGGAGCATCTATTGAGATAATGAATTCAAATTTTTAACTGACAGCATACATTTTAATTCTATAAATAGAATTCTATACTCCCTTGATACACCATCCATAGATGTCGGCTCTAAGTTATGCACCAAACTGTCATCTTGAAAGATTGCTTAGTATTTGATTTGGTTGAAGTATCTCTGTTTACAAGTTTATTTCCAATTAAGCCTGCTTGGATATATAAAGTAACAAGAACAATGTGCCACTCTTTGTTAAATCCTTCAATCACATTGTTGGTCATTATGTTTATGATCAACTGTAGGGAAGTAGAGGACTTTGCTCGGCGGTTGAATTCAGATTGGCCTCAAAGGATGCAAGAGATTTTATCATTGGGCCAAGATAGGAGACTTGTACAAGTGTCTATGAACGGCAACTGTTCCAGTCGTAGATGTACAAGTAAGTTGTTTCCTTGCATTTGCATTACCACATGTTCCGGAGTTGGTCTTCATGAAAATTTCTACCTTGGGGCATTGAGAAGGGAAGTTATGGTTATTGGCTAATATACAAAACATAATTTCTGGCTTTTCAAACAGGTTTGGACAGTAGATAACGCAATCAAAGATCAATAATTTATATGCCAGAAAGTGTCAGCAACTTTGAATGCTTCAAGCACGTGGTAGCACTGATTTTGCTGCTGAAAGATATTAGCTGCACGTGAGTTATTTGTTTGTTTTTTTGCCTCCAACATGTAATTTTCGTTTTGAGCATCTTGTACATCTGAAAACAGTTGGGCCAAAAAAAAAAAAAGTGCGGAGGTACTTTTTACAGTGAGAATTGAGCAAAATCTGTTTCTCTGCCTTCGTTTTATATTGCTGCAAGTTGGTTGTGATTTTCAGCCATCATAATTCGTTTGCTGTAGCTTCTGTATGTAGAACATTTTGTCTGAAGAGCCTGAGCCTGGACCTTGTTGCAACGCATTGCCCATTATAATTTTAAAGATCCGGCTGCCCAATAAGTAAGAAAGATTTCAAATACCAAAAAACAAGAATCCGAGGGCGAAGGGAAAGGGAATCGTCAATCTTTGGCCAGTTGGCCATAACCATTTTCGTACAGGACAAACGAACTGGGAATTGATGTACCCCTATGGACTAAGAGGTAATTAACCACTTGAAACCAAACATGTTAAATTTCTTTGCCCTAAAAAAAGTAAAAACAAACTAGAAACCTAATGTGAACCAAACACAAAACACAGCACAGAAAGTGGGAAAAAAGGGACAAAACATTTTCTTTTATAATTCTTGACCTGGGAGAATAAAAAAAGGCTTTAAAAGCATTATGTCTATGTATCAGTTTTTCACGTTGTTTCCAATGGCTGAGTAATATTTTTTAAAAGCTTTGGGAAGATAAACAGGCAGCAAGAACCCAAAAAGATTAAAGCACCAGAAGGCCATGTTAGCCACAGCAAGGGTTTTCCCAAGATACAGCCTCCTCGCTGATGCGCTGTTATCTTCTTCTGTCTTTGAAAACTGTGTCTTTAACCAGTCCACAATGGTGAAAATCCTCCTGGAATTGTAAAAAACGGGCACGAAAACGCGTATCGGAGTCGAGAACTTATCCGAGAAGGCCACCCCTTCCATGAAAACTTGACTGGCTAGAAGAAACACATGGGGCGCTGCTGCTTTGATCCCTTCTTTATCACCCTCAAATATGCCTTCCAATATATAAGCTATGGGCAGAAGCAGCCCTATAATGGCACCAATCAATACGTAGAGGCGAAGAATGGTGCAATTGGGATCGAAAACAGAGGTTTCTTTAGACTGGGGTGGTGGTGGGAAGGCGATTTTGAAAAGAAAGAACATGTAAATGAGTGAAAAGATCACAAAAGCGAAATCTTCAGCACTTATCATGCCACTTGCACCGAAAACTGTGACGACTGCGAGGGCATTGAGTTGGCGAAAGCTTAGAAAATTTGATGATGCCTTACTAGGAGTTGAGGTGTTTTTAGTGGATTGAAATGGTGTTGGATCATCTTGTTGCTTGAATGCCATTTCGTGTTCTTTTGGGAGGCTTATGTCTTTGCTTGTTGCTCCAACCCCACCTGACATTTTTGTTTCTAATTTTTCTCTTTTTTTCCGAATCCTTTTGAGCTTCTGAGTTCTGAGGCTTCTCTTTACTGAGAAAAAAGATCAAGATTCATGAATAGTAAGACACACGCTTAACGAGAAAGATGTGAGCCACAATAATCGAGAGCCTTGTTGGGGAGAAAAAGGAAGCACAGATAAGGGGAAACACTTGAGGTGTGGAAGGTTGACACGTGACAGATGTGGAAGAGTTTAACGTACGAAACATGGCTGATTACAAAGTCAAAAATGTGTAAGCTAACTACAAGCCAGCGGATTCGGTTTTTGTCAAAACTGATGGATAGAATTGGAACGTCCAAAGGGGTGCGTGATGGCCAGTGAGCGTGAGATTTGCAGGTCAGTAATTAGCACGCCCCCGTGAATTAAGTTCCGCGGTAGGCATCATCTTCGTCGTCACGTCGTCGTCGTCGTCGTCCTTATCATTATCATTATTATTATTATTATTAAGGATGGGTTAAGTTGTAGATATTTATAACTCACTCTTTTCACTTATAATATGATATTAATAATTGATTATTATAATTTATATAAAAAAAATAAATTACAAATAACTGTAACTTAATTTTTCTTTTATTATTATTGTTGTATCGCACGACACACGTGTTTGGCTGCAATCGACGTCTTTAAATGTAAAACAATCACATCAACCATTGAAAGTATATTATTACAAAGAAAATATTAAGTTACAGGTAACTTAGGGAGTTTTTGATTATAATTGTTTTAAATTTTTCACATGCATATAATTGTTGTTATGGATATAATTGCTTTATGTTGAAAATACTCCAACCCAGCCATCGCACTAATATGTATTTATAATTAAAAATAATAATAACAATTGTATACACCGGAGGTCTAACAAAAATGAGATCTATCCTCATGTTTCAAAAAAAAAAAAATTACTCCAAAAGAAAAGATTTGAAAGTTGTTTAAGATTGAAGTTGAAGAATTATAGTTTAAAAATTGTAACATTAAAATATTAATTAAATATTAATTATTATAACTTAAAAATTAAATTAATTTATATTTATATTTATATAATAAAAAATTATTTTATCTTTATTAATTTTATTAAAATTAAGATTTAAAAATTACATAAATTATATATTTTTTTCATAACAACTTAAAATTATAACGCTTCAATCCTAAATAAAACTTTGAGTGAGTAAGGTGAGCTTTGCCAATGACTTATTCCGTAGCCGATGTTTGTGAAGAGTAATGAGACTACGTACGTCCTCAAATTACTCAAAAATTTTTCTTCCAAACGGGATTATAGCGATTCTACTAGCAATTAACCGCCTTCAAATAGTCCAAATAGAACTCCTTTCCACCATTGAAAAATCTGTGGCTATGGGCTTCATATTTGATCGAACTTCATGGACTCAGCTTTATCCACAATGAGTTTGATTAGGTATTATGGCTACCACAGTGTGAATCATCTCGCCCAAGTCGCTACGCAAGATTCAACATGTTAAAATTGTTGCCCAACAAAACAACAAATGAAAAGCTAAAGTCGATTGTTTTCGGAAACAGATTTTGGATGTTAACAGTAGAGCTGAAAGAAAAAACAAAAACAAAAAACAATCAAGCTGACTCATCAGTTCCATTATTACTTTCAAACTTAATATTCTAACTAAACTAACATGAAGAGTGAGCATCTCTGCAAGAATGGACACAGGAGAAAGAGAGTTAGGAGAGCACAAAATGACCTTTGCACTAGCTTAAAACCAAATTTATTACAGAAATAACTTAATAACTAAGAACCCAAAAAAAAAAAATTATATATATATCAATCTGCTATAATGCTTTAAGAAAAAAAGGAAGGAACCAAAACTTTCCTGCAAAATTTTTTTTTTTTTGTCTTTTTCTTACTTTTCTTCCCTTTTAATTTTCTGACAGAAGACCACTGGTAAAACTGGAACCTCTGATAAAAATATGGTGGGCAACTAAAACTCTGCACATTCCTATAACTAAATAATTCTCCCCTCTTCCTCCATTAGGTAGTGATTCTATGCTTTGGGATATATTTTATCTTATCACCTTTTTCGGGTTTTATTCTGAACTTTGGGGCTTTAGAAGCGCCAGTGGCTGAGGACTCAAGAGCCACAGGATTGACCAATCGATTCTCTGCATTGCTGAAAACACTCCCCTGGTGGATATCTGACTGAAACACTGCTACTTGAAAGTCACCATGAACTTCGGGATATCTTGAAGATTCAGATTCTGCAGGCAGCACCAATGTCACATGTTCAGCTGCAGTTGCCTCCTTCCATCCTGCGTTATATTTGTAACCAATTGGAGACCCAAAAAAAAAAAAAGTGGTTAGATACACTTTGAGAGCATAAGAAAAACACAAAAAAAAAAAGGAATAAAACTTACTTTCTGATAGAAAAGTTTTTGCCGCAAGGATGTCAAACGGTAAGCTTCTTGCATGCGTACTGTCCTCCACGGGTGAAGTGTTCTCAATCCCAATACTATTGTCATCCACGGAGCATGACCTTAGACTGTTAGATAAGGTCTGATCACCAGCCTGTCCAGCATTCACATCTGCTTCTGAATCTCTACTGCCATTTTGAACCGGCAGTGGGCCTTTGATCCCATGCCGGCTCACTGGTCTCCAGAATTTAACAGTTGTTCTGTTTGCGCCACATTGATTAGAATCAAATTTGGGCTTCTCCGGAATGTTGTTCTTTGGCATCTGATGCTCTACCATGCAATCATGTTGTGCTTCAGCTGAAGTGCAATTCCCAAGTATGACAGATATTGAGCCAATCAGAACCTCATGATTCTTACTTTGTTCTGATTGGTTTATGACTTCTTTCAGTACTCTAGATTTCACAATCACCAAATCATTTTCTGGTTTCGGTTTCCGGCTCCAAACTTTGTAGCCATTGACTGATGAAGCAGCCCTTAAATCCTTGTTGATTCCATGCTTGTGGGTTCCTCCAAGCTTTGATGCCTCAGAAGTTTGACTCACATGAAATACAGTTGACAGACCACGTGATTTTGGTGGCACCTGCCGTCGCGTAAGAACCATACGATGACGACCAATTCCTTGTACAATTTGTCGTTCAACATTATTACCAATACTGAAACCACAGTAACCATTGCCAGACCCAGTCTGAACTTCATAATCCACATCATCTTCAGAGTTTGCAAAGGAGAAGGGCTCAAGAGATGAGGGATCATGATCCGGCAGTGAATCTGCATTGTATGCATCAGAATCAGAAGTAGCCAGAGGGCTTGAGGTTTCTGGTAGAGTCACAGACTCCAATGTATCATCAGTCTTCTCTTCATGTCTTTCCTCCTTTGCTTTCTGTTCTTTCTGCTGGAGCTTTTTCTGTCTTTTCCTTTCCAAAAGCTCAGCTTGCCTGTTGGAATTTTGCGGAAAAAAAAAAAATAAAATAAAATAAAGTAGAAGCACACCAAATCAGACTTCTGAAAAAGCATTACCAAGGTCATTTATCTTGCTAACTAGCTCTTTGAAGTATGATAACTTATTTGAAATATGTATAGAAGTTTGTATTGATTCCGATCCATTTGATGGAACAGCATCTGGAACTTTAAAATTTCCGACTTGTTCCATTAATTAATTCCAGGCCAGTCATAGATTACCATTTGGTCTATTTCACTAAAGAGATAATATCTTGCGTGACAGCTCTAATCTTCGCTCTCTTTATCTGACCCAGATAAACCACACCAACAATTTTGTACTTGATTGTTTCTTGATTTGCTTTTATGTATCCCTCAGTTTTCTAGACTTTCTCGATTTTATTGATTAAAGGCTTCAAGATGAACAAAATACAACAAAATTTGGGTGGCAGGGACACATAGCCCCTAAAAGATACTAAGGTTCATCTAAAGTAGATTAGTTCTTATAATGCCCAGAAAGGTTTTTTCTCTTAAATTTTTATGATTAACAAAAAAGAAAGAATCAGACTCTCTTCACTGGATATAGATGAAGAAAGCAAAAAGAAAAAAGTGGTTGGAAAAATAAATAGCACAATGTACCTTCTCTGAGCGGCTTCTTCCTCCTCCACTAGCAATTTCTGGCACCTTAAAGCTTCCGCATCCTTGTCAGCAAGCCATGCTTTAATCTGAGTTGAAAAAACTCTTAATTAATTTGCAACACAATATCAAAATAAAAAATTAAGAAACTTCCACTTTACTCCCACTTTTCTCATCTCACTTATAAGAATTAAATGCAAAATTGTGCCTATTTCAAAAATTAAATAATTGAACAAGTTGTTAAAGATTGCCCACAATACCTCTTTTACTATACCACTTCAAGATGCACACAAATTGTCAATTAACCAATCTAATATTTATAAAACAAAAGAAAGAGAAAGTACCAGTAACTGCTCCACCAGGAAGCTAGTGCAAGCAACTAGGTTCTTTGTTTCAAGACCAATCTTCCCTGCTTCCCCATCAAATATATATTTTTGCATTGCTACAGCTGTCCCACATAGGAATGTTTTTTCACTAGCATCATCAAGAATACTGAATAGTTCTTGAGATGATATAGGAAACCTAGAGGGTCTAGATTGGACAATATCCTACAAGGAAAATAAGACATAGTTACATCCTAAACAATAAAAGAAACAATATAACAGATCAGAAACAATTAATCTAAAAAAGAAACGAATGAGAAATGAAGATGTTCCCTCACCAAAAGGGCAGAGCCAGCCCTCAAACAAACTTGCGGGAGAGAAGAAAATCCAGGTTTTCGAATAACTGCCATCAATGATTTTACAATTGAAGAACCTGGAACTTCCTGAATGGCATTCACAACAATAAACAAAGCATTTAGAGAAAGTTACATAAAAAATCTTTTACAAGATGAAAAGCTGAATTAGAAAAATACTAATGCAGTATCTGCACACTTTCTCACAGATAAAAAGCAACCAATCAATGAATAGATAATATTATCAACACAGCAAAAGTCATTCATTCTAGAAACAGCAAGTGAACCAGGAAGCCCCTTTCTTTTCCTTGTTCCGAAATGCCAGGAACCTCAAACTTATAGAATTTGGAATATAACCACTCAAGCAGGGGAAGACAAATACTTTACCTCTAATGACACATTGTTAAATGATACAATTTCCTTAGCTTCATCCAAAGAAAGCTGCACAAAACAGAGGCAATTGAGCAGCACAACCGAATAGGAAAAGTGCACATAAAGTAACTCGGAATAAAGTTATCACCTTATCCCAAAATGCTCCTAACAGTTCCCTGTTTTTGGTAGAATCCTACAAGAGGTGAACAAAATCTTACAATAAAATCCCAAATACCAGAAACAAGATCAAAGATAATTGAAAAAGCAACTATTAAAAAAAAATTAAAAAGAATGCAAACAAGAGAGAAGGCCAATGTATGAATGACTAAAAAATAGCAATCAAAAGTGGCTTGGTTTGAACAGAAAAAATTCTTACAAACAAAATAAATTACATTTGTCGAAAAGTAATGAAACCTTATCAAGCTTTTTCAACCGATGATGCACGCGTATATGTCTTCTATGGTTAATGGTTGAACAAAATTCTCGAGAACACTTGTCGCATTTCTGCATCTGCACCTTCAAAGGAGTAAGCAAAGGCCAACCAGGAAGTTCTGCCCAAAGAAAGAAAAGAAATAGAATCAACACAAATGGCTTCAACATTAAGCAGGACCTATTTCTTTCACAATACAAACCCATAAAATTTCATGAGACATAAATTTTCAGGCCCACAATTAACCATAGTAATGGCCTAGGCAATAGCAAGAACAGCCTCATACGTTTTGAGATTTTACAGGTTGAAATCCTTTACAAGGATCATCATATTTTAAAATGGAAAAAAAATTTTTTAAAAAAATCTAAATCAATAAACATCAATGCATGGGATACTATGGCAATGCTCTAATTAATATTTTTACCTCTTATGAAGCTGCTAATTTCAAACTGGTAAAACGATTGCTATTACCTTGCTGATCTAAAGCTTGAAGCAACTGGATCCACTGAACTGAGCTGTCCCCATTTCTTGAAAAAGAAAGAAGAGGCTCCTTTCCAATTGCTTGTTTGATAAAAGTATCCAGCGAATCATTTCCCTCCTCTGCTTTCACCATATCTGTGACACTAGAGGCTTTAAGCTTTGCAACCGGCATTTATGCTGACAGAAAATTTAGATCCCACCAGCTGACTAACGATGCAAACCCATAAGAATGACCCAAAAAAAAAAAAAAAATGTCAGGCAAGCACACCACACAGGCATAACAATAATAAAGACCCAAACAAACGCCATATGAGCAAATCTCAAAGAACACACTCCAATCTATCTCAACCAACAATTTGTTCCCATGATGATTATTTTCACAATTAGCTGCTTGGTCATCTACTCCTAGTAAGGAAACTGAACAGGACACATATATATCTCTGAAAAAATTAATCCTCAGACACAAAAAATTGAACCAACATAGGATCATTTCTCTACCAAACTGTTCCAGAGCACAATGGCTGCAAAGAGCATATCCCTTTAACAACAATGTGACTGCCATGAGTCAATAAATCTATGAATGAATAAATAAATAATTCTCAAGCACCTTAATACAACTAACTCAAAGTTTGTAACTAATTATAATTCCGCAAAGAACCCACAAACATAGAACAAAATAATGGTACACTAGTAATTATAAACTTAACGATTACAATAACGATTACAAAACCAGATCGATGCAAAAGCAATAAAATCAACTACAGTTGCAGAAGGACAAACAGAATCAGAACTCAATAAAATTTCGAGTCTTTGATTCACATTACTTTCTTCTAAAATCAAATTTAGCTGATGTGAGATTTCATTATTTTTCAAAACGAAAATTTCAAGTTATTCTCATCTATCAAACAGAGCAACAAGTAAATTTCCACGTTGAATCATTAATAATTTAAAAAATGAAGAAAATAGGGAAAAGATTTTTAGCGTTTCGCGTTACGTAATTACGATCATCATATAATATTGAATTGTATAAATAAACAAATAAAATAAGGAAAGTAAAGTGATCCGTGAACGTACCAGTGGAGGATGAGAGAGAGATCGGTATGAAGAGCGCGAGAATCTCCAGCGATCGAAAGGATTGGGAGTCGTGGAGGAGGTGATTAGGGAAGTGTTTGGCGCGAGAGAAAGTCGGCGAGAAAGTGATCAGCCTGGAACTCGAGGGGAGGGGCCAAAAAAAAAAATATTAGAGAGTTTCGAGGGGAGCTTGAAAATGTGAGTGAAAATATATAAAACTGAAAAAGAACGTCAGAACCCTCTATAGTGTGAGAAGAAGTTGAAAATTAAAAATAACAGAAAAATTATAAAAATTGGACAAAAAAAGTATACGATGATGACACTGCGGCATTTTGCAAGACGCGCTGTAAAGGTAATGAAAAACACGCGTCATTCTGACGTAGGCCTTGTGCCCATTGGCTTCGATGATACTGGTCTCCTAAATGGAGTGATTTGGTCATCGCGTTTATTAGGTACTTAAAAGAATCAGATTCAAGGGGTAAAAGATTTTGTTAAATGGTTTTAAACCTGTTCATACAATGTGTTGTTCTACGTGGTTGTTGCTTTGAGAGAAATCATCATTTATCAATCGCCCAAACACACTAGGCTCTCCAAGTGCATACCTCCTTTCTATGGGAAATTAACCATTTCAGTAAAATGTACATCACATTGAGACATTTGAATTTGTATTAACAAAAATAAACTAAAAATAAGTAAATAAAATGATTCAATGTTTTCTATTCAAGTGTTGGTGTGTATTTACAGAAGTCGGAAGAAAAATTTTCACCATCGCTGCTGCCATTCTATGATTGCTTGATGAAGAGCATAATTAGGGAGAAGATTGCAGTGTTCAAGCTTTAAATTTGTCATAGGTGAAGTGTTATGCCCACTTTTTAACCATCCTCTAATTGCCTCACCCTCGTAGGTGAAACCATCTGCTGCTATTTGTGGATCCTTCATGACTTCCTGCAAATTTGAAGCAATTGCCATGATGAAAAGACATTTCCCACAATCAAATGAAAATGGCAAGAGTCTAATATTTTACATCCTGCTGCCTCCAATGCCTCAAGTATTAGTCTATTACCTGCAGAATTGGGCAGACAAAATGAGAGGGGACACGGCGATGTTCCTTTGAGTCAGAGCATGATAATGGGGAGACACATGAAACCCTCAATGCCTCAAGCACACTCCATATTTCTGACACAAGCTCTGGTCGATTCAACCGGTTGTTCTCACAACACCTCAATGCCAAGTGAGCCAACTGTTCGGCTTCTCCAACTGGCCAGTCACCAGCAGAAGAATCCAATACTGAATTGAAATTTCTCTTCTCTAATTCACATTTCACATCGTTTTTAATTCTTAAAACTGGCCTCCCAGTTAAAAGTCGTAACATTATAATTCCAAATGAGTACACATCAGACTCGGGCGTGAGTTTTCCAGTTTCTAAATATTCAGGATCTATGTACACAGAGGCAGAGTCATCGTTAGATTCATTACACAATGCGGACTTTCCGGCACTTTCACCTTGTGGGATCAAACGGAAGATGCCAAAGTCACTAAGTTTGCTGACAAAGTTGGCATCAATGAGGACTTTAGAGGGTTTTAAATTCCCATGGATAATACAAGGTTCATTGGAGTGAAGGTAGATAAGGGCAGAGCAGACTTCAGAGGCAATCTGCATTCGTGTCTGCCAACGAAGTGGACCCTTCTTATTTTTACAGGCAAGGCAATCTTCAAGGCTGCTGTTTCTGAGGTACTCAAAAACAAGAGACCTAGATTCTGGACAAGTTCCAATTAGTGTTACGAGGTTTGGATGCCTTACCCTGCTCAAAACCTCCACCTGAAGTTTGACAAGCAAAGGGACTCTTAGTTAATAAACTTCTGAAGGGACTTAGAATTCTTCAGCAAGATCTTCAGTCACCCATGTCAAAAGCTAGAAGTTGTTGATTTGCAAGTATGAATAAATGCATTAAGATAATTATAAGCCTAAAGTTGACTATAACACATAGTTTGTATGGATAACTAGCAGTAGCATGAAGCGCTTTAAGGTTTACCTCATTTAGGAATTTCAAGTGGCTTTGAGATCCATAAGATGGAAACATCTTTATAGCAACATACAAATGGCGAAGGAGCCCTCTATAAACATTTCCATATCTTCCTTCCCCAATCTTCCAGGAGGGGTCAAAATTCTTAGTGGCCTCATTTAACTCTGAGAAAGAGAATTCAAGAAGTCCTGGCTGGAAAAAGCTCACAGCTTCTCTTTTTATCGATTTTTTAATATCTCTGACCCTTCTTTGTGCATTTCCACATTCTATCCGCAGTTGATCTCGTTTTTGCTTAAAACTGATCAAAAGTTCTACAGCAGAGATGATTTTCTCCTCCAGCTCCTTCACCACAGAACTGGATTCAGCAAGTTGGCCTTCAAGTGCTGAGTTCTGGTCCTGGACCGTTTGAAGTTCTTTCACTGTTTCATTGTGCTGACTTTTTACTCTCTGTACTTCTTGCTTTTCTTTAGCCAATAATTCCTCCAACTCTTTTCTTTGGCTCATCTCCTTCACACATAAGCTTTGCACTGCTTTGACCTGCAAGAAGGCACGAAGACCAAAAGATAACTCCAAAAGAAAACCCATGCTTTACAAGTGCATCATATCCACATGATGATTATCACAATTTTTCTTAATCATTTGTCTCTTATAACAATAACGATTGCCATGGTGTCATTTTCTCCTTTGTTGTGGACACTGTTAGCAGGGGAATCGACTGGTAGGGATTAAAAGTGTGTGATCTATATTACAAGGGGCATTGTTTGTTAAAACTCTAAAATGTAGTTGGAGCATCAGAGCAATAAGAAAAAAAAAAATAGACACAAAAAAGCGGAACTTATTCATTTTTTTTTGCAGTGGTCAAAATCAGAAGCAAACTTTCTGTCTGGCTTCCTGATAGACCACAAGGTCACATTTTTAGCCAAGATAATCTTGTATTTAAGATCAAAAGAGGGTCGAAGTACAAAGACCATTATTTAGCTGGACCCGTGAATTTTTGTTTTCAGATTAGTATCATCAAAAGTTCAACCCCTGGAAAACAGGCTTAGTGAAGGAAAAATAAAACATCAAAAACAGACTAAAAGAAGTTTGAGAGAAAAAATCAATAAACCCAATATTGTAAGACAAAAAATTAAGGGAGAAAATAAAGTGAAATGTAAAGCCTACCTTGCATTTAGCCTCCACAGCATTGTCTTCCACTTTCCATCGCTTCACTACCTCTTCATACACCATCTTCTTTGAGTTCTTAGCTTCTAGTTTAGCTTGTTCTAGTCTGCTTTGAGATTTCTCTTCCTGAAAGGCACGTGAACCATCAAAACCAATCAAATGGTTTAAACTTCAAACCAGTTGTTCATGCCTTCATAACGTATTTGTTCAGGATTTCAACAATTGTCTAACTGTATCATCATGGGTGATTTTTCACAATACAATTCAAACATGAGCATGAAAAGATAAAATGTCAATTTATAATGATCAACATCATCTTGGTACTCTCACCTCATCAGTCAGCAGTGGCGTTGATTTTGAAGTGCCAAACAGACTGTTGGAGGACCAGCTAGACTGTATTGAACAACAAGACATTTCTTCCAATTCATCATCAGCATCTTCCTCCACATCTGCACAGCCCTGTAACGAAGTTATTTCTCTAGCATCCCTAGATACAGTTTGATATGCTCCATATGAGAGAAAAAGAACAGATAAGTCTCTTCAATGGAGTAAGGAAAAGGAAAAAGGCCAGGGTTGGCAAGCCTACCAGGAAATCCCAGCCTATATCCAAGGGATTCCAATTTCAAGTGTCCCGATTGCTTCATATCTTCATTTGAATTCATCAGCAGAAATGTAGGGCCAATTTCTAGTTCTGATCTATTTTCACTGCCACTCCTGTTTTTGTGTCGCTTCTTATGTAAGTGGCAATGATAATAAGCAACGCATCAAACAGAAATAACAATTGTATGAGTTCTAGTGCCAAAAGTACCTGGTGTAGATGAGACGGCCCTTGCAACAAAACCAGATATGACAAGATATTGGTGCTTGTTGGCATACAAATATTGCTTTCTTGGACTTTAGCTCAAGAAGTTTCCTGCCAGCTCAAGAAGTTTAAGGTAGTGACAGCAAAAATAAAAGCAGAAACCCATTTGAAAAATAGTTGCTACAAGAACTACCTCAAAAATTAGAGAGATTATGAGTTAAACTCACAAAATCCTATAAATAAGAACTTCTATGCAAATAACAACTAAAACAAATTGCTTTTTAAGCAATACTGAATAGTCAAAGCATCCAATTCTTCTTCAGCTGCATCCTAGGATATTAATGTATCCCAAAGTTCCATAAATTTTTCAGCAATATAATCTGAAATATAGTGCTTCTTCCTTCCTTTGGTGACTAGTCCTATAAATCAAATGTTCAATCCAAGAGAATTAGAAATGGTAACTGAAAAATGGTCCATACTTTGAATAGTACTTATCTGCAGCTGCTCCCATAACAAGCCATCTAATATTCTGCTGAATGATAACTTCTACAATCCCATCC
The DNA here is from genome assembly GCA_030449875.1 of Aegle marmelos. Lineage (NCBI taxonomy): Eukaryota > Viridiplantae > Streptophyta > Magnoliopsida > Sapindales > Rutaceae > Aegle > Aegle marmelos. Next base: position 6,737,175 of record JASUUL010000022.1, on the reverse strand, counting down.
TCGACGTTGTCCTTCTCTATCCATAATGAATCTCCCTGTACCTACAGAAGCAAAGCCATTACTTAAATAGAAAATGAAATCTCTTTATCTGATCAACTAAGTATTTTTGCTGGTTCCATTTCTCAGAAAGAGCTCCAATATTTAGCAAGAAGTTGCAAACTTCTACTCATTGAAAACACAACTGAAGTTTTTGGTAAACACCCACCAGCAATTCCACTCCACTCAGAACATTTACAAATTAAAAGTCACAACATCTCAATTGGAAACATCCCCTTTAGACCATTCATTTATCAGAAAATTCAAATAACAAATAGCTATATAAGTAAGAATATAAAACATTCAACAGTGTAGCATGTCACACAACGGGCAAATATTTTCCTAGATCCATCAATAAAATAAAAGCATAAAAATCAATAATCAACGCTAATAAATCTGATTAAAACTATAAGACAAAGCGATACCCCAGCTTGACTCAGGAGGAGTAGGTATTGATCGAAAACTTCTATCTTATCTGCATCTTGTTTCAGTCCACTGACAGCACATTTACTCTCCTCTGCACAACAGCAACAGAAAAAAAAAATCACAATTCAAGAATTTGAAGACATAATCGAAGTACGTATAAGATAAGATCTAATTTGAATACAGGAATTCAATTCAATTCTTCGCCTAAAAGCAAAATTAGGGAACTTTAATAATTTATTAGCCACAACAACCCAAAATAAACGACAAAAAGCAGATAAATACAACTGAGTGAGTACAAGCATCTATTTTTCTAAGTTAAAAAAACAAACGTACTAAATGCAGAAACATGTGACGGCTTGTGAACATGAAGCAGGGAAATCTTCTTCCCAGCGAAACTCTGGAGAGCCCAAAGCACCGTCATTTTGTTCTTCTCAACATTCTTGCCCACAGCAACGAATATAGTTTCCTCCACATCAGATACCACTCGCTGTTGTTGATTCTCTTCAAAATTCTCCATCTACGATTGTAGTTAGCACCGAGTGGGAATCTGAAAGAGTTGAACGACTGACGAATATATCTAAGTGGTGGTGGGGGACTCGACGAGTCACTCAGTTATTGTCTTGGCAGTAGGGGAAACTTGTGCTTTATTATTGGACTGCCGTGTTATTTGCTCTCCTACTTTTTGAAAAAAGAGGCGTTCCTTGAGGAAGGGCTGAAAAGCACTTATAATTGGAAAGCATACTCGGGAAAGGTAATCAATAAGATCATAGCGGCTCCGATTTTGCCACGTAAGGTTCCAACATTGACGACTGACGTGCATTGTCCGTTGTTCATTGATCAAATTAAACGCACCTTATTTAAATAGAATTGAATAAGTAGAGTTTTATAAAAAATATTTTCAGTTATTTAATTGTTAATTAAAGTTAAATTTATAAATTTATTTTAATAAATAAGTGGTTAACCTAATAGGTTATAAATATTATGATTTTGATGATAATAAATATTTATATTATAGTGTTTTATTTTGTATCTCACAAGTTCACTAGTTTTGAAGGATAATGAATCAAGTGAAATCAAACAAAATCAAATTCAAGACACTCAATGGGTAACGGTAGCTCAACGGATAATTTATTGCGATAATTTCTTGTAAAGTCGGTATGATTTAATTTATACTTGGATTAATATTTGTGAAGATTAATTTTATGTTAATAAAATAATTATTTTTCAAGTTAAATACTTTTATGTTTATAAGATAAAATATTTTGTGGATTAAAGTAATTTGGATAAAAATAAAAATGTTTTAAATTTCGGAGTTGGACTTATTTGTTAAACTCTAAAACATTTGGGCTTTATTGTAACTTATAATAGATTGTGGCTTAAGTGAAAAGTTTTGAAAACTTTAAAAATTATGGTGATTTAGTTAAAACTCAAAAAAGACCTATTTAAAAAGATTTTCTTTAGTTTGGGTCATACAATAATTTTAGAATGTTTTTAAAAATTAAATAATATTTAAAATTTTTGAGATTGAATTTTTTTGATAAATTTTATAACGTTTTGGGTTATAATATAATTTGAATAAGTTTTGAGGTAAAATTATAATTTTGTAAACAGATATCAGAAGAAAATTCAAAATTAACTGAATTTCACTTATTAATGAAGGGCCGATTAAATTAAGCGGTTAGCCGCTTGAGCACTGGAATTTGACAATAACGGCTAGTTTTCGAGCTTTAACTATAAAAATTCAACTCTAACTTCATTTCAAACTCTCTAGCAAGCAAAAATAAGTTTGTAAAACATATATTGAGCTTCCATATTGCAAATTACAATAGATTAAATCATTTTTGTGCCATTATTTGTGAATTTATTCTTATAGAGAGTGTCTTGCTGTAATTTCTAATTTGTATCGTATTGAGAGTATTCAAATGAGGGAAACACTTGCGGTAAAGAGATTAGGATGATAATCTCTTAATTGTAAAGGTCTATTGACACTTTGGAAATCAATTGTAAACATTTGAAGCCTTGCGAGGTTTGAATAGTGAAATCCTCGAGCTCAGTTGGCTTGGAGGCGTGAACGTAGGCGGGGATTGCCGAACCACGTAAAAATTACCGTGTTTGCATTCTCTTCCCTTACTCATTTATTGTGCAAGCATTGTCTAATTTATTATATTTGATTTAGTTGCTGTAAAATTTATTTTTTTATCTGTATTAAGGCATTAGATTGAATCATTTGTAAAATAAATTTTAAAAACCCAATTCACCCCCCTCTTGAGTTGCTTATTTGTATTTCATAAGTTATATAAAAATATGAAATAAATAATTGGTACTTTAAAAATTAAAATTTTTTGAAAAGTTATCCGATCTTTATTTTTAAAAGTCTAAAATTTAAATTTTTTCAACAAAAATTAAATAACATATTTAAATTCCAAAAATTTTATTTAAAAAAATGAAACGAGAATAAAAATTTTGAAAAGAACTTAGGCTTTGTTTAATAATTAATAAAGCTTTTACTATAAAGAGTTTTTACTATAAAATTCTAATTATTTAGTTGTTAATATGAGCTTTCATTAAAAAAGTCTAAAATTACTCTAATGGGTAAGTTTTTAAAATTTATACTATAAAAAAAAAACTCAAATAAGATTATCAATCAGATGAAGGATAAGACTATTTAGTGTAAATTTGTGGGATACTAATGAAACCATCTTGAATTTAAATAAAATTAGTCATAAATCCACAACTATAATTTAGAGTAAACAATCCTAATTTAAGTTTTCATATTATACAAACAGTTTGTATAAACTTAAGCAACACTATAATATGATTTATTACATCGTGTCATTGCATTGTTTAAATGAGCTATTATTATAATTTATTGGCAAATTACTTGTTTTTAACTTAATTGGTAATTTTGTATGTATATCCTTAATATCATTTTCAATACTACAAAACTTTAAATTAATTACACCAAAAAACCCATGCTCAAATTAATTTTATTTATTTAATTTAGTGAAAGCCTTAACAAAGTGGAGGGCCAACATAGCATAGCTAGAAAATGCCTAGTAATGTTGGTTCTAAGAGATTGTTTGTTAAATGTTTAGAGTATAAAATTTTATTAATTTCAAACTTTTTAAAAAATTTTGTTTGTTCATTTTCATAACTTATGTCTCATTTTCTAATTTTTAGACATTTACATTTAAATAGAAAAAATTAAAATTTGTGACTTTTATCTTAATGAAAAAAAGTTTGAGTAATAAGTAAATTTTATATTCTAAAAATATTTCCATAAAATAACTTATTTCTTAAATTATGAAATAGAATTTTTTTTATTTTGATTTATAAAGATGTGAATATCAAAAAATTAAATTTAAGATTTTTTTATTATAAAAATAAAATATTACTTATATTTGATATTAAAAAATAATATATAATTTAAATGTTTATATTCAAACTTACTTAAATTTAAAAAAAAATTAAACGTATTCAAATTTCAGATTAAAAAAAAATAATGCAACCTAACTTTCCCAGCTTCCGATTCCGAACAGGGGGTCTTTAAATAATCCAACCCGCGCCAAAACGCAAACTGACTCACATTTTGCTGTTTTCTTACCAAACCGTCCTTCCCTCCACTTCTTTTGACTGGTAGCTTTCGCAACTATGTAATGAAGTTCCCTAATCATCTTTTATTCTCTATTAACAATGGGAACCACCTCTGGAAATCCATCACTGCCCGAAATCAACGGTCCAGACTCCCCAACCGATCCCATCGACGGCTCAGAGTCCCCGACCGACCCTGAAGCCTGTATCCGTGATCATGATCATCTTCACGATGAGATCGACTCTCTCCGCCTGGCATACCGAAGCCTCCAATCAAAATCTGCGCCGTTGGAGGAGAATATACTCATTCTCCAGCAAGAAAAAGTCGAGGCAATCAATCGCAGCGGAAGTTTAATGAAAAAGATGGACGAGATATCGCGAGAAAGAGACGCTCTGCGCCATAAAATGGCTCAAACAGAAGAGGCAATCAAGCGTGAAGCAGAAGCTTCTAAAGAGAGAATAGGAGCTCTCGAATTTGAGAAGGGAGAACAAAAGGACTTCTTGTTAAAAGGATTGGAATTCATTAAATCAGTTAAGGAGAAGTTAGTGAACATTATCGAATGCTTAGATGATGAGAAAGTGATTGAGGGAGAAAGCAGGAGTGACTATCAGGAGGGGGAAACAAAATTTGACCAAGAATCAAGGGCATTATGGAAAGAAGAAACAACAGCTCTGGCAATGCTAGCAAGCAAAGCAGAAGCAAAAGTGAGTGAGTTTAAAGAAGGAAAGAACATGGAAAAGAAGGAATTGGAAAAGAGTGTGGTGAGTTTGACGGAAGAGAATCGCGATATAAATGCTCTGTTGAGGGTCGCATTGGTAGAGAAAGAGGCAGTGGAAAAGAGTTTGAATAAGTTGAAAGGTAATTGTGAGCAGAGGAGAGTGCCATTATTGCAATTTGCAGAGCGTGGGTTGCAGAGAGTAGGATTTGGGTTCATGATGGGGAGTGTTGGAAGTAATGAGCAATCACCAGAGAGTTCGGCGGCTAACGTTGCTTCAACCGCAAGTAATAAATCAGATAATAGCGAGAGTGAAGAGGAAGCTGTCAGTTTGGTATGTATGCTCATCTCCACACTTTCCGTTAGGCTGAATATTTTTTAGAGTGGAAATTTATCAAGAATTGATACTGCTTTTAGTTTGTAAATGCATGATGTGGCATTTGAAATGTGCTGACAATTAGTCGCGAAATAAAAATTTGACATAAGCTGATGTTCTGTGACTATGGGATAGGTAATTTCAATAGGCAATGTCTCTGATAGCTTAAATTTATCATGGAGGGGGCAATGATGAGGATGGTACCACCGAGAAGTTTTCCTGAAGAATGGATTATGTCTTACACCATGTTAAATCATGTACTTTTCAAGGATATTGTGCTGGAGAAACATTTTTATTTGTAATCTTTGTGCTTACAGGCCTCAACTGTAGAGAGGATGATGAAGAATTTACGGCTGGAAATTACACAATTGAGGAGATCTCTGGAAGAATCTAGGTATCTCTTCATCGGATTGCCTTTTTAGAGTATTCCATTTTGATTGTGAGATAGGATCTAAACAGAATTAATCAATTTCATATGTAATTGTTGTGGATGCTAATCATTGTTGCTCTTTCAGGTCAGATACTGAGCGACTACAGAGTCTTACAGAGAAACAAGCTAAAACAATTGAAGAAAATGTATTATACATCAAAGAGTTGGAAGATAGAGAGAGGGTGTTAGCTCAAAGCGTAATTATCTGTTATTTATAGCAAGAATCTTTTGTGCATTTTCGAGCCTTGCTCATTCAATTTCTGATTTCATTCCTCTGTTCTACTTGCTTTAAGGTTGAGGAACTCCTCTCAGAGATAAAAGCAACTGAAGAAGATGTTGTTAGGTGGAGGAAAGCTTGTGAGTTGGAAGTGGAAGCTGGGAAATTCGAGATTGAAGAACGCGACAAAGTGGTAAATATCTCTATTCAAGGTGCACATTTAATAATCACGGTTGCTTTTCTAATCAATCTGCATTATCTTGCCCTTACCATCCATGCTTATCAATTGGTTTTCTTCTCCTCTCTATTTTCAAGAAGTTTTCTGTACACTGACAAACTGGATGAACTTACTCTATTGCATTTGTTTTGAAGTTAAAATGCCCAGCATTGATGTTTCACTAGGTTTTCATTTTGAAGCAAGAGTTGGAGAAAACAAAGGCTGCATTGGAGGTTTCAAATGGCAAGTTAAAGCTGAAAGAACAACTTGTGGCTGCTGCAATGGCTGCCCAGGCAGCAGCAGAGACCTCCCTACAGCTGGCTGATGGCAGAGCAGCAGAACTTCGTGAGCAGATTGAGGAACTAACAAAACAACTAGAAGCAGCAGAGAGCAAAGGACAGAGCCGCCCTAAGGTGAGATACATATGCTGGCCATGGCGACTCCTTAGATTGAATGTAGCCAATAACACAGATGGTAGGGCTCCGAATGTGAGACGGATGATCCCAGAAATGCAGGCCTTGAGTCGTTATAGTGTTTGAATCATCACATGTCACAGTCTTCTCATGATATGTATGAGTCGTGATTTTGGAGTAATTTTACAAAGGAATTCCTTATTGTAAAGTTGCTCCGTGTTTTTGCTTGTATACTCCATTCTTCTGTCTTCATTCATTCGTTTTACCCTTTGTGCATTTAATGGAAACAGAATTAAAATGCCAATCCAAGGTAAAAACATAAACTAGTAAATTTTGGAAACTTTGGTGTTAGAACACAAGAACAAGCGAAATTCACATTACACAACAACGAATGGTATAAGAACACCAAAAAAAAAAAAAAAAAAGTGTGCAACTCGCGTTGCCACTACTAAATGTTCTATCATTACAGTCGAATCCACACGATCTTTTGAATATTCAGTTGAAAAGTCCTCCAATTTCCTTTTTCATCATCCCCTTTATCTGCATACAAACATAAATACATTTAGTTAAACACAAGCTATTAAAATTCGTATCTATAACTTCAATAAACCATCTAGAACACATGCTTTGCGCCGGGCAACATTATTCTGGTTGAATTACCAGTGCTGAATTTGAGATAAAAATAGCTTCAGATGCCATATATCTTCAAAATAAAATTTTAAGACCAAAAAAAGTAGGAAATATTTAAAAGTCTAAACTGTCAATAACAAAAATTACCTGCTTGGCCGAAAGTCCAATGTCTTTCAAATCATCAAGCTGTAAAACAAACATTAATTTGTTATGTAAATCATACTAAATTTCAGATATGAATCATATGATACGAGAAAATCTGGTTTCATGCTCACATTCTTAAAAGGTTCTGGTGATTCTTCACGCAGTTCGAGTATGTAGTTGGCTCTCTTTTCTCCAATCCCCTTCATGATTGTCAATTTGATTCATCACCAATCAAGCACGTAGATGAATAATCATCTCAATTTTAAAAATTAAAAATGTTCCTTACCTTTAGTCTTTTTAAGTCTTCTCTGTTGACAAAATAAGTAAATAAATAAATAAGCAACTAAGAGGAAACTATATAACAAGAAGCATGGCAGAAATGATTGTTTGAAAGTAGTTAATGTGGTGTTAGCACTTAAATTTTTTACTTCAATGGATTTTGGAACTCACCTACATAAAGTTTCTCATGGTTTAAAAACAATATTTAATCCTTTTTCCCCCTCAATTGCTGGAGATGTGCAATAGTAAATCCCCCCCACCCCAATAAGAAATGTAGCTTCTGGGAAAAAATAGTGGATTTCTGAATTAAGAAGCAAAATCAATAGTACTACAACAAAAGAAGAGGACAATTTCAAGTAAAAATTTGTTAAACCAGACATAAAAGCATTTACTCACTTGCTGGCGGTGTTTAAAAGCTTTAGATATTCCTCAACAAGGGAGTTCTGTAGCAACACAAAATAGATAAGTGAAATTCATAAATTGAATGCAAGTAACTAATTCAGAGGAATGCAAACATAGAAAAGGAATTCTATAAAACCTTCATTCCAGAACTACGCATGTTAAATGTTTCCCAAGGACTTTTCATGTTTGCGATCTCCCATTTTTCATACGCTATCATACTCCTGTCAGGAGTTGTTGGTTCCACAATATCAGCACAAGCTTGAATATTCGAAGTATCATTCTTTGGTGGGATCTCTATGCACTGTGAAGTTGATGAAATTAGCTGCTTCAGGTTGTTAGATATTTCTTGCAGTCGCTCACTAAGTGGTGGTGACATATCTTTATTGATGAGTAAATGATTATTTTCCTTGTCTATAATTTGACCTGTCACAAGAATACAAGCAAAAAGCAAATAAAAAAGTTATTCACATGCACATGTAGCTCACCAGCTTTTATGATTTGTATGTACATACTTTGTTCAACAAAGGAGAACACTTTCGAGCTCCTATCGGCATTCGAAGTAATCTTCCCTTGACTTTCCTGTGTGTGCAGAAAAGAATCCTAGTGAAGATATAAAAAGCAATTACAGAAAGAGGAATCAGACAGTCAAGTATTTAAACCACAAAGAAGAGTTAACCACCTTATCTGATTCTGTTGTTTCTTGAGGAAAAACAATAGCTAATGGAGAATCATCCTGAAAATGATGTAGACAAAATGTTAATTCAAGAACTTCTTGTAAAACTCATATGAGATCATTAAATTATTAGTGAATAAATTACTGCCTTTTCCTCCATAGAAGTTAAATCTTTATCCGCAATAGCATTGGGTGCAGAGCCTTCCTACATACAATATCAATTAACAGCAGTCAAACAACTATTATAAATTCATATAAGATTTTAATTATTAGTAAATAGATTATTGCCTTTTTGGCTTCAGAAGATGAATCTTTATCCACTATAGCTACGCTTACAGAGCTTTCCTACATAAGATACCAATTAACATCCATCAGATAACTGCATATAAAAGGAAGAACATTGTTAATTAAATGTTTACCTATTATCTGGGATCACATCCGGGACTAATAGTATATTATTTGAGCAAGTAAACTAGCACTATATTATCAGGTTGAACACCTTTAGAACAAGAATCCATTTGTAAAGTGGCAGTTGGTAAATAAAATGAAGCAGCGTGTATCGAAAGATCAGCATACAACCTTTTCTACCTCCAAAGCATAAAATAATAGTTTTGGAGAAAAACTTACTTGTTCCTCTACCAAAGATCGGATAGTTGAAGCAATGTCTGATGAAGAACTCTCCTGCATTAAAACATTAGAGGCTATTACAATAGGGTTATAGAACCATAAAATGTTCCACATGTCATTTTCCTAACCATAATATGTTCCCTTCATTGCAAGTAATAAATAAGTCAAATGAAACACATTAGTATTTTTAGCCGAAGGATGTTTTAATGTTTCTTCTTGGCATAGTGTCTTTGCTAGTTCCAGGATTTTACTTTTGAGTCTATCTAATTTTGCCCAAATGATTAACATAACTATGATTGCCTGGTACCTACTGCAAAAGTAAGAAAGTAAACACCTTTTGAGACATCTTCTTGGATTTATTCGACTGATCATCAAACAGTTTCCTTCAGGTAACAAAAAAAATATAATATATCAATGGAATTGATTATAAATACAAGAAAAGGGAGAGATGCATCTAGCTTGAGTAGAAAACTTCAGTGAATACCTTCCTTTCATCACAGAAGACACACCATTGGCTTTCTTTATAGAGGAATGCATTCGGCTCGCAATTTGTGTTTGGGTTGTAGAAACACTTCGGGGTAACTGATTTTTATGAGAAGAAAGCAACATTGGCCTAGCTGAACTTTTGGTTTTCTTTGTGGAGTCTGAGACAGTATGATTAATGCCTTGACAACACCGAGATGCTAAACTCACTATGTACAGGGAATCTTGGCAAAAAGATGGGTTCTACAATCAGAAAAGACAAGATGAAACTAAGTTGACCAAATTTAATACCAAAAATTTCATTTCAAATAAAATTAAAAGAAAAAAAAAAGATCAGAGGTGCAATAGCATACCAAGCAAGTAAGCATCAGAATTTTGCTTTTCCATCCTAGAGATTCTTGCAACATTCGAGTAAGTTTGCTCTCCCGATATGGCACATGACATTCATTGGCATTCAAAGCATAAACAACATTGTATAATGTATATATGGACTTATTAACTTTTGTATTCTCAACAAATATGGGGCCTTCAGTACTCTTCCTTCGAATATCCTCGTAACCTGATAAATGAAACATCAAACAAAGCGGCAACACGAAGTAAACATACACCATTTCTGCAAGCAATGCTGAACAACATTTATTTTTGCTAAGTGAATAAATCGGAACCTGCCAAGTCCACAAAATTCATCTTGCCCACAGGAAAAACATCAGATCCAGGTGATACATTTACTATCAAGCCTTTGTGGCTCCGACGGGGAAGATCCATCGTTACTTTTAGCACTGGTTTTCGTGAGTTGTGCCTGCTAATGTATAATTTTTGAAATTCAGAAATGGATTTCACAGGAACCTGAAAAATCAGAAGAAAATGGAAGGTCACAAGACACAAAACACTGAGACCAACCCTTTCAACTCCCTAGAATCCAATAAACGGAAGACAGAATATATGTTACCTGAGAAAGTCCTTTGAGTTGAATTTTGCCTTGACCATTTTCCAGTATTTGGACTTCTAGTTGTTTAGGATCTAGGAGATCATACACATGGTCTTGAAATATCTCATAAAATGATATTGTGATTGATTTTCCCATCTTCTCAGAAATAGAAAGAATTTCATCCACAGCTAGTACTGCCAAACCTGGCTCCTTATCAGAACCCTTCACAGTAAATTTATTGCATAAGTAAGCATCATCCATACACAAACCACAAGTACATTAAAGAGAAAAAAAAAAAAAAAAAGAAACAGAGCTGGTTTAATTTCAACCTGAATCACACAAGTTTTTCCACTCCCTTTTGCTCCACAAGCAACAATAGTTGCATTAATACCATCAAAAACTTCAGATATTAGGGGCTTTACTTCTCTTGCAAAAATTATGTCATTGCCTTCATTTTGCTCATAACAATAATCCAATTTGTAACGCTCTTTACAGCTGCAAGAGAAAAAAATAAGTAATCTTGGTTTTCCATAACCCTTTGTGATACATACGAAAAAATGGAAAAAGAAACCTTTTTTTTTTTTTTTCCGTAACCCATTATAATACACACTAAAAAGAAACATAAAAAAGAAACCATTGCTAAGTGTTATGTAGTCCATTGCGAAGTTTAATTCTTGTTTCAAAAGTCTCTGCCAGTCCAATTAAGTATGTTCTAAGAGTAAAAGATTGACATCCATTTGATGTCAAAACATTCATTTCCATGTGAACTCCAATATTAAATTTTTAATAATAAAACTCAATGAAGCAACTGACACGAACATCTAGAAAAGGACCAAAATTTTACAAATTAATCCAAAATTCAACATTTGAAGTCCTTTACACTTCTTCATTTCTCACAAAACGATTAGTTCTTAAGACCAAAAACTTAAAAAGTACATTAAAAAAACATCATAATCCAAGAATTGACAGCAAGCAAACAGAACATAAATTCCCATTTCTTTAGTTGGCATTAACAATATCCATCAAATTCATAATTTAATGATTGATATCAGCCAAAAAGAAATGACACGCAGTTGAGAAATTCCGAATTCAGAAACAAACACAATCGGATTTCCCCAAAAATTATCACTAATTACATACATAAAGAAATCAACCAGTGATTTTTTTTTTTCACCTGCTTGGTTGTTCTCCGAAAGAAACTGTGACAGAATCAGAATCCTCTCCATTAGGCTTTTGAATGCAAACCCAATTCGCAGATTCAGCCTTCAGATCTGCAAATCCTCTTATCTTTGCAATGACTCTAACTTTTTTACTTCTGTTTAGCCCCGTGTCAGCTTTGGTCCGGTTGAGCTGATCCGGTTTGGGTGTTTCCATGATTCGCAGCAAAGCAAAAAGAATGAGATGTTACCGACTGAATTGTGGAAGAATAAGAATTGAAGACTGCAGAGAAAGTTTTCTTGAGTTGGTGAAATTAGCCGTTAGGTTTCGTTGGATTTCAAATTTTGTTCGTTCTGGCGCTCCGCTCACACTCACGCCCCTTTTGAGTTAGTGTTATAAATGCAGGGGTGTTACTGTAAACTTATCTGCTTCTACAGCCAGTTTGGTAACAAAAAATCACTTTGGTAAAACCGTAAAAGTACTTGAACGGGTCGTCAATAACGTTTTCGCAATAGTTACTGTTTACGGTGATTCGTAATCAGGGATGGATGTGCTAGAATTCGAATGAGCTCAAAATAGGAATGAAAAATAAAAATAAAAATTAATTATTTTCTTAAACTGTAAAAATTATTATTGAAATATATTATTTTTCATTAGTATATATATTTTATTATAAAATAAAATAAAATAAAATATCATAAATTATTAAATTGTCTTTTAACGATTGTCATGGTCTTTATTTATTATTATTATTAATACTGTTATTACTACTATTATTAAAATATACATTTATTTTATTATTACTACTACTACTATTATTATTAATATTGTTATCATTGTTATTAATAATTTTTTTCTTCATCGTCAGCAGTTCACTACAATAACAACTCTTTCTTTTTCTTCATCGTGAATATATATCAACAATCTCATCATCAATATTCCCATAATAACTATGAAGAAAAAGATCCATTAGCTATTGTGGCTTCCTCATTAAATTTGATGATGTAGCATGTGAGGTATAGCTTTCTCGCTTAAATATTATAAACTTAATTTTAATTAACAAACCTCTTTAAATAATAATAATAAAATAAAAATATTCATCACAGTAAATTTTAGATTAGTAATAATATAAGTGATGATGTAATAAGATGTATTTGTAAAAATATTTAAAAATTCTAAAATTATCATTACATGAGTTATAATATAAGTAGTGATGTAATAAGAGATGGTTGTAGAAATATTTGATAATTATAGAATTATAAAAAGGTAATGAGATTTTAAACTTTATTTTAAAAATAAATCTTCTTCTTTTAGTCATGAAAGTGGAGCGTTACATAGTGTCATCAATATTCATTATCACCATTCGTCTCTCATCAATATTCATCACCACCACAGTCTCATCATCAATCCATGTTTGATGGAGAAATGCAGCATTTGTAAGGTTAACGGTCAGCGAAGATCCATTGCAGTGTGAGGTTGATGACTAGCAACACAATTCCAAGGAATGCTACGCGGTGACAAGCAATGTGGTTCCAATGGTAGGTGTTGCTAATGAATTGAATTCATGTGAATTGTGAAAGGGGATTAAGGATTTTTGTGATTTTAATTTATTTTTGTATTTTATTTTTTAAATACTTTAATGGAGGCCAAAATTAAAATTAAATAGTTTCATAAGATTAAAAATAGTCGATCCTAAGGAATTTGATTCCCAAGATTCATCTTTTTTAATTTTGATTGATGCGGCGCCCACTACATCCATTATCATTCTCCTCTTTGTTTTAATAAAATAAACATTATTAATGATTCTACTCTTGATTTTATTTTTGAATTTAAAATGTAAACACATCATAATTAATTTCTTAATATCGTATTGTCAAAACATACCAAAAGAGTCGGGATATCATCAAATTTATCTATATGGTTTGCAGAATTAGCAAATTAGTTTGCTGGCTTACCATTTTTCACAAGGAGAGATATGAAAAGCTTTCACTCGTCAATAGAAACATTTTAAAAAATTTGAGACTGCAATAGTTGTTATGGTATTATGGATTAAAGCTTTTCAAAGTCTAGATTCTTATAAAGCTATCCACCTCATATCTTAATGTATAAGTCTTACCAGTAGTTATTAGTTTCACTTGCATCCAGTATTTAGATTGATGGATAGTGGCTCATGCTTCCAAGTTAGTGAGAGGAAACTATGTTACAACTCCTTGGTTTCAAACGTTAATGAGGCAATTAAAAGAAGAATAAGAAAAGGAATTGACACGTCGAGGGGTCAAAGCCTCCCAAGAGAACCAAATGCTGTCAAATTTTTTTATTCTTCCCCCTTTATTAAATGCTAGGCAAGCTTTATATAATAGCTGCATAATCAGATTACAAGCCATAAAAAAAGGAACAAAGCAGCAAAAAGAGCAAACAAACTTGAATGTTAAAAGAGAAATAAAAGGAATCAATCTGTAACTGTTTGGACTAAGTCAATAAATAAATAAATAAAATAACCTTAACAGACTAAATATGGAGAATGCATATTGGAAGTGTAACTAGGACGGAGTAATGGATGCATAGTGAAATTGAAATTGAGGACACCAAAAAGATGAATGAGACAGATACTTTTTTACATATGAGAAGATAAGATTTGCTTTACAAGCCGAAGTAAAGAAACAAGAGTTGATGAAAAAGTTAAATATAAGAAAGATAATAATTATTAAAAGCGGTATGGGGGGTTAAGATAAAATTTGACATCCATTTTAATTTTTTTTCCTTCTTCTTTTCTTATTTTAGATCAAAAAATATAGAATGCATATTTGTGAACAAACGTTGAAGGAAAAAAAAGACTTAATATTTCAAAATTTCAGGCAGCTGTTAGAAATAAGAATGAAATATGGGTTTGGTAAGGGATGATTTCAAACAAGTGGTGAATCTATAGACTAATATGTTACTTTCTTAAAAAAAGAGGGATGGAATGTAATAAATAAAAAGGTATTTTAAGTTGCTGAAACTGGGTTGTCTCTTCAGTTTCATCAGGAATCAAGCAAGGTTTTGACTTTTGGTGTTGGAATCGATGGCGGAGAAGGCAGAGAGTAACGTTGTGAAGAAGGTTATGTCACCGTGCGATGTCGAGGCTCTGAAGAAATGCTTAGAAGAAAACAAAGGAGACTACGTGAAATGTCAATCGCAGATTGAGGCTTTCAAGTCTTCTTGTTCTTTGAAAAAACCTAGCTCTTCTTTGGAATCTAAACAGCAGTTCAATTCGGATGTGTGAAAGTCTGATCTATGGGAAGGCTTTTTTTAATTTTTAAATAAATTTTGGATGATACCCGTTTGCACGCTTGCTCTAAATTTCACATATATGTTAGAAATTTTGTACTTGTTTTACACGAATTTTGTACTGGCATTTGATTTAAAAGGTTCAATTTTGGGTACTCATTTTTGTTTATTTACTGAGTGAAATGCGAATTGATTATGTTTCTTGTTTCGTTATCAGTTTGGATGTGAATGTTCATTTTGTTGATTTATCAGCCTTTAGAATTTTTTGGGAAATTTATGTATTGGTGGATAAACCATGTTAGATACAATGAAACTAGAAAGTAAAAATGAACAGCAAATAAAACTCAGGAAGGATCTGCGCCAAATTGCAAATGGCATAAGCCCGGAAGAACAAAAAGCATGATCAGTTACTCAATAAGAATGTCTCCATCTTTTCCAGATCAGTTCCTTCCCCATTAAGTGTGTGTTGAAACTAAAATTCAGAGTTTTGCAAGAATCTAAAGTCTTATGAGGATGTTAGATCCTGTAAGCATAGATGAGGTGAGGGCTGATAGAAGATTGTGCTGGCTTGAAACGTTGGCTGCTACTGGGATGAATTCAAAGAGTTTAACGTGATATGGAAAGTCGAAGTCTTTCCTTGGGCTTTGGTTCTTGGCGAAGTTAACATGGGAGATGTTGTTCAAAGAAGGCAACCAGAGCAACCACGACTTCGTGGGTTGCTTCGCTGCCTAAGGAGAATGTTTTAGCTCCTGTGAGGCAAAGATGCCACAACTCTTTTGATAAATGTGCCATTTTGGCTACTTGTGTGTGTAATTTGGGAAGAAAGAAATAAAAGAAAGCAAACTAATCTACATGAGAGTGTCAAAGGAGTTGTCAAGAAAGCAGTTGTATGTAGCAAACTGAAAGGGATTCCACCAATGTAGCTGGAGGTGATCCTAGCATCGTCGGCAAATATTGCTCGTGGAATAAAAAATGGTGATATCCGTTGTTCAGAGTTAAAAAGTTTCAGTCAGGATAGAGTTGGATATATGGAAATAGTTCTGCAGTTACGCTCTTCGCCAAAACTGGAGCGGAAGCCAAATGATACTGATACAAACAATTTGGCGTAGACCAATGATATCAAATCTGAATACAACACCATCTTCAGGAAAACTAATCTCAATTAGATGGCTTTTGTTGCGTGAACCCTAGATCCAGTAGCCCATTTTTAGCTTGCTGTGTCCCACATCGACTGGTTAAAACAAATAAACATACCTGCTACGGGTTTAAAATCAGAGCTGTAACACAAAATAAATTATACCTTTCTCGGCCTTTTGGCTAAGATCAAGTGTAGTATCTGTTCTTATCAGTTTAATATCTGATATGTGGATCATCGATCCACACGATATTAAATTAATTTTTTGAGGGGTGGGCTCAAAGCAGTAGCTTGCTACTGTGAGCCCTAAGCGTCGCCCATGCGTTGCACTACGGCACGGGCCTGGCGCACCCCAGCAACTCTTCATAAAATTTGGATGGTTTGTTACAATGGGAGTCGGTTCATGTTCATTTTGTTGTGTCATAAATAAGATTTATTGTTGAGTGTTATTATTTTGATTAGAGTATTCACTGTTTCATTATTCTTTTCACTCTTGACTATGAACGCGTATCGTTAATTAACAGCCAGGCCCTAAACATCATACTCGAGATTAGGTTCTCATAGTATCATCAAGTGATGCGAGTTCTTTTTATCTGAAGCTGTTGAGGGAATCATTGAAAGACCAAGTCGCCAAAATTTATTCACTCTTGCCCCATCATCCCAATATTATGTGACGAGGACACTGGTTTTGAGTCTCCACCTAGTTGCGGATAAGTCAAAATATTTCTGGTTGTCCAATATTTCAATTTGCATCTCAGCCTTAGCACGCTCACCACCATCGCAATGTATCACAAACAATTAATTTCTGCAGAAAAGAACCAAACGGTAGTCAAATATCACATGCACATGAGAGTACTAAGAGCAGAAGACTGAGTCCCACATGCGAAGAAAATCTAAGTCCTCAACACTCCACACGCAAATATAATAAGATCCAGTAGGTCACTAAATATGCTTTTTAGGAGCTGTGCGGCAAACGCAGAGCAAACTATTTTGCAACAGCAGTCTTACCAATTCAAGTTTGAACTTGTGAACTAGACTTACCTTTGCATCTGATATGGAGTACACTGTTCAATTGTAAATTCTTTGCTGTCTTGGTGGTAAACAAAAACGTTCTGTGTGGCCTGCACTTGCAGCAAATGTGAATTTAAGATCCAAGATTAAAACACACCGCGCATTTGTTACAGCTTTAAATGTCTATGTTGATTTATTATGAAAAAAAGTAAAGGACGGACAAATTTGCCTGAAACAAAAAATAGTAAGTGAGCCAAGAGTATGTAATGAGCTGTTGGCTTGCTAAAACGTGGTGCAACATGGAGTTGGAATCAAAGACCGGTACCAAAAATAATCAATCTCTGCACCAATCATCAAGTTACATTGTAGGCCTGCTTTTATTGTTCATATGTAGCGTCTCTGTTATTTACTTTGCACCCTCTTTGTACGCACACCGGTTCTCACATTAGCCACATAATGAGCTACTAAAAGATCTCAGAATGCAGAAGTAGGTTAACTCCAAATAGATATTTTCATGAATGCATTTGGCATCCTGATGATCTCAAGCTCCTGAGATCCTGCGTACTTTATTCCTGGAGGAAGCTCCTCTTTTTTGGAATAACTATAAACTTGTACTGCAGCAAGTGTCTGAGCCTAGGCGGCATCATGTTTCTATTGTCAACTCGTTCTTCCAAGCCTGAAGAGTAATATGTATGGGAGACCCACCAGTAGAAATCATCATTCAGTTTGCTACATGTGGTTATCTTCTCAATCTACAGCTTCGGCAACTACTTAACACATATGGAAATCAGATTGAGAGAAGGCGCAATATTTGGAGGCTATTATTCATGAAGTAAAGGAAGTTCTCTCAGAAATGGAAGATTATGCTTCACAAAACATTGACAAACAAAAGCATGGATAACTAAAAGCATTCAAGAATATTTTGATTGCTGAAACATAAAGAGATTACCTTGTTCCTTTTAATAATTGAATTGATTCTACAGAACTAAAGAAAACATTACAAAGCAAATTGTTTCACCAAACAGAAAAGTATGAAAATGAATGTGGTCTGTCCCATAAGCATGAGCTTATCTCTTCTCTTCCTCTGCCGACTACCAGTCTTTCAAAGGTTCTTGCCATGGTTATTGCTGTTAATTTCTAGATTTCTCATTTTTCACAAATCTATTTACTGGATTGAGACTTCATGTTCTTTTGTCTTTGTACGCTATTACTTGATGCCAATGCAGATTCAGATGCAGTAGAACCTGTCAGTGGCAACTATTGCTCATGGAAATAAAAAAAAAAAGAAGTAAGAGCCTCGTTCTTAATTTATTCAGACACAAAGTTTCAATCTGGATTGCGATGGATGTATAGAATAGTTATGCTATTAGCCAAAATTGAAGAAACCAATGCTCCACCGATGTGTCTTAACAAGCCAACCTAGAGTAGGGAATCATGAATCCAGAGTATCATGTTTCACCTTTGGTTGCTTAGGCCCACATCGACAAATCAAAAGAAATAAATATGCATGGCACGGGTTTAAAATCAGGCTTGTAACACTGGTCACAGCATACCTTTCTCGGCCTTTTGGCTAAGATCAAGTGTAGTATCTGTTCTTATCAGTTTAATATCTGATATGTGGATCACTGATCCACGCGATATTAAATGAATTTTTTGAGGGGAGGGCTCGACTCAGTGGCTTGCTACTGTGGGCCCTAAGCGTCGCCCTTGCGTTGCACTACTGCGTGGGCCTGGCGCACCCCACCAAATCGTCTGCCAAGTTTATTATCAATATTACGTTGACAACAGAGCGTTAAAATTTTAAGGTAGTTGTCTTGTTGGCATGTCTGTAGACAACTTGACTAGAATGTGTTTCAATTTTGTCTTAATTTAACGGAAGGGTGGCTTACTAACAACTTTATTACTGAAAATTGGATCAGTTTTCAAAATTGATTTGGTTTGGACTCAACAAATACGCTTAAATCTCTAGCCTGATATAAGTTGTGTTTCATAAGGCACCACATGCGATGCCCAAAACTCCCACATCGATTACGGAGATGTGTTGAATCTTAGGGCTTTATATAAAATGGAGCCAAACGAGCGACTGCTTTCATCTTTGCGCTTGGGGCAATGACGCAGCTAGTGAGGTTCTAACCGAGGCGCGTCTATTGCTGGTTGAAAACTATTTCCAAACCCCCTCTGAGGCCTGGGTTTGGCCCAGGCCTTTGAGAATTTCTGGAAGGGCTCCCTCAGGGGTAAAGCCCTACAATTCTTAGTTAGAAGTTTTGATGTATCTTTTGCCCGTAGGCAGTCTCATGGGATTGCGGGTGAGCATTAATCTTCAATTTGAAATTCGAATCGGTTGAGTGTAGCTGCCTTCGCAAGTTCATTAGTACTTTTTGGAGAATCGTGATCTAAGAGAATATTACATATTACCTCTTTCTTGTTAATTACCAAGAATGTTAATTACACTAGTGGCGAAGAAAAATTCAACCATCCCACTCAAAAACAACTCAGAGCCTAAAGAGAGTTCAGTCTACAAGAAGCTGGCAGAGCTTTAGCCATTGGACTACATCAATCTATCCTACCTAAACAGTAACCCTTTTCTTGTTTGTTCTTCGAATGACGGAGTCAAATTCCTTAAAGGAGCTATGAGATAACTACTATACGCAAATCAGAGCAAATAAGAGAAGACGGTCCCACATCGATCTCGATCCCGCCAATCCAGTAAGCTGCTGATTACTACCAAAAGGAACTTCGGGAATACCGCGTGCTCGCTAGTTTTAGCACACTCCATTTTTGGGGGAGTTTCTACTTCTGGGTATAGGCCCCTGCCAAATTAAGTTTAAACTTGTGATTATAAATATGTGCAATGAATGATATTCGGCAAAGCCAAAAATTAACCAAAATTTATTCACCCTCCAATCATCACATTACATTGTAGGATTCCTGTTCCTGCATTCTTTATTTAAATTTATACTCAGTAAAATATACAACGTGTCCATCAACATCCACCATCTCAGTTACTGCTACAATCTGTATTATGAGCAACATGACAAGCTATGAAGAGATCTCAGCAGGCTGAAGCAGATCAATAACTAATCAAACTCAAAAACTTGACCTAATTATTGAAAACAACAATTGGAGTGGAATGCATGTAAAGTAGCAATCAACAAGTATGACAACTCTTCCTACAGGTACCATAGTAATCAGGAGAACCAACCATGTAGACAGGATTCCTTTGACATTCCCCAACGGCTGCCCAATTAGGGCAATTATCATCTTCATCAGTGCATTCATTGCCATCAGAACCAATTAAAACTTCTTCTGCATTGGCTGCTTTTAATTGGAAGAATTTGACAGCAGACCACATTTCCCCCTCAAGGACTGGGCATCTGGTATGAGAGCTACTCTCATCAGGAGCAGCATTGGGGTGCACAGTAAAAAACAAAATTGCATTGCCCTTGAGAGGTCTTAGGAGAGTGCTTGGTTTTGCACAATCAGACCATATCTTATTCTTTTCCTGAGACCAATTTGAACTAACATCAGTTGAGCAAATGTTTATTTGAACCTTACCTTCATTATGATAATACAAGAAGATAAAGCAAGTTTCTTCTACCTTTGAATTAGGGAAGAGCAGCTCACCACCTCGAGTGACATTTGAGAGATACAAAACCACGGTTGCCATCAGAGGCTGACGTAAACCTCGTGTGGATTTATTACCAAAATAATCTAAGTTCTCTTTGTCCTCTTCAAACCCATATCGCATTACATGTAGAGGTTTACTGTTCTCTGAAGAACAATGAACATCAAATATACAACCCATGAAATTAGAAGGCAAAATCTCTATAAAAACTGGCATTTTAGAAGACGGAAGCTGGACTCAGGAAGATACCTTTCGGAAGAAAAGTCCATGTTAAAATTTTTTCTTCTACCCTTGCAACAATATCATCCTGGAATGCCCAAAGATTGGAAGTAAGTTCTAGGGAAGCAGGTGATGGAATATTTAGGCCCTTCCAGAAGTTCATTAAAAAATATGGAGTTCAAGTGAAGATACCAACAAGATTAAGCCTTCTACAACAAGATCATGGTATACACACTTCCTTTATGAAATCTGTTATTGTTGGTGACTTGTTATGTACTCACACACCCACGCAAACCAACGAACACCAAAGATACATATCTGAATTGCCTTGAGTTGAGAAAAAGAAAACATGAACAAAAGGCATGCAGTGACGCCACCTACTTCAAAATGTTTTGACGATACCTTATGCAGAGAACACATTGAAGTTAATTATATAGAGATACTGGAAAACTCACTTCTGTGTTTAATTCAGTTCGGAAACTAGAATTCTGATTGTTTGTTGAAACATTATCAGGATCCTCACCCGTGCCCTTAAACCTTATTTCTGCACCGTGGCCCTAAGCACAAAACAAACACTCTAAAACAAATCCAGGTGTAATGCCAATTCACATGCTCAATGTAAAGGGACAGCAATATTATACCAGTGAAATAAGGTGGTCACACTCTTCATCTGATAAAAGACCGCGATATAAAAAGACCCTATTCCAAGAAACGTGACATCAGATTTTACATAAACAAGCTAGTAAACACACAGTCAATATTGGGGCCATACTAAGATTAAAACTTGTACGTCGTTTGTGCAAAATTTGATACAATGTAATAAAGATTGCCCGTTTTACAGGAATACAAATTTCTTGACTGTCAATAGAATTATAGTAAGTACCTGACCTTGGTCGCCACGAGATCTGAGTAGCTCGGGATGGATCAACTCTTTTAGAATTAGTTGAGTGAGGCAATTGTATGACACTTTCCCAGTTTCTATT
Organism: Aegle marmelos; assembly: GCA_030449875.1. Classification (NCBI taxonomy): domain Eukaryota; kingdom Viridiplantae; phylum Streptophyta; class Magnoliopsida; order Sapindales; family Rutaceae; genus Aegle; species Aegle marmelos. Next base: position 6,715,189 of record JASUUL010000022.1, on the reverse strand, counting down.
TTTATTCCTCAATTCTTTCCGGCCACTGAAACAAAATAATTGCAAAGGAAGACTATTAATAACAAAACACGAAATATATTGTAAGCAGCTGATATTTGAACTACCCATTTCTTGAAATGAATTCTCAAATATTAAAAATGAGATCGGCGGTTTACGTTTCTTTTACCTGTCTGAAGAACAAGAAGAAGAGACGAAGGAAGTTGTGAAAGCTATAACAAGAAATATAAAACGAATCGAAGCCATGAATTTATAATCTGATGAGAAGGCGATTGGAGATCGCAACCAACAGAACAGGCTAACGGATTCAAGAGTTGTCTGTTCTGTGCCCCTGTGATGACGATGAATGTGAAGTGACATTGATTGGTTTCTTCCTGATTTTTCACCTTCGCTTTCTCTTTCTACCCCTTCTTTTTTTTTCGGGGGTAAGTTGCACAATTAAACTTGAATTTAGGGATGGCAAAGAGCGAGCTTTTTCAAGCCCAAGTTTAAGTCCGTCTTAAAATAAATACGAGGGCCGGGCTTGGACCGGTTTGAGCTTTATTTAATTTTTAATTTTTTTAATTATTATAAATTTAAAATAAATTAATAACTAATAAATTATTATTATTATAAATAAATTAAAAAATAAATATTTTAAATTAACACAATAAATAAAATAAATAAAAATATAATTTTTTAATATTAAATTTTCTAATTCAAACACTCTGTTAATTAATTAAAATATAAGGTATTATTATTTTAATTTTTTTAAATAATCATTGATTTATAAATTAAGAATTTAAGTTTTTTTCTTTTACTAATATGTTATTTTTTAATTTTAATTATATTATTATAATTTATAAATTTAATTTTTTTTACAGAATAATAGACTTGAATTGACTAAGATTTTTTTGTCCACCTTAATATTAATTATCGAAACAGAGTGAAAAATAAAAAAAGAATAATAATATTGATAAGTTAGATTATAAAAATCTGTTTGGTATTATAATTATTTATCTGATGTATATGAGGGATTCGAATACCTTTACCTTCGCAAGCTACTCTTAAGTAATCGTTGTTATTAATTAAATTCCAGAAGAACTACTTCGTTAGGATTGAGGAATTGCTGCAATTCTTCCTGAATAGCCTAAAGTCTTCCGTCGAGAGTCACTTTGAAAGTCTTACCTAAACTCTTCCGACTAAATATAATAAAGCCTATAAAACAACAAGCTACTATCACTTCTTCATTATAGATTATCGAGCCCCATTACCCCTTATATGTGCATGCAGAATTTCCAAATCTAAATATTGATGTTCCTAATAAAGATGAGGCTGTTTTCAAATACACATTAACAAAAATTTATCTTACTAATGTGTACGGGATATTTGAACTTTAACTCGTGTGTTTGAAAACGGTTTACTATGATACATACCGTAAGATTTCTGAAAATGGTTTACTATGATACATACTGTAAGATTTCATATTATTGGATAAACTATAAGGACACGGTGTGCTTTCTTCTCGCTCAAGACATACTCTTTCTGCTCATACATCAACAGCAAATTCGAGGGCTAAAGGCGGATGTTAATGTTATAGTCATATTTCTTCAAACAAGTTCCTTCCACTCGCTGAATGTCCACATGGCCACCGGGTTCGAATGACTTCAACACCTGCGTTCATATTAGTTCATCTTTTGGTTTTCAAGTACTCAGCAAAATCAATGAGATTGAAGTACAGATGAATGAATCTATGTTCTTTACAGAGTATATATTTCTTGTCTTTGCCAACGTATACCCAAATAATGGCATCGATCATCCCTATGTGCTATGTGATTTCTTAAATACAAGGTGACCAGATTCATCCTTCTCAAACAGACGCTCAATCAAATCATTCCAGCTTTCTCTCGCTTGTTTCTTAGATGACAAATGCGATGACGATTCTCCCTTGTGTGAGCTATTACCTCTCTCTTCATCGAAAGTACCATAAGGAGAAGGTGCAAAAGCATGTGGCACCGACAGTGACACAGCCCTGTGTAGCGCAGCATTGTACTCCTGTCTGTGTTCTCTGGCTATAGTCTCCTGCCTCTCCATCTTTTGCTTCTCAGGTATCTCCATCGTGTGATCTTTCTCTTGCATTAGCTGAAAAGGAAATCAGAGCAATCTTATTACAAATGCACACGCTGTGTACCAGAAGTGCCAGATTCCTATCCCCTATAAACATCTTTCACCATACTGAAGCCTGGAAAAGCTTTTTTAAAGCCAACCAGATAAAACAAAGGCATAATCTAGCATCAAAAGTTGGCTTCAGCCATTTCCCCAACCCTGTAAAGATAATGAAACTGAGTTTAATGAAACTGAAAAACTTACATTGAATGCCCTCTGGGCTTCTTTCTCTATCCAAATGATGGCATGATCAGCAGTGGCATTACAAGAAAGAACTATATGTTCAAACCTCCCGTCTACCGGCACAGCTGTCCTCACAACTGGGGGAAATCTTCCCAATCTGCAACCAAAATTATAATAAATCAGATTAAATCATTCATCATAGTTCAAATGCAACTTTTTCTGCTGCCTCAGAATCAACAAAGATATCCACTCAAAATATAAGCTTAATCATTGTGTACGCAATGTGGCAAATCCTATAAATGCCAGTCAATAGACAATAAATTTTGAAAAGGAAATAAAAATTTCATTCACTGACGCATACAGCATGATTACACTGCTAACTTATTATATTTAATAGCAATCATGATGTATTGTCCATCCCCCAATGCAGGGGGCAGCAGCGGTTTAGGGGGGGGGGGGGACGGGGGGAGAGGGGGGAATTAAGATACATCCCTAAGAATGCAAACTTCAAAAGCAAGCTGCAGCCAGCAGGCCAAAATTACCAGTTGGTCGAGGGGATTGGGGACAACTACTTATGTTCTGTCTGAGTAGTACCTCAAAGGCTTTCTCTCAACAATGTGATACAACCGACCGGGTGCATATAGTCTCCTTGGATCTCTGATCATCTTCTGTTCAGGTATACACGTATCCCTCATACACCTTAAGCACAGTATGCAAGGCAAGCTGCTCAAAAAGAAAAACTTTAATCAGTATGTTGCACAGATGCCGCAATAGCTAAAAATTTCATGGACTTTTAAAAAAAACTGATAACTCATTAGTTACATATATATGTCCTCACACATCAAAGAAGTCCTTTGCTAAACAAGTATAAGATCTCTGATCAATAGGCCCAACATATTCCAATGGTCCATCCCAATTTAGTCTATTCTGAGACTTTAAATTTCAAAGACAGTTTTCCTTCGAGAAAAATATTATAAAAAAAAGGTGAAACACTGTTGGCCTTTCATGGTGACACACTATCCATTTCAAGAGCCTATTAGCCGTCAAAGTATAAGAAATATGGATGGAAAAGAATGATGCAGTGTAACCATACCAGAAAAGTGACTTGAAAATGTCTTCCAAGGGTGTGGCTGTGCGGGGTAAGAAGTCATCCTGGTTCAAAGGAGTAAACAAAAATAAATATACAGAACACAGCAGAAGACGAATAAAACATTTTCATTTTCTAATGCTATTGATGCTATTCTGTATAAGTGCTAGTGGCAATGCACACACCAGACATACAATTCTTAATCTCATGCATACCACATATGCACGACAAGCTTCTTTCTCGGTCTTACATGTAAAAAAATTATTTTGTTTAGTTAGTTACTTTGTCTTACTTTGACATATCTATCCATGTAGTTGAGGTATGGACTGCAGGTTGAGAGTCATATGTGATTTCCAAGTATTCCACGTGTTTAAATTGTCTTTCAAAACGTATTGCTGAAAATTAGCACCTGAAACTTTATCCATTACATCTTATGAAGGACATAGTATTTCTTCATGAAGCAGAAATTGATTTAGTTAGCAATCTAGTTGTGCTCATGAATTCAGTGGATCAGCTAGTGCAACATTTTGTAAGAAATGCATGCGTTGGACAAAATCCATTTCTTCTCATAATTCAATTCCCTGCAAAAAGTGTTCATGGTAAATCCCGCAATAATCAGATGCAAGCCTCCTATATGAGAATAAATCCTCTCCAGAAAAGAATAATTAAGTCCAAAAACATATTGACGCTTGGATCCTGCTGTAGGTACAAGTAATTACATAAAGAATTTCAGAGTAAAGAGGATCAATATTTGCAGTAATCATTGAAAACTTACTATACCATCCATACCTATTATCTTACCCTGAACTATAATACAATATATCTAAGTTGCAGCATTTCAATCAAAGAAATACATTCTAAGCTTTGAACAAGAATTAAGCTCTGCAATGACCGATCATGGAAAAGAATTATGAAGATCCCTCCTCTCAAGTAAAACTTAAACTGTTGACAACACCAGCAAACAGAAATAGTACGATGGAGCACTTATCAAATTTCCAGAAAACTCTAACATTTAATCATACGATAATAGGACAGAAATAGTAATAAAAATAAATGTAGAAGCTATTAAGGCTTCATAAAGTGCTACATTAATATTCCAAAATTCTTTTATCAAAAGAGAACACTAAACAAGTAAAGGACTAGAACTACCTGAAGCACAACAGAGTTGATTACATCTGCATATCTGACTGCCAAATTCAGTGACATACACCTGGCAGGCGCAATTGCATAGCACCTCACCCTCTTTCTGTCAATGTTGGCCAATTGATCCCGATTTTGCACCACCACCAATGCCAACATTGCTGCCACACCTGACCCTAAGGAATGTCCAGCAAAGGTCAATGTGTAATTTGGATTCTTCTCCACCAAATCCTTCAAAACCTCACATTCTTGATCCAAAACCCACCCAGCAGCCTTCAATAGCCCATTATGGACATACCCTCCATCAAATTTCCTCTTTCCTAGCTTGTTGTCCAAAAGCACTTGGTAGTCACTCTCCTTTGCCAAATTAAGGCCCCTTATGGCAAGGACTATATCGGCGTGGTCATGATCAAGGTACAATATATATGGAGGAGCCCTTCCTCCAGTATCTTCATAAGTTTTTTTAAGCAACAACCAGTCCGGGTTAATTCCATATCCTCCGGGAGGTGCCCAAAGTGGATTTCTAAGATCATCTTCATAGACAGCAAGGATGTAGCGGCACATGCGAGGGACAGGTTCAAATTCTTCAGCAGTTGCCAGCCCCCAAGTCTCACTGTCATGGCCTGCAGTGTAGAGGCATCGCTTCCATGCCCAGCGGGCACATGCCAAGCAATACACACATTCAAGTAGGGGGACGCCACATAAGATAGACATAGATGCCTATAGTTTTAAGTAAGCTAGCACACATCACAGAAGATCGATTTTGCATAAAAATGCCATGGTAAGTAGGGGAAATAACAGGATATTTCAATATGGCCCAAGGTTTCAACTCCACAAATTCAACCGGGTAGTTGGGTCACTCATAGATGCAAGAATTCAAATACACACACTCAGCATAAATTCAACTATAAATCACGAATTCAGGCTTCAGTGATCTTTGGTGATCCGTTGACCCAAGCCACAAGAAATCCACTTGAGTACAGGCACCAAATAACGATAAGTACAATAACTTGAGGAGCAGAAACCGAAAATATCATAATCGAATTGTAGGAAGGATAAAAATGGCAACAGTGACTAGCATGACTTTAAAAGTTTCTGTACAAGAATCAAGGCACCACTCGCCGACACTCAAAATTGAAATTCAGGGAAACCCACGTAGTGATTCTTGGTAAAAAATAAAATGAACTGGATCTGTATCGATAGGGTTCTGTCCACACACGGAAAGGTCTTTACTTTAGCCACTGATCATCTAATTCAAGCGAAAAAAATCCAGTCCCAGATTTAATCTCGATCGATAAACTTCAAAAAGAAAGGGATAAAAGTTTAAAAGCACAAACACAAGATTAATCAATGATAAAACAAAACTTCAAAATGGTTATCCCCACGGAGTTTCATTTTGTACCAATTTCAATCAGCAATTGAAGAAGACAAGAACTTTCGTTTTCAATGCTGAGTTGTAAAAGTGAAATTCACATTTCGTTTTATAATAATGATTGAATATTTCAAATCTGAAAGAGAAATTTATAGTGCCAGCTGCAAGTAAAAGCCGATTTTGAGGTGTATATCGGAACGTGAAACACCATCATTGGCTCTTACGGTCAGTGGCGTGTTTGTGTAATTATTTTAAACTTAAGTGGTATTTTTGCTTGAAGGGTCGGGAAACTGGTTTTGCTGGCTTTGTCCGCGCCTTCCGAGGTGACGTGACGCGCGTGCTCTTTTTTAGACCATTTCCTTTTGTAAGTAAAGTTAGAACGGTTTAATATCTTGCTCGGTTAAAAGGCTCGGACATTGGACAAAAGTTCCTTAATTTTCCCCTTTAGGTTTAATATTTTGCTTAAATTGAGAAAAAAATTATGGGATGCTTAAACATTTGGTCGATAAGTGATGAATAGAGATGTAAATTTTAGTATAAATTTATTTATATAAATTAATATGATATTAATTATTAAATAAATAAAAATATAAAATAATAAAAAAAATAAGTGTGAAAAAATGTATTTAATTTAAATAATTTAATTATATCACATTAATTTATATAAAAATTTATAATTTTATTATTATTTATTTAGAAGTAATTATTTTATTAACTAAATACAAACTTGAGACTCAACCCCTCGAACCACAAACTTAAATCTTGAAAAGACGTTAATTAACAACTGAAGCTATGTCTTTTTGTCATATTAAAAAATCTTTACTTGTTTTACTTGAAAAAAAAATATTTTAAAGGTATAAGAAAAATGCGTGGGACTAAAGGGTGTAAGCTACATCGTGCATACCGTCCACTGTGTTTTCCTTTATTTGCAAGTTTTTTTTCCTTTGTTATTAATTTATTATTAATATTTTTTTTACTGTTAGTTGTTGTGGTGGATGAACAGTGTAACTGGTACACAGTAACAAAACCCCCAAAAAAATTGAATTTTTAAAATTTGTAAAACTTTTAAAACATTTCAAATTTCTAACAAGTTCAAAAGATAATATATTAATTCAATAATCCAAATACATTTCTCATTTTGGTCGGAACAAGTTTTTAAAATTTGTTTCCATGACAAATAATCTCAAAGTTTGATGCTACTGTAATAACTATAATAATATGGGTGTTAATTAATTTAATCTGTAGTTACATAAGATTTAATAGTTCTGGCATTGGTGTTAAGTAATTAGTTTTTATTTATGTTTTGATTGAAAAAATCGATACTAGCAAATATAATTTCTTATTTTTTCAATTATAATTACAATACCAATAATATTTTTTTTATAATAAAAAAAATATTTCGAGACAAACAGATATCTATTTTATCATGACACGAACCAATTGCTACTTATGTCCTATGTGAGTATGTGACCTCAGGTTCAGGATGGTGAAATGTCCGGCTCGAGCTGAGCTTGATAAAACTCAACAGCCCGAGCATGCCTTTGGTCGGGTCAAGAATTGGTACGACTCAAGTTGGGCTTTTTTCGGGCAGAGCTTAAGCTGCAAATTTTATATTTTCTTCATTATGCTTACAAATTTACAGTGTATAAAATTTTATTCTTATTATATTAGACTTTAAAATTTGGGCTTAAAGCTTTTTAAAATTTAATTATAAATTATGAGTGAATTAATAAATATATATAAATATTTCAATTAAAATAAGTATATTTTAATTTTTTTATATATTTCTTAAATTATTTTATTTTATATTTTTGGTGATGTTCTATGATGGTAATTTGTGGGCTTGAGTCCGGCTTTTTCAAGTCCAAGCTTAGACTTGGCCCATATTATTAAAAGAAAGCCCAAGTCCCTCAAAAGTCAATCTAAATTTAGATGGGCTAGGCTTAGGGGTGGGGCAAAATGGGCCTAGGCTAGGCTCGGGATAGACATAGACTTTTATTAATTATAAAATAATTTTTTAAATTAAGTAAAAATATTTAAATTAGATAGTATATAATTAAAGATAGTCTAATATACAAAATATTAATAATAAATATAAATATATAATAATCTAATATACATAATAAAATAATAATTTAATTTATAAAATATACATAATCAATAATAAATACTGCTATAAAAAATTATACTAATTTAAAATTTAAAATTTTTATTAAAATTAAATTTACTTTTTATTTATAAAAAAACTTAAGTCAAGTTCAGATTTTTTTGTTAAATTTTTATTCAAGTCCAACATATATAGACTTTATATTTTTTGAGGTCATATTCAAACCAAACATATGCAGACTAAGCTTAAAGTTTACAGGTTTGAGCCGGGCCGGGCTTGAGCCAGCCCGGACTTTTTTGCCCCCACATTAATCCGCGCCCCGCCGGATTGTCAAGAAAATATCCCACAACCCGCGGGGCTTCATGAACGAACCTTGACTCACAAATAAATTGAAGTTGACCATCATGATGCAAATAATTGGGCTCACCATCACGGCCCAATTCAGAACCAAGCATACGGTGCGTTTTCCGACTTTATAAAAGGCGAGACAAACGCGAAACCCTAAAATTTATTCCAACTCGTCTACAGGTCTCCGCAGCATCTCAGTTTCGTCGGAGGTACTTCCTCTCCCTCAATATGTTGCGATCATTTTCTCTTGTCATGAAGTTAGTATTCCGAGAGAATACTGAAGCAAGAAATATATTAAATTTAAAGATATTGTTTATAAAGCTATCACTATTATTTTTTTTGGAAAATGGAAACTAGACTATTCGAGATTTTCACCTTATTTTCCTTCATTATGCCCTTGATTTAAAGTTAGTTTTGTTAACTCCTGCCTAAGTAGCATGTTAGTTCGTATCAGCTTTTCCATGCTGTAAATTTATCGCAACTAATTTTTTCTTTTGGAAAGTTTATATAGTTAATTAGTCTTCATTATGGCCTTATTATTATTATTATTATTTATTTTGGCGGGTTCATTTGCTTGTGATTTGCCTAATGCTGATACCGAGAGATTTTTTGATGGTTTTGAAATCCATTTTCTGTGAATTTTTTTCTTTATAGTTTGAATATGTATATTACACAGGAATAAGTTCCTTTTCTTTCCCTTTTCATATTGAGGTTTTTGCTTTACCATGGGTTATTTAAATTGATGTATGCATTGAAGCAGGTGATGGCTCCAAAACAGCCAAATAGTGGTCTCTTTGTTGGATTAAACAAGGGTCATATTGTGACCAAGAAGGAACTGCCAACACGCCCAGCAGATCGCAAAGGGGTAAGTTCATTTTGTTCGCAATTGATACTGCACAGTTTTTGTGTTTTGGATCTAGTTTTGCAGATAAATTATTTAGCTGGCATACAATTTTTTTTTCATTTGTCCTATTTTTTGTTAGAAAACCCTTAATTTTATTGTAAGAAGAGAGATTGAATTTGTACTGTTGCTCACAACAGCAATCAGTTGCTCAGGCTCAGATTGTTACTTTTGTGTAATTTAAGAAGGGTTTACACTGCTGTGTCAATTTCTATTTTGTTGATTAAGTAGTTTAGAATTGAAATTTACTAATGGTGCAAGATAATGCTTGGATATAATGTGGTATCCTCCTCTCCCTTGTTGTCATACAGAAAACAAGCAAAAGGGTCCACTTTGTGAGGAATGTGATTAGGGATGTTGCTGGCTTTGCACCCTATGAGAAAAGGATCACGGAGCTTCTTAAAGTGGGCAAGGACAAGAGGGCACTGAAGGTTGCAAAGAGAAAGCTTGGCACTCACAAGAGGGCAAAGAAGAAGCGTGAGGAAATGTCTAGTGTCCTTCGTAAGATGAGGGCCCCTGGAGGTGGAGAGAAGAAGAAGTGATGCATAGCTTTGCTAGGTGTCTTGTTCACCAGAACTTGGGTTATTAAATTTAGCAGTGTTCTAGCCTATGCTGTCTGCCCCATTTTCCCCGTCAAAAACTTGAGTTAAAGATGACAATTTAAATGCTACAATGACCTTTACTTTTTGCAGAGGAAAATTTACTTGTTTTTTGTTTGTTGATGTTTTTGTAGTAAATTACTCTTGGCTACAATGCAATCACCTAAAACCTGGCAATTTGAAGTTTGCCAGTTCGTGCCGAGTGAGAATTGTGTAGAGCAATCACCTGTTGACTGAATTGAGGATGTAGCTTTAAAATTTAAATGGGAGGATTTTAAATTTGTCACAAATCTTAAGCAGCAATGAACAAAATGTAATTCAATAATTCTTTTTTTTTCACATTTTCGTGTATTTCAATTGAGGTATGATGCAAGTACATGCTCAAAGAACAAGTTGCACTTGCTACTAGTGATTTCTTGGAATTTAAAACAAAAAATTCTCCTCTTCATATAAAGCGCAGTTAGCACCCCATGCCCATAATATAAAACTACAACGACGGGCAAAATTCATGAGACATGATACACGGCCAGATTTCTAAGCTGCACTTGCTGGCAAAAATGATTATTGGAGCACAAGAAAAGCAACAAACTGGAGGAAGAATTTCATCCTAGTCATGTTTTGAACCTCTGAGAAAGCTTCTCAACCCCTTCCCTACAGTCTCCTGCCACACGCTTTGCCCCTTCTGTGAGGTTTGATCTAAATTCTGCTGTGCTCTGCTGCAACTCTTGTATAGATCCCTTTGCTTTCAGGATGGTTGCGTCTTTCAGTTCTTCCGCCCTCGTACTAGCCTTGGAAGCCCACTTTTTCAAGTATGAAATGAATAGTAGTATCTTTTGGATGATTATATTGATTTTTTCTTTAGATTTCCCACTCACATCATTTGCCATTGCTTTGAGCTTGTCCACAAGGCTTTGAGCTCGACTAACTGTTTGATCCACAGAGAATTGCTTACCAGCATTAACCCACATAACTGCTGCATCACTTTCTTCGCGAAGGTCCTTGTCAACAACCACTTTAATCCCTTGCCTCTCCCAGCGATCTCTTGCCTCCTCTAGGGCTTTTGCTTGTTCTCTAGCTCGTTTAGCCTCATCCTCAGCCCAAGCCCTACATTAAGAAAGGAGAAAATGAGAAAGTATAAAACTTAGGTCATGCCCAAAATGTATAATCACACATAAATCTATTTTGCTTGCTGGTAACAACCCATATGCATGAGTACAAGGAACATTCTTTTATTTTTAATTTTTAATTTTCAATACAAATCAAGTATTTCTGTTGCAGGATATGTATCCATATTCATCCACCAGTTCTAATGGCAACTGCTTATTGAGCTCCGTGCAAATAAAATCATTTACTTCCTTACCTAGCCATAGACAAGGCTTTCCGCTCGACCTCCAGTTCATGCTGTAATCTGGCAATCTCCTGGTTTTCATTCTCAGCTTCTTTTCTAATTGTATTAATTCTCTCTTTTTCATATGATATCTCTACCTTGTTACTCATAAGGCTCTCCAACTGCTCCTCCACTTCACGCCTTAACTTTGAAAGAATTTCCATTTCTGATTCAATAGCAGCACGCTCCTTCATCAATGCAATTTTATCCCCCTCTCTCTCAGCTCTCAACCTCTCTAGTTCCTGCCTTGCCTCTTCAGCCATTTTCTCCACAGCATCAATCTTTTCCCTTTCCATGGAAAGCTCCTTCTCAAAACTTTCATTTATTTCCTTCTCAACTTCAGCCACCAAAGCACTATGCTCAGAAACAGCATTTTCTGCTGCAGATTCAGCTTCAATACGTTGAAGCTCCTCATTAACTGCATCAGAAGCCTCACCAATTGCAAGTGCAACGGCAGCTTGGGCATTTGTGACAGGTTTATCTGGCTGGAACAGTCTTGTGCAACCTTTTCATTTCAAAATAGAAAGGACAACCAATGGAAATATTACTGATCACATTCCAGATAAAATATCAATAAACAGATAATTAGTGAACTTGACTCACCAAATGCAAGTGTTATTATTCCCTGTTCTCCCGCTGTCAAATCAGCAACTAGTGCAGGCCAAGCATCTGGGTTAATCTTATCGATGTCAATGAAACCAGAAAGTTGGTACAGGATCTAGACAATATAATAAAGGTGAAATAAGTTCATCAGTGCATTTGCAATTACAGGCAAAAGCTGTTCTGGTAGTTAAAAATAGACCAAGCTTCAATTTATGTAACCTTTTTGTTAGCTTCTGGAAGTTGCCTATTCTCAAGTGCCATCTTCCAACTTACAAGATCCTGACGTGATAGGGGACTGCAGCACAAAAAAAACTGGTATCTAAGAGACACAAATTTTTGTGCCATAAATAAGATAAATAGGTCTCATATGCAACACAAACACATTCAGTCTCTGTACCATTACAATGATAGAAAGATAATAAGCAAGATTTTATTTACACAATGCCATTGACTAGATCAAAGTGTAAAGTCATGAATTGGTATTAGCGGGCATTTGAAACCCCAACCTCCATAGCATGCCTGTGTAGCTTTTCCCACCGGTTGTACAACTAACATCTGTAGGTATTGTTTCCCAGTACCAGTTAAAGACAAAAAATAAATAAATACATAAATTATATAAGCCTGATATACACGATGAAAAATGTCTCAACAGGTGCAGATACATATCGAACAAGAAAAAAGAAACTTTTGACAAATTTATTAGTTTTTCAAACAATGACAGGTTGAAGGAACTATTAAAAAAATTGCAAGCCTCGTATATAAAATGAAAAATGTCTCAACAGGTCCAGACACATGGAACGAGAAAAAGGAAAATTTGAGAAAATTATTAGTATTTCAAACAATGAATTGTTCAAGGAACTATGGAGAAAAAAGAAAAAAAATAGAATTTACAAGCCTCATATACAACATGAAAAATGCCTCAGCAGGTCCAGATGCATGAAACAGGAAAAAAGAAACATTTGAGGAATTTATTAGTATTTCAAACAATGACTGGTTGCAGGAGCCTCAAGTTGTCAAGATTGTAATGGCCTGCTGGACAGGGAAGCAACACCAGCCATTTAAAAATCACTTCTGCCATTCACTACTACCAACTGGGAGAGAATCTGTATCTGAGAAATCTATTAATCTACCCAAAACATACCATATTGTATGTCAAATTACCTTTCAGGCGAGAAGAAAAATGGGCCTGGTTCTTCATTAAGCAAATCACGATGTGAAAGCTTACTCGAGATAAGTCCCGCGTCTGCCAAGCCTGAAATATAAACTGAGTTTATTATGATGCTTAAAACAAAGACCTATACAGTAACAGGAAACTTTCTTAAGTTAGCCATACAACAATGTCTAAAAATCACACTTGCCTTGAATGGATGAAAAATCAGGGTCTTCAGGAGTGATATCATCAAATGCAAGTTCTGTCACATTTTCTATGTACATTGCAGGATACACTTTCGACATTGTGTTCCTGAAATCAACCAAAAAGCCTTATCAGAGGATTACAGAACTCCTGATCTGCATTTAGTAATGCTGCACAGATGCTAACTTCTGAAATGCACCTATTATGCACAGTTGGAAGCTCAATTCCTAAGATCACAGCCAACCATAAGATATTGAGATGCATGCATACCTTGAGAGAGTACCACTAGCAGAGACCAACCAACGAGCATATTCACGACGTGTGCATAGATCACCAGGTTTGACATCAGCCTCGATAACCTGAATAGATTGCAAGATCAAAATCGAGATTTGGAATTGCAGATTTCAATTCCGCTATTAGGTAAAATAATTAATGTCAATGCAATTAGTTTAGACATGTAAGACTAAACCAAAACAAAAACTGAGATAATAAGTACCTTCAAAATTTGCAGTGCCGAGAGTGCCTGCCCCTGAACTTGATCAACAACTGCAGGAACCAGAACCTTTCCAGGAAGCACCTGCAGAGCTGCAGAAACCACAGATGGAGCAGGTATACCAGCAGGGGAGAATGAACTCCCAGTAGGTGGTGATTCAGAAAATGAGCTGCTACTAGACTCATTAAGATCATGTGTCTCTTTTTCATTTGAAAACGGAAAGATTGATGCTGACACAGATGTTACAGAAGACCCATTCTTATTGAAGTCATGGACTTCCATGGATGAACTATTGTCTTCCCCCGAGAGAAGTGGCTTTTCACTCTGTTCAACATTTTTTATTGTCGAAGGTGAGGCAACAGCCTCTATATCATCTTTGGGCAGTACTTGGGATTCAACAGTTGTGTCTGAACTGACTGATATAACTGCAGCCAAAGGCTCAATGGGTGCAGGCTTACTGGAAATAGAAGAAGAATCAGAGGAAATTCTGGAAAATTTTGAACCATCATTGCCAATGTCTGTTGGATTTGAGAAGCTGCTTGGTTCAACATCTATGGGGCTCTCTCTGTTGATCTCAGAAGCTGATTCGGGTAAATTTGCATCAAGGATGCTATCTGAACCTTCAAGGGTAGGTGCATTTTCAGTACCACTGACAACCTCAGTTTCATGTAATTTTGGTGAAGTTAGAGCTGTGTCAGGAGCAACTGACATGTCATCAGATGCCGATTCACGTTGCAAATCATCTTGTTTGGAAACATCATTAATGGAATTGATACCACTGGATGCATGATTGACATCGCCAGTGGATAGGGTTTCATTTTCACTATCAATTTTATTGTCACTGGCAACTTCAATAGCTTCTGCGGAAGAAGAAGAAAGAGCATTATCTGTACCTGTCTTGCTTTCCAGGCTGCTATCATCTTGCTTCACATTGTTGCCTGCATATCCATATTCTTCAAATTTATCAATCTTGTGATCAGGGACAATCGAGACATCTTGCTCAGTTGTCAAGGGTTCCATTTGTTCTTTTGGCCCTGCATTCACCAAATTTAAAAAATCATAAGTATCACTAATCAATAACATAGACATAATTACTAACCACCCACTTAGTGAAATTCATTCTAGGCAACTAAATATGGCAAAACCACTCACTAGAGGTACTCCGCTTGCTTAGAGACAATGCAGCAAAGGTAAGCCCCGCAAACAAAACCACTCCAGCAACTCCAGCTCCCAGAATTCCTGAAAGCAGACTACTTTAGAATTGTTATTAGTCCACACAAGAAGAGACCCATTAGCCTCAAAAATGACTCAACAAAGAGAAACCAAATTTATCCGACACTAGGTCCTTCTTGAGCTTCCGGTACAGATATATTAGCTTAACCATCCACTGCGAGAAGCGATTCAGAATTAAACAGCACCGTCAACTACGTCAATCCCGGAAGGAATAGCAAAGTACAGCACTAGATTCTCCTCTCAACATTTTCTCATGTCGTTTGAATTTTAAAAAGATCTAAAATTTATCTATTTATCCATTCAAGCAGCATTTTACATCAGATTATGAATCACGTCTAAAATATTATGTTTATTTTTCTCAACATTTTCAACAACCAAGTCAGAAAAAAAAGGGGAAAACACAAACAATTTTACACCTCCTACTCCTTCTTTCTTCTGCGATTCAATAGATTGTTCACCATCATTTCCCGAATCGGACCACCCGGAAAAACTCTCAGCGCTAGATTCAGACCGGATTGATAAACTGCAACTACGGCGCCGTTCTGCGCTGGGGCCAAAACAACGGAGGTGAACCGGACGATTCAACTTCTTGAAGCGAGACCGTATGAGAACTGAAGAGGAATTGCAGGAACCACTCCCGCAATTGAAAGCCAACCGGAGCTGAAGAGAGCTCGGAGACCACGTGGCAGTCGTAGAAGCCATTGAGGGGTGATTAAAAAAAAAAAAAAAACTATGCTTCGGTTGAATTGAGAATTAAGTAGATGATATCTAGGGACTAGGGTGGTATTTGTTCGGTGTTAAATATGCTTTGTTCTGGTACCAGACAAGAAGAGAGTCTAATGGATGTGTCTCAACAGGTTTTCTCTTTTATCCGTTTGTTTCTCCCTGCTTTGGCTCGTTTAACTTGCTAATAAGTGATGTTCGAAAAAAAATAATAAATAAATAAAACTTTCGTTACCACCGTACTTTCAGTTTTCCGGCAATTTTCACCTAACTTTTCCGATGGACATTATGTCATATAATGCTTATTTCTCATCTTGAATAAAAATGTTCAATGTCACCAATTTTTTCAGTTGAGAATTGAGATGGTTGCCATTTTTATTTCTTATTTACAGAATAGAATATTCACGACTCCAAAATCTCCTTATATTAGAAGAGTAAGATTTAAAAAATAAAAATCCACCAAATCGTATTAATAATGTTTTAATTAATAAAAAAAAAATTCAACCCCCACAACACACAAAATAAGTTCAACATATAATATAACTGAGAGAAGTAAACCTGTTTACCATCCCAGTATCCCGTCATATCGTATGGTTTTCAATGCCACGTATCAAATTCATATAACAAGGAAAACGATTAAAATGTGCTCAAGCACGTGTATTAAGTTCCAAAAATTAGACGAGTCGTGCTCCTGCACATCATATGTGTAACTAAACTGCGGCCGGGCGCTTAGAAAGCTCCTTTGTGACCCCTATGACTATGAGTCAGCTATTATGACAAGTTAAGAATTAGGTATCATGGGTCACGATGTCTATTTTTGAAACTGTTGAGGGTAAAGCTGTTGATTGTCAAAAAAGAGGAGTAATCTGGAATTCACCCCATCAAAATCAAATTGAAATTATATAGAAATAATAAGTTACATCAAATCTATGTGTAATAATTATACATTCTACAATCAAGTCAAATTCTACCAGCTCTCCTTTTTCAATGAGGTAACAGTAGCCAATGGCTTTGCCAATCTTTTCTTTGCTGCGGAATCAAATCCATGGATAGTAGAAATGCCAAGAGCATGTGAAGCCCCTCTGGAGGGTGTCCTATTTTTCAGTTACAGCAAATAAAACTGTGAATATAGATGCGCTCGGATCTTATAGTAGTCCTCACATAAGGGGCCTTCAATGACAATCTGCTGAGTACCAGAACCTCCGCCCTGCAAGAAAGATACAAAATGGAGAAGTCACTTGTCGTTTACCAATTCTTATCTTGCAATCGAAGAAGTAAAAGGAAACTCATGTATAGCAACAGTTGCTTCCAAATTCAAAAGATACAAATGTTTTGCTTCTAAATTCAAAAGATATAAATGTTCTTTTGACTTGAAAAATTGACAATAGGAAAATGTTCAAGTGATATCACTCACCTTCTGCCCAGCAGGCCCAACCTTCCGTATTGTAACATACTCTCCACATCGCAAGGCTCCACCAGCAAATTCAACCTGCAAAGAATATCACTCTCAAGCACTTTGCAAAATTCACCTAAATTTTTGTTATTTTGTTGACACTGAATAAGGTAACCAAGATGAATAAAAAACTAAATAACTGACAAACTCATCAGTAGTTGGATTCCTTTCAATGCCTAAAAAGCATGCAGACATACACAACCTTAGCAGAAGGCCAAGAAAAATATATTACTCAAAACACATCCTATGCAAATTCCATAGAGAGATTCCACAGCACAAAGCACAAAGCACAGTGCACAGATCACACAGACTAAAACATTGCCACCCATGTATTAAGATGAAGTTATTTCCTGGCCATATTATTATCATCCTCCACAGATATTAGACACCTGACTGTGATATGAATGCATTATGATTACAGATACATACGCCATTCAAGCTCTATTTGGGAAACCTGGTGATGCACAGAAAGAAAATTAGCAGTTTTCAATTTTGCCTTTCAAGTTAATTCCCTTTTCAAACTAGTGCAGCTGAGCGGCTGTTCCAGTCATATGACGATTAAGATAAGATGGATGAATTAAACATTTACAATATAGGCAATAGAGAAAACTATAACATAGTTTTAGTCACATTCATCAACTTTCTTTAACAGGAAGGTATTTGATAAAGTTAAAAAGAAAAGTACCTGGATACCCTTACTGCTAAGAAATGGCTTTAAATCAGCCATTTTTAGATCACCAACAAGGACTGATTTATGGGGTGGAGCTCGGGTTGAGATTGGCAGTAAAGACAGCATGCCACTCTCTGTCTTTCCTACTTCAGCATCAACCCAAGCAATTTCATAATCTCCTAACTGAAAGCAAAAGGTAACAGGCACAGAGAGGAATAGATGATGCAACCAACAAAACTTTATGAATTGTTATAATTCATGTTTTGCAGAAATGCTTACCTTCTTAAAGAGCACATTACTCATCAACTTCTCAGATAGTTGTACCTACATGATATTATGAGGGAAAATGAATCTAGCTACTCCGATCACTAGTCCACAAGAAAAATCTAATTACTGAATAGTTATACCTTATAAGCACATAAGTCTGAGGTGACATCAATTGTTTCTTCAATTTGAGGAGTATAAACATGGGGACAAACATGCTTCAAGCAGTGTTGTTTCAAATGTTCAGTGGCCTCAGCTGATCCATGTACCAAAACCTTCAAGAAAAAAAATTTCATAGCTTAAGCATAACAACTCAGACACCATACATACAAACCTTCAAAAGGAATAATAAATTCATGACTAAATTATCAGAATTGATGACACAAAAGAAATGGTGATATAATAGATGCAAGCCCATTCGCCAAGGGATGCCAAATGACTGATCTATAATACTTTTACACGAACAGCTGTTGTTTCAATCAGCAGCTTCCAGTCTCTAGCATGCACATATTGTTCCATATATAAGAATATTCAAAAAAATTATGTGAAAAATGGCACATTCAGAAGCCATTTAAAATAACATGCTCGGTTAAACTGGCAAGATATGCAAGCCAAAGGATACCACGTCAATATGACATGTAAGAGATGAAAAACATCATATTCTACTGCATGTAATAGATTTACATTGAATATATTCAGTAATTGGACAAGGCAAATTGGCTAACATAAAGAAATATTATTACCAGCTTCAAAGGCGCCACATGGGAGAGAATTGTTTTGATTGAGCGGCCATCAGCACGCCCCTCATAGTCTATAAAAATCAGCGAGCACTTCACTTGCACCTAATCAAATTAGCACACATGTAAGTGAATTGAACCCATGACTTATTTGAAAAGAGAAAGATAACAAAAATCATCACAGTGAGAATTTGCGACGAGTCCCACTCTCAAGTGAAAGTAGGATGAAATAGGAAAGAAAATAAAATATAATACCAGAAGGAAAAGCACCCATTCTTTAATGTGACAAATGATATCAAACAGTGAAAGCAAGATCTTATTTATCATACTAATATATACTTTACTTAATGTTAAATCATTTTGAAATGAATTCAAATCGAAATGATACACAAAACATTGGTACTTTTATGCAACAAATCAAACAAACATCATCTGTATAATCTACAATTATATGACTATAAAATAATAGGGGAGAGAGTTTCGCATACAGTTAATTCATTGGATACAACTTTTGAAGGCTTCGTATCAAGAATCAAACTGGCAGAACCTTCATCAAGTTTTCCATCGTCACCACTGATCTGAGAACAAAGATGATTTTTGAGATAAATTAGCAATGCTCCAAACTGCTAAATAACAAGTGAAAATAGCAGTCAACTATCATAAATGATGAGTTCTTCCTATATTGAATAAAGACACAAACGAAAGCAGACACGTTTTAGTCAAATGACCAATAAAAATAAGCCTTACTAGTAGAATCTCAAGTCAACTTCTTCCAACTAATCTATCAACTTTTGTTTCCTAAAAGTAAGCAAACAACATAACATGTTTCAGCTCAAAGCAACAGTACATGTCTCTATCATATTTCCAAGCTTTCAAGGGACAGAAACAGTTTCAATTTATTGAATAACTTGAGTAATCAGTATCACTTTCAACTCCATGCCAGAAATTGATAAACGTACCATCTGTTTTAATGAATATAAAAAAATCCATTTAGTTACAAAAGGAAGTTAATGATCAACACAGAGACAATCTTTACAAGCCCAATAGCTAAGCTAGCTGAAGCACAAAATCTCCAATAGAGACAGGAAAATAATAGTTACATAAAACCAAAGAAGCAAATATCTCAAATGGAAAACTTACGTGCATAGCTGTTTGATCCATGTCTTCGTCCTTGATTATATAATCATCAGGATTAATGACTTCACCAAAATCATCCCATTCAGAGTTATTCTCATAAAAGGGAAACATCGGGGCAACACTAGTGGAAGGAGGAACAAATCCATCAATTAAAATGTCCCTGTATCTGCCCCCATGAGGTTCAACCACTGCAAGTTACAATGAGGGTACTTAAGACCATAGAGCATACATTACAATTTATAATTTTGACAGTGCACTGTATTCCTTAATGATACTGAAATAAGGGCTCAATCTTCATGTAAAAAGACCCATTAAATAGTTACAACTTAATCAAGATTTAAGATGTCA
Source organism: Aegle marmelos (assembly GCA_030449875.1). Lineage (NCBI taxonomy): Eukaryota > Viridiplantae > Streptophyta > Magnoliopsida > Sapindales > Rutaceae > Aegle > Aegle marmelos. The sequence continues at coordinate 6,694,908 of JASUUL010000022.1, read as the reverse complement.
AAGGAGAATTTTGAATTGGAGGTTGAATTAAGGCAACTCCTGAAGGTAATAAATGGGGTTTAACAAATTTAGAAGGGACAACTCCCGGGATAGAGATGGAGGGACAGATTATACTTCCAGTTCCTAAGTTCGTGCAGCAGGCACATAGAAACAGCAATGAGTTCAAAGTGGATAATTTATTATATCTCCATGAATAATAGAAGGATACAGATTGTGTAGTCAGCAAACTAAAACATAGACACATTTAAATTTATTTGAGAAACTAGGAGATATTAAAACCTCTCAGGACTCAGGTCCAGTCAAAAGCCAAGCAGATTTCTCCAATGACATGCAAAACAAAGTTTCGACCATACTAGTGACATGAAAACTCTGCCAGAGTTCAGAAATGTCAGTAAACAAAACCAACCAATTGTAGATAAAAACACTCAGTCTAAATAGGAGGACTGACACTCATGCAAGTGGATCTCAAAGGTGGGAAAACAGGAAATCATGTTATCCGTGAATGTAACCATTCAAATGCAGAACGAAAAATTTTACGTACAGAAAAACTCCTGAATTCACAGTGGTTTTCAAAGGTAAAAAGATTGTCATCCACTCATAAATAGAGAATGCTCCTTCAAAAAGATAACTACTTGAATGATCAAAAACAAACTTGAAGCTTGAACATTCATCATCTTCCAAGGGGAATAAAAAGGAACACAGGCAGAGAAGTCAAGTTGCTAATTGCGAGAACATCGATAAAAGTACCATCTGCTGAAGCATTTGCATTATTAGCATCAATGACCATCGGGTCACCACTCAAATTATTATCAGGCCCAAGAGATGCTTTAGATTCCTCCTCTTTAACAAGACTAGCTTTCAAAGCTTCTTCCTTTTTCAGTCGGTTTTGCTCTTCTTCATAAGCAATCAACTCCTCACCAACCAAGGGAACCCTCCTGGACATAGTGACTTTAACAGCTTTCGGAGGTGGATCAGCCTGAAGCATGCGAGCTAATGTGCCAAACTACAAACAAATGCAATGTGTTAATGCCTGCATATTCTGGTGCAGAAAAAAGATGGGCCAAAATGCGTTAATACCCAAACAAGGCAAATGACAATAATGCAAGTCCAATATAATAAAAGTGCAAGACTTTGTACTAAGTGTCATTTTGGAAAGGTGTTTAAGAAAAGCAGCGGAACTTCCAACAACATTATGGATAATTTTTTATACAGGAAGAAAATATTATGCAGCCAAGCTGTATGCAGAGTGCATATTACAAAGATAACAACATATATAAAGCTAGCAAAGGGATGGACAGGTGCCACAGCCGAGAGAAAAAAAGGAAAGAACAAGGTTTCTTGTTGCTGCAGTTTATTGCAAATCACAAACTCAACACCATTCTCAATGCAGTGCAAGGAACAGTGGTAGAATTGATGTAGATCAGCATGCATGGACAGACTAAAAATTAAGTAATCGCAATGAGCCAGTAGCAATGTCAGAATTCTATTCATTTGTTCAAGATATATATAAAAATAAAAATGAAAAGGTGATTCAAAAAAGCATTTTTCTTGCTTGATAACAAATAAAGTTTGCACAGGTTCAATCAACGATAAGCCAGATCTCCAGATTTAAACATAAAAATAAAAATAAAATAAAAATAAAATAAAAAACAAAGGTCAACCATCAAATTGTTTATCAACAAGAACAATAAAAGAATTTAACATCAGAAGACATGGGAATATACCTGGCCTCTTTCAGTAAACAGAACAAGATTCTTGACATCACTTGCCCATTCCACAAATATGTCATGAGAAAACCCTGCTTCCAAACTGGCCATGGATGCTAGAACCAGCTAAATGAGATACATGAAAACACACCATCAGAAATAAAAATTGACAGAGAAACGCAATCCACTTCTTAAAGTGTAGAGGTATATAAACCTTTGGCCCATCAGGAGCATTATCAAGTTCACTCTTGTTAATTAAGAGGGTGACATGCCTGCAAAGTTGAGATGACAATTCTTTGTAATAACAGCTTTTTGGAGATAGGTAATAGTTTAAGCTATTGTATTACGGATTCAAAATAGTAAGCATATTTTTACATTTTATTGCACTCAAGAGGAATGAAAATCCAAGGTAGCAAGAAAACTTATAACCACATAAAATGTGAAAGTATAAGAACAAAAAAGTACATAAAAACGGCTACATACTTAAGAAGGAAAGCATTATCACGTGATGTTTCAAAGGACTTTGTTATGGAATCACCCATCCACTCCAAGAAACTCTTGACATAATCAATCGTGCTCGATGAAACATATGTGAGGAAGTAGATAGGATAATTCAAGGAATGTTCTGCCCAATACTGAAAATTTCATCAGGCAAATTTCATAATTGTGGTATTATAAACCAGACATAGAAAAAATGACAATCTTGTTTCCCCTACTCACATCTTCCAATATCAAGAGGAGTTCCAATACTCTCCCAGCAGAATCCACAGGAAGTAATACATTCCCACCAGCTCTTAGAGTCTTCGAAATAGCATCTAAAATAAATGCAGAAAATCGCCTGATAATCAATAAATCACATCTATCCGCAGAATCTTATATAAGAAAAATACTCCCAGTATATTGTGTCAAAGTAAGCATCTCGCATGCATATGCTATCACAGCAGGAAAAAGGAATTATGCGAACAATATCTAACACTAGAAAAATAATATACCTTGAAACATCTCTCTTTGTTGTCTTGGAGGTTGATTGTGCAAAGCATTATAGGCATCAGTGATTAAAACAGCAGGCCGAACAAAGGACTCTAGAACAGTCCCATTCAAATGCCTGTCACAAAGCCACAATGATAAGGTCATTTTGTTGAGATGAATATTTGAATACACATAGTGCAGTTTGAGCGAGGTGATGGATAAGCCATATACTTCTCCTTGCGGCGGTTATAGTCAACAGCATATATAACATCTTCTCCATCCTTTGTTATCTTCCACACAGTACCTCCCAAGAGATGGCCAGCCACATGTGGTGCAATCACAATCCCCTCTCCTTTCCCTTATAATGGTTACAAGAAATAACTAAATTAGCATAATGAACATTGATGATTAATTGATTAACAAGATATCATTACTGAACACTGTTACCAGATAGATGATAATTCTGAGAGTAGGTTAGCCTGGTCACACTCTGGAAAGCGGTGTCAATATCATCTAGCGTAAATAAATCAAACTCTGACACTTGCTGCAGCATAACATATAAAACCTCTTGTCATAATGACATCCCAAGCAGCACTAATAATTAAGCTAGACATATGGTTTCACCAAGAAGCAAATATTTTGGGCCGTTGTTACCGCATTGCTACCTATTTTGTAGCGCTTGGCTTGAGCAAATAAAATCACTTTGAGTGCTTTTCAGAGAAGCAGTTAATAGGTTTATTAGGATATTTTCAGCAAATGTTAAAAGCACTCCTGAAACGAGAGCAGAGAGGCTCAGTTGCCACATAACTTAAGAGCCCATATTTAGGCTCCATTTGTTTCAGTGGTCCGGCAGTCGAGCTGCCATATCAAAGCTACTATGGCAGCAAATTTGTTTTAGGACGCAGCTGTTTTGCTACAAATTTTTTATTACCCTGTTGAAACGTGATGCGAAACTACAACCACTCAAATTCAGGATACTAACGTGAAAGGATAATAAAATTACCCGGCGAGAAAGGTACTGATCGTACATAGTGAGAAGACCTAAGCGATAAACCGGTTCAGTGGAAAAAACCGGAGCGGAGAGGCCGAGTTGCTTCATCGCATAAGGGAGGGCTCCTAGGTGCAATGTGTCGGGATGCGAAAGAAGCACTGCGTCGATAGTAGAAGCTACTCTGAAAATTTTGAAAAAAAAAATACAATGGCGTAAACGTAATATTTCATCAAGTGAAAAAAAAATGGAACAAGAAGAAGAAGATGAATTAGAAATAAAATGAGGATTAGGGAGAGGGTGGATGGGTAATAAAATTACTTGGAGAGAGGTTGCAGGAGAGAAGGATCGAAGTGGTCGTTCCATCCGCAGTCGATTAAGAAGTTGAAGCCGTCAATTGAGACTAAGTATGATAACGGATTCTCGTTGAACACTCCACTCAGTGGCGTTACTTGCACTGATGTTCCCATTTTTCCGACAACGACCGAAATGCGAGTTCACTGAACTCTGATCTTCTCTCTTCTGGGGTTTTACCGGAGAGAACTTAAGACTTTTGAGGGACGCGTTTTTGTCGAACTATCCTTCGGGTCTTGCAGTTTGTGAGGCCTATCCTAAATGGAAATGTCAAAATACAAACATACCCCCGAACGGTGAAGACCAACCGTACAAATCTTCATGATATTGAATGTAGTCGACTGTCGCTAACCCGTAACTATGTAAATGTCAGAGCCTGCAGGGGTATTTATGACATTTTGAACAACAAATGAGAGTATATAAAATTGAACATTTTATAAAGCACGAATGCTTTGCTCACTGACCCAGAATCAGTAGTGAGCTTTTATCTACCGCTGATTCATTTTCTGTTAAAAAAAAAAAAAAATTACAAGGAAGGAAAAAGTTTGCCATATCCATCTTAAAAAAAAAAAAAAATTAAAAACAGTGATATTGGCTGATGTAATAGAAGTTCCACGTCAACACCATCTGTATTCAAGTATCTTTCTTCCCTGCAACAAATTGAAGTGTCCACAGTCTGCTTCCCTGCGCGTGTTAGCGATAACAGTTGGTAATTAACTTAAGCGTAGGACAAGAATCCTGTCCAGGTTATATGTTGTTCAGGCACCATGCGGAGCTGCCTCCGCAAAACCCCCAGTGTTTTTTATGAACTTATATGTGTTCTATAGAAAAATTAAATTTTCCAGAGATTGGTACATTTGCCATCTCTCTTTCCTATCCCAACCAGTGAATAATGAGAATGAGAAATTAAGAAAAACCAACTGTTGGCCTAAAATCATCCGGTTGCAGCAGTTAGGTGTCAAGGAAAGAGACGAGTCAATCATTTAGTGAGGCGATAAGGAGCGAATTCCACTGGCGATATCAGAGCAAGAGAAGAGTCTGGATCCTAGCTGTGCTTGGACGCAACTTGCTCTTCTAAGTCGAGCTGGTCATTTCATTTAGTGAGCATACAATCAACATAATGGGGATTAAAGATATCCATATCAATATGTCGTTTGCAAATAATGGTTTTTATGTTTTTATTTATGTCTGATAAACTTGCAAGGGCATTTTATCACATTTTGAAGCACCAACGATGGTATGTGTGTCAACAAAACTGAACATTAATTCATGACATTTTAAGTCTTAATTGAAGTCCATGACATTTATCCATCCATTTAAATAGTAATTGAGTAATTTTATAAGTTATAAAATATATCATCTAATAGACAAGCAGTATTAAAACTCAAATTAAGACTCAAGTATTAGAATATGAAACATTATTGGCTTATTGAAACAGAAATGCTCACTCACACAGAAAACTTATTATATGCGCCTATTTGTACCAACCAACACCTGTGGTACCAACCATTTCTTGTAAAAAAGTGTTTTTGTTTTGAGACATTCCATTGAAAATAAAAATAATGAACGATTAAACATACCTCTTTAGTGATAAAAACGAAATGGCAAAAAAAAAATGTCCAATTCTGATCTTTGCTATTTCTAGTCAAAACCAGATGAAGATCGACCTGTCTTTTCTATTCGAAGAACTACACGGCATAGAAATTCAGATAAATTTTCATTCTTCTTCATTACCAGCCAATCTGAAGGGAGGTTCCACCGGTTAAATATTGAAAACCCTTCAATGTCCTCCCCGGCTTTTCAAGTATAGAATTTTCCCATGCAAATTTACAACTTTCAATTGGCTCTAAAAGTTCCACTGTGTGGCGATGAACCACATAAATAAAATTGTTTAGACTTCTATTTGATGAGATTTATCATTGATATTTGACAAGCTTCCTTCCCATAACTCGCCTAGGTCCTTTCTCACCCACGACATAACAATTACAGGCCCCAAAGTACATGGCACCTACAACCGCCAAAAATTGAAGAATTAGCAAGCACAGGAGAAAATGAAATTCCATCCACATTTTTTGTGAGAGTATAATCATTGGAGAAGATAACGAATATAAATTCAACAACAAGAAAGATAAAAAGGTTAACCAGATAAAGAAGGGCAGGTTGAGGTGAGTGAGTCAAAACTCCGGCAGATAAAGCAGTCACGAGCCCAATGGCATATCCTGGAAGGGCATACCATATGTATTTGTGCCCTTTCGAAGAATGCAAATCAAAAAGACTAACTGTATTGCTGCTCTTTCGGTGATCAAAGCAGAGAACCAATGCTAAAAGCATGGCAGGCATTGCCTACAATAAAAGATGACAGGAATGAGCACACTGATTCAGACATTAACTATACAAGAGTTTACCACCTCAATCAAACTATAGTCACATAGATAAAAAGGAAGAGGAATCTAATGACGGATGAACCAATCCTTATTTCATTTATTCCAACAGAATAATATCTCTACAAAAGGCAAAAACTGGTCATAATACCTAGATTATCATAAATTTTGGTTTTCTTTTCCTTTTTTTATTATTTTTTAAATTTTTTAATTGAGTTTTGGTTAAAAGAATAAAATTATTGCACAAGTTTTTGAAAAAGAAAAAGCTTATTCAGCCTGAAAGATGAAAGACAAGCCAAAAGGAAAACGCTATAAAACAGTGAGATAATGGAAAGGTTGCAAATGCATAACAATGATGACGTGAAATTATAGAGCACAAAGTCTAACATAATGGTCACTCATTCCACACGCATAGATAAAAGGACTTGTCTAGATACCAAACCAAACTTACAATCATCATTTTTTCAAAAAGGAGACTCGGTGATAAGAAGCTCAAGGACAATAATGAAGACACAGAGCATATAGACAAAGCATAATACAAGACAAAAGCATAGGAATAAAGCTAAGATAGATGCACCCAGAATGATGAACTCCTCCTCCCACCCACCACACACACACACACACACACAAAAGAAAAAAAAAAACAAACAAACAAACAAACAACTCCAAAAAAAAGAGGAAGAAGACAGTATGATGAACTCCATGTTGCAATTCTCAAAAGGGAAAAGTTTCTCACAGTCGAACACAAATTCTAAACTTACAAATTGAACTAATGCTTTTTGATCAAACAGAATACCAGGCACCACCTTCAATACTTTTGGTGGTCCATTAATGCAAAAACAGGAGAAAAAATTAGATGTTACACATCTCTATGTAGGGATACTAGTACTACAACAGTAACAACAAACCTTTTTAAATTGAAAAAATCAATGCAGAAACACTTTAGTGAAAGATAAACATACCATGTCACCAAGACCAAGCATCATGAAGTCTGTAGCATTTCCTCCAGGAGTCACTCCACCAAACAAATTCCTGGGAAATACAATTTTGACTGGCAATTCCAGCTTCTTTGTTATTAGTTGCAACCCTGGAAGGCTCAAACTATTAGCCACTGTGTGAACAGGATTTGATGCCTGTTGTGTTGCTACTGACACCATGACATTTGCCCCAAAAAATCTCTCTGAGAAGAAAACCCAGAATATGTCATATACAAATAAACATACAAGGAGCATTGCACATATTTTGATGTTTGGAAGGCGCACATGGCTCACAAATGCAATACAGATTGCAATTCCCAACAAGTTGTTTAATATCCAATGCCCAGAAACCAGCCAAGCCACAACCACAGAAGTGCAAGCCAACAATAATAACCATTGGATTCGTGTCAAGGACTTTGAACAGCATCGAGACACAAATGGGTCAGCCAAACCAAACTGTGACCTGACACAGGCAATATAAGGAGATAGGCAAAAGAAAAGGGACGAAACAGAGGCAACAGCTGTTAAGGCAGTGAGGAGTTGGGAGACTGAAGAAAACAGATAGAACATCAAAAGCAAGCTACAGGAGCTCATTACTGGGATCATTAGTGCTTGGGACCTATCTAACATAATGGATGCTTCTGATAAGTCACGGTTTCTCTCCATTTCTTTCCCATAATTTAAAGCTCGAAACGCGGATCCAAATGTGACGGCCACTGCTGTCAGAATAAGAGTAACAGGTGCAGGCTCCAGCAGATATAAAAGTTTCCATAAAGGCTCCATATCTAACTAAGCAAAATTCTTCTAAGCTAGATGAACAGACAAAACATAATAGTTACAAACTCAGCAGCCCAAGTTGCAGTCCTACTCTGATGAACACTTGACCAATGAAATGATGCAACCTGAAAGAAAATCAAACCGAATAATATACATTATTGAATGCAATTGCTGTAACAACTCATCTGCTATATTTGGCTAAACAAACATGCATTGCTGCAAAGAAAAGAAAAAAAAAAGTTTTGGTTTCTTCCCAAAAATTTTGTATTCCATAAAGTTCTGCATGCACTTCCTTTTAACATTTGAAAAGGAATTATTTCAGAGATGATTTAGTGGAACACATTTGTAACTGAAATCAATGTATTTTATCTACCCTTGAATAGGAAAATGAATCTAAACTTGCCAATATTTCAGTTCTTTTTATACTGCTTAAGTACCTCAGCCAAACAAAAGCTCACGGAAACTAATCTACCCAAAAAAAAAAATACCATCAATTCAAAATTAAGCACACATTTCGCCCGAAATAAGAATCTTCAATTAGACGAAGCCTAAGCTGGCCAGCGGAGTTCGTTCAGTTGGTACTTCAAATTTCTTCAGAAATCGAACCAAATACAAGAGATTTATAATTTCGATATTTATTCCTCCTTTTCCCAGAAACCAAATAGGAGATTAACCTAGAAAAAAGCCTAAACTCAAGGGTTTATAAATGAAACATCAGAAATTAAAAAATATCACCCCATTTTTCAGCTGCAAATAGAGATAAATACGCAGATGATGGACGATCTGAAACAAGAGCGAACTTAAAAGGGATGAAATTAGGGCTCTGAGAGATTCGTATTGGGAAAAGTCAAAACAGAAGAAAGGACTAACCTTGGACTTTGAAGAGTTTGCGAGTTGGGAGATGCCTTGATCATCAGTCATCAACAAGTTTCTGTTTCTATTTAAGGCGTTATTAGTACAAACAAAGGGAAACGGAATACCATGAACTGTGTATTTACCAATAAGCACCGGAATTTTCTTGTATTTATTTGTTTAGTTTGTATTTTTAAAAATAGAATTTTTAGATTAGACTACCACAAATTTATAAATAAACCCAAAAACTATTTTTTTTTCTTTTATAAATTTAGATCACAATAATCTACAAGCTTTGCATTCAGGAGTTCGACTTGAAAACAACACAAAGTTCGAAGATTTACGCAATTACAAAAATATCTTTGACTCATTAAACCGGTTTGTAATCAGTTTACTTGCCTTTACGTGCCACAAACATCAAAAGCTCATTCGAGTAATTGCTATAATTTGGGCTTCAAAAGATTTTAGTCTAAAATTGGTGAAACTAGCAATTCTTTTTAAACATTTAGTGGGTATAGTTAGAATGGGGGCTTTAAAAGAAAATTAAGGGGGTGGTAGCAGCTTAACTCTTTGGATAATGGGCCACATGGGTAACGGACGAGGAAAAGCTCAAAGTGAAGAAGCTGGATCAAATAACATTGAAGCCTCGTGATTGAAGGCTTATCACAAGCACTTTTACAGGAACCATGTCTCAATGTGGCTGTATTATCATTACACCCGCCCCTTTTTGCGCTATCTTTATGAGGGAGAACGAAAACAACTGTCGTTATAATGAGAGAATTTTCAACTTCAATTGTCTGTTTAAGATTTTGGATATTGATAAAGTGCCACGGTGGTTAGACTAAGAATTTCGAAATCCAACTGTACAGTATTTAATATAGTATATAAAATAATAAATAAATTATTGTTTCGATTTTGATTTTGATATATTTATCAAGCAAACGAAAAAAAAAAATCTATCTACTTGCTTCTATGGGTTTAGCTAATTGTTTTTTAGATATTTTATTTAAGTAGTCATCCGTATCCGAACTCTACGAAAATAGGAGCTAAACAATCAGATTTGAAATTGCCGATCACTTTAGCTTTAAAAAAAATGTGAAAAATATCTATTTTTATAAATTTTTTAAAAATTTGATCTCACGTGCTTAATTAAAAAAAAAAAGAAAAAATTATTCAAATACCCTGTCTTAAGATCTCTTTGTTCTTTGATTCTAGAAAAATACAAAATTGAATCCAAATCTCATATGCACCCATTGTTAGAAAGTTTCGCATGAGACAAGCATCTTTTTGTAATATCCATCCAATAAAATTTTGATAAGTACTGACTAATTTTGAAATCGATCAATCATAAAATAAAACATGAGAAAAATTATAACACATGACTAACTTGCTTTTACTGTGACCGTCCGATTATGTGCTTTCATCCGAATTTATGAACATTTTATTAAACCATATTTGAATCTAGCACAAATGAATAAAACAACCCGCATGCAATTTCATGTGGGTGCGGTGTTTGTCCAACCTGAAGGGTGAGAAATGAAACCAGTTCTAATCCGTAAAATACGTTAAAAATTATATATACCCTCTCTTTTTTTTTTTTTTTTTGGGGGGTCACCTGAAATCACTTTCTATAACGACCAATTCTATAGATAAAGCACTTTTAAAAGTGCTTTTCCTTGTTGCAGAAGCCACCAATCACGCTCGGTTGGCCATGCATATAATTCAACCCATCCGAACTAAAACACCTACCCCAAATAGTCCGCATATGACTCATTTCATTGAATTAAGCGGTTCAGAACCTAACTTAACCGAAGACTAGGCTACCAGCTGCCATCTTAATCCATCAGACCAACCAAACAATTCCTCAACCTCCATCGCAGCTCGCAGATCTGATCAGACCAGTCAGTTAAATCATCACTATTTCTTCGCTTGTGGACCCCACGTTCCATGTATCATTTTCATTTCTTCCTCTATTTTGTTCCCAATAAGACAACCAAGCCAACACCACCACTAACCACCACCACCATCATCACAATTCTCTCTCTCTCTCTCTCTCTCTCTCTCTCTCTTCCCCCCCCCCCCTTCTCTCTCTCCCCCTCTTTTCTTACAAACAAAACGACATTTCGCTCCAAATTTAACGACAAACGAAATTTCTTATATATATCCTTTTTTCCCCCGGTTGTAGAAACATTTTCTTTCTTCTGAATATTATCCGAATGCATTTATTATGAAACTTCACTTACATACGTAACCAGCTGCTATCCCGTAGACCTTCATTGATCTGCTTTTCAGCATACATATTCATTCGACGACGGCGTTTTTTCGTAGACTGATTTGCGTTAAGCATATAGCGTTCTTTGAAACGGCATTAAAGATGAAGGTAGCAGTGGATTTTGTGTTTATACTGGTAGTGCTCCTGACCTGCACGCCGTGGCGCATTTCTGCGGAGGAGAGGCGGCTTGAGGTGAAAATGACTCTGGTTCAGAACGCTTCCGCTCATGGCGCCTGTGAGTTAAACTTTGTATTTCTTGTAAATAGTTAAATTTTATTAGTTTTTCATGTTCAAAATAACTATAAAAATGAAGACGAGTTTTTTTATATCTTTCTTTTTGTTTCAGTTTGCTTGGACGGGAGCTTGCCTGCTTATCATCTGCACAGAGGATTCGGGGCTGGAGCACGCAACTGGCTGCTACAGTTTGAGGTAATTTTTACCAATTTGTTTAGAATAATAACGCAAAGCAAAAAAAGGAATTTGTTAAAAAATATTAAGTTGAAGCCAGCAGCGGACAAAAAATGACTGCCTTTTGTCCAATGGTTGGCGGCCACGTCATCAATCTTCCGTAATGGCTATTTTGGCTAAGACGAGAAGACATGACGACTGTGGCCGTTTCATTGGTGGAATGGTGAATGATTGGATGTGTTTGTTAAAATCAATACGACATCGTTAGCACTTTTGTTTTACAGTGCCTCGTGTCTCGTGCATGTTGTCTTTTTGCAACTTGTAATTCACTTTATCCTGGGTGCCGGTGCTGCCGATTCGGTGGCATATATTATAAGCGAAACACAAAAATAGTCTTCTTTACAATTGTAGCAGTGGCCTAAGGGCGGCTAAAAATTTACGAATTAGTCTAACTACCAAAATACATGTTTAAAATATAACGCTGAACTGTTTTAGGATCTTTAATTTTATTAAAATTTAAAAAATTATTAAACTGTATGACTTAATTAATAACTTTTTTAAACTTCAAGTCTTTAATAAATTTAGGATCTCAAATCGAAATATTTATATCTCTCCCTTTATATCTATTAAATTGTTTACACCAGTTTTCATATCCTGCATATATTTCTTTTGTAGTTAGATATATTAAAATCTTTAATATATATATAAAGCATCATTGTGAGTTGTAGCACATGTTGGTCCTCTTTGGACCTCCAAAAGAAGCATACGGAGGATGACGCATAGGACAGGTTCATGGCCCAGAAAACAATAAGTCATGTACCTATGCATGGAAGAATAATTGCTGTAGACAAAACTTTGAACCCAAGGAAGAATAAATATCAATGATAGCATATTAAATATCCTTTTTAAAAAAAAAAAAAAGATAACATATTAAATGAGCTAATATCAGTTAGATTGGGGGGTCGTTGACATTAGGATTCTCATTTTGACAATTTATGACCATTCTATTACTATCAGGGTGGTGGGTGGTGTAATGATATACCATCATGCCTGGAGAGAGCCCAAACACGCCGTGGATCCACACGTTATATGACCAAATATGAGATCTTCTCCGGAATCCTAAGTAACAATGCATCTCTAAATCCAGGTATGTACATTTATAATTTATTGCACATTCTTCTCTCACTTCATGACAATTATTAATAATTAGTATAATTATATTCAGGTTCAATTTGACATCGTTGTTCGTAATATTTCAATCATAATTGCTGTGGAAAGAAAACTCAAAAAATTGAATTCATCTTTATAACTTATTTTCAATAAACAGCAGTTTACCAAAAAAAAAAAAAAATGGTAATGATAATCAATGTGCTTTCAAAATCAAGCCACAGTTAGCAAGTGTATACCAACTAAACTCATGCACCTCAATTTTTATTATACGTTTTTATGTGACACGTGTATTTAACAGAGATTATTAGTGAAACACATAACACATTTGACATCCAGCCATCCATATTTCGCTGATAGAGCGGTGGGGTTGCTGCATGCGGCTGGTAATGTGGTCTCCTCTCTCATCACCGACTTTCTGCATGTTAGATCGTGCTTGAGGTCTAAAATCTGAGAGAGTAAAAGCGATTTCTACGAGCTTTTGACTACTGAAATCATCTCGTGTATGCAGTAGCAATGGCAGATCTTGTATTTGTCCTAGATATAATGGGACATTAATATCCTTGATCATTGGAAATCTAGCACTTTTACTCGATTGACAAAGGGGTTAATTCCCGGAATTTAGCCAATTCTCGTGACACGTCCATGTTCCTCACGTTCTTTATTGTCCCATTCACGTGAACTACTACTAATAATAATAATACTCGAAGGCTAAGCAGACAGCTAAAGCTCCTAGTGCTTTTACCTTCTGGCCTCCCCCAAAACTTTTTGTCAGTCGCCGAATATGACAGCTGTAGCCCTCTCTGTTCTTGTTTGGTTTGATTAGTTTTGTAAATTGGAAATAGGCAAAGGCAGATAGCTCCATTTTACTTTAACAAGTAGACAAACATTTTAATGGCTATTTGACCCAACACACACATGCATGGCCTGCTGGTTCACGAGCTATTGAGCTCTGAATTTCAACCCCCTATCATTTCTGCATTTTTCCTATTTTTATGAGTAGAGAAACGAAAACACTTATGAGATAGATCTTATTTTTGATACATTGTATGGACCCCAATGCACATGTCCGTCAGTTATACTGTATTGTCAATGCATCCTTTTCAGATAAGATCTCTTATTTATTTTTTATTTGTTCATTTTTTTGTAATAATAAATTAATGGAAGTTTTTCTGATTGAGTCAGATTTCTACAACTGGAATAGAGTAAAGCTAAGGTATTGTGATGGAGCCTCCTTTGCTGGAAATGCCAAGTTTGACAATGGGGTAACTCTCTTTCCACCTGAATTTTCGCTTTTGAGTGTTTCATGAAATATTCCTGATAACACCCCATGTTCGATGATGCATTAAAGCGGGTGTATTTAGCCTTGATTTTGGCCCAGAACTTTTTATTTGCAGCCCACTTATGTTTTGCAAAATCATTAATTCAGCCGAATTTTAACTTATGCTTGTGTGTAAAATGGTTGCAGGCATCATCACTTTATTTCAGGGGGCAAAAAATCTGGGAAGCAATAATTCTTGACCTTCTACCTAAAGGATTGGCCAATGCTAGAAAGGTAAATACACGCTCAGTGGAATTATTGGCTGTACATACTTTATATGTGAATAATCCTTCTTATACAGTACATGGTTTGTAAACTATCTGTTCCTACGCAAATGATTTTCATGCATTAACTTGGAAGAAGACCATTGATTTAATCTCTTTGATAGGCTTTGCTTTCAGGTTGCTCTGCTGGAGGTCTGGCAACCTTTTTGCATTGTGACGAATTCACCAAGTATTTACCAAATAATGCCAGTGTGAAATGCTTGAGTGATGCTGGATTCTTCTTGGATGAGTGAGTTTCTCTCCAAAAATTTATTTGTTTTGAACAGTTGCACCTTTTACTTGAAATTTTTTATTTTCATTTTGCAGAAGGGACATAAGTTTGAACCATACCATGAGGTCCTTATACAAAGAGATTGTTGAACTACAGGTTCACCTTTTCATCCATTATTTAACAGTTTCTAATGTTATAATCTTTTAGTAAATTTTTACTGCTTACTGAAGAATTTTCATTGAACCAAAGATGAGAAACAACCGAGCACCTTGACGTTGATTCTAATATCACCCTGAGTGCTTTATACCCCTCTTCTGCAGCACGACAGAATCATTCTAAGCATGAATCTTGATGGCTATTGATTTAAGTCCTGATATGCATGCATGCAAGAAGCAGTTTGTGGAGGGTAATCGACAACTACTAAGCATGTAGTTGCCAAACTCCATCCAATTTGATCAACATCAGTTTACTCTACATTAATTTTATTACTCCAAAACCTCCGATGTCTTGGAGCTTCATTATCGCTTAGGCACAACGTGTACTAGTGACAAAGATACGTGACTAGTTACTGCGATTTTTTCCTATGGTGCTGATGCTGCGGATAAAAGAATCTCTTGGATTGCCTTCTTACATATCAAACTTTTCAACACATTTTTTAGCACTGAATTCTCCATGTGTTTCCTGAATGATGGATGTCATAATAACAGGTAAGAAATATACATTGCAGGCGGTAGAACAAAATTTGGATAAAAACTGCACCAAATCTCTTTACTTTCCAGAACTGGTATGATTTTTACCCCGCTTCTATTTTTTTGATTCTTCAAGGCATAACTAATTTAAAATGTGTTTTAGTTTTGATATTTGCTTTGTTCTTTTGCAGTGCTTTTTTCCACAATATGCATTGAGATACATTACAACACCATTTTTCATTTTGAACTCAGCATATGATGTATTCCAAGTAAATTTCCTTTGCTTTCACTTCAGGATGATGCATGGACCATCCATTTTTGTGGATATTGTTGCTGTTAGAGTATGACACGAGTGTTATTTTAACTGTTTGGACAGTTTCATCATATATTGGTTCCACCTTCTGCTGATCCGCATGCACACTGGAATCGTTGCAAGCTTAATCCTGCTGCTTGTAGCGCTCATCAGATAGATGTACTTCAAGGTTCTTCACTCTTTCTTCATTTACCTTGAATTTGCATGTAGTGAGATCTATCTAGTCCAAAGTAATGTTCCTTATTCAGGTTTCAGGAGTGACATGCTTTCAGCGCTGAGATTTTTCTTTAATTCTTCTGGTCGTGGGGGAATGTTCATAAATTCATGCTTTGCTCATTGCCAAAGCGAGTCACAGGACACATGGTTCGCAGTTGATTCCCCAAGAATACACAATAAGGTAACTAATTTACATTTTGCCTGCAAGACATTTTTTGCCTTTTATCCAGGGTTGTTTGGATAATGCATTGCAATCCATCTATGGGAAAACTCCAATTAAAAGCTTACTCTAACAAATCAGACTAGTTTTCCATGCCCAGAGTATCAGATATACTTTGTTCATCATCGAGCAATGTCAAGGAACACCACAATCTGATCACTGAATATCTGCTATGCTAATGTCACAATCTGATCATGACACAGTGCCTACATCAGATCCAAATACATCCTACTTTGTCGTTGGAGTCAGTGTGTGCAATCATGGACCAATAGTTTCTAAATCAACTCTTCATCAGCTAATCTGCTCTTGATCAAAAGCCATTCTTTTGTCCATAGATTGCTATTTACAGAGTTTATAACCATATATTGCTATTTCTTTTGTAAGTTTCAGGAAATATGCCTGAAGCTCTTGAATTATAGCTATAATACCATCACATACACAATTCTCATCTAGCCACCTCTTGTATTATCGCACCAAATTTGAGAACCCGTGTCTTATTCTCTATTCTCTCTTGTGTTTTGGCTGGCAATCTTTTACTGGCTTGCAGTATTGAGTAAAACATGGACTCTCTTATACAGACAATTGCAGAAGCAGTCGGTAATTGGTACTTCAGAGGAAAGGTAACAAAGGAGATTGACTGCCCATATCCGTGCAACAATTCCTGCCATAACCTTATCCCATAGATTCAGGTAGTGTATCTTATGAATCCAACTATTTGCAATAGCAATGTCAAAGCTAAAACGCTATTTAAAAAATTACTGAAGATCAAACATTTGCAGGTGCATTAGATGATCTAGATAGTAATGAATTCTTCCTAGCTCACCTTCTTCACAAAGTTGAAGCGAGTTTCTGAGCTTTCAATCGAGAAGGAACGATATGAAATTACACAGAAAGTCACTCAAGAGATACTTCAACAAAATACTACAGATGAAATTACTCATTCTTTTACAATTTATCAAATGTGTTGATCAAAAAGAGTCATTTGTGTATCATTCAACAAGCTCATATAGAATTTGACCATTTTTTTTGTCTGATAGCACACCAGAAAAATTTATCCATTGTAACCATTCCAAATAATATTGATGAGACATGGATAACACATCACATTTCAGGAAATTACACCTTTTTGATGGATAAGTTCTCCATTATGTGGATAACAATAGATTTTGCTTACGCTTGATGCACGCTCATTTGCTTATGGAACTTGATGCAAGCATTATTCGCCTAAACGCTTCTTCTTCCCAGTTTCGAGAGCCTCAGGCTTAGAAAGCCTCCCAGCGCGGCTTCGCTACCGATGTGGGATGTGCACCCTATAATTTTAGGACAACTAGAAACTCTCATTCCTTAAGAAATGGTGAACGTCTAGATTTCATTTTGTAATTTACTCCATCTATTCGGATAGAGTCACAAAGATAAAAGTATATTACAATGCTCGCAAAACTTTATTTATTATAATGTTGATGAAGATTAACGTACTATAGTGTCTATATAGATTTAAGTAGATAAAATTCACTGACCAAAAAAGGTTTAGATTTTTATTTCTAAGATGATAATGGTTTAACTAGGGGCGGTAAAATAAATAAACGAATCGAGTCCAAATCGGTTTAAATTTTTATTTCTAAGATGGTAATAATTTAACTAGGGGTAGCAAAATAAATGAATGAATCAAATTTGAATCGAATAATAAACAAATTGGGTCTAAATTTTACTAATTCGGATTCGATTCGTTTATTAAACGAATTAAAATCTCAGGATTCGGATTCAATTCGCTTATTAAATGAATATTCGATTTGATTCATTTAATTCATTTACTGTAGATTAAACGAATCGAATTGAATCTAAATTCATTTATTATTTGTTTATCCTATTATGAATTCATAACGAATTGAATCGAATCTAAATTCGTTTACAAAAATATAATTAACAAATAAAATCAAGCAAAATAGAATATAAAAAAGTTACAATTTAATATCCATCAACAAAATACAAATAAACCAAATCATATTCTAGGATTAAAATAGTATCATCCAAATACCAAATTACAAATCCCAAATAATACAAATAACAATAATTCAAATTTAAATTATGAAGTAAAGTGATTTCTTTAATGCTCTTCATTTTGTCTTTGTCACCTTAAAAACAAATATCGTACATCAAAAAGTAAATAAATTGTTGTTAATATGTTGTAATATTGAAATTAATAGTCAATTAAAATTCAAGATATCAAATATATAGCAAATTTAGAGTATTGTTAAGGAAATAATAATTAAATCTATAAAGTCAAAAAATAAGTAAGATAAAACTTTACCTGACTTTATATAAGAATAAAAGATTAAAATTATTAATTATTTAGCAAGATGAATTAATAATTTAATTTCATATAAGAATAAAAGATTAAATAATTAATTATTTAACAAGATGAATTAATAATTTAACTTCATGTAAGAATAAAGATTAAAATGAATTAACAAATTTTAACGAAAATTTTTCTAATGCAACTTTTCACTTAATTTTTAAAATTAAAAGAAGAATATAAAGTTTGACTAAGTTTGACCAACATTGACCGAACCATGACCAGCCTATTTGAGCTTGGGCTCACCACCACCAGAACCTCCCTGCTTGCTGACGAATAACATATGACTGAATGGAACCTAGATTAACTAAATCAAAACCAAAAAAATTCAAACTAACACACGACTAACTTTTGCCAACAAACAACCAAAAAATAATACCAATTTGGCAGGAACCACCTCTGTGTCTCTGCCATGCGCTATCATCCATCTCTCATTTCAACACAAATCAAAAAATCAAAAAAATTGGTAAGCTCTCAAGTTCTACCTTACTAAACACAAGCAAATATTTGCCAAACTTTTCTAAACACAAGCAAATATACTGTAATTTTTACCTTTAGTCAAAATCCAATAAGGGCTCACTGCTATTTTAGAAATATGAAAATGGACTGCGAGAAAGGAAAAACTAGGGATAGGTAGACTGCTGTGTTTGGCTTTTATATGACATAAATTATGTTTAAAATTAAAATATTGTCTTTAGTTTTTAAAAAAATTTTAAATAAATTTAAGGATAAAAAAATAATTTAATTAAATGAATAATAAAATAATTTTAAACGAAACAACATGTATTCAATTTGTTTATAATCTATTTATTAAACAAATTCTAAATGAATAAATAAATCAAAATCTTTAAACCCGCATTTAATTAGTTTAGTTAAAGAATCAAATCGAATTCACTCATTTATTAAATAAATCAATTTTTTCAAATCCAAACCCATTTTATTCATATTAAATCAAATTGAATAAATGAATTCTAACTCATATTACCACTCCTAGATTTAAAAATTAAATTCTCAATTTAAAACAATAAGATCTAATAAGTGTCCAAAAAATCAAGCATGGAGGACATTTTAGCGAAAACATTTTCACGCAATACCAAGCACATGCAACTTCCATAGACTCAAATCAATTTTTTACAATATAAATTAATTGAATTGAATTTGATCAAAATCATAAAAATTCATTTATGATTGACTTTTTGCATAATATATATATATTTTTTGGAGGAGTACCTAGCCGGGTCTCGATGGTTCATCATCGCAACTTAATCATTGGCAGATAAAAAATCCAATTGAGTTCGCCTACTATGCCGCTTACGTAATATTACAAATCGAGGGAGTTACACGTCAATATATTTCATGCAAGGACAAAATCGTCATCTCGACACCACTCAAACTCCATCCAACCGGAAGTAAGCCACCATTTGAAAAATCCTTTAAGCTTCGAGCCTCCAAGACGTAACAAGTGTCAATGTGTCGCCCAACCGGCCAGGACCTCCAGCACCTCCGTCCTAGACTACCCGCATCTCCTCCTAAATCCCCAAAATACCCCTTCCTAATCCTTCATAAAAGAGTTAAAAAATGCAATGCCATTGCCCATTATTTAACGTGTCGTCATCTTGTCGGGCCCAAACGACACCGTCTCGTGCAAGTTCATCATCATTTCCAACGCGCAGCACACTCATCGTGTCGTCTCTACTCATTACAACCGAAAGGCTTAGACCAAAGAGAAGATTGAAATTTCGTTGTAAATTAAACAAATCAATGCCTCTTTCTTCATCGACTGGTGGCGCTGGTGGCGGCGGTGGTGATGACAACGGCTCTCTTCGTAGATTCAAACTAAACGAGTCAACTTTCTTGGCCTCACTCATGCCGAAAGAAGAAATCGGCGCTGATCGCTTCATTGAGGCCAATCCTCAGTTCGATGGCCGCGGCGTCGTTATCGCGATTTTCGGTATTGAAATTTATTTTATCTTACTCTGTTTTGTTCAGTTGAAATCAGTTGCTTATTCACTGTTTAGCAGAAAAATAAACAAAAGTGAAAATTAATAGAAAATAGAAAAGCTAACTAAAGTAAGTTTTGGTATCGTGATCTGTTACTCCTTGTCTGTTTGCTGGAAAAGAAAAGAAAGAAACAAAAGAAAATCCAGTAGTAGTTGTCATTTGCTGTCCGTATAACAAATCAATAAAATCCTGCGATTTTATATATGTTTATTTTGAAACTGTAACATAAGTTGCTTGTTAAAATTAATGAATGTATACTGGATGATTGTACTACAGTTGGCTTGTTATCGACTTCCTTGTGGCAATGATGACACCTGCTCGTCTCTGTTTTGTAGAAAAAGCACTGTCATTTTCCTATCTGTTGGCTATCTGTTATCATTCACTGTTTAGTGGACAACAAATTGAGAGGAAAAAGGGCAAAAAATGTGAAATCTCAGTATTGAAGTCTGTTCATTCTCTATTTGCTGGATAAGAAAACAAAATCCAGTAGTTTTTCTGTTTTCCATCAATACAATAATCCAATAAGAACTTCTCATGCATAAGTTTGGTTTGGAAACTGTCTGACAAGTTGATAGTTACTATGAATTCATGTACATATGACATAGTATCATCTCGGATGATTGGTCAACAATAGAGCTATTATAGGCTTTCTTGCGGCATTGGTACCACTTGCTTGTCCTCCGTTCGGTAGAAAAGGAAAGAAACCAGCATTGTTGTTGATTTCCTGTGTTGCAGCAATCCAGTAGGTGTTGTGATTTGCTGTCCGTACAACAATTCGGTTAAATACTCTCATGCTTAAGTTTATTTTGAAACTGTAAGATGTGTTGGTAGTTTCCGTAAATGAATTTGACATATTATCACAGAGCTATTTATAGACTTTGTTGCTGTGTTGATATCAATTGCTTGTTTTCTCTTTGATAGAAAAAGAAAGAAATTTGTGTTATCATAGGCTTTTGGAGTTGAAATCATATACTCATTAGTAGGCTTCTGGTGGTGATTTTTGTAATTGAAGTCAGATACTCCTCTGGAAGGCAGAAAAGAATGGAAAAGTTATATGTAACCGATTGTGATTTAATGGTATTTGTGTTTTCAGATTCTGGTGTGGACCCTGCTGCTACTGGTTTGCAGGTGACATCAGATGGGAAGCCAAAAATCTTGGATGTTATTGACTGGTATTTGTTAATAATAAACAATTTGTAAGATTATGTTTTAGCTTTAGCAGAAGCTTCGTTCATTGTTATGATTGTTCTTACTTTGGTTGTTATTGTTGTTTTCAGTACTGGTAGCGGAGATATTGATACATCAACTGTGGTCAAGGCAGATTCTGATGGTCGTATTCGTGGAGCTTCTGGTCAGTCACATTAAATTTTATTTCATTCTTTACCATGCATAAATTTCTGAACTCAAAGTGTGGTTGGGTATTATTTATTTGCTTTTTTTTAAGATTCTTGGTTTTTTTTTTTTTTTTAAACGAAATTATGGGGAATGGATTGATTGCAAAATTTCAATACAGGGGCTACATTGGTTGTCAATTCATCATGGAAAAATCCTTCTGGTGAATGGCATGTGGGTTACAAATTAGTATATGAATTATTTACGGCATCACTGATGTCTCGTTTGAAGGTGAGCAATGTTCTTGTTTACATCGACTGGTCGAAATCTTTTAACTGCATTCTCAATAACCAAGTTTTCTGTCTTTGCCTTACAATGTTTACTTTGAAGAGCGAAAGAAAGAAAAAGTGGGACGAGAAGAATCAGGAAGCAATTGCCAAAGCTGTAAAGCATCTTGATGAATTTGATCAGGTTGATGAAATGCTTGGGTTAACTTAGTTACAGTTGTTAGAATTTAGAAGTTTTTGGTATATCTAGTCTCATAGTCTTTCATTTTGAAATTATTGAGTATGATGCTCATATGTAGAATCTTAATAAATTGTTGGAAATTATTGTGGAGTTCCTTTTATGGTCAGATACGTTTTTGGAAGCTTGATCATTTGTCTCTATTTATTTTTTTTAAATTTTTATACTGAAACAATAACTTCTGCAGGAAATAATTATCATTTTCATGTGGAATTTTTTCAATTTTCTTGTTATGTAGAACTACATAATATTGTCAGCTGGCGTTCTTTTACTCAGTGTGGTTGTATCACATATGCTATTGCTTTTTGGTTCCTGCACATCACTCAGAGTAGTATCCTTTTCCCCAGAAACACAAGAAGGTGGACGATGGAAACTTGAAAAGGGTTCGTGAAGATCTCCAAAACACAGTTGATGTACTACGTAAGCAGGCTGAGGTATGCCTCTCGAATGTTGACTTACCTCTCTCTCTCTGTGTTGTTTCTCTTTCTCTCTGTCGCTAAAGTTAATGTTCCTATATTCTAGAGCTATGATGACAAAGGCCCTGTTATGGATGCTGTGGTATGGCATGATGGAGAAGTATGGAGGGTTGCACTTGATACACAGAGTCTTGAGGATGAGCCAGATCATGGGAAACTTGCTGACTTTGCTCCGCTTACTAATTACATGTATGGTGATTTTGAGTATGAGAGGTGGTTGAAAAATTTTGCTAGACTGTACTTTACATATGCAAAGAGAATGCTGTATTAGTAAGCAATAGAAATGTTCTTTATGTAGAGAGGCTTTAGTTATAATCCCAGATTTGAATCCGGTGCACATAAGTAGAGATTCCCTAATTTTAAGAAAAGAATGGATGTTCCAAATTCAAACAACTCGCGTTCTAGAGTCCTGTCATTTTCATTTTACAAATTGAAAGTCATTTTGATTTAGTTCATAAGGTACTTATATATCTTGACAACTGTGGATAACTATCATAAAAACTACCCTTACAGGACCGAGCGGAAGTATGGTGTGTTTAGCAAATTAGATGCTTGTACATTTGTTGCTAACGTGTATGATGAGGGAAATGTCTTAAGTATTGTGACAGATAGTTCCCCTCATGGCACTCATGTTGCTGGTATAGCTACTGCCTTTAACCCTGAGGTACCTATATTTAATTTGATCTGCTTTACGATATTCGTTCCCAGTGAAGCATTCTTGACATTTGTGTTTTCTTTTAGGAGCCTTTGTTGAATGGAGTTGCTCCTGGGGCACAAATAATATCTTGTAAAATTGGAGACACCCGCTTAGGTTCAATGGAGACAGGAACTGGCTTGACACGGGCAATCATAGCTGCTGTGGAGGTCTGTGATAGTTTATCTGAAAAGAAAAAAGGAATTTGAAATATGATTTCTCTTTGACAAGAATTGCAGCTTTAGCATTTTGTGGTAAATGCTGAATGCATCTAAGCATGAGAACATATATTAAAATAGTTGATCCAAATGAATGGATATATGTTTGTTTGGAACTGTAAGGTACTACTGTATGCTATATCTCATAAGTATGACCATTACTCAATACTTTATGCAGCATAAATGTGATCTTATCAATATGAGTTATGGAGAGCCTACATTACTGCCAGACTATGGGCGCTTTATTGATCTGGCGAATGAAGTATCTACCCAAAACCTGCTTCATCTCAAATAACTGTCTTTTCCTGTAATTTTTCTTTTGTGCTCTAATATTGCGAGGATTTTGCTTCCACCCTCCCCCCTCCCAAAACTTAGGCTGTGAATAAACACCGTCTGGTTTTTGTGAGTAGTGCTGGCAACAGTGGGCCAGCATTGAACACTGTTGGTGCACCTGGTGGTACCTCCTCAAGCATTATAGCAGTTGGTGCATATGTGTCTCCTGCAATGGCTGCTGGCGCTCATTCTGTTGTTGAACCTCCTAGTGAAGGTCTCGAGTATACTTGGTATGTTAAATTAAAGACATAGAAACGATATCTCGCTCTTTGGTGCCTTCAGGTAATTCTAGTTTGAAATTTGGATCATGTATGGATAAACAGTTTAAATGGAATACAGGTCAAGCCGAGGTCCAACAGCTGATGGTGATCTAGGCGTCTGCATAAGTGCTCCTGGTGGGGCTGTTGCTCCGGTCTCTACATGGACTCTTCAAAGACGCATGCTCATGAATGGGACATCAATGGCATCTCCTTCCGCATGTGGGGGAATTGCATTACTTATTAGTGGAATGAAGGTTCCTTTTGTTTCCCTAATAGTTTCATTCTGACCTTTTTATTTTTTTTTTTGGGGGACATACATTTTGTTTTTGGTTAATGTTTTTTACTTTGTTTGAGCTACCATGTATGAATGTGATCAGAGTTCCTCTTGCTAATGTTGTCTTTGTAGGCCAATGGCATCCCGGTGAGTCCATACACAGTGAGAAAGGCTGTCGAGAACACTGCAGTTCCCATAGGTGCCTTGGCAGAAGATAAGTTATCTACAGGACAGGGGCTTTTGCAAGTTGACAAGTTAGATTTTCTGCTCTCTTCCTTTTCTCTTTTATACAGGAAACGAAATTTTATAATTTGTAATTTTAATATTGACTACCCTTGGCTTTACAGGGCATATGAATATGTTCAACAATATGGCTATGTTCCATGTGTTTCATATCAAATAAAGATCAATCAGTCTGGAAAATTAAGTAAGTTTAGAATCTTCCCATCCCCAAGCCTTCCGACAAACTGCTCAGAATATGAGCTTCTGGAGGTCTATATTTTATATGCCTATAAAATTCCAAAAGTTGATCATCTGTCAATGCTAGAATTTGTGTGCTATGACAGTGTAGATGTTGGATAATCTACTTAAAAGGAAACTTTTGATCTGCCTATTTTTTGTTTACGTAATCAATGACCAGATTTTTACTGCTTTTTTCCTAGAATCTAGAGTTCTAGTTGATTTTGGTTATCTGATCAACAATGTACACTGATGATTTCATGCCTTTATTTATAACTGCAGCTCCAACATATCGAGGCATCTACCTAAGAGATGCTGGTGCTTCCCAACAATCTACCGAGGTATGTTTTTGATAGGATTCTGATTGTATCGGGCAAAAATTCTGTGTTCTTGAGCATTATAACTATCCATGATAGCTGCTCCAATCATTTAAATTCGGTTTCTTTCTAGTAGTGAACAACTGAATTATCTTGAATTTTATTCTCAAATATTTGTCCCTAATTTCTGACAGATGCATTCAGTTTTTATTGTTCCAAAAAAGTTATATGTCTTGTCCTATAACTTATTTGGAGCTCTTTAGCTTATATCATCTTTGCACCATACATTATCTTCATGCTTACAAGAGAAACTCCTCTTTAAAACCTAACTCCCAGGATTTTTATTATTTTTTTATACCTTAAAAACAACAATTATGCAACTTCTTGGTGAGTGTTGGCTTTGTTTGAGTCAACTTTTCTGTTTTGGAAAATCTAAAGCAGCGGAATTTCCTGGTGTGCTTTATCTAAAATATGGCACATGAATTGCATATGATCAAGCGGCTGCATAATGATCATTGCATCTACTACTTGAGTTTTTATTATTTGCTGAACAAAATCCCCAGTGAGGCATAACAAAAGCTATCATAAACAGAGATCTTTTTTAACAAAAAAATGGAGTTACTGTGTAATTTCATTTTTAAATTCATAATTCTTTTACAACCATTGGAGTTTCATGAATTGTTTGTTCAACTGAATTTACTTACATTTTGGTATTCATCTCTAATTGTTTCAGTGAGAGGATGATGGAAAAGTTTCTGCTCAAATGTTCATATGTTTAACTGCTTTTAAATTTGAAATCAGCTCTGAAAGTTAATATTATTATTAACAGTGGACGGTGCAAGTTGTACCAAAGTTTCATGAAGATGCGAGTAATTTAGAAGAACTGGTTCCCTTTGAGGAATGTATCGAGTTACATTCTACTGATAAGGGAGTTGTGAGGGCTCCTGAATACCTACTTCTCACTCACAATGGTCGTAGCTTCAAGTTAGTTGGCATTGCTTCTCTATACTTTCATATTATTGACTGTAGACATATTCAGGTTGTAACATTTGACAAATGTGGATTTTAACTATGTTTTTTGCCAGGAGTATTGCGTGTTAGTCATTGTGATTTGTGATTTGTACTTTGATGATTTTAGTCCTTTATCAAAATTATATAATGACTTGAAGGGAACTGTTTAATGAGCTGAAGGGCTTGCTTGATAAGTTTGAGTGCCAGAGTTGCTAGCGTGCAGATAGTGAGGCAATAAGCACATGCATGCATGAACACTTATGTAGATACACATGCATTGATACATGTAAACTATCTCTAACAGTAGCACATGCTATATTCATCTAGTTAGATGGGCATTGTCTTCTCCTCTTACTTTGTTATCATCATATATTATAAACATTTAAAGATTCGGAGGTAAGATTTTTGGATGTTGTTTTTATTGGTTTCTGATGCAGAAAATAATTTATGCTTTTAACAAAAAGTCCTTCTACCTTGTTCCAGTGTAGTGGTGGATCCTACGAATCTTAAGGATGGTCTACATTATTATGAAATCTATGGAATTGATTGCAAAGCGCCAGGGCGTGGCCCTCTTTTTAGAATTCCTGTTACCATTATCAAGCCTACAGCAGTAGTGAAACAGCCTCCTCTTGTCTCATTTTCAAGGATGTCATTTTTACCAGGTTATTTTTTACTGGTTTTGAATCATTGGAATTAAATTTGAGTCAGTTCTTGGGCATACATTTCTTTGATTGGTGATGTGTGTGCATGTCCATTATATTTGCTTTTACAGCAACCAGTTGTCATGTAAATAAAATGAAACTTAAACCCTAATGTAGCTAAATAGGTCCAAAGGCTACTAAAGGTACTTGAGCCGGTTTTTAGTGCCATGTGAGACGTGGAGAAAGTATTTCATCAGATCCCCAAGGGTTTGGCTGGAAATCATAAAAGTACAGTGTTGGAAAATTGTATGGATTTTAAGAGTAAAGAGCTTAAGATGACTAAAAATTGTCTGGATGGATATCGTGAAAATGTTTACTTGAATGGGCTCACTCTGAGGCAGGCTAACTGGACTTGCAATTGTTTACTCTGTTGCTGGTTGCTATGCTTGAGTTTTGGAACTTAATTCTTTTTTCCTTGCTTTGATGGACCACTTGAATAGGCCACATAGAACGGAGATTTATAGAGGTGCCACTTGGTGCTACTTGGGTTGAGGCAACCATGCGGACATCCGGGTTTGATACAGCTCGGCGATTTTTTGTTGATACCGTTCAGGTACAGCTTGTAGTGAAAACTTATTTCTGTTTGTCTGGCCCTCGTTTTAATTGTCAACTACTGCAACGTACAGGTTTGTCCACTGCAAAGGCCTCTTAAGTGGGAGAATGTTGTGACCTTTTCTTCTCCAGTTTCCAAAAGCTTTGCCTTCCCTGTGGTGGGTGGCCAGACAATGGAATTAGCAATAGCTCAGTTTTGGTCAAGTGGAATGGGAAGTCATGAAACCACTATTGTGGAATTTGAGGTAGCAAAACTTGCGTCGGAATCTTTAAAAATTTGTTTATTGGGGTTAGGGTTATCATTTTGCTTTAACTTCCTTAGTTCTCACTTTTTCCCCCCTTTTTGGTTTTTTTATTGATGTTGCTGTGGAAAATGTCTTGGCTCTCATTTTTTAATTTTCTACTCTCTCTTTCTTTTTTTTTATTTTTGGTTGTGTCATTGTTTTCCCCCCGGGGTGGGGGTGGGGGGGGGGGGATGACAGGGGAAGGGGATGTATTTAGTATTTGTTACTTGGCTGTGATTATCTTACTTTCTACTTTCAGTTGTCGTGAATTTATACATTCATTTACTTACGTTTCCCTTCCTTTGTTTACTTGTTGGCTTCCTATATAAATTAAATTGTTAGATTGAATTTCATGGAATTGCTGTTAATAAAGATGAAGTGCTACTTGATGGAAGTGAAGCACCTGTTAGAATTGATGCTGAAGCCCTATTAGCATCCGAGAGACTTGCTCCTGTTGCTGTTCTTAATAAGGTAAATTAGATTTCTTTATTTAGATCTAGATGATGCATTCATTTACCTGTATGTGTTTTTATTAATTTCTACTAGTAATTTTCATATCTGTACTTATACATCATTCATTTTGTGTTTGTTTCATTTTCAGATAAGAGTTCCATGTCGACCCATAGAAACAAAACTTACAGTGCTTCCAACCAATCGTGATAAACTTCCCTCAGGCAAACAGATCCTAGCACTGACATTAACGTGGGTTATTTATTACTTTACACAATTTCTGCTGCATTTGGCTGCATTTCAGGTTGTTATCCTTTTTTTTTTTTTTTTTTTTTGGTGGTTCTGCAGTTACAAGTTTAAACTGGAGGATGGGGCTGAAGTGAAACCTCAGATCCCATTGCTTAACAATCGCATTTACGACACTAAATTTGAGTCTCAGTTTTATATGATTTCTGACACAAACAAGGTACTTCACCAAATAATTAAATTTTCAGTTAACAGTTACTTGAGGAAAGCTCGCAGAACGTATGTGCTGTTAAGAAATTTAGTTATTCTTGGCAGTCAATTCATATTTTTGTCAAATATAAATTCTTTGAGACGAAGATGGTCTATTATTAGGAAGAATTCCACTTTCAGTAATTAGAAATGATGTGGCAGTCTGTCAGATACATTCTTTTGTTCCTTTTTTTTCAACTGCATACTTGGTATTTTCAGATTTAATCATGCCTACCTGGTTCTTTATTTTCTGTTGATTTTCTTCCTTGCAGCGTGTGTATGCACAGGGTGATGTTTACCCAAGTTATTCAAAACTTCCAAAGGGTGATTATAATTTACAGCTTTATCTGAGGTATTAGCCATTTTCTGAGCTAGGAAAATATAATACATGTGCATCGGCTTTCATTTTCCTCTTCCCCTTATGTTACTGACTCTATTGATATATAATTCTGCTTCCTAGATTTGGTTCTTCGGATTCTTTCTAAATCTTTCCGAAGGAAAAAAATGGTTTTATTTAAAAGATTCTGAGTACCACAACTAATCATGCCATTCACTCATTTATTGCTAATTGTGTGATCTTTTAGAACATAAAACTAGGTCTTGGTTGTGAAACTGGACTTGCTTTACAGTTAGCAAGTGTCAGTAGTTTTAAACTTCATCTAGATATGTATTTGAATATTTATTTAAAAAAAAAAAAAGCAACAACAAAACTTCATCTAGACATACACTCATTTCTCTCATGGTAAGTACCTATTTTTCAGGCACGACAGTGTACAATATCTGGAAAAGATGAAGCAGTTGGTGCTGTTCATTGAAAGAAAACTGGAGGAGAAGGTAGGAAATCATGCCCTTAAAATTTCAATGCCATGGTCAGGGTATGCCATGTTTCAGTGGGTTGAAAAATCTGATTGATATTATTTGTGATCATTGTATCACATTGCTTCCCAAATTAGTATGGTCGTGAATGGGGATTCCAATTGATTGTAGAAATTTCTATTTTCTACTTTATAAAAACATTAAAATACAGAGCAAGTCTCCAATATGCAAATGAATATAAAAAAACACCTATTATATAACATCTACCTAGTCCATATTTGTAGTTGCAGGTGAATAGATGCACTTACATGTTTGCAATTTGTTATGAAACTTATGGTCTAATCTAGTGTGATAATTAACAAGTGTAACTGAAAATTTTGGCTCATTTAATTTTTTGTTTGCCAATGCTGTATTTCATACCTATGAAGGATTGTAAGTTTTGAGTAACTTTCAAAAATTTCCCTGATTTATTTCTAATCCAGGATGTCATTCGATTGAGCTTTTTCTCTCTACCAGATGGCCCTATTATGGGCAATGGTACCTACAAATCCTCCATTTTAGTTCCAGGGTATGTTTTGGGCCTCTCTACCATGTTTCAATTTTGTCTTGTACATATTTTAACCAAAGCATTTTCTGGTAGAAAAAAAGAAGCATTCTATTTGGGCCCACCGGGAAAAGACAAGCTCCCCAAGGTAAAAGTATATTTTAAAGTAAATTGATTTCAGATTTTGTTGCAGTAGATGTTGAAGAATATACTCATAAATCTTTTGCAGAACTCTTCACAAGGATCTATATTGCTTGGAGCGATCTCCTATGGAAAACTATCATTTCAAGGCAAGGAAGGGGGGAAAAACCCACAGAAGAACCCTGTTTCTCATGATATTGCATACATAGTGCCACCTAATAAGGTTTTAACAGTTGTACCAAGTATTTTGCCTTTCCTATATGACTCATCATTTTGGAATGGTCTTAGGAATAATCATTGATTTGCAATAGTGATCCTCTAGCTGAAAATAGTGTGTATTTTCTTTTCTTGTTTTGCTCATCAATTTATTTTGTTTATATTAAATTTTCTGTTCTACTTTGTTGGCAGCTTGATGAGGACAAAGGAAAAGGTTCTCCAACTAGCACTAAAACTGTTTCTGAGCGTTTAGAAGAGGAGGTATTTTAGGCTTTCTGAAGAACTCTGTTATATATATATATATATATATATATAGAGGGGCACATCTTGATAGAAGTTGTCATGATGTGTATCTAATGGTCTGTTTACTTTCTAGGCAAATAAACTGCATTTGTTAAAATTTTTCACAATATGATATAAACATTTACATCTGAAGAAACATCAAACAGTTGCAAAACTAGATTAAATAAATGTTTATATAAGATTTAATTTCAGTTACTTCTACAATAATAGTTTTCATTTTGGAATTTAGGGTTGTTTATATGTTCGAATTTCAACTTTGCAAGGTATTGATCTGAAAACAAAAATTTCTTCTGTAAGTTTGACAATTTTTCCTTTTATAATTGGGGGTCAGTTATGATATTTTTCTGTTATAGAAGAATTTTGCAATACTTATTATTATTATTTTTTTAATCTGGGGATTTCTAGTTTTGATGGGAAAAACTCTCAAGTTAGAACATTTTATTGGATGATGAATTTAGACGTTCTGTTGTTGTTAAAAAGGACTATTATCTTTTCAATGCAAAGGATTTACATTATAATTTCCACTAACATTGAGGTGTTTACTCTGTCTTCTTTTTCTTCTCGTTCCTCTTGTTGGGTCCTTGAGAAAATGAAAAAGAAAATGAGAACCTTCAAATGCATTTGTCAAAAAGTGTGAACTAAAAAATGTGTATTTATTTGATATATAAATTAAAAACCAAATTAGCTGTTAGTTTTTAATATTTTTTTTATGTAGCTACAGTCTCCCTATATCTTTGCATCTATCTGAGGTTCGGGTAATATGTATTGTTGCACACTGATGCATAAAATTACACTTGCGTTGTATGTTTTGGATTGTGGTTGCAAATGTCTGACTCCTTGTACACTTGTATGGTCTTGTTATTATTATTATTATTATTTTTCGGCAAACCTTCTGTTTCCTTCCTGTTGGACACTTGGGTTTCATTTGTTATTTTTGAAGACTTCTCAGCTACTGAATGCTGGTTATCTATGTCCATCAGGTTCAAGATGCAAAGATAAAAGTATTTGGAAGCCTAAAACAAGAAACTGATGAAGAGTGCTCAGACTGGAAAAAGTTAGCTGCCTCTCTTAAGGCAAGTGCTTTTCTTTATCATTTACTGAGAAAAGGCGTTCATAATACCATTTTTTAAGTTTATGGTTTATGCTATTTGTGGATGTGATGAAATGCTTTATTGTACTTTTGGATCATTTCTTAAATGTTCAGGTTTTCCAAATTCCTTCACTGAAATCAGCTAGGGCAGTGCATGTTCCAATCTATGTCTTCTTCTTATCAGGATCTCCAGTAACTCACTTGTTTGGCATTTAATGAATTTAGGTTTGTAGGTTTCGTAAATGGTCTAGCAATGAGCAAAGTTGAAGAATTGTGTTCTCTCTCTTTGGTTTCACTATTGAATTTTGAGGATGAAATTTCTCTTTGCAGTTTCTTGTTACTTTCAAGATATGATGGGAGCATCTTCTAATTTTTGGAGTTTTCTAGCTATCTTAGGCTTTTAATTAGCAGTTTGGTCTTTGGCATTGCTTTGAAATTGTCCACTATGATGTCTACCTCTTTTTCTTGGCAGTCTGAATACCCAAAATACACCCCATTGCTTGCTAAGATCTTGGAAGGTTTGCTTTCTCGAAGTAATGTTGGGGACAAAGTCCGCTACTATGAAGAGGTAAGTTTTATGAAGAGCATATGTCAATTTTAATATACTATTGTCTTACTATTTATTCGTTATATGAAAGTCATATCTGTCTATAGAGGCAAGTGGATATACGATTGAAGTTGTCTTCTGAGAGAGAAACTAGATTGCCCTTGTATCATTGCTTTGGTGTTACGCTCTTCAAATGTGAATTTGATGGGTGAATCTTAATGGAATCTAGGGATGATTTCCTTGTCCCCTTGCCACAGTTCTTTTGCTTGGGTTTTGTAGTCTCATAGAAAATCAGTACTTAACAAATCAATAAAAGTATGTACTTTTCCTTTTTGAAAACAAATTTTCATGCTTTCCATTTCTCACCCAGATACAATGGGTCCAGTGAAATTAGTCATCAAACTTGCACTTACGGGTTAAAACTTTGCAGGTTATTGATACAGCAAATGAGGTAGTTGATAGTGTTGACCAAGATGAATTAGCGAAATTCTTTTCTCAGAAAAGTGATCCAGAAGATGAGGAGACAGAGGTATGTATCCTCTATTTTTAAGAAGTTCTTAATATTCTGGCATTGTTACCCAATATTTTATTCCTTTAGCTGGTAATGTTGTTATAAGAAGTTTGTTGTTTGCATTTGGTTTTTTGTTGAAATGGTGACAACCATTTACATCATTTCTACTTGAATGATAGAAAATAAAGAAAAAGATGGAGACAACCCGCGACCAGTTAGCAGAGGCCCTTTACCAAAAAGCACTAGCAATGTTGGAGATTGAATCATTGAAGGTAGAACAGATTGCCTTTTTGTCATAGCATTCTTGCACATTGCCAGACATCCTTATTTTCAAAAAATTGTATTTCTGACTGTGCTTTTGTTTAGTCATGTGCCTTGCACACTGAGGGGTGTGTTAGAGCTTTAATATTTGTTTTAAGCCTTTATATATAGTAAGTTTTAGCTTTTGAATTATGGCAACTTAACACATAACACCCAGAGATTAATGGACAATGGAGATAATTCAATCACAGTTATTCTGAAATAGTTCTGTAATGTCCACAAAGTGTTTTTGAACTATTTACCAGTTACTACCAATTTGTTTAGTCACACTTGTACGGGTGCATACTTGTCTATACCTTTTTTGTCTATTAAGAAATTATAGACAAAAAAGGAAACATTAAAAAATGAACATAGTACTTTGATTTATGGGAATAATAACCTTAATTATCATCACAGGGTGAGAAGTCTTTGGCTGTAGCTGCAACGGAAGGCACAACAGGTGTGGACAAGACCAGTGACAGCCAGCCAGATTTGTTTGAAGAAAACTTCAAAGAATTGAAGAAATGGGCTGATGTGAAGTCCTCTAAATATGGTTCCCTCTTAGTGCTACGTGAAAAACGACGTGGAAGGCTGGGAACAGCGCTGAAGGTAGTTTCGACTCATTGGCCCAGCTCTGCCCATCTGGGAATTTTTTTTTGACTTAATTTCAAGCTGGTTATTAACATTTATTTTGGCTGGGCATGGCAACTGCAGCCTTTATGTTGTGAAGCCATTCAGCATAATAGTCCGGTTGTGTATCCATAACCTTTGGCCTTTTAACATAATTTAATCATATTATGGCGCAGGTATTGGGTGACATAATTCAAGATGATTCAGAGGCTCCCAAGAAGAAGCTCTATGAACTGAAAATTTCTCTGCTTGAGGAGTTGGGGTGGAGTCATTTGGCAACATATGAGAAACTGTGGATGCACGTGCGATTCCCGCCAAGCTTGCCTCTTTTCTAGGATGGCTGTGTTCGGCGAGTTCAGACTTCACGCAGAATAAATAGAGAAAAGGCAATGCTTAGATCACTTCTATTGTTCAATAAGTTGTACGTTGGTAGTTGGTCATAAATATTTGGGCACTGGTCATATAAAAGATTCAATTGAGAAATGGTGCCCAAAGTCCCAAATGGAGCTCTGCTTTTTCAGCTTCATTCATACCATCTCTCACGTGCAACAGACACCGCTTCTAGCTTTATACTTTCTCTTTTCTGCAAGCAAAGGTTTCAAGAAACAGTATCACGTAGTTCAATTACCAAGCTCTTTATTGTATCACGATTATTCTGAGGACTAAGAAGAAATTGGCCTGAGATATCACTATATTAATTCTATCTATGCAGCTTAAATGCGAATGTGGAAGGGGCTTTTGTAATGTGGGGATTGAGTAAAATGTGGCCTTGTGGATGAAGAATAAAATTGGAGTGTAAAAGACTAAGGTATCAGTTGTTTTATTTCTAAAATGGGGATGCGTCTATTTTTTATTTTTAAAAAATCTAAATAGGCTTATATGAGTTTTTTTTTAATTATTAATATCCAGTTTGTTTTAATAAATAAAAATATCTTGAGCATGATTATTTGGCATTTATGTCGTAAATCAAAACAAAAAATAGATTAGGTTTTATAATTAAAAAAAAAACACATTCAATAGAGATATTTTTAGATTAATATTTAGATATTTTTAGATATAATAGTTACTTTATTCAGATTTTTCTTATTTAGATAAAAAAATGTCATAAAAATTTTAATTCTTCTATTTAGATAGAAAATATATGTTATAAAAAAATAAATAAGTAAATTTAAAAAATAAAATCAATAAAATTTTAGGCTTCACATTTGTCATCCTTTCAGACTGTTCGAATAAAAGAAAAAGAAAAAATCATTGTCTCCTTCTATTCTTCAGCCAAACCACAAAACCTGATGGCGGTTCGGACACGTATCATTTTATTAGTTTGACCAAACAATATAAGATGTATCTTTGTCTGACGATATGAAGCAGCAGCGCTAAGCCCGCTTTGAAACTTTGGGCTTACACACATTTCACGTTATTTTAGTATGCAGTTAACCTTATGCTCTCTTTCATAACCACTGAATCTGTAAAGGGGCACACATCACGACATCAATTTCCAATTATATACATAACTAAGAAACTAATGAAGACAAATTATTGATCGCTGACTTATTTAATCCGTGTACTATTTGCTGCCTATAAGTCATATGATTTTTGTGGGGTATGTAATTAACTATTGTACTTACACTATATTATTGTAATCACCCTAAGAACTAATTTTGATTTAAAGCACCAAGATCCACATCACACAAAATGAGATAGACAAGAATCGAAATAAAATCAGAAGCAAAAACACAGGATTTAAGTGGTTCGGCACCAAGAGTTGGTACCTACCTCCACTGAGAAAACAAGCACTGAGTTTTCACTATTAAAGAAATCAAAACTTATAGAGGATAGATGATTACAAAGAATATAAAGATCAAATCTCTCTCTCTCTCTCTCTCCAACTCTATTCTCTTATTTTTGATGACAAAGATGAGCCTAGAATTAGCCTTTACACTCTGCATTTCTGGGTTTGTTGCTCTCCTTACTTTCCCACCAAAGCTAACCACCCGTAACAACCTCATACACGCGCAAACAGCATGACTTATTAAGTAACCTCAAAACTCAAAAGTTTTCGTTGTTTTGAGCTACGTATAACAAGTTTAGTCACTTGTTCTGTGCATGCTTCACTAAAGCCATTGTATGCTAGCTTTAGATCTATTGATTAGTTGCTACAACCAAAAAAACGACAGGACATACACACATGTATTATACATACTGCACGTCGGTTGTGCGTATTGGGTTCATGCTCCAGCAAATATGATGCTAATTAACGAATGGAATGGAACCATATATAAAATAAAAAACAGATTGATGGACAGGGGGAATACGTTGGAGACGATATGCAAGACGGCTTGACATGATGGGAATGCAATGATCGTGGCTCATTCTCAACACTACAGCTTTAATCCTTGTGTTTGTTTATGTGCACATCTAATCTAATTGGGTGATTTACTAATTTGAGAATTTCTATTGAAATTAATGTATATCATTTACTCCCTTACAATTTTCATAATATCTAAAAGTGTTCCCGGCGTGAAAGGTTTAAAAGAAAAAAAGGGTAAATGGGTAACTTTTCTGATAATTTATCTTAGGAATATCAAATATAAATTTATATATTGCAAGAAAATTTTAAAAAATAACAAAAAGTATTAGAAAAATATATGATTATTAATTTTTTATTCACACTGAAACATATATTTTCCAATTTCTAGTACTTAAATTTCTTTAGCTAATTTTGATTGATATGATATATTTAATTTATAATAAGTATAGATATGATATATTTAATTTACAATAAGTATAAATAAAAATATATTTAAAAATAAGAGTAATATTGTAAACTTACACTGCCAATGAGTTATTTTAGATATTATGAAATCTAAAAGAAAAAAAAAGTAGTATTTATGAATTTCAGTCTGGCAATTCCCCGTCAAAGAATAGCTTTAGTAAATGCAGTACATATTCTTTGTATGTGTTTGGACTATACTCATCTTATATTAATGTTGAATCTTGGCTTCAACAACATTTATCATGGGAGGCCATGGCCGCAAAATTTTAATAAAAAATTATGCAGCTTTTCTCCTTTTTTTTTCAACTCAATAAAATATAATGAATTGTCTGAAACGTGGTTTGTGACATCGGTTTTAAGAAAATAATTAATTTTCCCTTGCATAATAAAATTATCATAAATGACACCAAAAGGTTGAATAATCGACGTACTGAATGAAACATATTGAAAGAGATTCATATGGATATGGTCGAGATTTCATTGCTTATATGTTAAACTATTTTCTAATCCAATTCAACTACAAATTAATGAATAAAGTGTGGGGAATTTTTTTTTAAAAAAAGGAAGAAAACTAGTTATTTGTCTTGAAATATAGCACAGATATATGAGCAGCAAGTGGAAGCAACTCTCTATTAATTTTATCATATTCCATGTTACAGGATGATGCTAGCCACAAAGAAATACAGACAGTATTCCCATAATTTTGTGGCAAAACACTATATTTGTATATTAAAACAAAGTACAGAACTTATGGGTAAGACGATCGCTGCTAATATACTAAATTTACAGGGGTTTAACTATGAGAGGCAGCCCATGAGTAGGCCTGAGAGAGAGCAAAATTGAAGGAGAATGACTATAAGTTGGAGATGGCTCTAAAGAAAACCTAGACAAAATTAGGGTTAATACAACCTTATACTCCACGGTTGTCAAATTCCTCCCAACACACATCCTCCCTCCAAATCCAAAGGGCAAAAATCCCATCTTCTGCTTGCACCCACCGTAAAGTTGATCGTCCCTAAACCTCTCCGGCTTGAACTCGTGCACGTCGTCGCCCCACAGAGCTCTGTCGTGGTGCATGGAGACCACGTCAATCCACACGTTGGTTCCCTTGGGGATTGTCAGGCCATCAACTCGAATATCTTCACGCACTTGCCTTTGCACATTTGGTGCCGGTGAATATAGCCGTAAAACCTCACTCATCACCCATCCCATCTGCACCAACAGACAAATGAACTAACACTGTAAGACTCGTCGGTGATTGTAACATGAAGATGTCTCAATGGCGCTAGCAATAACTAGCATTCATGTGTACGTAATTAATTTATGCATGAAACAAACATTTTCCAACAAGTACACAGTGAAAGCATAAAAAGCCTCTAGATTATTCTGTGTAATAAATGGCCTGGGACTGTTTTGCTTTCGGCCGGCGGAAACAATTTGGGGTGCTGCCACGTGTCATTTTGACTTGTGTGAGCGTACGATATGGTATGACCCCAAAAATCCAAAAAGTTGGGTTTTGTAACCATATGTAATGCAATCTGCATCCGTGTGACAACGATGTTTCATGATTCTTGAAGCCAAAGCCATGGCGACACGCGACGTGTTAGCATGTCTTTATTTATTTTCTACGCGCTTCAACGCGTGGACTTCGCTTGGCTGCTTTCTACGGGCTGACCGCTTGACCTTCAGTATGGCTGATTTGTCTGATGGGTATCTCCATTCAAGAGGGGGAGGGTTACATCATCTATTTATTTTCTTGAACAGAATAAATCAACAATGATCACAAATTTAGGTACAAAAATTTTAATCTACTTAAAAGAATTATACTCCTCCATCTATTAAATTATCTTTACTGTTATGTATACTCTTAATGATTGGTTGACAAATAAATATGACGTAAATTTAATAATAGAAGGTGTATATTTATAAATATACATGAGTTAGAGTGCATACCAGTATTTACTATAAGTAGTTTGGTATAACAGCAAGGAATTTATTGTGCAATGCATAATAATTTTCTCAAATTCCATGCAACACATGATAGACAATTTTTTTCCCCTTGGAAAATTAACTCAAAGGACAAGAACTCAAGCAAACATATTATGGAATGACCATGTGATGAAAGAATGTGTTACCTTCTTGAGACCAGCAAGCATTTGGAAATCAATTTCTTTATCTCCTATCACTTCCCTAATCTCCTCTCTAAGCTGGTTTTGCCACTCCTGATTCATGGCCAATAGCAGCAATGTCCATGTCACGGCCAACGCCGTCGTTTCATGCCCACCAAAGAAAAAAGTCTTGCATTCATCCACCAATTCCCTTGTTGTTAATCTCTTGCCTCGCGGCCCCTCTGTTTCATTATCGGCAAGCAATAATCCGAGCAAGTCCTTGGAAGGATACCGGTTACCAGACTTTTTTCGAGCATCTATGATCGACAGAAGTAGGCTATCTATTTCATCACCAAGCTTCTTGGCCTTTAAGGTTTGTTTAGGGTCTATAAATTTGCTAAAAGGGACACCAACGTAGCGATTTGTTTTGAAGAGTGCAACCTGCACAGCCCTCAACTTGTCTAGCACTTTACTGCCATCATCATAGCTTAAACCAAAGCTGGTTTTCGCTATAATTTCTCCCGCCGTTGATGTGATTTCCCTCTCGACGTCGATTACCGGTTTGCCAGAATCTACAAGCGCACTCCATCTCTGTAGCATTTTGGAGGTGGACTCCGCCATTAAGCTTGCCATAGCCTATATAATAAATATAATTAGTGGGTGGATACTTGAATTTGAGTAACACACTCAGAGAAAAACCTAGTGATTATTAAAGATTGAAGTTCGTCACTTTAGCACTCAAAAACAAATTAAAAAACAAAAAAAAAAAAAGAAGAAGGAGAAGGGATGGTAGCCATTGCTTATTTTAATTTTGTTGTTTATTCATTTTAAAAATCAACACGTAGACTGACGCCATTTCAAAGTTCAAGAGTGTGCTTAATTTTCTCAAGTATTCAACATTGTAATTGTCCACAAAATTATTCAATGGTCAATATTAGAATAGTATCTTCCATGCATCCCCAACAATGAAAAAGATACAATAGAGCTTTCAGTACTCTCTATATATGTCTACCTTCAAGTTCGATGGGGAAAATGCCGGCGTGATGACGTGGCGATGATGAACCCAATCTTCACCTTCAGCCATAAGCAGACCTTTACCAAACATAGGCCTCCTGTCATATTTAAACACATTAGGCTTCCCCCAGCTCTTCCCCACAATCCCTGTTGACATTCTTTTAAGAAACTCTGGCTCTGCAATATACAAAAACGGCTCTGTCCCCAGCCAGTAGATGAACACTTTCCCTGCCCATGCATATACAAATTCATTATCAATCATCTAATTAACAAAATATTATCACCCAATTAGTTTACACACAAGGGAATTTGTAGCTAACTTACCATGCGACTGCTGCCACTGAGCAAAGTAAGGGAACACAGCGGAGTGTATATCATGCGAGATAATAGTATTTGAAGATTCAACTAAAGAAGATGAAGAATCTTTATTCTTCTTC
This sequence comes from Aegle marmelos, assembly GCA_030449875.1. NCBI lineage: Eukaryota > Viridiplantae > Streptophyta > Magnoliopsida > Sapindales > Rutaceae > Aegle > Aegle marmelos. Next base: position 6,654,638 of record JASUUL010000022.1, on the reverse strand, counting down.
TTCATCTCACTAATATTCCCTAAAGGAAATGTTGGGGTTGGCCCTTTGAAGCCACTCCTCTTAAGCTTTTGATATGCTAAAGTCGGCAATATCCAGCAAGAAAATAGCACTCTCAAGAACAAATATGCAAGAAACGATATCAAAATCACAAAAGAAAATAACTGAACCAAACCCATCTCTCAAATCAAAGCTTACTGAGTCTTTCTCTGTTAATAGTTTTGAGTATTGATTGATATAAAATGAGAATCCCCAGATGGGTATTTATAGACGCAGATGTCGGAACTTTGACCGTTTTAATTAAGACACGGACGCTGTTTATGAATCAGGTTTGAATATTTTCAAGTCTCCGTCATGTTCAAATTTTTTTTTTTAAATACGTCTATGTATTACACTTTTTGTTTTATTTTGTTTTATATTATCGTATAATAAGTTGTTGCTTTTACATTTCGTTTTTGTCAACTTGGGCCGCTTTACTTTCTAGGTGTAAACGCCGCCTTGTCTTTTTTTAATTGGTTTCGACCAATGGGCTGATTCCACGTATGATACTTTGACCGTTCGAGCATAGTGGGACGGCTTCCACGTGGAATTTGCAAACGAAACGATTTTTCTTGAACGTTAATCAACCAATCAACGTGATTTACATTTATAGTTTTGTTAATTTAATTACGTTCTTTCCATGTTCGCAAGCTGTGATTTCATAAATTCCGTGGTTAGAACATTGACTTTTAAAATTCATACATTAGAAATGAGAATGTTTACGTCAAACTCAAAAGTCCAATTATGGTCATATTACCACTAAAAAATCATGTGAAAACATTCATCCATACACACATAATAAAATGAAGGCACGAAAGATAAATAATCAAGAAGATGGTTCATTTTTATTTAACTTTTTTTTTTCTTAAAATCAAGCTTATTGACATTTTACTAATGCATTGGCTTCATTTTTATTGGTTTTTTAATATTACATCAGTCAACTTATATTAATTAGCCTTCCGAACGGGATGTAACACTAACTTTAAGCATTTTGGGAAAGGCTCTTGTATTTACAATGTCGAATTTGCCTGAAATCTTTGCAGGTAAACCAATAATAATAATGGGTTAGATCCATTTTCACATATTTAGGGAAGAAAAATGATGAAGAGTCAAGATGATGATAGACTGGTTTATAGTTTTGTAAATAAAATCCATAAATTCGTATGAGGTTATAGTTGTTCTTTTGCTGCCATCTTGTCTAATATTTTTGTCCAACTATCAGTGCTTTTTATAGAAAAATTTCTCTCATGGGAGATTTAATTGTTGGAAAAAAAAAAGTGAAGTACCACCCAACTAGTTGATAGTTTCTAAATTTTTTCATCTTTATGTGTTTTAAAAAATAAATTGCGAGCCATATTTGTGATGTTTTTAATCATAGCGGCTTTTGAAGCGTACGTTACAAAAACGAACACAAAGTACACCTTTTGTTTGTTAATTGGGAAGTGCTTTTACTTCTACCAGAGTCCTCTTGAAGCACCTTTAATCAATAAAATTACAAAGCGGAAGGTCGATTGGTTGATAGAATGTGAATTGAGGAGAGATTATAAACGGTGCCAGCCGTAAAGAATCAAAAAGATTTATCTACTGATATAAAGTTGATTATAAATCTCACTTTTACATGAAAGAAAGAAGATACGAATTATCTTGTTATGAAGTAGGTGTAAATGTTAGAATTTGTTAAAGTATCCTATCAAGTTCAATCTTTCTACGCGTTACGGTGTTTCAGAGTGTGTGGTGTTTTCGGTCAAAGCTATATCACTGATAAATTTCAAAGCTCAGTTTCTGTTGTCTGGCCCTCCAAATCAAGATCGAAAGTGAGTAGTTTGTTTTGTCTTTTACCAGAGTACTCTCGTAGATCTTTTGTAAATTTTGAACAAATACAATCAGGCGATTAATAGGCAATGAATGAAAAATATATATTTGTCAAAAGATCCTACAAAGCCTACACGTTTAGATTATAAAAGTGTTCCTGTAAATTTTGTTAGCCAAATCCTTAATTATATAAATGGGATCATATCATCGGTAACATATGGCCCATGAAATTCTCTACTTTCTTTAAAATCTTTCAATTCTTTTACATATAGGTATAATTCATTTGAAAAAATATGATATATAGCTCTGAAATTCCACAATGACAACAAAGATACAACAAATTTAATTATTTAACTCTCAATAATATAATTCTATTTCTAACAACCTCTAAATACAACAAATTTTATTGGTAAAGAACAGTATTCTTAAAACTTAAGTTCTAAGTTTAAACTTCATTAGTATTTATGTATTAATAAATCAATCCAAATTCATATGAATATTTACTTCAACAACAGACTGCTACCATCATCGTCGTCATCGTCATCATCATTATTGTTATTATCTTATTTCAGCATGCATATGGAGATGTATACCCATGTATATATATTCCGGTGGTATTAAAGAGAGAGTTTGGGGCTATTTCACTAGTTCTTTAATGAAATGCTTAAGATTTCAGTGCCTTCATTCAAAGTCAACGTTAGCAATAATAAGGTCTAAAGTTTGTTTATTTATTTATTTATTTTCACTTTTTTATTGTAATATTAATTGTTTACTTCTTTTTTTTTGTCTTGTTTTTCTACTCCTACTCCATTATCTATATTGTCTCAGCTTGATGAAACTAAAAACACTCGAGGAAGGAAGCTCTATACGGGTATTCTTTCTATTTCGTTTCTTTCAAGAAGGCAAAATTTCTCCTCCCACCCATTTACTTCACCTAGGAAGGAAATTAACTATTGGTTTCTAATTAATCTAGCTATCTTATCATGCATGTGACAGTATATAACTGTTGGTGCACAATATGTACCTTATTAGCTCCTGCTCTTAGCCAAACAACTTTTATGCCATTGAACATACTGGTATCCCACATACTCGCTTTCTTTCAATTATTTCAATAATAATGATAATACTCGTTAGAATAAATAGAATGTTTGTATTTTAATTTTTGTATAATATGACGTGTCATTATTATTAACTACCATATTAAGTAATTACTTTATTTTAATATTTCCTTACCATATATAGTGGTTCTATAAGTAAGGCACATCAATTGAAATACAATCTTTGTACTGTAACTATATGAATATAGTATTAATCATTCAATAGACCATTTATATTGATTTCTTTTGATTTATTTGTTCTACGTGTCATATACGGATGTCATGAGATACTAAACCAAATTTTACTGTTCAAACCTTAACAGATTCACAATGTTCTTTTAATCTCTATAATTTGGCTTAATGCTCCATCGCATTTCTATAACGTCCAAAAAGCTCCTGCTTCTCAATTTTTTGCTCAATTTGATAGTTCTTGATAAATTTGGATTATTCAAATAAATGGCACAAATCATTATGAACTATTTGAATTAGAAAAGAATAATTAATAAAAAGTTATTTTTCACTATTATTCAAATTTCCACTATAATTATTGATCATGTGAAACCCATTTTCCATAAGGAGAATTTTTTAAAAATTAGAAAAAAATATAATCCACAATATTTGTTTTCGTTTACAGTTATTTGAATATATTAAGGGTAAAACTCGAATTTTAATAAAAAAAAATTGAAAGAACGGGAGAGATGTGTTGAGCTATCTTACAAACTAAAAGGATGTAATAAACTATTAAACGAAACTAAAGTGATGTAAAGTGCATTTGTTTTAGATCCACATACCACATGTCACATAAGGAACCTTGTCGGGACTTTTGCGTTGATATTATCGTTGAATGAATAATGCTAAGAATTCACATTTTTCGATACCAATTTGAAATTTTAACTAATGTGATTTTGATCTAATGGATATTATACTTGTAATTTTATTAGATACAAAATTTATTATTTAATAATACTCTTATAATAAAAGAATGTGTTTGATTATGTTAAAACTGATTTAAGATATAGTACGTCTTTATCATTATATGATTAAAGTGATCATATATTTTTTTATTATTTATCACTTTACGTATACGATTATAAATTGTGCTTTAACTTAGAGGTGCCCCAAGTTAGCCGATGCCTAAAAGAATCCCTAGCTATAATAAAGTAATGGATAAATAAAAACTTATAAAAATACACAAATTTCAATAATCACTAAAAAGTGAATAAAGAGAATGTAAATCACATGTTTTTGCAATAATTACCGAAAGGAAAACAAAGAGAATGTATTAGCTGCCGTCCACATTGATAAGGATTTCTTACCGAAGCACTTCTAGAAAAGTTGCTTCTCTATTTCAACTTTGCTTGATGAAGATGCCGTGAAGGCTTTGTGTTTGTCATCCACGAGCATGAAGATACTCTCGCCGGCCCCCAAAACATGGAGAAATTTAGAAAAATAAGTAAAGATCGTTTGGTGCAAAAAATAGTAACGCTGACGTGGAGTTTGAATGTTGGTTGGGATCATATCGGAAATTTTCATTTCCACATTTCAAACGTGGATCTTAACGAAGGTCTTGAAATGCATGTAATAACAAAAGAAGCAAAGTCATGATGACATGCTATATCTCTTTTTAAGTTTCAATATAAATCTTGAAAATCATATTATAGTTGTCGTAACAAATTATTAAAAACCCAAAAAGCAAGAAAACATAGATCCAACAAAGAAATGAATTCTTTATGAAGAATAACTTAAGTTTTAAATAGGGGTGGGCACGGTTTAATTCGGTTAGGATCGACATTATCTAAAATCAAATAAATTTAGATATTTTATAAAAAAAATAGAACTCTAGTTTTAGATGATATTTCTAAGTAAAATATCTAAATGGTAAGTTTTTGACAAAGCACCAAAAGTATACTTCTATGAAAAGTGACTTATATCTATTTTTTAAAATCAAAGAATGACCTAAATTAATTTTTTATAAGAAACTACCCATATCCAATCTTTACAAACAATGACTTAGGTATTTTGAAAAATATTTTGAAGTAAAATACCCAAATGACAAGTTTTCAACAAAATGCCAAAGATATGATTTTAAATCTATTTTTTACATAGAAAGACTAGGGTCTAATCTCTATAAAGAATAACCTAGGTCCATTATTTATAGATAGATAAGAGAATGACTTATGTCTATTCGTTATAGATAAATGAGATAATGAATTACGTTCTTTCCTTGTAGATAAGAAAATGATTTTAGTCTATTCCTTACAAATGGATAAGGTAATGAATTCGATCTATTCCTTACAAATGAGAGAATGGTTTAAGCCCATTCTTTACATATAAGAGAATGGAATGCTTATATAAAGATGTACTTAGATCTTTATATATATATATATAAGGAATGATAGAGATAAATTCTCTAAAAAGAAATATTACCTAGATCTCTTCTTTACAAATAATGATTTAAGTACTTAGAAAATATTTTGTAATAAAATGCCCAAATAGTAATTTTTCAAGAGAGTGCCGATTGATTATAGGACCATTCTTTACAGAAAAATATCCTTTCTTTATGGAGAATGACTATATATTCTTTACATATAGATAAGAAAATGACATAAGTTTATTCCTTGCAAATAATTCAATGACCTAAATTTACTCTTTACATGGAAGAGAATGACCTAGATCAATTCTTTACAGATAAGAAAAAGACCTAAGTCAATTGTTTTACAAATAAGAGATTGATCTAGGTCAATTATTTATAAATAAGGGAATAACCTAGATCAATTAGTAATAGAGAATGGCCTAGTCTATTCTTTAAAATAAGATAATGACATAGATTCATTCCTTTACAGATAAGAGAATGACGTAGTTTCATTGCTTATAGCTAAAAAAATGACCTAAATCTATTCCTTACATGTGAGAGAATGAATTATGTGTTTTAGGTCTATTTTTGATAGAAATTGATCTAGATAAATAGAAAATACTTCGATATAAATTACTCAAACAACAAGTCTTTGACAAAGTGCTAAGGGTGTAACTATAAAAAATAACCTAAGTACTTAGAAATTATTTCTAAGTAAAATGCTTAAAGAGTGAGTTTCTGATACAGTACTAGATGCATGATTTCAAATAAGAGAATGATATAGATCTATTCTTTATAGGTAATAGAATAACTTAAGTATTTAGAAAATATTTCTAAGTGAAGCGCTCAAAAAGCAAGTATTCTCTATAGTAAACTAGGATCGTGGTCATTAATCACGACAAGAAAATGAAAGAAAACACCCCAAGCTATGGCATTTATTCTCTATATTTTATTTTTGCTTGCCAATTCAATATTTGTGTCGTTGTGATCTATTGTATTTATTCATTTATTTTAAGGATATAGATGTTAAAAAAAAAGGAGTATAGAAGTTTACAAAAATCAATTTATATATTACTTTAAAAAAAATCGAATTTAAAATTTTAATATGGAAATCATCATCAAAGTTCAATTCCCGCTGCCTTTATCTTTTGCAATTACAAAGCAACTTGTGGCTGCGTGGTTTTTAACTTCAAATAATGAGGACGGCTATGTAGTCTCCCAGTGGTTAAGGACCTTTTTTTTTCCCCCCAATATGAATTCTACTAAAATTTTAAAGGTTTATTATTCCATGTACTATGTTGCACATTTTGTATTTAAATAACAACGTTCTCATTTTACTTGTGGGATCACATGTAGTTATCACAAATGGATATAGGAGCAACCACCTTTTTACTAGGGTAGTTTCATTTCCCAGAAAATTCATGTGCTTTGCTGCTTTACACAAGGGACAAGCTTAGTGGCAGCGGCGCCCTCCATTGCTTGAACAAAAACTCCGAATATTGCTCTATGCAGCATGTTATATATTGAACCCATCATTTTTATATAATATTGTGTAAATGAGTTAACCCGCACCTTTAACGGTGCCAATGAGCATGAGATGGTTCATCCTCCGACTCCAATATTAAAGTCCTTTGACCAGCAAGTTAATTTTTTTACTCCGGTTTGAAAGATTCAAAATCCTAATAAAGCAAAAGATATGTTATGGAACTTTAACTACTCTTTTTATTTGAGGTACTTGAGTGTCTTTTTCCTTATCTATAATATGAAGAGTTTGTACTTTCTTTTTATGTGAATGAAAAAAAAAAATTACATTATCATTCTAGGGTTAATAAATAATTCTGAAATAATTTTTTTAACCTGATATTGGAGAGTTATAACTCTATCTTCTCATTATTTATTTAAAAAAAACTTTTCTTAAATTATATTTAATGTAACTTATAACTATGTAAAATTCACTTATTGATCTACTTAAATTGATTTTTTTATTATTTATTTTTATATTATTTTATCTTATTGTAAGTAAATTATTAGTAAATATAACTTATTCAAACCATTTAAAAATGTAAACTTAAAAAATGCTAAATGAAACCCTACTAGTAACCCTACGAATACATGTGTGAGTTTAAATTAATAATAATTTTCCTCCGCTCCACGCTCCCGCCCACGAATCATAATAAATAAATCATCGGTCGTGTTAATAATTGTGCTTTGACCACTGACTCTATAGATGAGTGGGTTGAAAGTAAACTTAGCTTATTGTTTTTACAGAAGTTACGGTCATTTAATTAATAACTACCAAAATCTAACTGCCTCAAGTATAAGACATAATGATAACCCAATCCATCAGTCAAATCATAGTGGTCCTTCGCTCTTTGATGCGACTCCTCCATATTAATTTACGTTAGTGGTGGACCTTCCGTGAGCAATTCACTAGCTTTATGTCGAAGTTAATCATGATACTAGCACTCGAGGGGTTTTAGCCGAAGGCATAGATTTATTACCAGCACTCGAGGGTGTTCAAGACTAATTTAATTTGCTTAATTTATTTAATTTATAAAAATTTAATTTTGTCTAATTTATTTAATTTATAAAAATTTGATGAGTAAAAATTTAATTTGTGATTCATAACTTGAGTTGAATTAAAAAAATAAAAATATACAACAGTGGATTTGATATAAATTATTTCATAAATTTATTAAAAATATATTTAATTAAAAATAAAACATATAACATAAAATTACTATTTGTTAGTAAATAAATAAATTAAAATATAATTACCTTAACACCATATTATATCTTATTCGATAATATATAAAATGAAAATATTTAAATAATTAAATAATTATGTAAATAAATAAAGCTTCCTAAACAACATAAATTCTAAATTTAAAATTTCTGTTATTACTCTATTTTTTCAAACTGATATTTTTCTTTTATCTTACATATATAGAGATTCTGAGATCTAAAAATAACATATTTGTAGTAGTTTGATAACATTTAATGGGATAGTAAGTAAGGGTAAATATTTATTAATTATAAATATTTATTAAAATAAAATTTTAATTTATGATATATTTTATTTTGGTTATGTCTATTTTGTTCAAGTTAAAATATGAAATACAAATTGAATATAGACATTTTGACAGATTGTCCAAGCTCTCGAGTTTCAACATTTGTATAGGTTTAAATTCATAATTTGGTTAACTTCCATGTATTATCTAGACAAATGAGATTTTTTTTTCTTTTTAATGTGTTATATTTTGAAACGTTGAATGTATTATTCTAACTTTGTTTAAACAACTAATTTTATTTAAACATTATTTAATTTTGAATTTAATCGATAATGAAATTATTTTTATATTAGTTTATTTTATTTAATTAGCCTTAAGTTGATAGGATTAAAGACTTTAATCTGTAAAGTAATATGTAAAATAGTAGATTAGATTAGATTGAGTTAAATTCACATGATACCTATGGGTATATGGATTGAATTTCAACTATATATAATTTAAATTAAATTAAAAATTTATAATCTGTAAAATTATGAATCAAATATAAATTTAATGTCTTGTTCACAAAATTCAATGCACTAACACCCCAATTATTACTCCCCGTGAATAATTTACCCCTACTCTTATCCCAAAATTGGGAAACTGCCGAACAATAGACATAAATGTGTACATGAATAGCAAAAATTCTATCCACTTTTTTCCGTTGAAAAACCATTTTTTGGGCTTTTTTTTTTGGGGGGGGGGGGGGGGGCGCCTGAAATTAAGCAGCTCGATGGCGACAGTGGCAGCAATTAATGACTACATCTTTGTTTGAAAAATGATCTACATACACGGTCCCAGTAACATTTCATCTGCATAGGTAGTTCATTTGAAACATGCGATTAGGGTCCAAGATTTGATTTGATAATAGAATTAATCAAAGAGTCTTTTCTTTTGATTTGATGATAGTTCTTTTATTAGTTGAGTCCATAACAAGGAATATATACAAAAGATATTTTAACCTCCAAATTATAGTTTGATCAGAGAGAAACTAGGAAAAAAATAGATAAAAGACTTTTATTCTATATTTTATCCCTTTCAATACTAGGGTTCAACTGATGCTATATAGAAATATTATGTTACGTTTTCATTTTAGTGAGTCATGTGCCTGCCGAGTCTATGCACACTATCCCCCTTGTTGTGACCATCCTTCCTTCCTTTGTCTGTCTTCCAAGAATCAATAAGCAACGTTGCCAACAAAACTCATTCGGGGATCTCTCTCTCTCTCCCTCTCTCTTAAAACAAAAAAAAAAAGTAATTACTTGTAAAATTTAGCTTATTACATTATCTAAGCTTTCAATTGTTCTTGTTAAGCCTTTCCCTTCTTAATAATGGATTATGAACCATTTTCGCTTTTGGCATGGCAGCACAGTTTACTTTGAAATTATATTCCAGCATCACCAAAAATAGCTGTGAAAATTGTGACATCTTGGTAAGAAGATTCAGTGTAGAATAGTGGACGGTTAACACGTACAAATAATGAATAATCATTAATTTCATATATATCTACAACTGTTGCTTGGAGCTGATAGATACCCTATCATTTGATCTTTAAATGAATTCTATATCACCACGACGATGGTGAGGACTGTGACAAGGACTTGGAATTCTAATATTGAAAGCCGCAATTTTTTTGGCTCTACGTGTTTGGACCATATATATTAGTCTTCAAGCCTCAACATTTATCATGTGGGGGTGTCCGCGGCCGCAAAATCTTGCTAGAGAAATATTTTATATTTATGGTCCGAACTTTCATTTTTTAACTCCCCAAATCATGAATTTGAACACTTTTTTTTTTCTTTTCTCCTGATGGTTGCCAAGCCACAGATCAACATTAAATGAAGTACAAGTTATGCATTAGATGATTAGGGGTGATTTTAAGTATAAGTAAATAGAGTAATTGCTTAATGTCGTATTTATTTTTTAAGAAAGATTTATTTTTTGAGTATTTTTTTACTAATTCTCTAATTAATAAATTTTTTTAAATTAGGCATTATAGGAAAGCATGTCATACATCTTGTAGTTATTAATTATCCTACAATTAAGAAATTTTTTTTGGTTGAAAATCTATATTTGATAAATTTGGTATCAAAGAGATATGATTAATAATATTATCTAACCCTTAATTCATTCATTATTAATTTTTTAAGAAAAAATAAAATTCTTTACCTTTTTAGATTCCTAAAAAAAAACTTAAGTATTTAATGTTAGAATCTTTGATTTTTAGTATTGCTTTTAATCTCTATTGAAAACCATAAATCAATAAATAAGAAAATTTGTTATTCTCTCCCCTGCAAAGAAAATCATCATTCACTAGTTCATTTCAAAACGAAAAAAACTAATTTCTTGAAAGACAAAGTTTACATCTATTATTTGATCATCAATTTATCATCTCAACTTTATATGTGCTACCATTGTAAATATTCCATTCGAAATAGTATTGTTCTTATTTGTTTGTTTGTTTGTTTTTGTAATGATTCTAATGGAAATAAAAAAAAAATATCTTCATGAATTTTTTTTTCAGGTTTTGTTTTAGAAATTTTGTAGAATCTTTTTTATTATTCAAGAATTAAAGATGGAATGAATCATTTTTTTTCTTTTAGTATTGAAATTGTATAATAAAAAGAGGTCCCACAAAAAAAAAATAGGGTAAAGCCTCAAATACAATACTCTATAGCCGGCTATGTAGATGGCAAGTCAGAGATTTTATATACAAGTTGGATGTTTCAACTTATTATTATTATTATTTTTTACAATGGTAATCCTCTTTACATTGTATAAACGTACGTTCACATTTTCTGTATTTTTACTTACAAATAGGGACAAAAGCAGTTCACCATGCAAAAGAGTTGAACATATACTGGTTACTTATATTATAAATTCCTCCCCTTTGGTGGGTTACCAAACTTATCCTTCTTCATAATGGAGGAATTTTCTTGTAATGGAGTTCATACTCATCCTCACGGTGAGCACGATTGTTACTAAGAAAAAGTATTTACTGAAAAAAAAAGAAATTTTATATATTAGAAATTATATTTAAGTAAGTTTTAAGGTCTTAAAATTAAAGATTAAGCGCAATAAATGTTCTCACGAATAAAACAATATTGGAAACGAACAAGGATATTTCTTAACAAAAGTCATTGGATACCAGGATTTGGGCCGGGACCGAGCAGTTGGCATGGAGCCCAGGTCCAGCACTTTTAATCGAACTTTTCTGCCATCTCTACCTTTTTCTACGGTGTTCTTACTTGTAGTACACGTGGTATACTCCTTGACTTGACACTTGGGACGTTAAAGGTAATTTTCGTAAAACAGTGGACATTCCATTTTTAAGAGCGCAACAAAGACACCACATAGGGGGCAAACGAAATGAAAGCAGGAATGGGACCAGCACAAGACCAGCAGCAGATGCAGATTCATTCCAATAAAAGAAAGCTCGCTCATAATGCTGACATCTACAACTCTGCTTACTTCAAAATCCGTTCTCTTGCTCGTCAACTTCGTCCCCACTTCATTCAGGTACCATGTTTTTATTTTTATTTATGTCTACCTCAACGGCTATTTAGTTTTCCTGCATATTGGGTTACCTTTTTTCTTTCCCTTTTAATCTTGTTAGTTGGCCCTGTTTTTGGTTTGGGTATAAATTTCATTAATCTCTCTTAAGTATGACCTGATCACAATTTTCAGTATGATTTGATTTGCTTTGATCTCTGGTTGTATGAACTATGAAGTTTTAGTGCATTTTTGGTGTTGTCTCTGCCCACTTTTGTTAGCAGGCTCGAACCCCGGACCTCTTTTACCATCCCAAGAGATTTTACCAGTTGAATCGAACTAACACCCGCTGTTAAGCTCTCTTTTGATTGCAGCAACTATTAATTTGGTTAATTGCTTATGTTTGTAAACCCTCTTGATATTTCGTCTTGCATGACAACTGGATACCACTTTATTAGAGTAAAGATTTCTTGGATGATGCTTGGATGAGAGACATAGAATATGCAAACCAACTAGATCAGTGTTCCTTATGGCTTGTTTCAGATATGACTTTTGATCCACAGATTCTGTGAAATGGTATTTCTAACTCTGTAAAAGGGATTTAAGTACCAAATTTTCTGGTTAATATCACCTTTTAAAAAGTTTAGATATTGTTCTTTCAAAATTTTGCAGTACTGCTACAGTTATATATGAGCAATGATATGCACCTTTATCGAGTAGCAATGTAATCTTCAAATGGAGAATATTGATTTTACTAATGAATTTTGAATATATGTTATATTTGGATGTCTACAATATGAGAGTGTGGAGATTAATCATTAGTTTGTGTATAGTGGGTTGAGCTGACACCCCCTGTTTCAGTTAGCGGACGCATTAGATTGTAGTCCACTCAATTAGGAGAACCTTAGTTCAATGGGATTGAAATTTTAAAGTATCTTAAGTAATTAACCTACCATGGATCCCCTCAATGTTGGTGTATGTGGGGATGGAGCTAACACGCCCTTTTGTCCATATCTGGCAGTTTTAACCACGTTCTAATGCTCATTTGTTGATTTCTGCTATGTTTTTAATCTCTTTCATGCAAAATGCTTCAACATTTTAACCATTGCTCTTTGCAATTTGCTTTTTGTTGTCTTGACAAAACTCCCATTTCAGTTATCGTTGGCAGTATTTGTTCCTTGTTGATGTTATGATTGTTTCTTTCTGCCATTTTTTTCTCCTTCTTTTCTATAGACCCGTCTACATCTAATTATGTTTCATACATAGGTTCTTCGGACACCTGATTTTCGGAATAGCAGAGCAGCTAATGAAATTAAACTACGTGAGTTCCCTTCTACATATATTTCCAATTTGATGCTATTGTGTAGCCATAAAATGCTCTGTTGGCTTGCTTTATCATGGATTTTATGAGCATTTTACTCCTGGAAGCTTGTAAATAACATAACCAGAGCAAACAATTACAAGACTCCTGCAGATTCTGCTGGAGCATCCTCCTGCCAGAATCAAAGCTGAATAAAGAAAGCCTAATTTGGCAATATTATGAGCTACCACTTTGCATGACCTGGGTACATATTTCACTATGAATTGACTGAATGCTATTAGTGATAACATATCTGATTACTGATATAAATCAATTCATCTCCAACTGCTATCATTCCTTTATTTTATATGATTGATCATGTTTATGGAATCAGCTTTGATGAGATAGAAAGACCCGAATAGCTTGATACCCTCCAACAATAGGTTGTGATATGTAAATCATATTTTCATAAGCTTCTGAGCACATGCAAAAGTTAGTCTACTAAAGCTGCAATTGGCCAAGTAAGCCAATGCTCTTTGTTAAAGTTTACCAAATTTCCTCCAACTTTTACAAGTTTATGCTGTATGCATATTTATCAAGATGAACTTGCCCTGTATTGTTTTCAAAATGTTCACAGTAAGTTGGTAACACATGTAATTGTTGCTTGCAGAGATGAAGGTCATGGTAAATTTGTACAAACAAATGATTGCTGACATACAGCAAGAGGAAAACCAATCAGATTTACTTCATCCAAAGGTGTCCCTGGATGAGTCAACTGAAAAGGAGCCTCAAACACCTCCTTTCAGCTCAAATAAGAAGCTCAGTGATATTGGCCAGCCTCGAGAAAGCTATATAGTGGGTGGGTCAGCTATTGGTTGGAATTTTATCACATTTTCAGGTGGTAAGCCAGTTTATTATGGTACAAGTAAGAAGTCATTTCGGAATAGCCGAAAGAAGAAATATAAGTAACGTGCCCAAGGCAGCTGATATTTTCAAAGACGACAGTATCTCCTACCACAATGTAGAAAGTAAATGGCCTGGATCAGTATGTTTTTTGCTAATGGAAATGGGTAGAAAGCTCTTCAGCAGATACACACAACTATTCTTTCTCCAAATTCGTTACCGATACTGATAGCATTTTTGTATGAATCTTTGAAGAGCTAATCTCTCACAAGGCTTCTGGTTTACAGATTACAGAATTTTGAAATGTTCAATGGAGCTGGCTTTGGGATGCATGGTGGTTGTACTGCTTTTGAACAGGAATTATATTAAATGACAAATCATTCTAAATATTTTGGAGTTGAAATCAAACAGAAATACATGTACTACAGATGGAGGGCGTGTATCTGCACGAGCTTGTGCTGAATGATATAAACTATGATCTTTATAATAGTTTTATTATTGGGTGACTTTGCTCGTGAATTGGCTGCCTTTAAAACGCTATTTTTGCCTTGGAAACTCTTAAATTCATCAACTCACTCCTATTTAATATAACTTTAAATCTTTATTTCTCCTTTTGAAAACTTTTAAGTTCATCAACTCACTTTTATTTAATACAATAATAATTAAAAGAATCAATTTAGGAAAGGATAATATAAAATTTATTCACAGAGAATTGGTGCTTTTATACCTAAAAACTTTTTACCGCTTATTAGTCTCCTTGATATCTATTTCGGAAAAGTCAACTGTTGACAATAAAAGCTAAATGTGATTTTTCAAAAAAGAATTGAGACGTGTCACGTACGCGCGCTACAAGTATTCAGTTTATGTGTTAAAAGGTAATGGGCTTTTTCAATTAACTCAAATCTAACGGACCCAAATGGTAAAGATTTTCTATATGAAAACTGGAAGTGTCGTTCTTCATTCCGCAATCCATCTCAGATATGAATTAGTAAATTGTTGTCATATACAAAAGTGTGTCTATATTGCCAATTCAAGAAATCTATATATGTCAAAATCTCTTCTAAAAAAAAAAAGAAAGAGAAAAAAGAAGGGGGGGGGGGGGGAACAGAAAACAGAAAAACAAACAAAACCAGCTGTATTTTTAACGATATTATTCTTTTTCCAGTGCACGATTGTCCTATATATTAGACTGTTGGGTGGCTTTTGTATCTTTAGCGTTCTTCAGATGCCCAGCTTAGTTAAGTGAATCAATAATAATGAATCGCCTTGTCCTTATCTTCTACACCATTGCATGCTTAAACTCAGGTTGGTTACTTGGTTCCATATTCTCTTCAACATTGATCTCTTAATTTTCTTGTATTAACATGTTAAATATTATCTGTTTTGCTACTTAAGAACTGAAATTCAGGCTTCTTTCCGTTGATATAAAGTTTTCTCCCAATCTAATTTGATCAATTCACTAAGGTTAACTCCCCCCGTGCATTTTACTTGTATATATGTACGTAGTTGATGTAGGGGCACAAGTGATTGGTGTGAACTATGGATTATTAGGCAACAATCTTCCACCAGCGGATCAAGTCATAGCCCTAATCAAATCTAACAAAAACAAAAACGTCCGAATTTTCCAGCCTTACCAAGGCGTATTACAGACCCTAGAAGATTCCAACCTTGAAATTGTCCTCGGAACCCTAAACGAAGACCTACAACAACTCGCAACCAATCAATCTTTTGCAGCTAACTGGGTTAAGGACAATATTTTAGCATACATCCCCAGAGTAAAATTCAGGTACATAACCCTTGGAAACGAAGTGATTCCGGGACAATATGCAAATTTTGTATATGATGCCATGCAAAACATGCAAAATGCCTTAAAAGCAGCCAATGTAAACGTTCCCGTTACAACAGTTGTTTCCTATGCGGTGTTGGCCTCATCTTACCCTCCATCAAGCGCATCGTTTGGTCAGGATTCTTCAGCTGCAATGTCGAAGATTGTGCCCTTTTTGCAGCAGAATCAGTACCCTTTGCTTGCTAACGTGTATCCATGCTTTGCTTATTTTGGCGAGCCTACAAATATTAATGCTGATTACGCACTAGGGAATCCAAATGCTCCGTCCGTGTACGATGGGAGTCTAGGTTACAACAGCATGTTTGACGCCATGATTGATGCCATGTATGCTGCATTGGAAAAGGCTGGCGGCAAGGATGTGAAGATTGTGGTTTCGGAAACAGGATGGCCGAGTGCTGGTGCGGATTTGGCATCGACAATGCTAAAACTTACGTTAACAATGTGATTCAACGGGTTTTGACTGGAAAGGGCACGCCGAGGAGGCCGGAGACTCCCTTGGAAGCTTACATTTTTGGGTTGTTTAACGAAAATCAGAAGCCTGCGGGTACTGAACAGAATTTTGGGATGTTTTATCCCGATATGACACCGGTTTATCCTGTTAATACTGTATAAGTTGCCTGATTATAAGATTGGGCAGGCAGCTTGTGTGTGTACATAGGATTTTTAATAAACAAATATATTTGAATTCACCAAAATACTGGATTAACTAACTCGTTAATTTAAAGTTAGTGTAAAATACAAATGTATCAAAACATAATTAAATAGATAAACCATGAAAGTTATCATTAAGCTTATTAATTAAGTGTATAATTTTATCAACTTGGAAAAATGGAGTTAAGATGAAATGATGCTCAAACACAGGGGAACCTGAAGCTTTTATCGACAATATTTTTTATGTCATAAGCACGTGCAATAGAGATATATTAATTTTAAGGAGGGGGAAATTGATGTTAACGAAAAATTTTAACCATAATTTTTTAAATTGAGCATTATTGCACTATCTTACAAAAAGAGTTTGATTTTTGTTTTGTTGAAAATTAATAGGAGATCAATTTTACGGAGAAAGTAAATTTGGCCATTGTTTTATATTCCGAAAGAAATTAAAATTTACCATATTTATTTCTGCTAAAGTTGGATATATGTAGAAACACGGAGATCAACATTTGGTTTATGAAAACAGCCAATTATGTTATTACCAATTTAAAATTAATCCACACAAACACTTCTTTCAACCAAAATAGAAAAGAAAAATCGCAATAATATTGGATACCCAAAATTTCCGAAAATTCTCCGAGCTTGTGAAGATCGTGTCCGTATTTATTTAGTCACCATTAATGCTAAAAACTAGGTGTATTTGTGAACACGATCATTTCCCTTTAAATTACAGATCTATTAATGCTAAGAACTTGGTGCATTTTCTGAACACGATCATTTCCATTTTTAGTGCATCATTGTCTTATAAATGCATTAGGCGCTTGACTTCTTTTGTAGCTATTTCGTGGTTCTTTCTTTCCTGAAAAAGTGAAAAATAGACAATGGCTCGTTTGGTCCTCATCTTCTTCATCGTTGCATGCCTGAAAAGAGGTTTGATTCATCCGTCTGCAAAATATTTTCTTCATTTTCTTATATCTATTATTCAGATAAAAAACGTCAATCTCTTTATAGAGCATGTAGGACCAGTACTTATCGCTGAATACAAAGTGAGAATGCGATTCTAGGGTCTCTTTTTTTCCTCGAAATAATATTGTTTTAGCTTTTTGCCATCAATCTTGTTAACTACTTCTTTGCATACTTTTCCTCTAGTTAATGTAATAGCACAAGGTGATGCACCAGCAGCTACACCAGTGGAAGCAGTAACACAAGGCTGTCTTGGAGTGAATTATGGACTACTAGGCGACAACCTTCCAACCCCAGATGAAGTAATTGCCCTAATCAAATCAAACAAAATCAACAAAGTCCGAACTTTCGAGCCTAAACAAGCTGTGTTGCAAGCCCTAAAGGACTCCAACCTCGAACTCGCCCTCGGAACCCGTAATGAAGATCTGCAAAGCCTCGCAACAGATCCATCTGCCGCCACTAAATTTGTTCAAGAAAATGTTGTAGCTTACTCTCCTGGAGTTAAATTCAGATACATAACCCTCGGTAACGAAGTGATTCCAGGGCAGTATGCAAACTTTGTATTTGATGCCATGCAAAACATGCAAAATGCCCTCAAAGCAGCCAATGTAAATGTTCCTGTTAGCACAGTTGTTGCCACTTCGGTGTTGGGATCATCCTACCCGCCATCAAATGCATCATTTAGTCAGGATTCTTTGGCTGTAATGCAGAAGATTGTCTCATTTTTGCAGCAGAATCAATACCCTTTGCTTGCTAATGTGTACACTTGCTTTCCTTATTTCGCCGAGCCTACCAACATCAATGCTGATTATGCGTTGGGGAATGCTAATGTGGCAACGGGTGTTACTGATGGGAATATACATTACAGCAACATGTTTGATGCGATGATTGATGCAGTGTATGTTGCAATGGAGAAGGTTGGAGGAAAAGATGTTAAGCTTGTGGTGTCAGAAACAGGGTGGCCTAGTGCTGGTGGGAATTTGGCTACAATGGACAATGCTAAAGCTTACATTAACAACGTAATTCAACGTGTTTCTTCGGGAAAGGGCACGCCGTTGAGGCCATCAATTCCTATTGAAGCTTACATATTCGCCACGTTCAATGAGAATCAGAAGCCTGCTGGTATTGAACAGAATTTTGGCCTGTTTTATCCGGATATGAAGCCGGTTTATCCTATTAGTATTGCATAGGAGTCGGTTAGTGGCTGGGTTTCGGGGTATTGTCGGGTACCATGGGCACCGTCGTAATTGTTGGAATTTCGTTAATTTACATTGTACTATATATTTCTTTCTAAATTTTGGTGAGTGTTTGACAGTGTTAAAAGAGTTTCTTTCCTTATGATGATTGTTTACATGAAAGCAATACATTGATTTTGGCAAGTTGCTCTTTTTGGAACAAAATATAGATATAAAATCTAGGCTATTTTACTATGGCTATTTAGTCATTTAATCAACCACAACACAGACTGGTTATGTTCCTCGCCATTTCCCTAGTTGGCAACTTCATCTCTCAGATCTGTAAATTCAGTATGAACATATCCACAAAGATCATTTCTCTATTGGATTAAATGAATGGTTTTACAATAGTTAGATCCTTTTAGAAGTCATGGAAAAGCAAAATAGCATCGTCAAGCTTCATCTGTGACGATTCCAGAAGTATCCTAACTTTTCTTATTCGGTTGTGTCTGTCCTGGAGAGGTCCTGTGCGCTTGTCAGCTGGGAGATTTAAGAGCTGAAACAAGTGTTTGTGACAAACAATTAGTACAAGTTAGGGACCAATAACTATGGCCGCAACAGGATAAAGAGACCTGTAAAAAATTTAGGAAGTTGAGTAATGAAAACCCAAAGAGGTTTACCCCATCACATTATAGCAAAATTCTAAAAACGAATGCTATTGAAAAAGATACCTTCACTTCGAACTGGATAAACATAGTTTGTAATATAATCTGCCGCAGCAATAATACTAACGACATCATATTTTACTAACCTCCCTTTCTCGATCCAGCTCATATGCCACCCGTAGGCTCAAATTTAAGGCAGCATGAAACATCTCATCCAGAACATGCTTCCAGAGAATTTGCCTATTCACCTTCCACAACAAGAACTGTGATTGTCTGGCCCCAGTTACAACTAATTTCTGGAAAAACAAAAAAATAAATAAACATCGTTGAACATGAACTTAAGTTTGATAATGCAGACTAATTAATTAGGACCTCTTGAGATATAGTAATAAACTTGAAGTTCTAATTGTGCTTTTGAGAGATGAAGAGAGGCAAAACATTTAACCATCATCAGGAAATCTTTTCAATATTTTTCCAAGGAAAGATGCAAGGCCATCCAAAGGCCAATTATTATTGAAATGTTGTAACTACATCAGATCAGTGCTTTTGAACAATTGAATCAATTAATTTTGACTTCTAAGGGCCTATAATATGCCTGATAAGTCCTCCAGTAACAGCAAATACCGAACCGTATTTCCAGGAAATTTCTCTTATCTTCAACAACTTCTAAACCAAATTTTGGAGAAATAAATGCTTGTAGATTGTTTTCTAAAACCAATACAGAATTAATAAAACTCTCTACAAACCCATCCTTTGAAAGGGGGGCGGGGGTGGAATTGCATATTCTATAAGTTTACTGCCAGTGAGTATTCTCAGAGACACTAGCGCAAGCAGGAAAATGTGTGTACCTCCATAAGCAGGTAGCCATCCTTCCACAACTTATAAAGAATCTTGGGTGCATCCTTCTTTTCAACGAATGTGGTATCCGATATCTATGAAATTATAATATGAGGAATGTAAAATTTATTATAGCTTGACAATTGCTCACAACAAGAATTCAGAACTGACCCATAAGTTAAAATCATTACCTTATCAGTCTCAAGTAGGCGACCAGATTTTGACAGTAACCTGAATATTCTATAAGCATCTCTTCCATATCTTTTTGACACCACTGATTCCACCTGCCGTGTGGAAAAATGTTATTAGAATTCCGCCTCAAACCGTAATGAAAGAAACATTAATGCTTTAAATGTTTAAAAACAATAAATATAGCATAATTACCTCCTCATGCTGAGCTATTTCAATAATTTTCTCAAAATCTGTACGAAGTAATATGAATGCGGATTAAAATCAAACAATAGAGAAATCAACAAAACAAAATTGAATGAGGGAAAGATTATAACATACCGATACTGAATGAGTCACTGGACGCATCTACAAACAAAAGCTCACCCAACTGAACAAGTGAAGCTCTGACATGATCGAGGGTCATATTACGACCTGCATCACTCTTTATCACCTCCTCATAAATGGAACTTAATGACAAGGGAACTGCAAGATTTACCATTATCATAAATAGAAGTAATGGCTGAAGGAGCTGCATGAATCAATGGATCCAACAAATAGCAACTGTTTTGGATGAGGGCCACCAGTACATGACCAGCAGGCCACAAGTTCTTAAGCAGTAATTGATTTTTCCATTTCTTTTTAACATCTTAAAATCACTAGATTCATTATGTCCCAAGATATACTTAACTGAAAAAGATAAGAGTGAAGGATTCGCCATTGCTAGCACTGACTTCAGCATAAATATCTTATTAGGAATAAGAAAAAATATATGATAAAATTGAAATAAATCACACCTAAAGTTTTATCTTGTTAAAGACCAGGCAAATAACATCCTTCATCAATTATCTCACCTAACATGACAGCTTACTCGACATTTCACAGAAAAGACATGTCTAACAATTTATGAATGAACACCACTTCACAAAATGCTCATACATAAAACAGCTTGGACAGGCCAGAACAGGCAAAACCGAATGTAGTATTATGTGTTTAACAATACTGATCCCCACCAATTGTAACACATTAACCTAATGGCAGAACATCTCAATTGCTTCACGAAAACTGTTAGTAGCTCTCTCTCTCTCTCTCTCTCTCTCTCTCTCTCTTCTTCTTCTTCTTCTTCTTTATTAATAGAAATAGAAACCAACTAAAACCAACAGCTTTTTCATAAGGGTAAGGAACATAATGATAGGGTATCAAAAAGCAATTAAGCAATTAATTCAGAAATGAAGGAACCTGATTTTTTTGTTTTCAATTTCTTCTCTGCACTTCTAGTTGCCTCTAGCATAGCACTTACGACATTGGCAGCTCCATCATCTAGATGTGCTCTCACATGATCTATGCAACTCTAGAATATCGGCAACACAATATAATTCCCGATTTTTTATTCTGGATATATTCTTCTTTTACAAAAGAATTTTGAAGTTCTCAAAACAAAAGCCAAGAAAAAAGAACCTGCCTTACGCCTAAGACGACGAATGAATTCCTCAAAATTGGCACGATAGACAACTGATTGTTCATCTGCCACTCCAGATTCATCCAACTCTAAGACATCATGTTTGCGCTGTAAAATACAAGAGCACAAATGAAAACATGAGCAAAAGTTGCAAGTTTGAAGAACAATATCTCTACTAACCTTCTCTCCAGGAGTCACAATATTGGAATTTTTCTCCTTTTCTCCAACATCAGATTCCACGTTTGTCACGACTGAAAATCTCATTGCTTCCATTGGCAGTGCTGCTTCTACGACTTGTTGTTCTATGGTCTCTGGTTCTTCAATTTTCTGTGTGCATGTTGAAAAAATATTGTGACTAACTCAGTCATACTGAAATGGTGTCAATTCTATTGAGTTACCTCTTAACTTAAAAGCTTAAAGTGATAGTTAAAGAACTTAATAATAGTGTTTTAAGCTCGCTAACAAGCCCACTCACATGCAAAAATGAATTAATCAATGGGCTTGTCGAGTGGTTTAGCCACATAAAAATCAAAAGATAGAAATAGACACAATACTAGTAACAAATACAACCATTAAGGGAGATTCAGACACCAAACTCGCTATACCATGTCAAGTTACTGCTTGACCCAAAAGTTTAACCTAATTAGTAAGGGTCTGGCAATAGTATTTAAAACCTGTAAAAAGGTCAATAACAAAAGGTAGTCCAGAATACTTGTGACATCAAAGACTCTAAATGTACATCTTTTACAAAATAAAGTTCATTCTTTTGGTGATTGAAAGTAAAGTTTTTCACTTCCATTTACTTATGCTCTACTAGTAGTTATAAGCTTTCAAATTCTAAATGATCAAACATTGAATATAATGGTACCACTCATTCGGAGAGAGACAACTCTAACCATGCAGCAAACTGTATTTTGACATCTATAGGATAATGCACTAAGGCTCCATTTGGTACAGCTTTTTAATTAGAACTTATTTAGGTAGAGCTTTTGTTAGTAGAGCTTTTATAAAAAAAAATTTAGTTATTTGGTTATCCACAAGAACTTTTATTAAAAATTTATGAAATTACTTTGATAGATAAATTTTTAAAAATTATGTTATGGAAAGAATAAAATAAAATTATTAAATAAATAGAGGATATTTTAGATATTTTAATATTTAAAATCAGCTTTTCAACCTCTACTCCCAAAAGCTCAAAATTTTAGTTTTTACTAGTAGAGACAAAATAGCTTATTTAAGTTTAAAAAACTCTACTAAAAAAAATAATCAAACAATAATAAAAATTATAATAAGAGCTTATATGATTAAATAAGCACTTATAACCATTAAATGAGTTGTATCAAAAATGTACTAAATCTATAATTAAATAATCTTTTTCAAGATAAATGAATGAGAATTTATTTTAATTCATTTGATGATGCACAAGGTTTACAACGAATTCTTGTAGGGTCAGGTCATGCTTCAGCAAAGCCCAGTGCAAACCACAAACAGAATGATGCCTTTAGCACCAAAACTAAATGGGAAAGACAATCACATCTTATAATATGTAAAAGCATGAAAGCATAACTCCAGATATGCTCCCAGCAATGAGAGACTACGTACTACTCTTGCAATTTTCGTAAGGTAATTAGCTCTCTTGTTATAGCTGAGACAGAAGAAAAAGATTGCCCGTGCACTCTCATCTAATCAGCACATAATTAAGGAACACATCCACATAAGCAAATGACAGTTACTCCTGATCCTACACAGGAACACTCATCAGCTCATCAGCTTATAAAATTTGACATGAATGTGCGAGTACCTTGGCAGACTTAGAACCCTTCTTCCTTGGAGGACCCTCTTCTTCAGATATTGGCATAAGAAGTGGTTCAGGAGCAGGGCAGCGCTCAACATAGTGAGCATTCACAAGTTTAACAAGGGTTTCACGTACAGAATCCAGATCCACAAAACTTCCTGGAAGAATATATCATATAAACTCACTGAAAATGGAAATTTTCAATTCAGAAAATTGAAATCACCAGAGTCAAATGTTTGAGCACAAAAGCCCCTTCAACAAGTAATTCATCAGACTAGCCTTCTTTCTTGCTTGATTTCGCACGATCAAAGATTTGCTTCAGCGTAAGTCTACCGTGTTCAAGCAATCCTTGAACGAGTTCTACGCACTGCAAAACAAAAACACAGAAATTAAAAACTAAAAAAATTGAAAAATTGAATGTAAACACGCCCCCAAAAAAACACGCGCGCACACCACATATCATACCATTAATGAACAGGAAACCAAAAAGTAAAACAACTAACTTGTTGATCAAATTGCTGGGACAAAATTGTCAGAAACTTGGCGAACCTCACGCGATGGAGTATGTTGTCAAACAATACTACATACTGGGTATTAGCTTTTGGACCATCTCCAAAACCACCTACAAAGACAAAATTTTATCCCCAGAAGTTGCTACGTTTTCAAATGTCACTGTCCTTAAATTTTAAATCAGTGTTTATGATTCTATCCAAAATCATGTTTACTTACCTTGAAGTACAGATAGTAACTTAAACATTAAGTAAATTTCAGTCAACTTAAACTACTATACAGTTAAAAAGCTTGAAATTTTGACTAGCAGGGGGCCTACCTGGCTGCTCAGTTGTGAAAGCTTGGACGCAGTTCTGTTGAATTAAAACGAGCAGAGCGTTCTTGACTTGTTCATCGCTGAGTTCGGTGTATCGCTTTATGTTCTGTCTCGTTAGAGGTCCTTTGCGGAGAAGACATTCGCACACCTTCTGCAAAAGTAATTAACCAAAACGATTTAAATATACGATCAAAAGCTGTGCGTTTTACGTAGAAAGTGATGAGATGATAAGATAAATACAGCCACGAGATCGCCGAAGTGATTGGTGATGACGTGGGCGGCGTACTTGGTGCCGTATTCTGTCAACATCGTCACCGTTTTTTGTTTTTCGTCTTCCGTCTTCGAGCTCCTTCAATACGCGTGCGAGAGGGCTGATGAGGCGGGAAGGGAGGGGGGATTTCTAGGGTTTAATACATGTCCTAATCTATTATAATTTTTGTTCCGTCGAACACACAGGGTCCATAGCTCAGTGGTAGAGCATTTGACTGCAGATCAAGAGGTCACCGGTTCGAACCCGGTTGGGCCCTCTAAATTTTATATATTATTTCAGTAAGATTTGGCATTCTTTTTTTTGGGTTTCAGTTTCATTTCTTCTAACTATGTAAAAGCTATATTATTTTTCTTATGGCTCAATTTTATACATTATAAAAACCATTTCCAAATAGTTTTCTCCACTAAAAAATATATGCATATAAGGGTAATTTAGTAAGATTGCTAACAAATATGGGCCTTCGAAACCGGCCTATAAACCCCTAGCACAAAACCCACAATGTATGTTCTGTTCAATTCATTTTTTCCCTTACTTCACACCAACTGAATATATTAAGCTCAATTAGAAGCCCGCCTAATGACGACATACATATATATTATGGGAACTAAGTTGAATCAGATCAAATTCTACCCTATATTAATATCTGCGAGACATATCCGCTTTACCTATATTTATAAGAGAGAAATGTGAGCTTTTTCCATGATTTAAAACCACTCTCTCAACTTCTATTGAAAGAGTAGATTACCATTCAAGCTATGACATGAATAGGATAAGTGATCCTTCACTAAATACCCAACAATCACTAACACTGAACAATGGCTAACATCATTGTAAACTCATATTATTAATGCATGTTGTATAAGTTGATAATTTACTTAATCGAAAGTAAGATCAATAATTTTTAGTCCTTACTTATTATTGAGGTATAGTAACTTTTAAGTTACATTTACTGTAGGAAAAAAAATTATAGTTATAAAATAAAAGTTAATAATATGTATTAAGTATAATTTTTAAATAATTATTTTAAAAAAATTAATAAATATATAATAATTTTTTTCATCATATAAGTATAAAATTAAATTAACTAGTTTCAAAGTTACAATAATTGATAGTTATTAAATATTTTAGTACTATAATTTTTAATCTTTAATTATCCAATTTCGGTTCCAAACAAGACTTTAACGATTAAAACCAAAATTTCTCATAAGATATTTTTCTCATTCTCACTCTAATAGAAAGGATATCATCATATCTTCTTATATTACAACTTACACGTGAAAGGAAAGTAACGAAACAAAAACGATAAAGATAAAAGTGGACAACCTAGTCAAGTCGTGGCCTAAAAAAAATGAGAAAGTGTTTTGGGCATTTAGCCAATTTAGTTCTAAAAATGGAGAACACAAAGACCCCACCGGCATCGGATCGAGGAGACAGATTGATGCAATATGTGCATGCTTTTGAAGTGGTGACTGGTGACTGCTGTGAAATTAGTGATGCGAATCCAAAATCATACTATCGATCTCAGTTGGTGGGTTTGACATTAAATCCAACACTTCACATGATGAAGCATATGGTTGTCTCATAACGTGTATTGTATTTTTCCATTGCCGTGCGTGTGAACTTGTTTCTTTTGTTTGCATTTTTTCTTAATTAATGACAAGGCAATTTGCAGTGGGTCACGATCTCTTACCATAATTGACAAGCAATCAATGCGATATTGTGCGTGACACATTTTGATGCCCCATTTTGGTTGCGCTGACACTGGCTTTATACATTTTTTTTTTCTCAACTTTCCCTAAAGGTAAGGCTTTGTGTCGTTTATCTTACACAGTATATATATCACACGTAAATTATTTTTATGACCAGCGTAAATAAAATTCGTTAATCATCTTAAATTCATAGCCTCTCTCTTATTTGCCCTTTATTAGCCCTTTTGGTTCATTAGTTGGATAATCAAATCCTCCATGTCGTGTGTCTTTGTTAATGCTTATCTCAAATCTATCTATCATACAACACAACAAATAACATGTGATGCCCATCAATCAGTGCAACAGTTTTAAAAGATGCAGACAAAAATCACCCTCTGTGCCAAAGAATTATTAAAAAGCAGAAATTAATTTATGACTCAGATTTTTTAACAAAGAATCCAACTCTGTATGAAATTAAATTTGATCGAAACTGTTACCTGCCTTCAAACTTATGATTATGAAATTAAGTAATCTGTGGATAATATAAGATTATATACTTGAAGGGGTCATTTTCTGTAAAATGGAATAAATTAATTAAATGGGTCATTTTCTGTAATAGACATCGTGCTGAGTTTCCTCCTAGCAGCATAAGCTGTTTGATTGTAACTCTTACCTGCATTCAAAACCATATCATAATTTATAGGACTCTCATAATTATCTTATCTTTCCTTACTAGTAATTTATTCTTGGCTCCTTTATCACCGTGCTATGAAGAAATTTAAAAAAGGAAAAAGAAAAAAGAAAGTTAACTATTTAGAGTTATTTGCTTTCCTTGGTTCATTGGTTAGTTGATGAGTGTTGTCTGGCTATTTAAATTGATTTATCATGCTTCAGTATCAACTTTTCCCGAATTGTATGGGGCACACACAATGAGAAAGATCTAGTTGCACGATGAAAGTGCTTTTATATGTAACGTATAAAGTTTCCACTGGTACTAAAGATTTGAGTGAGAGAAACCTTTTAAATATTTACAAATTATGCTAGCTAGTATTATTAAAGACAACTTTTTAATTAATCTATAGTTACTGGAAACTAACTATCAATTTTTTTTTTTAATAAAATCTAGCTATCAAATATAAGTGAATCAGAGGTTAGTAAATATTAGTTATTAAGTAAAAGTGTATTGTTTATTAAATATTTTAATTATTATATGTATGTAAAAGTAAAATATTGTCGCTTTGACCCTTGCTACTGTTTGCTTCCACCACTTATTTCTTATAGATTTTATAATAATAGTTACTTCATTAACATCAAAACTTAAAAAATAAATAATATGTATATTATCATTTTGATGAATTTTTCTGTTAAGGTTTTGACATCAATTAATGAGCAACAGATTATCATGAAACTGTAGAAAATGATTATGTTAAATGTTAAATGCATTGCGGGGAAGTGACAATCTGCCATAAAAAATTAAGCAGACAACAATAATTTCAAACAATTGTGCGTCCATGATAACCAATAAAGAAGATATTTTCACTTATGTGATTAATTATTTATGAATGAAAATGATCGTCTGCCGCACAAGCAAGTTCCAGCGCTTCGATCAAATTATTAGTGGTAACCCAATGTTTTGAAAGAGCTAGTTTAGTAATTTCACATATAAAAGAGGGATTTGTACATTTCTAGTTGCCTAACTTGAAACTTTCTACCATGTTATCACACTCATCCGTGAACTTAACAAATTAAAAGCGTGCAATAGCAGCCAAAAGAAGAAGAAGAAAGGAAGGAAGGAAAAGAAAAAAAAAAAAAAAAAGGAAACAGCCAACCTTTCATTCTTGTCTTGGATAAATAAACAACAAACAAAACACAAACCCCAGTTTCTGAATTTTCACATGCTCCAACTAAAGTTAGCTTAGCTACCTCTTTCTTCATATATACCCTATTAGCAAACCCTAGCTAGCTGCAACAGAAAACATCTCTTTGATTAATTTACGAGCTCCTTTGAGGGTTCTTGATTAGGGCAGATGGAGAGTTCCAAAGGGATCGCATTGATCTGATGATAACATTAAATTAATTACTTAAACGGGTTGATCTTATAATACGTATTATTTCTTTCATTATTAGATCATGCGATCCCTTTGGAATTTCCCATCTATGGCTCTAAATTTTTATGCAGTTTTCTCTTCCTACTGGTAAGTGAAAAATCATATTTATTCATGCATGTAGTTGATTCATGGGAATTATTTTATTACAATCTTTTAATTTGAGAATTAATTTTCTCCTCTTTGGGTTGTTTTATGGCTACTCTATCCATGATTCATATTAGAAATTGTACTGGCATATGTTAACTAGAACATTGATGAAGTAGAATGATTTATTTGAGTATTTTCTGTTAGTTCATTGCATTCATAGGGCAATTATATGCTTCTAATCATTATTTTTATTTCAAGGATAATCTCCAACTATCAGGTTTTAGTTTGGGTCGGTAGAAACTAGAAAACATCATCCCTCCGTAGGAATTTCCGTCAGATTTCATCAGAAAGGATATATGTATCAGAGAACTCAATTTGTGTTTCATTAGAGGGATGATGATGAGGATTATTAATAAAATTAAATTTGTGTTGGATTAAGATTCGAAAAAACAATATATAATTTTGAAGCTTTCGACCAAAATAATCAAAGGTAGGTTTTACTCGGATATTAGTTTTGTTTTTCAAGTTTGTGCTGCTTTTTGTTTTATTTTTACTAATAAAGTTTATGCTGCTTTGATGTTGGCCAGACAGGATCTTTTCCTAACCTAATTTCTTCTAATCTCCTGAGGTTCTCATGACATATGGTAATTGTGATATTGAGTTGTTGAGATTTATTAATTTACTTTTCTCTTTAATTATTAGGTAATAATAATTAAAAGACATAAGTTTTGTTTCCATAATTATTAATAACTTTCCACGTTTAAGCTTCCCCCCCCCCACCCCCCAAAATCTCCATGTAGATTTTCTAGTTGGACAAAAACAAAAAAACAAAAATCCTGCTCAATAATTTATTATTGGTTGATTTTAGAATTTGCAGTAATTTATTAACTTGCATTATGTCAATGCATGCAATTCAAAGGAAAGCTTCTTCTCCTCCTCCTCTACGACTCTACCAAAATATCCAAAATAACCAAATATACTCTTAATTTCTTTTCCAAATCTGAAATAACTCTTGAAAATATTGAAACTATAATGAACTTTTTGTTTAATTTATACGATTTTGGATGCATTAAAGTTGCTTTCTTTAATTTTATGAGATTATAGAAGAAGAAGAAGAAGAAGAAGAAGAAGAAGAAGAAATTGTGTAAATTGGGATTCTCATCTGCTGTTAGATTTTGCAGTGAGTTTGCTGTTAGATTAGCTTTTAAAAGATGTGTACTTTGGTTGATTATTCATGAAAAGTTAAATAAATGAATTGAAGCCTTATAATAATATAGTTGTCATATGTCATAATCTTATTAAAAATTTTAGAAAATATTAGGAGAGAATCTTGGTCCTCATCTAACCATGAATAAATCAAAAAAATAAAATCAAAACTCTCCTAAACTTCTTTATGTACTTTACAATAAGCTTAAATTGTAAAAGTTTTTCACTAACTAAAACAAAGTATTTATAGGTCTTGATATTATTAGTCCTTTTATTACTGGATTTATACAATCCAATGAAGGTGTTTAAAATTAAAAAAATAATGTTAAATTAAGTTTTACATATATCTAACATTAATTAGATTGGATGGATATCTTGAAGCGATGAAAAATAAGATCATAATTGTGAGTTAATTAAAAAAATTGAGAGAACAACCCCTTTTAATAATTGTATCAAATGATAAGGCTTTTTGGAACTTTTTCTTAATTATTTTGAACATTAATTTAATTTTACGTGGGTAAAAGCACTCGACCGGTTGAATCAAATAAACATAAGAAATGTTTTAATTAGACATCATCGTTGTATCTGCTTGTATCATTCTTTCATATTATGCATCTTTGAAGCTTGATTCATCCCATATTATTTTCTGATATATCTAGGGCTTACAACTTACAAATGTAAAAGAGCATATATATATATATATATATATATGAAAGAGAATTCACGGCCAGGAAAGAAAAAAAAAAATTCTTCGACCCCTCCAAGATATTCTTCGACAAAACTCCAGGGCGAAATGCAACATGTAAGCCTCTTGAGTGGCAAACATTTCAGCCATGGCCATGGCTGTCAGATTTTCAATTTCCTGTGGGCACTTGGTATTTAATTTGGACTACTTTCTGATCTCTGTCTTTAATTGTGGGCATGACAACTGTTAAATGTAACACATCAATCACTGCATAAAGGCCTCTTAATTAATGTTCGCGTGTGTGTGTGCTACAGTGGAAAAATGTGACAAATTGAGTATGAAACTTCAATAGAAGCGATTATAATCCCGGGACCGATAAGTGGTGCTCGAATAAGTAAAAGTGCTATTTTTTTAATTAAAAAAACCACTTTTTATTGTATGATCTTAAAATTACATGAAGCCATTTATTCTAATTAGGATATTTTCTTGTACTAATTAGTTTAATTAATGAAATTTTTTAAAGTTTTAAGTAGATTATAACTCATATTACATGAGACTATAATAAATATTTATAAATTAAATTATTAATGGGACTAATACATAAATTCTTATGAAATTATATTTAAATTTTAACCCTCACTAATATTTAAGGGGTGTCCCTCACTCATAATTTTAATAAGAAAGAAAATTAATTTTACGTAATTATATGTCCATAATACTTTTGTGGGAACTTAAACTGCTCGATTATAGGCTGAGTGGCTAGAAGTATGAGATTTGAATCTCTTACTCAGATAGCGTTAAAATTAATTAAGCTAGTTGGATGTTGGTGAAGGAAAAGATTGTATACGGATTGAAGAATTATTCGTGTTTTATGATGTCAATGTCTAAAACTATTTTAATTCAAGATTAATTTGTTACCAGAGCTTCAAATACTTGATTCGTATACTAACGATTTTTTTTTCTGAAACTGAAAGAAATTCTTGAAGTCCGTGATGGGAAAAATCATATCAGGAAGGAAAAGGGTTCAACTGAAATTTATCTCATTTGGAGGTAATTTTATTATGGCAAATGTTAAATTTACATCTAATGTAATTTATTTATCTCACATAAATTATATGGACCTCACCACATATATTCTGTTCATACGAGAGAGATAAATTATAATTGAATATAACTTAGGACTTTCTTTTATTATTGCACCCCTAAACGACGCACCTCAAATTAATATATTTTAGGACATGAATGCAAGGTTTGCTATTTTTATATGAAGACTCTGGCCGAACCAAATTTAAGATTTGAAGAATTAAAGCTTTGATTGAATTACTCAAATAAATAATTAAGAGATATCTTCTTTTATTCCCTTTTTTTTTTTTCCATTGAGATGAGATCCCGATAAAATAAAAATTCAGCAATATCCATTCTGCGTAGGATTTTATAGCTCTAGCCAAAGCCCAATAAGGCCATAAATTTGCCATGATCTAGAAAACGACATTCCAAGTGAATTATAATATTGTTAGGTGTTAGTGTAAACAAATTTTATGGGATGCAAAAATGCAGCACTCGTTAGTCGTTAGTCGTTACTGCACTCGGGCAGGGCATTCAATCGTTTGTCAAGCGTAAAGCTTTAATTCATTTCATTAATTTATTATTTAACTAGCTTTGGAGTAAAGCGTTATGATTGTGAATCGAATTATTTTTATACGGAATCCGATACGTTACCGCATGCGGTAAGATAGGCGTGAGTGTAGCATAGTATTATGGGATCCACCACAATATTATACATCAATTTATGATTTTACCTTCTTCATTTAAACGTTTTGAAATCGCTATGGATACTAAGAAGTTATTTGTTAAATGTATAAAATATGAAATTTTATAAATTTAAATTTTTTAAAAATATAATTATTTTTTTTAATTTATATATAATTTTTAAACATTTATGTCTGAATTGAAAAAATAAATTTTTGTGACTTTTATCTTAACAGAAAAAAAATTGAATGATAAGTAAATATTAAATTTTAAAATTTTTCTATAAAATAACTTATTTCCTAAATTATAAAATCTAATACTCTTTTTTTTCTTTAATTTTCAAAGACATAAATGTTAAATAACCAAGTTTAAAATTTTTTTATTATAAAAATAAACAAAATGCCACTTATATTAGATATTGAAAAAAAAAGTCATTTAGATATTTTTTATTTAGACTCATTTAGTTTTTAGAAAAATTCAAACCTCTTTAGCTTCAGACAAAGAAATAAATGCTACCTAAGGTAAGACTTCTATATTTTTTTTTTCAATTTATGTAATGAAGATTTCTAAAGAGTCTATCAAACATATTTTGAAATCTGGGTTGAAAATAAGTGAAATCTTTTTGCTTTTATAAACAAATATTGCCAAGAGAAGGAAGAATTTAATATGCGATTCAAACTATTTGCTTCAATATAGGACTATTCATCATCACTCCCAAAACGATCGATTTTACTATGCATCTATATTATTATGATAGTTTTTTAACTTATTGTTGAATGGCACATCATATGTCACTTGTATTATATCTACATACATATTAATTTAGGGGTGGTAATTTAAGTCAAGTTTTGTTTATTTGATTCGATTTGATTAACTTTGTTAATTAAATTAATCAAATCTGAATTTGAAGATACTAATTTGTTTATTCGTTTAGGATTCATTTAATAAATAGGTTATAAACGAATCCATTTGTTTATTATTCATTTAATTAAGTTATTTTTTATCCTTAAGTTTATTTGAAAAAAATTTTAAATTTGAAGGTTAATATTGTAATTTGAAGAGGAACTATAAACGAATCCAAATTCGATTCAATTCATTTATTAATTCTATAAAATGAATTAAATGAATTGAATTAAAGTCCTAAGATATTGATTCATTTATTAAACGAATTGAATCTGAATCAACATAATTTTAACCCAATTAGTTTACAATTCGATTTGAATTTCATTCATTTATTCATTTTGCTATCCCAAATATATTAGATTACTCATAGAGCTAATTTGAGATTGTAGAGACGGATGAAATAAGTTATTTATATTTATAGATAAAATAAGTTACTGATTAAAAGATAGCTCAGTGTTTGATAAACTGTGCTAATTGTGGTTGCTATGAGTTTGAAAAATAGAGTATATTTGTTTAATAATGACCAAAATAGACATAAGTTTTAATAATTTTTTACTTTTGGAGTATATTTAATAAATTATTTTGACATGTCTTTTTTTCTTAAATATGTAAAATTACATTAAAAAAATTAAAGAATTTCATAATTTGTTATATAAAATATGATAAAATTAAAGGTATGATTTGTATATTAGGTTTTATGGATAAATAAGATATAATTATCTTTTTATTCAAATTTAGGATTATAATAGAAATTTTAAAAAAGTATAATAGCTTATTAAATAAGTGTTTATGAAAAATGATCCCGTATCTACTTTTAAAATCCATTGACAAAATAGAGAAAATTATGAAATAAATTATTTTTATAAAACTTATCGAGCACTGCTTTTATAAAAAATTATGAAATAAATAACTTATTGAAATTTCTACAGTAATTTCAATATATATATATATAATTATTTCATATCGAAACATAATACCTTAAGAACTTTTAGTTTGACATATTTACTCTTAAAATTTTATTAGCAACAAAGATAAAGTTGTTTTAACAATGTGAAAATACCAAGATTTATCGTAGAAATAATTAAAATACTTAAAAAGGTGAGATAAAATTACTGGATACATTTTAAAAAGTTGAATAATGCTATAAAATTCGGTAATATTTAAGTTTTAATTTAAGTTTTTATTAATGTAATATTTTTTTATTTTTTAATTAGATAATATAATTAAAAAAAAGTAATAATAGAGTAATAAGAACTTTAAATTAAAAAAGTATGAACTCAATTTTCTGAGGAGCATGCATTCCGGTCAACCTCCTAGTTCGATCAAACGTTGTACCTTAACCGACGGAACTGCGTGCACTATGCCCAATTTCGAAGCAAGTATGACTGACTGAAGTAATCAATTGCAAAACTTTAACTTTCGACCGCCGCTTTTGCTACAATCAATCACTCCCCGCAAGTCACGGGACTAAAGAATAACCCAATCACAGAATTTATTATAGCTGACCCAACACATAATTTTCGATATGACATCACCAATAACCAATTAGTCTCCTTAATCAACTACTTATTTGAACTTTAAAAAAAAAAATGCTATATCTCACTAGTCTTCTTCGTCTCCTGAGAATCAGGAATTCAAGTGTGGTAATATATATATATATTTTATATATAGAAAGTGCTCTTTCTTGACTTTTCAGTTCGAAGTTGACGAGACTAGCAACAAAAGTTTCTTTTGGTAACTAATTCTTGTGGCTCCATAGTCCATAATTGACGTCTTCAATTTTCTAAGCTCCCGCCGAACACGATTAACGGGCAGCACAGTGCTGCAGGAAAGACTTCAGAATGAGTACAACGCTCGCAACACGCAATATCTTAATCCTAAGTTATAATGACTAACTATGGAGCCAATGACTCTTAGCTCTCCAATCAAGTAGTTTTAATACCTCGTTGCATCCTTGATATTAATTAAATTGATTTCTTTTACTATTACACATTTATTGTTATCGATTTAATGCATTATGTATCTGTCAAGAAGTACGTAGATAGACTTTTATTTATTAGGGGGTCCGATTTGGTAAATGTTTGTAAACGTTAGTGATGTAATGTTTGTGTCATTCTACTATAATTATATATTGCACTTAAATTCCTAGAGGATACGGACGTTAAACCAAAGTTCTTCTCTTGACTTGAACTTTGACGTAGATCAAAATTACAAGTTATTTTTACGGCATCTCAGTGACTTGAATTCTCATCGACTACCAGAGTTGTATTCAAATTTCGAAAGTCGAACTTATTGACCACGTGATACGACGCCATTGGTGCACCGAGTTGATATATCAATCTCAAGAGTTTCCTCAGAACTTCCAACAATCTGCAGGGGGCTCTGAATGAGCAGAGCAACTTTTGTCCATTTCATGGTGATTTGCTTCTGATTGAATTGAAAGATCAATCGAGGACAAAAATCGGTGCTCAGGAAATCGTGAGTGTGATCCATGGACCTTAATTACCGGCATGGTTGGTGAGAAAAATAAAAACAATGAGAGAAGCATGCGTGCAAGTAATAATTAGCATGGAGACATTTGTCATGCTTTCAATGGTGCGGCATTCCATTACTCTTGAAAAGTCGCTGCA
The DNA here is from genome assembly GCA_030449875.1 of Aegle marmelos. Taxonomy (NCBI): domain Eukaryota; kingdom Viridiplantae; phylum Streptophyta; class Magnoliopsida; order Sapindales; family Rutaceae; genus Aegle; species Aegle marmelos. Next base: position 6,618,880 of record JASUUL010000022.1, on the reverse strand, counting down.
ACTCGTTGAAGAAAGCAATGTAGGGGAAGCATGTACCGTATTTAACGAAATTAAGGCCGGTTCATAAGCACGTATGTTTATGGAAAATCATTTATTTATTCATGAATTAGTCTCTGAAAGTTCGTTAATATTGTCGGATCCAAGACTTATCGAAACCAAAGTTGGTCTCGAACTTCCAATAAATAGCCATTTGATTATATACATCCACATGTCGTTCCCATAATGTTTAACAAAGTTCGTCAACATGGTTGCACCAAAGACTCGGAAATAAAAATCTTGGGCATAACGCTTCCCATTATCTGAGTTTTAGTTGCTGAGACTCCAAATTCGACGATAATTTACATAATATATTGTTATAAGTTTGAGACATAAACAAAAGTTTTGGAGAGAAATAGTCCGTAATTTTTTTCCAAATAGAATAAGCATCCTTTTTACAAATATACCATAAAGAAACTTTAACTATATACACTTATATTTGGTTGGAAGAAATTAAAAAAAAAAAAAAGAAGAGGAAAAGGTAAATAAAAGAAAAAAAATCAGTTTTAATTTTATTGTTTGATCTTCCGTCTTCTCCTTTCCTGTCCTTTTCTTTTATTTCACATCCTTCTTTTCTTTCATATCTTCAAATTGAAATGCCGGCGTTTACATCGTTATGTCAGTGACCGCAGCCACGATCGAATTAAATTTCGAAATAGGCGAGCAATGGTAGCTAGTTTTGCATGCTTTCTCAAATGTCATGTGCTCTGTAGAGCAACCAGAAACATATGCATATTCGCCACTGATGGCGGTAGCGTCTTTTGACTAGTGATCAAATAACTTCTTTTGTGAACAAAATTAATATACCTACCAAGAAATCAAGCAAGCACATACCGTGGGGTATAGATATTTTGACTTAGATATTCATTTAGTTCTTATATTTTAAAAAATATTTTAAGATACTCATACTATTAAATATGTGATATTTTTATTCTTATTTTTCTTTACTTCTACACGAATGGCCTTTGCAAAAATATTATCGGTAGCAATCATAAAAAAATGTCAATTTATCAAATTAATACTAAAATTAAAGTGATTTTAATTATTACTTTATTTTTAGGATTAAACTTGGTGATTTAAATTTATTATTAATAATTGTTATCAAGACAACTAGATAGTAAATGCAGCCTTGTGTTGGGTGATATTAATTTATTTTTAAATAATTATTAAAAAGATTGTTGTAAGGAAATAAAAAAATTAGTTCTTTAAATTGATAATTATTAGTTAATTTTTTAATTAATTTTTTTATATCAAGATGACAGCACAAGTATTATTATTATTATTATTATTATTATTATTATTATTATTATGACAAAGATAAAATAAGGGTGAAAATACCACATATTTAACAATAAGATGTCTTTAAGGCATTTCGTAAAATATAAAAATTAAGTAAATACTTAATTCAAAATATAAGTATTGTGTAAATATTTATATGCTCAACCATTGACCAAAGTCGCAAGAAGTAGGGCTTCAATTAATTGGCATACGTTGCACAAGGTCTTCTATTTTCGTCCTTGACTTCACCAAGCTACAGGGGTAATTGCAAAACACCTATAAATTGCGCTCTCTGTCTACTGAATGCTCACAACAAATTCATTTGTAAGTGAAGCCATCATCGCACACAGTTAGCTTTAGCCAATTTGGCACCATCCTTTTAATTTTAATTCTTGTAATAGAATTAATTAAACTTTTCCATGGCTTCTGTTTCTCGCTTGAGCTTTACAGTCTTGGCTCTTGCAATTGCTTTCTGTGTGCAAGGTACTCTTGGTAAGTTAAGTAAAATATACTTCTATTTTGTTTTTCATCATATTCGATCAAACACTTTGCTGCTGACTAGCTAACTAGTTAGCTGCTCATTCTATACAAAGCTCATAAATCTCCTTCATACCACATACCAGTCTGTAATTTAAAATTTGCTCAACTATAATTTGTTCTTATCTTTCCTGTATTTGTTCCAGTTCTTAGGATAAAAATATCAATTCCATTTTTATTATGACAATGGGTCGAAGTTTTTTTTTTTTTTTTGGGGTTTATGAGTTATATTATTTTTACTGATTGCAGCTAGGGTGCTAGAATACGATTGTTTTACCACCCGGCTGTAGCAATAATTTAAAATAATTATGTGACACATCACATTCAAGTTAACGAAACTTAAAAAAAATTCTAATAAAAAGAAAAGGTTCATTCTTTACCATTGACCAATTCATTGGAGTTTCCACACCACTCATTTCTCTGCCTAACACCAGTCAACTGAATGTTCAGTATGGTGATGGTAATTATACACATTCAAATTCAAATAAGCCGTAAAAATTTATTTAATTTTGACTATTGTGAGTCCTCGTTAGTAAGTTACACTAGCACTTTCTCATGCATATTGTTGACCCAATTAAATTGACTCTTCTCAGGAGAAATAACTTGCGAGAGCCTTGACCAAAGCGCCTGTGCGTTTGCGGTATCAGCGTCAGGAAAGCGGTGCGTGCTGGAGAAAAAAGTCAAAAGGAGCGGACAGGAAACATACACATGCAAAACTTCCGAAATTGAGGCCGAAAAATTAAACAACTGGATTGAAACTGACCGGTGCATCAAGTCCTGCGGCCTCGACCGAAAATCCCTCGGCATCTCGTCCGACTCTCTCCTCGAGTCTAGCTTCACTCAAAAGCTCTGCTCTTCTCCGTGCTACGGCGGCTGCCCCAACATCGTCGATCTTTACTTCAACCTCGCCGCCGGTGAAGGTACTAGTAATTTGCATTGTTTAAATATCATTCTAAGTCTTCCGTAGGGGCAGAACTATGTAATTAAGGCCTAGAATCTGTTACTATCGATCCCCCCCCCCCCCAAAAAAAAAAAGAGTTATTTCGTGCGAAATTTTATTTTTAAGCCACCCTCAAGTCTACATTCTTTATATATTTCCATAATGACCATATCGAACCAAATCTCAGTGCTTTACATGCATGTACAAGTAACATAAATCTAATTTTTCTTATTTCTTTTGGTGGAATTATTTTTTCAGGGGTGTTTCTTCCTAAATTATGCGAAGAACAAGGGAAAGATGCACGGAGGAGAATGTCTGAGATCAAAAGTTCCGGTTATGTGGCACCGGCACCGCTCAAGTCTGTCGGTTACTTGGCAGATCCATCGTCGGCTCCTGCAATGGCACCGCTCGAGTCTGTGGGTTACTTGGCAGATCCATCGTCGGCTCCTGCATTGGCACCGAACTAATTTGCTTCTATATATTACTATAAGTTTAGTTGATGTCGTTGTTAGAATAAATAAAGGAAGTGCACCAGGGCTTTTAGATGCACATGAAGGCTCGAGTGCACACAATCACTATGGTGTGTGCATGAGGGTCGTGAAATTGAGGGGCAGGTTGGAGCATATGCCGAAGAGACATGAGAATTCAATAAGATTTTTTTTTTCTGGGCTCGCTGGATTCATATATGCATGGTTTTAGGAGCTTGTATGATGGCATATGAATTTATATTTTGTTCTTTTTATTGTAGAGGGCTTGCAAATTTAAAGTAATTAATGATAGTACTAAAGTTCTTACTATGATGAATATATGCCATTTTTATGTTCAGTGATCGATGGCCAATTTAAACTGAGTCTTGGAGTATGACTCAAACCCTATATTGAAAGTTTTGACTCCTAAAACGGTCTGAATTTACTCACAAATACTATTTGGAAAAAAAAAATGGTTCTACAATCAAAAGGGTTATATTGGATGATCCTGAAAATATAATGTTAAGTATCTTAATATTTGAGTTTCAAATTTAAGCCTCAACACAATGTATTACTCATCTATTGATAATGAATTTCATAATTTATAAAATCACTCGACCACTATCAAATAAAAGCATGAGAGCAATTGCAGAAACCCAATTAAAAGTTATAACAGAAATAAATTTAATTTGTACTAAATTCTGCAACTTGGGATAGAATGAAATTGAAGCACAACTTCCAGTGGAGGCCCTATCATCGATGCTTCCGTGATAGTTTATTACATCCTATTCAAGCCATTGCTCGTCTTGGATATGCAAGTTTCAAGTCTATTACAAAATGAAGCCTGTTAAATCTAATAGCAGAGCATTGCGCTTGCATCCCTTAAAGGACGACAAAGAACAACACCAGGACATTTGAGTTTTTAAGCAAGGACTCATTTGCTGCTTAAGAGTTAATAAAACTAACAAAGATAATAATGACAAAATGTGCTTTGTCTTCTGCAATTAAATCGCAGGCTCCGTGGTAAAGGTGGACAAGCTTTTCTTTACTCCTCACCTGCAATTAAATCGCAAATGAGAACCTCTGATGATTAATTAGCCTACGAACCAGTTCTTCCTCACCTGGTGGTATAGGCAGTTGTGCATACTCTGATGCCGAAGCAAGAACCTCAAGAAAACCCTTCGTCTTTGTCTTGGAGGTCAAAGAAGAACTGAAACATTCAATAGTCTTATAACTGATATAGTAGCAAGAAGCAATCATGCTGTAATTCGAAGGACAAAGGTTCATGTAGTCTTCCATAATGACACACCTGGTTGCTTCCAAATCACTTATAGTGTTCTCAACGAGCCCCGAGAGGTGATCAGAGAGATGCCTGTGACTTACACCTTGGAGGTTGTAATAATTTGGATTTTGAGTAAGCCTCCTGTACATGAACGTCCAAGTAAGATAGTCCACAGCACCTTGCTTGTTTTCAATAGATCCTGCAACAATTTCTGCATTAAAATTATCATGCAGGAAACGGTGCAAATGACTTTCCACTGGAAAAGTTTCGTACAGAAATTTCTTGTAGTATTCTTTATGAGGAGCATGACAGAGGATGACACATTTCCCAGAATTATCAAGCGGAGTTCAACTAGCGTGACCCATCATCTGTAACAGATCTGTAACAGGGAAGCCTATATGAGCATTTTCCTGCCCATCAAAATACTGTGTTCCATGACAACCACCAAATGAGCTGTCAATGGGACTCCCCAACACATTGAACTACTCATAACACAAACCTTAATCTTGCTAGCTTCAAACAGAGTTGACACAACCTCTTGATCTGATTTATTTAGACCCTCGTGCAAGTAGCCCACTTCAAGACATAAAGTGGCTCGCAACATCTCCTCCTGGATGATAGAAATTTGCGGCTCCACCTCTTTAGCTGTAGAAATTTGTGGCTCCACCTCTTTAGCTGAACACAATAGAAAGGCTGATTTCTGATAACTGTCCCTACATGAATATATCATCAGATCTATAGCTGTGAGTGTAACATACTTTCTTGATGGGACAAATACAAGAGCAGGCTTTTAATTCTTGGCATGTTGCATGATCGCAGTGTATGTGGGTTTTGTCATAGCTTTCATCGTTGCTTCAAAATGGGTTATATCCACTTCCTGAATGTGTATTTCCAGGGGCACAGGGCGGACAGCAGGGGAAAAATTGAAAAGGCCGTGAAAGGAAGCCCCAGTCCATTCACCAAGGTCCTCGGCATTTGCAAGAGAAGTTGACAAAGCCACAATGCGGATCCTGTTCTCAACCTGACTGGCAATATATCTCATCCTAGCAACAATCAACTCCAGACAGGACCGCCTTGACCCTCAATCAGGTGCAGTTCATCAATGATGAAAAGACTAACCTGCTGGACATATTTCCTCTGCTTCCAGCGGCGTGATAAAGCATCCCATTTCTCGGGAGTGCTAATAATTTTTGACCTTTCTCAAGAAGTTGTAAGTCCACGGCTGTTTACCCGGTCAATTCAACCACACACATTCCAAGTTCCTTGCCGAACTTTCTCTCCCAGTCACAGTAACGTTGTTTGGCAAGAGCTTCAACGGGTGCAATAGACACAGCATGCATGACATCAGTTTCACATGCCTCTTTATGATTCCTTAAAATGGCAAACTCTGCACATGTTGTCTTTCCACTCCCAGTTGGGGCAGCAACTAAGACGTTATCGTCCGTATTATACAACACAGCAAAAACCTGAGTCTGGATATGATTAAAATGTTTAAAATCCTGATAAAGAGCTTCGTATGATGGATTTTGCAATGCTGTCACAGGTAGAGGTCGCAAGTCCAAGAGCTCTGTAGGAGGTGGAATTTTTCTGGTAAAATAAGGTGCCTGAATGAGATTGGTAAAACAGTTTGTGACCCAAGCCATTTATCCGAAACAACATGGATAAAATATTGAGGCGGCAATGGTTCATAGATAGGTACGGTGAAATTCAGATAGTGGTCATCTTCTATATACTGCTTCTTCAGCAGAAGATATTCGTGGTGAAGAATATAATCACCATCATTATCCTCCACAATTACCCAAAATGGCTCCACATATCCATGGACCTTGTCTTCCCACTGAAAATCTGGTGTTATTGTAAGTTCAACCCTCAAAGCAGTACGAGTAATTGGCTGGACATATGCTGCAAGGATTAGTTTTGGAAATTGGTGGACAAACTTGTGAAGAGTTCTGCCCATCTTAGGGTAATGCATGAGTTCCCCAAGCTCCTGTGATGAGAGATCATAGTACCTTTCCCAGGCAAAATCTTTCTTCTCCAATTTCATTAAAATTTCATTTGGGATGCCGTTGAACTGGCGGAGAGGTGTTTGGGCACTCCACATCCTCTTGGTAACCATTTTGCTCAAGTTCAATTCTTTCTCAGCTAGTTGTAGCCAACCTCGTTTCAAGACAATCTTAAAAAGTGCTCGAAAAAGACGTCCAGCACTCTGATCAAGAAAGGAAAAAAATTGAGTAAGAGACCAAAAACTAAAAATAAATAGCAACAAGATACTAAAGAGCATGCTAAGATCAAAACCAACCCGCGTTATAAACACCATGTCAGAAGTCAGCGAAAGCCCTTCAAGCGTCAGCTGGGAGATATATGTCTGCAGCAAAACATTAATCTTGGCACTAGGATCTTCCAGGCTTTCCTTTACAGGGATAGGAGCACGATCTAAAAGCTTTGCCAGCTCCATCTTCTCATCTTCTCTGACTGTCACATATTTAAATTCTTCACTGAGCGAGAACAACCGACAGAGCTCTATGTCTTCGGTTGTTGGCTTCGAATACTTGTTATATGTGGATATTGTCCCATGGCTTATATAGTGGTAGCTGGCAATACGACCCAAAGTCCGTAACTTGGAAATACCCACTTTTCCTATCATGCTTGACCAAATTATTTCTGTCCAAGATAGTGGCAGCCGTATGAATCTGAAGAACATCAAATAATTGTCACAAACATAACTTCCATCAAATAGAATGATCCAAATAAATCACAAATACAAGGCCTGACGAGATGAAACGTAAACAAAACCACTCCACGAATCTAGAAGAAGGACATGAATCCATCGTATGAACAAATAATAGGTTTCAGACTGGAGAAGAATCAATGGAACATCCTTCTTAGAACTAAAGACAATCAAAACAATAGAATCTTCAACAAAAAAAATAAAATAAGCAAAATATTAAGTTAATCCAGGTTAGAAACTATCGTGCATGGTCATCAACTTTTTATATGTCCTTGTATAACCTTTTGCGCTAACAGTGCCTGTGAAAACACTAGACAGTGAAAGAAGTATAAAATTGCCTCAAATGACCAAAAAAAAAAAAAAAAAACACACACACACACACACACACACACATTTTTCAGCAAAATACTTTGGCCATGTTCATAAAGGTTGACTGACATTGGAAAGAAGAAAAAAACTGTTGACTTACTCGATGTCAATCAAACAGAGAGAAATAATTTAGATTATTAATCGCCATCAACGCGACCCCTCCTCAAAACCCCCACCAAACATAAAAATATAATAACAATATCAATGATATATAATTGCAGGAAAATAAATAATAATATAACATGCATCAGGATATATAAAAGAAATCAGGATAACAGGCAATGAAAATAAAATAACAGTGTAAACATAATTCATATATATATTTATAAGGTTTGATGCACTTACCAAATCAGCAATCCTCTCCCCCAATGTTATGTTGAGAACCTCAGGTTACAGGTCATACAGCACAGGATTTCATAACGTACGAGTATATAAGTAAGTGTATTCAATCCAGTTGCAGGCTTCTTTAGCATTTTGTACTGTTCCAAGGACCATTTCTGCATTCAACAGATCAGCAAGCTTGGACACGGACTGACTTTCAATAGGGAGCTGCTGATTCATTAAAGAAAGATAGTACTGAAGTTCAGAGTGACCAGTAATGCCGATGCCTTCCCTATATGAATCATACTGAGGCCTTCCAGCACGACCAAGCATCTACATGATATCCAGAGGACTAAGCTCCGTTCACGCCCCTTTCTCAGGTTTGTAAACCTGGGTTCCTTTGATGATCACTGTATGAGCAGGCAAGTTCACCCCTCCAGCAAGAGTTGTAGTGGAAACTAATACCTGCACATGCCAATCACAAAAAAGATCCTCAACAAGTTCACGGTCACCCTTTGTCATCCCAGCATGATGGATTGTGAAACCATACGGGAGAAGATCTTTTAGATAGTTGCTCTTGACCAGATCTGTGTGACTTTGTAGAATCTCACAGCTCACACTGTCTTCCTTCAAGAATCTACCAAGGGCATCATCCTGAAGTGCAGAATCTCGTATTGCACGAGCCGTTTTTGCTGTCTCCTTCCTCGAGTGGACAAAAATAAGAACTTGATGCTTTCCGACAACAGCCATAACCTTCTCATAACATAAATCATTCATCAACTTAAACCTTTCCAGTGGCTTCTTAACTTGGATCCCAATATACTGTTGAGAAAGAAGGACGGGTCTGTAACTATTGTCAAAATGGAGTAAGCCTTTCTCCAAATTCACACGTAAAAACTGTGCCACACCCTCATAATTAGGAAGGGTAGCTGATAAACCAACTAACCGAATATGCTCTTCTGTGGTTTCAATCTGCCTAACAGTGCTGGCGACAATACTTTCAAGCAAAGGTCCTCTATTATCATGAAGCAGATGAATTTCATCAATAATCAGCAGTTTCACAAGCTGCGTGTAGGTCCGATATCCAGATTTCCTTGTAATAATATCCCACTTCTCAGGGGTTGCCACAATTATTTGTGTTTCTTCAATTTGTTGGGGAGTGTCTGGTATCCACTCGGCTCCCTTACCTTAACATCATATGTTTGCAAACGGTTAGACAAATTGCCTGCAACTTCAGCGACAAGAGCTTTCATAGGTGCCGCGTAGATAATCTTATAATTGCTACGATTGAATGAACCATCGTTGTTCTTGTTCAACGATAACTGTTGAAGTATGGTAAGCACTGCAACATTAGTTTTTCCTGCCCCAGTGGGCGAACACAACAGAATGTTATCGGCTGAAAGAGAGCAGTCTCATAGACTCTACTCTGCACTCTGTTCAACTGAGTCATTCCTTTGAAAGTTGGCTGTGGCCATTCTGGCATTTCAGATATCTTTATCAACTTTTCATTGGGATCTAAAAACTTAATTTTATAATTAATTTTTTTTTAGTTCAGTATTAATTTTTAAACTCAAAACAAGTTACAACGAGAACATAATAATAATAAAAATTCCAAAAATTCTTTAAAAGAAGAAGAAGAAGAAGAAGAAGAAGCAAAGAGATGAAGAAAATGAAGAAGAATAGCTACAGCACAAAAAAAATTAAATTTTTCTTTCTTATGGTTTAAAGTATGAGAATTATAAATTAAATAATAATTGTGGTATATAGGTGTTCAAAATAATCATATAATAGTAACATATAATATGTTATCCTTAATAATAATTCATATAATGGATGTTTCTGTAATACATACTTTTATTAAAATTAAAGTGTTTATAATAATGTTTAGAGTGTAAAAAACTCTTTATAAAACTATATCAAAAAATTAGATTACTTGATTGTACTCATTTTCTAAACTTCATAGTACTCGTTTTTGGGAAATTATATTTAAAAATAAAAAATATATAATAATTAAATACTACATCAAGATGAAAAAATATATATGTTTATAAGTTTTCCTATAGTTATAGTTAGTGGCGGGCCTAGACACTTAAATGGGGGGCGTAGATAAAAAAAATTATTTAATTTAGAGTTTTTTTTATGTTCACTTGAATACATTTTAAGTCTTATAAACTCAAATTTCATTACTTTCTTTTTCAATTTTAAAGAACAATAGTAATAAATTACTTGTCATCAAACTACAAGTCTTTTGTTATATGAAAAAAGCTTCCAAATTTTTTTTATTTAACTCCTTCAAAAATAATATAGGGTGTATTTAAAAGAAAAATTAATAACCTAAAAGAGGTTTCAGCTCCTCCTAAGCGTTAGTTCGATCAGCCCATGGTTATAGTGTAGTTGATTATAATTATGTTTTATGGTATTAATTACCAACTAATAATAGAAGGTAGAATTAGTGGTGGGAGTATGGGAGAGATGAATGGATAAAAATACTTATGATCGTAATTGCTTGGGGGAGGATACGGAGGAAGGTGCTGTGTTTTAGTGTAATTTCGTTTTTTCTCGCTTATTTAGGACATATGCACATAAAATGAGAGAGTGGAGTCTAAATTTGTAATTTTGGTGGAAACAAGGGTTTCAAAAATCTTTTTCCCATTTCTATCTGAAAGCAAGGGGCGTTACTTATTGAAGGCCGTTAATTAAAATAATAAAAAGAAGAAAATTTGCTGCCATGGCTCTTATTCAATTTCAGGCACATGCAACAGAGGATTGGCTTTCATGGAGTCGTTGTTCAAGCTCGAGTGGAGGATGCTATCTGAGGAAGATGTTAGGCTTGAAAGCTTCACACAAGAATCTTCTCCTTAAACCCAAGTCTTCTTTAGTCTGCAAAGCATCGTGGCAAGAGGTAGACCATAGACACTACTAAACAGTCTAAACTAAAGGTTCCTTTCTTTCTCCTGCTTATTAAATCGTGTGACTTAAGTTTTGGAATTTTGGTTCACTCTAATTTTCGTCAGCTTGCGGGAGTGTTAGTATTCTCGGCAATACCATTCACGGCTGTGAAAGCCATCGCAAATAGCCCCCTTGGAGAATTGCTCCAAAACAGAATGTTGGAGACCAAGAAAGCTGCTCTCCAGGACTCTTCCAAGGTCAAAGCCTTGGCTCGTCTAGCACGAAATGAAAGGTTAAGCCTTAAGCCAAACCCAGTTTACTTGTTTTTCATGTCTTTGTTCTTTAAGCAGAGGAACTTGGAATAGTTTTAATCACCTCAAACTGGCAAATTCCTGTATACGTGTATATGTGTGTATAGGCAATAATTATAACCGTCTTTATTTTCAGATTTATAAAATGTTTGATCATTTGGGTGCAACTCACTGAAAGCATTTATTCATGTTTATCGCCGAGCTTCAAATTGTGGTGAATTCTCTGACTTTACAGTTTGTGGTATGGAGAAGAGAGGCCTCGATGGCTTGGTCCCATCCCCTATGACTATCCTTCATATCTCACAGGAGAACTACCTGGGGATTATGGCTTTGATGTTGCCGGACTGAGCAAGGATCCTGTGGCTTTCCGGAAATACTTCAAGTATGTTGCATCTTCTACTGCTTTGTATCTTCTCTTGTTGTTAGGAATTTGATATTGCATTGAATATCTGTGTTTGTGGTCCTAAAGAATTAATGAGGATGCAAAACACATCTTTGAATTTTACCACTGCGGACCTATCATTAGGATTTCAAATTCACCTAACTTGAATTTGATATTGCATTGAATATCTGTGTTTATTGCCAAATACAATGATACCATTCTATAGTCTGCAATTGTGTAAGAGGACAACTGTTTCCAAAGGAGTGCTTTCCTAGATTGCATATCTCAGTCAGTCATGAACTGGGGAATGCCATGCCTATTTGATCTTGAGTAGTAAGGAAGATGTCTCTAATTTTGCCAAAGTTGAAATTGTCAAAATAACCATTATGAACTGCGTCATTTATCAGCTTTGAAATACTGCATGCTCGTTGGGCTATGCTTGGAGCCCTTGGCGCTCTAGTTCCAGAAGTATTAGATATGGTAGGAGCCTTTCGCTTTGTTGAACCTGTCTGGTGGCGTGTTGGATATTCAAAGCTCCAGGTGCGGATCTTAATTTTTATCTCAATAATAAACTTTCTTCCTGAGATCTTCTGCTTCAGAAATCTTTCTAATATCTTTTAATTTTGCTACGATTTCGTTGCTCTAAATGATTCACCATTTTAGCATAGAGTAGATTTTCTTTGAGACCTTGCGTTTTTTCCTTTAACTTTAAGAAAGCAAGACCAGCATAAGCGTAATGGTTAAGGATGCTGAAATATGGAATTTATTCAAACTATCTTTACCTATTTCACCGTCTAGTATTACCTTATAAGTATTAGCTAAATAGAACCATCAAATTAGAATGTGTTCTTCAGATGGTCGATCAAGCTACTTCATTCTAGTCTACTTTCTTCATTGTGCATCTTAAATGTATATGCCAAATACTAAGTGGCAAGTTAAAGATCATTCTCAAATTGAATTCCAGATCACTGATCCAACAATTTAGTCTATTTTACTTGCTGAGAATCAGTTCCAGCATAAATTTTTATGCCCGACCGTTGCAAGCAGATTTGATACTTTTTGAACCATTCCAGGGTAAGAGACATGACCAAAAATAAATAAGCTAAATAAATCAAATGTTGTTTTCATATAATCCAGCATAAAGTTCAGTGTGTACTCTCAAGAACACTCTTATTTAATCCCCTGTGCATATGTACTGCTCTAGTGCTCTTCGTTTTTATAGGCAGTCTCATTTTATGAAATGTTAGTCTGTCTATGCTTCTGTCCATGTATAAGCTCAGATTATGATTGCTTGCCAAATTTTATTTCTGAACACTTAGTCCTATTCAATTTTACACAGGGAGAGACCCTGGACTACCTTGGTATCCCAGGTCTCCATTTAGCTGGAAGCCAAGGAGTAATTGTCATTGCTATTTGCCAAGCGCTCCTGATGGTAATAACTCTAAATTCATCACCCTCCCCTTCTGCAGAATTAGTATGTATTCGCTCATAATCCAAGATTTATTTACATATAGTTGTTCGTATGCATAATGCATTTTCATTTTCTGGGGTGGGGAAGGGCCTGCGGAGTTCATTTAATCCCTATGCTACTATTATTACGGGATTGAACAGTTGGCCATTCATTAGAGCCTAAACTTTCTTCTGTTGATGCTTGAAAACATGCAATTCATTTGCTTGTTGAAAACAAAAAAAATAAAAAAAAAAGTTTACCACCCTCTTAGCAAGCAAGAACAACCACGTTGAAATTTACCAACCATACCGTTTCTTTACCTCAAAAGTGCAGAGATAATTGTACAATTTTGAACTTGATGTTTATGATGTCATGGGATCCGATATTTGCAGCATCTCAAGTAATAAATGTTGGATTCGAAAACTTATTGTCACTTTTGCATATTATAGGTTGGACCAGAATACGCTAGATATTGCGGGATTGAAGCTCTGGAGCCTCTGGGAATTTTCTTGCCCGGCGACATCAATTATCCAGGAGGAGCACTCTTCGATCCCTTAAACCTCTCAAAAGACCCGGTAGCCTTTGAGGAACTAAAAGTGAAGGAAATTAAAAATGGTCGCTTAGCAATGGTTGCCTGGTTGGGCTTTTACGTCCAAGCAGCTTTCACAGGCAAAGGTCCCGTACAAAACCTTCTTGATCACACCTCAGACCCACTTCACAACAATTTGCTTTCCATAGTTAAATCCATGTAGATTATTCAACTTGCATATTCTTGTATAAACAAATTTGGCTTCAACTTTTATTTCATGTACACATAATACAAATTCATTGGAAAGCTCTCCCAAATCTATCATTTCTTGAAAGCCCATTGGGGCCTTAGTGGGCCTGAATTTTGTTGTCTTTTGGTACCTCTGCGAGTTACACGTGTAGGCATAAATCATAGATCATCTTCTGCAACTCAGCAGAGTGAAGTAACGTCATCGATTTCAAGCATGGACCCTTTGCATGAATAAATTAACAATTGTTGTTACGTCCATTATTATTTGATCAGCAGAATCCTAGCTTGCTTGTGACATTAGTATTTGAAAAAAAGAAAAGAATAAAAATTGCGTCAATATTGTATAATTCATGTTTTTATTAAAAAATAAGAAGAGTTCACGTTCATATAAGTTATTAGATCTTAAATATTTCGAGTTCCATTGACTAATATAATCTGTTACCCTTTTGAAATCTTAAACAATAAAAAAATTAAGACGTGATGATTTTTTTTTTTGGGTAGAGTCTTGAAGGCCTAATCATTGTAACGTCGCTGATCCGACAATTAAATTTTTGTAGTATTGTTCGGTCTCATTCAAGAATAAACTCCTGTCCTGTCTTTTTGATTAGGAAAGAAGTGGACCCGTAATAGATTATATTCAAATTGCATTTGTCAGTTGAGGCTTTATAATCAAAAAGATTAAATTATTCCATATTTCCCTTGAAAGTTACTATTGATTCCTCATTTTAAAAAAAAATGATGCTTTAATCTTTCCATAAAGTGTGAATTTAACTTGATTTTTTTTTTCTAGATATTATAAGTTGACTAGGATTTTTTGTAGCAAAGGTTGCATGTACTTTATTTATAAATTTTATTAATTTTGGGAATAATCGTTTTATTTATTCAACCGTCAGATCAATGCGCCTCTAGGCTGTAGCCTTGTTGTCTAGTGGCTCAAGGGACTCATTTCCTCCAAATAAAGACAGATATTTCTCAAATAATGGAAGCACAAATTTTCAAATTAGTACTCCATAAATTTTTGAATTGTACTATAAAATTATTTGTAAAAGTTGTAATAATTTCAAAAACCTTAATATCAATATTAATTATCTTTGAATTGATAAAAAGTTGGGTTTAGTGTTCCATGAAAATTGCGTTTGAATTCTTTTCGAAAGCTTCATCTAAATGATATATTAGTTTTAAATATTTCTCTCAATATTTTACTAAGTTAAATATATTCACATTTTCTCATCCTACTCTCTTATTCCAACCACATTAAATATATTCTCTTGAATGTAAACTGAGCTATCAATTGTAACCAACAGAACATTATCAAACGGTACACGCTATATTTGATTTGTTATAAAATTATACAAAGAAATCAAATGCCTTATTTTTTATTTGGATAATTTCACCCTTTAGTGTTAAACATTCAATATTTATCATAAATATAATTCAAGAAAATTAAAAATTAAATTTATTTCATATACTATAAAAATAACAAATAAAAATTTATATTAAATAATATAATTATATTTAATGAAACTCTATTTAAAAAGTTTATTAACATAATTTTATTTTATAATTAGTTTAATTTAATTTGTTTCTAAATAAATTATGCTATAATACAAATAATTTCATAATTAATATATAATAATTTTCAAAATTTATTTTGAAGAACAAAAAAAATAGAGTTGCCTCCACCGCTGTCGGCCCGTATCATTTCAATTCAAGAGTTAGATGAAAATTATAACAAATTGACAATCTATATGTTGAAACAACTTATTTGATTGAAATATTTGATATTTTATTTGAAACTAAGATAGCCTAGATAATTTTTAAATTTGTTTTAACCACACTTAAGAAAAATAATTTTATTTTTTCACTTATATGACATTATAAAGGATTGATCGTTGGCCGTCAACTCCAACAGTATCAACAGTGACATCTCATGTGCAAGATGATGCAGCAGTAGTGACAATAATGGTTGTCCGATGACTATTAAATTTGTATTTTTATTTTTGAGATTAAAAATAAATAAAGTGATTTTTATTAAATTATTTCAATTATTGCTTTAACTTTCACTAATACAAAATTAATTATCTACAACATCATATTGATAAAATAAAATTATAAATAATAATTATTTAATAACATTAAATAAGCTAATAAAAGATTGAAGGGGTAATTTTAAATGTTTCAACTTTCAATAGAGGAGGAATTTAAATTCATTACACTATAGTGTAGAATTTAAATTTTACAGTATGATGTATATTAAATTCTAATGGAAATTAAAATCTTATAAATTATGGTAATCAAACAAAGAAAACAAGAAAGAAATTTAAATTACATTTCTTTTCCACTTTCCCTCTTTCCAACTAAACATTACCTTAGGATGGTCCATTTGGAATTATTTTTAGAAAGCTTAAAAGTTATTTTTAAATATAAAAAATTAATTTTAAAAATTTTTAAATTTTTTTAGAAATCATTTTTTGACAGAATCATCTCGTTTTACATTAGATTTTTAAAAGTTGGGTGGGTACCCTTTTAAAATTTAATTTTAAAAATTAATTTTATACTTAATACAATTCTACGTATATCCTCATATATATTATAAAAATTTTAAATTATTCTTATTAATTAAAAATGAAATAATTAACTTTAAAGAGATTATTATTATTATTATTATTATTATTATTATTATGATGTCTGTGAAATAAAAAATAAAATTAATACTATAAAGTATTCATTATAGTTATCAATCATTATACACAAAATAAAAAAATTATACATGTTTATAAATGTGTAAATAAATTTTATTTAATATTATGTTCAACTTAATTTTTTATAATCTTATAATAATTTAATATAAGATTTATTAAACACATAAGACTGTTTTATAAAAATAAATTTTATGAAACCTTTAAATAATTCTCTTCCTAATTGATTATTTTTATAACATAATTAATAGAAATTATTTTAAAATTTATAATATTACTAAATTAGCTCTTAATCACGCGGTCACTAGTTACTTTATATGCATCTGACTATATTATTAAAATTTTCTTTTAATACCGTAGTAAATTAGATCCAAGTTAATTTTTTTTAAATGATTTATTGAAATAAATTTAAGAATAGAAGAAAATGCATGCATTGTGTGTGGTTTCTTTTCTTGACTTATCAACTACCATGAGAACTTCTCTGGAAGCAAAATTGTGTTGTGCCTCTGACCACCGGAAAATGCAAAAAATAAAAATAATAAAAAAAATTGATATGCTTATTATTTTTTGCGTTCATAATCACAACAGTCCCACTATTCGCGAACCGTTTGCTGCCACATGGGCAAGCGGTCCCCACCTCCGAGTATTTATTTATTCAAAAAGGTTTGCGCGTCACGCATGACAACAACAGTTTCGGATGAAGAAAACGACACGTGTAGGCCATCCACCAGGTAACAGTGCAACTCTCGAGGCTCAAAAAAATAGTTTCCGATCACATCATCATCGCCTGCCGCAATCTTCTACTACGCTTCCTACGTTACACCTCCCTCACTCATGCATCTGGGAGTTGTACTCTTTGACAATTCTACACTACAATTATAAATTAACATATCTGTTTTAGAATAATTTGATAAAAAATTCACCCATGTAGTTTGGAAAGTAAGAGAGTTACTTAGACCTACAACAATGAAAAGATTATTTTGTCATAATAAAAATTCAAGGAGACTTAATAGAGTCTTTCAAGTTCTTTTATAACACATTTGTTATTATTACCACAAAAATATTTGAGGACAAAATTACAAATACATCGATTATTAAATTGCATAAAATCAATTCCACGGATGATAATTTAGCATACTTAAGTATCTATTTCTGTCTAATGTCAAAGGTAAGCCACAAATTATAATTTGGTAATTTCCCTAGTGTCAAGGTACAAATATAAGAAGCACAAAACTTTCCCCCTTATAATGAGCAAGGCAGCAGCAAATAAAAAGAGAAAAACAAAAGTAGCAGCCAATATAGACTAACCACGTGGCAAACCGACCCCCACTCTCGTCTGCACCGAAAACATAACAACCAAAACGTTGGCCAACGCGGGCAGGCTTTCGAGACTCTCCACTTATATAATAAGACGTGCTCGTCTTTGCCAAATCCTCACAGCTCCTGAAATTCTTTTTCGTTTACATATCTGTTTTCTTATCTCTTCCATCGATCAAACAAACGCCAAAAATAATTTTTTAAAAAATAAAATCAAATGGAGGGCGTCACGCTGACGGGATTGCTGAATCAGGTGTCCGATCAATTTCCTTCGAAGAGAGCTCTGTCGGTTTCGGGGAAATTTGATTTAACGTACTCAAGGATTCATGAACTCGTTGAACGTGCAGCGTCGAGGCTGGTGGCCGCCGGGATTAAAGCCGGCGACGTCGTTGCGCTCACCTTCCCAAACACCGTCGAGGTTCGATTTTATTTTATTTTATTTTATTTATATTCATAATTTCATTGTACTTGTTTAATTTAATTATTCAAAGATCTTCAAACCGTCAAACGTATGTGACGTGTCGGTCCTATCTATACAATATTAAAATAAATATGGAACGTTTACGTTATTGATATTAGTAATTATTTTATATCGATTGGCGAACCTATTTTAACAATCGGGCGTATTCTGTCTTTTCTTCTGGAATTAAGTTGGGTACTAATGTGATACAAATGTATTATTTTTGTCCTAGTTCGAGAAATCGTAAGATTACTGGGCACATTATTATTATTTCAAGAAAAATGACGTAATTTATTTTCTTCTGATAATTGCAGTTTGTAATTTTGTTTGTGGCCATAATTCGAGCACGAGCCACAGCTGCGCCGCTCAACGCCGCGTACACTCCAGACGAGTTTGAGTTCTATCTATCGGACTCACAGTCAAAGCTCTTATTGACCCCAGCTGAAGGAAACGCGGCGGCTCAAGCCGCGGCTTCAAAGCTGAGCATCTCACACGCCGTGGCTACTCTCCAAGACGCCGACTCGGAACTGACTCTTTCCCTCGCTCACTCCGATTCGGACACCAATGCGGTCAGCAAACTTACCAACGACCCGTCCGACGTGGCGCTCTTTTTGCACACCTCCGGCACTACGAGCCGGCCTAAAGGCGTGCCGCTGACGCAGAATAACTTGGCTGCTTCTGTTAACAACATCAAATCGGTTTATAAACTCGCTGAGTCGGACTCGACCGTTATTGTCCTCCCCCTATTTCACGTCCACGGCATGTTAGCCGGCTTGTTGAGCTCTTTTGCAGCGGGAGCCGCTGTCGCTCTTCCAGCCGCCGGCAGATTCTCGGCTTCAACATTTTGGCATGACATGATTAAATACAACGCCACATGGTACACCGCGGTCCCCACCATCCACCAAATCATCCTTGACCGCCACGTGGCAAAGCCGGAACCAGTTTACCCAAAGCTCCGTTTTATTCGGAGCTGCAGTGCGTCGTTGGCGCCAGTTATATTGTCCCGGCTCGAGGAGGCATTTGGTGCGCCAGTATTAGAGGCTTATGCAATGACTGAGGCAACCCATTTGATGTCATCTAACCCGCTACCTGAGGATGGCCTGCACAAGCCCGGATCAGTGGGTCGACCCGTGGGTCAAGAAATTGCGATTTTGGATGAAACTGGTGTGCCACAAGAAGCAGGAGCCAGCGGTGAGGTCTGTATCAGGGGACCAAATGTGACCAAGGGTTATAAAAACAACCCGGAGGCCAATAAATCCGCTTTCCTATTCGGATGGTTCCATACCGGCGATATTGGGTATTTTGATGCGGATGGCTATTTGCATCTCGTGGGTCGGATCAAGGAGCTTATAAACCGTGGAGGTAATTTGCATGGACCCGTTTCTTTATTTTTGCGAAATTTATCTGAAGAGGGTCTCGAATTTTCTACTTTATGGCTTTGACTGTAGAATGCAATTTAGCCTGATTATACTTTCCCCTGTAAAAAGTTTGTTAGTGATCCCAGAAATTCATTGCCATCTTGGTTAAGCTTAGTAGACTAATTTCGGTGAATAGTCAATTTAAGCTTTAATTCAACGTTTTATTATTGTCACAATTGCACTTTTCTATTTTTATTTTCTAATTTCTTAGAGAAAATTGAAACAGTTGGTGGACGATTGAAAATTATTAAAAATAATTGACCTTTTGTTTGGGTTTTGTTTATATTCAATATTAGGCGAGAAGATATCACCGATTGAAGTGGATGCAGTCCTCCTGTCCCATCCTGACATTGCTCAAACCGTTGCTTTTGGAGTCCCTGACGACAAATATGGCGAAGAGGTAATTTTCAAAATGAAATATTTGACCTCCTATTTTGTTTTGACAAATGTCTTCTTTTGCGTCGTCGATGTTAGTGATCCCACGCGCTCACACGTAATATTGAAGTGGAGCCACACACGTTGGTTGCACAAACATATATGTCAAATAGAGGCAAAATCTTTGAAGGCCCACGTCGATGGATGCCTTTACTTGAAAGCAACCACGGTTCTAGAAAGTTATAGGTTTTAAGGTTCTGTGTGATTTTGTGTTATTATTATGCAAGAAAGCTTTTTTGGTGTGCAGTTGTCCACCAAAAATATATATATTTTGAGAGGAAAAAACAATTTGAATTATGTCAAAGAATAATTTTTTGAGGGTATATTTGAGCAAAGAATTTAAAGGCCAGTCACTGAATTTTTTTTTTTTTTAAACGTTGTAGATTTCTTTAGTTAATTTAACAATATTCGTGATTTTGATTTGTTTCGGATGGCTTCCTGTGGCCAACAGATAAACTGCGCTATAATTCCTAGAGAAGGATCGAACATTGATGAGGAAGAGGTGCTGAGGTTTTGCAAGAAAAATCTTGCGGCGTTTAAGGTTCCGAAAAGAGTTTTCATCACCAATGAACTCCCGAAGACAGCCAGTGGGAAGATTCAACGGCGAATTGTATCGGAGCACTTCCTTGCTCAGGTATCCGCAGCCAAGGTTCCCAAATTTGGAGCCTAAGCAGATATGCCAGGAAGGGAGAAATTTTGCTTTACTCATTGGCAGACACGCTTGGGAAAATTGATGTGATTTCTGTTCTTGTTCACCGTGTAATCGTCACATTCACCGCCCATAATTTTTTACCTTTTTTCTTTTCCGGTTTTGTTTCTGTAACGACAATATTCAGCAGAGACTAATTCATTCATTAATTAAATATAAATTAGAATGAAAATAAAAAATAAGGATTAAAATAAATTATTTATTTAAATTATAAAAATTAAAATTAAAATAAATTATGTTATATTAATATATTTATTTTATTTTATAATTAAAATTAAAATAAATTAAATCGTAATAAATTATTAATAAATATTTAATGAATTATTATAATAATTGATATTTTATATTTTAATTATAGTGATTATTTATTAAATAATTATAATTATTAAATATTGATAATATTTTTGTTAATAAGGTATTAATATATTAATTAATAATTAATTAATTAATTAATAATATATGAATTGATTATAATAATTATTAACAACAAAAAATATAAGAATTAATTATAATAGTTATGTTAATGATTATTATGATAATATATTAATTAATTAATTATAATAATAACATATTAATTGTTGTGATTATTTATTTAAAATTATAATTATTAATATATGTTTAATAATAATTTATTAACATATTAATTAATTATAATATATGAATTAATTATAATAATAATATTACTAATTATTATATTAGTATATTAATTAATTAACAATAATAATAAAAATATTAATTATTGTAATTATTTATTTAAAAATTATAATTATAAATATATTTTTGTTAATAATATATTAATATAATATTATTATTATTATTTATTATTTTATAATATTAATTAATTAATTAAAATTATAAAAATATATTAATTTTTATAAAAATATTTTTATAAATTAAAATATCATTAAGAGTAAAATAAAAATTCAAAAAATGAAATATTAATTCTGATCTCTCTTATAAAAATCAATCTTTCATTTTTTATTTTTAAATATTAATATACCCCACAATTTTAATTTTAATTCTTATTCTATTTTTACTAAATAAACACTATTTACTATTTAATTTCAGATTTCAATTTCCTAATTTAAAAAATGAACGCACCCTTTATAAGGTATACGACTTGAGATCCCATCATTGTTTGCTGTGTATATGCTTTAACCTATCATGATAATTCGCATTCGACTAACAACAAATGCTCTAAATAAAAACACCAGAAATCTTCTCCTAATCCTAATAAAAACTTGTAGCACCACAAAACACTAGAAAAAGCCGGTATTGCTGAGTTACATAATGTGTTACCCAATAACACAAAAGAGACAACTACACTAAAACCTCATTTATAGAATTAGCCATCCAAGAGGATTAAGGCCAAAATCCATTAAATAAACTCCCATCAACTGAAACACCAAGGAGGTTATTGTGGGAACCTGGCAACACAAATAGCACACATAAAGATAATGTCGAAGGAAAAAAGCACAGCATATAGGAGCAGAATATCATCTAATTGTGAATCCCATTTCACCAGCCAGTTACTAACTATGGTAAACAAGATTATAACTGATACTCTCTAAACTACAACACCATAACCAAACAGAAAAAACACGGGCCAAGAAGGCAGGGACATCACCATAATCCAACACCCAAACAAGGTGTTCAGGTAAAAGGTTAAAAAAGAGGGGGGGAAAAAACATAAGCTCCACTTAAATT
This sequence comes from Aegle marmelos, assembly GCA_030449875.1. Taxonomy (NCBI): domain Eukaryota; kingdom Viridiplantae; phylum Streptophyta; class Magnoliopsida; order Sapindales; family Rutaceae; genus Aegle; species Aegle marmelos. The sequence goes on along the minus strand of JASUUL010000022.1, from coordinate 6,596,367 downwards.
GCAACAAACTGAACAGCAATACACAGATCATATACCAATCATTACTAGACTTCCTCTTGTGCTTCCTCCTCATCATCATACTCATAATCCTCCTCTGCAGTTGCATCTTGATATTGTTGGTACTCAGAAACCAGATCGTTCATATTGCTCTCCGCCTCAGTAAACTCCATCTCATCCATACCCTCTCCAGTGTACCAATGCAGAAAAGCCTTTCTGCGGAACATGGCAGTGAACTGTTCACTCACCCTCCTGAACATTTCCTGTATTGAGGTGGAGTTACCAATGAAAGTTGATGCCATTTTGAGACCAGTTGGAGGGATGTCACAGACGGTAGACTTAACATTGTTGGGAATCCACTCAACAAAGTATGATGAGTTCTTGTTCTGCACATTGATCATCTGTTCGTCAACCTCCTTGGTGCTCATCTTGCCACGGAACATAGCAGAAGCAGTCAAGTACCGACCGTGTCGAGGATCAGCAGCACACATCATGTTTTTAGCATCCCACATTTGTTGAGTGAGCTCAGGAACAGTGAGAGCCCTGTATTGCTGTGATCCACGAGAGGTGAGGGGAGCAAATCCAACCATGAAGAAATGCAGACGAGGGAATGGGATCAGATTAACAGCTAGCTTGCGAAGATCTGAGTTGAGTTGACCCGGAAAACGAAGGCAACAGGTCACACCACTCATGGTGGCAGAAATAAGGTGATTCAAGTCTCCAACTAAATTCAAACAAAAAAACTTATTAGACCAATATAACTTCCACAATAACATTACACAAATGAAAATTAACATTACAACAATGCATGTTAACAGATAAATGAACCTTAAATTTGGAGACAAAAATTAGCAAACTGTCAGATTCTCTACAATAACTAATTAATCACAAAGAAAAAGAAAAATATAAAGAAAATTATCCAGACATCTTACAATTGAGACCCAAGTAGATTCCAGACCCCAAGATCAAGGGATCAACTAGTGGAAAATAACTGTATATTTTTTATACGTCAACAAGATCCCACAAAATAACTGGTCTACACAAAGCATTATGATTTTATGAGCCATCACACTCACAAGTAACAAGAAACAGACAATAAAAAATTGAAAACTGACATTAGGCAGAAATCCTACATCAGTTTCAGTGGCTGTTTCAAATCAGAAAATGCAGTTTACAGAAAGGAAAAATAATATAAAACTTACAGCTAGGAGTGGTGAGCTTGAGGGTCCTGAAGCAGATGTCATAGAGAGCCTCATTATCCAAAACCATACATTCATCAGCATTTTCAACTAGCTGGTGAACAGAGAGTGTTGCATTGTATGGTTCAACAACAGTGTCTGACACCTTTGGGGATGGAAACACTGAGAAAGTGAGCATCATTCGATCTGGATACTCCTCCCTGATCTTCGAAATGAGAAGTGTTCCCATTCCCGATCCAGTACCACCTCCCAGCGAGTGACACACTTGAAATCCTGTAAACAGGAACAAATGCTTAGAATTCTACACACTGACAATCAATTTGCATATGTAGCAGCCAATTTATATTTATTAAAAAATCTGCTCAATTTTTGTGGTAACAAAAAAATAAAAATAAACTTGCTCGAGATTACTATAATAGCACAACATGGAACAACTGAACAATCAATTCTAAAATTACTGCTTTATTTTTCATTTCAAGGGAGAAATAAAAGCATTCAAAAATAAAATAAAACTGCATCCAAACAAGGCCTTAACTGAATGGATCTGTGACATAATTCAAGTAACATAACTCCAATTTTCTTCAGAACAATCAATACACGTAGATCCACTATTTTCAGTTCGTCTTTAAGCAAAATCAAGTTTAAAAATGCCAAACAAGCCTTAAACCCAAAAAAAGAAAAGCACGTAATACTAAAAGCACGCCCACTTAAAAGTACCTTGCAAGCAGTCACAGTTCTCAGCTTCCTTGCGAACAACATCAAGCACGGAGTCAATCAACTCAGCGCCTTCAGTGTAGTGACCTTTGGCCCAGTTATTTCCGGCCCCGGACTGCCCGAAAACGAAGTTGTCGGGCCTAAAAATCTGCCCGTACGGCCCGGATCTTACGCTGTCCATGGTCCCTGGCTCCAGATCCATGAGCACGGCGCGTGGCACAAACCGCCCGCAGCTCGCTTCGTTGTAGTACACATTCACTCTCTCCAGCTGCAGCTCGTTGTCGCCGTTGTACCTCCCCGTTGAGTCGATGCCATGCTCGGCGCACACCACCTCCCAGAACTTGGCTCCGATCTGGTTGCCGCATTGGCCTCCTTGAATGTGAAGAATCTCACGCATCTTGTCAAGCGAGTGAGAGAGCGATCGAGAGTTTTGCGATTTGGTTTGTTTGTATTTTTGTTTGAGAGCGGACTGAGCGAGAGAACAGAGATGATATCTGCAGCGAGAGGGAACAGGTGGTATTTATAGTGGGGAGATGACGGAGTGAGTTTGCCGTTAGTTTTGGGTTGTATTGACGGGGAAAAGTGACGGGGACGTTAGTTTAAGGGGGAATTTTGAATTTTGAAATTTTCGGAATAGGAGAAATGGAAAATATTTTGGTGTGGTTCTGGGGAGTTCACGCGCTCTGATGCGGGGAGTGGGTGAACGCGACTGTGGCATGTGGGGAAGAAAGAAAAGGAGAGAAGATAGAGTTGTGTGTCTGCGTACTTGCGCAGGACGCAGCAAAAGTGGGCACGTGATTTATCATGTGACCCACACTTTGAATAAATTCTCAATTTCTCATAAAGAAACAAGTTTATTACCCTTCTTTATAAAATAAAAATTTTTTCGAGGAAAAAATAAAGATAACAACGAATTTCCATCCTCAAGAGAAAACAAAATTGCAATGTTACTCAAATATTATTACAATGGGGTATTTTAATTCGGGAGTGTTTTATAATTCAAATTTTATTAACTTAACGAAAAAAAATTCAAATTTCAAAGAGTTGTTGTATTGAAAATATTATGCATGGCTCGTTTTATTTTATTATTAGAATATTATAAAGAATAAATGGACAGTTAAGAATCAACGTTATTGTTTTTTTGTGCCCAAATTCATGTTGTCATATTCTAACCCTTTGATCCTTGGGGTCCGTTAGGTACATATTTTTTACTTTTTAACCATATTTTACAATTTACATGATAAAGATATCATATTGGAAAAAAAATGTAGGACAATGAATGTATTATTAATAGAAGAAAAATGATAACAAATTAAATGAAATAAATGTATATTAATAAAATGAGTTTTTATATTTAAATTTAAATTATGTGGTTGCTATTTATTTCTATTCGTAAAATATATCATAATGGTATATAAATAATATGATTTGAGTTCTGTTTACATAGAGATAATAAGTCATTTGATTTTTACCTAAAATAATTGAAAAAAGTAATATAATTTATCGAATAAAAAAAAAAGCTCTTGAATTATTTTGTGGGATTACTAATTTTGAAATGATGGATTGAATATATCATTTTCTCTAGATACAATATAAAAGATACATTTATTTTGTGTAAATAATAATAATATAATCAAAAGTTTATAAAACCATTGATAAAGACATGTAAATAGCAGCTTTGCAGGGAAAAACAATCATACCAAACGTGTCCTGTACTCGAGCTAGAATTGGCTCAGCGAAACGGCCGTGGCCCGCTATATTCAGAAATTAGAAGAAAGCAAAGGCTTGCTTCTATGGACAAAAAGAACAGGAGGCAAAGTTGTCATCAATTCTGACGTGAATCAAGTGAGAGCAGATATATCCATCGCCGTAGATGCCTTCACCACAAAGCTAAGAATGCCACCCTTCTTAAATTTTTCTAATGATGGCTTCATCTCCACAACTTGACTACCAGAGACTTATCATTGCTGCAAAAATTGCTCAATTTTATGATTAAATATGCAGTTATTTGAATTACTGGTGAATACCTTTAAATCCGTGAGCTTGTGTGTGTGTGTGTGTGTGTGTGTATCGGAAGCAAACTCCACTGAAGATAAAACTTTGAATAAAGCACAGCGCGTATAATCAATAGAGGTTTCGAGGTTCCATCACTGCCACGCCCAATAGCCCATGGCTGGTGAAGTATTACCACTTTCTATCATTGTTGCACATCAAACATTCTTTGGATGCACGACATTGATTTGGGACCCTCCATGCTTCTAATATTTGCCAAGTTCTAGTGCAATTTGAGCAACTAACATCTATGCGCATACAAGGCTTGCTCGTACTCTCATCTATTGAAGTCAATTTCTAAGAACTAATGAGAGATTTAAGCGTATTTTTATATCCCACTAACGAATCCCGCTTGGATTTAAATGAAGCCAATCAATTCAAAATCGAACTAAAAAATTATGCAAAGAAATCACTTGGGCAAAAAAGAAAAAAAATTATAAAACTACCCAATGTGATTCTATTTCATGAAAGATATCACAGTTTGAGTCATTTCGGATTTCAGAACTTGGGGGAACTTATTCGATTGGATTAAGATGGCTTAGGTGTTTACGATTTTTAGCAATTTGTAGGGACCAAATCCGTAAGGACCAAACCCAAAGGTGAGTGCCTCGGTGGCAAAGGCACCTATTCGTCTAAACTCTTGTGCAACGATTAAGATCTCGAAATGCGGACACATGCAATGAGATCATCCGTAGACGATTTCCATCCCTCTCTAAAACCTTTTCGCTTTCGCCTCCAATCGAACGAACCAAGCTTTGCCTCAAACCCCTCTTCCGTTCCAGGAGCCTCAAGCCCTTCAGCGCATCACTCTTTCAAGCCAAAATGGTCAGCAAGAGACAAAGAGAAGCCCGCAAGCGATTCAAAGAATCCCACCCTGAGCAGTTCCCAAAGCCAGAGCCAACAGCCCCAAAAGACCCGAGCAAGAAGAAGAAAAAAGGCAGCAAATTCAAGCGCAAGAAGGCAGGATCCAAAGACCCAAATCGTAATAACAAATCCATTAAAAGGGTTTCTACAAGACGTCCACTCAGGGTTGCTGGAATGAAGCCTGGTGAAAGCTGCTTTATATGTAAAGCTAAAGACCATATTGCCAAACACTGCCCTATGAAGGCTGAGTGGGAAAAGAACAAGGTCCCTTTTTTCGTTTTGAGTTTTATTCATCGCGGTATTTTAAGAATCAAAAGTAATGGCATGTGATTGAATTTGTATTTTAAGAATCAAAAGTAATGAGCAAAACTTGAGTCAATGGGTTGGTATCAATTTGCTCACGGCGTTCCTTTTTGTGCGTCTGTGATGTTTTGCAGATATGTTTGCTTTGTCGACGACGTGGGCATACTCTCAAGAATTGTCCTAGTAAGAAGGATGAGACTGAGAGCACCAAGTTGTGTTACAATTGCGGCGAAGCCGGCCATTCACTTGCTCAATGTCCCCAGCCACGTCAAGATGGTATTGTGCCAATCTGTTGGTTTAAGTATGCTTTATGTTGCCTTACGTTTGCCATTTGATGTGTTTAGCAAATCGTTTTTTTTTTAATGGACCTGTAGTTAGTCTGTCTAGCTACCTCAAACAATTCAGTTGATTGCTTGTTTCTGAATGCAGGATGCAGCAAGAAATTGTATAAGCAATAGCATATATTTAAAGATTACATAAAAATCATGGTCAGAAAAATAATTCTGCGTTGCTTTAGTCATTCCTGTTCGTAACATATGCTTTGCTGGAGGTCATAATTGTTAATTTAATTGTTAAAGCTTGATTCTTCATTGATGGCTAACTTACAGATGAATAATATACCATAACTTTTTTTTTTTTCCCTACTCTATTTGGACAAATGAAATTGCTTTAAATAAATAATGTAAGTCTTTAAAACATTCTGTCATAGATGGCGTCATTCCAAGAATTACTTTTTCTTGCATGTACATATGAAACTCAACACCCTAGAAATTGAGCATGATAAGCTTTCTTGTATGCGGATGAGAATACAAAGCAATACTTTCTTTAAGCAGATGCAGATTTCATTTCAGTTGTAAATCACTAGGGCTTGAAAGGATATCCTACATCATGTGGCAATCTGTAACGTGAGAACACTATTTTAGTCTTAGAAGGAAATCCTTTTTTAGGAAAGTTGCTTGGGGGATATCCTATGGATGAATTTTCTAAAAGGAGGATTTTGTCTCTCTGTTTTGCTCTTTCTCGCTCTTATCTGTTTTATATTTGGGGTGGCCCCTAGTCACAAAAAATGTTGATTAAGTTCTTTGTTTACATTCTTAACCTTTTAGCCACTATTCAAATTTAAGCTCTCCGTCATTTTTTGCTGTGAAAAATGATCTTTTCTTTATTTCTGTAGGTGGAACCAAATTTGCTAGTTGCTTCATTTGTAAAGAACAAGGACACTTAAGCAAGAACTGTCCTCAAAATGCTCATGGAATCTACCCAAAGGTAAGTCATCCATTGGATGTTAGTTATAATGTAACAGAGGATGGACCATGGTCTTGTTGAGTGACCCATCAAACACTTTGCCTAAGTTGACTGCAACTTGGCTACAGTTTCTTTCGTTAGAATGAAGACCATCATATTTTTGCTAGAGTGGCCATGGACAACTTAGCATTCTCTTCATGTTGAATCTTAAATATTTGGATTATGGCTCTTTCTTAGGGTGGCTGTTGTAAGATATGTGGTGGTGTAACACATTTGGCAAGGGATTGTCCTAATAAAGGCATTCAAGGTTTTGCTGCTGCTAGTAAAGAAGGTAATGCATTCAACTTCTCATTCCTATTTCTAAGCCTTATTCCAATTATGTTCAATCAAATGTTACGTTCATTTACAATAATGCATTTCTGAGTATGACAAGTAGCTACACAGACACGTCAACGCTGTTTTCATTTAATGATCTACAATTTTTGGAGCACTGTAGTATATAAATTGAACTTTGTGTCAATTCTTTAATGAGTGATTTTAAAGAATTCTGCTTGGGTTCTTTTACAATAATGATTTATCTGGCAACCAAAATCCAATTTACTTATGAATTCAATGTAAGATTCCCAATCTGGAAATGTAGAATGGTGTATGAGAACTGAATCAGATTGATCAAATGATTGTCTGACAATTTATCCTTGAAAACAAGAACTATTGAGTAAATTGATTGGAAATTAGAGATTTTGTCAATTTCTTTCCCTTCTAAAAAAGCTACCAACCATTGGGAAAATGGAATTCCTTAGATCTAATCTATAAAGAATTTTAGACAGCCCCCTTTTTGTTATAACCTCAAGTTATAAGACAGAGGAAGTCAAATGTCTTAACTATTATTAAGTCCTGCTGAGCTTTCATGTCTACAAGTGTCATTTATGAAAGCATCATGTTCTCCGAATCCTATGATATGACATGTCTTTCACTTGGTTTCATCTCTTGATTTCAGCAATGGCGAGAGGAGAAAGGCCGACAGGGCAGGTGACCAAATTTACCAGCGGTGATGATCTTGAAGACGACTTTTTGACAGAAGAAACAAATATGAGTAGCAAAGACAAGTCTTCTACATCAAAAGTTGATTCTACATCTGATTCAACCAATGCCAAAGTAAAACAGAAGAAGAAACCAGGGCCTAAAGTGGTGAATTTTGTTGAATGAAAAAACCATCTTGTGAAACAATTCACAAACCTCTTTGTGATCTGCTGTAAGAGTTGATAGCTCTATTCATTACTACATCAGCATTTGGACACTTACAGAAATTTTGATCGACCCTAGCCACCTTGCCATTACATCAGCCACCTTGCCATTACATCAATCATAGTTAATTCGATTGTGATCGCATCATCTGAACTTTCAAGCCAAAATGGTCAGCAAGAGACAAAGAGAAGCCGGCTAAGGTGGATAGTCTAATGATAGATTTGGCTGGATTCCAGCTAAGGTGGTACACACCATATTTTTATTTTCAGAAATGCTGGTTACAACGTATTGCATCAAATTATTTTAGTGGTGATATATTTTGGACATCGAACCATCCAAGAGTTGAAAGGGTATAGAGTAGGAAAAGATTTTGAGTCTCCTGGGTAGAAATTAATAGATATTTTGATGGTGCAACGACAGAGTCGATCCGAGAAGTTCCGGTGAATGTTTTATTATAAATATCAATAAATTGGTAAGGTAATATTAAAAAAGAAAATATCCTTTACATAGCAGTGCAAATAATGGACCTTATTGAGATGACGCGAGAAAATTAGCCTTTCAGGGTTCGAATTCTGCTCATAATAAGTTAAAGACGGGAATAGACTTAAATTTTGGTCTTCTTTCATTTAAAGAACGTGCTTTAGGCTTCGGTACCTCCCATTTTAGACAATGAAGTGAAGGCTGTTTATTTTGCTGATAAAAGCAAGCAACCGAAAATATTTGGCCATGCAATACAATCTCATAAGGTTCATCGTGTATTGTTTCTAGCTTAGATTTTATACGCACACGCCCACATTGAGTTACGCATAACATTAGAACAATAACATGCATAAGTTTTGGCCCCTAGCCATGGACATAATCAGAGCCTCGAAAGCTCAAGGAATTCTCAGCCCTTGTTTTATCCCTCAAAAATCTCTAATTCCACCGCATTCTTCTCTAACTTTCATGTCTCCCTCAAATTAAGGATCTTTGTTATCCTCTTCTCCGTTTTTCCACTTTCATATTTATCTTCTTCCTCATTTTTCACAGGGTGCCTGTCTCTTATCCCCCAGACAAGCAACATGGTACCTCTCTCTCTCTCTATCTTTATCTTTTTGTATATGAATTTGATCTTTTTGCTGATTATATAACAAATTAAAAGAAATGCAAAAAAAATTAAAATTCACGGACATTGTTGGCTAGAAATAGCAGATCTCAATTACATTTGGTTTCAATGCGATTACGCTCTAGACAGGTGATAAATTTGCGATTGCATTGTAGCTTGAAAGCTGCAGCTACGATGACTCTTCGCTCTTAGGCAGGTACAGAACTATGTTGAGGCTTGGAAAAGATAGCGGCTTAGGCTGAAATTTATGTCAATTCCAGAGCGCTTTATTGTGTGACTCTTATTACTTTCACACCGTTGCACCCATTGAACCAAATTCTGGTTCTGCCTCTAAGGCTACAGATTGGCATTTGCATTGTTCAATGCCATTCAGAAATGTCAGTTTTGTTATAGCTATAACTCATTTTGGTATATGGAACTTGCTTGACCATTAGAAAAAAAAATTTCTAATGCTAGAAAGTAAAATCAAGCAGTCACTCATAACATTATGTTTAAACTTTGGGATCCATACATTTTCATTTTTGTTTCAAGCAGAGAAAAAAAAAACATTGATCTTATGTTTATGTGTTGGTGATATGTGAAATTGGTTAGGCGAATGCAGCATCTGGAATGGCGGTGCATGATGACTGTAAGCTGAAATTTATGGAACTAAAAGCAAAGAGGAACTATCGATTCATCATATTCAAGATCGACAATCAGCAGGTTGTGGTAGAGAAGCTCGGTAGCCCTGGTGACTCTTATGATGATTTCACTACCTCTCTTCCAGCCGATGAGTGCCGCTATGCTGTCTATGACTTTGATTTCATCACTCATGAGAACTGCCAGAAAAGCAAAATTTTCTTCATTGCATGGTAACTCAAATTTGTAGCAGTTTTTCAATTACATATTCACACATTCATCCTTGTCTTCACTCTTCTTTAATTGACTTTTATAAACAGTCTTAATATTAAAGAAATCACTAATTGTCAAGTATAAGTTGATTGATTATTTTTAAATAATAGTTGCCAAGTGAAATGGGTGTTTACTAAAACTTTAGCAATCGTGTTTTGAAGGTGGTACCACATTTCCTTTCTAGATTTTTTTTTTTAAGTTTCTTATAATTCATAATTACAATGAATTGGAATCACTAACTATTAATTACGAGCTGATAGATATATAATTTACATACATTAGCTGCTGCATTACTAAGAAAAAATGACAATAAATAAACAGAGGTTTTGGTAAGTTTTAGTTGACGTGTTTTTAGAATAAGTAAAACACAACCATTACAAACATAATCGAGGTTGATTTATGTGGTATTTGTAATTGCAGGTCTCCGGATCCATCAAAGGTGAGGAGTAAAATGGTGTATGCAAGCTCCAAGGACAGATTCAAAAGGGAGTTGGATGGGATTCAATTTGAGTTGCAAGCCACAGATCCTAGTGAGATGAGCCTTGACATTATAAAAGGGCGTGCATTTTAGACCGCTTTTGCCTAGCTCCCATTTCTTACCTTTCATATCCAGCAATTTCTTTTTTTCCCCCATCAGTTACCATTTTGTGACCATTGTTTCTTATTTTTCTTTTTCCTTTTTCCCCTTTTGGTTGCACGCGCTTTGAAGTACGTAGTTTAATGTTTTCTTGTGAACACCATCTATCATGTGAAATACTTTTTGAATCTTTTGTACTCGTTCATCTTTGTTTCATGTGCTTTATTCTGTTTTATACTAGGAATTAAAAGAAGAAAAATACCCAAAAAAAAAAAAAGGAAGGGATTCAGTACCATCAGCTATTTATCAAAACTCATGAGTTTAATGCAAAATAGAAACAATAATAAGAGAATAAGTTACTATGGGAGTGAAATAAATCATGGTAACTAAACCTAAAATCTTACTAATTAAAACAATGTTTCAAACTCAAGAAAAATAATCTGAAAAGAATTTCTACACAGTAGCTAGGTATATATTATTGACAGAATAAATCTAATAATATAAAAAAGTAGGCATTATAGCAATGTATTTGATATTAAATAAAATAAATTAAACCTTCCTAGATTGCTTTGTCTGATTTTCCCAGTAAGCTCTTTGCCATGATTCTACTTGCAGTATTGAGTTTTCCTTTTCCCGAATAACATCATTAAGAGATGAAGGATCATAAGGTGAAGGCAAGGTGCATGGACTTGTTTCTTTAGGACTTATCACCAATGATTCCTCCATAAACTTCCTAGCTAGTCCTTCCTCAGTGCATGCCATTCTCTCTGCACAGTATTCAACAGCTCCGGGGGGTACTGTGGGCTGGTATCTCAGGAGCTTAGAGTACTGATTTAGGAGATGAAACATGTAGTCGTACACGTAATCAAACTTCAATTCTTCTTGGATGAATTTGCTCGCTGCCCTTCCCATGGCTTTTGCCTGATAAATTTGCAGAGAATATACGATTGAGACAACTAAACACTTCAAAATGTAATGTAAATCAAACTAGTAGTACTTGTACACTTAATCTAAATGTAAGTAAGTTCCCACTGATTCCCCTTATGGTAATTGTTGCAGTGAAAATTATTGAGTTCATACAACTGCGAAATACTAGTAACATACATAATTCCATCATCAAGAATTCTAAAAGTTATATAACCAGATGGCAAGACTTCCAATGAGCTAAATTGACTGCAAAAGTGAAGTTTTTCAACTTTCGATGAAGAAAACTGGGATCATACTATAATACGATTAGTTACCTTTTTCTTATGGCTGTTGCCCCAGTCAACAGCAAACTTAATTGACCTGCACTTGTCATGGTCATTTATGGGCCAGTAGTGGTGCAATGGCATCAAACCTCGTGTGTAAAAATCATAGTAATTGGGTGTCACAATCAAGGTAACAGAATCACAGGCAAGAATATATTTCTCACTAACGGACCATGCAGACCCTTCAATATAGATCTTGAACCTGCAGAAATAGTGGAATTGGAGAAACTTAATTGATCAAGTTTAGTTACAAGGAAAGCACAATCTTATTCGTAAATTGAAGATAAGGAGGTTCAAGATTGTTCACCTATCTTTGCATTGGCTAGCTAAGTCAGATTCCCTGTAACCTTCCTGCTGTTCTTTGATCCAATCCTGCAGAAAATTTACCAGGTGTCTTGAGAAAATCAACAAAATATTACAACGTAAAGGGAGAAGGAAACAGACATTGTTATTACCTGGGCAAATACACGAGCGTTCCACTCTTGCCCCTCTGAGACATTACATTTCATAAGATCCTGTCTAGTAGAAGCAACAGTAGGATTGCCCTTCCAGTAAGCATAAGGTTCCCTATCAGTCCATTTCATTCTTTTATTTCCTTCTTCCAGGTCCTTCAGCTGTGGCTCCCATGACTTTATGTTGACCTCGGGCCTGCATAATCATCAATTGCACAAAATCAGGCAATTCTCCTCATGTGTTGTTGTGCACCCCAAGCATACCGAGAGAGTATGTTGATTATACAAAGAATAGTCATTACCATCCCCAGAACGACCAATCGGGGAAGACAACATCGTATGTTCGATCATTGGCACAGTATCGAAACAAGGGAGGTGGGGCCGGAGCATCCGGCCCACAATAGTCTTTTCTTAGAACCACTGGCCAGTCAACGCAATCAAACATAAGATCCAAGTCGGGAATTTTGCCAGGGTACCTCCTTAACAACTGTAGGATACCCCACAGTGTAAAAGTGTCTCTCGACTGAAACGCCTTATTATATGTCTCCACGTAAGCCTTGCCTTTTACTATAACCAATCTAAAATTTGCAGTTTTGCGGGCTCTCTCAACCATTTCCCTCGTGATCCCAGTGCGGGCCCATGGCCTCAGATCTTCGTGAATCCAACGGAAGTATTCTGGACACGTGGAGGGCGAGGTACCGACGTTGTCTTCTTCTGGTGCGTAGCTGGTTGGGTAGGTTCCGGAGCAGGATCTTGTGTGGGTGTGGCTTCCAGCTGCAGTGCAGTTAAGCGGGTATTCTATTTTGTTGCGGGGCTTTTTTGTAATTTCTGGGTCAAATGTTTGGCTTTTTCTATCTGTTACTGCCCGATTTGTGCTGCCACCCAGAGCCTGCAATAACACAAAGCACAACGCGAAGAAAATTCGCTCATTATTATAATCTCACCTAGCAGGCCCATTACTAGAGTTCGCATATAATGTACCCAGTAGGGGGGAAAAAAAAATAAAAAATCACAATATCATCTGAGTCACCGACTCGTGTATGAACTTGGAAACGATCAGAGGGTCCCTAACAACATGCAAAGATTGCAGCTAAAAATGCATACTTTTTGTTAACACGAGGTCAAGTGTTTACGGTGATTTTTCAGGCAATAAGATCACTTTGCATGTCGCAAATAACACCGTGTTGATACAAAACTAAAACATATGTAATTATTTGTGATTTCGTGAAAATGTAGGGACTCAAATGTTATTACCCCATATAAAATAAAATAAACTATTGATGACGATGGCAAGCAATGCATGTGTGGGAGCATTATTCGGTGCAACCCTGCCAAGTAAAGTCACAGCGTGGGACCAGAAAGGAGACCATGATCACATGCAAGTTGTTCGAATCATAGTATACGTGTTCCAATTGGGTGACCAGACCACATATTCGAACAAAGTTTGGCGAACCGGCAGCCACGGCGGGTGTTGGGCTATTAGAAACTTCCGCCAATAAGACACGGGCTCGTGTCCAAGGACACACAACTCCGTAAGTCAGCACGACATCGTTTACTCAACAAAGCGGGCCATCGAGAAAAATAATCATAGATCTAGCCAGCTAGTAGCGGGTTTATTTACTTACAGCGGAGTCGAGCAGGCGCGTGGACATCAACGCGCCGACGAGTAGGACGACGATGAAGGAGAAGAGAACGTAGGATTTAGCTGGTGACACGACAAACTGCCGCCAGATCGTGTCAGTGACGTGACCAGAATGCCCCGATCCATGCACGCTGCTTAAATGCCTCTGCTGCACCGGCATGTTGTACTCTTTCATTCTCTGCAACACTTAATTTTCCCTAAGTTTTAAGCTCTGACGATGATCACAGAAGCCTATTGACTGAAACGTGTAGCTGAGGTTTTGCTGTTCTGAGCTCTCTTTGCCGCTGCAGGATTTAATTTTTCATCAGCACACAAATCTTTTTCACCTCAGCCTGTGGATTCAGATGGTCAAAGAACCTACAGGGCATATTGAGGGAAATGAAAAAGTAGGAACTGTAGCTAAAGCGAGAGAAAAATAAGAGAGTCAAGGAGAAAAGCTTTTGATTAAGTGAATTTTTGGATGGAAAAGACTGAAAAGGGTGTTGAAGAACTCTCGGGACAGTCCGTGTACTCGCGTTCAATTTTTTAGCCCATATATGTAAAACGTAGTAGCTTTAGGCCTTCATGAGAGGCAAAGTGGACAAAACGGTTTTTATTGGGCAGGCCCTTGTGATTTGCGAAACTGAAAGGTGCTGTGTGATGTGTTGAAAAAGAAACCCATGGAATAATGGCAAATATTAATAATTGTGTTGACAAGAAGCCCGGGGGGGCAGCGCCAAATTCAACAATTTGCTGGTTTCTACAATTAGCTTGCGTGTTCGGTGGTTAATTGGTAAGAAAAATAGGATGTGGCTGAGGTGTACCGGCTCTATAGTGCAGCCGCTCTCTACCTTTTTTTTTTTTTAATTAAACCATTTAATATCTGGAAATAATATTAAACCCTAAATAATTTAAATTTGAGTCATATAAAACTATTAAAATAACATAATTCTCTTAAGAAATATTTAATAAAATTATATTTTCAAACTTCAAATTAAAAATTTTAATTAAAATAAAATAATTTTATATTAATTAATTTACATATTTGTTAATCTTCACATTATGACTTTTTATTATGCGTGCAACTTGTTTATTTACATTATAGAAGATATACACTAATGAACATTTGTTACATGTAATGATCGTATTATTATTGTTATTGTTAATAATAATAATAAATTTATTATCAAAAAATTGTGATGGTCATGCAATTATTGCACAGTAGCTGGACCCATAAGATTAACTGGCTGTGGCGGTTGATTTTTCTAATTTTGATAATAGGGTGGTTGTGATTTTAGGCTTGCAAATCAACTTAAAAATACTGTACGAAGACATTGTAGTACAAAAATTAATTTTGGACCTTTTTGTTTTTGGTTATGTAATAATGGTGTGCTATTTAATTTTCCAAATCAACATGATAGGTCGTGCCCTCACCTAAATCTACTTCTACCATCAAATGAAAGCAACAAAGCTGACCATTCGACCACCGTTTGTCACCTCTACACCGCTACGATTATTATGGGTAATAATGATGCTCATAAATATCAATTTCTTTTTTGACCTTTTTTTAATATAATTCAGGTATCGCTAGCCGGCTGGATTCTGAGTCACAGAATCGAATACAAATACACTCATATGGGCCATAGTCTCGATTCCAATTTAAAAAAGCGACCTTTTGCCATAACTTAATGGAACACCCCTGAAAGTTGATGGCCCATTAAAATTGAAAGATTTCAGGTTGTTTTTGTCACCATATAAAGAAACCAGTCTCACAAGACCAGTGTTTTCTGGAATTAATGTTGCTGGTTTCTCTTTTTAATTCTTGTACGAAGTACGGACAATGTATTTAATTTATACCACTTTATTAGGTAGACGGGCTCATCATAAATCATACCTCCATGTAAGAGGAGTCTAACTAATTCTCTTTTTCTGGTGAACTAGCTTAATTATCGAGATTCAAGCACGTGTACAAGGAGTTTAATGCTCATTAATGAGTAGAGAAGCTCAGTTTTGCATGAGTAGAAAGCAATCGAAGAAGAAGAATAAACAGTGCCAGAAATGGGTTGCTCAACTCTTAAGAAAACTCCATGAAATTTTCATGGGTATTCTATTATATTATATTATATAGCACTCCTCTTGATATTACATAGAATAAATTAAATCTTCTTATGACTCTATTTCCTTCCTCCCAAAAACAAAAGTAGGGATGATTCCATTCTCCAAAAATATAACGGGCATGAGAATGTCCATCTCCAAACCTCGGCTTTACCAACACATAAACGATTTAGCTCGTCCAATTGCTCTATGTCAGTATTTGAGCAGGGGAAAAAAAAAACTATGAGTGGCTTGTTTGATTTTCCCAGTAAGCTTTCACCCAAGATTCTACTTGTAATATTGAGTTTTCTTTTTCTCGAACAACATCATAAAGAGATGAAGGATCGTATGGGGGAGGCAAGGTGCATGGACTTGTTTCTTTAGGACTTTGCTCCAATGATTCCTCCATCAACTTCCTCGCCATTCCTTCCTCGGGGCAAGCCATTGTCTCTGCACAGTATTCGACGGCTCCTGTGGGTATCGTTGGCTGGTATCTAAAGAGCTTAGAGTACTGATTTAAGAGATGAAACATGTAGTCATACACGTAATCCATCTTCAGTTCCTCTTGTATGAATCTGCTCGCTGCCCTTCCAATTTCCTGTGCCTGATAAATTTATGGAGAACATATGAATGAGAAAACTAAATGAAACATTCTGTTGTACGCGCAATCCAGACGTAAGTTTCCATTAAATCCCCTTATGTAAGCTCTGGCAATGAAAAAAATACTAATTTGACATACAGTGGCAAAAAATATTACTAGTAATGTAATACTGGCCTGCATGCATCAAGAATTCTAACAATTCTATGCCGGCTACAAAAATGGAGTAGCTTTCTGTTGAAGAAACCTGATGTCAGTACTATGATCGGTTACCTTTTCCATGTGATTGTTGCCCCACTCAACAGCAAACTTAATTGACCTGCACTTCTCATGGACATTTATGGGCCAGAAGTGGCGCATTGGTTCCAAACCTCTTGTGAAAAAATCAGTGTAATTAGGCGTCACATATAAGGTAACAGAATCACAGGCGAGAATATATTTCTCACTAACGGACCATGCAGACCCTTCAATGTAGATCTTGAACCTGGACAAACCGTGAATTGGGAAAAACCAAAATGATCAAATTACAACATAAATTATAGCTAAGAAAGTTCAAAGTTGTCACCTATGTTTGCATTGGCTGGCTAGCTCAGATTGCTTGTAACCTTCCCGTTTTTCTTTTTTCCAATCCTGCAGATGAAAAATTGCATATGAAGCTGCAGTATACTCACCGCAATTAATGGCCTACAACGTATGTCAGAACTAAAAATAACAATAGTATCATGTAAAGTGAAAAGAAAATAGAGGTTATGCCTGGACATATATACGAGCGTTCCACTCTTGTCCCTCCGAGTCATTACATTTCACAAGGTCCTGCCTACTCGAAGCAACAGTTGGATTACCCTTCCAGTACGCATAAGGTTCCCTGTTGGACCAATTCATTCTCCTGTTTCCTTCTTCCAGGTCCTTCAATATTTTCTCCCATGACTTTATATTCACCTCGGGCCTGCATAATCACCAATTGAACAAAATCAGGCAATTATCATCATTTATACCACGGCCATACCAAGATACATAGGGCTTTATATATTGAATAGCTGTACCTGTACAGTACAATACAGACCTCCAAATTTTAGTTACATATCCCAAATCGTTCTTACATCTGAAACTCTTTCACGTTTTCCAACATATGCGTTTTTTTAAAGCAACTTGGGAATTGGAAAATACAAACAAAAACCAAGACATGGAATGAAAAATTCACAGATTTGTATTACATAGGACTATAAACACCTGGGTATAGCACTCCGACTCGCAGTCAACTGAAAAACCTGAAGTTTTAGAAGTTTTAGTGTCTCTGACTCCCAAATTTTCATTCATGTCCCACCGGCTTATGATATGTAAGTAAACCTTTATAAAACTTATGTTGTCAGCCAAAAAAAAAAAAAATGGGGCAAAAGAAAAACCTGAGATTTCCAATTAAGAACAAGTAACATTGTACCAAATAACGCTGGATGTAAAGGTTACATTAGTCATACCATCCCCAAAATGACCAATCAGGGAAGACAATATCGAATGTTTGATCATTGGCACAGTAGCGAAACAGCGGAGGGGGGACTGGAGCACCAGGGATGCTATAGTTGCTTTTTAGGAGGATCGGCCAGTCAACACAATCAAACATAAGATCCAAGTCAGGAATCTTGCCAGGGTACCTCCTTAACAACTGTAGGATTCCCCAGAGTGTAAAAGTATCTCTCGACTGAAATGCCTTAATATTTCTCTTCACATAAGCCCTGCCTTTTACTATAACTAATCTAAAATTTGCTGTTTCATTGGCTCTCTCAACCATTTCCCTAGTGATCCCAGTGCGGGCCCATGGCCTTAGATCTTCGTGAATCCAACGGAAGTAATCGGGACACGTGGGGACGAGCGAACTGTCATGATCTCCTTCTGGGGTGTAGCCCGTTGGATAGGTTCCCGGGCAGGTTTCTGTGTTGTTTCCAGCAGTGCATTTAAGTGGGTATTCTGTCTTGTTATAATGCTTTTTTGTAATATCAGGAGCATTTGTTTGGCTTTTTCTATCTCTTAGCTTCTTATTTGTGCCGCCACCAAGAGCCTGCCATAGCACAAAGCAGAATGCGAACGTTCACTCACGGCTATTGTCTTTCCTAACAGGCCCAGCACTTGAGTCAGCTAGCATAATATTCAAAACAATGGACACAGAATTCTCTTAGTCCGAGACCTAAGCATTTTTAGCACTATGCATTCTAGGTACCCCCCACTAGTGTAAGAAATTGGAAATGATCAAAATGCCTCTAACAATATGCAAAGCTTCCATCAAACTACAGCATTCTGGTTTTTATCTAAGCATGCCATACTGGTTATTAAATTCAAGATATAAAGCAATAATAAATGATTTACCAAGTGAACTAACCGACAGCCATAATAAAGCTTCAATCAGACTATACTTTTACCATAAGTCCACAACCAATTGATATAATCATATACACTAACAATAACTGGTTTTTATTCTAATACTTTTTGTAAACACGTGGAAAAGAACATTTGCAACGATTTTAAGAACTGCGACACTATACTTACGACGTTGATATCTAAAATTCACTTTTGTTTAACAACCCCCAATCCCCCAAAAAAAAAAAGGAATAAGAAAAAGACCTTAATATAATAGAGACCATCAGATCACTATGTATTTAACCAATCAATATTCGGGATAAAGTGAAACGAATTTTTGTTAGAAGAAAATTTAGATGGAGGGACGCATATGCAAGAAAGCGAAACATAAGTACTTTTTTGTTAATCGATTGAACTTAGTGGACTCATATGTTATTATCGCATATGCATTTGTAGTGACCACTGATGATGATAGGAAAGAGTGCAGGCAAGCATCTGCGGGGCAAAATAACTCGCAAGTCACAGCGTATCCGAAATGACATGCATGGTGTCGAGTACTAGGACACGGGTTCCTATTGGGTGGCCGAGCTATTCTTCTAACAATTTACGCTATTTATAGAACCTTCCGCCAGTAAGACAGTCGCTAGTGTCCAAGACCCAAGACAGCACAACTGAACACGACGTCATTTTGGATTACTCAATTAACAGCATTGTGAATTGTGATTTGTGGAACTTCCTCGAGCAGGGCAGTGCACAATGCAGGGAAGGAAGGAATGATAGGGGAGTGGTATGCTTACAGTAGAGTCGAGAAAGCGTGTGGTGGTCAACGCGCCGACGAGGAGGAGAAAGACGAAGGCGAAAAGAGCGTAGGATTTAGCTGGCGACTGGATAAATTGCCGCCAGATCGTGTCTGTGAAATGACCAGAGTGCCCCGATCCATGCACGTTGCCCGAATGCCTCTGCTGCATGTTGAGTTCTCTCTTTCAATTAAATTGAAAAATTTCTCCCATGTTTTCCTGAAATGGGTACGGAGTTTGAGACTACCGTAGAATTTGAGTTCTCTTTACTGCGGAATCTTTACCCCAAAATTCAAATCTTTTTCAGCCCAGCTGGTAATTGATGGGCAATTAAATCTACAATGAGAAACCATGATGATGAAACAGCTCAATTAAACTATTTCATAGAAGAGAAAGAGGACAAATTTAAAGAGCTTTAATTTATCAAAAGAGGCAGGAAATAGAGGAAGAACGTGGCAATTTTTGGCAACAGTTCCTGACGATTCTATTGTGTATTTGGCTGCAAAATTAGATTTTGGGGCCGTCTCGTATCGAGGTTAGATGAAGTAAACTGTTTGGCAAACATTTGTTGTAAAGACTTAACTTATGAATTAACTCAATGCCTATATAATAATATATTTATAATTTTTATCAAAATTATTCTTTAAATGTCATATTTTTTAAGATTATAATTTTTATTTCATATTTACAAATTTTTTTCAGAATAGCAATAACTTAAAAATCGTAGAATCTCAAATTAAATACACCTCTTTTCAATGTCGTTACGCCCTTAGCATAGAGGCGAGCTTGTTGATCAGTCTAGATAATTTTCTTTACTATCAGGATTCAAGCATAGGTAACTGTAGGCTCAATGCTCAAAATTTTTTGATAAATAGAGAAGCTAAGTTTCTAATTCCTTTATTTATTTATTTATTAGCTTAACGGTGCGAGAGGATAAATTCACCTTCAATCTACTTCATTTATTGGAATTAATTTTCAGTTGGTCATGGAGTTTTAAAAATGTCTCCATCACTATTCCATTAATGCTAAACGCCATTTTTTTTTTTAAATATATATCTCATAAGTAGCAAGAAAACAAGATGAAGATTAGGGCCTATTTAGGATTGCGATTAAAATTTTACAAGTAACTTATTTAATAAGTTTAGCAAAATTTGTGTTTAATAAAATTTTTAAAAGTTGCTTATCTCGAAGTTCATTTATAACTTTTAAAAATAGGTGTGGATTCTTTTTATAAAAATAATTTATTAAATAAGTCATCACACATTTTTAAATTTTTAATTATATTTGATTAACCTTAATATTTTAAGAAAAATGATAGTTATATCTTACTTTTCTAAAAACTCTAATATATAAATAAAAGACAATTTAAACTTCTATATATCTAGTCGTTGAATAATAAAACAACACTTTCGTAATAAAATTTATTCCCTGCACACATACACGCATGCACACATATATACTACTTTTCAAATTCATAGTAATTGTAATAACATAGTTTATTGAGTATTGAGATTTTCTTTTAATCAACCACCTATTTCATGTACTGAATAGTAGCTTATTTCATTAGTCATCACAATCTCAAAATGACACAAATTTACTCTTCTGAAAAATATAAAAATATCAATAAACAAAGTGTAGAAAAATCTTTGTAGAATGGTTGATATTAATAATTTACATTAATGTTGAATAATTTATACCGAATGAATTTATTTTGAATTTTTTTCTCAAGCTCGGTAGCATCTAAATCCATACATTCAAACTCTTCAATACACACACACACACACACATTCAAAAAAGAAAAGATGTCATGTTCTATGGCATCTATTGATCGGTCTCAACAAAGAGAATGATGGCATTTTTTTTTTTTTTGGTGAAAAGGAAAGACTAATGGGAGGATTAAATTGATAAAAGCATAAAGAATCACGATATAATATTTGAAGCACACGTGCTAACCTTGACGAGTAATTGCTTATTGTCTCAATTACAAGAAGTCTGTCATCTTCCTGCAAGGAGATATACAATTTCACACGTCTGGATCTCTGCAAATTATTTGATAAACTGGTTCAAGAAACAAAAACTGAGGATTAAAAATGAAAAAGAAAGAACCTGCACTAAGTGCCTACGTGTTTCAGGAAAAAGAAAAAAGTGAAAGTGACATAGAAATTAAATCTCATAAGCTTGGTCAAACTTATTAAAGTTGGCTTGAAACACGGGTGATTTGCTATTTCGTATGGCTCTGTGTGTAATAAGCAAGACCTTAAGACGCAGTCTTGCTTGCCCACTCCAGTCCTATTTTCTTTGAAATGGCCAAATGGGCAACCATCTGTTCCACTACAATTCCAAGATCTATCACATTTCTCTAAAAATAAAATAAAATCAAATACCATAAAATATTTTATTAATATTCCATTGAGTTTTTCTCTTCAACATTTTGTTAAGTGATAAAAGTAAAAGAATGAATCTTAACTAATTTTTTTTTAAAAAAAGATATATATAGTCTTAAAGACTTACAACTTAAAGCATTCAAAATAATACAGTTTATATATTTTCCTAAAAGATTCTATATTTTAAAATTTTAGATTAAAATATGTCTATACAAATAGATTAATTCATCGCCACATATATGTCTCCTATTATTATTTTAAAAAATACATTAATTTTGTGTTTTATTTAAAGGTACTCACCCCACATGAAAAGTTATCACAAAAAATATTTCCACAAAGAATCCATATATTTGTCATTACTTTATGCAAAAACTGAATATACTCTTCGTGTAAAAGCAAATGATTACAATTATTTTCTTCTTTCAAACCGTTCATGTGTTGAGGTTACAGAATGATTCCAAGCACAAACTCAATTGATCTAATCAGACGCCGGCAATGAGCTTAAACAATATACAAAACTTGAAGCTTAAGAAAATTTTTGCTGAAAGATTTGATATCATAAAGAATGAATTGGACCCTCCTATGACTACTACTTTGTTTGAGTTTCCCAGTAAGCTCTCGTCTATGATTCTATCTGTAGTACTGATTTTCGTTTTTCCCATAGAACATCATGAAGAGATATAGGACCATAAGGGGGAGGCAAGGGGCTTGGATTTGTTTTTTTGGGATTTTTTACCAATGAATCCTCCATGAACTTCCTTGCTAATCCTTCCTTGGGGCAACCCAACGTCTCTACACAGTATTCATCGACTTTTGAGGGAATTGTGGGCTGGTAGCTCAAGAGCTTTGAGCACTGATTTAAGAGATGAAGCATGTAGTCATACACGTTATCCAACTTCGATTCTTCTTGTACGAATTTGCTTGCTGCTTTTCCAAGGGCCTGTGCCTGATAAAATTTACGAAGAGTATCAGAATACACTATGTTCCCATCGAACCATAATCCTAATTCCGCCATGCTTATTATAGTTCTTGTGGTGAACATTAATTATTAATTAAATTCAATCAATGGCAAAAATAACACTAGTACGTAATGTATATAATTCAAGCATCAAGAATTCATGCGCTTGTATAGCTAGATTGCAAGAATATCTATGGTCTAAATTGAAGAAGCAATTTAATATTTTGCTAGATACCAGCCCACATAATGTCCCAAAAATTTCAGAAAATATATTTTGCCATGTTCAGTGAAAATTACAGATTTGTTCTTGTTATATTGATTATTTCATTTATTTATAAGTTTTAACCTATTTGTAAAATGTAAATAAATTCGTAATCAAATGTAATCTATTAAGCTCATTAAAAAATAAAACGAAATAAATATTTAAAATTATATATTAGCTTTTCACTATTTAAGCATTTTGCTGCCCTTTTTCTTAAAGGTTAAAACCTTGATTTCTACCTAAAACTCGCGTACGATATATAAGCATCACGGTTTCTTTCTTTGCATTTTATATTGGTTAAAAAATTTTAATTCCTTGAATTTGATTTTCTGTCTAGGTTACTACCTTGCCAACTCTATATATGATATGACTGATTTATTATAGACTAGTTACCTTTTCTGTGTGGTTGTTACCCCAATCGACCGCAGACTTAATCCACTTGCACTCGTCATTGTCCATTATCGGTCAGTAGTGGTGCATCGGAATCAAACCTCTTGAGTGAAAATCACATGCAAGAGTATATTTCTCACTGACGGGCCCCGTAGACCCTTCGACGTAGATCTTGAACTCGCACAAAATGATGAAGTTAATTACAATAGAAAAAACAATCTTATACATAAATTATTTATATATAGATTATGAAGTTTAAAGTTAGCCTATCTTTGCATTGGCTGGCCAAGTCAGACTGCTTGAAACATTCCTTCTGTTCTGTGTTACAATCCTGCAGAAGAAGTTTCCATGTTGTAAGGCTGTGAACTCAATTAAGCTAAAACGACTGCGTTTTGGGAAACAAAGTTAAGCTGATTTCATCACGTGAGCATGCTCGTGGCACTTAAGTGAAACGACAGGAAATGGCTGCGGTTCAACCATAACAGAATGCTGAAGTAGCTGCAGATTCTGTTTTGAGTTCGTTAAACAGAATCCACGTGAAAGCAAGCTGTGCAATCTGGGTTGAGTTCGTTGAAGCAGCTGGTTTATAAACAGCTCCATGAGCAATCGAGAAATATATGAGAAAGGAAAAAGGTCGAGAGAATTGAGAAGAGCAAGAGAGTGGTTCACTGCATGAGTGATATTGCTTGTGCTCTGTACATTTCATCTGGATCTTGTAATCTTGTAAAACTGTTCTTGTGATCAATAAAGTGAGCTCTGATGTTCCTTCCGTGGATGTAAGTCTCTAAAGAGACTGAACCACGTAATCTTGAGTCTTGTAGTATTGTTTTGAATTGTTGTTCTTTTCTCGTGAAGTTTGGTTTCATTGAATTAGAAGCTTGTGTGTGAGTGCTGGTAAATTGAATTCACTCTGCTTTTTGTTATCAAGCATCTTGAATTGATCTTAGCTGAGTTTCTGGGCTGAGTGTTTGGATTGGTTTGATATTGATTGCCATTCAAAGACTCAACACATGTCTCATATGAATGCCAAATACTTCTAATGACCTTTAATTTAGTGTCTAAAGTTTGAATCAATTACTCAGTTAGTCTCTATATTTTTTAATAATTAAATTTACATTGTATATCTATTTTTATTACTTAATTATTTTACATATTTTTGTTGTTGCATACCATTTTATTTATTTATAATTTTAAGTTATATCCCATAAAAATACTATTATACCTTTAAAAACTTAAATCTAAAATAAAATGAGAATGCTTTGAGTAATTTTTAAAAAATATATTATCTGCCAAAAAGGTGTTCGATCAACTGGCAATTAATCCCCCTTATCTACCAAGAAGGTATTCGATCAACTGACAACTAATCCCCCTTAAGTGGCTTGACTGGGTGAGCTCTCTAGTTTCAGTCGTAGGAAAATCGTATTTGTTGAAAGGTCCTGTGTCTCCCAAGCAAAGCAAGGATTAATGAGGGGGGGGGTGTGTGGTACGGACTTAAAATAACTTCCATTGTTAGGGCTTATCCCCTTAGGACACCTCATGGTTAGACAATATTTTATATATATATATATAAACATAATCAGCCGGAACCATATGCTCTCTACACTACATTGCCAGAAGCGATAAGACGTATATATACGGATTTACGTTGTTTTACAGACCCAAATTACGATGTAAAGTTGAAAAGAAAACAGAGCTTATATTACCAGGGAATATAAACGAGCATTCCAGTCTTGTCCCTCGGAGACGTTACATTTCATAAGTTCCTTCCTATAATAAGAGACTTCATGATTACCGTTCCAGTAAGCATAAGGTTCCCTATCACTCCATTTCATTCTTCTGTCTCCTTCTTCCAGGTCCTTCAGTTGCGGCTCCCATGATTTCATATTGACCTTAGCCTTATATGATCAAACAATTGCGCAGAATCAAGCAGTTCTAATCATTTGTCTACAATCATAAGGAGATGGTATGTTAATTATGTATAGTGTACGATTGTACTTTTGTTGCGCCACAACTTATGATATATTACGCGCATTACTATAAATTCAATTGTGAGGAACCAAAAGCTTGAGATTTTCATCGGAAAAAAAGAAAGAAAGAAAGAAAGAGTGATGGTGTCCTAAACGACACTCAATTGAAGATATTATAAAGACCACAGTCATACCGTCCCCAAAATGTAAAATCAGGGAAGACAATATCGAGTGCTTGCTGTCGGAACAGTAACTAAACCGGTGAATAGGGGCAGGAGAGTGGTTAAAAACGGCAGTCATCGTAGTTAAACACAAGGTCCAAGTCAAATGGGTAACCTCCTTAACAACTGTAGGATCCCTCACAGCGTAAAAGTGTCTCTTGACTGAAGCGACTTTTTAGTCTCTCCACGTAGGCCTTGCCTTTTACTATAACCAATCTAAAGTACCCGGTTCGCGGCCTCCCTCGGTCATTTTTCCCCTGCGATCCCTGTGTGGACCCACGGCCTTAGGTTCTTTGTGAATCCAATGGAAGTAATCACGACATGTGGACGGTGCCAGACCGTTATGATCTTCATCATCTGCAGTGCGGCTGGTTGGGTAGGTTCCGGGGCAGGTGTTCGTCTTGCTTCCAGCAGAGCAGTTAAGCAGGTATTCTGTTCTGTTTCGGGGCTTTTTGGTAATTTCGGGATCCACACCTTGAACTCCTCAGCTTATGATTTATGAACCATGCTACCATCAAGAAGAAACTGAAACACGAGACAGAGTGCGAGCAAATTCAATAATTCCCAGCATTAGATTTGATTAATTAGTATAATGCCATAACGTACAAAAGGATTCGTCACAAAATTTTCTGTCCAAGCCCCTAATCATTTTTAGCAAAATGTACTATCACTACACATTCTCCAAATCCCACTGATGTAAAATTTCGAGCCAGCACATCTCAGATTTTGTATTTAATATTGACAACCAAGCCCCTTTTTTTTTTTTCCATTAGATTATGAAGGGAATGAGAGACGATGGAACGGGTGGGTTTTTTTTTTTTTTTTTTGTTGGGGGGGGGGTGTGGGGGCGGTGGGGGGAACGCGTGTAAACGTTAGGCCATTAGAACCTCCAGTACAGTATCATTGTCAGTGAGTAACAGGTTTTTACTATAATGTCTTATTTAAATTCGTCTCTTAGCTAGAGATTGTCGTAATTTTCAATTATTATATGAATATTTTTATTATCAACAACAACATTATCGTTACACTACGCAAGTTTTCTGTCATTTGACGCAAATTTAGTTGTACGTACAACGAAAAAAAATATTAATACTACTGCATATCTTAATTTTTTCTACCTTAAATGGTATAACACTTATTGATTAGTTAGTAAGATAATATAATTATCTTGTTAGAAAATTGATGGGTAAAGTAAGGTCAAGCTAAAATGAAATAGAAAAAAATAAAGAATAAGCACACACAGACTATATCAGAAATTACATTATTTAGATTTTAGTTTATGTTTACGGGTGAAGATAGAAAAAAATAATTTTACTAGTGAAAAAGAATTACAAATATCATGATATTTTATTTCACTTTTCAAAACGCAATACATCCAAACTTCTAATCACTAAAAACAAGAGTTTTATAAGTTAAGCTCTTCAAAACTCACTGCTCCCTTAAATGCAACATTTGCTTCTCTCAAAATGGATAGTGAAATTATATGAGGAGCTCTTTTTTTATAAAAAAAAATTACTATTAAAATAATAATTTTTTTCTTCACCACCATTATCCTTTTCCTCTTGTTTTTTCTTTCCTCTTCCTTGTCAAATTTTACTACAACATTTTTCTTCATTCTTAGCGGCTCAAAATAGCTCAACATTTACAAGATTCAAGGTGATTTGCTTCTAAATTGATGGCTTTGACAGCCACCATTATCTTTGAATTTGGTTGTCAAAGCCACCATTTTCTTTGACATATCTTAAGTCTTGTAAAAATATTATCAACTATTCAATTAAAAAAAACATCATTTTAGATGAAATTTGAAATAAAAAGATTTAGAGTGTCTATTGTTACTTAAAAATTATTATCAAGAATAAAGAAACCGACTGATATTGTTTAAAGATTTAGAGATGATTCATTACAGTCATGTCGCAATAATAACATTTTGAAATTTTTTGTCGAGCAATGCAATGAGAAATAATAGAGTAATGCATTACTTACAATAGAGTCAAGCAAGCACGTGGAGACCAATGTGCTGAGAAGGAGGACTAAGGGCATCATCCAAAGACTTTTCAAATAAAATTTTATTACTTATTTAAAGAATCATATTAGCATTTAAAACTCTAAAAGATATTTTAATTAAAATTTTTTAAATAAGAAATAATTTCTCTCTTTAAATTTAAAGAGTTACTTTCTCCTTGTTCAATATATATTTTATTATCTTTTATTAAAAAAATATTTTAATTACTATTAAATTTTTTAAAAAATAATTATTTAATTAAAATAATATTAATTTATTTATATTTAAAGGATCTTTCAAAAAATAACATAATTTTTTATTTTTTTATTTATTATAAAAATAAATAAATAAATATTTAAAGAGTAAAATATATAAAATTTTTTTGACTTTTGGATGAAGCTGAGCGTAGGCTTTGGCTAGGGACTAGAAAAGTTGGTAGCCAGAATGTGCCAGTGAAATGACCCGAATGCCCTGATCCGCGCACGTTGCTGGAATATTGCCTTTGCTGCCTTTGAGGGTGTTTGATTTGCTATTCACAAACAGAATTCAAAATTTAAGATGCAGTTAAAATTTTGTATTTTGTCTTACTAATTTTAATATCTAAAACTGAAAGTGCCGAAAATGGTAATTTGCCCAACTTTTTACAGGGACGGATTATCTGAAAATTAACGTACTAGTTAGAGGATTAAATTGATAGGACACAAAGAATTATTATATGATTAAGAGGTTTGAAGCACGGTAACCTTAAACTAGTATTTGTTATGAACAATCGCCCCAACTGCAAGAAACCTCTCACCGTCAGCTAATTATCACTATGCAATTAAAAAATGCTGGTTTAAGAAACACAAAATTGGAAAATGAAATGGAAAGAAAGAACATCCACTCGGTGTTTAGGTGCTTTGAAAGACAAAGAAAGTGACTTGAAAATGTCTTGAGCTCGGTCAAAATGTAATGAGATGACTTTAAACACATGTGAATTTCAATTTTGTGTGGCTATGTAAGCAAGATTATTAGTTAGAATCTTGTCCGCTCAAGTCTTATGCCATGCATACACTACAAGAATTTTAGCCTTTAGTGACGAATTTTTTAGCGACGAAATTATTTTGGTCGCTAAAAGGGACTTTTGGTGACGAAATAAGGATTGAACTGTAAAGGCTTCAAACTGAGATTGAAGTAGGCTCTGTTGTGCCGAAAGATAATCCATTTTAGCCAACATTTGCTGCATCAAATCCTCATTGGCAGCTAAAGAAGATTTGGAAGAACTCGCAGAAGATGGATAATGAGAACGCTGTGAGACACTAAGATCAGGAAGTTGCTCTGGTGGAAGAACATCGTTAAAGAAATGATGATCTGTAGGAGCAAGTTCAGTAACTTTGGTTGAGTACCTCCCGTCTCTAGTCCATTTACCTTCCACCCAAATAAATCCTAAGTTGGCAATGGCATCATCTCCTAGTTCTCTTGAATTTAAAAAGATTGGTTCAGTAATGGGTACTTTGAAATATTTGAGGATGCAGGTAATAATACTACCATAAGGGAGGCATCTTTTAGCCATACAAAGTGTGCTAAGCATATGATGGAGTATAATGTACCAAACATTAACCTTTCTACCCTCTAAAATATAATCTAATAAAGCCACATCCAATCGGTTAACTTCATCCCTATGACCATACCTAGGAGTAATCACATGATGAAGAATATAATGTAGGATTCTAATTTGAAGAGGCAAAACTTGAGATTTCAATGATGATAGACAAAATTCATCGGACAAGTCATGTCGGCGACAAATTTTTCGAACAATATTTTCAAGAGAAAACCATGGATAATCTATTCTGGTTCTAGCACTGTATAGTTCTAATCCCTTATTCAGAGTCCCAAGAATACGATTTAACTCCGTAACATCAAATTCAATACGAACTCTCCCAATACTTGTAACAATTTTATCCGAAATTTCTATATCCATATTCGAATAGAAAACCTTAACTAAATTCTCACAATATGATTCTTGAATAAGTAAGATATTTTTCCACTCCATAGCAATAAGAAATTTATCAAGAGATTTATCACAAATTTCCAAATTCGTCAAATTCTTAAGATTGACAAAGTGAAGAGGAATAACCGACCTTGACATGAAATTGTCGATAAACCGTTTCCAAAGTGGGAGATGCCGAAAATGAGTTGATAAAAACTCTGTATTATCTCTATAATCTTCTTTGATCTCTTGATTTAGAGAAATAAGAGAGAAAATGATGTTTAAATGATGAACAATGAAAGGTTAATGGCTGGAAAATGATTTGAGTGAGTGATTTTGGTAAGAAAATAAGTGAAAAATGAAGAAATTTGAGAGAGAAATGAATAAAAGAAGTCACGGTTGAGAGAGAGAGAGAATAAGTAATGAAAGAGGTTAAAGATGACACAAAAGTGGTTTAAAACCTGTGAGCAGATGTTATTGAATTCACGATTGTTTACATAATTAAATTTATTTTAAAGTGATTATTTTTCATTATAGGAAAAAATGGTTGAGTTACATCAATTGTCTGAAACTGAAGGATCTCAACCAATTAATGATGAACAGATGTCCCTACAAGTATTTGGAAAAAAGTCAAACTATTACACGGGACTTGCAAAAAGAAAGCGGGCTCGTCAAAATTTTCAAGTTCCATCATCTAATGAGGAGGTGTTGCGCATTGAATTAGAATCCACCCGTTTTGAGTTACAAACAACTCAAGTTCAGGTGCAAACAACTCAGAATCAATTGCAGACAACTGAGCAGGAGTTGCAGAATACCAAAGATCAGTTAAATTGCAGCAATTCAAGGTCGAAGACTTGTTAAAGGAGCTGAAGAATGTTACATCATTTTTAACAACATTGACACCAAGCCAATTTGGCTCCTCATCATAGTTTTTGTGAGGTACTTTTGTAGTTGGTGTTATTTCTCTACTTGGAGATATGAAAATTAGGATTTTATTGTTGTAGTTGCAATTTGTAGTTAAAATTTTATTGGCTCCTCATCACACTTGCAATTTGTAGTTGAGATTTTATTGTAGTTGGGGTTATGAAAGTTAATAAAATTAAATTTATCTTTTTTGATTATTTATCTAATTAATAATTTTATACTTAATATTTTAATACATTTGATTAATAATAAAATATAAATATTAAAAAAAGCTTATGGGCAAATTTGGTGACCAAAATCATATTGATTAAAAAAAAGACTATTAGCGGCGAAAATTTTGGTCGCCAAAAAATATTCCTGCGACGATAGTAATTTCATCGCTAAAGATGTTTTCAACGACCAAATAAATTCGTCGCAAAACATATATTCCGCAACGGAACAAATTCATCACCAAAGCAATTTTCAGCGACGAAAACTGAAATTTGTTTTTGCGACAAAAAAATATCGTCACAGAAAGTATTTTTAGCGACGAAATGGCTTCATCACAGAAAGACTTTTCAGCGACGAACATTTTTCGTCGCCGAAAATCAAGCTTTTGCGACGAAAGCATTCCATTGCAAAAAAAGGTTTCCGCGACAATATGCTTCATCGCTAAAGTTATAATTTGGCGACGAAACTAACATTTGGCAACGAAATGAGCGACAATTGATTTCGACGCATTTGATCATTTTTGCGACGAAACTATTTTCGTCGCTAAAAGTTTTAGCGACGAATTGAGTTATTCGTCGCCAAATGGCTAGCGCGACGCTGCTATTGTGATGACTTGGCGACGAAAAATTTTTCGTTGCTATAACTTTTAGCGATGAAAATTTACTGTTTTAGCGACGAAAAAACTGTTTTTTGTTGTAGTGATATGTCCAGCGAAATTATATTCGTTGATGTTGGAGTTTTATTAAAACTTAGATCACTAAATATTCTATTGTTAAAACTACGGGAGTTCAATTCATTAGAATTTAGCGTTGCTCGATATTACAATCGAGCGTGTACCGAAAGTCTTTTAAGTCATTACAATTGAAATATCTTAAATTCTTAATTATACTAAGGCTATGAATTATTACAATTATTGGTATAAAGCATAATAAAAAAATTATACTAAATAACGGGTCAGGAATTAATATATTTTGAGGCTTAGAGGATTGAATATTTGAAATCATTGAAGAAATTTAGTGGTTCTTATATGTGATAAAAGAGAGATTATAGAGTACATCAAACAAACTTCACCCAATTAATCTTTGTATGATATATATGTATTTATTTTAAAAAATTATCATAAAATTAGCAGATATGTTTAGTTAAATTACACATATAATGCAATACATATACTCTACTCTAAAATTTTTCATAATCAAAAGTTCAAACAAATTTTTTGTTTTTTAAGCAAACAATTCTCTACGGTGGTAGTAACAAAGAAAATTGTTGGTCAACGTAACAGAACATCGACATTAATTATTATAATTATTTTTCTTCTTTAAAACAGTAATCAACTGTGGGTCTCAGCACGGATGCTTTCTCTGGCTCGGTAGCTCGAACAGTGTACGTAGCATCATTGGCGTGATGATGATGGTCCCAAATAAGCACTGCAAATTACTGCAATATGTTTTTCTTTTACTGATCATGAAGGACATGGGAGAATTATGATACTGCCATCCCATGTTCTCTTTTTGATCTTCTTTAACCTCGTGTTCAGCTCTTTATGGGAATCTATGATGCAAATTTTTCACAAGGAGGTATTTGTCTGTCTGCAGTTTCACAGACCCAGCTCGTATATCCTCATTGATCTGAACCTTATCATTACTGTACACTATATTGATTGTTTATAATCTAGTAAATTGGCAGTTTCCTTCACAGCATATATGAGATTTTATTTTTCTGAGATTCTTTTCTTTTATTATGTTACAGTAAAAAAGTAGATTCAGTTTTTTATTTTCAGAATTCTTTTGCAGTAGTGTCAGCTGTCAAAGCTGATACAGTAGTAAAGCTGTGTGCAATCTAAAGTGTGAGATAGTCGAAGGAACAAAAATGGCCTGTAACACTTTAGTTGGCGCGTTAACATGACCATTGGCTTATATTACATAAAATTCAATTCCTGCAAGTGATTTAATCTCCCATTTCACTATTTTAATTCTTAGCAAGAGTATCTGTGTATGTCATTGTCATGATCGATAGTCCATCATAACTAGCTCTAATTACATAAGTTGTATCGATCATGACTTACTAGAAGAAATAAGTCATGATCGATACAACTTGTGTAGCTAGAGCTAATTATGATGGATTATGATAACCATTTATCAACAATGTGCTTTAGCGGGGATTGATATTCTATTAAATATTTGAAAATAAACTCAGACTTATTTTGAGTATGCACTACACCATCAGATAATTGATCAATGTCAAAAATTTGGCCCCACTGATTAGGTTAATGGGAAATTATATTATTTATGTTTATGGCCTTGAACATATCTTGATTTGTGAGTGTCCACGCATCCTCCATCATTCGAGAGAGAGGGAGAGAGAGAGAGAGCCTGGCATTATTTGAATTGAAGCATTGCCTCAACTGAGGATGCATGAGTGAGAGAGACAAGGATTAGCAAGCATTGGACTTGAGTTTTGGGGCCGGTGGGGCGGGGTACATTGATCATTGATAAAGCAAGCTAGCTGGTCACGCCTTTACTAATCCACCACGCGTGATCACAACTCTCGCTATCTCATGCTTTCCTATTTCAAAACCCAAGGCGCTGCAGAAGCAGCCTCAACATTATTAAAGACGTTACATTGCATAATTATTATGTGCATATAATTTATGTATACTGAGACAGTGGAGGGTTTTGTAATTTATATATGACAATTACAAAACCCTCCACTGTCTCAGTCTCAGCATCGAGCCTTAAATGCCCTGCCCTCAACTCAGCTACCTTGTAATTACTCTAACTGCATCAACTATATAGAGCCATCTTGTTTCTTTACCTGTATCTTCTAATATCACTCTCCATTCTCAAAGCTTCAAACCATGTCTGTAAGTACATCTTTTTACACCTACAAACACAATTTTGAACACATTTATAAATTGAATAGGTAGTAAATATTAATAAATAATAATGGGGTTTTGATAACAAATGTGTGCTGCATGCAGCTGATGGTGGAGGTTAGAGTTCCAAACTTGGACTGCGAGGGCTGTGCTTCCAAGTTAAAGAGAGCGCTCTTCAAGCTCAAAGGTAATCTTCTTTTTTTCCCCCTCCTTTTTTATGGTGCCTGGGGTTACTGGGTTACAGGCTTTGTCATTAAGTTGTGGCTCTTCGTTTCCTTGTAAGTGTGATTGTTATTAATGTTGCATTGTAGACTTTTGTTTACCGGGGGTTCGAATCCCTCTCTTTCCGTACCTTGACCTAATTCATCAATGTTACTGACCGGAATGTATCCAAAGTTCTTGCCATGGGCAGGCAGCGATCAGCATGCATTGATGCTTGCATGCACCGTTCATTTTAATTTCCATTGTGCATATAGCTATCAAAAGTACTCAAAATTTTTCCTCTGAACATTAAGCAAGCACTTGAAGTTCTTAAAACTTACACCTCTTACGTCTGTATGGTAATATACATTTATATTAGAACCACAAAATCTTTGTACAAATTATGTAATATAACAACATTGATAGGACGACAATACACATACTATCGTAGTTCACTGTTTCATTTCATTCTTCCTCTTTTTTTGGGTTGGGGGGGGGGGGGGGGGGGGGGGGGTATCATTGATTTGTCATATTAATTTCTGTAAAATGTGGTGGGTTAATATATGCTATCTTATTGTGACTTCAATCCAAATCAAAAGAGCATGTACTGGGGCCAATTATTTGTCCAAATTGTTGCCTGGGTGGCCTTTCCAAGCATTGAGGGCCGGGACAGATTTTTAAATATAGGCCCAACAGAATTCTCTTTCAAGAAACGAAATCAAACGGGAAGGTCTCAAAGCTTGAGCTTCATATTGAATCAAACACATTCGTAATGATAGATGAGTTTCACGCGTTCAGGCACATACAGAAATAGAAAATTCAATCAGATTTAAGCAGTCTCAGATCATGATTCATCCATAACTTAATTAATTGTGTGTGATTTTATAATGTATAGGCGTAGAAGAAGTGGAAATAGAAATGGAGGTGCAAAAGATCACAGTGAGAGGCTATGCACTAGATGAAAAGAAGGTGCTGAAAGCAATTAAAAGAGCTGGGAAAGCAGCCGAGCCGTGGCCGTTTCCAGGATACGCTCATTTTGCCTCATTTTACAAGTATCCAAGCTATATTGTGAACCATTATTATGACACGTATGGAGCCACCAATGGGGCACACACTTTCTTTCATACTCCTGCTGTTTACTCAGTTGCCGTGGCTTCAGATGAGGCTGTTGCTTCTCTTTTCAGCGATGAGAATCCGCATGCCTGCACTATCATGTGACTTGATTCATCCACTTGCATTGCAATATTGCATCTTGTTCATGTGTTCTTGTGCATTTTGGTCACGCATTTGCTGAGTCGGTATCTACAGACAAATTTTTGTTGTATTATGAGGCAATGGAATTTAATTATTATCTTGATTTTTTACTCCATGATTGCTTTAATTTGGTAGGGTTACAACTTCATACACAAGTACCGAAGGCTGCCTCTATATAGTTCCGCCGTTACCGAATAATGATATGTTATGTATGCATTTATGTTAAAAATTTGATACATCATATTGAAATATATGTAATATGATTATCACTAACTAATTGTAGTTTCTCCCATATAAAAGGTGAAAAAGAAAAGACCTCCAATTTTCCGACCTGTATTATATTTTTGTGTCGCAAGACCAGAATTCTGTGCACGTGACCATGAAGATTTTGTTTTGATTGTGCGAAGATCTGACAAGTTGAGTGGTAATATTCAAAAATCTAGTTGGCTTTAATCATTGAATTTTCAATGGTAGGAAAGTCTTCGTTTTACAACATTCAATCTTGAATTTTATTTTTTAAAAATCTTGGAATTGAATAACAAGGGAGCCAATTTCAAAAAAAGCCACCCCCGTTTCCAAAGAAAGGCTTGGCCAACTTTCTCGTAACTTTTGCCTACGAGTCACATACTCTCAGCAATCTTCCTTTTGTAACGTTAACAGAAAGAGAACCAAGAAAAGGTGAAATAAAAGAAACCACTTTGATAAATGATAATCCTAGCTATTGCCCCTTGTCTTAATGGACCAGAAAGTCATGAGGTTTCAACATCAATGACTCATCAGGATAACAATTTTGTTATGGCTGATCTCTCAAGCTACAAGCCTTTGAGGATACTAGATCCCTCGCATGTATGATTACTATAGCCGATAATTTACTATCATGATATGAATCGTGTAACAATACAGTAAATTATTTTGGATATTAATGGCCAGTTAGATGAAATTGAATTAACGTTGGAGATTCTTTGTTAAATGTTGAAGCTTGAAAATTTATTAAATTATTTTTTTAACTTATATTTGATTTTCAAATGTTTATATCAAAATAAAAAAAATGAATTTGCGTGACTTTTATTTAAATGAAAAAAAATTAAATGTGAAGTAAGTATTATATGAAAAAAAATCTCTAATATATATATATATATATATATATATTTTTTTTTTTTTTTTACTTACAAGAACATTATTGTCAAATAATCATGTTGAGAATGTTTTTATTTCTAAAAATAAATAAAATTTTACTTATATTTAAATATTAAAAAAAAAAGAAAACCAACATATTATAAGGATATTTATATTTAAATCTATTCAGATTTCGAACTAATTCTAATCTCTTTATATAGGCTAAACCAAAAAAAAAAAAAATAATACGCTAAGGTACCGCCGATAAATTAACGATAATATTATTTTAACAATGAAACTTGTAATAATTAGTCCATAAATATATCTTAATTGAGTGTAAAATAATTTTAACATATTAAAAGAAAACTAAAAGATGACATTAAAACTACAGGTTTAAATTAAGACGATAAAATTAATCACATAATCTAGTTATCATATTTTTACTTAATAACATAACATTAATGCAACTTTAAATTTTTATTTTTATTTAAAAAAAGAGTTTGCCTACAGTATTACGCTAGTACTGTAGCAAATCAGATAGTTATTATTATTATTATTATTATTATTATCCCATTAGGATTGTGAAAGGAAAAAAAAAGAACTTAGTAACATAACATTAATACATTTTTTTTACGTAATATATATTTATTTTTTAATAAAAATAAAATTATTTTAACTATCTAAAAATTACTTTCTAAGACTAATAATAAAAATTTAAAAATTTCTCATAATTTATCGACTTTTTCACACTCACAAACATATGTATTTAGATTGTTAAAAAAAAAACAAAAAGGGGGCCCATCCAAGTTAATCAAGTACATCAGAATCATTCATCACACGACCTTTTGTGTCGACGACAAACCAAAACTTGGCCATGTGGTCCCCGAAAGCGTGTTCGAGAAAACCACTTACTTGGTGTAAGCAATCACACCCAAACTGCACTCTCGCACCCGAGCCTGGCTTTCACACTTCTCCCCTTTTAAATACTCCACAAGTTCCTATATAACCTTCATTTTTCGGATTTCTCAGTTCTTTTTTCTTTTTCTTTTTTAAAATTTCATTCATTAGTCATCTTCAAATGGCGCAGGTACTCTTTCCAGTCTCTCTCTTTGCTTCACTTTCATCTTTGCATTAAGAAATGGGTTTAACAGCTTCTGTTTTGTAATTAAAACATGCAGCAGAAGGTGGTATTGAAGGTTTTGACCATGACTGATGAAAAAACGAAGCAAAAAGCCATAGAAGCTGCTGCTGATATTTATGGTGTATATTCTATTTATTTATTTATTTATGTTATTGTATTATTTTTTAATTCCTTCAGTAAGATCACTAACAACACAATAATCAAGTTTCTGGGTTTCTTTAATTTGCCAAAAATATTTTAATTAATTAATTAATTAATATACGGTTGAAATGACGATGATCCAGGAGTTGATTCAATTGCTGCTGATTTAAAAGACCAGAAGCTGACAGTGATAGGGCAAATGGACACCGTGGCAGTGGTGAAAAAGCTTAAGAAAGTCGGAAAAGTGGACATTGTTTCTGTAGGGCCGGCCAAAGAGGAGAAGAAGGAAGAAAAGAAGGATGAAAAGAAAGAGGAAAAGAAAGAGGAAAAGAAAGATGACAAGAAAGATGAGAAAAAATGAAGTCTCCCTCTCTTTCTTTTCCTTGCTGTAATAAAGCAAAAGTTAGTCTTGTTTCATCTTCACCACCCCCCCCCCCTTCTCCCCTCTCACCTTGGCTAGACATGTAAGTATATTGATATTAATATGCTGTGAGAACCGCCTAATGGTATGAAGAATAAACCTTTCTATGCAAAGGTGCCGGAGTTTCTTTTTGAAGCAAATCTGATTTATTTTCTGCTTTACATATCTATTTTTGTCATTATGTGTCTTTGATTCTACCGTCCGAACAGGAAAAAAAAAAGGAAAATAAAAAAAAGGTGGTGTGTGAAAGAGAATTTTGCATCTCGGGATTTGTTTACAGAGCATCTTGCACCAGACGACCGTAAAAAATTAGTCAGAAAACATGTCCATAGATTATAATGATACCAAAAATTGTCGTATTGCATTATCCTTCAAATTAAATTAAAAGCCGAAATGGCTACACCTGTGATTCTTTCTTTTTCGTTCTTTTGTATCTTTTCTGGGTCTTATAAGGCAGAACGGAATTGCGCTTAAAATAAACTTAAGAGCCTAAATGGCTACATGTGTAATTTCATTTTTCTTTTTCTTTTTTTTTCCCGGTTCTTTTGGATCTTTTCTGGGGTTTATAAAGCAGGACGAAAGTGGTGAATTTGTGTGGACTCAGATTAAAATTACGTGTACACTTGGGTTTCTCCGCCCCGTGAAAATTACAGTGACTGACTGATAATAACGAAGAAACTTTATGGGCTGACTTTTAATGGGCATCGCTGTCTCTCATTCTCCAATCACGTCAATCGGAAGATGATTTCAAAATGTTATCAACGGAAGCACTTCTACACCGCCTGGAATTGCTTCGCTCCGTTTCTTGAATTCACAACTTATTTAAAAAAAAAAAAGGGGGCAAAAATCCGTAAGTACTGTTGTGACGCTGTGTAAAGGCACTGGAAAGGAGATAATTTAATTTTAACGGCCGACTAATACAAGTGGCTCCTGAAATATTAGTTTTTTTATTATCTAAAAATACTTCACAGCACCCTTTGCCGCCCCTGGTTCGACGCCGTACCTTCTATCAATTTGGACGGCGAGTTGAAATTTTGAATGGCGTTTAGCCGCCGCCACCTCGCTATCAACATTACCACTACTGAGTTTTTGACAAATTAAGGTGGAATTCCTTGAATTCTGGCGAATTGTTTCCAATTTGAAGAAATAAAAAAAAATCATAATAAAGAATTGAAAGGATTAATATCAATGCCAGGGGAAGTGCAGAACAGTTGGCTGATGACAACAAATACTTGGGGTGCGTTGACGTGTTATTGCATGCCTATAATTGGGATCATATGGACTCATTAGCATCTGCATAGCTGTTGAGGAATCTAAGAGCGAAAAAAATAAATAAATAAATTGATGGTTCTATTAAAAGTAATTATATGAATTAGAACCATTTTGTTTGTCTTGCTAGGCATCGTATTACGTCAGGACGGTTCATGCGACAGTACTTTGGACAAAAGAACATCACACAATAGAGTGCTTAGTTGGGATGACGACGATGGGAATAACAAAGCACAGGTCATGTACAGATTATTATTAACTTTTATAACTCTATTATCAAACCTTGGCCAGCATGATTTCATACTAGGAGCCTTGGGAACTCTGGATTTCGTTTACGGAAAACCAACACACACATGCATCCCTGCGTGCACACGCTTAAAATAAGATGATGAGAGCATGTATAATTGTTGAGCACATAACAGTAATCGTAGGATTGGCTACCAAATGTACCTCATAAAGTTGTTTATACAACCTAACATTAAACGAGGCTCGTTTGAGCTTGAGATGTTGGGAGTTCTCAAGTCTGAATTCACAACCATGCCTAAATGCAGTCAGTAGTTCCAAGGGTTATATAGTAGTTTTATTTACCGGCGGTGGTTTCACAACTAAGCAGAAACATAACAATTACAATCGGGCCACTAAGCCCTACTAGACTTCTTGAGTAAAGCTCTAAAGCTTTGATGACCTATTTACCGATAAAAACTAGACAAATATCAAGAGAAGTCTATAGTTTCAACCAGAACCACCTAAAGGAATAATTCATTATACTTCCAGCTGCGGGTCATTATTTTGTTTAGTAACTGAAGTCCAGAATGTTGCATACCAGCCGTGTTCGAGAAAGCGTGGAACAACTAATAATGTATAAAACTGTTGAGTCACTGGCTTCAGATAAGTAATACCCAATGCAGCACCTGAAAAAGCAAATAGCCTACAGGGAAAAGAAATATGGAAGAAAGAACATGCCAACTTGAGCAATCTATTTAGAAGTCACAGAAGTCTATTGTACGATATAAGTTACTGACAATGACCCAGTCATGTGTTACGAGTTATGAGGACCATTAAGAAAACTATAGTTTATACCAAAGTAATTGAGCAAGTCTCTGCAGTACCCAAATCTAGTTAACAAAATCTATACATAAGATATCGTCATCATTCTCTTTATCTGAGGACCGCTGCTTATGAAGAAGGTAAAAATAAGGATGGGTGACAAGACAGAAATTTTTATTGCAGAAAGGCAACTAAAAAATCTCTCCCTTCTCAAGGAGATTCAAGGCCAATAATCCGCTGATGACTGTTTAAATCTGAAAGTCCTAAGTACGTCCTACATTCTAGCATGAGCAGTTGGCAGCATAGCTGTCCCAGTTTCTTTATGCGGCATACTGCAGTCAAACAAGTAGGAGGATAAGAACCATACTTCAGAGGGGAAAAAAATTATCCAAGCAGGTCTATCTTTAGCTCCAACAAAACGATGGCGATGGTTCCAGATATCTGACAACGTGTCCATGTCATTCAGTATAATGATCATTCTCCATAAAATGCTTCCTTCCATATAACTTCGAGAAAGGATGACAATGATTTTACAGACAGCTCATAGCAGTCCTTCATAAAGCTGTGATCCTTGTCTAGATATTCTTGGGTTGAGATGGATTGCCAAAGTACCATCAGCATCATCTGAGATATGATGATTACAAGATGAAGCCATTGCAAGGGATAAAATAGCACTCTTTGAAGTTTCAGATAAAATAGCAGATGAAACACAGAAACCTGCAGAAAAGATGAACAAATAACAAGGTCATCATGTTATCTCCAATTTCAGAAGAACTAATCTAATGTTCCTTCAACAATTAAAAAGAAGAATCGCTAACAAAACCTTTAGCACGTTTTCCTCATCTTATAACAAAATGTAAGTACAAGGCATCTGAGATAAGGACCGTCAAATGCCAGCATAATTATCAAAACAAACGCAGTTGTCTACACTAGGAAAGATGCAGCGCTCGTCAAAGAAGAAGGAGAAGGGATGGTATTTAGAGATAAAAGTATGATTCTAACATTGATAATTTTTAAGCCCTGCTCTCTTCAGAGTAAATGAAGGCTGGATTTTAAGAACCTCATTGCTGAATCATGTTTTTTTGTACCGAAAATGTAACATTCTCCTAGTGTTATAAGGATAA
Source organism: Aegle marmelos (assembly GCA_030449875.1). Lineage (NCBI taxonomy): Eukaryota > Viridiplantae > Streptophyta > Magnoliopsida > Sapindales > Rutaceae > Aegle > Aegle marmelos. Next base: position 6,555,138 of record JASUUL010000022.1, on the reverse strand, counting down.
GGATTTAAGTCCAACCACCAATTGTAATAAAATCCTCTAAGGATACCATCGCATCGGCATCGCTGCCAAAACTACTCTGTATCCACTTTGACTTCATAAATTTTAGTTTTTTAACTTCCCTACCACCACCATCACCACCTTCACCAACGTCACAACTAAAGGCATGCACAAACCAGTTTCTTAAACGTGAAACCAAATTTTATTAGAACAGAACAAAGTCCCACCAGATTTTCAATGATTACATGGAAATATATTATCCAAGTGCTCTCTACATGGTAAACACTTCAACATCAAAAGTGTAAAAATCAGTTTTAGTTTTACTTCCCATATCCTATCAAACTTCCTTTTTTTGTTATTCCAATCTGATATCTGTACTATACTACTCTCCCATCATATACATACTTTCTTCCTAAAAGAGAGATACCATGTATCACATCATGAAGGATCAGAAGAATATAATCTCTCTCACTAGCCAGAAACAATGGGGGCAAAAAAAAGAAGAGAAATTATGTAGTATCTTCATGATAAAAATTAAGGATATTAAGACAATGCGATGATATGACTACTTTCATACTGCACAACATGCATAAACACGCACACATATGAATTGGCCGTTTAGCTATTTAACATATTGCAATAACTCTGCATAAGAAAGTTTAAAAAGTAAAAGAAGTGACGATTTTACCATCTCCATTTCCACTGGGCTATCACAGGCAGCAGGTTCTTGGTGTCAACTAGACTGGATCAACAAGTATTTTCCAGTAAACAGCAAAGTTACAACTAAGGAATTCTATGTTACACAATGCTGCTCTAGCATCTTTTATATCTTTTGAATTTTGAGACTAAATGGATATATTTCCCCTTCTCAACCATACGTTTAATCACTTCATGAGCTTCAGCTAGCTTTCCAGCATTTCGCAAATTGCTCACCAGTGTATTGTACACAAGGAAATTTGGATTACAACCTCTAGATTCCATTTCTTTCATCGTTGAGCATGCCTCATCAAACTTCCCCGCCATACAAAAACCACGGATCATGGAATTGTATGTAAATACATTTGGAAGCTGCCCCTTAGTGATCATCTTGTCAAACAGCTCCTGAGCCTTCTCCAGCTCCCCTGCTGCTATGTAACTAGTTATCATAACAGTATAACATACCACATCAGGCATGCACCCCTTGTTAGCCATCTCATCAAAAAAATATTTGCATGCATCTAAATTTCCTGCTCGGCTCAGGCCATCCATCAAGGTGGTAAAATGAAGAACACTTGGATCAAAACCCACTTCCTTCATGTGATTCAAAAGATTAAGTGCTGCAAGAGGTTTATCTCCTTTGCCAAGAACATGCAGCAGGATGTTATATGTATGAAAATCAGGGGAAAATCCAGATCTACCCATTTCATCAAGCAATCTATGGAATTGATCTAACTTCCCCAACCTATATTTTGCACACATGACAATGTTATATGTTAGAATATCTGGGCCATAACCATCATCAGACATATGCTGATAAACCCACTCAATCAACTTGTACTGTCTTATACCAAGAAGCGCATGTAGAATTGCATTATAGGAGTTCTTAAATGGCCTAAAATTGAACGATTTCGACTTAACAAACCCCTCAACAACTTTCCTAGCCAAACCAACCTCACCACATGTACAGATTAATATGTTAAACGTGCGGGCAGTAGTTGGGAGCCCGTTCTCTATCATTTCATCAACTAGCCTCCACATTGCCTTAAATTCCTCACAATCTGCAAATATCTTCATTATCAAATGATAAGAGTTTGCTGTGTGCCTAAAGTTCTCCTGCTGAGCAGACCATACGAAAAACTTATAGCCCAATTTGGCACACTTGGTCTTGTCTGCATAATTTACACTCCTCAAAATTCCTGAAAGAACCTCCCTCACAAGTATCTCTGAAACCCTAATCCCAGACTCACTCAAAACCAACTTTGCATCAAATCCCGGACCATCATTTTGTAAAATCTGAAGCACCCTAGTCGCATCAAATTTAACATTATCCAGAAACCTCCTCCTAATGGAGAACTGCACCTCAGCCGTACTCTGATAATCATTAAACCCCCAGTTTCCATTCATACTCACATCAAAATCTGAGCTTTCCCATGTATTCGTTAAAGTCTCCTCAATGCAACTAAACCCATTATCAGTTTTACCACCATCACCGCTATAATCGCAAAACTTACGCGAAAGAACGAGAAAAAATGGAACCTTATTCACTATCCTTGAACCAAATAAAACTACAGAGTTCATTATTAGTGTGAAACATGCAATTGGGTAATCCCATTATCTCCGTAATCTCACAGCAATACGATATAAATCCACTAAAGCCAGAAACTGATTTAGGTTCTCGAACACGCAGAAATTTGAAAACGCTGTGCACTCAAATTGAAAGATACCCATTAAACCAAAAATTCCCAATTGCAGAATACGATTTTTGATTGAAGAGTGAATGACCAAAAGAGACGGCGACCAAGCACGTACTTACCTTGGCAATGAGCTGATTACGAAGGGGTTTTTAGGTCCTTGTAACTTGCCCGACGCCGCTTAAGGCTGCGCTGCTGTGGGCAGTGAGTAAAAAGAATGGGAATTGCTGAGGCAGCGACCTGTGGGAGTTTAGAGGAGAACACGTCGATGCCTTTGGGCCAGAGAGGAGGCGGCAATCTCGTGTATTGCTTAACAACATTTGCTATGCAGGCTCTAAACATCTAATGCCACGTCATAAAATTATTTATTGTTTGTTTAGAATAATGTGGTACACTGCTCACTAGTACTCAAGTGATATATGACAGTATAATTCATCGTGCATTATATAAATAATACATAATACTATAACTCAAATTTTAAAATAATAATTAAAAGTTTTAAAATTAAGAAAATACTAAATTACCGTTTATCATAACATATGCCTCTAATAATAAATAGTAAAATTATTATTGATATTACTATATATTATTAGAGGTGTACGTTATGATAAACCGTAACATAGAAGTCTCCCTAAAATTATTAGATATTATTTTATAATTTTTAAATAAATAACAGCAGATTTTTTAGAAGATTAAAAAAATTAAGGAAAAATGAGAAAATAAAGTGATATTTCTTACATTTAGAGAGGAAAATAATAATGAAAAAATTTAGAAAATTGGTACGGACAAAACCTTCATAAAATGGTAAAGTAATAATCTTTCTGGAAACACTAAAATTACGTATCAATTTAATCCTACGTTCAAACAAACATTAAAGAATGTCTCCTTCAAAATTAACATTCGTGAATTAATCCATGGACTTATGGCTTTCACTTGTCTTGATTTTGAATAAAATTCTTCAATTTGATAATTTGCTGTAGCATCGCGTTACGCAGACCTCGAATAATTTATTTATGTATGAGAGGTCACATGTTAAATCACTTAAATACTAAGTGATTCCTAACTTTATGAGAACAATATTTTGTCCTGATAAGTATCTTCGGAGCAAACATATGCAATGTTTGCACCGTTTAATTTTCTCCCAGTCAACCACTCCTTTCAACTTTCTAGTTGGCCGTTAAGTTTCGATGATTGACGACGTTATTGATAATAAAATTTTCTCAGTTTTCGATCGCCTTAAATTGACATCATCATATGTACATCTAATCATCACCAGTCCAAAAGAAATCAATTATATATAATCAGTTTTTTTATTTTTTTTTGGGATATTACATATGATACAGAAGTCAATGATTTTTTTTTTTTAAAAGATCATGGTTATTATAAATCTATATATCTTAGAACAATTAAAACAACAAAGCCTTGTCTCTCCAGGACCCAGAGGATTACATTTTCATACAAGTATCGAATTTATCATTGTTCCCACAATCAAAATTATTGAAGAAACAAGATGAATTTGTCGGCTTTCAGAAATGCCCCAGCACTGACGAACGTAAGAAGCGGAAAAGAGGAATTGATCAAATCGAGACCATGGCCATTTTATTCGTTGGACGTAAACCTTATACTCGTTTGCAGAAGCTTTGAAGTAAAAAGCAGATGACCGAAGATTTACTCATTGGAAAAATGTATGAAACAAAACCGCACAGCACTATATTCTTACGAACAGAATTAGAGAAAGGCCAATTCAAATTTAAGAGTACCCAAAATACTAACAATAAACTCCAACAAATCCAAGCCTACAACACTTTAAAAAAAAAAAAAAAAAAACTTTCGTCGCAATAAAATCAAGGCCCCTTTAAGATGGACAGTTTGTCAGTTTCCAGACTCCTGAAGCCTGCGATCCCCAGCAGTGTTCTTATTGTTGTGCCCTGCTTCATCAAAAGCAGAACCTGAAAAAGCCAAAAGAACTAGTGAGCATCATCAAACCACAGCATAAGGTTGATCTTACAAGACCTATTTAAGCAAGCAAAACATACCAATGGTGGCACTATGTGACTGCTGAGACCCCAGGGTCTCCTCTCCTTTTCCACCAAACCACGAACCTACTGCACCTTTGATCTTATCCACCACACCCTTTTCGGAATTATTCACAAAGCTCGAATCAGTCCCCTCTTTAGAAGAATCATGCTCTGTAGTGCCCAATCTCCTTGCAACCTCCTCAGATTCAGTCACCTTTCCCATTGGCCTACTTGTTATCTCATCAGGTTCTTCCTTCCGCTTATGCAAAGCATCGGAGACCACTTCAGTTACTGGCCTGGATGGCGTAGACTTGTTCTCCTCATCTGCCTTCTTCTTTCGCAGAGCCTCGGTTATGACCTCTGAGAGTGCCCGGTCTTCTTCTCCAGGCCTCAATTTCTCGGCAAAATAGTCCTTCACAGAAACTCCTTTGTCTTGCCCCCCAACCCCGTGGCTGCCCGTATTAGTAGTGCCAGGCATTTTGGAAATGAGAGTACCTCCAGCCCCAGCAACCTTCTCATAAACTGGACTCAGTTTCTCTGTCACAGTAACGGCAATCTTCTTTCCGTAATCTACTGTTGATGCTGGCATAGAGCTCTTGCTCTTGTCCCCTGTTGCATGCAATTCATGCCCTCCTGTGTCGCCTTGCTCGCCATATCGAAGCTTCGAAGCTACAACATTCTTAGCAGAGATTGCTTTATCAGCAATTGCAGACGTGGCTGATGATATTTTCTCAGTGTAACTGCTCTGATTCGACTGCCTCTCAGAAGCATTATCTCTGGAGCTATCAAGAGCTTCTTTGATCTTAGCAGAATCGTCATGTGGGTGATCCTGTGTTCCTGTGCTATCAAAAGCTTCTCCAGTGACGGGTTTTGGAGGAGTTAATTCCGGAGAGAATTGGTCATGACTTCCAGTGGGCAAGCTGGTGTAAAAATCTTCAGTTCCAGTAGGCCAGTTCTGTTCCTGTCCTGGTTTTGATTTTAATTCATCAGAGATACTCATCTTCTCAAAAGAACTAAGAGCTGGGCTAATTTCTGCTTCTTCACCACCTGTAACATTTGTAAGCACATAAAATCAAAACTCCGTTCCATACCCAAAATCGAATACCAGTAACTTTTCCATGAACATGTAAGCTAGTATTTACCTTTGCCAGTAGGATCGCTCACTTTGGTCTGATAATTTGATGGAGTATACGCAGCAGGCGTAGCCTTTGGGGCAGCAGCATCATCAACCAAGCCTCCTTTTGGCCTTTGTAAGTTGACTTTTGGCTGCCCAGGATGTTCCTCTTGACCAGGAATAAATGTTCTTGTGGGGTCCTGGTCATTGATGTGATGAGTATCAGTAGGAGTACCGGTATGAGCTACAGGCGTGTTTTGTGGTGCCTTGGGAGCCTCATCCATAACTGATGTCAATCCAACATTGACCTTTGGCTGACCCCTATTTTCCTCATGCTCACGAACACGGCCAGCAGCTACAGGGTTTACGGTTCGAGCCGGAGGCAGAGGCTCCACGTCCATGGCCGTTGATCTTCCAGCATTGACTCCAGATTGACCGGAAGCTTCCGTTGTTCCAATATTTTTAATTACTGCAGAGTCATATACTGAAAAAAATTCCAAAAATAAAAAATGCTCAAATTAAGTATCCTGGTTACACTGCAAGGGTCAATGATGCACATGTGATACCTAACTAATAAATTCAAATATGTACACGCAAGTTGTAGTCGTTTGTTTAATTTCCCTCTAAATCGACTAAAATGTCTTCTGTTCAATTATTACTACCGGCGTAACATAAAAACTGTGCAACATCAACAGTGAAAGCTTCAGATATATAACAGAAGCAAAAGAGGAGGAAAAAAGCATATGTAAAAAGAGGGAAACATACTTGGGGCACCATGAATGTCAGGGTCTGCAACCACCTCTTCATCATCATCATCTTCCTCATCAAGATCATGATCATGGTCGTGACCATGGCCATGCTTAGTAAGTGTGTCTTTTATCTGTTTTGCCTTTGCTCTCACCTTCTTCAGAACCGATTTCTTCTCATGGTGATGCTCATCTTCAGATTCTGCAAAAAATTAATTAAAACAACAACGTTTTCACGATCATTCACTAAATCAGAGACCCATTTGACAGCTTCACATAACTACACAAACTTAGAACTTACGCATTAGATTCTCAGCAATGTGAGGATCTTGCTCGTGGCTGTGGCCATGAGGACGTGCCATTCGCGATTCCATTATCGAAATTTCGCACAGACAAAGAAATGATCTTGTTGACCGTTAGGGATGAGAATGTACTGTAGTGGAAAAAAGATGACGAAAGCTGGAAGTTTATAGAGAGCGTGGGGGCGCCATATAGCAGAGATTTTGCCACCTTCGCATAATCGCTCGGCGGTGGCTTAGTAGCCTCGTGACACGTTTCATTTGCCGACAGTATTCCATACCATGCCATGTATTACGTGTCCGCTTTCATACGTGGCCTTCGAACCGTGTCATGTGCTTTATGCCATGGCTGATCTTATCAAGAGCCTGAGGTCTCATGGGAGTATCCGTCTGTTGTAAACGTGCACACGCGTAAACTATTGGGTACTTGGATTTGTTTTTGTAAGTGTATTGATAGTGATAGATTTGATTTGATTGATGATATACATTTAGTGGACTGACAACGCTTGAGTGTTAGGGCAACGGGCACCAAAAAGTGTGATAAAAAAAAAAAAAAATTTCATACTTTAACAAGCAACCAAGCAAACTACCATTCTAACTTCCTAAGTTCTTCTCAAGTTATAAAGAAACTCTTGTTACTTGATAGGTTAATCCATTTTTGGCTCCCTTATAGAACATTTACACGAGGCTGTTAACTATGTGATAAAATAACTGTGATTGACAAATGAATAGTCCATTCTGAAAACAGTTCTTATAATATAATATTCCGTTAATTTGATTTGCATTTGCATGAATCATGTATGCCTACAGAAATTAAATACATATCGAAATGCTATATTCCAAGACTATTTAAATAGATTGTAGCCCGTAATACGGGTTCATTCTAGGGCTTGTATAGTTGCATTAAGGATAATGGATGGGATTTTTATTTAAATATGACAAAGTCATACACTGTTTACGCAAATATGATAATTTTTATTCAATTGCGTATGGGATTTTGGTGGTCTTTAGTGTAAAATATCCTTGTCATCTCCAACAAGAGCGAGTGCCCGGGACTCGAGTTATTATCAAGCACTCACTAAAATCATCACCTTCCCTTAACAAAATTCAATCAGCTCTAAGAAATTCTTCAACACAATCTTTATACATTATATTTGCTGTTGGAAGAAGTTGCATGCTCTTGAAAGAAGCTACGTTGTCTTCAATATTTATCACAAGTGTTAGTTTTGATGTTACTTAAAATTATAAGTATTTGCAGGTAGTATTTAGTTTTTTTTTAGTAAAATGTGATTGATTATACTTTAATATACATGTTATTGATAATTTTTTCAAAGACATTTATGGTTATAGATTGCATTCCTGACTTCTATACTTCTAGACCTCTAGGTAAACCTATAAATCTAGAAGTCTTGAATTTATGCATAGAAGTTTGGAACTTTGAACAGATTATTTTTATTAATATTCTTACTTTGTCATCACATGATTTTTAGGTAAATAGGTATGGTGCATATTATTGTAAATGGATCAATCAAGTTAATAAATACAAGTTCAATGCCTTAGCCTCAAAAGGAATAATGATGCATCTTTTTTTGACATATTGACAATTATTTGAAAAGACAGCTCCGATTATTAGAAATAACATTTTAAAGTATGAAAATATTATAAAGTTCAAATGCAATTCAACAAATCTGACGCACTAGTGGAAATTATCTCAAATGACAACATGCAATTCTTTTTACTTGAAAATGTTAGCAGTATTGCATACAAAACATCTTTTTGCATTATTGTACAAATTTTATTAAATTCGCAAGCACACGAATATATTGTAGAATAGATTAATGGTGACGAGTGTCGATCCCATGAGAAGGTTGATTTTAATTATGTGCAGAATTAATTTTCTTTTAACATGAACAATTAAATTATGGTAACTTTATCCTAAATTGTGAATTAAAATAGCGAGAATAATTAAGAATAAAACTGTTATAATAAAGCACTTGGGTATCCGGATCTGCATCAACGTGCTTCATGGGCTAAATATTCCATATTAATGCCAATTAAATCATAAGGGGGGATTCCACACCTCATGAACCACTCTCCAATAAGTATGGTGCCAAGGGCTTATCATGCGAAATAATAATAACCTTGTATTAGGGTGCCGGTTTAACCAAGACTGTATCTAGACAAGACTATTATTATTTGTCGACGAAAAGTTAAAACAACCACAAATATTAGAGGGGAAGAGAAAGTAAATTTACCAAATTAAGCTCATGGAACATGTTGAAACTTCACCTTCAACCCAAGCTTAAAAGGAAATTAGCTACTCATATTTTAACTAGAGATAAAAAGAAAATTTTATTAGAATACAAAGAAACTACAAGAAGGAGAATAAATTTCAGAAATCTAAGCTTAAAAATGAATTCAAGGATATCAAATTAAGGGGAGAGAGCCCCCTTTTTATAGATACATTGAGTGAATCGTGATCATCGGATTAAAAACAGTTCAGATGCTCAGAATTGCACCACGTCATCAGTCAACAGTCAACAGTCAATATTTGCACAGTAACGCCGTCTGAATAGTAAATAATCCCATATATGCATATGTACTGTACACACGATTTTTACTCTACTGAAATGCTGCCACGTCATCGATATACAGTACATAAGAAATTTAGCCCAATAAGATCGTGACACATCATCGGTCGATGCCACGTCATCGGTCAACGCCACATAAGCAGTCAATACCACATATTTCGTCCAATCAGATACTGCCACGTCATAGGTAATTGTCACATCATCGGTCTGTATATATGAACAGTGTCGTGAACAGTACAATAAATAGTATCGTGAATAATACCGTATGTATGAACAGTACCGTGTATGTGAACAGTGACTTTTTTCCTTTAATGCTTCTCTTAAGGTTTTTGACCGTCCTGAGTCCAAATATGACGTCCGTTTTACTGTCTGATCACTCGTTCATTGTGAAACGATCATAATGTTCTTAAAATACATAAAATATATAATTATAATAAAACACATATAATTAAATAACAAAATACTTAAATAAATAAAAGTAGTAATGTTAGTGAGATTTAAAGTGTAAAATGATAATTTTCTCCTTTATAAATATACACTTTCTAACACTTAACATGCATCTCATATCAACATAGGTTAACAACTCCAATACTATTACGGTGTTCAGTGTGCAGTTTTCTAGTGCAGTTTTCTTAAGATTTTGAATGTTCAAGATTGTTGTAGTGAGTGACTTTAGTGCAAAAATACTGATGTGAATATGATCATATATGGCTTTCTATTGAAAAAGCCGAAAATTAATCTTTGAATAACTATGCTTCAGCTCGTTTAGTTGCATTGCTTAAAGGTGTAATTGAATTGGCAGCCTTATATCCACTTTCCACTGATTGCTTATATGCATCGATCAAGCTTCTAGTTGTCTAGAGTTCCTACAAAATCATGGGACAAGAATTTTGGGACTAGTAGGATATAGTTCACTTCATTAAACTCTTAATTTTCCCTTAATTAATATAAATTTAAAATTTGGTCTTATCTAATATTGAGGTGTTGTGCTTTAAAAACTATAATTGTTGTAAAAAAATATAATTATAAAATAAAAGTAATTAATATATAGTGAACAATTTTTAGATTATAATTTAAAAAAAGATAAAGATATTATATGTTTTTCATCTTAAAAATGGTAAATAATATCTATTTAGCTTCCATAGCAGTAGTTAGTATTTGTTAAATATTTTAATGTTATAATTGTTAAGTTATAAGTGTCTAACCTTAATATCAAATAGAATTTTTATTTAAATGGTCAATTACCTATTATAAAAGAGGAGTAGATATGCACTCTTGACTGTGTTCTAACAATGTACAATATATTAATAAATAGACTCCAAGAGAATTTAGAGAAGGGTAGAGTGATTTGCACTATAAAAATTATAAAAATTACGTTGAACACTCTATTACTTGATACACATATATAATAATTTTGAAAAAAATTAATTTTTACTTTGTACACATTTTAAAATCTCCCAAAAAATTTCCTACTTAAATCATTTAAATTAATTTACTCAAAACACCGACAAATTATTCAACACACTCAGAGAAAATTTTTAAGAAATATAGCATAACTTGCAACAACATAATATCTCAAGTTTTAAATAATTTTTTTAAAAATAATTTAACTTATTAGTTTATCATTAATTAAAGAACGTATTCCATATCAATTTTTGCACACACAAATTCTTTAAGATCAAGAGTTATGAGCTTTCACTACCCCGATAACAATTGAAAAATAAATTGTCATCTTAAACAAAGAAGGAGGAGAAGACTCTGACTGGTAAGTTTAGAGTGGTTTTATTATTATTTTTTAAAATCAAAGATAAAAAAAATGAACACCTTTGCTATAATTTTAGTTTATTTTATTTGTTGAAAAATGTGAGGTTTACAATTCTTTTATCTTCAAAACGATTTAAGTAGCATTTATATTTTAGATTGGAGAAAGAATCTTAAGGAATGAGAGTGAGATTTAGAGTGTTAAGTAGGTTATTTACTTATACTGAAATAAGAGTATGAAATTGAAATTATAATTCAATTTTTGCGTTTACATTGTCTTGAATTGTGAGTAAATAATTTCAAGTTATAATTTTATCGTTATTTAAAGAATTATAGTTTTTAATTATAAAATTAATAAAAAATATTTGAAAATTAAAATATTTATTTTATTATATTTTTAAATTAATAATAATTATTAATATTCTTAATTATGTAAATCATAATTTTTTATTGATTTCAATTTTAATTATGTAAATAAAAAATTATTAATAAGAACAACACAAATAAAATATTATTACCAATAATATAATACAAAATTAATATTTTCTTAGAATAAGATATTTATTACTATTAATCACTAATACTATATATATAATACTATTATTTTTAAATAAATATAATAAAATTATATTTTCAGATAAAAATAGTATATAGTAATATTATTAATTTGAGTATAATCATATATTTTTGAGTAATTTTAACTTAGTATTAATGTAAATTATCATTTATAACTAAATACGATGATATTATATTTAATAAATATTTAATATTATTATCTTAAATAAACATAATTTATAAATAATATAATAATATTATTTAAATAAATATGATATTATTTATTTTATTTTACTAAATATGTTTAATATTTAATATTGTATTAAATATATTATTTATTAAATATGTTTAATAAATATAATTTATAAAATAATATAATAAAATTATTTAATTTTATTTTTATTAATAATATGATTAATAATATTAAACATATTTAATAAAATAAAAATAATATTTATTTATATAATATTATTATATTATTTTATAAATTACGTTTATTAAACATATTTAATAAAATATAAAATGATAACTAAGAAAGAAGGGGGAGTAAATTCCTACTCCCACCTCCTTCTATGGGAGTGGAAACCCTACTTTCTACTTGAAAAAATAATAAATCTCATGGAGTGAGATTTCCACACATTCTCTCTAAATTTTGTAAGTAAACATTAGAATAAGAGGAATTCACACTTCTCATTACTACTCTAGAAAACAAACACAACCTTAAAAGTATTGATTTGCTACATGTTCAAATGAAGTATTTTTTAAGATGTTAAAAATAAAAAATTATATATTGAATAATGAGAGTACTATTATGAGTGTTTAAAATAATTAAATTAAATTGGCTCATAAATAAATTGTCCTTGTAGTACTTTATATGATGAGTAATTTTATAATAAATTATTTTATTAAAATAAGAGTGTTCATAATAATTTTTAAAATACAAATAACCTCATCTTTTAGGAAAAAGAAGTTCAAAAAATACTAAGGGGAAAGAATTGATACACCCTAAATATTTAGAAAAAAAAAGACATGAAAAATATTTAGAAAAAAAAAGACATGAAACTCCTTAATACTTTCAAAAAGACATTTAAACTCCAAATTGGTAATGAATTTAATTTATTTAAATAATTAAAATATTAATGTAGTATATTCCCTTATTAATAACTGGTGAATTTACCCAAAAACCCTTCTTAAAAAATCGATGGGCGGAAGAAGCAGAAAAAGTTGTTATAATCGGTTGTGATTTTTTGAATTCCGATAATCAGAATGGCGGGGACGACAGCACCATCACATGTGGAATCAGCGGTTCAGATCGTTTACACGGAGAGGCCACAGGACGAGGAGCATAAGTCCTTCCGCCTTCGTATCCTCTTCTCTATCCTTGGTAGGTTTTTAATTTAAATTTAATTGCATTTTGATTTGCACTGATTCTGTTCAAGTTGGTGGCAATTTGGATATTTTCTGCTTTCAACGGTGATGTGCTTCGTTCGATTTGTGTGCGGCAAGGAGGCTGCAAAGGATGCTCTCTTGTACAGTTATGAGGCGACTCCCAGCGGATTATCGGCTAAGCTTTACCCAGCAAGTTGATGAGATTTTCAATAAGGATTTTCTTTTTTAATATAATTTTATTTTATTTTATCTGGAGCGAATTATTGGTTGTTGATTTTTGAATTCTTGTAATATTACATTGATCAACTCTTTTTGGTTCTGATGATAGTTGGCACTTGGCAGGTGCATTATTTGAGGCAAATTTTTTTGAAGTTTCGAAGAAATAGTCGAATGATGTGAAAAAGGCGGCAAAATGATGTAATCTTTACTGCTTCGGAAAAACGAGTTGAGTTAAGCATAAAAGCATTAACGCAGTATCAGCCAAGAACGAAGCAAATGGGGATTGATGACGAAGAAGACGACGACATTGAATAAAATGAGCAATTGAGGAAAAGATGTTAAATTGAATCTTTACAGTAAAATTCCAATCTTATATGTTTATAATTTTATTAATGATTTATGAGTAAAATGGACAAGTTAATATGTTAACCTCTATGTTAGAGAGAGATACTAATTATAAGTTGAAAATAAAATTTTTATTAAAATTAATATAATCTGTTATTGGTTTGGAATTTAAACATCCTTTTTGAAACGTTAATTTTTTCCCCCCTAAACGTTTGGGTGTACAAATCCTTTTCCCAAATTAGCAAAATTCTGGCGCCTATATGTACGTATAAATATGATGGCCAAACCAAATCCCGAGCGCCAAAATTTTCAATTTCACATTCAAAATTTCATTTCCGTGACTCTCCACCTGAAATGCGAACTCGCTTTCTCAACACCGATTACTTCACCACGAACTCCTCTTCTACTCCAATCGAAACCCTAAATTTCCTATACCTTCCAATTCCTCACATCTCTCCGTCAGGCCTCTCCGTCGGCAAAGACGATCATCTCCGATTCGATTCCGTCCTCGATGTTTCTCTCGACATCGATCAATTGCCGATTCACTCCGCTCTCTCCAAGTTCATCTTCGACGTAATTCCTCAAGTGATCGATGTTGATTTTCACGATTTTGAGGATCTGTTGTTTCCGATTTCAATTGTCTGCGGTGATGAGGTGAAACGGTGATTTCATTTTGATTTAGAATTTTTTTTTGAAGTTCTGTAGACAAGCATAACATTTTTAGCTTATGATTCCCCAGCATTGCATTAGATCTATTGTATGAATTAAATTATTAGTGTTGTATTTGTATTTACTTTTCTTCTTGTGTTTGATCCACGTGATAACAATTTTGGTGCTTTTATTAATATAGTATTTCAAGTGTAGAAGCCCATGATACTTATAGAATTAAGATTTTGAGATTAGTGATATCTTATAGTACATGTTGTTGTCTCAACATTGAAAATAGAGATAGATAAACCGTTAAATTTTTTTAATTTCATATGGCATGAATTTAGTTATTGCTGTTGTATTGTTCTTCCTTTTGCTTGATCCACGTGATGAACTTATTGTTCTTTTTCGTTTTTCTGTTAAATATAATGTTACAAGCTAAGAAGATTTATATTTTGAGATTGATGATATCTTAAAGAGTATTTGTTTTTGTTTTTCTCCTGTTTGCTTGTGAACATCTTTAGTTATCCAAGTTATAAGAATACAGTGAGAGTTGTATCACCTTTTCAATTTTGTATTGCAAGTGACATGATATTGGTTTAATACCATCACATGGTTGATGAAATAAAGTGTGAATGATATAAGAGTCTAAATCAGTGCTACATATCGTCGGATACAAAATTTGAGGAAGTAGTATTATTTATATTTCATTTCTTAACATAAGAGCCGAAGTCACTTTCTGTTCTTTTATTTAATGTGAATCAGAAAAAATGAACACAGCTAACTGAAATGGTATTTACTTGTTTTTTTTAAGAATCCAGAGAGCATTTTCCATTTCTAGCTGAAAATTTTAGTCATTGGAAAGCTTTTGATTTATATGAAGTTATGTCTTGCTAAAAGGTAACTCCTCCTTACTTCACAAAGTAATCTAACTGTGTGAAACATTATTCGAGGAAAAGAAATAAAGTTGTCTTTCTATATTTCTAGTTATAGCACAATGGTAAGTCATTCCATTATGTTTTCTTAACTTAATTCCCATGATGCTGGGAGGGTTGTGCAAAGGATTTCACAAGTATTTAGATATATTAATGATCAAAAGAAGATAACATTGGTATAGCAGTGAATTGATTTTTGGATTGAAATTTTTTCACTGAAGTTGTAAAATTGAATTGAAAGGATGTTGATGAATACTGATACTCTTTCTTGTTCTGTCCCCAATTAAGTGTGATGGTGTTTTGTTTGATGTGCAGAAAGAATCTGATATTATTGACGAAGAAAAAGAAGAGGAGAGTAAGAGAATTTCTGGATTGGAAGCCTTGGAGGTTGAACTTCCAAAAGTATGATGATGGCTTTCTTGAATCTGAATTTCACTTTTGCTTTGTACCCATGAACCCTCTCCAAAATTTAGTTGATGTCACTGCAGAAGGATAATCAGGCTGCTATTGATGACCAGAGTACACACAACTTTGAAGTAATTCAGTTTGAAACACCAGAGCTAGCCGCGTTCTTGGTACAGTGAAATTCTATTGGACATAAGATATAGATACAATTTGGTTCTATTTTATTTGAAACCTTTTTAGCTCATCTATTGTAATCTGTTTGTCATTTTCAGGAAAATGTTTCCCTTTATGAGAAAAAGGAGATCTGGATTGTTTCTGAAGTCCCAAAGATCGACAAAGATCTAGTAATATTTGAACCATCTTGTAACTCAAGTCTTTTTGTAGCATGTTTGCATCTGATTTGGTCCAGATTTCCACAATGTTGGCATCATACTTAACAAGTCAGCTCTTTTTTGTAGGATATGCTCACTCCAGGGTTTGCGATACAGTATCCTAATGAGGTTCAAGAATCAGTTTACTCTGTTGAAGTTGTTGCTTTCGACCACCAAGTGGAACAAGAGGCTTCTAACTTGGAAGATGAAGGTTCCTTTCCAGGCCAATTGCTCTGCCCAAGTTGCACGTTTCCTCTCTTGGAAGTGGATGAAGTAAGCCTAGGTACTTTGACAATCCTATCCATAGAGGATGAACTTCCTTCAATTCTGAAAAAACAGGAACTTCAATACTGGACTCAAAAAGATAACATGCTAATTAGTGGCAAGGAGATTTTGGGTTCTTTGGAGTATGATATCTTAGATGTTCTGCTGGATGATAGTTCATCAAAGCAGTGCCTTGAATCTGAAATGGCATTGCCGGACATGTTTCATGAAATGGATTTTATAGGCATGGTGGAAACTTCACAACTTAAAGAAAATTCTAAATTTCAACAATTAATGGAAGACAATGATTGTTTCTTATCAATGAGCCCGGTGATATTTGAGGAATTCGAGATATCCGATATGGACTTATCCAGACTTTTCGAAGTGTTTTTTAGCACACAAGCACCTAATGAACGAGTAGCATGTACTTGGCTGTTCAGGGAAGACATGAACTTTAAAGATTTCAATGAATTGATTATTATTCAAGAACTAGCTCTAATAGATGACACATTCAAATCTTTGCCCACACCTGTTTTTTCCGAAAAGATAAGATCAGTGTATGCTGTTGTGGAGGAAAAACTAGCCGATTTAAAGCCACAACCCTTGTCTGCATCTGATGGGATATACTTGGATTGGCATCTTTTGGAGGGAGATGAATGCAATCATAAATTCTCTTGTTATGATCAGAAGATTTTGCAGGAGGTAGATTTACACAATATCAATTTTGATCTTGAATCTTATGATGATGATAACTTGGTATCTGCCTTCATTTTCTCTAATAATGCTTTAAGTGGGCCAAATATGCAAGGATGTGAGGAATCACTGAACACTGATTTTCTTGGAATTTTTGGGCTTTATGATCATGTTACGGGTGATAGTTCAGCTAAGTTATTTGAGAATGGTAGTCCAAAACCAGGAAATGCAGAACAATCAAGTGAAAGAAGTGCCGAGAGGGTGTCGCTTTTCTTCAAATCCACATCACAGTTCAATGATCTTGACTTTTTCTTGAATCCGCAGAAACCAATAACCAGAGAAAATTGCGAATTTGTAGTCAAGGAATTTGATGCCCTTTCTCCCTCCCGTAATTTGATGGGAGCAGGCTTATCAGGTGATGTGTTTCAGCTGTGGGATGTCACATTGTATAAAGTTAAGTTGCCAGATGATATTGTGGCTCTCATTGATATCTTTAAAAAGAGTTATCTTGCCATTGTGCGTAATGAGACTGAGCTGAGCTCTATTATAGCTTCAGATGATTTCAAATTGCTTAGCCTTCCAAAACAATGGCTGATGGACTGTGTTAATAGAAAAAGGTATCAGAAAGCCAATTCTCACAGTGATGGAAACAGTATGGCATTTGTCACTTTATGTTCAATCAAAATGATGGCATGGTATACATGTTTCTATGGCATCCATACAGCTCGTCTATTTGTAGATAAGCTATGCAAAAGCCAGGGTTGCTTGAAATCAAGATTAGGCTCCCTGCAGTCGCTGGTTGCAGCTGCGGATGGAAAGATTGATGAAGAAATAACAAGTTCACATCCCTCACTACTTGTTATCCGGGGGATTCTGCAGTCAAAATCTTCCCACAGAAATTTGAAAGTACTGATTGTGGCTGAGCAAGCTTTCTGGTGGTCACTGAAGCATTTGGTGATGTCTGCCGGGTTATCATGTAGTGAGCTACAGAATTTTTATGTGCAGGTGGATCAACCAGATGTCACTGAAGTTTATGGGTCTGCTAGTGCTGAAATGGATGACCTGCTGACTTCAGATTGCTTAATAGTATTCCATGAGTAAGTACAAGTCTTGAAAGAAAATGTTTTACTAATCCTCTTAATAGCAAGCATATTTCATATGCTTTCTGCAATTTATAAATGGTTCCTTTTGTGTTGACTATCATGGAGATGGGGCTAGCATATTACAATGTCAGCTGTTCAGACGCTTAGTGAAGTCTCAATCCACAAGGTTCATCTATTCAGTGTCCTATAACTGAACATTTTTCCATAATAAAGTTCACTCGTTTTGATATTTAAATGAATCATGGTTTTGGGTAATTAGCCTAGTTTTTTTCCACTGTTATTATTGAAATCTTTCTACGTGAGTCCAGAAAGATGATAGAAGTTTTCTAAATTCACCAGCATATGACCCATCTACAAGTTTAAAATATGCTTGCGTTAGTTAAAATGTCAAAATGCTTGCATTACTCAATATGTATGTATTAGAAGATCCTATATTTTCGTAGGTATTGGAAGAGGATACCTGACTGAATCTGGGCTATGCATCTCACTGTATATTAGAAAAAGAACCCGTATGCATACACCTGGGAAATGAAGGAGGATCTTGCCATCTCTGTAGTGGCTTGCCTCCTTGAAGATGTCTGGTGAACCTCCATAAGCATGGTGCCATGGGTCAGGATTTGTTGGTTTTTGAGGATATGAGTTTTGATTTGGTTTATTATGCTGCCTTTGGATTTTGAATTATTGGGACAATAATATGTGCTCCAGAAACTGGCATGAGTAAGGTCTACAATTATCCTAAATCTAATTCTTGTTTATGTAAAGGTTCATGTGTAATGTTACAAACACATGTAGGATTAAAACATATCAACTGAACACTAAAACATTTTGATACCGTGAGCCTCAATGACCCTTATACACAGGAAGTTTGTTTTGCCTTGCAGTTGATCCTTGAGTTTTTCAATATTTCCCTATTTGTAATAGAACATTTTGTCGAAAATGCTGTCATTTATTACATTTAATGTTTTTAATACCTTGTTCAAGTTTGTTTCTGTTGGAAGAATATATTTGGTGTACATTTACATTCTTTTTTTTTAATTAATATCCCTCAAAAAGTGCTACAAAGTAATATATTGCAAAAAATTGAAATGTGATGTGAAAGATTTGGAACCACCTGCCAAGCTGTAAAAGTCTTATGGATATTGATCAGATCTTTTCCACATTGGATGATACAAAATGATTTGTACTGCTTGGGGCTAGTTTCTGCTGGTGTCTATGATATGTTAAAATTTGTTAGTTTGCTTTCAGTACTTAATGGCATTATTGTTCACTACTTGTGATTTGCACAGCAATGTATAATAAGTGCTTTCTACCTTTTCAAGGTCTGTTTCTGAATCTTTTCCATTCAACAAGTTTAGTCTCATCTTGGAATATGGTGGTTCTCGCGGTTCATCTAGGATATCTGCTCTTTCCCCAAAGGTTGCTGCACTGCCTCATCTTCACTTCGTAAAGGTGGAATTGGACGACTCCAGTGCTTCCAGAGCACTTTGTGAGGGCCTTGATGCGCCTGATAATATAGAAGCGGTAAGTTTCTTCTCTTCATGATTGGGTTAACACATATTCCAATTGATCAAAATACCACATAAATATTGTTAATGAACTCTCAATTGACAGTATCAGTTAGTTTTCTTTCTGCTGTATTTATGGATAATCATCTTGCATAGTTTGTTATAACTTGGCGTGCATATTGTGAAAGATTTTACAAGGAGACTTGCTGTATTCAAGGATTTCGTTCTGATGTCGTAATGAAATGCTTGTCTGTATATTGTTCACTTGCTGACTTTCATGCATATTGAGAAAAAAATATAGAACTAGACTGAGATACTTCATATTCTAGGATAGAGTGTTTCATTCTTTTCTGAAACCAGATGATAATATGGTTGCTCTGAAGCTGCAGGAACTGCTGAATCTTTTACCAGTTGAGGATGGGTATCATATGGGATCAGGTGAAGCTGCAGGTAACACAGAAGCTTGCTGTATGCCTCCATCACTTTCTTGTTCACAATTGGCCATAGAATCTGAGCAAATTCAACCCAGGACGATGTCTTACCGTGTTACAGTCATTGTTGTGAACACTCAAAATTTTGATAAGGAAATGATAGTATCCAGAAGAAGTACTTACCAAAAGCTTCTTGCAATGGAGAAAGAAGGGGTACAGGTTGTGGAACGTGATTCAGACCTGCCTGTGGATATTATAATTAGTACTGCAACTTGCCTAGTGTGGTATGATTACCGAAACATTGGAAAGAAGGCAACTGCTTTAGATGAGGCTTCTTCATGCTTACCATTGTGTGTGGAGAACATTGCCACAAACGTCCTGACATTGCTGAGTTTTACTTTCAGTGTCTGCATTATGGTAAGTAGATACTTACGTATAGCTTATATTTTTCTGTTTTGGCCTTTACTTTTCAACCAGGTCTTTGTAGAAGAACTTTCAGTCTCAAGAGGAAAAAGATGATTTGCGCATTGAGTTTGATATAATCTAACTTTAGCAATGGAAAACCCTAATCATTTTACCTGGAGGCTGCAACATGATATACTGTGGCACCATTTTAGAATTTTTTCATGGTTATCAATGAATTAATTCTATAGTCGTGACTTCACATAAAGGAATTTTCATAAGCAATTCAAAAATGGTGTTTGGTGCAAATGAGAACCATGAAAGTAAGTACAAAGACAGGCATTTAGGCATTTAACAGAAGTCATTTTTTAATCAATTTTGGTTTAGAGTTTATGATGATTTATGCTGGGTGTATTCAGGCTTGGATGATTTAATGGATGAGTATTGGTGAAAGTATCCACTTGATTGCTGCTTTCTAGTGCGGCGGCCATAGAGTAAACAACTTGGTGTATCACATAGTTTTTTATAATAGGATGCATGGAATTAGGCTGACATTGTTAATTGCTGTGTTAAAGCTACTGTCACCGTCATTAATGCATTGGTGAGGACCTTGCACTTTAAGATCGGTAACTCTCCATTGTTCTTTTCCCAGGTTTTTGAAGGTGATACAAACTTCATTTGTACTGTAATGGAATCTTCAGATGGGCTCTATGCAGCTTCAGCAAGCCTGGGACTTGATTTGCAGCTATTTTGCTCCTATTCACCTGAATTAACAGATGAAATTATAGTGAGCTGCATTGGAAATTCTATTAAGTTGACTAGTAGGCTGTATCCTAAAATGCCTGAGTCAGAAACGCTTGCAGAATCATTCCTTACCAAGTTTCCTTCAGTTAATCCACTGACAGCCCATGTGATGCTCTCTTCCAAAGGCATGCTTCTTGAGTTACTTGAGTCTTGGCACGAGCAAAGGATCACGGCCATAAAAAAATATCATGTTCCTGAAGAAAGCACAAATTTATTTAGCATATTGTGCCAATCTGGTGAGCGTGAGGACTCAAAATCTATTATGACAGATTGCTCTTCTTCAGTATCTTCTGGTTTAGACTCAGCTAAATGTCTTTTGAATAGTGATTCTGAAAGAATACAACAAAAATCCATTTATAACCCTGACAAGATTGACGTACTTATGCATGACTTTCTGCAGTTTGAGCCATTGAACCAATTCACTGATGGCCTCTTGAATCCCTCTAAAGTGTTCAAACCGTATGATTCTTGGAAAGATCATGAGATATTTGATGACTGCCAAAGGCCTCGTTCATCTTTAAATGATTTATCTGGCAAGAAGCAGGAACTGGATTTTGACATGATGACGAAAGCTTCTAGAGTCTCCAGGGCATATAATTCTCAGATCTTTGAGTGCCCTTGGATTTTGGAGGAAATAAATGATCCCAAATTTTCTTTGAAAGATAGTTTGTTGGGTCAGAATCAAGGATTAGATAGTTCTAGGATGAATAATTTTGATTGCCATAATATCAGTAAAACTGGCAATCTGCAAGAAGACTTTATAGGTGAAGTTGTTGACCTCACTTCAACTCCCTTATCAGGTAAGAAATTTTGTCCTGTGCCTGAGTCTTCATCTCTCTCTGCTTCAGTGCCACAGGTGGAAAACAATTCCACAATGAAGTCTAAAACCACCAGAAGATTGTCATTTGGTAAAAACAGTAACTGTACTTTCCCAGTGGCTGCTGAGCTCAATTCTGGTTCAGATACATTAGATTCTGGTAAAATTCAAAGACAGAGTATACAAGGAACTACTGATCATCCAGATGCTGATAACAACGACAAGTTGCTTTTGGAACACCGTAAAAACCTCTTAGATCAGGTTTTTGTGCAAAGATTTGCAGGTTCCAAAGGGATGCCATTCCAAGAAGAAATATCACATTACAATGGAACCCCGCTTTCAAAGGCCATTCATTCAGCCAATCCACAACCAGGTTCACCCTGGACTATTGAGTTTCTTAACAGAATCAAGGAAAAGAGCAGATTGCGGCAGCAGTCTCTTCCTGCTGATATGGCTGCCCCATGTCTTGGGATTTCAGGGAATATACCAAAAGTTAGTAAGAGAAGTAGTCCATCCATTCTTGAATTTTTTAAATACCGAGGCAGCACTCCTGGGAAGTTATCAGAACAAAAGAAGCAGAAACGTTCTGTAAATTCATCAACCTTATCCAAGAACAAAATGCCTTCAACTTCATTTCTTCCATCATGGACTCCTGTTGACAAGAGATCGAGACAGGTGTGTGTCGACTACCTTTTAAAATGTGTGTGTGTAACCATGACTACCCCACCTCCACATCAAACACTCACAAAAACAAAAATTGCATTACTGTTTATACATTTACTTTCCTGCAGACTTTGTCTTTTGCACTGAATGAGAGTGGCAACCAGACTAGGTTGGTCTGGAATGATGGAAATTCTCAGAGTATGAGAAAAAAGTTACGGAATCAATAATTGGAATGGAAACAAGAGTAATCCATGTATACAGCCTCAGATCAGTTTGAACGGAGTTAAGAGGTTGGTCCTTATTCCCTGCATAACAACACTATCTATTCTTTTCCAGAACAGCCGTTCATAGGATATTTTATGTATTATTTGATTTTTTTTCACTCTGTGCAGCTCATCTAGCCCGAGTTTACAATAGTCAACCTGTGACAGCTACGGCAGCATTTCTCTGAAGTATGTATCTAAATGGGCTCCTATAAGTAAGCTCCAACGTCACATTTTTTACCCTGTTTATTGTAGGAATATTCCAGTTAGCAAAATATTGATAAACTTTTCCGGGCTGCTTAGGCACTTATATGATATCACAGCAAATGTACACAATCTTGAAATGAATTTGCACAGCAAGAATGGAATATTTCATTGGACGGTGTTCTGCAGGAATTTCTACTCTCTTATAATGTGTGTGCATGCCCATGAGCATGCCTATGCTGCTTAGATGAGTCTGTACAGGCCCACTTCTTTACCGAGCAACAATTTAAAACCTATGATTCTTAAAGGAGAGTCAACAGTTAGTGACATCGTTTCAATCAAGTGAATGTTTATAACTTCTACAAGATTTTAAACTTTTTGATAATTATAATCTTATAAATATTGGATCTTAAGTTACAAACAAAAGTTAGTTGACAAGCTTAGAGCAAAAATAATGATGTGAATGAATATGATCTTGTATGCTTTGCTATTGACAAAGACAAAAATCTAAGAACTAAGCTGGTTTAGTTGCATTGCAGAAAGCCTTGTAATTTAATTGGGGTCCTTTTATCTACATTCCACTGACAACGTATGCATCAAGCTTCAGATTTTCTAATGTTCCTACAAATAGATGGGAGAAGAATGTTTAGAGTGATTGACATGATATCTAGTTCTCTTCATTAAACTCTTGCATGATGATCTCACAAGATTTGCTTCACGCAGGATTGAACTACTTCACCCATGGATGAGTGGGGGCATCTGAACCATGGCTTCTAATTCTTTTTACCATTCTTGAGGTTTCTTACAGTCATTACAAGTTGTTGCCTTTCACCTTCAACTTCAGCAAATTTTAGACTTATTTCTGAATATCTCTCTTGCATTTCTTTCAGCTCAGTTTCCATACGTTTGTTCTTTTCTTTCAGTAATGACACTTCCATTAATACTTCAGTAAAGTTTCCCTTATCACTAGACTGAGAAGCAAGGCCTGTCAGTCCTTTCTCAGAGCACATTTCTCCCTTTCTGCAAATAGAAAAAGAATAGAAAGTACAATACTATGATTAAAAGTTATATACCTAACATTCCTAATAACCTATATGTCATGTACCATGTGCATGGTATATGTGAGGTTCCTAGATGGAAAGTTGCAAAGATTTGAGACTAAGTAGAAGTGAACTTGAAATTAACCTGATCAAATGCCTGTACTCATCAACTGCTACTCTGTCCTCTGAAGTTTGCAGCTCAGCTCTGTCCAGTTTTTTCTGATCCTGTTGACATGGTAAACTTATTAGTTTTAACCTTATGCTCAGCTCTGTTCAGTAGGTGCAGTCAGCTGTCTTGTAAAGCAGGTGAGAAAAATATTTTGTGATCAAGCAAATAGTTGATGATTGGACAAAGGCAACTTTCTATGAACACTGTGATTAGCTTGCATAACTGGATATGCAGCCTTGTGCACATAATCTTTCTATATTCCATATTTAAAAGCAGTATTATATGTAGTTTCTGATTAAAACTATTGTGCATGGCAATCACCTTTCTCAGTCTCTCCTTCACACTTGATGTCATTTGCAGATCTGAAACTGGACCTCCATATTTCTTGAGTCCTTTGCCTGTCCTGTTGATTTCTTCTTTTTTCTTCTGCAAATCATCTTTCAATTGGAACACTTGTTTTGAAAGGCTATCTTTCTGCGATTTTTCTTCAATCAAGCTATTTCGTAGTTTATTTTGCTGGAATTTAAGATTCTCTACTTCTGCCTGCAAATTCCTGATCAACATCTCATTTTCTCCCTTGGACGATCTCATAGAAATTAATTCTTCATGCGCTTTTGCTGCTTCCTGCTTTGCTGAAGCAAATTTTTTCTCCAAGTCATCCCTTTCTCTATTCCATTTTTGTATCAGCATATCAGTTTCACCCATTGATACTTTTACTTTTGATTTATTGCGATCTCTTAGCTTTCCATGTTCAGACAAGTTATACTTCTCCTTTTTAAGCTTCTCTATCTCAGTTCTGAGCATGTGAATTTCTGTAGACAAAGCTTCATGCTTTTGTGCCTCACTCTTCTGTGCATCTATAAGCTGGCTGGAGGTGTGATCTAGTTCCAAAGACATTTTCTGTATTTGTTTATCTTTTTGTTCAATTTGATCTGACAGCCGTTTAACTTCATTTTGGTCCTTAATCAAACTAAGTTCGTCATTGGCTTTCTGGAGTATTTCTTCCAACTGTGCTTTCTGCATACGCAGTTCATTTGCTTCTGTCATTGCTTTCATGGAGAGCCTCTCATTCTCATCAAGCTTAGATGCCATGTCCTCAGAAAGCTTTTTGAATTCTGCCTGAAGTCGCTCAGCTGTAACAGTGTTTTTCGACCTTGTCTTTCTTAGCTCTTCCTCTGCTCGGATGGCCCTCTGTTGCTGCTCTGTTTTGGCGTGTGTCACAGCATCTATATTATCTTCAAATTCTTGGGCTTGCTTGTCTAATTCTCGCTTCAATTCCTTGACCTGACATTCAAGTTCATTAATGGAAATTAATGATTCTGAGTATTCCTCAGATTGCTGCTTGATCTTATCCTCCAATCTTTCTACCTGTGATTCGAGTTCTTTTATAGTGGCCAAAGAGTCTATGCATTCTCTTGACTTCATTGATTCTTGTTGCTGAATTTTCTCCAACTTTGAGGTGAGACATTGCTTTTCTTGTTTTAAGACTTGACAGTCCTCTGTCAGTTGTTTTATGTAAATCTCTAAATCATCTGCATGTTTCTTGAAAAACTGTATTTCATCACCCTGGTCTCTGATTTTTTGCTTCAACATGTCTGCTTCCCTGTCCTTGTTTCTCTCCTTCGCCAATGCTTCAAGAGCTAATTGCTCCTTTCTAATAAGTTTACTTTCTTCTAACTTGCTGGAGAGAGAAGATATTTCCATATTTTTCTGCTCCACCATTTCATTGAGGTCTTTCACTGCAAGAATCAACTCAGCGTTTGAATCTTGCGTCTTTTCCAGTTGCAGCCGAAGATGTGCACTCACTTGTTTTTCGTAGTTGAGCTCCTCTCTGATTTCTTCTTGCAGAACCTTTAAATGCTCCTCAGATTGCAATCGCTTTTCAATTTCTGCAATGTCACTACCATTCTGTTTCCTGAGTTGTTCACATTCTATTGTCAGAGCATCTCTTTCATTGCTAAGGCTAATAATTTGTCTCGTTTGATCCTGTGCCCATTTGTTATCCTTAGCAACCTGTTTCCGGAGAGACTGTAGTTCGAGTTCTGATAATTCTGCCTGCCTCATCATTATAGCTATTTCATTTTTGAGTTTCTCAACAGAACCATCTGAACCCTGTTGCCATTCTCTTGGAAGGTTATTATCATCAGGGCTATTTGTGGATCCAGCTAAACTTCCATCTGAAATTGAACCAACTGACCAGTCTGTGTTTGATCTCCGATGTGCATGGTTATGGGTTCTAATGGCATCAACTGTTCCCTGCTGAGGCACAGAGTTCTGCCTGCGAGGTGACTGTAAGCTTGCGGCATCTTGTTGATTATTCTGGTTGGAGTTGCTGTCCCAGCATGATTCCAATGCATCCTTTGGAAACAATTGAGAAACCATTTAGTCACAACTTTGCAGAATAGGCAATGTGTTTTCAATTTGGTACCTATAAAGTTCCTTTTAATAGGAACTTTGTCATTTTATGAACTCTTGCTAAAAGAAAATGCTGAATGTATGATGACACGAGATGGGGAGACCTTACTTCTGTAAAATTTTGGTCCTGTGTATTGTAATTGCTTTGTTGATCCTTATCTTCATTTTCTTCAATGTATCTGAGATGAAAATCCAAATTTGTTGATACAAATCCAGGAAGGCTGAAGGAAGCATAAAATTAGAAAATATATAAATGAAATACATCATCAAGAGTGATTGCTGAATGTCGAGCTAATATTTAATGGTCATGTTACCTTTGGTCAGTAGCCCCATCCATCTTCTCAATTGTCAACTATCCCAAGAATAATCATTAGTATGAGGACTTATAGCAGATACACATTACAAAACTTTGAACATGGACAGAGCAAGATCACAGGCAAGACTAAAATTCAGCCAATTAGTGTTTGCTTGTGTATGCAAGAGCGTGCATGCTTACATGTAAAATGGCACCAGAATTTGCAAACTTAAGGGGCAACGACAGAGTCAATGGTTCAGTTTCTGTAGCAAAATCTGCAAAATCTATTGAAGCTTCGCCAAGAAAGCCAGATTTTGAGGAGCCCTGCAAGAATTACAAGAATCAGAATTGCCAACGAAGGCCAGAGGAAAGGGGAAAGGAACCAAAGAAATTGAGAAAATTGAGATGATTCCACAGCATACAGTTGAAACTATAAAATGGTAAATTTTCTCTTTGATGTATCCTGTTTTTGGCTCCCTAATGAGTTTCACTGTTACATATATTGGATTTTCCCACGAACATGTTCCATTTTGAACAGGTACTTTCTCCAGTTTAAACGTCGGCTTCCCAACATCATCTGGCACCAGAGATATCATCACAGCAGATTTTTTCAACTTTGGCACCTGAAAATGAGGATAGAAGACCAGGTGACACTTTTTATCCACTTGAAGCTGTAAATTTACTTGATCTAATCAATTAATCATCTAGCCTCTATATACTTTTGGCTGCATTCATTTAAGCCTAAGCTAGGACAAAGCAATTACAAATTCTTCGCTTTTGCATTGTGAAATTTGTACCTGGTTGCATTGAAACTGCAATTTGAATACAGCTTTGATCTTGTTCTTGTCGTTTCTCCATGACTTGAACATGTTGTGTCGCTAGAAACCTAGAAATGCTTGTGATTGTTGCTGAATCTTGGCTACAAGTCCCCTCTCATCTCATTGACATTCTGGCAAAATGATAATGCCCGCTTATCTGGAACTTTTTAGAGAAAAATTTAGTGGTGTTATGAGTATTGCAGAGCAAAAGTTTAATTGCTTTACAACTGTGACCAACCATAAGATCCAGTTGAGGCTGATCCTGTACTGGACCTCAAAGAGTAAAATAATAAAAACGCTGTAGAGGGGTTCAAAATTGAGAACCGAAGATGACTGAAAAGTCCCAAAGTCAATAAAAAAATGGATAAGTTACAAGTAAAAAACTAATCTTGCTCTGTTATTATATTAGTGTAGGGAACATGGAATATTGCTGAGTCATAATTGAGTTTTCTTTTAAATGCAGAAAGGCACGAGGTGCGAAAGCTTTAAATGATAGAGATGACCACAGGGGCTTGTTCGTATGTCTTCATCACCGAAAGTAAGCATTCATTTTTATGCTACATTTCATTGTTCAACACATTCTGAATAATTTCTTGTGCTTTTACTGTTAACAAGAAATTCACCTCCACTCTAAATCAGATTACCGCAAGTAACTAGCTATATATAAACAAAGAAAGATAGAGAAATGCTCTAGAGTTAAATGTCAATTTATAAAAGTATCTCGCTTATTATTTTCTTATACTGTAGCAAAAGATGGGGAATTCTGGGCAAATAAGTGTTGAAAAAAAAATGATTTGCAGACTAATTTTCTAAATTAGCCATAATTTTAAATTATTTCTATAAATTTTCTAGAAAAATTTAGCTCTAAACCAAACAAATCAACGTGGTGTTTTTAGACGTTGAGGGAAAAAAAAAAAAGAAAAAGGTTTAGGGCCCATATCTGTAAATAGGTGCGAGCAGAATATAAAAAAAATTGCCACATGGCTTGGATGGTTTCATTTTGTGAACGCAATTGCGCCAAACAACTATCTGGTGAGAGTATGCACCGGGGAACCACTGACAGCCTTGAGGTGCGAGGTGGGGATAGTCTAATCTAATATTCTAAACAACAAAAGCCCATAGAGCATCTGGCTATCATTATTGCAACATGCAGAGTCGGATTATCGTAATTTGCAAATATTTTAATGCACAGTTGAGGGTTTTGAAAACGTTTGCCCTAAAAGAGACACCGGTGGGCCGAACACGTTACATCAATTGCTAAGACGCGAACTTTCCCAAGCTCCAGGCTCTGCCACATGAACAAATGTGCCCATTTAATGCTTGATGCTATTTTTGAGGTCATATATCTCAACGACTTGTTTTTGCAAATGTCTGGGAACACGTGGGATCATGTGCTTCTGAAATAATTAAAGAAAATCATCCTTCGTAATTCCATCAACTAAGCAATTGGCTAATTTCCTAATATTTCTGTTTTTTGTTTTTTTAACTAGCTCTTTAACTCTAAAATACTTGAGAAATATTTTCTATTACAAATCTTAAAAATACAACGAAAATTGTTGTGATGTGTGCCTTTCTCTTTATGGTTATTAACACTTAAATTTATTTTAGAGTTGGAAAAAGAAAGTCAAATGTATAGAGTGAAAAATATACTTTACGTGAGGCATTAATCCATGCAAGTGGCATGCATTGAATTTTCCTTTTCCATCTCCAAGCAAAGGGGACGAGAGGCATTCCGTTACCTTTTTAACTAGCGTCTTCTCTACGTTAGTGTCTACCGACAGGTTTGTAAAATTTCTTTTACTCTTGCAATGGAAGCAGCCAATTGCTTAATTAAAAGAATTAATAATTTTATGACAATTTTTGGAGATATTCGTGTGATAAATCATTGAAGTGGCAGCACGGCTTTTCACATGACATGAGATACTTATTTTAAAAGAAAACAATGATAAGGTAATAGTCTAAAAGATGTTGCTATTTATTTTATGGCAGTTATTACTATATAATGATGTTTGATTAATTTATAATTTGAATGCCACTCTTTGATAATGGCAAAATTACGCCACACGTTCCGTTGCTTACGATATAGTGGATAAAATTAAAATTATTGATTGAATCATCGCTACAAATTGATAATGAATTTCAAGGACGTTTTCTTCAAAGCCATTTGAAGCAATCAGACTAATAATGCAGAGTAGAAGATAGATGTTATTTCCTTTTCTCGTCCTTGCTGAAATGGACCACTCACACCAACTCACAGTGGCAAGAAACCTAAAGCTCGTCAATCATCACATGCAAATTTAATGATACTATGTATTCCTGTTTGGTACCAGCCGTGGTGGAGAAAAATCATTGAAAATTATCCAAATGGTCCTCTCCTTTAGGACAAATCATGTCTCTTTCTGAGGTGTGGCCTCTGTCTCTTGTGTATGTTTGTGTCCTAAAACGCTGGTTCCTTACAATAAAATAAGAACTTTATATTTCATTTTGAAACTATCCAATGCATATGCAAAAATCAACACATTTAGCTCTCAAACACATAGAGATCAGATCAAAAGAAAAGAAAATAAAACAGAGTCAGCTATGGCCGGATCGGATGAAAGTCACACGATTGATAAGTCATGCGAAAGCATTAAGAGTGTGTTTGAGAATAAAGTTAGACAGTTATAATTTAGAATAAAGTTTGAGAATAAAGTTAGACAGTTATAATTTAAAAATTACAATAATATAATGTTTGGTAAACACTAATTATTGTACCTTTTAAATTATGTTGATATGAGTTTTCGTTTATTATATTTTTAATAATTTTATTAAAATTATTATTTTAATTTATATTTATTACATATTATTAATTTTTATTTAATAATTATAATTTTTTTTACAATAATTATCACTTTTATTTAATAATTAAAAGTTACGAAACTCTAATTCTAAATACACCCTCAAAGTAAGAGAGTAGAGGCTGGTATAAAATTTGAAAGCACGAAGTTTGTGGAGTCCACTCACATGTCCTGCTCTCTTTCAATCTCCCAAGTGTTTGTTTACTTGGGAGGTCAGTGGAGATACTCTCTAGGCTAACTAACAAATTGGAATCTTATAAAGCTATGCAATGATAATCCCACCGGATGCGGACGGCATCAACTAATCTCTGACTTAACACCCCCACTTAGTCTTCCGACAGCGGTAATTGTTCACAGCTGTCAGTAAAGAAATTTAATAATATTTGTAGTCAAAATACATTTAAAGATCAGATGAGATGCTCGGTAAATGCAATATTTTAGTCGTTCTGTCGGATTAGTGGGGATGCGAAGGTTGGGTGTAGGACAAACAATCACTTGGGCCATCTTTGGTGCCGGGATTCATGCGAGCCCAGATCTTAACGGCCCAGAAGTTATGGATTAAGTTTCCACAGAAATTGCACTGCGCGAAGCCCAATCCAATCTAAAGACCAAGGATGCCATTTTTCTTTTTTAACGATGATCATTATTTTTCAATCGTTGGCGTTTATGCGAACTGTTACGATGGAGAAGTTCCTAAGATTTTCTCTATGTTGTCATGTGGCTACTGGCTACTAAATACTGCAATTGTTTCTAATTCCTCTGGATTGGTCTTCTCTCGTATTCGGGGTTGGGGGTAGAGAAATTAGAAGGAAGATGACAAAATTAGGACCACATGTTTCCACATCCTCTGGAATCACGATGAGCGACTGGCACATCTCTGTTACATCAATAAAGCAAATGTCGTGACGTCATCGATGACTTCAAACCCACATTGGGTTCTAGAAGAGTAAAAAGATACGCTTGCTGCCCGCGTGTCACAAACGCACGGGGCGCGGCGTCGTCTCGTCTCGCTGGTGCCGTCAATTGAAATTCTTCCCCTTTTTTAAAATCCTAATTTACCTTTCGTTGATTTTCATTCGTCAAGCTGTTTATCATTTGTCTTAGACATACATAAAAGTGAAATGTAATGGGATTTCTATTGCCTTGACTTAGTCATTCTGCCTTTTTAAAAAAATAAATAAATTTGAATCTAAATTATTTTGTGTAGGGGCAAATTAATTTGATTTGATGAGGAAAAGGGGAACCAGACGATAGATTGCGTCAAATTATCCAACCAACTCCAAGACAATTTGAATTTTGAAGCTGCTGACGAGGTTTTATTCCAGCTTCAAGACTACAATGCCAATGGAGTTTTCTAACTTATCCATTCATATTGCATCCCTTTTTAACAAAAATTGAGTTTCAGAAATGGATGGTTTTGTGTTGGTCAATTTGGCTAGCGAGAAATTATCTTGACTCGTGGTAATGTTGTTCGCGATCGTCAAAACGTTGTCGCTGGAGCTGAGAATGTGGTGACTTTATTTAGAGCGAGAACTCTGCAAGACCAAATCAATGGAAGTCCTACAACAAATTATCAAATCCTGTGCTGGCAACGTCCTCCCCAATCACGGTATGAAGTGATTGTTGATGTAGCATTAGTTCAAGGGCAAATTAAGCTCGAATTGGAGTATTAATTCAAGTCACCTTCCACTTCCCAGGTACCTTTCTTCTTCTTTTTTTTTTTTTTTTGGTTCTTTTGAGATGTAGAGTTTGTGGAAGCCATTGCTATGCAAAAAAGAATTCGATTTGCCACAGACATTGCGATGGTTGCGGCTATAATTGAATATTGATTCGCTCAATGAAGTTAATTTCATTGGTAACAAAATAGTATGTGCAAATATAAAGTGATACTTTATCTATAGAGATGGTTAACAGGCTATGCCGTGCCGACTCAGACTTATCAAAAATATATTTCATTTTATGCCGTGTTTATTTATTTATTTGACTTAAGTCTGATCTAACACACGTGTTGTGTCCACTCGTACCATATTATATCTAAAAAAGAAAGTTCATTATTTTTTTTTTTAGGGTGTATGCTTAGTTGATGTCTTTTTTTTTTCAAGCCTATGTACTATTTTAGATATGCATGGCTTTTTTCAAATCTAATAGAATCAAATATTTAAAACTCAAGTTTATATTTAATAATAATAAATTAATAATAATGAGATAATATAATATTAATTATTAAGTTTGACTATATGATCTTATAATTCTTTTTTAGCACGTAATCAATAACAACAATAATAATAATTTTTTCAAGGGTTAACTTAATTGTTAACGTAGAATTACGTAGAGTTATAGATGATAGTTTATAATAATATTAATATATATTTGTAAAATTATGATATTTATAATTTTATTTATTAAAATCATGATATCAATTATTTATTTAATAAACTATAAAAATAAATCAATTGTAATTTTTGTGACACTAAGAATTAAATAAATTTAAAAAATTTGAGCTAATAAAATATATTAAAAGTTTTAATTTTAAGTTATTTATAAAATTGTAAAATTTTAAGTTTATTTTCAATAAAAACAAAATGTGCTCATTGTATATATTTTTTTTGTATGTCATATGTTGATTTATCTCTAATCGTGCCTTACTTTAAGACTTAAAATTCTAAGTTTAAATAAGTTTATGTGCATATAGTGTCATACTGTATGTTCTACCAAAATATACTCATATTATATTATATTATATGAACATGTGTCGTGTCTCGTGCCGTCTGACCCATTAGCCATCTCTAATTATCTCGTTAAATTAGCTCTTCATAATTCTATTGAGAAAGTTTAGATAGAGGCACTTCCAAGTGAGATATTTACTTATTTATCCATTGACAAACATATAATTTTCTCATTCAATGAAATTCTAATTTAAAAAAAAAATAATAATTAAGAATTATTAAATGGCAACATTAAAAAACTTTTATATTCTTTCTATGCTTTTTCAATCTTTCACTAGTGGTACATAAGTTGTGTGTCGTCTGTCAAGTATGTGATTATGATTCCAGCTCTATCTAAATCTAATTGCGGTGTCCGCTACCGCGGTGTCCTTATCTTCTTCTTCTTCTTATTTACCTCATCTCCTGCATCTGGTCAAAATGACATTTACAGGCACAATGGGTGGGTCTCGTTTAGGGATAGGACTATAGGAGAGTTATGGTCAATTTACATAACTAACCCGTTACTATTTTTCTTTTATATTAATGGCTAAAATTTGACATTTCAAACATAAATACTTAAAAATAATTTATTGCGTTAAACGAGAGATCGACGAACGATCAAAAAATAATTCATGATCAATGAACATTCGCCAAGTAATTAATTGACATGTTGAGCATCTAATCCGTGAGCGAGCAAGAAGCCAAGAAGTCTATGTGTTGTTCGAAACATGCATCGCAACGAGTGAGCCAACTTTTTTTCATCCTTAAGTTGGGTTAATTTTGTAAATTTCTATTTAAAAATGATGGGGAATGCCATAAGTCCACAACACAGCGATCGCGCGAGTAACATCCTGAAGGCGCATGTTTAAAAGGAAGGTATTAATCAGGCGAGATAGGTAACTTATGAGGCAGAGGAAGAGACACGAAGATGTGAAATGTGATTAACCAGCACAATAACAACAAAAGTCCACGTGGCATCGATCCAAGATGAAACGGAGATCTCCATCCAACGGTCAGAATCAAGTAAAATAACACGTACAACAGTAATAACTCAGTAGACGTAGCCAAAGAAACGGATAAAGAGCCAACGACTTTGTTAACTCTGCAAGCAGTTTTCTTCTGTCTCTCAAAGAAGAAGAAGAAGAACTGAAGAAGAGAGATGGCTATCGGAGTAAAAGCTCTTCCGATCACGTTTGTGGCACACGCGCTTGCCATCGTGGCTGCGATTATGGTGCTGGTTTGGTGCCTTGGCTTTCGCGGTGGATTAGCGTGGGAAGATACAAATAAAAATCTCATCTTCAATGTAAGTTCATTTCTTTTCTGGCTGTACGGATTTTTGATGAATTTTTGTGTTGTTTTATCAAACTGGTTCATGACTGCAACTGGGTTCTGTGTTCGGTCCCTGTTGATTTTATCACACTGCGCTGCTCTGTTTATGTCCATCAAGATTGAGTTGGTTCCTCTCTGTCTGCATCATCATCTTTCAGTTTTGGTTAAGTGAATGTTGACTTGTTTCCTCGCATGGAATAAAATTACAATCCAGTCCTCAACAACCCTTTTCTTTTTCTTCCAAAAAAAAAAAGGATTTTATCTTTCTCTTTTCATGTGCCTGGGAGAATTTATTCCCATATGCTCTATTGGCATTTGGAATTTTGGTGAAGTTTGTATTGGGAGCCATTCCATTGACTTGTGGAATATTTTTTATTTTGAACTCATTTACTCTTAAATAATCGCTTCACCCCAATAAAAGGATAAAAATAAGATCATCTCTTCGAATTTCTTTTATTATTTTTTAGTTACCACTTTCTTGGTTTAGTTTATCTTGTTTCTAAGCATTATTAATTTATTAATTTAGTACTCAACCACACTATGGTAGAATAGTGAAAATAACTAAACTATGCACTAGCTGAATGGTATATTTAAGTCAGATTATGAGCTCTTGATTGCTTTTTACTAGATTGATGTTAGTGGTCCAATAACATTATATATATATTCTCTTTTGAGATGTTTCTGGTCTAAAATTTAGGGGGAGTCTAGATCCATAGTTACTTAATACACTTGAGAAATTTGCTGAATATTAACTCGGAAATTTCCAATATGGGGAAAAATCTACTCTCTATTGAAAATTTTTAGACAAAAGAATTTGAGTTTCCACTAGAAAGCCAGATGCGTGAGTTCAGCACAGGACAGCTAAGTCTAAAGATATTTATGATTTGTCATATCAGTACATTGGATTTAGCG
Organism: Aegle marmelos; assembly: GCA_030449875.1. NCBI lineage: Eukaryota > Viridiplantae > Streptophyta > Magnoliopsida > Sapindales > Rutaceae > Aegle > Aegle marmelos. The sequence continues at coordinate 6,519,686 of JASUUL010000022.1, read as the reverse complement.
AAAAGCAAATATATTTTTTTTTTTTTAAAGGAGTAGTGTAAACAACTAACCACAGCTAACCTTCACATGATCAGGTACCTTCCTTTTATAGCTTAAATTGGTACCTAACTCTTGTTTTTCATTCCACAAGGTTCTTGAAAATTAATGCTTCCCCAGCTACCACAACTGATGTTTCATCTCAAAGAAATATTGGACTTTTCCCAGAAAATCTTTTACAGCAAGAAACATTAATAAAACAAAATACTACTTAATCGTGCAATGAGTTTCTTTGCCATCATCTTTTGATGTTTACTTGGATCCTATTAATTAGAGGCTTTGATTCAGGATTGGTGAAGTATAATTAGGACTCAAGACACAACATATCCCTTAACCGCCTACTTCTCTTGGAATGAACTTATAAATCATCCAAAGATTTGTCATCTGTCATCTATAGATATGGCTATCCATTCTGGACTTATTGAGCCGTCACTCATGGGCGCTGCAGTGTCTTCCTGTGATGTCAAATGAATGATTGAACTTATATCTATCGTTAACATTTTTCAATGCTTCTCTCACTAATTTTTGTCTATGTTTAATTGTCCAGAAATTTTGACAACGAAACCTTTACTGTTTCTATCTTTTGTCCAGAAATTTTAGTGCATATCTCAAATTTCTTGTTCTCTAAATTGAATTAAACTTATAGCTGTAATTACCTTTTCTACCAAATTGGCTAGATAGCCTTTTTGCAGTGAGATATGCACACGTGGGAGCATCATAGAAGAAGCAATGTTTTAAATAAATTAAGGAATCAGGTCAAATTTAGACAGTATTATACTATTATTATATTCACATACCTACCCATGACCCATGTGGCTGAAAATTTGAAGTGATGGGATGGTAGCCACACTTCTTCTTTTTTTTTTCCCCCTAATAATTTTTTATTGCTTGGGACTTACCTATAACATTTTACTATGTCCTTCGAATAAAAAAAAAATAACATTTTTTTATCAAATCGTTAATAAAAAAATGCGTTGCTAAATGGTGGATGTGGTCCTTTTATATAAAAATTTATATTTGGTAAATATTTGACTTGTGTAAAAATTAAAATTATTGAAAGGTCATATTTACGCTTCAACAGTTTGTTTTTTTCATTAGTGTTTTAACAGTAGTGTTAAAATAATGCATTGAAACTTTACCAGTAGTAAAGGAAACTGTTATTCTCCCGAATAATTATATATGTTAAGTTTATTTAACAATAACATCCTGAGAACAGTGTTTTGTTTATGGTTATTTATTTCATTTTTTTTCCTTTTTACAGCTCCATCCTGTGCTGATGCTGATTGGGTTAATCATCATTGGGGGTGAAGGTAACTCATTCAATTTTGTAAATTAACTGTAAATCATGGCTACACCTGGCAAGTTATATTTTGAAATCTCAGGAATATTCTACTTTGGAAGTTCCCACATAATTTCCTTTTTGCCACTTAACAAAAATTGCAGCCATTATGAGTTACAAATCACTTAGTTTGAGAAAAGAAGTGAAGAAAGTGATACACCTTGTTCTCCATGCTATTGCACTTATACTGGGCATTATTGGCATCTATGCTGCTTTCAAATATCATAACGAGAGCGCCATTGCCAATCTTTACAGCCTGCATTCCTGGCTTGGAATTGCTGTAATTTCCCTCTATGGCATTCAGGTATTGACTGTTCCTTTCTACACATAAATTAGTTCCACACAAAATTGCTGACTGTCATCTCGAATAAAATCCACATTCGGCATGTATAGCATTAGTTGGAACTTTTTTCGATAAATTCATTAAAACTTTCTTGTAATTTCGTTGGAACATTGAGCTAAAAAGAGATGTTACCTGCAGTGGATATATGGGTTTGTAATTTTCTTCTATCCTGGAGGATCGGCTGGACTGAGAAGTGAATCGCTTCCATGGCACGTACTATTCGGGCTTTTTGTTTACATTCTGGCTGTTGCCAATGCGGCCGTTGGGTTTCTGGAGAAGCTCACATTCCTGGAGAATTCAGGCCTTGCTAAATATGGCTCTGAGGCTTTGCTCGTCAACTTTACTGCTGTTTTCGCAATCTTATATGGAGCCTTTGTTATATTCTGTGTTGCTTCTCAGGGTCCGGCCGAGGATGACTACAGCTATTCAGCTATCTAAATGTGAGAACTGTTTATTATGTACCTTATGATGATGTTAAATTGTTCATCGGCCTAATTCCTATGCAAAGCTAAAATGCATTGTGTGATTTGTGTGCAGTTGTTTTTGTAGTCGTTTGAACGAGACCATTTGTCAATACTGGTGGAAGTTTATTTTCAATTTTTTTCATCTGTTTTAATATTACATTTCAAATCTCCTAAAATTCAAACATTTTCTATTTCAATTACAAGATGTTAGTTCACATGTGCATATAGGTCAAGATAGTTCGTTCTGGTTCTAATTATTTGGAAAAAAGATCAGCTCTTATATCCATGAGAAATTCAACTTTATGTTTTTTTAAATAATAAAAAAGTCATTGCAATATAAGGATGATATAGATTTACCAGGATTCTGAGCTCAACTGTATTGCTATAATTTTGTCTTTATAATTTTTTTCCCCCTTTTCTTTCTTCAGGGGGGAGTGTGTAATATCAATTTTAATAAAAGGGCTCTTTGCCTGTAGTATTTGCAGCTCTGGCAATTAATAGTTAATTCCTAAGGTCTAAAATCAAATTAAGCTGTGTTAGCCGTGCCGAGGATGAAAAATTGATATCCTTCAAGGCATGCAAATACATGTGCGGATGTGCCTGTTTTGACTTTTCTGTTTAGTTCCAGCATGGTGGCTATAGTCATTAATTTGCTAGAATTATCGTTTGAAAAATTAAAATAAAATATTCCAATCCATGCGCACTTTGTTACGCCACTTATTTGATTTTCTTAGCATATATAGCATGCTTGTGAATTGTAACAACAGCTTATTTTGATTTTTTTGTAAGAGGGATTTTTGCCAAGTTGATTTCTATATATAAATAAATAAAGAGTGAGGACTACAGGATTTTATATTCCAAGCCACACATAAACTCCTCATATACACAGAGTGCATTAAAATGGAGGGAGGTGAAGATGGCGTTAAGCCACAGAAAGAGCAAGGTGAAAATTATCTGAAAGCGTGATAACAAATTTAATTTGCATTTGGAACTTCAACGAGTTTTAAAAAATATGTTTATTATTTAATTTGATAGATATGGCAGAAATTGAACGAATAAAATTACAGAAATTCGAATCAGAAATCCAAGCTTGGGAAGAGAAAGAGAAGGCCAAAATAGATAACAAGTAAGTTTGTATTTTTTTTATCGAGGTTCTTTTTTATATGTTTTATTGAAATAATTTGATGGGATTTTTTAGGATACAAACGCATATATGTGTGTGTGTGTGTGTGTGTGTGTGTGTGTGTGTGTATACAGATAAACACAAAAAATTAACTAATTTCGACCATATTGGACACAGCGAAGAGGCTACCGTCTGAAACTGAGGCAATAATGAAAAAAAAAAAAAAGGAAACAGATCGAGAGGCTAAACTGAAGAACATTGAGGTCTCAATTGATATTATTCTTTGCAATTGCATTCACATAATAAATTTTTTCTTCTTATGTTATCTCATATAAAAATATGTTCTCTTTCTAAATTAAATTTATTTTTTTAAAAAATAATAATAATAACCGAAAAAAGATAACAACAAGTCTAAAATTAAAAATAATTTCAATTTCTTAGATTTTTTTTCAAACTATTGTCGCAATCTGTATTTCACGTGAGATTGAGTTTTTCTTTAATATTATTGTTAGGTATTACTTTTTTACCTATAGTTTTATTTTATCAAATTATTTATCTTAGACTTATAAATCTTAAATCAATGGTTATTTTTCACTTATGTTGGAAGTGTATGTTAGACCAAGAATATTTACCATGCATGTATATATACTCAAATGATATGATTATAAGAACTCAAACAAAGAAAGATCCAAAATAACTGAAAAAAAAAGAGTCTATATTCTTAGAGTAATAATATAACTACAAATTCTTGAACAAAATTTTTTTATACAAATTAATATAACATAATTTAATTGATTAGATTAGATATCTCTTAGTGTACATAATTTGTTTTAATTATTTTATATTTTTATTCAACTAATGATTAAATACCATATTAATAGGTTTATAATTATATCATCATTCATATTCTTATATTTTATTTTTGCAGATGCAAAATTTGACATTAGAATTGCAAAATATCATACTGAAGCAGGGAGATTTAGGCAATTGAAATTGGAAAAGGAAAACACGGAGAACAATAGAACAAAGGAAAGCATCAATTGAAGCTCAAATAGGGACAAAAAAACTCAAGTTAGGCGAGAAGGCTTCAAAACTTCGTTCTGCAAAAGCACTTCCAAAAAAATGCTTTGGCTTCTGTGGAGAATAAAATCACTCCAAAGATTAAATTTAGACATGAAAATGTGAAATAGTTTTACAGAATACAGAAAGGATTCAGTCTTTTTTTTTTCTTTTTTTCTTTTTTGTTTTTGGCTGGGGGAAGGAATGCGATATATCAATGGAGTAAATTTATATTTTCTAAGGAAAGAAAGTTTGTACCTGATATTTAACACTGTTGTATATTAAACTGCTTGGGCTCAAGTCATCGTGGTTTGTCTCCCAAAGCAAGTTCGTGTTGCATCAAATCTTTACGATATAATCAACTAATATTTAGAATTAAAAAAAATTATAAAATTTCTTTTTTATTAGATATGTGAGGATAGAGTAGCGATATAGTCACAAATTTTTATATAAATTTATTTTGTATAAATTAATGTATCATTAATTTATTAATTAAATAAAAATATAAAATAATTAAAATAAATTATATGAAATAATAAATATTTAATTTAATTAATTAAATAATATCATATTAATTTATACTAAAAAAAATTATATAAAAGTTAGCCACTCTATTATTACCTAAAATTTAAATGCTTAACAACCCGTACCCGTTTGCGACCACAACGCCAAAGCCTAGAAGAAAACAAGCATTTCTTTGCTTTTAACAATCTTTCAGCCATCAACCTTCAGCACGGCCACGACATCTTGCCCGTTCCTCAGTTTGTCGTTTTAGCACAAAAGCAGTCTTCCATATTCGTGCAGTTGTGAGAGAGAGAGAGAGAGGGGTGGCGAGACATCAGCGTTGCTGGTCAAACCACTGCAAGTAAGGCTCAATGCTGCTAACACCACTCTCCCATCACCACAACTTTCCTGGCTTCCATTGCCGAATTCTGGTGGAAGTTAGCAACCGGCAACCTAGCTTAGTCTAACAATCTATTTTGTTGAAACTCGTGCTGACATTCTCTCCTTCCCCGACCTATATAATACTTTCTTTTCAATTTTTTTCATTTTTATTTTATTTTTTGTTTTTTCTAACTCTGTTTTTCTTTAATTTCTATCTTTGTATTTATTTGAATTTGTACTTTTAGTTTATTCTCTATTATTATACGATAGTATTCTCAATTATTGCATGATAGTATTTAGTATGTTGGTTACTATTCCTGCTGTTGCGAGGGCTGTCATAGTGGTTGGATCGGGGAGGTTGCTCCCGTGTTGTAGTCATTGGATGGCACTAATGGTTTGTGCATCAAGGTTTCCAATAGGCTGGGGTAAGGGGTCGTCGTGGGTTCTGTCAATCAATCGCCTGGGAGAGTAGTATGCTGTGCTTTTTTTTTTTCCTTTTAATATATTGTTATCTTAATAATGTCTTTGAATTTTAGTTTAGATTCAGGGGTTGTGTTATGTTAAATTGTGTTGTTGTATTGTTGTTGAATTAGTAGCTACAGGTGTAGTTTTAGCCGGCACTATAATGCCTTCCATTTTTTTATTGGAATGTAGTTTCACCTTATAAATCTGAGTTGAGTAGCTAAACCCGTAAAAAATTCTCCAACGCCTCATGAGACTTAATGTGTGAAACTACTCTTCAATTCAATTATAAAGGAAAAATCTGTAGTGAACGAGATTTGAGGCTTAGGTTTATCCTGAGAACGGGGTTTGAGACTTGGGTTTATACTAAGTATTATATTTGAGTATATTCTAACATTATATTTTCATTCTTTTTACAGTGTATTATTGACTATTTTTGGAATATAATGATAGATTTACTTTCCTTTTTTTTTAAAAAAAAAATTAACTTTCAAAGCAAGCTCCAACTAGATCTAACTTTTCATACATAAGGGATCTATATTGTGGAGAAGATAGGTTCTGTTAAAAGGAATCAAGTGGAGGATTGGAAACGAAGAAAAGATTCAAATATGCATAGACAATTAGATTTCAAGGCTAGAAGCTTTTAGGTTACTCTCAATTCAAAATTTGTTTGCATAAGCTACTGCCTCATAGCTCATTAATCTAGAAAATCAGTGGGATCAAAGGAAGGTAAAGCAGCGGTTTATGGAAGATAATGCAAATGAGATTTTGAGAATTCCACTACCTAGAAGGCCGAGAATGGGTGAAATTATTTGGCATTTTGATAAATAGGGAATATATTATGTGAAGAGTGGATATTAGCTAGCTTTAAAGATTTAAGAATTTTAGTAAGCTAAGCTGCTCGTCCAAGGGTCTCATCAGTGGAACCTTTTATGGGCTTTTCAATTGTCAGAAAAGATCAAAATTTTTATGCGAAGACCAATCAATAGAAAATCTATTAGAAAATTGATGAGTGAAGTAGAGTTATAATTGAAATAAAATAAAAAAATAAAAAATAAATATATAAGAAAATATTAAAAATTATATGTTTTGATTTTTAATTTATATTTATAGGTGAAGATAAAAAAAATAATTTTACTAGTAAAAAAAATTATAAATATTGTGATATTTTATTTTATTATCTAAAACTTCAATACACCCAAATTCTCAAACCACTAAGAGCATAAGAGTAATAAAAAAATTTTAACTTTCTCTTACAAAATAAAAAAAAAGGAGCAAAAGAGATGGAATAAATAAAATGAGGGGATGAGCCTTTTTATTTATAGCTAAAATTGGCTGTTATTTTCATATATTTTTCTCGTTAAAGTTTCTTTTTTCTTTTCTTGGGAGACGCCTCATTGGACTTCAATTTAGACAGCTTTCTTTCCATTTCTTTTTCTTTCTTCTTCAAACATTTACAATTTCTAGATCTTCAAAATAGGTTATTTCTAGAACTCTTTTCTTAACATTCTCCGACTTGAATATTTGATTGAGAATTAATCAATCTCTATATCATTTTTTTTACTTTATTATTTCTATGTTGTTTACATCTTTCTACACTACAAGAGAATCTATTCTATATAATATAAGATCTGAGGTATCTTGATATATCTCAAAATCCTTTTTACGGCTCTCCAATATTCTCCACCAGGAAAATCTGCTGCCCACTACTGAAAGCTTATAGAAAAGGGAGATACGGTCTGAGCCCAATTGTCAATTTTGCAAACAAGGCATGGAAAACACCTCTCATGCTTTGATACACCGTAAAGCTACCAAAAAGATACGGATTCACGCCCTTTTCGAAACGTCCTTCCTATATGTTGCTATCCAAAACATGTTGCACATTATGTATGAAATGGCTTAGAAGTTGAGCAAGTCAGATATTAAAATCTTTGTGGCTCTTTGTTGGGCTATCTGGCATGGTAGGAACAAGCAACTTCTTGATGGAAAAAAGTTGGACCCTTTTTTCTGACTGTTACAAGAGGAGAGGCTATGGTGGAGGCTTACAAAAGAGTGAAACAACAAGGGCAAGGACCAAAAGCAAAGCATGACTCAACGAATCAAGAAAATTAGAGCCTTCAGCCTGCTAATGTATACAAGGTTAATGTTGATACTGTCGTTAAATTTGAAAAACAAATAGGAGGCCTGGGTGCTGTAATTTGAGACTCATGTAGCAAAGTGCTAGCGGCTGTTGTCAAATCTACGCATTTTACAAGAGATGCAAATAATGCAGAAGCTAAGAATTTGTTTTCTTAGCTTTGAATTAATGAAATCGTCTTTAAAAAAAAACAAGAAGAAGACTTTTATAATAAAATAAGAAAACATCACCTATTTAATAAAGAGAAGACTTAAATTACAATCATTAATATTGTAGGGTGTGTGAGAAGACATAAATTATAATTGATTGTAACTTAATCTTTCTCTTTAATAAAAAATAAATTGTTGTCTAAAGTTATATTTTTAAAGAAAAATATTAAGTTATATTTATTTAACTTGTATCCACACACAATTATAATATATAGATCTCATTTAAATATTGTAATTATACATAAATGTAATTTATTATAACTTATATCTAACTATAATTTAACTTACAATCAATATACCTTAGGGATCCATTTTTCAATGATTTATTACAATCTACGGATACGCTCTTTCCAAAATACGCATATTTAATAAATTTTTAATCACAAATTTATCTGCATTAGCGTGAAAATGTGCCCCCACCACCAATAGAGAAACTGCGTGCAGCGACAGCTGACACTCTGTGGGCCACGTGTCCAAGTGACAACCATCGATGAAATATCATCGCTGCAAGAATCTGCAGCTACATATAGGCTCACTACGTGGCAGCTAGTGGTTTGATGCGTGACTTCTCTCTCGTACAACTGCCAACAGAACTGGGACATACTTGTCGGCTCTCTTTGCTTGTACCGCCAATTCGTCCCCTTTTTGGCTTTTTCTTTTATCATTCTTCCTTAAATAATCAGTTAAAAACTGGATTTTTTTTCTTCCTTAAAAAATAAAATCCTCTCGATGATTGAAACGGTTATATCGTTTTAAATTGAGAAAAATGTAACTCAATTTATATGAAACATGCATTATGAGATTTTTAAAATAAATTTTCCTATTGTTTAAGCCAATTATTACTTATTAATCGTAAAAGAAAAAAAAAAGCTTCATATAGTGTTTTTGTTCTATTGATATTGGAGATTGTAATTTTATTTTATTTTTTCAATATATAGCTGTTTTCGAGTAACTCAAATTTATGTTTAAAAAAATAATAATAATCCAAACGTCTAAGATTGATAAAACCTGATAATTATTTATGTGATTATTATATTAAATTGCATTAGCAAGGCTCGTGTCAACTTGGTAATATGAATAAAAAATCAAATGGGATCAATGTCTATCCAATAAACCAAAATTAGGTACTTTGAGTGGTTAATATTTAATGGACATTCATAGTTAATAATTATATATCTTGAAATTTAATTTGAGTAATGCTTATGTTTCGTGACTATGCAGGAAGCATGAATAAGTATACAATATGTAAAATGGGGGCAATATCTATTAATTGCTTTAAGCCATCTTCTCCATCTTGATAGAGACATAAATCATCCGGTGTTTGTAGCCAAGTATTAGAAAGATCATTCATAGTTCAAAATTTCCCACGTACTAACACACACACAAACACATTTTACATCAATGCATAACGAACTTCATGCACAAAAACACAAATTAAATATATTGATTGCAAGTTAATTTCAGACTTCGACGGCTTTCTTTCATAAAAAGGAGGCTAAATTAAATCAACTTATTATTTCTCTAGACATGAGTGGAGCTGTGTAGAGGCTCGAGGGGGCAACAGCCTTAGGACCTTGGTTTTTTTTTTTTTTTAAAAAAATTATTACGATTCATTATTGATATTATAGTGTACGTACGAAAAGGAAAGGAACTTAAATTGCTTCCATTTTTTGTTATTTTTCTTCTGCGAATATGAATTGTCTTAAATGGCAAACAAGCCCAATTTCACCATCGCATCAACTCATCAACATCCGAAATTGTTGGTATGTAAAATGAGGGAGCCAGGGAGGGACCAACGATTTTATTGAGTTTGGCTTTATGTCACATTAACGCCACTGCCCTTCAATTTATTCTGCTTGCTCGGTTTGATTAAGGTAAAGGAATTAAAGCACTAATTCTTTACAAAATATTTATTAAGGATTTGATCATTTCAAAAAGAAAAGAACAGATAGCTTTTGAAAATGTAAACAAACTACCCTCCGAATTCCGAATTACCGGTACAAGATTGATATGGAATCCACCGTCGGCTTCATTTCTCCCTAGAGTTTGAATTAAAGCGAGTAGCTGAGACATTTAAAAAGTTGCTTTTATAATTTAATTATGACCTAGCAATAAATAAAGAAAATTTCGGCCAAAGGCCCCCTCCCCCAAAGAAAGCGATAATTAATTAATCATCAATTTGACAGATAGCGAATCCAATAAATACCACGCTTTAAAACCGGGCGCACTAAAAGATTTCGTCGTCCACGCGATGGGGTATTGCTCAGTATCTCACCAAGTACTCATGGGCGGATACCCTGCTCGGCAATGAGTCTTTAAAGACTACGCAACTTATGAAGGCGACGCCGTTTTAAAATCCGATATACGAACAAAAGGCGAGATTTGGAATCTTCTGGGGACGTTGTTTAGCTGGATTTGTTGGCACTTTTTTTTTTAAAACCAAAAAAAATAAAAATTACAATCAACTGAAAATTTTAAAAATATCCCAACACTGAAAAGGTCTTTAGACTGCGATTTTGTTAAAAGAATTGGTTTTCTTTTTTTTTTCTCGTTCTTTCTTTAGAGCTACCATCAATGGTTATCGACTGAGAATTTCTTTATTTCGCTCTACGTCTTCTATAATACTTAAAAATGGTTTATATTGCAAAAAACAGAGATAATGTGGCTTAAAGAAAACAGGATTATCAATTGCCTTGACACTCACGTACTGTTATTGATAAGGACATATCACACCATTATAGAGATAAAGACATCGCCAATAAAAAAAAAAATCATAAAAAAAGGGGATATTGCATCAAAAAATATGATTCCCAATTGATCAAACGTCTATCAGATAATTATGACATAAAAGTTTCCAATTTGCAATTCATTTTCTCTTTCCTTTTTTTTTTTTTTTTGCCCCTTTTCCGGCGAAATAATTTGAGCATTTGAGTAACATAGAACTTCGAGTTTCTTTGCACCTCCGCCTGGGAACAAAATTTAAACAGACAAGACAACTACAGATACTGGTGTTCCCCAGTCAAACAATAAATAGATCATTTGGTTTTCCCCCTTTTAAACAGAGTATCTGAACTGTCAAAGGACAGACTCAAGTTAAGGAAAATGTTATGAAACCAATCTTTAAGTGAAGGAAGCAATCAATCTTAGAATGGCTTTGTTGTTCTGAAAGGAAGATCAAAGTGAGCCCATGTAATTAATTACCAAGAAGCAAAGCACACCAGTATTGAACTTATCCAGAAATAATTCAATTCAATCATAGATATCTTGTAAAAATGGAATAAGATTTCTTGTGGAAGTGAACAAAATAAATAAAGCATACCATTTATCCCCCTGTGACAGTGAGAGTCTCACATCCAATCACTCTCAGCCAACTCATTAACAGAGTAGTGGTACCAAACACACAGCTCAAAGATTTTGAAGCCACTGTTTAACTCATTTCAACTATAATATATATTTTATATTTCAACCTCTATCATCTTTCTCTTTCTTCTTTCTCGTTCATTCACCAACTTTCTTTTTCTTACTTGCTTTGTAAAGATCTTCTGCTTTTCTTTAAGCTTAAGGTTTCAGCGCACAGAGAGACATGGCAGAGGAGGAGCCAAAGAAGCTTGAAACTGAAACACCAACTGAGCCTCCTCCTCCGGAACCAGCTGCTCCGGCGGCAGCTGAACCTCCTAAAGATGTTGCCGATGACAAAACCGTAATTCCATCTCCACCTGCTGAGGATAAGCCTGAGGAATCGAAAGCCCTTGCTGTTGTTGACAGTATGTCATCTCTTTCACTCTCTGTGTCTCTGTTTTTCCTCGCTTAAGCTTTTAAAACAACATCTTGCTCATCGTATACCCTGTTTGGATTTCTTGAAATAATATATTTTTCTAAATTATTTTGTTGTTTTGAATTGCTTTTACCTATCTTGAACTGGAGTTGCTTCGGTAAAATTTGAACAGCAGTAATTACTGATACATGTATAATTCTCAACTTCCCACTTCGATAGCTAATTTGATTCTCACTATCATAAGAACACGATTGGTAATTAAATTTCATAGGGTATTTATTGAAAAAGAAAAAAAAATCTTATATATATATTTTCTGAATTTTGATGAAGCTTGTGGGTTTGTTTCCCTTTTTTTTTTCAATTAAATCTTGACAGAGGCTCCTGAGGTTGAACCTCCTGCTGGTGAAAAAAGTACTGAGGGCTCTGTAAACAGAGGTAAGAAGCCTTAGATATTAATAGTTATGTTAATTGTTAATTAAGGTCTCTTTTACCTGTTATAGTGTGCATAACTTATCGCTTATATAAAATATTGAACAGATGCGGTGCTTGCAAGAGTTGAAACGGAGAAGAGGATTTCGCTGATTAAAGCATGGGAAGAAAGTGAAAAGTCGAAAGCAGAGAACAAGTTAAGAGCTGGCTTTCTAGATATTTTTTTAATATGATTATTTTGTTTCACGCACGACGCTGACACTGTTGCTTTTATCGATTAATTTCTTTGTACTGAATTATGTTGGTCGAAAAATTTGAGCAGAGCTCATAAAAAGCTATCTGCCATTGGTTCATGGGAGAACAGCCGGAAAGCAGCCGTGGAAGCTGAGCTAAAAAAGATTGAGGTAAATGCCAACTTCCAGAGGCCAGGATATTTCTGTAGTTGTCACCTTGCTGCTTAATTTTGAAAACACTTGCACCATTTAGTAGGGACTAGAGAATAGGGACAGAATTATGACTTAAGGAGTCAACTTTGAACAACAATAGCTACAAAATTTTTAATCTACCTGTTACCTATATGAATTATGAGCTTTAGCTTTTTGAAGAATTATTGGCACAACATTGCATTCTTTTCAGTTTACAAAGGTAGATAGAGCAAAGACTTTTGACTTACAAGGCTGAGAGTATGAGTAATGCATATAACAGCTTGATTCGGTCCACAAGGATCGAAGAAGTGCATTTAAATGTAGTCGGGGTGGCTGTCCCCACTTTCCCTTATTTGCCTTGTCCATGAGTGCTTATGGAATGTTTGCATCAGATGTGCTTCCGCTTTTGAGAATAAATTAAAGGGTTACATAAAGTCACATGTTACTAGGCTGTTGTTGTTTACCGACCATCTACTAATTTATACTTGACAGTTAAGTCCTTCAATTTCTTAGCGGCTTTGTGCCACTAACTCCTCAAATCCCAAACATGCCCTTAATTGTTTTTAGACAACTTCATGTGAAATGCATTCTCTGCATTTGAATCTTTAGTATGAAATTCACAGTGGTTTTTCCTTTTTTTTTTGGGGGGGGGGGGTGCGGTTACAAATGAGCAGGAACAATTGGAGAAGAAGAAGGCTGAGTATGTGGAGAGAATGAAAAACAAGATGGCACTAATCCACAAGGAAGCAGAAGAAAAGAAGGCAATGATTGAAGCTAAGAGAGGGGAAGACCTTCTCAAGGCTGAGGAGCAGGCTGCCAAGTATCGAGCCACGGGATCTGCCCCGAAGAAGCTCCTTAGTTGTTTTGGAAGCTAAAATGCTCAAGCCTGTATGATAAATTTAATTCTATGTATATTTCCTTCGAGCATTCATTTGTTTATTTAGCGTTGATGTTTGAATTCACTATGAAGAATTGGAAAAATGTTCATTAGTGTGCGTGCATATTGATGTATTTGTGTGTATATACAATTTGTATGCAAAAGTTTGAAATAATGTTGAATCCTAACGTTATAAGAAATGACAGTCTGAGCTCAGATTATGGAATATGGGTATTGATGTAAAGAATGGAATAAAATAAACAGCTATGCCATCACCCGATCATGAATATATTTAGTGCATGTATGTATCTACATTCTTGATGAAGCACTGATAACAGATCTGTTTGAAGAGCCTATCTAGATCATAGTTGAACAAAAACACCACCTTCTTATCTTAAAACCTTGCGATTTTCCTTTTCCTAATATAATTGTTTTTGGCCCTTTACTCCCACTTCATTTCAGAAATCAAGAATATGTATACAAAAAATTAAAACCGCAAAACCAAAAGGCATCCAATTTAGCATTTCCTGTTACCAGCGGGGTTTTGAGCATTTCCTGTGTACCTCCAGAACAGAAACAGCGGGTTCAGTTGGATTAAGGTTGAGAAGATCGGAAATATTACCCATTTGTTCATCTAGGAATTGCATGCCATTGTCAGCCGCGAAATCTAGTAGCAGTCCTAATGCTGTACCAGAAGAAACAGTGAATTCGTTAGAGCCAATGGAGTCTGAAACAGCCATCATATCAAGTTTTGGTTTGTAGCTATCATCTTGTTCAGAGGCGGCGTCACTGGAAATACTTGTTCTATTAGCCTTTGCCTGAACTTCCACAATCGAACCTGGTTCCAATTTCATTTGCAAAGATGTTTGAGAGATTGCATTTTCACTCAATCCTCCAGATTTTCTAACAGTGTTACCAAATGATTCTCCGACACTTGAATTCCACAACCCGAGATAGATATCACTGTAAGGTTTATCTGCCAATGGTGAGTTGAGCGGCGATGATGATTGAATTGAAAAGCGTGCTTAAGCTTCAACCCTGACACTCTCCCCTCCAGTTTCTCTAGTAGTGCTACGAAATGATTCTCCCACACTTGAATTCCACAACCTCAGATAGATATCAGGGTAAGTTTTATCCACCAAGGGTGAGTTGAACAACGATGATGATTCGATTGGTAAGCCTGCTTCAGCTTCAACCCTGACACTTGCACATTTTACCATGTGGCGAGTCAAAGGGAACTCAGATTGAACGATACTTGGTCCCAAGGAGGAGGGAGACTGGTAAGATAGCTGATTATGATCCATTGATTGCAGACGCTTCTTTAGCCGTATGTTCCAGAAGTTTTTAATATCATTATCTGTTCTTCCCAGCAGATGGGAAGCTATAGCAGCCCACCTGGAATGTTCCTTATCAAAACCATAAGAGTTGAATTTCTCTGCCAAATTAATTGGGAAAATGGTAGAAAAAACAAGCACACAATACCAAGCACATGGCCAACGCAACTGATAAGTTTCAAAATTTTCATGAGATTTACGTGTTCACTGTTTTAATATAAAAACAATTGATCAATTACTTGAGTGCTAACATTGGTAGCAAGCAAAGACCAACCTTCCCATTTTCACAGTGCCCAAACTGATTGGGAGCAACTGCTTTGAAGACGAGCTTGGTTTCGATACCACGTTAATGAAACCACTTGACCCAAAAGTTTTAAGTTATTCAAGACCTAGACATTAGTATTAAGTTCTAAAAGTCCTCAGACGCTGAGTACAAAAACAAACCAATCTTTAGCAATATTGAGGAGAAATAAACAGTAAGCGTGAGAAATATTATGCAGGCTAATTACTTGCTACCGAGCAAGCCATGGAGTTGGATGATAGTGGCCACTTCTTCAGGAGCAAATGGACCGCGTTTAATGTTGGCGAAGATAATTCATCCGCGTTTAATGTTGGCGAAGATCTAATCAACACCGTTACCCATCTTTTAATCAGCTCATCATTTGGAGGAGAAAGTTATAACTTCCAAGAAATGCAATGCATATCAAGAATTTTTTACCTACAAATGTTCTGTTTCTGATAATGAATTCGACAAAAATTTGAAAAAAGTGAATTTTTTAAAAAAGAAAAGACTAAAGAAATTGTTGGGGAAGGGGGGGGGGGTGTGGACCTGCTTGCTTAGAGAGGTGACGCCCGGTACCATGGCCATGTTCCTTGATTTACTGAACCAATTTGACGTCTTCTTCAGGAGACCAAACCCCTGTTTTCATTTTTTCCATATCACAAAATAGCGTTTTCCTTTTTCCCATCTTCAATTTTTCTTCCTAAAATCAAGAAACGAAGCTTTCTATTTTTGTGCAGCGAGAGGACAATTACAGAGATTACAGAGTGTAAATGCAAATACGATCGGGGCTTCACCCTCAATGCTAACGAATAATATTGTCTTCGTTCAGTGATGTGTGATTACATGATTACAAATAATATCAGTGCAGTTAATAATGTGACTCTTGTTCGGGTTTTAATGGCTTGATCACCAAATAAACCAAGAAAGAGAAAAGTATCGTCAGAAACCACTGGAAGAACCCTGAATTTCCCAGAGGATAAGTAAAAAGTGACTTTGAAAAACAGTGCTCTGCTCTGTTCTTTGAAAAATTCAATCAAATTAAAATTTTCTTTTTCGAAAATTCTATTTAATCAATGTAAAAAAAAAGAGTAAAAAAATTATAGCAGTAACAATTGAAGATAACATTTGTTTATGAGCCTTTTAAAAATATAATTTTTGTACAATAAAATTAAAATAAATAGTATAAATTCTATAAATGTCAAATCGACTTCATTCAAAAATGAAAATTAAGATAAAAGACTTTCAATTTCTTAAACAACTTCATAAGTTAGGAGAAAAAGACTGAAAATAATAAGGTACGGACACTATCTAGAAAATAGACCTTTACATGAACAACTTTAGTTTTTTATTGATTTCAAATTCTTAAAACACCCCAATTATGATGCTTTTGACTAATCCACACTTAAAAATATTCTAGAGGTTCATAGGATTTGAAATCATCAAATTCGTTGAGAAATGAGAAAGATAATAAAAAAACATAAATGTTAGTTTATAATCATTCATTCCACCAAATAAAGTCATTATTATCTTTTAATAATGACACCGAATATTATCATGATCTAGACCTACCCACTAAGACATTATTTATTGAATATGATCCTATAATTTCAATAATTTATTTAATCAAATTAACTTTGAACAAATAAATTGCTTAATTGTTAAATTTTATGCTTAACTAATTAAGCCAATTTTGATCGAATCAAATGGCTAATTGTGAGTTTCTTTTGTAAAATGTTATTGTGCTTTTTATTAATCCATATTAGGCCTAATACAAGTCCAAGATTCTATCCTCAAAACTAGTCTAAAAGTACATAATCATTTATGAACTAAAATATGTCCCATATGATCATTTTATATACTCGATCTCAAACTTAATGTTTGATTAATGAATTATAAAATTTATTTTGTTCCTTAAATTATTTATGGAACATTAAAATTTCTATCTTAAATCATATTTAAGATATATGTATTCATTCTCAATAAATTATAATTTTAATACTAATTTTACTAAAATTAAAAAATTTAACTTCTCATTTTTAGTAACTCATTTTTCATTTCCATTAAATATATAACTTTTTAGGTTCTTTGTTATAAGGTAATAGAATTATTTTAATGATAACTCTTTATTCATTAAAAGATACTAAACTCTTTAGTCATCAACTAAAACTTTTCTAATTACCTTAAAATGCATTGCAATTACCTTCAACAATAGTATTCTTAAAGTTTCTAAAAGTCATGAGTGATACATAACAGTATTTTATAACCATCTAAATAGCAAGAATTGTTGGATCTGTAGAACCTATTTCATTGTTTCTCTATGTTCTGGTCTCTTCATTATCAATGTCTAGAGAAAAACACGGCTTACGGTTTAGCGTGTTAAACATTTATACTTTATCTCAAAAATCAATCTAAACTTGACATAAAAAATATAATTTGAACTCCTTTAAATATATTTCACTTTGGCTAAGGATTTCTCATGTCAATATATATTATCTCATAGTGACATTTTTTTACTTATTACAAATTGATAAATTCCATATTGGTCATACATTTATCTCCATATATTGCCAACTATGACAACTATCACTGGATCTATTCTTAATTAGGAATCAATACTTATACTTTCACATATCAAAGATGTCTATGTACAAGATAAATTTGATGCCTCAAGTATAAAGAGTAAAGATCATTACTAAACATGGTATCTATTACAATGTATAATAAATTATTAACACTTGAAATCATTCGAGTTGTTATTATTTAGTTAAGTTTAGTAAACTTGTTATTGCAACAAGTACCTATGTGTTTGACTTAAAATCTCATGTTAATTATATGAAACTCATTATCTATTTTAGCATCACATACCATAAAAAAGTCATAACACATACTAGTATTTATAAAAATTTTTGACGCCTAATTATAAATCCACCACTAGGAACTATTTTAGGAGTATAGTATAAAGAATACACGTTTTATATTCTCAATAAACTAGAGAATGTGTTTCTTAACTATTTTATTTCTTAGGCTATATTTATTAATATAATTTATAAATATTGATAATTTTGTCATTTTATAAATATCAAAATATTAATTAAAAATAATAATTTCCTAAAAGCAAATGCTACTCAATTGGCCTTTAGAGCATATTACTAACAACAACTACAATAGAGAGAAAATTGATTCAAAAATTAAGTATTTAGACATTAAATTTCAATATTTGAAAACATATAAAGTGTGGAGTTGGACGAATCCTTCTAATTATAATTGTATAAGCTTAAAATGCAATTCTTGAATTTTGTTAAAAGAAAGAGTTATCCCGAGGCTGTCGTCTGAGGTCCCTTATAATGCATTTATGAACTCTATCTGATATTGGGATCATGTGTTTTTTAAAGCATATTAATTTATTTACTTGTAATAAATATATTTTTTATTAATAAAATTTGAGATATCCTTTAAACATCTTAATTTCATAAATATTTTAAATAAGATCTATTTAATCATATTATATCTATTTACGTGATCATCATGTGAATTCACAAAAGAAATAAATATTAATTATCTTATGACTAAGCAAATTAAATTCGCAGTTGATAACTAGAGTTGGTTACTTTATTTATATTTAGACTGTAATAAATATATTGAATGATTGATTTTAATCATGTATGAATTTACTGATTTAGTTTGATTATATTCAACTAAATCACATATGAGATTTAATTAACCTTAAAATGATTGTTAGACTTATTAAATCTCATAAACATTAATATTATGACAATTTCAATCTTGAGTTAATTATAGTTTCATGTTTATGATTGTTATTTCATTTAAGTTATCAATGGGTGTAACATACATTTGTAGTCAAGTTACTCAGTATATTGGTGAAAGCAATTATGTGCAATAAGATTATAGAAAAATAATATGAAATTTATATAACACATCTCTTGACGAGTATTTGGTACTTGATTATAAAATTTTTTAGTTAGAGCGTGTCAACATAATTAGTATGTTAAAGATGATTATTAGAAAAAATCAATAAGTGTCAAGGAGCAAGATATAATTAAAATAATTGGACAGTTAAAATATCAATTTAATTAGTGATGTGATAAAAAGGATTGTTCAATAAAAAAAAGTAATATGGTATTAGTCAAATTATTATTCAACAATACTATTCTAGATAACATATAATTGTAGAGGTAAGTTCTAATATTTTAGTACAATAGATTTGAAATTAAATAATTGAGTTAGTTTAATTACAGACCTAATGATTGTAACTACTATTGTATCAACCTGTATGGTCGCTGAGTTAACTCATTATCGCTACTAGATTAATAAGTAAGATAACTAGTTATTTGAGTGAAAAGCTTATATACATTATTTGATTTTATCTTTTTTAATTTAAATCAAATTTGATTTAATATAATTAAAAAAAATAAACTAAAGAGCCTCTAATTTCTATCAAATAAAATATAAAATAGCTTGTTTTCTCCACAAAAAGGAGACACATGAGCTAGAACACACAGATCAGAGAAAAATAAATTTTTCTTGCTAACTTTGAGAGGAAAATTTTTTTCTTGTTAGATGCTTTTCAATAACAATAAAGGCACTACATGTTAAGTATAAATTAAAGTTAAGTTATAACTTAGAAAAACATTAGTAATGGATTGTAATATGATAGGATTGTTAGTGACAAACCTTGATTTTAGAGCCTAAATTTTTTCTATAAGAAATTAAAGTGCAATTTCTAAATTATAGTAATTTTATATATTATATGAGAAATGCATCTTTAACACTTTTGGCACAAAACTTTTTTTTACCTAGCACATACACCATGTATCACGATAAAATTCAACTCATATTTATAATGAGAAATTTATGAAAGTTATTTTTAATAAATTTAAAATAATGTAATTAAAATTTTATTTTCACATAATATCTAAGAAATATAATTCTATTCGTACTTATAAAAGAAAATTTTATCACTATTTAATTTATTTTTTTATCACTATTTAATTTAATTAAAGGAAAAATCGTCCAACCACTGCTAAACCTATGCACTTAAACAAAACAGGTCGAATCACCTGAAGGGTGACAGAGCCCAGTTTGATTTAATTTCCATCAACTTTTAAGTCGGCATTTTTCTGTACACCCTGGTGCATGCAGAGCCGAATGCCCTACCCACTCTCTCTTGTCTCCAGACAAATTGCTACGGCCGTCAAGTTCTTTCCTTCGAATGCGATTGCCACGTTACTGCGGTAAGTTGTTTGTTTGACAGGCAAATGCACTAGTACTGTATTTTCATTTGAACAACCACAAAAGAATGCTGAAAAATTGAAATTCTGTTCAACAGTGGGGGTAATTGAATTGGCTGACTCCGAAAGATTGTGAATCTACAAGGAAAAATGAGCCTCACAGAGTCATAGTCATAAGGTCATCTTTTAGGACAAGGCATCAACTGTTATAGCGTTTAAGTAGAGCGACAAAAATAGTCAATAATATGGAGCCTGCTAAGTCACTGCTTCAGTAATTTATAGTAATTTTACTGTATACGAAAGAGAGCCGTAAATTAATGAAACTGTAACTTAAGCATTTCCCAATAATATTGGTGCCTGATCTGGGTCTCGACCCTTGCGTTGGAGGTCATTTTAAATTGACCCATTTTCAGCACTCATGTTCGGTCTTTTCACGCTTTTGCTTCCGATCTTATCTGTTGTTTAACTTTATTACTTTGGAGGTAGCTTTCTGCATTAAAGAAACAAGAAAGGAGGAGGAGAAAGAAGGCCCGGAGGGGGGGGGGGGTGGGGGGTGTGGCGTCTTCGGACTTGTATAACTTAGCATGTCGGATAATGGTATAAATAGGGATCACAATGGTCGCCGTAAGTTATGGGTTTGTCATTTTTAAATTCGTATATGTATGAAATTTAAATTATTAAATTTATTCACATCTCACTGTAGATTTTAATAATTATTAAATTTATAATGATATCTGATAGTTTTTTAATGAGTTTTTATGTTTAAAATTATAAATATTAAAAGATATTTTTGATGAAACTTAAAAATTTAAATTATATAAATTAATATATAAATGTAAAACTTAAAATTTCACATCAAATATTTAATTTTAAAAGTAATCTATGTAAATAAAAAATTAAAATTTAAATATTAATATAAAAAAAATCAAGTGTCTAATACTAATTCTCAAATTTAAGTATAAAATACATAAATCCATCAAATCGCAATAATACTTTCAATTAAAAAAATCAAAACATAGTATCCAAAGTAGTAATACAATTATGCAAAAGTATTGTCACTACACCAGAAACAATTATCCTCTACATTCTCATTCAACACAAACTCCAAGAGCTAAAGAGCGTCATTTCATTCACTATCACATTATTCATCAGATACAATTCTTATAATAATGATTTAAGACTAACATTTTATAACAATAATACTTTCTAAACAATAATCTGAAGAATAAAATTATAATAAATATATAATAATCCATAATTATATAATAATTATAAGAAGTATATAATAATCTATAAGTATAATTTAAATTTTAATAAATACATAATAATCTATAAGCATATAATAATTGATAATTATTTAATGAGATTAATTTGTACAAAATAATAATTATAAATACCAAAATTATTAAACTTAAAAAAAATTGAAACAAATGTGGGTTAGTGTCAGATATTTGGCATATACCAAATTTGTTTGCAACCTAGTGTGAATTTTAATTTGTGATATCAAACCTACCTACAACCCACAAAATTATCCACAGTGGACAGGTTTTTACAAGCATGTTTGGACGAATTTGCTGGTTTGCGGATACCACTGCTAAAATAAAATAGGGATACAACTAAAATAGACAAAAATATAAATTTTAATGCATTGGGGATGATTTTTTTATTTGTTAATATATTAAAATTTATATTTTTTGTCTATTAATACATCTCACATTATTAAAATGAAAATGTTCTCAATAAAAGTAAATAAATAAATAAATAATTTAAATTAGTTACGAAAAAGCATTTTATATATAATAATAAATTAACCATTTCATCAATTAAATATTTAAGTTATTTATTTATTAAAAATATTCATCAAACTTTGCGCGACTACAGAGTTATTTGTACCTTCTTCTCAATTAGTTTCGTCAATGTTGGTATCCCCTTAATTGCTAAGGAAGTTTATTCAATCCATTGAACTTCGAAGATCTAGCTCATACATCCAAGGGTAAAAAGGGATGGGAAAATTATCATAAATGTAATTATGGGAAAATGATCACAAATGTAATAGTGTATAGGAGGGAGACAAAGAATGCTCTGTTGGTGCTTAAAAGGCAAAAGTATAACAAAATTTTAGACTTTTTTTCCACCACCCCCAAACGGTTTCTTATTTCTTTTGCATACCAAAATGGAATTACTTCATTGTCACGTTCCCCCACCTAGCTTGCTCTATTTGCCTTTGTAAAAGGTTGTAAAATGCTTTGGCTCTTCTATCTCCCTAAGACTTCCCCCTCAAGTACTCCTCTTCTTTACACACACACGCACACATGTATATATGACCATTTTAAGATATGTAGAGTCTTCGTTTGTTGGTTTTAAGCAATGGTTAATATGACAATAGTTGGAAGGGTGAGCGATGGGTTACCTCTAGCACAAGGAGCCAGGTACCTGAATCAAGAGCATGACAACCTCTCATTTTACAAGCAACAAGCTGAGTTCATTCTCAAAGAAATCTCAAGAGGAGCCTTGGCATCTTCGAAGATGACCATTCGTGTTGATCACAACTCGTTTCAGTATCCTCCTCGTCCTCGTCCTCCTCTTCTTGTCAACTAGTATTTTGCTTTTAAATACACAAGAATTTTCATTTACAGATGTTCGCACATTCTAAAATGATTGTTCAACTTTGATTTAACATTATGTTGTAGCTAGACAAAATCAATTGCTGTCAAAATTTTTATCTTCGATGCTTATCTGAAATTGTGTGATCATATATACACATTGCTTGCTGCACATAATTACTTAACCATTTCATTTAGCATTACAAGAATTCATTTTAATTGAAGGTTGTATGTATCGTGAAAGTATTTACGAGTTTGAGCAGAAGGGTCGGACGGTTTTCATCTATATAATTGATTTCCTTTTTGACACATTTTGTAACTAAGCTACCTGATGGAGAATGGAATCAGCTGCTTCATCACATTGTGTGATTCTTCGTATCCAAGAAAACTTGCTTTCCATTATCTACAAGACTTGCAAAAGGAGTTCCAGAAGTTTGATATTAGCCTCATTCACAAAATTACAAGACCATACAGCTTTGCTAAATTCGGTAACGCCCATAACTGCCTCAAATTTTTTGGCTGCTTATTAATACTAAAGGGAAGAGGATCATATTCATAGCATATAGATTTAACATCCCAAGTCAAATAAGTTAAGTTGTTTTTTTTCCCCTTTTTCCTTTTTTTCTTATTTGTCCCTTCCAAATTTCCTATCTCTAATGTGTTTGCAGAGGGCATTATTGGGAATATTGGGAAGCAATATGTTGATACAAGAACACAGTCCAGTTTATCAAAGCTGAACTCTAATCGTGGTCAAGATCTAGATATAGTCATTGAACATATTTACCAAATTGTTGAAAGAAAACGTCAATCAGGTAAGTTAGATGTATACAATCAATCCATCGTTTAATAACATTAAAAAATCGTACTATGTTATTGAAAATGATATTACATATCTTTCTTGTATTTTACATAAATATCTGAAGAAATATTGACGGCAACTCCTAAGCATGTCTCCTCAATATGGGGTTCCCCACGGCTGGAGGTATGTTCGTGTCTCTTAATTGCACAGGCATCTTACAGATCAGATTGAAATTTTGAACGAATGCTATTCGTTTATTTCATTTTGGACAGGTGATTGCTTTGAAATGGACACCCATAACGATCATTGTTGCTGTTGCAGCTATTCTTCTATGGGCCAACTTAGTCCTTCAAGAAGAATTTATAGTTTAAATGTTCCTAAATTATGCCGAAATTTTTAACATGTATAATTTATAATTAATGTATTTTGATGAGTGTTATGCTCTTTTTTTTTTTTAAAAAAAAAAAAGAGGTATGATAGAATGATGTAAATTATTTACGCTAAATAGGTAAAAAATAGAAACATTAATTATTTCGATGTTGTGGGGAGCCCTCCCATGCTAGACAAGCAATTCAATGACTACTTTTCAAAAATTATTGTCAGTTGAACTTGTTTATTTAATAATTAAGAAGATTGTCAAAATCTCTGAAATCAACATATACTACTTAATCTTTACTATGTTTATAATATCCAAAAGTTCCATTTGAGACAAAAAAAATTAAAGAAAAAGGATGGGTAAGTAGGTTATTTTTGATAGTTTATCTTGAAAATATAAAAAATTATAGTTATTATAAGAAAAATATTTTTAAAATAACAAAAGGTATTGAAAAGTCTTATTATTAAACTTTTATTCACATTAAAACATATATTTCTTATTTTTAGTACTTAAATTTTTTATTTTAATTTTTATTTATATAACTTCTTTAATTTATAATAAATATGAATAAACGTGTATTTAAAAATAAGAGTAATACTGAAAAATTATGCTACTAGGGAATTATTAGTTATTATGAAAAAAAAGGAGAAAATAATATATATTAATGTTAGTAGAACAAACTGATGATCCCCTAATAATTAATTACGATTATGCTACTGACCAATTGTCTAACTAGCCTTCTTTTTATCGATATTAGACATGTTATATATATATATACCAAAATAAATTTCGTGAACGAAAATTTTAAATGAAATAGTTTACACCCTAGAGGATCAATTAAGCAACGAGCAGTCCCTGGTCTGTCCATAAAACTAAAGAAAAAAGCAACCGCACCTACCTGAACTTTGCCAACCAAACATGCATGAGCTAAGCAAAGCAACCCAACCAATGGCAATATGACAAATGGGTGGCGTTGAATTTGAATTTTTATGAAGTCAATGCTACCAGAATCGATTGAGTATGCAAAAAGCGTTGATTTCCTCTCAAAAAATTAGAAACATGAGGTCGAGATGAATAATAAAATGTGCATTCTTTCCCATATACATATTGATCGTTTTTGCTTTTTCTATGGGAATTAAATTTGAACAACAACATAAGAAAATGGTAATAATCATTTTGACTATTTTATTTGCAGCCTTATTATATAAGTAATGAGAGCACCAAGAAAAATCTTAATCGAAGGAAGAACCAGTTCAAGAGAACAAGATGGATTCTGCATATTGAAACAAGCAACTGGGTGCATGCATGTTTCCAAATGCATACAATTTCGAGGGAGAAAAACGACGAACTAATTAACTAAACTAGTGCGATCACTTGTGGCTCCTTTTATTTTTTCAGACGCCAAGGTTTTTATTCGAAGTG
This sequence comes from Aegle marmelos, assembly GCA_030449875.1. Lineage (NCBI taxonomy): Eukaryota > Viridiplantae > Streptophyta > Magnoliopsida > Sapindales > Rutaceae > Aegle > Aegle marmelos. The sequence continues at coordinate 6,494,057 of JASUUL010000022.1, read as the reverse complement.
TAATTAAATGTTCTTCTTCTCACAGGTTGACCTAAAAATTAAAACATATGCCTACATCATATGTACATTACATCATTGTTGATATTCAAATCACTACATACGTCATCCCCAGAGATAGAATCAACAAACCCAATTCCGGAAAACTGATGATCCTCGAACTTGAATCTCGAACTCAACATTTCATCAACAAAACCGTTGTTGAATCCGTGATGAATAAAATCGCCGCCAAATGCTCCCTCATTGGACAAGTAAGCATTCATGAATGAAGCACTTGGATCTTGGACAAAGTTCGAGTTCTGATTAGTATTATTGTTATTATTATCAAAGCCATCCTTGGAAGCCACTTGCTCGCAGGAGTTTGTAAAGCTACCATCATTAGCATCATGATCAAGTGACAGCCACTCTGCAAATAAAAGCTTCGGCAAGCAACTCTTTTGACTGTGAGTTGCACACTGATCAGTACCACCGGCTGGTGATTTTTCCATGCTGTGCAACGATTCATAGCTTGAGCTGCGAGTTGAGGGGTTGTTATTAGGAGAGGGTAAAGATTCCATATTTTCTGAGCTTGGAGTTGTTGAATTAGCTGCTTCCATTTCTTCGATTTTGGCTAATTTCTTCTTCAAATGGGAGTGCCAGTAGTTCTTTATCTCATTATCTGTTCTTCCGGGCAAATGTTGAGCAATTTGAGACCACCTAATTGACCAAAAAAGATCATTTGATGATGTCATCGATATTTTGATTTTGTTCTACAATGAATAATCTCTTAATTAATCTATTTCTCATCCTAAGACACAGACTCAAATATTGTAACGTATCAATTCATTAGTACAGACATAAGCACTAATTAGGATACCGATTCAATCTAATACAACGTTCCATGTATAATTGCTAGACTGTTTTTATACATACAGGTCACCAAGGATTGTTCACTCAGTGTGTGTGTGTGTGTGTGTGTGTCTGTGCATACACATATACTTGGTTCGCAATCAAATTTTAGTTTCATTGACCAACAGAAAGCCGATCTCAACCTTAAATTTGATTGGGGAACCCACTTGCTAAAGTAGAGGTGGGCGCATTCTAGTTACTTATGTTATGTGGTATAAGAGGAAAAGTTCTACTTCATGTGAGAGCACAAGATAAGTGATAGGTCTCCTTCTTGCTTACTTGTTTCCCAACAGGCGATGGAGGGTCAGGATTGTCTCTTCCTCTTGCACATTAAACAGCCCTCTCTTCAGTCCTGGCCTCAAATAATTAATCCATCTCAGTCTGCAACTCTTACCATTCCTTTGCAAGCCTGCGTGTATGGAAAATAATAACAATAATTCATAAGATTACAAAGAAGTCAACTATTGGAGGGTAGCTTAGTCAATTTAATTTAAAAGTCCTAAGCAATCTCTTTCACTTAATGACTTATATAATATTATATATATAAGTGTTCGTTTTTCCTCCAAGCGTAAAAGAATTAATAATCCATCCCTATCAGTATGTCTAAATTATGACAAATTCTTTTGTGCCAATTCGAGGCCTGAAGCTGCATTCCATCCAATTTATTAACTAAACAAAATTTGGGAGGCAACAAATAGAATACGAAAATTCAAGATTATACGTTTCATAGAAAAACGCAGAACATGAAACGTGTTCAGCGTATGGGACCCCATGACCCCGACTTTAATTCTCAGAAAATGTCTGGACAGGATCGAAATTAAAACCCAACACCAAAAAAAAAAAAAAAAATCTCAGAATTATCTTCTGACCATATGCATTCTCGAACTGACTTAATTGCCGAACCAAATCAAATGCAGATTCAATCATCTTAATTTTTATCTTGAACATTAACAGGTTAGCGTGCGTGCTGCATGCACAAACAAGGAAAAATATTTTATACAAAATTCAACACCTCGTGACAGCTGTGTATTATGTTGACGATGAGACCTTGGCCTCTTAGATTTAAATTTAGGCCTCCTCAAATCTGCCTTGGTTAAACTAAAATTCTGATTCCGCAACTGTTTGCTATGAAAATGAACAAAACACGGAAACTGTAGCAATATTGAAATCAATGTATGAGTTTGAGGGCCTGCTCACCGGCATTGATGGGAACGGAGCTCCAGCAAGCGTGGCCATGTTGGAGGACGTAGTTCTTGAGCCTCTGGTCTTCTTCAGGAGACCACAAGCCCTTTCTGTGCTTTGGCTTTGGCTTTGCAATTGGCTTTTCCGATGACTTGCATCCCATTTTTGCTTTAACAATGAACAATGACGGCTTGGAAGTGATCAGAGAACAGAAAGATAAAGTTTGCGCGATGGCGTTGTGGGAAGAGCAGCAAGAGCAATAAATAGCCGACCATAAAAGGCCTTATTGAAGTTGCAAGATTAGTTGTTGTTGTAAGTCCACGATTTTTTAAAAAAACGCAAAATAAATATTTTTAAAGCATGAACTTTGTCCTTCAAAAATATGATTTTTTTTTCCTCCCAAAAGATAAAAAATAAAAAATAAAAAATAAGTAAACAATGTGAGCTTCGCACGTGAAATTTCAAATTCACCCTTTATATTTTTATTAAGTCGTGTTTGGGAAGGAAGAAGGAAAGTGGAAAAAGAAAAGAAAAAGTAAAAGACAAAGGAAAAAGATGTAGGGACAAAGGTTACTTGGGAAAAAGAGATCGAAGGATACGAGAGTTAAAAACCTCTTTCTCTCCGAAAGTGGGAGAGAAAGAATCGTGAAACTGTGATTTACTCTTACTACTTTCCTTAGAATAGAATGGCATAAGAGGTGTAAAGTTGGAGTCGGCCCTACTCAATTACTCATAATGCAGACTTGATGGCCATGAACAAAATTGGCACGATATCTTTTCTGCACTTAATAAATTAATACAAGCAAATAATGATGCATATGCCACAGCTCATTCTTAAAAGCCATGTTATTAAAGAATATGAGAACTGCCGATCGAATCAGAGGTAAAACGATGCCATTTTACCTCTACATTTTTTTTTTGGGGGGGGGGGGGGGTGGGGGGGCATGCTTTGTCGTCCATGACTTTGTGGGCTCTATGTTAAGAATCAACCTTAAAAAACAAAAAAAAATTCCTTATAAATCATAATAAAATAAGTAATGTTTATGTTGGTCGGTAACCTCAATTTTTTTTTTTTATAGTCTCAATCATTTTAGTAGTATTCATATTAATCTTACTGAATAATATCTATCGAAGAGTCATTTTATTGGATTGGGATAAAAACAAGCTAAGTTCCTAATTTCGCTATTGCGTATCCACACTCTCTTGTGTAAATGATTTAACAAACCCTTCGCGTGGCTGTTTCTTAATTCTACATTCGTACAACTGAGTATCAAATTCAAAACAAATAAAATTAAAATAACAAAAAGCTGACCCCAGTAAATTGACTTGCATGTTCATCGGATACTCTTTGAGGATTTGAAACAAAGTTGTTTGAATATACAAGTTTCTTTCACCTACGAATCGAAGCCTCATCCACCGTTCATTCTCGATCGGCCGTCATCCGACGGTTGGAATCTCAAGTTGTCAACCCTCGTGAAATTGCCTGTAATATTCTGACCGTTCAAATTTCTGATGGTGGAATGTGGAAAATCTTTTGCGGGACAAATTGGATGAATATTATAATTTTTGAGACTTTAATTTATTTTTATGGGCCGGGGGGGGGGGGGGAGGCGGGAGGGGGGAATCTCATGTTGTGATCACAGTGATTCGTAAAATCAATGACTTGTTGTTTTGGATAATTAATAACCAATCATTTACCAATCATTGTCAATGACAAGCCACGCTGGTTTTGAAAAATAATTCACAAAGAGATAACAATAAGAAACTTGGAAAATATAAAGCTTTTAATTAATTAAAGACACAATGACAGATTGTATCCGATTAATTTTCTCAACAATGAAAACGAATATATGTCCAATGGAAACATAAGGAAGAGAGGATGATCTGTCCCACTAAAAATAAAATTTTTATTATGTCAAACCCTAGCTCCCATTTGTTCGTAAAGAATTAAACAAGGGAAGCTCATCACCACCAACTAATCTATATTTTTAAGTACACCATTAACCTATCAAAGCACCCACAAATTTTTCCACAGCACATGCCGAAACTAAGATTTTTAAAAGGAACAAATAAAAGAAAAAAATGAACATATATAATTAATTAAAAGTCATTGCTGACCATCGAGTTAAGGCTAAATTAACCAACAAATAACTTCAAATAAAAAAAAAAAGAAGAAGAAGAAGAATTATTGTCCTTTTATGTTGTCAGGAGGACGCGCAGCCTGCTTGCTAACTCATGTTTATACCTAATCATAATGAGTACAAATCGCAAAGAATTTTATATGTGTTGGTATGAGATAAGATTCCAACCTAAATTAAAGAGGTGTCACACTAACTGGGGATAAACTTAAATAATGTAAAGATTTAAAAATCCCTTCTTGACTATAGTTTGCACAGCGTTCATTAATAACTACAAACAATAGATCATGGAGTCAAGTCTCAAGTGGATCATTCTTAAACCCTTTTCACCTCGAATTTTATAAATACTGAATGTGTAGTTGCTTTTGGATATATATCGTTTAAGCCTTCTCTAAGGCCCTTAAATTTATTCACATGAACTTTTTGGGTAAATTTCCTTTTATTCGTTACGGTCAGGCATCAGTTTTGATTATAGAATCTAAAAGTAGAGATGTTCCAGAAAAATATAAGGAAAGATCAGGTTACTGTCTGAAATTTAGCTTCATTTAGTAAATTACCAAGTTGTTTATCTTTAGCCCCTTATATTTAATGTTAATTTGTTAGAGCCCCTTGACTTCAATGTTTCAGTATTATGGTTACTTTCGGAAGTCGAGACGAAATCTCGGTTTCCCTACCTCTTTTTATTTTTTATTTTTTTGGTTCCAAAAATTAACATTTTACATTAACAGAAGTAATAACAGGATTTTTCACTTCATTTGATTTTTTTAAATACAAAGAGCAATTAGAAATTGATGGCCAACCTTATGGAATAGTGACTAAAGGGAAATTCACCAAAACATACAATAATTTGCCAACTTGTTGATTGCATAATTTAAATGAATATATAGACCTTGAAAGGTTTTTCGTTCAATGTTTTACTGATCTCATTAGACACACACTGACGCATGATTTAATTCATTTGTATGGTCCAGCTTTGAAAAGTCTCATGATGACTATTTTTTACGTTGAAGTCTCCTCAGATCGATTCCGAAACTGATGATCATCATGGAGTTGTTAAGCGGGTAGTTGAATAATGAAATATTAGAATAGAAGCAAAATGCTGTTTGCCAAAGTTCAAATTCATATCGACACAGCAAGTTGAATTATCAAATTATACATGAAGTAAAGCAAGAGCAATATGTCCTTACTGTTTAAAAAGAAAAAAGAAAGAAAGAAACTTCTTAAAATTTCGCCAATCCTGCTACATATTTTCTATACTTAATTAGCAGCAGATTGAATAAATTAACCTTACGTGTCTAATCTCGCAGTAGTAAAAAAAAAAAAAAAATTGATCCCAAATGTCTAGGGGAGAATTAAACTATATTCCTCACGAAAGAGTTCGGATAGTAGATGAAATTATTTTCAATATTTTTAAAAAAAAAATCATAAAGATGGACATGCGTGGTAACAATCCCTAAACCTCTGGCATGCTAAGCTGAGTGCTCTACCAGGTGATAATGACATTCTGAAAATTTATTACTCTATTGAGAATGTTGATTAACAAGTTCCATTGTCAATGCTACCATTCTTATGGTTTTTATTTCAATTATTACAACTTTTGCGCATTATCTACCAAACGAAAATTGTTATATAAATATTCACTATCTTAAATATTTAAAAGGGGGCGTTAGCCAAATCCTATTTAAAAATCATCTTCATTTATATATTTTGTTACGGTAAAAGTTTGTTCAGTCTTTATATTTTTTTGAGTTAGTATATGTTTAATCTCTATATTTATAAAAGTACATTAAAATATCTCTACCATTACATATTGACAACCTTGCTATTATTTTTGTTCCTTTTGTTTTACTTTTACAATATTATCCTCTTACAATAACTTTTTTTTTTAGAGATTAACAAAAAGAAAAAAATTAGTTACCAATGTAATCTCAAAAAAGAAAAAGAAAAAAAGAATATATATTAATTTTGGTGAAACACTCTACTGAGTAGCTAATGTATTTTGTTCATTAATGTCCAAGAAAATTGAAAATTTAATTTTTTTTTACAATATTAATTGTTTTGGATATATGTGAGTGTCTACTTGTACAAAAATTAGTATACATTCTTTTTCTTTTTCTTTTATTTTTGGGGTTAAATTAGTATTTTAATTTTTTTATTTTAATAATATATATATAAATAAATATTATTATAAGAGGATAACATTATAAAAATAAGCCAAAGGGAATAAAGTAATAGTAAAGATGTTGTCAATAGTCTAACAAATGAGATATTTTGAGGTACTCTTGAAAATATAAAAACTAAACGGATATTAATTTCAGAATATATGGACTGAATGAGTTTTACCTTTTTTTTTTTTAATTAAAGGCCAACCTCACATAAAGATGTATTTATTGAAAAATTCAAAAAAAAAACAAATAAGAGCAATAACACCTAGTTGGAGGGCATGTAACTAGATAGAAATGTTTCATGAAAATCTATAACTGGTTAACCATTGGCCTTTTTAATCACACAAAATGCTTTCAATCTCAGAAGGCCTAAATTGACACCAAGGAAGGTTAGGACAATTGAAACCAAGGTTGGCCTAGCGATAGGTATGAGAGAAAAGCCGACTTTCATCGATTTTTACCAATAAAATGAGGAGATACAAGAGATTGATTAGTTAAAACAATTTAGAGTGGACTTTTTTTGGTTGAGTATTCACAAGAGAATTTAATATACAATTTTCAATTATTTCCGAACCTTTAACATGCTCCCCTTACAGAGTACATAGATGAACCTCTTAGATGGACCACTAATTCTATAATTCATCATTTTTCAATTCTCTTAGTGACTCAATATTTTGATCATTAAAGTATAATGAAAAAGAACATAACAGTGATGGTTCACTTTAAAATATTGCCTGCGTAGCCGCCTGCTCAATCGGGGATTGCTGTGTGTTCGAAATTGATTAGATCCATTTCGTGTTACTTAATCAAGTGATGTTAACACTGAATTAACTATGCAATTACTAAAACAAAGCTATCTCTTACACAATGCACGTGATATATATATATATATATTTTTTTTTCAGTTATATAACGAATAGTTAATTAATGAATTCGTAGGTAAATTTTGAAGAGTCTCCTCCTTTTTATCTTACGACATATATATGCATAGAAAAAGACCTGTAAGTGATCATTTGCTCCATAATTTATTTTGCTGCGACCAACAACTGCGACTGTGAAATCAACTCATGATTACAATGGAAAAATCTTAACTGCAGCTGCGTCACGTGAGTGAAATCAGGAGAATTGATTTACTACTAGTTAACTACTCTAATTAAGTTCTTGACTGGTGTTTTGTAATTATTTAAGTTCTTGACTGGTCGTTTGTAATTAGCCTCTTGTCTACATAAAGCAAACATACATATGCGAGTCAAATTCCATTAATTTCTTCTCTCAATTTCAAGGAGAGCATATATATCATAATTCAGAACAAAACCCTTCACTCTCTGTTGAAACTATTTCCATTTTCTGTTACACTCTCAATTTTTATTGTTAACACTCATATCTTATCAAGATATACATAATATATCATTAATTGGGAGATATGAATATAAAAATTTAGAGCAATCATTAATTAAAAAGAATTGAGATTGTTTAACGAATAGTGAAGGCGAATACATTATACCAAACAACGTTGCACTCGAAAAATTATCTTTTAAAGATAATGATGGGTTTTGTGTTATTTCAAAGGACTTCATCTTAGAGAATATTTGATATCAAATCATAAAAGAGCTGTATTCGAAACCCGATCTATGTGACAAACCCAAATGATCCTTACATATGAGGGGAATAAAAAGTAAGCAAGCTTAGATACCATTGTTTGGGTGCCCTTACCCTCAAGCTAGCTTCAATAATCTAAGGTCAAGTAGTGACTAAACACGAGCTAAGAATTGATCCTGATGTGGGTGTGGGTGACTTCTCATTGTTAGGGCCTTCTCTTTGATTACGGTGTGAAAAAGATGCCGTGATCATCATTATTGTGTGTATTTATTATTTGAAAATTTCAGGTAGGTTTAACTGTTTAAGAAATTTTAGAGTTTGAACAAGTAATAATATTAAAAAGGAAAAAGCCGATGCTTGCTTTATTCCTTAAATAGGAACCAAAGGGCAGCTGGAAACAATGACCTTCAAGAAGCTAGCATGGTTCTTACCTTTTGCCCTTCACTTGTTTTATGCAAAATAATAATGTGACAGACAAAAGGTGAATGAATCCTAATAATGTTGAGTTAAAGTTAATTAATTAATTATATTATTCAAAGACGACCATAAACAGCCCCTAAAAACACAGCAGGTCAAGCGAAAATATACGAAAGCTTCGAATGTCAACGGCTATTATTGTGAAGCAACATTCGTCATAAAATCAAAACAATAAAATCTTGTCAACTCTTTCGTATATATTGAAAAGGGACAGTACATACAATATATCTCAGCATTACATCACATCCAATGAAGCCAATTCTTGATTTCTTTAAGCTAACTATACATATATACGTGTATGGCTACATTTTTACGTGCTGAATAATTTGCCTGTATATATACAACAAATTCGTTGACAATGATGCTGAAACTTGTTGTCGGCCGGCATGATACAAATTAAAATAGCTAGCTATATCGTCGTTTTAGGGTTAGCACAAGGCACTAAGATCAGATATTTTTGGACGTTTAGCTTCAATATTCATTAGTCCACCTCTCAGGTGATGAGATCATGCTTTTAACTAACACATCATTAATTCCCATATATTTGTCGTTAATTTTAATTCTGAATCTTTAATATAACCATAACAAGTGAATGAGGTAGGCTATGAGCTCTATGCATGAAGCTTATGTCTTTGTAATGCGTTGGAGTTTGTTCTTTTATTGCAGTTTTATAATTGAGTGATGATCTCAAACTGTTTCACTAGTACCAACTTTTCAATTTATCTTATTGTTTTTAGAATTAGCCTTATTGAAAACAACTTTTTTTCCCTTGTTTACTGTCTCTCCTCCACTCCCTCTCTCTACCGTAGCCATCATCCCTGCCACATATCTTCATCAACAATAAGTATATCATCATTAGCAACACTACCACAATCTATCTTCTTCACCATCAATCCATCACCTCCACTAATATATATATGATGAGTTTCAATACTGTTAAATTTTATAACCAAGTAGTGAGTTTTGTTGTTATTGATGATATTAATTTTACTTTATGTGATTATCTAAGATTTTATTTAATTTCAAATTGAAATTTAGTTACGTGTTAATATTTAATTCAAATTGTGAATCATTTAAAAAGGGAGAGAGATATACGAGATGAGAAATTAATTTATTGGGAGCTTGAGAGAGAAGAAAAAGTATTTTTTTTTTATTTTGCAATAAGGGCAATTATGAAATAAATAACACTGATTAAAAAGTGGAGGCCATTGAAATAAATAAGAGGGTCAAATATCACCACCTTTTATAATTAGGTAGATCTCATATTTTATAAATTCAGGCATCTGCATTTAAGGATTTATGTACGTATAGTAAAACCCATTAAAATAAATAATACTTGATTGAAAAATAGCTTTTGTTGGTTTCGATTTGAGGCTAAAATGATATATTAATAATTTTATAAATCGATCATGTAATAAAGTTCTAAAAATCTTATTTTTCACAATACCCAATTAATATGCAAACTAATAATTTAGTAATTTGAAACTAAATATAATGATATATCTATTATTTTCTTTCTTCTACTAGTATGATACTTTACATACTTTACATACTTTATCAGTTATTTGTATTCTATGTGTTGCGTTAAGATAAATAAGAGGGAGATTGGCTTGATATGTTGCCTCCAAAAATTCTTCTCTAATGAGTTATCATATAATCATGATCTAACCAGATAATTATCAATTAACTGACTCACTCAAACAATATCAAATCAAACAAAATTCTTTAATTAGACTACATATATACTTCAAAAAAATCCCTATTATGAATGTGATATCATTTTTGATAAATTAATAATTATTAATTTATCAATATATTAATATTCATTAAATTAATAGATTTCTCATGGTCCTAAAATTATTAATTTATAATATTTATACTACAAATCTAATAAAGACCAATATTTTTATTTGACTTTTAATGTATATCACTCACATTTTTACCTACGTATTATAGTTATAGCTAGTTAGTGATTATGTTCTAGAGGGCATTTCAATCCCAAAACATGTCATTCATCATCTAAAAGTTTGTGAGACCATGTCCTCCTTTGACCAACTTTAATAACACATCTATCTCTATATACTGTATTTTGTATTGGAATAAGCTTAGCTTTGATGACCTGCTATCATCGTACGGAAACGTTGACAAATTCGTTTGTTGTATTATTTGTAACGTAAACTTACCCTTATTTATAATGTTGAATGTGTATGAGTACGACAATGGTGATGCCTGAAATAGTTAGTTGTTTGACTTGGTTCGTTGTAAATTTCAAGTTTCCTTTTACCACGCAATCTCGTGCTTCATCTGATCACTTCAGGACAACCAAACAATCATTTTCTTGTAGTATATTATTACTCACATTTTTTCCCCCCTCAACGTGTGATGATATGGTTTGCACAATACCTCGCGAAATTCCACTTTTATGCCTATCTTTTTCTTCACCTCTTTGAGTCTTTGACTCTTGACAAACGATATTTTGCATGCGACTGATCAACCGATACCACCACCTCAAGGAGCAACTGTCGTGCTTTCTTCATTGAGCAAGAAAACGAGCACCGCATTACTTGGGATACTTTAGTTTTATATTTTTATCATTGTGATGATGATAGATGAGTTCCCATGATTCACGATGTTTTCAAGTTGAGTAATTATAAGGCTACAAATCCTATTATACAAATAAGTTTTGAGTACATCTACAATACATCGTCTCGTACTTTATTTTTTATTACACAGCTAAATGATCATTGCCAACGCCCAAAATTTTAGAATAGTAGAATATAATATATCATAAGCTGAGCAAGAAGAATGAACATTACAACAGTAATTATAAATAATACATCTTAATGCTAAGGGTTAAGAAAAAAATTTGCAGAAAAAGGATAGTTAGCAACCAAAAACTTCGAATTTAAAACTCTTAAACAGCTACTGGGTGTGCGAAGCTTAAGAAAATAGTTTTTAAAAGTTTATTTTGTGGACGGTGATCAACAGAGAGATGATTAGAAGCGGCAATTTAGACGTTCCTTTTGTTTACTCGAAGCAAAGCCGAACTCAATGATTGTTCAATTGATTATATAGGCCAATTGCTCAGCTCCCAGCAAAGGCTATGCCCTTTGAAGTTTGAACCCTAAAATGCTTTATGAGACGCTTTGCTTGGTGGTGTATTCAAAATTGATTCTGGAGAATTTGAATCTCCTAATTAAAAAAATAAATATAGAGTATGAGAATGAGATATAAAGTATATAAAGGAACATTAACCTGCCAAAACACTGTCCTGGCACAAATTGACAGGCACCATCCAAAAATTTACCAACATGTAATTCAGAGTTAAGCACACCATAAGGCATCAATAAAACCAGCACATGTGATTTTCTACTGATTAACTACCAGGCATAACATAAATGTTACAATGAGCAACAAGCTCATACAGGTTACAGTTGCGGCATGATCAGCTCTGCCAGGAAAATTTTGCAAAGAGATCAAGCCTCCACGATCTGTCAAATCCCACAATGGTGATACCTTCCAACATTCTGACATGAGGTCAGCAAACATTATCCGGCTCTAAAAACTTGAACACAGACCAATAACGACATGTGAATTGTAAACTCAAGCATAGCACATAATAAATAAATAGTACTAAATGAACAAACATAGATTAGTTTGTCACAATGTCAAAAGCGTCAGTCTTCTGCCTAAGTTGGGAAATCCACCCTAACCGACTCAAAAGTTTGTCATGAAGTACCCTCAGGTATCAGCACAAGGAAGTGACGCACCAAATATTCTTGGTACAGCTCTAAGAATCTTAAGTAGTATCATCCAGGAGTGTGCTCTTGAAATCCATGCTGAAGTCAAGCGGTAATCATATTGAACTGGAATCTAGAAAGCTGTTGAGGAATGGTTGAAATAACTGGCCCATATCTCTGCCACAAAATAAGCGTTGTAGTATAAGAAAAACACCATAGTAAAGTAATATTTCCTTCATCACAAAACTGACAGAGGTTAGTGAGAGCTGACTGAAAAAATAAGGGAAGAAGGGTGAAGAAGTGAAGTTCATGCAGTAGGCCTATGTATAAGTCCTTTCAAACAGGTTCTCAATTCAGTCCCAAGCAAAATCTCTATCAACATATAGAATGAGATATCTTGCAGTTAAAAGTTGACAGTCAAAAATCTTAACAGCATAAAACTGAAGTAAGCTTCCAAGCTAATATATATTGGCAAATAGATGAAAGGCATGAATTCTAAATACCTGGACATTATCATAGAGTTCAAACAGCGGTACAGCAAGGAGTTTCAAATTTTTGGGCACAGCAAAGTACTCTCTCTCAGACAAGTGAACAAGGAAAAGCTTCTTACACTCCTGCATTACCAAAAATGAAGCAAGAATAGAGAGTGAATGAGTGAACCCATGACACTAGTGATGTGAAATAAATAAAAGTTAAGAATGATTAAGAGGCCCACAACAGGAAAAAAAAATTCCACATTTAGTGCTTTCAACAAAGTTTACCTTTGGCTTTGTGATGTGGGGAGGGCAGTAAGGATACATTATGGTTTCAAAGTTTGGCCTCCACCAGATGGCAACACATTCACCAATCTGAAACAAGAGATCAGCAAAACAAGATGAACATAATGGAAAAAATTGGTCCCAAAACTCGAAATATCCTTACAAGCTCAAACAAAGGCTAAAAGAAAAGACGCAGTCCTACCATTTCTTCCAATATATGCAGTTCCTGATACAACAAGAGTCTAGGATACATGATGAAATGCTACTTTTCTCATCTATCACTAAACCCACTAAATGTATATTACTATATTAGCACAAATGAGCAAATAAGAAGGCATGCATTTCCCAGCCAATGCATTCCTAATTGACACGGCATATATTTTCTAATTTCTGTCAGCAGTCCTTCTCATGTCGCTCTTAATCTGGGTGATACTTCTTTCTAAGTTTTCCCATTGACATTATTCAGAACTCTCAAGTCTTCACTCAAAAAACTGAAGTGAAACAGGATGTAACACCTGCCAGTCAGGCACAAGAGCAGGAGAATTTGCCCCAAGCTTGCTGGTCAGCTTCCTTTTCAACCCTTCAATTTCTGTCCAAAACAGTGAAAGGATAGACATCACAAATAACATAAGTTCAATCAACATACGTAAAAGGGACCCACACAATAATGATGTAGAACAGTAAGACCATACCATTCTCTCCAGGCTTTAAACGTCCACCGGGAAGTTTGCAGAATGTGTTTCCAATTTGCAGAAGTAGTATGTGAGGATGATTATGCTCCTGAACCTGCAAGATAAAACGACATATAGCAAATATTATTCAACTTATTACATTAGCAACAGGGTCCTTGCCCAAGATAATCTGAAAATTTTGTTGCTTCTGAATTTTTATATAATCAACGTGTTTGGAATTTTGTTGCTTCCGGATAGTGTTCTCTGCAAATATTCATCCATAAGTCATATGAAAAGGAAAAAAGTTGATGACAACCATGAATCATAAGCTCAGGGTTCCAAAGTCCAAACCACAGAGACAGCTTGGAGAATGGCCCACTTTCATTCCTCATCGGTCTTTGGTTTCTGAAGTCTAATTGGTTTGTCTGGTCTAGTGAAGTCAGAACTGAATGATTCAACCATTTGACCGTGAATCTAGCTAAGATTGAATTGTTGAAGCTCAAAATTTACCATTGCAAACAGGTATTAATCAAGAAACAATTGCTGCTACTTAAAACAAATATGCAGGGTCCAAAATCAATGGATGAGGTTACACAACAAAATTATACATAAAGCTGTCAAAAACGCAACTCAATTAACCAAAAAGAAACATACCAGCAAAATTGCTTCAACACTTGTCCTCATGCCCTCTTTCATATAGCTGGAACCCAGAATTCCAAATAAATTATCACATTCTACTCCAAACATAATCCAAAGCTGAAATATTTCTTAGAAAAAAAAAATTATTTCTCCTTCCCCTAGAAACCAAGATCGTAATTCGGTGCCCCAAAAAAAGGGACCATTTTATCAAAACTTCCCAAATAAATTCTCATTAAAATAAGGTTCTCTAATTGACAAATAACATACCAAAAAATTAAACTAGGATTTCCGATCATAGATCCCTCACTTATACATGTAAATTTAACCAAAAACACGAACCAACCTTTTTCTGAAAAAAAAAATCTAAATGGTTTATCTAGGGTTTTTCATATCGTACGAGAGAAAGGAACTGCTAATTTAAAATTTCAAGAAATAAAATAAAAAGGAGAAAACGAAGGAAATAAATAAAAATCGTACTTGACTTTCATGCGTGCAAGGCGATCGGCGACGGAGGTGTCCTTCTCCATCTTCGGCTCTTTGGTGCCGAATGTGTAACTCGACAGCGGGTACGTGTTCACCACCGGTGACGTCACCATCTTCGCCTCTCTCTCTCTCTCTCTCTCTCTCTCTGCTGAGAAACAACGAATCACTCGGCCTCTGTTTCTCTCCCTTAATTGTTCTTCAGTGAACAGACAAGTCCCGAGTGGTCTTTTGTTTTGCTTTTGTTGTTATTATATTGTTATTTAGTTGCTTCCACGCTCACGGCGGTCATTCTAGGCTTACTAGCTTTTCCGTGCGGTTTTTGCCCGTCTCATTTTACTGTGCCCTTTTAAATTTACTGTACTCTCTCTCTCTCTTCTTTTTTCTTTTTTTTTTATATTTTTTGGGTTTTCTTTGCAATTTGCAACGAAAATTTTTATATATTATAAACATCAGTATTATATGTAAAAAAAAAAAGTATAAAAAATAATTTATCATCATTAAACGTTAAAATAATTTTACAAAAATTAAAAAAAGTACTATTATATTTTTTCAATGTTTTTATACTACATCTTGTTCTATTTTCAATACTTATAGTATTATTTTATTATAAATATTTTATTTTCCTATTTATTTTTTTAAATCATTTTTAATCATATCTGGATTTTGAAGCTTATTACGTATTTTTCGTGATCTTTTGTAGGATAAATTAACATGAAATGGTGGGATTTTAAAGGGACGTTGTATTCTTCAAAAAAATTCAAGCATGATCACGTTTATCATTAATTTGATAACATTCAAAATCATTTAAACAAAATTCATTGAATTTTTTTTTAAAGAGAATTCATGTATTGATTCGATACTTACATACTTCTTAGTTTTATTTTATTTTATTTTTTAACTTTAATTGTAATGTGAAATTGGATGATGGTTTTCTCTCATTTTCTTTTAGCGCTTAAGTTATTAGAATAAAATTAGAAATTAAAATTCTTGGTTATGAAAAATAAAATAAAATGGAACCTCTTTATGTAAGGTTAGGTTGTGTTAGTGTCCTTGCATAATTGTTGATTATATTATCGAAATGGCAAAATCTTTCATGGATTAAAACCTTATGAAACTCTACCTTAAATAAAGAGAATTTTAAATAATTTTTAAAAAATGTGATGGTAAATGAAAAAAAAATCTCATTATTAACGAAATAAAGTTTGATTTTGTACTCCTCACCTTAATTCTCATTATATATAAATATTTTTTTATATTTAGGGACGGTAAGTTATTGGCTTAGACAGAGTTTGTTAAACCCAAGCCCAAACCCGTGTAATTGATAACAAGCTAAAGCTCTTTGAAAATCTGTCCTTGAAGGGGTTGGGTTTGTACAGGACTTAGACGAGCCTTGTTAAGACTTGCACTTTCAATAATTTTAGTTAAAGTCATAAGATCTAGTTATTTCCACCAAAATTTTTTTCTCAACTAGAAATGACTTGAAGAAGTTTTTTATTATCATAATTTTATAATGCCACCAGATAGAGTTTTTAATATTTTATTGATCCAATCTGGACACAAGAATTATCAAATACTCTTCCAAGAGCATCTACTCGAGATGTGGTTATTTGGGTGTGTTATTCTGATGGGTGTAAGATATGAGGTTATCATTTTGCATCCATTTTTACTTTTTTTCTTACATATTTTTTATTATTTTTTTTTATTATTATTATTTTGCAACCATTTGTTCTTTATTCTTTAAAACTTAAATATGTCTTAGTTGCTATAAACCAATTCATTTCAAAAATGATATTTGTTCGAGGTGATGGTTACAATTCTTAGGTGGTGTCACCGGTATACTCTTACTCAATTACTTTGCCTGTTTAATATTGAGGTGGCAAAAATATCTGGATTGATCCGATCCGACCCACATGTATTGGGTTCGGATATGGGCTCAAAAAATGTAAAGTTCGTATAAGTTGAGTTTAAAGAAGGGCTTAACAAAAAAGTCTAAGCTTAGTCTAGGTTTTTTTTTTAATTTATTAATAAAAATCATTTTAATTTAAATAAAAAACTCAAAATACTAAATTAATATAATTTTTCATATTAATATTTTATTATTTATTATGTTGTGTTATTAATATTTTGTATATTCAACTATTATTTTATTATGTATCAGATAACTATATTTAATTTAAATATTTTTTTATTAAATTTAAAAAATTATTTTTATAATTACAAAAATCCAAACCCCGACTCAAGCCTAACTAATTTTTTAAGAACTTGGGCTTCCTTGCAATCATATAGCTTAGGCCTGAAAAAATTTGACCCAAGCCTGCAAATTGCCAACCCTACTTAATATACGGTTTGTTATGACTGACTTCAAGTTGACTTGTGTTTTCTTTTCTTTCATTTTTTCTAATTTGATCTGATTTTTTTTTAATTTACAAATTCAAGACCACACAGTGTGCAGAAGTCCTTGACGGGACCCATTCAGAGCAGGCTTTAAGTTTTAGAGTTCATATCCATAATCTCATAATGCGGGCCTAGGCCAAGCCAGTCCAGATTTTTATGCCAATCCTAGTGGAGCTGGGCTTATCAATGGTTCTTTCGCCAAAATCTTTTATGTCACAACTTAATATGGGCTTTGTGCCGTAATGCATATTCAAATTTCCCAAATGGCTCTTATAGTATGTCCCAATAAAATCTCTCAGAATCCTATGCATTTGAGAAGAATAAATGCCTGGACGAAGGGGAAATTATTGCTCATTAGCTGTACCTAAGTTACTTTTCTTGATCCTTTATATTCCCAAAACAATTTATAAGCTTAACGCCAGCCACTAGGGGAAAAAAATTAGAAGATAATCAATAAAGTTGACAATGTCAAAAGAATACGATAGTTTCAAAATATGAGAGAGATTTAAAAAAAAAAAAATTTCTAACGACATGGAGTTTAACTCATTTTTCCCTTGTTTAACAAGGAGAAATTCAATGGTATGTTACGACATAAAATCTCTAATATATAGTAGAAATTTCTCCACATTAAACGATCTTTCAAAGAAAAAAAATGATAATAAGTTAAAGAACGTGCGTTATCCTTTGTATTTCATAAAAATAAAAATTATATTCTTCTCATTTAGTGCTGTTTATCAAACGATATTCGTCAACTTTTATTTGATTACACTCAAACAATCATACACATAGCCTAACATTTGTAAACTTTCAAGTGATTTCTTTCCTTAAAATGAGACTTTTTGAAATGGACAACAGTATATGAAAAGTGGTAAAAATAGATGACCATTTAAGTTCTATTTTTCTGCAACTAACCAATAGAAAAATAATGTGATTAGTAGTATTTAATTCATAATAATCTCTCTCTCTCTCTATATTTAAAAAAAAATCAAAGAGTACTTTTCTATGATCTATAAACTTTTGATCATATATATACATACATACATACATATATATATACATACACGGTGGCTTCAGGTAGATAATAACAAATTATCAATGGAAATGAGACTGAGAGGGGTAAAATATTAGAATATAATTAGGGATGCAAGGTGGGCATCCATAGTGTACCAATTGTGCAGTACTAAGACATTGCAAATACAATAATACACGGCGCAGTAATTATTGCAACAGCAGGCACAAACTGAAAGATAAATTCCAAATAAAAATATTAATCAAAATTTCCATTCTATTCTCCATTTTTTATTTCCAACAACAGTGACAAAAAATTCAAAAGGAAACGAAAAAAAAATAATAATAAGGCAAGGCAACAAAATCACAAAATTCTCTAAAGAAAAAAATATATGTACATTACTTTTGTTTTATTATACGTATATCTAACTATTTTAAGATTTTAATAAGTGTTTTGTCCCACTTTTTTTTTTTTAATTTGTATCAATTGACCACTTTTACACTAACAAAGTTAGAATTTGTTAAAGAATTTAAATAAAATGATTATTTTACCTCTAAATAGATTACAAGATCATTTTATTCTACAAAATTTTCAAATGAAAAATAAAAAATTATAATTATAAGAATATCCCTAAGTTTAATAAAACAAATAAATCTCAAGAGATAATGATTTTCGTAACTATAATTTTAAATTATAGTTTTTTTATTATAATTTTTTTATTATTCAAAGTTGGTTTAGACTGTTATTATCTTGTTGATTAGTTCAAATAATGAAAATTGTTTGATAATTGTGATCATATAGTTGACAATTTTTTATCAACTTGAGATGCCTCTCAAAAGAAAAAAAAATATTTGAGATGAATATTATAAGTTCCTTTAATCAAAAGGATTAAAAAAATTGATAATATGTTATCGATTAATTAAATGGTACTCGCTCACACACCCATTTTTATAATAATATCTAACGGTATTATAATTTTTTATTCTTAAAAATTTTATAGAATAAAGTGACCTTTAATTCATTTAAGGATAAAACAATCATTAATCATTTTATTTAAATTCTTTAACAAATTCTAACTCTGTTATACTCGAAGTGGTTGATTGATACAAGTTTAGAAACAAAATAATATATAAAATATGTTAAAATTTTGTCATAATTAAATGTACATATGACAAAATAGAGATGGTGCAAGTATAAAAGCATCACAAAAAGACTTTTCTAATTTAACTCTTCATATATTTATTTGCTTAACTATATGGTAAATAGAAGAGTATAAAAATTATTCATCTCTCAAAAGACTGTTCAAATAAAAATAAGTTCATATTATTTTAATTAATATTCTTTCCATCAAAATAATAACAATTACATCGTAGCTCTTTCATCAAAATTGGAAAGATAAAAAATATTGTAATATTAATAAATTGAAAGATTCAAAAGACTCTTTAAATAAGATTTTTTAAATGAGATTACCCTTCTGTCTTTTCAATATTAAAAAAAAAATAATTACAATCTCATTTTAAGAATTTTATTAAAAAAAAGTCCTTTTAAATACTTAAGTAAAATTTCATTTGATAACCTTTTATTAAACCTCCAATTTCCTTTATCTAAAAAGAAATCATAATAAAAGCCTGAAGAATCCAAGATGCAAAAGAGTAAGCAGCCAACAAGAAAAAATAAAAAGGTATCAGATCAGTCCATTTGCTTTCATAAAACGAACAAACATCTGTAAGTTAGCACTCGGCAATTCCCATAAGGAGCAGTAACAACGTGACTTCTGTATATCTTCGTCCCTGTTTACTCCTATCTCACTACTTTAATAAGCTTTTTTTTTTCTTTTAAAACTTCATCTTTGATTAATAATATCTCATACCTTATTCATATTGTATCCAAATAAAAAATAATGACTAACGAGAGAGAGTTAGCTAGCTACCATTTTTTTGTTCAGATGAGGGCTTCTTTTTGCCCATAAAAACATGCAGAAGCCCATCTGATCCTCCGGCAACCATCGTGCACTGGTCCTCAGCGACTTGTCTCCAACACACACTGCTGACAAACCCACGTTCAGAGCCAGCTGCAGCCACTGGCTCGAAGTCATGAATCCAAACGGGCTCACCCCATCTCACGTCATACACAAAAACTTGATTAGTCTCTGATCCGCAACCCAGCAAGCCGCCATGCCTCCACACTGACAACCCCACGAAGCTCCTATTATTCACATGCCCTTTATACGTTCTAATCACTCGCGAATCATTCACGTTCCACAGCTTTAAACAACCGTCGGTCCCAGCCGTCACCAAAGTATGAGCATCGAGAAATCGAATGTATGTGACGGTCTTTCTATGACCATCAAAGACTAAGACGGGGTCAACCATTTTCCTCACGTCGTAAGCGTAGGCCTTCTTGTCAGCGCATCCAACGGCCACCAGCGCGCTGCCGAAGGGGTGAAACTCGACGCAACACACGGCACTACGTGACACGCTGGGCTGCACCGTGGAAACACACTTCCCGCCGTCGCAACGTGGGTCCCACATTTGCATGGTGCCGTCATCCGAACCGGACGCCCCGAGAACCGGGTCCCCCTTGGAGTAGTCAACGCTCCAGACCCGCCTACCCCCGTGCTCGTCCCGTTCGAAGATTGGAATTTTCTTCTCCAAGTCGTACTCCATGACGACCCCGTCGTAGTCTCCCGACCCCAAGACCCGCCCGCCAGTCCCCGGTTTCCACTTCAAGCTGCTCAGCTTAGCGGGGGTACAAATGCAATAATCACACACTTTGCTGTGGTCTAACACACCGACAACTTGATGGTCAATTAATACAGACTTTATGTTGTAAATTCTAATCTTTCTGGCTATTCCACCGGTGGCAAAGATGGAATCAGAAGGGTCGAACTCGATGACGCCTATGGAATCCGAAACGGCAGCGTTCGGTGAGCTGCTGGATGAAACAGTGGTACGCAGATTGAAGTCCCATTCGCATATAGCTCTTTCGTTCGTTGCTTCAGCTTGGTGCTGCTGGTGGTCGTGGAAGTTGTTCATTGCCCATTCATGTGAAGTGGGGAATTGTATAACAAGACACACAATTTTTTTTTTTTTTTTTGGGCTTCTGCGCCAATCAATCCCCGTTAAGCTAACCTACGTGAAGTTGACGTGGATAAAATATAGGGTTGTTATCTCTCCACAGGAAAAGCGAAATCGCCCACTTGATCAGTATGCTTCTGATGCATATATGCTCTCTTATTTATTTCTTCATTTTTTTTCCCTTCCCTATTTATTATTATATTGATGCTCAAATTTGCTTTTATCTACAAGAGTGCCATCCTTTTGTTTGTGGAATTGAAATTAGGTTATTTTTTTAAATAACATGACAATTTCTTTACACCAATCCATACGAGTGGGATTCGAACATCAGAACTCATGTAACATGTGAGTGGGTTTAAATGATAGACCTCTTATACCACCATTAAAAATCATACTAAGTTAAGCAAACTAATATATGTCTACAACCAAATTATATTTTACCACATATATTATTTAGAATAATTTGTGTAGTGACTTGGTGGTATTTGTTTCAATATTTCAAGTTTCCATACTTTATAATATGTGTTTTTGGTGGTATTTGTTTCAATACTTTAAGTTTCCATACTTTATAATATATGTTTTTGGTGCTATTGTGTCATGAAAACACACGATGAATCTAATTTTTTTTAAGAATAATTAATTAGATTTCTTGATTTTCAATGGTAGCTGAATCAACATGAAAACTCTGGTGGTGATGCAAAACATCCAAGAGTTCAATCCCCACTCAAATAGATAAGAAGTTAACTTATTTGTCATCATGCCAATACAAAAAATTCTTAATTAATTTGTTACTTGAGTTGTTCTCATTTCTAAATAAACATAGTCTTAAATACAGTTTCAATATATATAAGCAATTGGTATCATCTAAGATTTACTTAGGAATTATAAGCTTATACATATTTGTCTTTGTAATAAATTAAAAAAAAAAAGAAGCGAAGACACTAAATCGATCAAGGTCATAGTTATCAGAAAAAAATGGAATGGGTTGTAAGGGTATTTTAGGACAAGAAGAAATATAAATACAAAGAGTCTTTTGCCCCCCCGGATTTTATACGTTAGAGAAGGAGAAGTGTATTAAATGTTAAATTATTATGGGGCAAAATGGAATTGGTGGTTGCTTTTGTGCCTCAATTTCATGTATGGGATGGTGTGGATACAGGCTGTTGGCTACGTTGCCCATACGTGGTTCAAGCCTAGCCTTTTGTCTCTTCAACTTCTCTCAACTCTCAAAGCCTCGGGCTGAGTCAAGCGATACGCTCAAAATATCACATGCCACGGCCCCCATCGTTCACATTATTTCACAAGCCAGCCGAAGCAATATTTCTTTCCGCCAGCTAATACTAGCATTCGTGCTGTGAGACATTTAGTCTCCTTAAATTGTGCAATCACGTGGCAGATATGCAATAGCATATAATTTATAAGGAGCGTAAATACGTTTCCAGTCTCATTTAGCTAGGTATTGTTACACATGCATGCATAATGCTTGAAATTATATCTTTCAATCCTGTTAACAGAGCTTTTTCATCACAACCCCACTCACCGCAAATCCAGAATTGGAGATTCAGGAATTTTTCCCTTGGAAGTAGGCGTAGAGTGGAATCGATCATTCCCTGGGCGTAACTTAGGTGATCATGAACATGTTTTATGCTTAAAATCACCTAAGTTTGAATAATAATAATAATACAGGGATGTAAAGCTTGACATGTAACGGCCAACAACAAAAGCATTTGAGTTCCTCTAAAATGATATACAAGTAAAGACATATATTATAATAAATGTGCTTGGACGTTAAAGGAATGGTAGGTATTTGCTAACGCAGCCTAACAGGTTGCTTTTTTTTTTTTTTTGTTGGCAACTTGTGGATATTCTTTCCGATTTTCAAATTAACGGATGAAAAAACAGGTGCCTTGTTTTCCAACAAATGACTGGAAAACAACACCAATCATTCCTTTATGAGTTCCAAAAGAGAAATTCTAAAACATATCTAACATGCTATATCAATTATATAATAAATAAATAATATTATTATGAGGTATGTATTTATTTTAAAAAATTAATTATATAAATAATAATTGTATTAAATATGATTATATATGTCATACGTACATACATTATTAGTTATATTGACTTCTTCAGTATTGTATAATTTCACGTAGCAAAAAGAACTTCGCCAGGCTTTTATGAAACGGAACTCAGTGGCATATATGCAAAATTGTGAATTAATCATCTATGACTGTGCAACCTACCAATAATTTTCCTGTTTGCTAGCAGATAATCAGCACTCCCCCCACACCTGCAAGCCAAATAGTAAATTAATCATTATTAAATTAAATCGATTATCCCAACTTTATCCGTTCTTATATTTTTGTGTTGTTGGCGCCCCGGGGGCCGGGGCGGTTGGGGGGGGGGGGACTATGGACTTGTGCTGTTTATTATTGTGGGTTGTTTACATTTTCAACTTATTACTTATTGTAAAATAACTTTTTCTGAATAGAAAAAAATTATTTTACCTGAATTTTTTTAAATTTTAATTTCAAATCTTAAAAAATACTCTTAAAGATTCATGTATTCACTATATTATGTATAAATCTTAATTTTTTTAATTATTCCAAGAAGTTTTTTTTTTCTAATTACTTTATATTTTTATTCATATGATAATGTTAATTAAACTAAAATATTGAACAAATTAGATTATATTCAATGTGATGAATTAAAACTAAAATAATAGTATTAACTTTATAATGAAAGTTGATGTTGCAATTACATCTTTTATTATAAAATTAAATTAAGAAACAGTGATAGTATTATTCTTTTAATTCTATCAAACTAATCAACTTGTTAAATTTATAAATTCTAAATAACAAATATATGCATCACTTAAAGGGATATTAATATCAAACAAGTAGTTTTAACTTTTTTTTGTTTAGACATTGAAAACAAATATCATTTAGAAATTTCTACTATGACATATTAAGATTTTAGTTAAATTCAAGTCTATTTAGGTTTCATTAAAAAAATATATATACAACCTTTGTTCCACTGTTACCTAGCTCTTGCGAATGGAAATTGATATGATAAATTTTCCTATAAATGTTGGAGTTAGGTACTAACTTACTATATTATTCATATAATAATTCAAGGGCAAAGAGCATCTACACTCTCAAGGTTTGGGAAAATAGTCACTAAAACCTTCAAGTTTTTAAAGCAAGATATGAGGACTATTTTTTGACAATTATACTCTTTATCTCTATTATTTCAAAAAATTAAATTTAATATTTTATAATAAATAGAAATATAATATTAAAATAAATATTATGATAATATATGCCTTTTAAAATAACTTCAATATTTAAAAAATATTTTAATATTGTATAATCTATTAGATTTATTTTATTATATTAAACTAAATTTTATGATAAATAGAATATAATATTATAATATTAAAATAAATATATTAAAAATTTAAATTATTTTGAATATTATGTAAAATAATAATTTTTAAAATGTTAGTATGTGAGAATGTTTTTAATCGTATAATGTATAATATTTATTTAAAATCTCTATAATAAATAAAAAATATATTATTAAAATAAATATACTAATTTACTTATTAAAATTTATTAAATATAAAATATTTCAATATTGTTAGTCTATTGCATAGATTATATTATTTTTATAGTATTTGTATTTATAAAAAAATTTTAAAGTTAATTTTTTAAAATAATAAAAGTAAAGAGTATAACAGTCAAAAGAGGGTTTTGGTATCCTTCTTTGAAAACTTAAAAATATTAGTGATCATTTTTTTAAACTTTAAGGGTATAGATCTCCTTTTTCATAATTCAATAACGTTCTGTCATATATACATTTATATTAGAAATTATATATCAAATAATATAAATTGATGGTGGTATACTGTATTGCCTCTCACGTGCACATCATATTTTTAGGCCGGCATAAATTTCACTGTTGTTCGGAAGAGTTTACTACCTCTGACTTTCTTATTAGTTTGCTAAATGCCCAAATAATCCAAACATCAAATGACTATTAAAAGGGCCTTGGAATAAAAATTGGTGAAAAGTGGCAGATACCAAAGCCCTTGCAGCCAATGAAGTGCTCTGGACCTTCTAGTCACTTGCAGATACTAATTGTGGGAACAAAATTTAGGAGGCAAAATTGTCTCACAATTGAATTTGATGTGGAGTTGTGAAACTCAAGATTTCCTCATGGAAAGAAAAGCAATTTTTAGTCATATACAACATAATCTATATTTGGTAGTCTCCTAAGTTATAAATTGTGATTTTATCAACTTAGATTCTTGATGACCTCGTTATTGTAACAAAGAAATTTTTTATTATAAACTTCTAAGGGAAGAAAGGTAAAAATCCTAATATGTTGTAGTTGTATCAACTTAAACTTTCAAATAGGCTATATTGGATGCAAAAAGGGTAACGGTTATGATGTAATTGGATTGATTTATGTTTTGATAGACTTAATTATAGTAAAGTTTCTCTATAGTCATATTGTTGGGACCAACCAATTTTATTATAGAGAGATTAAAGTCAGTTGAGGTTTGTCAATACATTAATAACTGATGAATGAAGCATTTCAATTCTACGAAGCTTGAAATATGCTTGAGAAGGTAGAAATATTTTGGTTTCAACAAGAAAGTGTTCACAAAAAAGATTTATTATCTATGTGCAAGTTTAGACTCTGTTAAATGGCCATAAAGAAGAAAGAAGGACAACAAAAATGACAACATGTGCTACCATTTCATACGTCCTTTTTTCTTCTTTATGTGGCCCATAAGAATTATTAAAATAATATTTAAAAAGGGAAAAGATTAGAAAATCTCTTATTATTACAAATATTATCCTCTCTATTAACACTTATCCCTAACGCAATAAGCATTATCTTTTTTATTAACACTCATCCCCAACGCTTTGCATATCTTGTTTCTTGTAACTTTTCGAATGCATGCTCATTTTCTAAATTCTTCATCTCTATAAAATAATTAACATTTTTACTTAGAATAAATAATTAAAGATTTTTATAACCTTTTTGTCTAGTAAAATCTAACTATTTAAATATATAAAACATATTCATAAACTAATTTTATTTGAATGTATAAGAGAGAGCAAGTTATGAATTCATTATCAACAGATTCATCAACCACAAAATTCCCTTTATTGTTGGCGTGGTTGTTATTGTTACTGAATGTAGATCTTGTCATCAGCATCGAGAATGGAGGCAAAGTCAAGTAGAAGCAACAATAGCTAGCTACATATTTTGAACAACAACAAAGTAGAAGAGAGAAGGACAAATGCAATTGTCACACAAGCGCTTGGGGATAAGAGTGTTATGTTAAATATCCATTTTTTAAATTTTATTTTGCATTATTTTTGCTTTTTTTAAAATATTACTTTTAATAGTATTATGGGCAATAGAAAGAGAGAAAAGAAAAGTATGAAATAGTAGCATGTGTTGTTGTTTCTAACATCCTTCTTTCTTCATTGTCTCAAAAAATTTTAAAAAATATTTTATTTTATACTAAAATTTTAATATATCAGTCCAACTATGTTAAAACTGCTTAATGGTGGAGCACTGATTATAACTGTATAATTATAGAAATAAATAGTTAATTTAAACTTACAGCTATAATCTGACACAATAGTGAACCTAGGAAATAAATTCAAAAGGAGCTTAGTATAAATTGATTAAAAAATTTTTGGACAAGATAATAAAAGTCAACAGAAAAATAACCAAAATATTCAACTTCATAGGCTAATCATTCTCAGCACTTCTTTAATTATTCGCAATGTGTTTTCCTATTTTGAAAATAAGTAAATGCATCTTCTTCAATGTACACAACCAAGTTATTATTCAACTATTGATTATCTATTTGGTTTTGAAGTCTATTTTTCACAAAATTCATGGTTGAAAATACTCTCTCTATAGTGGCAATGGCTATAGGTGGAATTAAAGCCTATCTAACCAATATATAAACTAATATATATATATATATATATCCTGTCCTTTTTAGTTTAACCATTATCCTTACAAGTTCACCAATTCATTTTAATCCTAAAGATTTTTTACTAGACCGCAAATTTGTAATGTAAACATTAAATTTATCTTAAGTATTATAAGATCTATTTTAGCAGAATCTTTAAGATAAAATTCAGTTAATCACAATAATTTTTCCTTATCAAAAGTCGTAAATAAATCATTTGGGCATAAATAGGCTAAACAAATAAGCAACTTAGTATTTGACTTATTGAAACAATTATTTAGCTCTTAAAGTTACATGATTAAGACAATATAAAATAACTCAACTCGATGTCGATATAAATTTCTGATCGCTTTGAAATTAAAAACAAACCATCCATGCCCAAAATATCAATATCATGTTCACTGCAAAAAGTAGAAAATTGACCAAATAAATAATCTCATCTGTTATTTCTTAACTTTTGAAGGTTTAGCTTATCAACCTTAATCAATTTTATAGCATTCAAAATATCTTGATCTTTCATTTGTAATGCTTGTCACAACTCATTTGCATAACCAAGAATATTTTTTTATCAAGAATAAGTAAAACACGAAATTAAATGATTGCATCAACTTCAATAGTGTTTTAGTTTGAAATCTTTGTTCAGAATTTCCTTTAACTTTAATTATCTCAAGCACATCAACCACAGATGGAAACATAGAAATTATACTTATTACCTACTGTAATAAGAATATCAATGTTTATCAGTAGGACTCTTTAAAGTAATCTTTTGATGTAAACCTTGTTCATTTGAAAGCTCGCATTTTATTCTTTAATAACTATAAGAGCATGTTTCTCATGCTTCATGTCTTTTTACCATAAAAATAAAAGCCAATTAAAGTTGAGTGAAATAGTGAACATAATAAGCAAATTCATTCTCTTTTAAAATCAATGTTTTCAAACCATTGAATTCATCTTACATATTACTTGCCTTATCATGACCTTACCCATATAACATTAACAAACTCAATCCAAGCCTGAAAAAATATTACTAGGAGATTTTTTAAGTGAGGCAATTGTGTTACTAGAAATATGTTTAATGCCAACAAAACATTCAATTACATATATATTCTTATCTCGTAACATGATACAACAATCATTTACTCTTTGCAGATATACCATGAGACTGATCTTTTAGAATAGAAAATAATATATCGTCCATTAGTCGTTTTGGGTGTAGCATAACTTATAATGCCTTTTTGAATATTTAGAGATGTTGTTTGAAAT
This sequence comes from Aegle marmelos, assembly GCA_030449875.1. Classification (NCBI taxonomy): domain Eukaryota; kingdom Viridiplantae; phylum Streptophyta; class Magnoliopsida; order Sapindales; family Rutaceae; genus Aegle; species Aegle marmelos. Next base: position 6,465,567 of record JASUUL010000022.1, on the reverse strand, counting down.
TTTTGAAGAGTATTTCTAAAAGTAACAATATTAATATCTTCATTATGATTGGCAAGGAAGAGTAGAAATTTAAGAAAATTCCCTCAATTGCTTGAACCATTAGACTCGTCATGCCTAATAAAAGTTAGCTCTTGATTTAAAAGAAATCAAATACAATTGACAACGACACTCAAGCAAGTTTCATATTTACTTTGAGTTTTCTCGGATTATCTTTCAAAAAATGTTATAATATGCTATTTTTTCTTCATCAACCTTTCACACTTCTGCCCAACTCAGTGATGGGTACTATTGACACCTCATTCATGAATCTTTAATTTTTCTTTCTTCTTTCAATTTTTAAATATTTTCTCAATAAAAGTATTATCATTATCTTCTTTGAAAAGATAACAATAGAGTTTCTATACAAACTTTGCTTTTACACTATATTCTAACTAAGAATCAAATTCTCTGAATCAATCTGAAACAAATCATCATTGTTGATTTCAAAATTTCTTAAATTTAAAATTATGCCCTTAAGTTGAAAAGAAACCCTTTGCAAGTATACTTTTCGAACTTGATCTTGAATATTACAATTATAACTATTAATATAAGGTCGTAAGCTAGGGTTTGTGGGCAAATTTTATAAATTAACTTCATATGAACCATCAATATTTATCTTTGGAAGAGTTGGAAATTAACTTCAATTTTTCAACCTAGGGTTTGCGGGCAAATTTTATCTTTATTTGTTTCCTTTTAAAAAATTTCTCCATATTTGTTTGAAATCAAATAAAATTTTTATTAGCTTAAATTCCACAATAATGACTATATCCTATCAAAGTAACTACACCATAATAATGACTATATCCTATCAAAGTAACTACAACAAGAATGATTAATTTAATACAAATTCAATATTACAAAAACTATAATTTTATAGTACATTTAATAGGAATCACGGGAATGGTAGTATATTAAACAACATGTTTATAAATTTTTTCTTTCCAAATTATTAATTTGTTTGTATTAAAAAATATTACTTTAATATAATGAGTCATAAACATTTCACTTTTTGCATAGCAACCATTATCCCACTACTTTTTCATTTGAATTTTATTGTTATGGTGTGTTTACTAATTAGTAATCGAAATATGTTGGAATCGGAATAAATTGAAATCAGAATACATTGTTTACTTGAGTTATAAGAATCAAAATCGAAATGAGATTCATTTTCATTGTTAAGTTTACTATGTTTTAGAATCGAAATAAATTATGTTATTTTATTGAAATGCCCTTTGTTCATATTGTTCTATAACAACAATAACAACAACAACAACAAAAACAATAATAACAATAACAATAACAAAATCAATATTATGAATAATAACAACATCAACAATGATGACACTAACAAATAAATAAATAAATTGAAGTATAAACAATAAGGATACATAAAGTGCATATATTAGTTTAAAATGATTTCAATACAACATAAGTTCCCACAATGCTAATAAAAAATAAAATTAAAATTTCTTATACAACATAGCAATCACTATAACAAATATGGCTTTTTATAGCGCTCCAAAAATGTTATATTATTATTATTATAGCGTTTATTTAACGTCGTTATTGCCCATGCTATCTTTTCTCTATAGCATTTTTAAAAAACCGCTATAGATGTATAGCAGTTTTTAAATGCTATTATAAAATTATTATAGCATTTATTTCATGTTATCAAATATCATGATAGAGTACGTGTTTTTTGGATTGCTATTTGTTTATAACATGTTTTAAATGCTAAAGGAATAATTATTATTCAATAATTCATAGTATTTATATAAATGTTATAATTTAGATGAAGAGTCTATAGCATTAGCCGAAACGCCATAACATGTTTTCATGTTGCAAATTGTTGATAGCATTTTATGAAGTTTAGTAATGCTATAAAAATCTTTTCTGGAATGCAATTGTGCTTAGTTAATTTTGTAACTTTTTATTTATTTTATAACATTTATCAGATATTTATAACATAATCAAATACAATATGATTAATTTATAATTAAAACTAGCAATTTTAACAAAAGGAATAAAATACATTTCATTAATTCATGAACAACAAATACCATTAGTTATATTAAGAGTAAAAAAATTAATATCATACACATATAAAGCCAAACTAAAGTTAATGTCCAAAAAAAGACCTAGCATTACATTAAACATCATTCAAAACTGTAAATGCCAAGTTTAATAAATATCAATCGTCACTCTAACAATGATATATATACTATTAGACCCATCAAAATAATCTAACCAAAACACTACCATTAGACTCATCAAAATGATCTAACCAAAACACTAAGTCAAAATATTACCTTCAATTAAACTTTTAACCATTCATACCAAAATTAATCTTCCATAACAATAATCGCTTCTATTGGCCAAGCGATTGAACTTCCCACAGCATCTTCTATTGTTTGCATATCTGGATATTTCTTCCACAACTCAGCAGAAGGATTTCTCACCTCATCTACCCACACACGAGAAGCATTTTTTCCAAGAGCTATACAATGCACCATTGCATTAGGATCATTTGTTACCCAACGTCCTATTGCAACTACTTCATCTACTACAAGCCAATTCAACAACTTGCACTTTTGGCCTTTCCGATTTGGGCTTACATGCTGTACTCATAAGCAAAACAAAGAAAAAAACATTTCTAATTATAATTAAGTTAATATCTACTAAATTAATTATGACAGCATAAATTATTGTATAAGTTTAAAACTTACATGTTGGGTACTTTTAGATTGAGTTGATGTAGATAGATTTTTATTTTGTCCATCATTTGATGCTTCGCCCTGCACAAAAAGAAATTAAAAAGAAGTTGATTTCTCCATTTTATGAAATTGAGATTCACAGATAATTAACATAATATTTAATAAGATACTTGCTATTACCAGTTTGCTCATTAAACTTTGTATGAGTTTGTTTTGATCATCCATGAAACCTTTCATTTGCTTCATTGTATCTTGTAATGCGTCAATTTGTTCTTGCATTTTGGCTTCCTTCTTAGTTTGCTGAGATATTGCCTCTAATTTAGATAGTGTCACTCCTGCTCCTTGACCTCTAACACGGCCTCCTTACTTAGGTCCAAGAAACTTTGAAAGTATATCATTCTTAACAGATTTTGATTGTGCTTTTGACAAATCTGAATTTTTTTCAGCTTCATACATTTCCTAAACTCAAGAAAGAGTTATTTATTATAATATTTCCAATAATAATTGCTGGCATATTTTAGTTATCATCAATAAATTTGACACATACCTTTACTTCAACAACTTTTAAACTAGATGGTTCACCACTCTTTTTAGTATGCGCTTTAATCCAAACATCAATTCGAGTTATTTCTGATGGATTTGAACTATTTTTCTTCTGGAATGAAAATATTTTAAAGTCAGAATTAATTGTATATATCTCAAAGTAATAATAGATGCTAGCTAGATAATTACTATATTGTTTGAATATAATTAAAGATTTACCATCTTATCTTACATACGAGCATATCTCATTCGACTACCAGTATATGGAATGTCTTGCTTTGCCCTCATTTCCTTAAAAACTTTGCTTTTACCCTGTTTTAATATACACTAATTACATCATTCTAAATAAAATAATATATATATGAATGAATATTTCAGCTAGGACTATAAGCATAAATACCATAAAGGCTTTTGAGGTCTTTTTCTTAATAAAAGTCTCCCACTCGTAAGGTTTGACAAGACTAGGTCGAGCATCTAATTTTTTTGTCAATCTTGATTTATGTGCTCGCGAGACTTTTCCCATCATTTGTAGCATATACTTTTTGATTGCATCTCCTTTCAAAATAAATTTTTGCTGAATGTTTCAAGCAAATAAAAAATAACTAATGTTAGTATCATGTTATAATTTGAATTGCGCTCTAAAAATAGATGTGTACATGTTTACCTCGAGTGCTCTCAACAACAAAGCTTTCTGCTGTTTTGGAACATATCTCCAATCATCACAGTTTATAGACACAGCCTCCTTTACCAAGTTACCATAAAACGATGAATATAGCACAGATGATTTTCCAATAGGTTGCCCCAAATTATTCAATTCTAAGACTATCTTCTTCCCATCTTCATTTGCCACATCATGACATACAGTAGGGCCACGTTTCTTCTTTGTCAAATTTTCTTCATTACAAGATTGATACGGATTTTCAGATGTGTCATCATTAAGATTTTCATTAGTTAAGTGTGTCTCGGTAATAGGTGCATCTCTAGACTCAGACCTACTTGTTAAACTTTCCTTCCTTTGTCTTTTAGAAGCTTGTCGAGAACTCTATTAAACATATATAAAATGACTTAGCATAATTTCTCATTTTTAACATATATAAATATAGTAATCTTCGAAACAAACTTAAGTATTTACCTCTGGGGTACGCATGGTACTTCTCTAATGTTCCTTAAATATAGGGTCAACTTCAAAAAATATTCTACACAAAAAATATTGACATGAAACTAATTTTAAATGAAAGCTAATTAAGTCTAGAATGCAAAAAAATTCAAGAACTACTCCGCAATATAGCCGATCAATACAGTTTATTCATTGTTTCCAGGTCTGTCAGCAAGTTCTTTGTCAGTGTTCTTAAAATACTGGGTCGAATTCAAAAAATCACAACAAATTCTACAAAATTGATATTGACATGAAACCAATTTTAAATGAAAGCTAATTAAGTATAGAATGCAAAAAAATTCAAGAAGTACTCTAGAACATAGCCGATCAATATAGTTTATTGATTGTTTTCAAGTCTGTCAGTAAGTTCTTTGTCAGTGTTCTTAAAATACAGCGTCGAATTCAAAAACTCACAACAAATTCTAAAAAATTGTTATTGACATGAAACCAATTTTAAATGAAAGCTAATTAAGTATAGAATGCAAAAAAATTCAAGAATTACTCTAGAACATAGCCGATCAATACAGTTTATTCATTGTTTCCAGGTCTGTCAGCAAGTTCTTTGTCAGTGTTCTTAAAATACAGGGTCGAATTCAAAAAATCACAACAAATTCTACAAAATTGATATTGACATTAAACCAATTTTAAATGAAATCTAATTAAGCATAGAATGCAAAAAAATTCAAGAATTACTTAGAACATAGCCGATCAATACAGTTTATTGATTGTTTACAGGTCTGTCAGCAAGTTCTTTGTCAGTGTTCTTAAAATACAGGGTCGAATTCAAAAAATCACAACAAATTCTAAAAAATTGATATTGACATGAAACCAATTTTAAATGAAAGCTAATTAAGTATAGAAAGCAAAACAATTCAAGAATTACTCTAGAACATAGCCGATCAATACAGTTTATTGATTGTTTTCAGGTCTGTCAGTAAGTTCTTTGTCTGTGTTCTTAAAATACAGCGTCGAATTCAAAAAATCACAACAAATTCTAAAAAATTGTTATTGACATGAAACCAATTTTAAATGAAAGCTAATTAAGTATAGAATGCAAAAAAATTCAAGAATTACTCTAGAACATAGCCAATCAATACAGTTTATTCATTGTTTCCAGGTTTGTCAGCAAGTTCTTTGTTAGTATTTTTAAAATACTGGGTCGAATTCAAAAAATCACAACAAATTCTAAAAAATTGATATTGACATGAAACCAATTTTAAATGAAAGCTAATTAAGTATAGAAAGCAAAACAATTCAAGAATTACTCTAGAACATAGCCGATCAATACAGTTTATTGATTGTTTCCAGGTCTGTCAGCAAGTTCTTTGTTAGTGCTCTTAAAATGCAGGGTTGAATTAAAAAAATCGCAACAAATTCTACAAATACAAAAGTTTGGACGATATGAATGTTTTCATACCTGATAAAAGTGATTCCACAGAATTGCTGAAATGAATCAAAATAAGTCCTCGTACGACATGCTTTATAATGAACTGCACAAAAAAAAAATTAATTAGCTTACTTATATATATAAGAAACTAGAATAAGTTATTTATAAATTTGCTTATTGGAATCAAAACTACAATAGAATATGTATTACAGTTACCAAAGAAAGTTAAATATAGATCCCTTCACAGTTCTCTCTGCGGGAGCTACCATCTTCACCCTCTATATTGTTATCAAGACTTGATACATCTAATGGCCGTAAGGTTGTAATACCGTTTTCAGCATAATTATCCAACTCATGAAATCCTCTTGGAGGTGCTCTCAATACAACATACCAACTAGACGAATCATTCTCCCTTGAATAGAACACTTGTTTTGCTTGAGATGCTAAAATAAACGAGTCCTTTGCAAACTGATGTTGTCCTTGATGCAGATTAACCAAAGTAAATCCATCCTCAAATTTGACACCATTTCTAATGTTAGCCCAATTACAGCCAAACAATGGAATTTTGAGAGTATAGTAGTCAAGCAACAAAATATCTTTTATGACACCATAGTATCTAATTGTATCGATACAACTATTTGTATCTTTTGAGCTAGATTGACAAACTGTAACTGACTCAATTAAAACACCACTATTCTGTGTAGATTTCTCAACATCCTTTACATGATAACGTTGATCATTGATGATGTATGCATTATAGCTCACAGCTTGCCTTCGAGGACCACATGCAAGGTATTTTAATGTCATTGAGATGTCGTTTCTATTTTCTTCCTCAATCTGTTTAGAAATTAAAAAATATCAATTAATGAGATTTCAAGAAACAAAATAAAATAAAGCACAGATCCCACAATGCTACTATATTGGAACCTTTTGTTTAAACCAACTGGAAAACTCTTCTGAATGTTTCTTCCAAAGTAAACTTTCATTTCTTGAGAGTCTCTTATCCGAATGTTTTAACTCAGCTAAGTGCAAACTAAAAGAAAGGAGATAATTAAAAAATGTGATTACTTTATCTCATCTAAAGAAAGTTTTAATTAAAAGACTTACTGTAAATATTGTTCTACTTCAGCTGTATTAAATAACACATATCGATGAGCACTTTGCAATCTCTCATCTGTTAACTCAGTTATTAATCCTTTGGAGATTGGTCTGCCTTCAAGTATCATATCATGCATGTACTCTTCATTTCTCCTTTGGTGACAATCCATATCTGCTACTTGCTTTATGCATCTATTAAAATAACTCATGCATTCATCGGCAAGATAACATTTAACAATACAACCCTCTGGTCTTGCACGATTCCTAACATATCCTTTTAACTTCTTCATTTCTCTATAAATACAATCAAACATTATGTCAACACAAAAGGCTTTTTTACTTAAACTAACACAAAAGAATTATTAATTTATATATATTGACAACCTTTCAAAAGGATACATCCAACGATATTGAACGGGCCCACACAATCTTGCTTCGCGTCCTAAGTGAATTGGCAAATGAACCATTATATCAAAGAATGTGGGAAGAAAAAACCTTTCAAACATGCACACAATTTCAACAATATCCTCCTCAAGTGCCTCAAGTTTCTCTCGGTCAAGGACTCTTTGACATAGATCATTGAAAAATATACATAACCTGAATATTGCATTCCTTGGTCCTTTTGGAAGTAAGCCTCGTAAAGCTACAGGCAACAACTGTTGCATTAACACATGAAAATCATGGGACTTGAGGCCTGAAATTTTACAATCTTCCATTGAAATACAGCTCCCAATGTTTGAACTATAACCATTAGGCAATTTCAAATCCAACAATCTTTTACAGAAGATTTGTTTTTCTACTCTTGATAATGTATGTGATGTTGGTGGAAGAAAAGTACTCTTCTCACGTACATCTGGATGTAAATCTTTCCTTATTTTTAATTCCTTCAAATCCATACGAGAATGAAGGCCATCCTTTAATTTTCCCTTTATATTGAGCAAAGTCCCAACTATGCTATCACATACATTCTTCTCCATATGCATTACATCTAAATTATGACGCAACAAAAGATGCTGAAAAATCAAGAACAATAAGAGTATCGTGAGGAATTTATTTAGGCATTATCAACATAATTACAAAAAAATTATTCAATAGAATCATACCTGCCAATATGGTAAGTAAAAAAATATTGACTTTTTTTTCCACACCGAGTATTTTTTTATCTTCCTTTTGTTCCTTCTTGAACTTTTTCCCCAATCATTTTCTATGTCTTTTACCTCTTTTAAAATTTGCATTCTAGACATTATTCTAGGTCTTTCCTTAAGTTCTTCATTACCATCAAACCACGACTTTTTGAATTGAAAGGAATGGCCAGAAGGAAGGAAGCGTCTATGACCCATATATACAGTTTTTTTACTGTATTTTAACCTTTTTAAGCATGTATTAGAACTGCATAAAGGACATGCTGCCTTACCTTTTGTGGCACATCCTGCCAAGTTGCCATATGCAGGAAAATCGTTAATTGTCCACATCAAAATTGCTTTCAAGTTGAAAACTGTCATACTAAATGTGTCATAAATCTCTACACCATTGTCCCATAGTTGTTGTAGATCGTCTATTAGCGGTTGTAGATAAATATCTATGTCATTACCAGGCTGTTTAGGCCCTGGAATCAACAATGTCAACATTATAAATTCTTTTTTCATGCATAACCATGGTGGGAGATTGTAAGTCACTAACATTACTGGCCAGTAACTATATGTTGAACTACGATTACCAAAAGGATTAAACCCATCCGCTGCTAGACCTAGCCTTAGGTTTCTAGGATCTTTGGAGAATGAAGGCCATTTTTTATCAATTGTCTCCCAAGCTAGGCTATCTACTGGGTGCCGCATTTTATCATCATTACTTTTATGATCATAATGCCATCTCAATTGTTCTGCCATTTTTGGTGACTCAAACATCCTTTTAAACCTTGGTATTATGGGAAAATAAGTCAACACTTTTGTTGGACTTCCTTTATGAATCTTTTTAGTTCGACCATCCACCTTCCATCTAGAAAATCCACATTTAGGACACGTTTCACTTTCCTCTAGGTCATGTCTAAATAAGCAACAATCATTAACACAAGCATGTATCCTCATACAATCTAGTTGAAATGGTTTCAATAACATTTCAACTGAACGAGTAGAATTCAGAATAGTATTTTGTTCGGGTAACATATCACATAAAATCTCTAAGAGGTTATCAAAACTCTTATTTGAGTACCCATACATAGTCTTGAGCTTATATAAGACAACTCTTGCAGATAACCTAGTGTACTTTGAGCAACCTGGGTACAATGGGATTTCAGCATCTTCAACAAAATTCATTGGGCAATTATCTTGCTGCTCATCAACATTTTCATGAATACCTCTAGAATAGTCATTTACATCTCTAGACATGCTATGTGTATCAGTTATTTCCACATCAGTACCTTTTTTTCCTAACTGTTCCCCATGCCATATCCAAGTAGTGTAAGACATATCCATCCCGTCTTTCAACAAATGTAACACAATTGTTTCACCATTTTGATGACATAGGTTTTGACATTTTTTTACATAGACATCTCACTAAACCTTGGTTTTCTACATTTATTGTAGCATTTTCCACAAACTTCTTAACTCCCTCACGATATTCTTTTGTATTTCTACAAACAAACATAAAATATCAATTAAAATTAATAACATTATAAAAAAATAATAAATACATTATTATTATTTGGTGAGTTAAAAAAACCTTTTAAGTTGAACCCGGGTTTTGTCCATCATCTTGAAGTCTTCACTTGACCGGAGACCATAAAGCCATGAACTATATAAAAAAAAAAGGATTATTTTATTATTTTTACACCTAAAGTAATTGAAGGCTAAAGCTTAAAAAAATGCAAGTAATAAAAAGCTTTCCTTTTTGACCTTTTAAAGCATAATAAAATTAAAGCTTTGCACATACCTGATGTTAGAAGATGAAATTGCTTGGAGAAGATGAACTTTAATTCAGCTACTTTTGACCGATTAGAAAAAGGGGAAAGGAGAAAGCTTAGACTCGTGTAGAGAGAAAAAGAAAATTAAGAAAAAAATAATAGAAAGCTTTTGGGCTTTTTCTTGGGGTGGGAAGAATGGGCGCCAACTTGGAAACTTTAGTGCCAATTTATAGATTTTTTTTATAATAAATTTTATAACACTTAGTAAAATGTTATAAAGTAACTTTTTAATATTTATTTTATAACTTCTTTATAATTACGTTATCCTAAGTATATATTTATTTAATATTTTTAAAATATGTCATAGTATAATGTTATAATATGGGCGCCAATCTAATAAAATTTAGTGTCTAAAAAATTATTTTTTTAATGAGTTTTTTTTAATTTCTGTAGCATTTTAAAAATGTTATAATTTGTTTTTTCCAATAGCTTTTACAAAAACTGTCATAAAAACTATTAAGTGACGATTTATTTTATAACTTTTTTTACAAAACGCTATGCTAACTAACAAAACGCCATGCTAACTAACATTTTTATGACTTTTAAAAAATATGTGATAATAGTAATTTTATACATTTAATAAAATTTCAGTTTAATAGCAGTTTTTATGAAAAATGCTATAAAATGTATGATTTTGATGACATTCCATATAAAAAGCTATAAATTAATGCTATAATAAATCATATTTGTTGTAGTGAATACAAGTACAAAGGTTTGAACATTATAATTAGACTATATTCCACGATGAAACATTTGGATGATATATCATTTATTAAAGTAATCAGGCAAGGTAAAGAATACATGTAACAAATCATGTTTCGTCACCAATATACAAGTTGCATTATATATTTTTTCATCACCCAAGCCTTCAATTTTGCTCATTTCTTTGTATAACTTAGCTTGCAAATCAACTATATCTTTATCAGAAGTAGAAAACATATTAATCAAGCCATCAAGCTTAAGTACTATTGCTGCCACTGACTCAGCTATTGCCCCAATATTTGAGCACATTTGGTCGAATGCTTTGTTTTTGCTTTTTCTTTTCCTAGATTTGTTTGTTGAACAACTTGGAGTAGAATCTACTAGCTGAGGAACATCATTTGAATGTGGAGTATTTGGCATATCATGAACAAAATCTTTAATAAAAGATTCATCAACCGACTCACCTTTTAAATTAACATTCATAGCATCACCTTCACTTATCTCTTCATCATCATCATCTACATTGGCAGCATTAATTCCAATTGCTCAATCTCGACCATAAACCTTAGACAAAGTGTAATAAAGAAATGATTTGTTAAATAATCATTCATACTTTATATTAAAATGTTCAATTCTAGGGAAAAAAAGGGAATAAGAACTAGAGTATCATGCACTTTCAATATTTTTCTTTATCCAAATAATAATTTCCACACAAAAGATTTCTATCGTTTTGAACAAAAAAAATCAAGAAGTCAAAATCACCTTTAAGAAAAGTATAAAATTTACTCAATTAAATTGGTAGTGCTAGAAGTTAATCATAAAAGAAATAGGGCCAAGCAATTATTTGATAGCTTGGAAGTATAAATGCACATCAAATGTCATGACTAATAGGTTAAGAATGATAATATATATATATATATATATATATATAGCCAAGCTGTGACTCGCCAAATCGAGAAGCATAAATCAAGAACAAACATCGTCATATCAGCAACAAATAAATATAAATAAAATAAGTAGAAAAAATGAAAAATATACTTTTAGTGATGATCAAAGATGCTAGAAGTGATGAGCTATCAAACAAAGATTGTCACACATAAGAAAGCTAAATGATAATGGGTTGCAATCAACGATGAATCTAACTAGTAGTTAAGGAAAGATCAGTAATAAGCGGCAGTACTAAGTGATGTAAAGGAGAACGCAAATTGTTTCTAAGCGAGAAAAGTAATTAACTACTTGTTAGGGATTTCAGGTTTTTTTCCATTTATATTTTTTAATGATAAAAAAGGTATTTTTGAAAAATAAAAAAAATATTTTGTCATGATAAGGAATGGGCTGTGATTCCCAGACCCTTCTATTGGAATCTCAAGCCCAGTAATGAATCCATATTTTATATGGGGCCTATAAATTTTATTTTCATTCCTTTTTCTAATTAAGTAAGTAAATATACTTTTAATTTTGATTCTCATTATTGTTTAGTAAACAAGTCATTAAAGTATTGTTCACTTTTAAGAATGAAAAATTACTTATAGAGTTTGTTACTTTGTATACAAGACACTTAATCATAATAGGAGTATAGCATTCGGTAAAAAATCATTAGTTTGACAGTCATGTACTATATTTATTTCAAATCTATGACAGTATGGCTAGTTTAATGGCTACAATAAAGGATGATAGGTTAGTTTAATGGCTACAATAAAGGATGATAGTCTTAGCACCAATACCAGAGAATGACAACAAGCTGATGGCAGTAAGAATGGATATGTCAGCAACTCTACAACAATGATAGGTTGGTGGTGGATTGAGGGTGCTCAAGTGTAATTATGGTATAAGGATTTTAAATTTAGGGAAATACAAGTTACTTTAAGTATGACTTACATCCACACACATAAAATATGTAAGTCTCACTATTAATTATTATTATTGTGTGTAGATATAAGTTACACTCAAGGTAATTTAGTGAAATTCTTAAATTTATGATTTTGGGATTTCTTTTTTTTTATTGCTTAAATTTTTTATGATTAATTTCAAAAATAGCAAGTCTTTTAAGTTAATTTTAAAGTATAATTTGATTAAATTTAAAAGTCTTAACTATTTAAATTGATTTAGTTTAAAAGCCTAAAATACCTAATATATTAGTATTGAACCAAACAATTAAAAGAGGATGAAACACCCTTAATTGGGTCCGCGCATGATCCGACGATCATTATCAGTGCTCTATAGTGAAACAACTATATATATAGACATATACATATATACATATATACACGTATGCATGTATGTGTAATTACTACGAAGCAAGTTACTTAAGATAGAATCTATAAAACTTATAAGTTATTATAATATGGAGTTTATTCTTATTTATAATTGATTAAAATTTTTTATGATTACATAGAAATTATTTATATATAAATATTATTACAAAGAGATTTTATTGTAATATTGTTCATTAGATTACCACATGATCTAAAATAATAATAAAGGAACCATTTGGTAATAAATATTTATAAATTATTTTTTTCCACATATTTTCCTTTTTAAAAAAAAAATCTTTAAGAATGGATTCATTCCCTTACACTATATTATTAGTAACCCAACTCCTCAACAAAAGTTGAGATAATGGGTTACTGAGATTATGCATGTATGTGTGTATATATATTCTCACAAATGTAAATAGTGTAATAAGCCATAATAAAATAGAAATGATTTAGGATCTATCTAAGTAGACTTCAAATTGTATTTGTTGAACAGACGTAAGATGATGAGACCAAGAAATTTTTTTTTTATTACATAAGACTATTGTTCAAGATTATAATTCATATTACATAAGACTATAATAGATATTTATAAATCAAGTTATTATTGAGACTAGTACATAAATTTTTATGAAACTCTGCCTATATTTTTAATCTTCACTAATATTCAAGAGGTGTCTTCCACTCATAATTTTAATAAAGAAGAAGATTGCTTTCACTCAATTATATGTTATATAATTGAGGAAAGAATTAAGTTTCCACAATATTTTTATGAGCCTCCTCCCAATTGTCATCACAGTTGTGAGGACAACAACCCACCACTCGACTATGACTTGAGTAGTATTATTAGCATAAGCAATATATACCAACTTTCTAATATATTACTACAATTTATAAACAGTTAATTACATAGGCTCTTTCATCTAAGTTTCAACTTTTTAAGTTCTAAAATATACGTAAAGCTAAGATGTAACTCTACTGATAAAGAGTAGAATTACTAAATCTTAAATACCAAGTTAAAGCTTCAATGTAATTAATTTTAATAATAATATAATTTATAAATATTAGCAATAATTTTATATAATATAAGTTATTTAAAGAAAAAAATTAAGCTTGGATGCGCGCATTAGTTAATATAATTAAAAAAAGAAAAAAAATCTGAAATGTGTGTTACTCTCCCAGCTGACGGAAGTGAAAGCGCGCCAAATCAAATTCGCCGGACCGCGTACAAAAGCATTACTACCACTGCACAAGAGAAGAAATCAATCTCAATGGGAAAGCAAAAGCAGCAAGTAATTTCCCGCTTCTTTGCTCCCAAATCCAATCAAACAACGGCCTCTTCTTCTTCATCACCGCCACCACCACCACAACAACAAACCCCGCCTCCCAAAATCGCAGCCACCGTCTCATTCTCCCCGGCAAAACGGAAAGTCGTTTCGTCTCTTTTCGCCCAAAAAACTCCCAAAAGGCCCAAACTCTCCCCCCACACTCTCAATCCCATCCCCACACCCTCTTCACAAACCGCCCACCACAAAAAGTACACCCCTTTAGAACAACAGGTGGTTGAGTTAAAAACCAAGTACCCAGATGTTCTCCTCATGATCGAAGTCGGTTACAAGTTCCGGTTCTTTGGGGAGGACGCCGAAATCGCTGCCAAAGTGCTAGGGATTTATGCCCACTTGGATCATAACTTCATGACGGCGAGCATTCCAACTTTTCGACTAAATGTCCATGTGAGGAGATTGGTTAATGCTGGGTTTAAAGTTGGGGTTGTTAAGCAGACCGAGACTGCGGCTATTAAGGCCCATGGGCCGGGTAAAGCGGGCCCGTTTGGTAGAGGGTTGTCGGCGTTGTACACGAAGGCGACACTCGAGGCGGCCGAAGATGTGGGTGGGGGTGAAGATGGGTGTGGGGGAGAGAGTAATTATTTGGTTTGTGTTGTCGATGATGATGGTAATGTTGGGAAAATTCGGAATGGGGTTTTTGGTGATGGGTTTGATGCGAGAATTGGGGTTGTTGCGGTGGAGATATCAACTGGTGATGTTGTTTATGGGGAGTTCAATGATGGGTTTTTGAGGAGTGGGCTTGAGGCTGTGCTTCTTAGCTTGTCTCCTGCTGAATTGCTTCTCAGTCAACCACTTAATAAACAGACTGAGAAGGTTGTTGTTTTAGACTTTTAGTTAAACTGCAAAATATATTACTATTTAGAACTCATATAAGCGTCAATAAGTTTTGTGTGCGTGCATGGTTGTGCATGTGAGCCTTGTATGGTAATTTAGGAAAACCATTTAGTTTTCAATCATTGTGCAACTTGGTATTTTAGTGTCTATATGTATGTGTGTCTGTGTGTGTCTGTGTGTGTCTATTTATTTATTTTTTCATATATGTGAGAGTAGTGGTTGTGCAGTGAGGAAACCTGGTGTTGAAAGAGAAACTTTATTCTCAACCTATAAGGAATGGCTTTATCATGATGGCAGTAGATCCATGTAACCTGTCGTTTTACTTCCTAAAGCAAAATAGGTCTCCTCATTTGAGAATGGTAACTATGTGTGGAGTTCATGTCTAAAACTTGGTAGCCCAACAACTATAATTATAATCTTTTGTGCTTGTTTGATCAAAATAATACTTATCGTTTCAGCCCTCAAATTGCCTCACTGACCTTGTGGAACTTTTACAATATCAGTTGCTTCTGGCCTATGCTGGACCTGCTTCAAATGTTCGTGTGGAACATGTCTCGCGAGATTGCTTTATCGGTGGTGGTGCACTTGCTGAAGTGATGTCATTATATGAGAACATGAGTGAAGACACACTATCAAATAATGAAGACCAAAACATGGATGTGTTGGAGCAGGGAAATCATAGATCTGCAATTGAGGTTTGATGTTTTTGAACACTGAGGTTTTCTTTTATGCATGGAGCAAGATTTTAAGGCAAATGGTTGTTTTCAGTACTGGTTTCATTTTAGCGAAGTGCTGATGCTTATGTATCCACTTTAGTTGCAAAACACCAATGCCATATGTTTAAATGATAAATGCTTGTAAGCTGACATCTGCTCTACAGTAAGCCATTTATTTTGTCAGTTGTAATGCCGTCTTCTCAACTTGACTCTATTATTTGTGCTTTTCATTCCCCTAATATAATTTGTTGGCATTGAAGGGAGTTATGAACATGCCAGATTTAGCTGTCCAAGCATTGGCATTAACAATTCGTCATCTCAAACAATTTGGATTGGAGAGAATTATGTGTGTTGGAGCTTCATTTCGGTCTTTATCGGGCAGTATGGAAATGACCCTCTCAGCCAATACGCTTCAACAATTGGAGGTAGTGTACTTTGTTCATGTATTATGCAGAATTTTTTACTTTTTATTTTGTTTCTTTCCTGTAAACCAGTTTCTCTCAGCCAATTTTAAACCTGATAGACATGCTATTGCTTTCAGGTTTTAAGGAACAATTCAAATGGGTCTGAGTATGGCTCCTTGCTGCATATTATGAATCATACCCTTACTATATATGGTTCAAGGCTTCTAAGACGTTGGGTATGAGATAAACCTATTTTGATTTATATTGCTTGCTGCTTTTCCATGATGATGTATGAGTATCATTGCATGATACAGGTGACTCACCCCTTATGTGATAGGAATTTGATATCTGCTCGTCTTGGTGCTGTCTCTGAGATTGCAGAATCCATGGGATCTTATAAAACTTCAGAGAGTCTTGGTCAGCATGATGAGAAAAATTCTGATGTAACAATTGTAGAACCTCAGTTCTATTATATTCTTTCTTCAGTTCTGACATCTTTGGGAAGAGCACCAGATATTCAACGTGGAATAACGAGAATCTTCCACCGCACTGCTACTCCATCTGAGGTAACATTTTGTTTTCCTTGGTACTGAGCCTATGCTTATGAAGTATTTCTGTTATTTTTTCGGGTAATATTTCCTGAGTGTGTTCATTACATAATGTTAAACCAGCCCAGACCCTCCTGTTGAGTTTCAAGATAGTGTTTATGAGTTTCGTTGTTATATATGTACAGGTATATCTATCTGAATTTCCGTACATTATCTGCTGATAGATTTTAAATGATTGGTGGTGCAGTTCATTGCAGTCATGCAAACTGTTTTATATGCTGGAAAACAACTTCAGCAACTTCATATTGATGAAGAATATAAAGAGAAAGTGGCATCAAAGACTTTGCATTCTGTTCTGTTGAAAAGGTTGATTCTGACAGCTTCTTCTCCTGCTGTAATTGGCAAAGCCGCTAAATTGTTGTCTATGGTAAATAAAGAAGCAGCTGATCAAGGGGATCTATCGAACTTAATGATCATCTCTAATGGCCAGTTCTCAGAGGTTCGTACTTCTTTTTGACTGTTCAGTTTGCCTATGCATTATAATTCTTAAAGCCTGGCTGATATGGTTTTTAGTGTACAGATTGCTAGAGCCAGGAAAGCTGTTCAATCAGCCAAGGAGGAATTAGATTCTTTGATTAATATGTGTTGCAAACAGCTTGGCATGCGAAATTTGGAGTTTATGAGTGTTTCTGGAATAACACATTTGATAGAGGTTAGTGAGTTGATTACTTTTAGGTTTATTTTAAAAGAATCTAATCTTTCCAGCTGCGGGCTATATGTCGCACCTCCAATGTGTTCATTTTGTTTCCTGTTCAAAACAACTCACTCACCCACCTATTCATTCGTCACTTAATTTACTGCATGTACTTTCGAGAATTGACTTGCTATTTTCCTAGTCTTGAATTGAATTTAGATAATGATTGCAGTAGATGTTATTCTCTTCACTGTGTCCTTTCATGCTTCCTTCTTCGCATCTCTCGGATCTGCTGTGGTCATACTTCATGGAGCTTTATCTCAACGAGACGCTGCCAAATTGTTTATTATTCTTTTCTCTTGGAAGCTCATCATCTGATCCATACACGTGAATTGATCCATAGTAACTTTGACTGCAGTTACCTGCAAATTTCAAGGTGCCTCTTAACTGGGTTAAGGTAAACAGTACCAAAAAGATGATCCGATATCATTCACCAGAGGTGTTGAGTGCTTTAGACCAATTAGCCCTAGCCAATGAAGAACTCACCATAGTCTGTCGGGCTGCTTGGGATAGCTTCCTTAAGGAATTTGGCGGATACTATGCTGAGTTCCAAGCTGCAGTGCAAGCACTAGCTGCTTTGGACTGTTTGCATGCACTTGCCATTCTTTCAAGAAATAAGGTAATCTCGGGATGTTAATTATTTAAAATTCAGGCTTCACCTTGCAACTAAATCGATGTTATATAATTCTTTCTGTTGTTTGTTGCAGAATTTTGTTCAACCAGTATTTGTGGATGACCATGAGCCTGTTCAGATACATATCTGCTCGGGTCGTCACCCAGTATGTAAATGATGCTTACCAGATTTAACTACACTCATTACTTACAGAATTTTGAGGGAGTGTATGGACAAACAGTATTGATTTCAATATATATTAGTAAAAATATACAAATTAATCAAGTTGCTAACCTATCATCCATAGTGATTTTTCCTTATATGTATTTCTCTTATATGGAAAGCCCACCAGGGGCTCACCTACTCCTTTGGTTGTTCCCTGCTTTCTTGGTGTGAGAAAGAATGGATTAGAGAAGAATATTTTTCCCTTGTGCTGTAATTTGATGTACTTATAAGAACAAAGATTTGGAATTTTTTCATCATCATCATACATATTGCAGGTTCTTTTAAAAAAAAAAAAATTTCGGTGTGCAAAGAGTATAGAGTGATGTAAATAAGATTATGTTTTTCTTCCTTTCTGTGATGTGGGCTCTAGTAGTTGTATCAGTTTCATTTCTTTGGTAGTTCATTGGTCGCCTCTGATTATTCTGAGTTGCTCTTATTGTATGGTTGCAGTAATACAAGTACTAAGTTCATTATTGCTTTTACTTAGTATTCTCCTCCGTTTGGTTCATTGCTAAGGTGTTCCCTTTTTTGTATTTTTTTAAAATTAATGTTTACTAGTCTTGACCAGGTCCTGGACACCATATTACTAGATAATTTTGTCCCGAACAATACAAACTTGCATGCTGAGCGAGAGTTTTGTCAGATTATTACTGGACCTAACATGGGTGGAAAGAGTTGCTATATTCGTCAAGTTGCTCTCATTGCTATCATGGCTCAGGTAGTTGGAGAGATATTTTAAACATATACTTGTTTTATGTGGTGATTATTAGGCCTTATGCTCATGACTGCCATACTTTGCATCTAAAAATGTTACCTTTTGAAGATATCTAGTAGGCTAGTAAGTAGTATTTATTATAATGGATCAATGTGAATATAAATGGTTCATTGCTTTTCCTCATTATGTTAAATGATAAGACTGCATCTTCTAGGATATCATTTTGCTTCAGAGTTCAGTCAAATTGTTGTTCATGTTCATCTTCTGGGATCTTATTTTGCTGAGTTGGTGGTCATATTTATCTTCTGGGATATTATTTAACCTCAGTCAGTTCTTGGTTCTATTTCACTTACTCAGTAGTTGGTTATATTCATCTTCTAGGATACTATTTCACTTTATTCAGCTCTTGGTACTCTCACCACCCCCCCCCCCAAAAAAAAAAAAACGAAAAAAAAAAACTCCTAAACCGTGTGTTGAGGTTGTATCCTTGTTCATTGGCTCTTTTACATGCTCTGGGCATGATGCTCAGTTGGTTAATTTTTGGTTTTTCTAATACTAAGCCAGTTTTTCATTCTTCTGGCGTTGTGCATGGTTTTAATTTATGCACTGAACAGATGAATTTTGTACCAATTGTCTTCTCCTGCTAATGATGGTTCTTTATTTCTTCTCATTAATAAAATCAGTGCCAGTTCTTTATTTCTCCTCATTAATAAAATCAGTGCCTTTTGATCATTGCTATATTGATACCTTCTGATACCTCTAGGTTGGTTCCTTTGTACCAGCATCATCAGCGAAACTGCATGTGCTGGATGGCGTCTACACTCGGATGGGTGCTTCTGATAGTATCCAACAAGGGAGAAGCACCTTTCTAGAGGAACTAAATGAGGCATCTTGTATACTCCGCAATTGCACGGCTCAGTCACTGGTTATTGTTGATGAACTTGGAAGGGGCACAAGTACACACGATGGAGTAGCAATTGCTTATGCCACATTGGATTATCTTCTAGAGCATAAAAAATGCATGGTTCTATTTGTTACTCACTACCCTAAGATTGCTGACATAAAGACCAAGTTTACTGGCTCTGTGGGGACATACCATGTTTCATATTTGACATCTCACAGGTTTACAGGCCCAATGGACTCGAAATCTGATCAAGATGTCACGTACCTTTATAAGGTTGTGCCAGGTGTCTCAGAGAGTAGTTTCGGGTTTAAAGTTGCTCAGCTTGCACAGGTAATTCTCAGACATTTTCCTGCCCTTTTGTTGGTCTAAGTGATTATATACTCTGGAAGAAAACAAGCTTGCAATAAACTGAATTTCTATTATTAAGTTGCATGATGCAAAACACACGGAGGGAAAATCATAGTGTTTTGCCTGAAAGGGAAGGAAAGTGGATAATAGGGGAGAGAAATTCTCTTTGTTGACATTGCTTGTCAATTGGGCTCCAGAATTCTGGTTTCATAATTAATCTGGCCAATTTGTGAATATTCAACTTTTTTGATCTTTGAGATAGAGTTTCATAATTGAGATGTATTGTTCACTTTTTTATGAAGTTGGCTCTTTTTTGTTTAAGCCGATTGTGCACCACCTCATTGCAGCTACCTCCATCCTGTATTAGTCGAGCCACTGTAATAGCTGCAAAACTGGAAGCTGAAGTAAGCAGCAGAGTGCAGAACAGATCAGCAAAAAGGGAGCTATTGGTAAAACTTAGTGATCAAGAACAAGAAGCGCAGGAAAATATGCACGTATCACCTGATAGTTTCTACTCAAGAAGGGTAGAGGCTTCTGAAGATTTGATTAGTGCTTACCGGGACTTGTTTCTAAACTTGAGATTTGCAACAAATGATGACAACCCTGCAAAAAGCTTCCAGTTTTTGAAGCATGCTAGAAGTATTGCAAAGGAACTAATAATCAGGTACGGTATATGTGATAAGTATTACTTATTTTTCTCCTCAAGTGTTAGTCAATTTTCTTTTGCTCCTTTCATTCTTCCTCAGTAGTATCTTATTTTTATTAAATATTTTTAGAGGTTTGAGAAGGTAGTCACCCTGTTGTCACCTGATTATCTATGATGAAGCACTGACTGATCTGAGAATTTTTTCAATCTTGTGCTTTTCCAGATAAAAGTCAGTTAAGATGGAGCAGATCACATGGTAATTCTGTTGAGGACATTTCCATCATGATGATCTTCTTCAGTTTTATGGATAGTTTTTTTGTGTAAAAGTTCTTTATATAAAGTGAATGTAACCACCTTGTATAGTTACTAGCGGATTGTCATCGGTTGGCGTGTAGATGGATCCCAGAAATCAAAATGAGCCGTAATTTATACTGACGCGCGCAGAAGAGAGTAACAAGAAGAGATTTTTCCCATTCGGTTTCCTCGGAGTTGTAGACATTTTCTCTCATCATATTACTATAATTGTATGCTTTTTGTAATCTATCCTTTGAGAAGCAATGTGTTCGGCACAAAATTCCAATGGTTTGAACCAAGTAATGAACTTGAAAAGGCAAATCGAACCTGGGCCGTCCGTACGCACATTCATTGGGCATCACAAGCCAGAATTAGAAATAAAATTCATGACCGATTAAGATATGTCATCTCTAATTCATGAGTGATTAAGATATGTCATCTCCAATGCTGGCAATAAACATTCTAAGCTCTCTTGCCTTCCTCTCAAGCTCAGGTGACTTTTCAGTTTCTGTTTCTGAATCACTTAATTCTATTGTTTTAATAGGCTGATCACCCATTTCTCGAATTCTGGGAACGTTTCGGCATTGCACTGGCGAAGGGCTCACAAGATCAATAATCTCAGCTTTGGCAGTGGTGGAACCAGTAGAATAGCAAGACATTGTGGGAGCATTTCTTTTTGATTCTGCATCAAGCAACGGGTCTTGCTGCCTTGTCAAATCAATTTCAGTAGCAGCAGTCCCGTCTTCTGACACCATTACTCTCGATAAAAAGGACGTGTTACTTGATGTGTTGTCTGATTCAATGTCAAGCATCAAAGCTTGGAGTTTCTGATCAATTTCAGCAGCAGAAGATTTGGGTATTGATTTCTTTGGCCGTCTTAGAGCCCTTCTCTCCTCAAACTCCACGATTTTTTCGGGACAAGCACTATAAGTAAATAAGTGGAGCAGGAACCACAACATTGACATAAGATTCCTAACACAATTTAGATAATAATGAAGTCGAGAAAACTAGCAACTTATTGTATGTCTGTGATACTGACATACCAATCTAACATAACAAGCACAGATTACCTTTCTATGAGAACTGCTGGAACCACAGAAGATTTAAGTCCATATGATTCTTCCCATGAGACCTCAAAGCATTGTTTCCCTTGAAGTTTTCTGGACTTAATAATTCCTGTTATGGGGCAGTTAATGGGTACCTTCTGTAGTGGAAGATCAACTCCTAGCGCTAATGTATTTGCCCGCAAATTGGCAAATCGACGTAAATCTCTTTCAGCAATTTTAGGAAGAATATACTCATCTGAGCGAATACTAGAAAAATTAGTTGAAGAGCATGGAAAAATGACGGAACTATCTCTGAGAAAGTGTTAACTCAATTTAAAGATCTCCCACCAAAGTTCTTCACTTGAAATTCAAGCAGCTAACCATACAATTTAAGGAATTTGAGAAGTTAAAAGATATGAAAACAAATATCATGACTTTAATTTTAAAAAGTTGATTTTGGTTGAACAATAAACACAAACTCACATGCATGCAATTTGAAAAAAAAAAAAAAAACAAAACAAAACAAAAGTAGCTGTTTTGAAATCCTTATGTCTGAAATAAACTCTCCTTTTCACATTAGAATCTTAAGCAGCCTTGACTGACATGTTCAGAGTTCAAATGATGAACTTTCATAAAATTCTTTCAACTCATGAATGTGAGCATGAGGATGCAATAAACATGTCTGAGGCAAACAGTGTCTCTCTCTAGTGTAAACTAAAAATCACCTGTCTTTTCAGGAGGCCACTGAAAGAACTCTGCACACACTTGGTGAAGTCTGGCACGCTGAAATGGATGTTGAGCAAGAACCCTGACAAGATAAAGAGTAGACATTTGTGACAAAAAATTGCTGCAGGATGCAACTTGTATAAATTTATTAAAAGAAAAGTTTTTGTAGGTAAATAACAGTTCAGCCTGATGTAGAAAGCGTAGAAACAAACAATACAACAGCACCAATCTCACCAATTGTGCACACTCATTCATGTGTGTGAAAGAGCAAGAGATGGGAATGGGGTTCTAGTACAGAATTGTACTAATTTTACCTGTGGACTGCCTCAGAGTCTGCTGAGTAGCACTTTGGGTTTGAATATGCATCTATCACTTGTGAAAACAGAGTCTCTCTTTGCAACCAATGATCAGTTCCTATCATGGCCACCAAGTATTTCAGAGAAAGTGAATAAGCAGCATCTTTTTCCATTTAAGAACTAGCTTTTACCTTTCAAATACTTCAATGGAAATCTCAAGTTGGACTTTTTACAAATTCCAATTTGTAATATTTAGGTGTAAAGTTGATTTGAGGAAAAAAAAAAATAAAAACAATTTACAGAAAATAACCAAGTAATCCTTTTCAACAGAAGAACAAACTAATGAAGTCAAGTTCACTGTTTCTTGGGGAAATGAAGCATCCCTAATTTCTGAATACTTGGACAAATTGGTAAGTAGAGAAAATTTTTATTATAAATGTCCAAATTTAATAAGCATTTATTTGTCTACTTCAAGATACTAAGCTAAAGTCTACTCCTGCAACATGCTAATTTTAATATTTAGCTCATGACCAATCCCATCATGCAAACTCAAAATTACTTCAGAATGCTCCGAAACACGCAACTAAATAGAGCTACTGAGCTAGATGCAAAACATGATAGTAAGATGGCAGCACAGAAGGCTTTTTCTTTCACCATTTACATTGATCTCTTGATTCATAGAGTCTGCCTTGTTATTGCACTTGAAAAACTGTCCCTCTTTCTTTGAATTTTTGGCCCTCTTGACAAAAGATAGCCCCTCTGATGCTATTCGCTGAAGAACAACATTCTCTCCAACAGATTTAACAATCTGGCATGCTGACTCCTATAGTCAGGGAAAATTTGCCACAATCTATGCATTATTCTTACTTTTCTTATGTGATAGCCATTTGTAATGAAGAAAAAAGTAATCAGTGGGAGCTTAAAAGCAATAGAGAGTAGAAGCATACCCGACCCAGACCACGAACTCCCTGAGAATAATCACTGCCAAGAAGTAGTGCCAGAGTAATCTGAAGGCGACAAAATAAAGTGGAAAATGCAGTCTCATAAGATGAATTAACAATATAGTAAAGACATAAGAATTCATCTCTTCCTTCACATACTTCTTCTAGAAAAGATATTTAAGAAAATAGTAAAGAGTTCACCCTAAGGGGGAAAAGAACATAATGAAGTGATACGTTCCAGTGGAAGCTCAAGAAACATAGAAACTTACCAATGAGTTCCTTCCAAACCCAAGTTTTCTCTCTATATCATCCATTTCATAACAAACAACATAGCCTCCTTCACCTAATTCCTTCAAAAATGGTCAGCAATATTGGAACTGATTAAGTGACTAGTAACCAACTCCTAATCCGCCATCTACTTACCAAGCCAAATGTCTCTGTACACCGTCCTTGCACCAAAAAGAAAGATATCTGAATCTGATGAGAAACATCCATCCTAACAACAGTCAACAATATCAAATATTTACTAAGACAATGGCATGTGCTTGAAAGTTGTAACCTTCAAACTGAAATCAGATAATCCAAATTTAGCCTGTAATTTAAAGAAGAAGAAGAGGGGGGGGAAAAAAAAAAAGAGATAGAGAGACATGCTACTTACACATAATGATTCTAGGTTTAACAATGCACACTGTGCTTCAGCTTCCTCAACCCTGAGTTCGGAAAAAGTAGAAAAGTGAGAATAAGAGCAAGGTTATCCACAATAAAATAAGGAAAGAAAAATTTCAGTAAAATATTCTTATTCAATTAGTCATGGTTTTTTCACTCCTAAATCTTTTTTATCCTGATTCTGTGAAGTTAAAATCATTGTCTCTAACAGGAGTTATTTTGTTTTTCATTCAATATCAAAAACTAACAAAAAGTTAAGCCAAAAGAAATATAAAACTAACAAAATGAGAAAAATAAGACAGAAAAAAGTGTGAAATTGTCATTTCCACACTAGAATTATTAAAAAAAAAATTATTTATTTCCAAAATTTGATTGTCTAGATGTATAGTTCATGGTTACATACTCAAACATAGCAAGAAAACTTATTTCTATAAAACTTTTTCAGATAGTAGTATGGTTTTGGTTAATCCAACTCAGCACTCTTCTATTTTGACAAAATGATGTAGTAGTCTCAGGCTCTCAGCTTTGGAATTTTCCCCTATCAAATGAATGAAAACTAAAATCCTAATGCAATTACCCTTCCAAGCAAGGAACACCTAATGATAATCCAAGTGCTTTCGCCTCTTTAATCATGCAAGAGAACTCAGACCCCATATTTCTTCTTAAAGATGACACCGTATCCAGGTTCTTGTCATCTTGAGTAACCTGTCCTTCATCAATCAATACAAATTGGTCAGAGTACAAATAATCCTTTTTCCTACAGAAAAAAGTTTGATTAGATACTAAAAAGCTTGTCTACCTCTGATCCTGAGTTTAAACGCCGTCTGTAAGTGGATAATTTGATGGCAGGAATCGACCCATCTAACAAAAACAAAGATGTATCAGACTTTCAGTGTGTTTTGATTCAACATATAACAAGCAATGTGCCATCATACTAAATAACCGGATCAAGAATTAAATGCAACAGTAGGAAGCAAGCACCTTTTTAGAATGCATAGTGTAAACTCATTTAAGCTTCTCAATAAAGCATTTGAATAGTGAAATACTTTTCATCAATTGTTGCCTGAGAGGTGCTTGTTAGAAAAGCAGTTATCAAGTGCTCATCTCCCCCAAAAAAAGGACTTTTAATATCAAAAAACATTTCCATATGCTTGGAATTCAATTCAATCTATCAATTAAGGCTATTTCAAAGCATTGGAAAGAAACTATAAGTAAGTTATGATTTTAATATCAAATTGCGCAAGAACAAAGAGACCTCTAATAACAAATAAACAAAGAAATGAAGAATACCGGACACGAAGATGAGGCTGCAATTCAAAGCAATGAGAGCTCTCAGGCGGTGAAAGAGACCCCTGAGAAAGAGCTTGTCCGTTTGTGGCCTATAAGATTTGTTCACGTTTTGCAGTTGCACTATCCAGCACGACAGATCTATGCATACTCTCTTGTTCCTTTCAAATTTTAGTTTTTTAAATTACAAATTATGCAAATCAAAATGAATTTTCGAATGAGAGAGAGAGAGAGAGAGAGAGAGAGAGAATGAATTGAATTAGAAATTACGGACTTACTGGAGATGGTGAAGTGGAAGTGTTTTCTTGCATGATTCTAGAATATCCCACAAATTCTTCACTCCCATTTCTGTTTGCTCTGAGGGAAAATATGTAAGTGTGCGCTTTTTTATTTATCCAAGAGGGAAACTCGCAGAAATTGAATTTGAAATTACCCGAGTTCTTTCCTTTATTTACTACCGAGATCCGCTTACCATCCGACGTCGTTTAATCACAAGCGCAACAGAAAACGAAATCTTTGTTATTGTTTATTTATTCATTTTAGTATTTTAAACCTTACACTCCTTATGCTTCGTTTTCCTACTGTTACAAAGTTCCAGTTGTTTATGAAACATTAGCCAGTCAGTTACTGAAGATCGTATCATACGAGCGCAATTTCCAGAAGACAGCTCAAGGAGTTATAGTTACTGGCTCCATTTATGAACAGAAATGACTTGAACTGATTACTTTTTTTGTGCTGCTTTTACTTTGCTGTTGTCGCCGCTTGCTCCCTTGGATTATTTGAAACATTGTCACTTCAATTCACGCAAAAAGAATCGACCCAGAGAGTGGCTGCACTAAAGATCCATGCTTAACAGTTCAATGAAGTTTTATGAACCTTCTGACATGAACAAATGTTAGTCGGCGGATTATCCGGGAATCTAAATGTTAAAAATTCTCGTAAGTAAGAAGTTGTAAGCGTGGTACAATAACGGACAAGGACAGACTCCACAGACAGATTTAGGACCCAGAAGCTCACCATCCATTTTCATGGCCTAGAAACAATACAAAAAGGGCAAATGCTAAGTTATAGCTAGGGGGTTCCAGAAAAAGGGGTCCTTAAAAGCATAATTTACTAGAACAAGAGGAAAGTACCTGAACGATTACATTTCTGATTAAACAATTCTTGGCTTGAAAAAGAGAGCAATATCAGGCCAAACTTCACAACATAAACTACATAGTTACCATTATGAGTTCCCAAAGTATGATTTGCCCGGTTTTATTTTGTCAAACATTAGAACAAGACTGCGATAGAAGTTTCCTAGATTAACAATATAAACTTACTAATATGTGAGAAAATTCACAAATACAAGCAGCCAAACAGATGGGGTTTGCCTTGTAATACAATTCTACTCCTCAACATCATCAATAGATGGGATTTGCCTTACTCCTTCTTAGTATCCTCAGAAGATGGGGTTGCCTCGTGTCCAATGGCTGCAGTTTCTGACGGACCATCTTCAGCCAGCTTGGCGGCTGCAGTGTCTGATGGACCATCTTCAGCAGGCTTAGTGGCTGCAGTTTCTGACGGACCATCTTTAGCGGGCTTAGCAATATCTACTTCTTTAGTTTCTGCAGGCTTAGCAGCATCTCCTTCTTTACTTTCTGCAGGTGTATCAACAACCCCTTCTTTAGGCTCAGCAGATTCACCAGAGGAGGCTCCATCTGTTACTGCAACTGCTGACTTTATAGACCCCACCTTAACATACTTGCTCATGAACTTGTACTCCCAGTCCTGCAATGCCTCCAACTCAAATGGACCAAGACCAGAGATATCGCCAGTTAAATCTTTTTCCTCAAAAGACATCTTGGCAAGTGCCCTGCTAGCATCCTTTCCGGCAAACAAGGCATATGGCCCACCAGGTCCATAAAACATCCTGCAAAAATTTCATAGTTTGAATATATCACACTTTAAATGTTCAAACCTAGATGGGCTTCATCATTAAAAGACCTATTTGAGAAAAGCAACTGGGTTTTGTTGAATTATGTGGAACAAGATACGAAGCATGGTACTGGACTTTTAATCCATAAGTACTGCAAGATGGAATCACTGGTAATCCCTGTATAAATGTGCAGATTCGTTTAACTTCAGCCGCTACACTGTCAAAGTTAAGCAGTTGCAAACATATATATAAGATTAATAAAATTATAATCAAATTCTTGAGTTGATAAGGACAAGGCAAATTAATCTTGATCTCCCATCAAAAAAAAATTAAAACTTTTTATTTTTGAAAAATCTCAAAAAGCTAAACTTCACTTAACTTGCAAAAGCAATCACCAAAATCAGCGTTGAACCACAAAAGGAAAAGCCCCCAAAAAAAAAAAACCACAAAATTATCCGAAAAAGAAATTTTTTTCTTTTTTTTTTTGTCAGATGATATCAACTAAATTTAAACATATATATAGATATTATTTTAATTGGATAATAAACCTGCTCTGAGAGACATCGTAGATCTGGCCCTTGATGGCCATGAGAAGGGGCTTTTTGGAATCGGAGCCATCGTACTGTTTGAGGTCCTCCTCGGAAATCTCGCCGAGCTGAACAGGCTGTGGCAGAGGCTCCATCTGCTCCTCGTACTCCCTCGATCTCTGCCGATGATGATTATCGGACGACCCAAACATTCCCGACAGAACATAGTATATGGCCCACAGTAAGGCAAGAACTGTAAAAAACGCCGCCGGAGAGAGCCCCGTGTACGCCGTTATCGCCTCCTTTAGAGTCTCCCATAGTTGCAGAGCCATCACGGAGCTCAAGATTTTTTTTTCTTTTCTCCTCTGGTTTTATCAACTCAGAGTCTGGAGGGCTTTGGTCTTAATCCTCAATTGGAGGAAAATTGTTGCTACTATTACAACTCGCTGTGTATTTATTTTCGGAAATGGGCTGTTTCAACGAGTTTTAACCCACAATTTTAAAACTTTACGTCCCCATCCCAACAAAAAAAAAAAAAAAAAGAGAAGAAAGAAAGAAAAAAAGCCTACACTTTAACATAAACTTTTGTCACAATGTTATATGGACATTATTGTAATGGTAAGTACTTGACGGCCGTGAGATGGTTAAAATTTAATAAAATTTAATAAAATTTAAATATTTATAATATAAAATAAAAAAATATTTTAATCACATTATTGCTCAATAATAATGATACTAAACATTTTTTTATATATTTATAATTATTATTATAATAAATAATTTCATGTATAATTATTATTATAATAAATAATTATATTAATATTTATAATTAAATATATAATTAAAACATATAATCTTTAATTAAATTTTATAAAATATTTATTTAAATAATAAATTATCAAAAATAAAAAAAAATTTACCCTACTCATATTTAAAAAAAATTATAAAATTATATATAATAGTTAATTGCGGGAGTTTAAGTCTCCAGCTACTCGAACCCTAACCTCACAACGTTTCTTTACCGGTAAGGCAAAGATTCACGTAATCAATAGTTAAACACACAAGATAATTTTATATTTTTATTTTAAATAATTTTAAAGATATATTAGTCAAATCAATTGGGGTCCAGCAACCCTGCAACTGTTGCAGGGTACCCCATTTTGTCTTCTTGTGCTGTCACGTTAGATTTAATGTGAGAGTTGATGTAGTATTAGAATGTTATAGTTTGGTAATTAACGCTGCACTCCCTGATGTATATGAGAACTCTAGAAAAAATTAAATGTTTCAAAATTCTAACACAAAAATTCAGACTGTTTTAAATTTATAAATAATTTGAACAATTATAAAATGGGCAGGCTGTCTCAAGTTAAAAAAAGAAATTCAACATAAAACTAAATATCAATATCTAACACTCTATTTTTTTTTTAATTCAATGAATTGAGATACGTAATGACTTCACATTAAAATTTAATTAATAAAATGACTTAAAAAATTAAACCAATATGGTATTATTAAAATAAATATTAAATAAATAATTATAAAAACTATGTATTTTATCTTCTTTTCTTATACTTTATTTGCCACTTTAAAATATATGCAGCAAACTGGACTTTAAATAAAAAATAACTACAATAAAATTTAATTTTAAAGTTATTAATTATTTAAAAATAACAAAACTTAAACTGTATCCATAGATCTAAACTAATAAGACATCAATTCTTTATAGCTAATAGATTTAATTTGTTATTTTAATTTATTCAATTGTCATGGCCTCACAATTGCCATCCGAATATTCAAATTAAATTGTTGTATTTTGTCTCAATTGTGATATGAAAAATAATTTATGAAATTAATTATTTAGTGATATTTTAATTTAAAATGAGTTATTGATCAATAATTGATTAATTATTTAAGTAGAAAACAAAGAAACAGAATGTCTAAATATAGAGGAGAGCACAAGAGAATGGAAAAAAATAAAATTATCATAAATTTATAAATAAGAATAAAGTAGGGGATCAAAAGATAAAAAAAAACTATAGTACCATGAGAGGTTGCACCATAATTTTGTATAATTTTTAAAGTTTTTTACTAGGTTACAATAGGTGTAACTTAACAGTTTTCATTTTATAATTTCACTACCTTTAAGAATATTGAATTCTATTTTTTCACATTAAATTTTTATTTTTAGATTGTTTGATTTTATTATAACAAAACTTTTTACCTAAAATTTAAAATATTCTCTTACCTTTAATCTCAATTTTTTTTGTTTACATGCTTTATATCTCTTTCTTATCTCTTATTTATTTATTTATTTTTAAATACAAAAGATTATATACCGTAGCAAACACCATTATAAAATAAAAATATTAATATTCTAATGATCTTATATGACAAAATAAGATAATAAACACCGTAAACTTAAAAAATATTTACATTTCTCCATAACTTTTATTATTATTATCTTATATTTTTATAGTTGTCTATTACCTTATTACGTAATAAGGTAACAAAATCCATTAGTAATTGATTTATTTTTTATTATTTTTTATTTTAATGATATTTTAAATTACGGTAATAACATAGTGATTCTGATTTTTTATGAAATCATAAAGAAAAGAATACTTTGCAAATAATTTTCACAAAGTCTTCTTTGTTGTTTCTTTTTTAAAGCAAAACATGGTGTAAAAGTTTATGAAGTTAAAAAGAGTTATTCGGAAAATTAATAATCTTACTTTGAAAAGTTTATGACAAAGCTAAGCTCATGGAAAAGGGAATCTTATAATATTAAGTATAAATAGGGAGCACACATAAATTTACCTAGGATCAGAGATCTCCTATTAAAAAAAAAAATCAAAAGTTTTATGTTTATTTGTTATTATTCATTTGGAATTACTTGATTGCCCCCGGTAGATGGACCTTCTCGATTGTGACGTGTTTGTATATTTTTGGAGTTTTTTTTTTCTTTAAATCAGCGTATCGTTGCTTGATTCATCATTCATATGCTGGTTGAAAAATTGAGGTAATCTGTTGAGGGGTAGTTTCGTCATTTGAGATAAGCAGTGCGGGTGGGCGATTGATTAATATTTCAGGGTTTTTGTCTTTTCCCGAAAAGGAAAGAAATTTTGTAATTTCCAATAATGTTATTGTTAGTGTTAGAAAGAGGAAAAAAAAAAACCTTTACTTTGGATAGTTCAACAATTTAGAAATTTTTTATTAAAAATGAGCTAGGAAAGATATGATATTGTCCAATGAATCGCAATAAAATTCTAATATAATTCACATATATGAAGAAAATTCAGACAAAATTTTTATTTACAATTTTGGATTGATTAATAGCATAATTTAACAACATACCAAAAATAAAAAAACAATAATAATAACTCTATGCTAAAAAAGTATCCTAGAGGAGAATGTTCAATAACCACAATTTTTAAACACAAATTTATACTAAAGTTGTGAAATCACTTTCTAATTGCCTAATTCCAGTCCAAGTACGGTCAGAGCTAGTCTAATTTTGGCGGCATTTAATGATTAAAATAATTAGGGGAAAGACTTTTGGTTGGTTAAAGCAATGAGATTTTCATTTATCTACTTATTTGGTCAAGAGGAGCCTTCGGATCTGGTCACAAAAATACAATTGCTTTTAAAATTTTCTAGTAAATTTTAAATGGTCCACATATCGATGGTTCACCAAGGAACCACGAGCATTAAAACACTCCCTTAAAAAAGTTTCAAGTGACTCAGTACCATCACCCAAAGATCAGTCAAACTTGTACAACAGCTACGATTTTTTTCCTTTTTTTTTTTTTAATCTTTTTTGCCTTTTTTCTTTTCATATACATAAGATAATGCCAGGCAGCACCTGAAATATTGAAGAAATGAATCATCAACAGAACAAGAAAACAGAAGATGGAAAGACTTCGTAAAGGGATATGCAATAACAAAAGAAACCCCCCAAAAAAAGATCAGCTTGATTAAAAAAAAAAAAAAAAAGGGCAAACGAATCATTTACCAATTGCTTTATATACATAATGTTCACTTAGAGACAATAAGAGGATAATTC
The DNA here is from genome assembly GCA_030449875.1 of Aegle marmelos. Classification (NCBI taxonomy): domain Eukaryota; kingdom Viridiplantae; phylum Streptophyta; class Magnoliopsida; order Sapindales; family Rutaceae; genus Aegle; species Aegle marmelos. Next base: position 6,432,897 of record JASUUL010000022.1, on the reverse strand, counting down.
AAAACACAACAAAACAAGGCTTTCTATGTATGGTTTTTATTCACCACCGTCTTATTCTGTTATTTCATAGAAGCCTCCAATCCCACCCCCCAACCCCCCAGAAAGAAAAAAGGAAGAAAAGGGTATAAGCTATGGTTTCTAACTCACTGAAAAAAGAAAAAAGGGTCTCCAGGATGCTCCGGTAATCAAAGAGCAAGAGAGCTCACCTCATCGTCTTTCCAAAGGCCTTCCTCATATTTGTACCACCTCATTATACCTTCATCATTTTTAGTGCGCTGGCACATGATGCAAGAGTCCTCCATGCATGTTAAGAACTCACGTAATCGAGCAGCCTTTTGCAGGATGGTTCGATCAAGCTTCTTAATGATTTTCTTGGGAGCAGGAGGTGGGGGAACGTCTATCAGAAGACAGTGTGATATATTGAGCACTTCCAGGTTTTGTAAGCCATCCAATATAAGGATCAGGGCATCCCTATTTACCATTGTGCATCTGAGGCTTAGTACCTTTAATTTTGGAAGAAACATGCTTAAAGTAGAAGCAAACAATAGGTCGAAAGGACCCATGATCTTGAGTTCACTGAAGTTCCTGCAATTTTGGGCAATTTCCTCCATGAGATATGGGGGATTTGCTATGCTAGGCATTGTAAGGGATTCAAGATCTCTCCACATTCGAATAGCCTTGCATATTCCGGTCTTTTTTATTCTGTTCCAAGCTGGCATAACAAGTCGCTTGAGCTGTGGGCACCTGTGAACAATGAAAATAGTATGTTATTGCCAAATTAGCACATTTTTATAGGAAGGATCGTAATAGCATCCCCTACCAACCCCTTCATCAATCCTAAACCCTAATGGAAAAACAAACGAACAACACCTCACTAAAGAGGTTTAAATGGGAAATTGAATTTACCTTTCAGCAGTATAGGTCAACTGATCATCGCTAACATATAGATTGAAGTGAAAAATCAAGGTCCTAATGGATCCTCGGCTAAGACTCAAGGATATCTTTAATAATCTAGTCAATTGCTTGTCAGAATGACCATGCACGTAAACATATGGCTCCAATGGGATTTTGATATAATTTGATATCAACATTGATAAATCAAGTGTCTTCCACAGCAAAGGATCACAGCAAGCATAACGCCATGAACTGCAAACATGAGCAATGCCTGAAGTTAACTCAAAGATATCAAAAGACTGCAAGATCTTCACCAAAATATCATTGTCCAGGTCTTCCCATCTCCTCACAGCAGATGCACTCTCTTCCATTGAATTAATTTCCCAACTATCTCAGAGGAGCTTCAAAACAACATACAACCTGCATATGATATATATAGGAATATTAGCATTATACATTCATAATATCATGCAATCAACAGGACCTCAAACTTCTGTTAATAATATTAAGTGTAAGGCAGTACTTCATATCATTCACAACACCAAGCAATCAAAGAAACATCCAAGCTCCCTAAATTTATCAAGTGTAAAGAATTATTCCATATCATTCATATTACTGAGCAAACAAAGGATTCAAGCTCTGTAAATAGTATAAAGTGAAGCGGGAATACCAACAATCTGCTTGCTAATCGAGAGGCAGAGGAAATTGATACAGAAGAGAATACTATCCTTACTTAAATATTTTTAGGATTATAACATTGATAAATGATAGACTTATAAAGCGGAAGCAAAAACACACACAAAATGGTGTCGCTTTGTCACTCAATTAGAAAGGACAAGGAGGAGGCAAAATGCTGTCTATTTGTGTTGTTTTTGTCCGCGTTTTGTTGCCATTTTGTACTTTTCAATGTTCTAATATGTTAAAGAGTTTCATTATTTTAGAGAAAGATTTTCACTCTCCTTAGATATAAGGATATAATTTTCTTTCGTATTTGGACCAGGTATTTCATTTTTTTTATATATAGTAGGATTTGATTTCTCTCTATTCAATTATTATTATTATTATTTTTTTAAGTCTTTCTTCAAATTTTCTTTCTTTAGTACTTCATACAATATCTCTTAAAAGGGCAAATGGCAAGTTAAATAAAAAGGCTCAAAGAAGACTAATTCTGATTTTCCAAATTACTTAGTTTGATTACTATGCTGCAATGCATGATACAAAGAAATGAAAGGACATAGCATAATCTTCGAAAGGGAAGGAAAAGATGTAGGAGAAAAAGAAGAAATAATTAAATCAAGACCACCCATGACGACAGAAATATCTGTTACTTGGTGGTTTTGAGAAAGACAGTAACACAAATATTCTGGAGCAATAACATATGATTCATCAACAGCAAACTGTATTTACTAGACAAATATTTAGGAATCTGATATCAGAAATTTCTTAGTTCATGCTTGGTCCTGCAAAATGCAGCTAAAATTCGTGTCCATTCTAGCAGACAACAATTTCAGTTTCCTTCTGACATGTAAATCCCCTCTAAAACCTCGGGCCAGAAAATTAACATTCCATATTTCAATAAGCACTTTCACAAAGCATAGAAACTTCAAATAAGAGGAAAAAAATAATAAATAAAAGGTCTTGATCCTCTCATATAGATCTTTGGTACAGATTTTCAACTAGTATTTTTCTATATTTCAGTCAACAAACAAGCTTTTCCATACTTGGTGAAAAAGTGCACAGGTATGAGTAGTGACAGGGAGTAACTAAAAGATGGTTTTGAAAGTCATAACAAAAGCTTAGATAATAAGAAATTATAAATTTGCATTGCTTCAACAACAAGATTTGCAAATGGAAAAATAAAATGAGTCCAATAGTTTGTGGCCTATTTCTGATAATCTACTGTAGCAGTAATCTGCAACTTATGTTTGCTCGAAATAGATAGCACGTCTTCATTTTACTGCCTCCTCATTATAATAAATCATAACAGACACCCAAATTTTCAAATAAAGCTAATTCACTTATTCACAGATTCCAAACTCCAGATCTAGCACTCTCTTCTCTAGTCAATATGAAATCCATCTGTTACGAACACCATTAGTAAGAAAGATTTATTTATTTTATCAAAATTTATTTCATTGATCATATAACAGCCTAAAAACACCCACTTTACCAGCAACATCATCACCAATCTCTATCATACCATGGATAATCAAGCTAATGCAACAAAGATATCAAAATCTCCAAGCCAGTATTTCCAATCCTGGCTTTATCTTACCTATTTTAACACACACCTTACAGTACCATGCTCTCTTCTCTTACTCTGATTCAATCAGCAATTTACAAGAAATCATATCACACAACTGCCACTACTGAAACAACATCCACAAAATAATTGTACTACCAAACAAATCAATCAAACAAACAAACAGCAATTAACTTCTTGTCCCTCATACTTTGTGTTGAGATGTTGCTCATTAATTGAAAAACTCATTTTTTCATATCAAGAGCTCAAATACCATTAACAAGAAGTTAAAGCAACCCAATCGCCACAATAGATCAAGAAAACAATAATTCCAAGAAAGGATTTGAATGTTTTCATCACAAATTAACTGCGACAAGCCAACATAAAATTTTCATCACAAATTAAAGTTACAGACAGATAAAGAGAGAACTTACAATGACAGGACATGAGATCAACTACTTGAACTGGATAAAATAAGCAGTTCTGGGTTCAGATTCTTTCACCCCAAATCAATCAAAGAAACATGAGGAAAGGAGAACTAGATTCGGAGAGAGGGTGAGAAATGACTGAAAGACCCTTGGATCTAGCGTTGCCAAGTTCCAGTTTTTAGAGGACTTGTTTGAACTTTCGGCTCGTAAGTTGTCTGTGACTGACTGACACCTTCTTGTTAACTTTAAGGACCTGTTACGACTAGTGAGTCAACGTTTTAGATTTTCAAGTTGCAGTGCAGAAAAGAGAGTGATTGGGCCGTGTCAATTTACTTTCATTGCCTTGATATATATACATATATATATATATATATATTTTTTTTTTTTTTTTGGGTGCTAATTCTTTCTCTTCGTAATAAATATTTAGGATTAGATAATTAGACTAGACCGTTTCAACCACAATTAGGCTGTGTCCACGTCACTAAAATATTGCTTTAGATCGGGCGGCGCAGATATAGTCCAGCATGGGAGTCTGATTTGCTTGAGGCCAGATTTTATTGCCAGGCACGATATTAAAAACAAAAATAGTCGACACGCAACAACTGGCCCTTACGGTGGCCAATACTGGCTTGACATGTGTATAAGTTAGCACAATCAAATTGAATTTTTTTTTTTTTTTTTTACAATCCGGTACATTACCGTACGGTGAAGTTCAAACGCGTATACTTATAATTCACATAAAAAATCTATTAAGTACGGCTCCAAAATATATTCCCAATAAAACTGGACTAATGGATCATGTTGAGAGTTGGGACAATATGGACTAAGGTACTAAATAATGAGCCTACTTTTATTGGGTCAGGCCCACACAATATTCGCCATCTCTGCCAACGCATATCGTCAAACTGGCCCGTTTGGCTACCCCGCTATTACCAGAGCTTCCATCAAGAGTCCAAATTTATTGACATTTTTAACAGCAAGCAGCAAGCAGCAACAACCGGGAAACGTTTCAGTGGAATCAAGTTGCATTTTATGATTCCAAAAGTGGACCAGAAATTACTGTGTGCTAATTGAGATTAAGAACGTTCAGCCAATAAAATATGCTTTATAATAACAAAGCGTGACAGGTGGGTACCCACTTGACACCTTATTAGTTAGTTGGGAAACCGATTGTTTAACATAATATGCACATGAAGTACCCTTCGAATTTGTGACATTTTAAATTTATATACTCAGAGCCGACATGTTAGCCCAATCAATCTAAGATGTGTTCAATTGATGGGTTTTGCTTTCTTGATATATTTTCTATGAGAAAACAACACTCAATATATCCAGATGTCCATCCTATCATATAAGTAGATTTTTAACGTTTTAAGAATAAATACATAAATTCTCTCATATTAAGTTTTTTTAATTATGTGAGAATATTAAATACCGTTAAACTGTATGTTCTAATACATATACGATGATCTATCAATTTCTCAAAAAAAATAATGGAAGAATCAAATGTATAATATCATTATAACCACTTAAATTAGACAAGTTTATGCGTCCACTTATAAAAATATTGGGCGTAAGTATCATTTTCCCTTCATGTACTACTATGTCACTTTCAATTATAAAATTTAGGAAAATTTTGTTGTTGATAACGTGGAGAGCTACGCAGGAGGTGCTCACGTTTCAAAGAGATATTATGTGTTGTACGACAGCAAGAGGAGCCCCAAATCTATGTTACGTTTGTGTTTCAGAATTGTACAGCCCGAAAGCTTGCCTCCGATTCCCGAAACCAGATTCTAACCAAAGAAAAGAGCAAGGCACAGTAGCTAAATTGGACCACAACAACACAGACATGGACAGATCTTTAATCTGTTTACTTAGCTAACGATCCGAGACTGGCAGTCAATATCTGCCACTGAAATTTCTAATCAAATGTGCATTCAACATTTCATTCAATGCCTTGGCCCCTTTTCGGCAGACTGCATTTCTAGTCCTCTCTTCAAATTATGGAAATTGCTACTCTTCAAGTTACACATAAACCCATCATAATTGATGCCCCTTGTCTTGTAAAGCCATGGCCTTACAACATTTTCTTTTCTTTTTTTTTTTCTTCTTTTTTTAAAGAATAAAGGGTGATTCCTAAGGTCAACAAATTTAATATTGCACAAATGCTCGCCGTTTTCTTTTATGCTATCTGAAGACTTTCTTGATTATCAATTGTGTGAGTTAGGACTAATGGGTATTCATGTCATTCTAAATTTATATGTTTGATAGTAAATTTGGCTCCATCTTCTTGATTCCCTTATAAACTGGACTTCTGCAGTTCTGCTGAAACCCACCAAACTGATCCCATTTTCTCTGCTTCAGTCTTCTTCTTCTTGCTTCGTTTGAAAACATGAGGATCCATAATTCATTGCTTCCGTCTATGATTTTCCTTCTTATATTGTCCGTGGTTCATCTTTCCTACTGTCGACAACTCAGTCATGCTAGTACAGCTACATATCAAGAATCAAAACAACAGAGGCAAACCAAGTCTTCTCTTCAATTCAAACAAAGATTTGTGGCCGTTTCTCGACTTGTAGAGCTTGAAGGAAGGAAGGTGAAGCCAGAGTATGATGTATCCCATCAAGTTGTACCTTGTGGACCAAACCCACTTCACAATTAATTATGTTGGTTCGCATACATGTACAATTTTTCTGGGAAACTTTTTTTTTTTTTAATTTATGCAGAAAGAAACATGTACACTAGGTTTCCTGGAAAGAAAGAAGGAAATCAAAGGAAATCTTTACAACTTTTTTCCTTATTTTCCTTGATTCTTTCCGAGAAACCGGATATTGTTTAGATTGTGTAGTAGAGAATCATGCCGTGTAGTTTTCCAAGTGAAAGATGTAGAGTAACTGCAATAGTTCATGTATGATTATTGAATTAGCCGAATGAAGTTCGCATTTATGAATGTATGCTAGTAAAATTCAGCAGATTTTGCTGCTGTAACTGTCTTGTGAGAGCTAATTTGTGATTTACGTTTGTGTTTTTGTATTGAATATGATCTGTATGATGTGTGGAAGGCTGGTAAATTTGTCGGCTGCTGCTCGAAGAACTGATGAAAGGGCAATCGGCAAATGCTACTTTCTCAATAACAACAAAAACCTCATTAAGCAAACAAAAAGCAGTCGAAACAACGTAACAAGCACAATCATGAAGAGAAGTTGTAATTTGATTGAAGCGATTTATTGTCTTTCAATTTCCCAACAATTAACAAATGGCATGAGAAATGCCCGTGGTTGCAATTAGGTGAGAATAGGATCTGTGGCTCTGACTACAGAGAAGTTGTAATTTGATTGAAGCGATTAAGCATCCGTAGAGATGGTTCATCATATGAACCAGGCTAATATCATTCGGCTGAGTTTATTCGTTAAGGCCAACTTCCTGAATCATCTTCATGATCATGCTGCTAGCGATTCCAAGCAGCCCCGGTGCCTGATGAATCCGAATCCAGATAAATTGTGGTGAAGTCAACTGATGAAGAAGAGGGGAGTTTTTATTTTTAATTGCATTAGTACACGCTTCTAACTGAAAGATAACATCACCAAGCAGGCTGCGTTTAAGTCAATGAATAGATACGGCCAAAGAAAAAATGATATAGAATTGGAACAACGACAAGTCTGAAATACAAACAAAAACCATGAGTTGATTTGCTTATTTAATAAAAAAAATGCGCGTCATTCCATTGTTAATCTTATTGCACAGCCTGCAGGCTGACAGCATTTTGATTACATTCTAATGCATCAATGATAAGAAACAGAAGTAGACTGATAATCTTGTTTATTTTAATAATCTTCATAATCTTTTTTATTTTAATAATCTTCACCTCTTTTATTCTCTATGGTTGCGTATTCAATGCCTTTAGGAAGCAGTGCAACACGTTGTGTTTATTAGATAGAGGGAGAGAAATGCATTTTCAAAATTTCAGCTTTTGCCGAATCTAAAAATTCCATCGTGCTAAGAGATAGGTCCTTGATTAATGAAAAAAGACATTCAAACTCTAAAGATTTGTTCTAAAGTATAAGTTAATTTTTAATATTTTAAAAATAAATTCACGGAATTCTTTCAAGTTTGGATTGTCGCATTTAATGCTGCACACGTAGTTCTTTCATTTTTCTTTTCATAAAACTGCTCTCATAATTATATAAAACTTACAAAAAAAATCTCAAAATATAATTGAGTCCCCAAATAAATGAAAAATATTAACAAGAGAGGGTCTATATGTCCATATTTGTAACAATAGTCTATCCCCACAATTAGGATCCTCTCCTAATTTTTTTCCCCCGTCTAACCTTTCTTAATTTTTCTAGATACAGTTAAAAAGCTAACTTTATTGTAAATAACGTTGAAAAAAAATTGAATTAATTGTTAATATTAAAATTTAAAACTTAATTTTGGCTACTTACAAAATTAGGAGAGACTAGTAGAGAAAAAATAAAAATTAGGGCAAGAGTGTTTTGTTTGACCTGTTTCCATTATCAATTGTCAATCCTCCAAGTGGCTCCATTAATCAAAACTCTTTACTCTCATTTAGCTTCTATTTAAAAATTAAATATGCAGAAGTAGGTGGCATGCATAGTACTATGTACTTTTGAGTTTGGTTAGGCAAGTTATTAAGCCACCACACTGCAGGAAAATTCAATGGTTCAAAAATACGTTTTTAAACAAAGCCACGGGTGGCTTAAAATTTGAAAGTCATTTTATAGAGAAAACTTTGTCAAGAGTTAAAGAGGAGTTATACGAGCAAGAAAGCGACTTTCTGAAAAGTCAACGTTTGGCTCTTTAGAGATACATAAGATGTGCTTGCAAGATTGTCCTATTATCTTTATTTATTTATTTTTTTACTCTCTTTATCGGAAGTCAAATATTTGATAGTATAAATAAATGAAAGTCCAAATCAATTTCTGCTCACCACAAGTACTAGCTTGTTTCCCATTTGCGCCAAGTCCGATTTTCTTCAGCTCTTTCTCAGCCAGTTCCATAATGGGAATCCAAAACTCTCCGCATCTGTCTCTAACTTTGATTATTCTTCTGTTAGCAATACTAGTCCAGATAGCGAGTTGCCGATATGTTGTAAACCATGCGACAGCTGAAGAGACAGGACAAGGATCAAGAACCAAGTATACTTCAATGTTTTTGGAAAGCTTCTCTGTAATCGTTAGCTCGATGAAGTCAAACAACAATAAGATCGACCATATGCACACGGTGTCACGCAGACTCGTCCCCAGCGGACCAAACCCTCTTCATAATTGACTGCACGCAGAAATCTGCGTTATCCATTTCATTTGAAGGCACTGCCACACAGATACATACAGATTTGTTTCTTCTTTGGTTTTTTAGACCAATTGTAGTTTTTTTTTTTTAAGTTATAAATGTATATTAGGTATATTTATTGAAGACTGTGAAATCTACTTTATGCGTCTAAAGAGAATTATTTGCATGTGTGTATGGTTTGGTTTCTGTGATTTAAGCATTCCAAATATTATCTTGTAGAGCAATTTTCAGATATATAATAAAATATTCTTTCATTCCACTAGATCTTGGAGCTTCTGTAGATAGGTTGTTTCTGTAGCTTACGTTTGAAGAGGGTTAGTAAAATTTTGATGTCCAAATATCTACTGAACAATAAAATGGAAGTGACAGGAAGTAAGCCCCGAGCGGGAGCAATTTCTACGGCAAATTCAGACTAAACTGGATCTCTTCTCTTGGCAGGGGTTGTTTAGGAGGCACTTCGAGCTCATGTTGATCATTTCACGGCGTGTGCTTTATTTTTTTTATCTTCACATTTTTTCATGATGGGTGCTTTAAAAATAAACAAATAAATAAATAAATAGGTGTCAAAATTTGATTAGATGGGTACATGAACGCTGGATGTACCCGTTCAGAATAAGACTTTCTTTCAAACAGGATTGGCTATTGGGGTCGAACGAGGATGACCTCCAAACAATAGATATTGAGAACTAGTCCTGTTTAATGTGGACGCTCAAGCGTTTGAGGATGATAAAAGCAACGTATGAGTCATAAGTAAGGGCCACATTGCTTAGCATGAATTTGGTTTTTCAGATGAGCTCTTGCATTAGTTTAAGGAACAGGTGAGATTAAAGACCATGAACGTGTCTCTTGAGTACGTACAGTTGTTAAGAGAACTCAAACTTTTGGCGATCTACAAGTACATAAGATGTTTTGCAAGAAGGTGTTACCATTTTCCTAGAGAATTCAAGACAAATAAGTTCAAGATAGATAGTATGCATACATACATACATATGTGTGTGTATATATATATATATATGACAATAATCTACTGTAAACCAAGTTTATCCAATTTTCCACTAACTTCACTTGTTCCCAATACAACAGCTCTCCAAATAATGCAACTGAAATTGTAGAAGCTGCAAAACAATAATTAATGAACACAAATATGGAAAGCGATGAATTTAGGAAGCCAAGGCGTGTCAATGAAGCACTGTCCTTAAAGAACAGATTCCGTCTCTTCTCCGATAATTTTCGGGTGCGTAAAGGAATGAATGACAGTCTGAACTTCTAGGATTCAATGGCGTTCTAACTGGAATGACGCACTCCAAACTACAGTGGATTGAAGCAGCTAATTTAACTTGTTCCCCTGGCAAAGTATATAAGATGGAGAAGGAAATTGAAAGATTTTTTCACCCTCATCAGTCACTGCAACTGGCTTTTTATAGTCTTGAATTACAATAGTCATCCCCTTGATTTTTGTCACGAATCAGTACGTGAAACTGATTTCAGGACCAGATATCAAGCAACTGCAGCGCTTGGCTTGACCAATTCAAATAAGTTTAAAACTGATTTCACAATATAATATAAATAATACATTACTTTCCGTCAATTGGCTAAAAGATGGGCCAAGCCCGTGAGCTCATGTGTGAATATTACATATATGAGTATTTTGAAATATCTCACTATTTAACAAGTATATATATCCTCGTTTTAAAAAGCAAGGATGTCATTTACTCCCTAACAAAAAAAAGTCTTTAATGTATATTTTAAATATTTTAATGGCACACCCTCTTTTTCTTTTTTTTTTTCTTTTTTAGAAGGATGTGCTATTAAGTCATAAAATATAATAGAGTTAGTATTTGATTCATTATTAAATTATATGGTTTAATAATATTAGTGTTTAATTAACTATAAAACTCTATGGCTTATAAACTTATCCATATAAAAAAATAAGATGCATGCATCTGAGAGAATATATATACAGAGCTTATCAAGTTCAGATGCCTAAATACGAATTTCATGTGAATTTGTTATTAAACCATATGGTGTTATTTCTTCAATTAATTGTAATATTGAATTGGCAAGAAATCTGCATTTAGGCATCCGCACTTATAAGTTTCTATTGATATATGCATAAAAATTTTCTCTAATGATGAAATTCTTATTTTAGTAAAGTGAGAATATCATTAAATGATTAAAAAAATAGATGAAAAAAATACACAAAAATACGCAAAAACTTCAATACACTAATATATATCTATATATCCGAGGATAGAGAAGAACTGTGTGTGTGTGTGTGTGTGTGTAGAGAGAGAGAGAGAGAGACTCGTGAGGGTGGTCTCACTTTTTGTTTTTGACATGTAAGTAATATAATTTTATAATTAATTGAAAACTGCAAAAATGCTAGAGTCAATCCAGCCCAGGCCTGAAGGCTTTAGGCCCGACTTGCATCATGAGGCTATAAACATGGGCCAAAAGTTTTAAAGCTCGCTGTGAGTGGTCTAGGTAAGGAATTTATGGAAGAAGCTTGGACTTTGGCTAGGCTTTATAATTTATAACTTAAAAAAAATTAATTTATGATTTATAAGTAATTAAGCATTATTTATGGTTTACTATGTTGTGTTACTATTATTTTATGCATTAGACTATTAATCTATTATTTACTAAATAATCATATTTAATTTAAGTGTTCTCTTTTCTTCTTCTTCTTTTTCTTTATTTTTTAACTTTTAATTTTATTAAAATTTTTATTTTTAAATTTAATGGAGGCCTAAACACGGTTGATCATGCATTTAGAGGGTTTGGGCCTATTAGCAATAACATGCCCTGGTCCAAGTTTGAATTTCATCAACCCTCATTAAATCACATAATTTAATAGTATATATATATTTGAAAAAAAAAAAAGGAGTACGCGAATAAGAGATGAATTTAATAGACGAAATCCTCCTAAGTTTTAGCTCACCACAGGTGACTTGTTCCCTTTGGTACAAACTGCCAAATCACACAAAAAACAGAAAAATGAAAGTCCCAGTGGTTTGAAGAAAGAACGGAAGAAGAAGGCCCATTGAATGTAGGCAATGGCGTACCCGCTTCAAATTCTAGCCTATCGTGCAGACTCAAATTGGGCCTTAGAAGGCCCATCAAATGGCAAAAGAAACGTAACGCATGCCGCATTGAAGAAAGAACAGAAGAAGCGAAAGAACCGGAGCCTTTCAGAAATTATAAAATACATTTTTCATCATCGAGTTGAGTTGTTGTCTCCTCCAAATACAGTGCACTGAATCAATGTCACGTGTTCATCTACGATTGGTGTGAGTTACAATAATAGGCTGCAATCAGAGTGTGTGTGCGACAGTGGTATCCATTATCTAAATTAAAGGGCAAAAGAATATCAAGCCAACACACACACTCATTTTGATCAAGAAAATATATAATTTTTAAATACCCGTTTTATGCTTTCTTGCCATAATTTCTTTAATTCATTTATTTATTTGGAGAGATGAAAATTTAACTGAAGATAGATCGGGATGGGATAGAGATGAAAGAAAGAATTTGGAAATTTTCATTGTCCAGATTCTTCATTTCTTAGAACGGTAATTTAGGACAATTGGGTTGTTATCTTATAAAGAGATGGACAGACAAAATCAGCTCAACTGATAATGGGCCTTCATCCAATTGTTTCATGATATTGTGTCTCTCTTTTAGGAGCAAAATGTGCCAATTGATAAGGCAATACACGGCACTCAGTCACTACGGAACGCCCTGGGAAAGGAAAAAAGATTGCTGAGGAAAAGATTAAACATTTCAAAAAAGCAAGAGATAAAATACTACTGACGAGAAGTAAATTAATAAGAGCGAGTGGGGAGAGGGTCACGTTTCGATGGCACCAATAACAACACGGGAAATTTGGGAACACGTGGCTACTGTGTGAATCCCCACTTACAAGTCTTGTTTTTGTCCGAATAGTAAACTCCATCTTCAAATTAGCCTTTGTCCTTGACTCGTCACATTAACGTACATGTATTATAGCTTGCTCAGCTAAGAAAGAAAAATAAAAGACTGGTGGGGTTTTATTTTTTTATTTTTTTTGTGCCCTTTCCTTTATTTATTTCTTTTGCGTCTTGTTCTTACCGGAGAACCTGGGATTCCGGTGAATGGGTGACCGGGAAAACAGCGATGAGCTGCTGCCTGATGGCTGCAGAGTGGAGGTTCGAGTGAGAAAGAATGGTAGAAAAGACAGGGTAGTTTGTTTAATTAACCATTTCCTTGTATTTATTTTATACTAATTCTTTACACTTATTATTATTTTTTTTCTTTTAGCTTCATGATTGTATAGTAAAGATCTTTGGTTTTTCATTGATGGGTTGATCTTGATTTTACTGCTGGGGCTGCAAGCTTTGAGTTTTTTTTTTCTTTTTAATTTTCAAAATATATATATTTATATGGTTATGTTTTTTGTGGGTGAATAAACGGTTATAGCTTTAGCAATTGAAGATCATTATCATATGTTTTCGGTTTGTTTGTGTTTTACTGTTGGGATACTTGTTTTTAGATTGGATTTTTCATTTGGGAGTACAAGAGTTATCTTTGTGCTTTAAGGAGCAGTTTCTTCCTGAATTTGGAGCAACATTTTGGTATAAGTTTGACAACTAGGGTTGAATGTTTGTTGCTGTAGTGACTTATGTTTACGTATGGGAAGAATTGTGGGTTGCATGTAAGTTTTAGCTTGTTTGTAAATTTTTCCGGAAAGATTTGATTTTCTTGAATATAGTAAAAATTGAAATGGTGGAGATAAATACTGTGTGTGTGGTGTCTGGATGGATAAATAACGAAATGGGAAAGAATTCTGTTTCATGGTTTCTCTGCTGCATGTTAATTTATTCATGTGGTTGTAATACTGAGGGTACAAAATAACACATGCGGATGCATGTAGGAACAGTGTCATTCTTCTGTATCAAGTAGGCAGTAATGGAAGGAAGGTTTTTAATTGATATTTTAAATAAGAATAAATTTGAGAATGTTTCAAGAAGGTTTTTATGACTGTAAGTATTTGAAAATGTCTTCACACATATTTCTAATGTTTCTTTCGTGTCACTAAATCATCAAAAGTACTGACAATGGAGATTTTTTTTCTTTTTTCAAATTTTTGATTATGTAGAAAATGTAGAAACTTTTCTTTATGGATGGGAAGAATTATGGCTTGCATGTAATATATAGCTTATTTGTAAATTTTGAGGAGAAGGGTTAGTTTTTCTTAAAATTTACTAAGAATTGAAATGGTGGAGATTAAGATTGCATTTCTTGTGTGAGATTGAAAATGAAGAAGGGAACAAATCTGTTGCATGTTGAATGAATTGCACGTTAAATTTATAATACTCAGATTATTAATAATATGAGGATACATGTGAAGTTGTTTAAAAAGTTAATTGAGATTCTCATGTAGCAAGCTAGCCATGACAAAAGCAAGGTTATTGTTAATTAAAAAAAAAAAAAAAGAGAAAAAGAAAAAAGAAAAAAGGAAAATTAAGGATACATTCAGGAACATTTTGCAAGGCCTTTTGTGGGAGGAAGTATTTGAAAAAGCCTTCAAATGTATTTCAAATGTTTCTTTCATGTCATTATTCTTTTTGTTGTCTCAAATTAAAAGCCATATTTCAAACGAACAGACTAACTTATTTTTTTGTAGTCTTTAGACGACCTAAAGTAGGTTAGTTGATTATATCATCATTCTCTGCGAGAGAGTAGCAATGTTTAAAAGCATCCCTTTTTGAACTTTGGCTAAGTCATCCTTTTTGGATAACTTCCTCTACTGCACTTGCAAAAGCTTCCTTACTTTTTATTCTTTACCCCTTCTGGTATTTTTTATTTATTGGTACTTATTCTTTGCAGCTTTATCCATATCTATGTACAATTCCACATTCTTCTACCTATTCTGACGTTCTTCTCTTGTTACTTTTTGTGAACATTGTGGTTTTTAAATTTATTAATAATTCTTATTTTGGGTTCATTAACAATTGAAAGTTATAAGGGAAGAGACTGATTAATAAAGATTTATAGAGAATGGTCAATGGAATCGTTTGGTGGTGCTCTTTTCTGCTTTCTTTGGTGATAAATTAGTATGTTTAAGGCTGTTGGGCTCATTGCAGTGCAATTTGTTCCCTTGACTTATTTCAATTCCAAGGTAGGAGCTTTTCACTATCTAAATATTAAATCTGAAGAGACATAACAAGCAATTGGGGTAAAATAGTCTATTGTCTCTTGCTTGACACAAGCTACTCGGTATGCTTTTATTAATTACGTGATTTTGTTTTTATCTTGCTTTTTTGTTTTCTAAGAGGAAAGTTGAATGTAGATCATAATCGAGAAGGACACACCCGACGGGTTACCTCCAGGCTGGACTAAAGAAATTAAAGTGACAAAGACAGGACGTAAAGTCCGAAGAGATCCGGTACTCAACCATCACTTCCTTCTTTTGGTGTATTTTGGTAGTTTTAGCTCTATCTTTTTCTTGCTGTTGTTCATTCTTTGACTTTATCACGAGATTCTAGTTTTTGCTTGGCTGATTTTAGAGTTTATCAGCTGCTCAGAAAAGTTAGCGTTATTTTGCTTTCTCTGTGGACAGCTGGCCCACTCTTTGTAACGATTCTTCATCATTAATACAATTTTATAGTTTTTTTTTTTAAATGTTCTGACTGTTTAAATAAGGTACATTTCTAATAAAAAATTTAACTTCTGCAGTATTACATTGATCCTGCTAGTGGTTATGTATTCCGATCCATGAAGGATGCTGTTCGTTATGTTGAAACTGGTGACATAGGAAGGTTGGCATACAAACGAAAGGATGATGGCAACCAGGATGAGGAGGACCTGGAAGACGATAAAGAAAATGTAAGCCTGCTCATTATTGGGCTCTCCAAGTCTATATCTTTGTTTCATCTAGCAATTAAGTGAGCTAGAGTATCTATCTTTGGATTTCAAATACATTCTCTATTTCTTGTCATTAATTGTTAAATCTATTCTGCAAAGTTTTAGTAAGTAACAGTTCCCTATTGTGATCTAACATTACTAACAACAAAATTTTTCCTTAGGATGATTAAGTAACCAGCCGTCTGTTATATTTTATCATTACAAAAAACACCAAGGACCGTTGCAATCCCTAATACCCAATGGACATTTAGGAGCACCAAAAACTAGAAGAAGAGATAAATTATTTTAAAATGAAATTACATGAAAGAAATATTTAAAGAAGATACTGAAAGCCATGTGAACAATCTCGGAAATCACTATTTTGAGCTTTCTAAAGAAATCTGCAGTCCCTGAAATTCCCTTTATTACTTCTTATTTGGATACAATATACACTGCCGTTAGTGAATGTGCTCTGCGTGACCTTTTCTTGTTTGTGCGCACCAATATCTTGCTAACAGAAAGCTCAGCAACATTTTGTGGCATCAACTGAGCACAACTGAAATAGCGGACATTAAATACTGAAGCTCCCATGTCTC
Organism: Aegle marmelos; assembly: GCA_030449875.1. Lineage (NCBI taxonomy): Eukaryota > Viridiplantae > Streptophyta > Magnoliopsida > Sapindales > Rutaceae > Aegle > Aegle marmelos. Next base: position 6,416,539 of record JASUUL010000022.1, on the reverse strand, counting down.
TGAGCAGTGCAAAAGCAAATAGTATACAAACCATCATTTTATTGAAAAAAGGACTTACTGGAGATACTCTAACAGTGCCATTGATTCTTCAAGACTACATTGATTTGTAAACTTTTATTTTTTAAGGTTTGGTGGTGGCATATTAAACTGTGATAAGAGTGCATGTTTATTATTAGGTATTTCACTGCTGTTGGCCCGCATGTTTATCTGTACTCAAATTGATAGATTATTGAAAACAGTTTTCTATATTTTCAATCTCCGAAGTTGCCATATATACCCTATAATAGGACAAGAAACTACTTTTAGTAACTTTCTTTGTCTAAATTGTACATTTCTTGTGGCATTTATGATATTCAAATTTTGATTATTTTTCTTCATTCCATGCAATGCCAGGTGGAACTGTTGTTTCCATTAAAATTATCAGTTACCCTATTTTTATTAATTTTATTCTTCTTGTGTTTTCTCAGTCGCCGACAGCTACCAAGAAACAGAAATTAGAAGTCACTGGGACAGAAACAGATATTACAAGCCAGAGTACAAAGTTGAGTGAGGTAGTGAAGGATGAAGATGCACTTGATTCCGCGGGTACGAGAGAATGCATATCCTACTCTGAACATGCTTCTGGTCAGGGTAAAGTCCTGAATTTCCATCTCAACTTGACACATTGTTTTAATGTCCACTAACAAGGAGACTCTTTAATTACCACACAGTCATTTAGGGAACTTGTAACAAGCAAATAAGATACACCATTCAATCTTTTGTTATTTACAGTATCTGCTGGTTTCGGAGCATGTATTCTTGGTTTCCTTGGGTTCTCATGAATGTCTGTTACTAATTGAAACCGTGCATTTGGTATAAATTTAATGCATATTGCAGTTGAGGCTGGAGCTGAGTTGAGCGGTTCAAACCTTTCAGGAGCCAAGGATTCTGACAAAATGGGTGACAGGAAAGATTCTGATAAAAACGTGCTTTCAACTCCTGTAGTGGGAGTCCCGCCACAATGGCAGTCGTCAGATGTTGGGGAGATGATGGATGAAAATATGAATACCACACATGGAAAGAGTAGATCCAGGAAGAAGAAAGTGTTTGACTTGCCTCGTCGAGCTTCAAAACGACTTGCTGGGCTTGCACTTGATCCAACACCAGAACTAAAAACTAGTAATCGAGTGCGTCGTAAACAGTCGGATAAGACAGAAGCCAGTACTACGGTTGAGGGTTTTTGCTCTGGCACTCAGGTACATCTGGCATCACAGCAACCAGATCAGCCGGAAGCAAACTGCGCCTTTGCCCCTTCTAAAAGCACTGAAGTTTCCTCGGCGTCAAGTGAGGCCAAGCATCCTTCTGGGGATCTGAATGGCTCTTCAGGAAAGATTGAAACGGGATGTAAGAGTGATCAGATGCAAGGATGTGCCCTCGATTTGACTATGAAGCATCCAGACAATATCGAAACTGACATCGAGGCTGATAAGAAGCCGGCTCCCCTTATTGACCTGCCTTTTGGGGATTTATTGTCAGACCCTTGTATTGCATTTGCAATTAAAACTCTTACTGGAGAAACTTTTGAGACTTCCAGTGACAAAGAAGTGTCACTTGAATCAAATAGTGGCAAATCTGAGGGATTTGCATTTTTCGAAGGGCAATCTGGAAAGAAAATGGAGAATGGAGGCAAGAAAAAACAGGAGAACCTAGCTACTCCAGAAGAACAGGCAGCAAATGTTGAAAGTGAACATAAAACTAATGAGAAGCTGGAAAATCCCCTTGATTTGCCTTTTGCAGATATCTGGAGAGACCCGTGCATTGAGTTTGCTATAAAAACTCTTACTGGTGCAATCCCAGTGGGTAATGATTTGGATGTCCAGGATTACTTCCAGCAGCAAATTAACTCATCACAAACACAACCGAATAATAACTTCTGCCAAACTGAGTTCTTGTGCCAGCAATATGACTCCCTGGAGAAGCCCGTATCAAGAGACCAAGCTCGGACAGGTAATTTAAGCATCCAAAATCCTGGTGGAACAGGTTTTCACCAACAAAGTGAAAAGAGGTGCAATGAATGCCATTGAAGGGCATTGGCAATCTGCATGAACTAACTTCCAATTGTACAGTCAGAAAGCTTTGTAGAACAGTGCTTTAGAACCTTTTTGCATCGCCTGTTATTGTTGTCTCACCGTTGTCGGCTGTTGGTCTGCATCAGAAATTTTCGTTGGGATACCAATGTTTAGTAACATTAGCTTCTTTTAGCCCGTAAACCCTCTAGTTAGCTTGACAGTCCAAATGTAATAAAAAAACCTTTTCGAGTTTGGTAGTGCTAGTGTTTAGTTGAAGACTTGAACTAAAAACTTTCCTGGGATTCCCTTCTTTTATTCTATTTTCTGCCTCTTGGTTCTGTGTGTAACTTTATGTGGTTGATCAAAGACAAATGGTGCTTACCTTCTCCCGGAAGTTGTCTTGTACCCTGATAATCACCATCAGTCTTTAGTATTTCCTTTTTGGAATCCGGCACACGAAGGAGACTTGGTTTTCATTTTTCAATGCTTAAAAGGAAAAAAAATATATTAGAAATGATATAAACTAGGGGTCAATTGGTTAAAATATTCTATTTTTTCCCTCCTTTAAAAGCTAAAATTGAACATTTTGAATATAAATGTTCTTAAGTAATCTGTCTAAGTTAAATAGATTATATATAAGTAATTGATAAACAATCGCTTTATTTAATGATTGTTTATCTAAAGCGATAAATTATTTACGAGTAATTATATTTGAAGCACTTATTTTTTAATAATGAAGTAAAAGGAAAAAAAAGTGGGATGATTTTTATAATGAGTAATAATACAATTATTAATTTTTGTATATATTTATTTTGTATAAATTGACGTAACATCCACTTATTGGTTAAATAAAAATAAATTATATAGACTAAGAGATATCTAGTTTAATTGATTAATTTATGTCATATTAATTTGTATAAAAAAATTTATACAAGAATGTTAGTTATATTATTACTTTTTTTTATAATATGTAGAAATTGAGGTGGGATTTTTAGAAATTGAAAGGAAAAAACAGAAAAAAGGTAATGAAAGTTTTCTTCAGCAATAAGTTAAACGACATCGTTCATCTCCCCAGCGCCAGCACCCAACTGCTTGCCGCCAAAATTCCCAAACCAATGTCCTCCCCCAGGAGCCCAAGGTCAAGTTTTCATTTTAGCCTAATATTGCAATCTAGCTTAAAAGTGAAGGGCAAAAAAAAAATAAATAAATAAAAAAATCAGGCTACAGAGAGAGAGAGAGAGAGAGAGAGAGAGAGAGAGAGAGCAAAAAAGATGCAGATTCGAATCAAGTGTAGCTGCGGTGCAGAGTCTTGCAGAGAATGGGCAATCATAGAATTGCAAGGCGTCGTCGAAGCTCAACCCTCTTTTGAAGATCGTCTCCAGAACCTCGTCATCGGTCAACTTTGCCGACCTTCGTCGCAGGTTTTAAGATTTTAGTGATAAGATTCACATTTTCTTGCTCCACTTATTTCATCATCTGAAGCAGAATAATTACAAGCCTGCCCCTGATTCTGGGTTATACTGCTTTGCTTTGCTCTGTTTTGCTTTGTTCAGGAGACCTATACTTTAACAGTTGGGTACCATGAACTGACAGGGTCAAAAGTACCCTTGAAGAAGCCATTGCTGGTACTGAAGAAAGTGAAACGTATGGATGTTGATCAGAGCTGTGAGGGTAGTTCAGCAGGGACGGATTTGGAAGTCGTTGGGATTATTCGACACCGCATTCTGTTCAACAGCAGACCAAAAGCCCTAATATCCAGTACCAGCAAGCTTCTTCTTGCCCTTTCTCAAATGATTTAGCTTTCAATTGTGCATTGCTAGTTTCTTGACTCTTGACTCATATGTGCTAGCAGTAAAGTATTTTGGTTGTTGCTGATTTACATCTTCTTGGTTTCTTAAGGTAATATAGACAATGCAGCGCTATTTGGTACAACGCCTCCACTCTTAGTCGAATATCTCTTAACATTTACGGTTTATAGGAACATGCATCTAAGTAGATTAATATTCTAAGACTGCTGAAGTTCCAAAAAAAAAAAAACTTCAACTTCTAAGCTGCGTTCTTTACTCGTGAGGAGGTAGAATGTTATAGAACTTACTGTTGTTTGTTTTTGTACAAAACCATCTTCATTGGATTACATTATGCTTCTTCTATGCCCAAAAGAGCAATCAATTTACTTAGTCATTCCTCAGTTGAGCATTTGTTTTAAGCATTTATTTGACTTTACACCACTGCACCAGAATCAATTTAGTCCGTAAAAGTACATCAATTGAAGCCTCCTTTCTCACCCTTTTGTTTTTGTTGTTTTGTTCCAGAACCATAACCTGTTGTGAAGAAAAGAGCTAGTCCGCAGTTTCTCAGTACTCGTCAAGTAGAATGTAATCAATTTGCATCAGTGGATTTGGGTTGAAGCAAGTGCTTTTAATTTTTAGTATAAGCTCAATGTATCTATCTGCCAAGCCAGGCTTATAGACTATTTATGTTTTAGACTATTCATGTCATAAAAGCATAAACCTTCTGTATATTTCTGTCGTCATTGAACATTTTGACAATTTAGGGCTTTAATATTGCAATACAAAGAGACGATACTAGTAATGCCAAATAAAACCCTTTACGTGGGTTTTGCCCATGGAATTAGAATCAAACCTTCCAAGAATTAAGACTATTTGAAACCCCCAACAATTAAAACAAGAAGAAAGCACCAATTGGCAGAATCAACCTCTAATCATGACAAATTTTAATGCGAATCCTGATTTATTTACAGAAGCTACGAAAAGCAGAGGGCATCAGCTGTGATTTAATATATTATTTCTTCTAAACTGAACCAGTACTTGCACCAGCGCGAGCTCTCAACATTTCAGTTCTCTTGCTCCTCTCCATTACCTCTACCAGCCACTCTACGCTTTCTTTTATTCCTAATCTGCAACCAAATGTCAAATGTGATCACTGCTGTTTGGGTGCTCAAAAGATTGTTGATAAGGAATAAGGAAAATTTGACTGCAATTCCCAACTCTATATTATTATATATGGAAGATCAGATTGCATATTTGCTTAGCTATTCATCTTCTTGTGAGTCATCTAACTTACCCATCATAACCTGAAACTGCTTCAAACATGCAAACCCGTTCATCCAACTTCTTAAGGTCTAAATATCGTGCTAGTTCATCAGCTGATACAGCATCAGGAAGATCCTGGCATTGAAACAACTCACAAAGTCACTACTGATTTTGGAAAATTCAACAAGGGAGGTATAACAAAAATAAATACCTGTTTGTTTGCTAGTATCAAAAGTGGCGCTCCTTGCAAGTCCTCGTGCCTGAGAACCTTTTCTGGTATCAAATAAGTTAGAATATCAGTAGATTGAGGTATTGCAGATTCCAACCATCCTCACAAGAGACTGAGAATGTCGAGCAATTAAAAAGTTCAATATCACTTACCTAGAGCAGATTTTGAATCTTCAAAACGTGAAGGGCAAGCAGCATCAATTACAAATACCACAGCATGTGCCTCTTCATAATATTTCTCCCAAATTGAGCGAAGGCCAGGCTGAAAAAAATCATCAACGACCATGACTTGAGGTTTGCAGTGGACAATTGATAGTTTACTAAAGTTACACACCGAGAATGTAGCTAATTTTGTCTATCAAACAAGACAACATAAGCAGTTAGCCTCCCATGGAGCAAGAAAACATCCTTTCCAGAATCAAATATTTCAGCTCCTCTTTCCCATTTTGATTTTGAAAATATGAAAATTGACAGCTAAAGAGGTCCAAAGACTAAAATCAGCTGAATAAAGCTGGATACTGTAAAAGTCAAAATTTAAAAGCCTGAGGAAACCTGAAACTAGTGTTTCCAGCGACGTAATATCAAGGAAACTGTTACTTCTAGCATGAATCATTTTAATAGGTGGAAAACCACAGGGCTAAAATATAATTGACCAGTACAAAACATCTGTTATTAATTATGACTGATATTATCTGAGACTACTTGTAGAAGTTAAAAGCATTTTCTACTATTTCTTAGCCACCTCCAGAATGTTAAGTAACATTGTCAGTGTGAACTTGATTATTTATACTGATAATTAATAGCAAGAAATTGTTACATAACTGAAAACAACACATAATAAGCAAGCAACTCTTAAAGCTGTTAAAATCAATAAAAATCAAGATCTACCACATATCTGCTAATCATATCCACAAACATGTTAATATAGCATGAGAAAGCAGGATCGGTGACTTATTTAAGAGTAACTGGAAAAAAAAATGTAACTAAAATATTGATGGTTTAGTTCACATGCCTGACCACCCAGATCCCAGAAGATCAGCTTTGAGTTTGAAACTTCAATACGACCAATATTCAATCCCACAGTAGGAACGATTCGATCAGGTGGGAGGCCTTCCACATTTGAGTAGACAGACTTCAACTTCTCCAACAAAGTCTACAAATTAAAAGACAATATCATGAATTCAACAGATACATTCAACATAGATAAAGCCAAGATAAGTGATTGATACTGATGGAGTTTCAGAGAAGCAACATGTAACAACCATAATTAAGAGAAGTCCACAAAGCAGATTACCATTTTTCCAGCCTTGTCAATTCCAAGAATGAGCACATGAAACTCAGTCTTAGTAAATATATACTTCCAAAGTCCATAAAATAGCGAGAACATCTCTAACTTGTTTTATGTTAATTGTTACTTATTCCCGCTAACCTTCAACCATGAGAAGAAAGGACTTCATAATACCCAAGCCTCACTCATGCACACTGCCTAAAATAATGGAAACAGACAAGATTGGTCAATATGACAACCAAAAAAAAATAAAAAGCCAATTCAAGGTATCGAAGTTGAATTCATTTAGCTCAATCTTTGTTTACTCTCAATCACATATTTGTATAGAAATATGATTATCTCACCTCCAGAAATTATTGAGGTCAAATTATTTCAAACATCCAATCTAACAGTACATTTGACATCCAACAAACAACCAATGGCCGGTTTAAATTCATAGGAAACACTAATGCCAGCAAAACTAGAAAAAAATCTCATACATTAAACTTGTAGGACTTCAATTATACATGCATAAAAATAGTAATAGAAAATCTAACTACTGAACAACTGATCAAACTTATGACCCCAGATGGCATGGAGGAAGCCAATTCCAACTATTTCAAGATTGAGGCTTACACAGGACCTGAAGTGTTTGATAAAAATCCACTTTTACTTGGGAGCTAATAATTTATCAACCACTCTTACCAGCTTGAGCATCTATTCTACAACAGCAGTGGATTAAAAGCCACCAAACCTCAATCCCAAACATACTCTTTGTCGAGTTAAGTTGCTTCTAAACTACATCTCTAATTGCAACTGTAACTGCATTCAGGGAAAGACAAGTTATGCAATTTTTTTTTTCAATCAAGCTTCTTTTTCTACCAATAAAACTACGTTGGAAGCATCCAAAAAAATACAACAGTTGGATCTTAGTTTTAAGAAAAAGTGAAAATTCAACAATAAATTTTATCGTTAACATGACACTTCATATGATCTTAGAGCCAAACCAATGAAACAACCCAGTCTAATTAAACCGAGTTATACATTCGATATTCTTGGCATGTCTAAAAATACAAATAGGAGCAAAAGAATAAACAAATTGGATCTAATCACCAAGTATTACAAATACAAATGAATAATGTGTTAAAAAAATGAGATCCCATCTACATACTGAGGAAAAAAAAAACCGACCCACAATCATATACGATTTAAAAATGGAAATTGAACACAAATCCAGTAATTTTCCAGCAATGGAAGTGATATTGCCAAGGATAAAGAGAAAAAAACGAGATCAAGCGAAAAGGATCACAACATGTTACATATTCATGTATAATAAAGCTGAAGCCTGGAGATATTAATTCAAATAGACAAATTTTTTAGCTTAAATCGAATGCAACATAGATCAAGAGCACAAACTTTTGAGAGATTGAAGAAGAGAGCTCTCGGCAATCCCTCCCACTGGCTCTGCATACGATAGATTATTTTAGCAATAGAAATTTTTATATATTGTTTTTCTTTTTCTTCTTAATTAGTTTATTGGTTTAATTCGATATTCCTATATTACCCCTCCACTGAGGAGTGAGGTCTTACAAGAATAAACTCCATGTGATGTGTCACGTAGCAGAAGTTTAAACCCAATTTTTTAAAAATAATTTAGATAAAATAAACAAATTAATAAACAAATTTTTGCTCTAAGAATTTTAACTCATTTTACATTAAAAATTAGCTGTTTTTTTAATTGAAGTGATTGCACTATAATTGTTAATACTAGGACAAACAATTAATAAACTTTTAACTGTAAAATTATTGAAAAAAGGTCCTGCTTAACTTTATAAAAAGGAAAATTATCTATTAGAATAAACTCTATTTAAATTATCCCTATTTAATGAGTTGTCCTAATTAATTTTAATTAAAATTAAGTTGCTAGAATTTTCTTATTTATTGAAAAATAATTTTGATTAAAAGATATGCAGTATTTAAAATAATAATTATTAAATATATTGTAAAAATAATTAATTATAAAAAATTAATTAAATATTTAATAAAATTTACTTTTAAAAGTGTTATAAATTTTAAAAACAATAGTATGTATTTGATAAATTTTATTATTAAATTACTGTAAAAATATAAATTATTAAATTAACCATAATATTAGTTAATATAAATATATATATATATTTTATTGTGTATATAATAATTAATAAATAAAATAAATATTTATATTAGTAATTTTATTTTTATCCTATTATCTCAATATAATTAATAATAATTACAATCTCTTTAATGAATTTATTTATAAATAATAAGGATAATTTTTAATTTTTATAATATATATCAAGATTTATATAAAAATATGTTAAGTATAAAGTTAATTTTTAAAACTAAAACTTAAAAAACTACTTCTTTTTTATTTTTAAAATTCTTTTTGTACCATAAAATGATTTTACTAAAATAATTCTTTAAAAAATTTACTAAATACTAATATATAATTTTTTAAGTTACTTCTAATCTTCTCAGAAACAAGCACAAAACGCTAATTCTTTGACATGCTATGCAAATTTATCCAAGAACTTACAGAGTGGTTGAAAAGACAAAAGAAGTAAACTAAACGGAATTTTGCGGTCACTCCACCGCAGATGGATTAGATGGTATTGTTTCAACCGACAAGGGCATTATTGAAAATAAAAAAAATAGGTCAATATTACCAGATATTAGAAAACGAGGAGCAAACGCGGAATACAAGCTTTCCCGAAGAACGTTTTACCAGTAAAAGTTGCTTCCATTCAAATCATTATTATCTTTCCTTCCTTTTTTTTTTAATTTTCTTTTTCTAAATTTCATTTACTTTTAACAATTTTTATTTTCCTGCCATTTCTCGACTGACAAACAGACTCGTAAGGATCCGCTTTTATCCTGTTTTGTAAGATACATACGATTTCTTTCAGAATTTAATGATCCATGCCTTGAATAAGTTCGATTAATTTCATAAATTGTCGATTCATGAGGTATAGATTACCGTGTGTGTGTGTGTGTATTATTATCCTACCGTCAAATTTAGGTTTTAACAAGTATTTTATGGATAAATTTTATATTGAATTGCTACTTTTCCTTTAGTTTCGCAAGTTTTCTTTATCAGGATCTCATTAAATAGTGGATTCGTGTTCTTAGTACAAATAAATAGTTATTTTTCAAAATTCATACAAGCTTAGATTTAGAAGTTGAAGTTTCATATACAAATTCAGGTATTAAAAGTATCAGGATGCAATTTGAAGAAATGAAGGCTGAAAAGTTCTTTTGACATCTTATGTATGGTCGTTTCATATTCCGTTTTTAAAGCTTCATTTAGTAGCAATAACTCTAATTGGCCAGAAAATATCTGAATATTTTCTTTTTATTGTTGCTTTTCTATCTTTACCGTTTACTCAAGTTACCATTAGTATGTGATTTGTCTTCATTTTTTATCACATGCTGACAGTACGCAATTTTGACGACTAAAACCGCTTTCAAAGAGCATTTAACCCTTCAATGTCGCTGGTTGAGAGACTAATGGCAGCTATGCATATTTAGCATTTTAGAGAGAGTCTTATTCATCATTCTTGTCTTGACCCCTGGCCCACAAAAACAGTGATACAAATGCATATGTGGAATTTATTAGTCTATTGTTTTATATCTCTTCTGTCAGATAGCGTTAATACTTTTTTTCTTGGCATCCAAATTTTAACAAGTGCTTTTGTTTGCTGTTTCCTTGATACCAGGTCAGTTGAGTGATTGCCTGGCTTGCTCTCAGTGTTCAAGAAGCTAACGTATCTTGCGAAATGAAGTAATTTATGCAAACTTTTTAACATAATATTTTCCTTTCTCTTAAATTTTGTGGGCTAGGATGAATGTGGACTATTTTTTTTTCCAGTATTTTACAATTTGGAGATAATGGCTATAGTTAATGCGTTATCTTGAGTTCCTTGATGACCATTATCATACATTAGCTCCAATGCGTGTACTTCATATCATGTCTTTTAGTAAAGTAGTTGTATATACAATTTAGTCAAAGTTTTGAAGATTTGATATCATAATGATGTCTCGAGGGAAATTGTGCAAATTGGGAATTACATTTTTAGCTTAGTTTAGGTTTTTTTTTGTATATTTAATACAAAGGGAACCTTGCTTGCTTAGTGTTTACTTGGTATAGATTATCTAATGGTCATAAGTACCTATTTAATTCCATAAGCTCTTATCAAAATTTTTATTATTGTTTGGTTGTCTTTTAGTAGGGCTTTTGAAGATAAGATATTTTGTCTCCGCTATCAAAAGCTGAAACTAAGTCAGTTTTTAGGAGTAAAGGTTGAAAATCTTTTTCTAAATGTTAAAATGTATAAAATATCCTTTACTTATTTGACAATCTTATTTCATTCCTTTCATAACACAACTTTAAAAAACTTGCCTATGAAAGTAATTTTATAATTTTTACTAAAAGCTCTCATTAGTAACTAAACAAATAAAATTTTTTAGGCAAAGCTCTACTTGTAAATGCTTTACTAACAAAAGCTCTACTTAAATAAACTCTATTTGAAGAGTTATAACAAATGGAGCCCTAAGCAATTTGAAATTTTTAGTATTACAGAAAAATTGATGTTGTAATTATTTAAAGCCTGAAAAAATATCTTGTACCATTTTCAATGCACGTGCGCGCATGTGTTATTCCCTTTCCAGATAAGACCACTGTTTCTATTGTTTCAGATAAATACTTTGCAAACCCCTTCATGTCCTTTTCCAACTGGTCCTTTAATCTCATTACTTTTGAATGTTGGCATTACACTGTTCTGTGTTTAAAATTTGACTTCTTACTTGGACAAGTTCAAAAGTTGTGAAATTCTTGTATTCAAATTAGTTTTTGTCAGGTGCAAAAAGTTTTTTTATAGCTGTCAGTAAACAATTTTTATTTCTTTTCTGTTGCTTTTATTCTTTCTTCCTCTCACCACACAGTTTGCTACTTTTTTCTTGTGTAAGATATTATTTTGGTTAACCATTGTATGGGACTATGCAAAATCAAATGTCTGAAGTTTATTGGATTAACAGGGGGCGTGTGAGGTGGGATGAAGATAATCTTGGGGAAATTGAAGCAAATAAACCTGTAAGGCAGAAAATTACTGAACCCAAGACACCGTTTCACCCAATGATTGATGATGATGGTATGTTGATCTCAATTTTGTTTTCACTTCTGCGGAAGCCATTCAAATGATGTGTATTTTTTGATATTTTATTGTAGTTAGTGGATGCCTACATGCCTAAAATGCTTATTGACTAGGATGGAAATTGGAATTGTGGAGTCGTTACCTCTAAGTTGGTCTAAAACCTATAGTTATGATTACTTGGTACTGGGTAATTTTTGGGGGAATTTGATAAAGATAAGGGGATATTACACTGTCAACCCTCTTTTTTAGCCGTTTAGTAATGAAGAGGTATATTCCTGACTAGTGTCATTTGATATTTTTTAACGATAACAGATTCTCTGTCTCCTAGACGAGGTAGCTTTGATCAGTGTGTTGACTCCATTGCTGATGGTATGGATGCTGAAGAGTTAAGGACAGCTTTGAATGATGTGGCTTCTTCAAGTGGGAAAACTACAGGGAAATCTGGCTGGACATCTTCTGAGGATGAAGCAGATCCCATGGAAGAAGAAGATGAAGGTTTTCCATTTTAGTTTTTCCTATTTAAATTTAGTTTTTTCTTCAGCATATAGAACATTTTTGTGATTGCATTGGATAATTGCTATTAATGACTGTGTTATGTGTGTATGTGTGTGCGCGCACGCACGCATATATAGAGAGAAAGAGAGAGAGAGTAATTTTACTAATAAGGAAGCCCTTTATGTTAATAAATTAAGGGAAAGGCTAAAAGGCACTTGCATTTTGAGATTAATCTTCTGAAATTACTTAAATCGAAATGATATTGTTGCATTTGGCTTCTGTGCAGTATGTCCCTAGTTTTAGTTTGGTTTTTTGAATTAATTCTATGTTGGGTAATGCCTTAATCATATTAGCCACTGTTGTTTGTAAGACATGGTTGACAGATCCTTTCTTTTGTTGTTTCAGATTTGGAAATGGACAGGGGTTCTGTTTCTTTTAGAGAGCACAGAAAAGCACACTATGATGAGTTTCTGAGAGTGAAAGAACTCCAGTGTAAGGGGTCTTTACTTGAGGAAGAAGATGAAGATAATGGTAATGGGAAGGCAAATGATGGGATATGTGATTCATCTTCATCTTTAAGCACTGGTGTGAAGTGTATAGACATCAAGGGAGACACTGCCACTTCCCAATCTGCACGTCCAGCCCATGGAGCGTAGTACCCAACAATTCCAATTTAAGATGAAATGCTGACTATTTTGGCATGCTGCTTACTGTAGTTTCTTTGTATGTGTACAAAACAAGTACGTGACTTCCATTCTGTGTTTCTTATCCTTTGCTTGGAAATAGTTTTTTCATTTTCTCGTTCTCTTTTTTTCAACAAGTTATCCACTTCTGCGTGCATGTTTAGTACCAAATAAAGAATGTTAACATCAAGGTTTTGGCTGCAATACCTGCCCTAGTTCGCGGCGTGTCATGCTGGTGAGGGCTCAACTGTGGGGGGTGATCTTAATGATGTATTTTCTCATTTATAATGTTAATGATTGTTTGTTTCACCAAGAAAACGATCTACGAGTTAAGAGCCTTTGGAGCATATAATTTTTTATAGTCTTGATCTTTTATTGGGTTGGTTGTTGAACGAGTGGAATGCTCCGTGTTGATCTCACGTTTCAGCAAACACGGTTAAGTCAACAGTAACTCCACAGACATTCCAGTCTTGCATATCTTCCACACTTGGTGGATAAAGCTTTACGTCTCCATATAATAAATTAAGCCTAGAAAGCCAGCCGATCCAACATATAAAAGAAAGAGTCTAGTGTCAATGGCCTCTGAAAACTCCTCCTCAATGTCGAGTCTAGCTTCTCAAATCTGTAACCAAATAGCCTCAATCTTCTCCAAACCCTCTGCGCCACACCCACCACCGTTAGATATCATGGTGGCCGAGCTCACCAACACAGCAACTCAGAAGGGCAGCGTTTTCCTTTACGGAGTTGGCCGTGAGGGTCTCATGCTAAAAGCACTCTGCATGCGCTTAGCCCACCTGGGAATCTCAACCCACCTGGTTTTCGACATGACCACTCCACCCATCTCCTCTAACGACCTCCTCATCGCCTCCGCTGGGCCCGGAGGATTCTCCACCGTGGATGCCATATGCTCAAGGGCACGATCGTATGGTGCCAGGGTGTTGCTGCTGACAGCTCAGCCTGAAAGCGGGTCTAGCGTGAAGCATGCTAATGTTGTGGCTTATGTGCCGGCGCAGACCATGGCGGATGATGATGACGATGAACAAGGGAAAGAGAAATCTAGGCCGTTGATGCCTATGGGAAGTGTGTATGAAGGAGCCATGTTTGTGTTGTTTGAGATGGTGGTGTATAAGCTTGGTGAAGCATTGGGACAGAGCCCCGAAACTGTTCGTTCTCGCCATACCAATCTTGAATGAAAAATAAATGTGTGGCCCAAAACAAAAAAAATAATTTCCACTTTCCTTCCCTAAGGTTTGACGTTTCTCCACTTTAATATAATGCATTGACGTATCTTCACTTTTCTCCCCTTACATCAATATGTGGTTTGGTATATCCTTAGTCGTTGATGGCAAGTTTGTAATTGCACATTTTATTAATTTTAAAGTGGAAGAAATTTAAGAATTTTTACTTTGAAATTTCTGAACATTGAAGTGTATTAATGTCCATCGAGTAATAGTAGATCCATGTTTTTATCCATTATATTTTGACTCAAAATAGAAGCCATGTTTTTCCCTTTCGTATGCTAGAATTGAAGTCACAAAAAAGCTTGAAACCCATTTCAATTGTTCTCAAATTATTTGAGAAATCAGAAGTTATTATTAGTAAATTTTACAAGAACCATTCTTAATCAATAACAGCTGAGATAGATTTAATGAAAAAAACTTAACAAATTACCATTATTAAATATCAACAACGACTTAGAAATCATCTACATGCAATAGAGTTAAAAGTTAGATACCTGTGATTTTCTTGCATTTATTTTGATTTATTTGTGCTTATAATGGTGATGGGATAAGTTGAAGTGCAATTGAGATTGTTGTTATTATTGGTGATGTGAGTTTGTTGAAATGGAAGCTCAATCCGATTTCACTATTTTTAATGTTGTAGATACAAACTAGTGGTTTAATTACTTATTATTTTACAAGTAACTATTTGATACTTAGTTTATCTGATTCTTTTTTTTTTTGGATATTTGTTTAGCAATATATATAGTAAATTTTAAAGTAAACTGTTGATACCTGACTGTGAGGTAATATCAACTGCTAGATACATTTCATGAATACTCAAGGATTGGATCTTTATGTTTAAAAAATTAATGGTTGAATGATTCTTTCAAAATTGAGTTGGATGATGAATTAGAATGGGAGAATGAATTTTGCAGTGAATGATATTTTTTTTTTCCTGATGTTTTTGGTTGTTGATGCAAACGTCAAGTAAACCACCAGCTAATGACGATATCGAGATGACGAATATATAGACAACATCATTGCCAATATAGCCATTTGGATTCAACCGTAATATTGGTAGTGATGTTTAACATTTTTAAAATAATGTTTTGTTAACTTTTGATTTGTAAATCAATAAAAATAATTTGAGTTTTAGTTAGGGATAATATGATAAGTTTGTATTGCTTATAATACACTTTAGCGCCATTTGTGACTAAAAGCTCTTACCTAGCAGATTTTCGCTATCTTGATTATATTGGTTCAAGGGTATTTTCATCTTTTACTTAATCAAATGCTGGCCATTTAAACTGTATGCTAACGTGAGGGGAGGAAAGTGGAGATACGTCAATACATTCTATCAAAGTGCAGATACGCTAAACCTTAGGGGAAGAAAGTGGAAATTATCCCAAAAAAAAGTCTTATCCAATTTTAAGAAACTATACTTGTGTAGTACTCCTTATCTTTTGTGTACTCTTCTATTGGTTTCTGAAACTCAAAGACTCCCGGGGTAATGTCTTTCCTTTTTAATTAATGGGATTAAGAACGAATAATGGTTTGCTTTGGATTTATTAACCCTATTTCAAGTCTTCTCACTCAAAAGATTGGCGTGAGGAGGTAAACCCAGCCCGAGTGTTATGAAAAAAGGGTTCCAGGCATTGATTTTCAATGCTCGACTGTTTTCAGGTACGCGTCCAGTCACAGCATCAAGAACCCAAAACCTGACCCCTCCCCCGTTGTAATTAACTAAAAAGAAAACCTATAAAAGAAAAAAAAAAACACATTTTCCCCAAATTCCAAGTGGCCTAAATCCTTTTTTTCGTGACCAAAGGGCAAAGTAAACACATCACACACACGGATATCTGCAAACATTCTTGGCACTTCCCTTCGTCTCTCCTGCAGCATTCAGTAGCTAGCTAGCCACCGGCCACCAATGCAGTGTTGATCGTGTGTTCGCCCCTTTAGCGCTCAATGAACTCGCGCAACATCTGGTAAGAGTAAAAAGTAACCTCTCGGCCACGCCAAGTAATTCTTTAACACGATCCACAGAATTCGAGTCTGAGTCTGAACTTGGCGACACAAATTGACCCACGGAGAAAAGGTTTTTGACCAAAGTGAGTTTAAGTAAACAAAGGGGTTTGACTATCGGTTCGGTGCGGAAAGTGAGAGAGTATAAGATTTGGATGAATTGAGAAGGAAGCAGCCATGATTGAATTCAATTTTTTTTTAAAAAAAAATTTTGATGTTCGTACAACCCTAGAATTTTGTTTGATTACGGTTTTTGTTTGTTGAAGAACTTGCAGAGATTCCTGCCTGGGTATAAGTGATGACGCCAATTTTTATGGGATATGGAAAGATTAAAAGTAAAAATTAATAAACTAATAAAAGATAAGTGATGGTGGAATAAATATCTAAGTTTGTCATGTCATAATACGTTATATGTATTATGTAATAAGTTAGATGTATTGATAGTATGTTATATTTATTTAGATTTATTTAATAATAATTATTATAAATTTAAATTTTTTATAGAAATTATTAAATAAATTTAGTTTATAAATTGAATGAATTTAAATAATAAATAATAAATTTAAATAATTTTATTTATTATTTATTTAAAATTTATAAAATAGATTGAAATAATTAATATGTTTTGATGTTGTAACAATTTATTACAAAATATTTTTCTTTTTAATTTTATTTTTCCTGATAGAGAAAACCCAGATAAAAAACCGTGCCCACCCGACCCGTACATGAAAAAATTCAGGCACGATTCAAGTCTGGACAGCCATATGACTCATGAGGGCCGATCCCGGGCAGCCTTAAACCCGAGTCGGACCTGGATTTTTGCCATCTTTAAGAGGAAAATTCAATACGATTTCATGCACATCGGATATCCGGTCGTAGTCGATTAATCATCTTATTGTGTGACTGGGAAAATGCCCCATTATTAAGTGTTAGTCAAATCGGCCTGTCAACCTCAAAAACTCTGCAAAAACCCTATCTCAATAGTCAGGCGAGGACCAAAGCCAAGCAATACTTTGCAATTGATCCAATTAGTCCCCAACGTGTCATATTTTTCTTTCCTTTAGAGACCTCTACCTAATCTCAGCCAACACAAATGCTACACACGAGCACTAGCCACATTCCCATAACTCAGCTACTACATCCCTCTTCACATTAAATCCTATCAAGAATCGCCCGCCTGTACGAACCACTCCAAACAAGGAGTCCCAAACCTTTAACATCAACACAGCCTTACGCATCACTCAAGACACTTTTCAATGTTACTCGATAGAATTAAAATTAGGCACATCTTCTGATAAACAAATATACTTCAATCGCTTAAGAATCCTTCAATTGCATGTACTGAGTTAGGGTTTATGCTCTGCTTCGCACAAATAATCTGAATTATTGGACTTTCAATAGATAGATCATTGTCAGCACTAATAACCGTAGCACTCGTGCGGTTGCGCCATCACGAAATTGCTTTTCTAGAGTGTGATGGCTACTTCGGTATCATAATAAACGGCAAGCACGCAGGAGCCCGCATTGTTTTAGCAGTGTCCTTGGCCACTCTCAGCCTCTCAGGCCTTAATACAGAGCCACCTTAGTAACAACCCCAGAGGTATAACATCAGGTGATTAACGAACAGTGAGAGATCGAGGAGGTTGGTTGGTTAGTTGATAATCCGTGCCGGGCATCTGTACACCTGAGGTTGTACAAACTACAAGGTGTGTCATCTTTGATTTGGGCTGATCCCCACTCTTTGGGGGTTGCTAATGCTACTTTTGGCACCTAGTTTTGGCACTTCTTCAGGCACTATATCTTGATGCTCGTCGGGTGAAGATACCATGTAGGTGCTTATATTTGGGTTTGGTTTCATTATCACATCTCTCCGGTGAAGTGCACATAATATTTTCTAATCATTGATTTTTCACATGCAAATGCAATTAATAATTTTGGATCAAAATTCATTCATGACTTTAAGCTTTTCTTGAGAAAAAATAATTGATAATTAATAAATAAAAATCTAGTAGTAGTTGAATTTTAATCTTATACTTCTTGACATCTAGCAGAACAAATTAGAGTGATAATAAATAGATGTAATTCTAAGATTGCTTACTAAGTATGTAATACAAATATATTCAAATCACCATCAAGAAAAAATATTGTCGTGCAAAATTTAAGTAAGGTATCATCTTGGCATTAACAGTAGGAATAAAGCTACTAATTTGTAGGCACTGCCTTGTTGTCAAAATGTTGTAAATCCGGCACCAAGCATAGGAGCAAAAGTGTCTTGTTGGTGCTGCCTCTTTGCCATGAAGTGCCAACTTGGCACTAGGGTTAGGCAGTATATGGTTTGATTTGGTTTTAGATCAAAACTGAATCGAATCAAAGCCAAACTGTTCTTAAGAAATAGAAATGAATCCAAACCAAATTTTAGAACCGAATTAAAATATTTCAACTTGGTTCAATTTGATTCAGTTTGGTTCATACGATCATTTCATCGAGCAAGCAGGTAGTTGTATAATTAAATTATTTATGCCGACCATTCAAAATTTCAAACAACAGAGAGTTCATGGACGCAACATAAACTAGCTCATGAGTTACCTTCAAAATTCAATCATTCAATTACGCCATGCCAAAAAACAACAATCTCCAATTCACACCAAGCTAGAATAATTTGACCCTTTATACTCATTGGAGCTATGCTATTTACACAAATTATATTTAATGGCATTTTGTCTTTATTTTTAACCCTACCCCCATATTTTCTTCACATTTATGTATGACTATGGAATAGAATATAAATCACTCCTTGAATTTTCATGCCACAAACACAAAGATAAAGCCGAATTGCATATTATTTTCTTTATAATCACCCTTAACACTGTTGGTCATTTTTCAACCTGAAAAGCACGGCTTAAGCCCCGACAACAATAACACAATCATGTATAAGATGATAGTAGATGGCCTATAAAAATGAGACAGACGAGTAGCAACTGACTCATGAGTGATAGATGTTGGTAAAGATGATGATAGATGAGCATGAGAGGTTGACCGTGCATGAGGGATGACTCTGTAATAGTGTGAGAGACTGGATGTTGACATCTCCTTGCGAGGCTAGAAGAAAGAGAAAGATTGTTGTAGTGCCTTGTTGTGGCTTTGTTCGCCGGAGACTAAGAGAGGTCCATAATTTTAAGGTTGCAAACTTAGAAACTTAGGGCCCACCCGGTATTATTTTTAAATTTGTATTATCTGAGAATAAAAATAAAAATAAAAATAATATTTTATAGTTGTTGTATTTTAAATTTAAGTATGCATCTGTTATTATTTTCTGTATCCTATATTTTAAAAATAAAAACAATAATATGCATTTGTAAAGATAATTAAAAATGATAAAAATAGAGAATATGCATTCAATAGTATATTTTTCAAAAACAAATTTTATTAAAAGTATTTATGTCATCCTTAAAGTTTTATGAAGATTTGAGTATTAATTAAAAAAATTTATATTTTCATTGTTTTTATATTATAATTAAGGTATATATTACAACACATGATTAAAAAAAATAATTTTAAAAAAATTACATGGTAAATATTATGTATTATATTTGTAACCAAGCCACATAAAAACTGCAATTCTATCTCTTGTAGCATTCATTTCTAGGACACTTGCTGGAGATAAATCAATATTAGTTAATGGCCTGCTAGTATCTCCTTCTTTGTTGGTAACCAAATCTTGCACGTTATAGTCTCTGAACAACCTATCACTTGCATTTTCTCGTCGAATAAAATTATATAAAATGCAACATGCAATTGGAATTAGATGTTGCTTAAGTAAACTATAATTATGCATATCCTTTAAAATTGAAAATCGCACTTTTTAAACACCAAAGCATCCCTCAATTACATTACGCAATGATGATTGTTTATAATTAAACAATTGTTACAGACTTTTAGGTGCTCAACCTAGTTTTTTATACTCACGTAAATGATATCTCTCACCTCTATATAGTATCAAAAATTCACTCATATTTATGTATTAAGAGTCTACAACGTAATAATATCTTAAAATATAAAAACAATAAAACATAGCTTAACTTTTAAAAAAAGGTTAAAGATACTATATATATATGAGGATGTGGAAACCCAAATTCTGGTATATTTAAGGCATCCATAAATACCCTTGAGTCATTGGCAGTACCTTCCCAACTCATTTATATAAATGCGAACATCATATCAAAAGAATATGTAAACATAATATTTTGAGTCATCTAAGCTTTTTTTTATCTTGATACAATGTTTGTTTATATGCTGGTGACCATGCAGCAATAGGGGTTCCATCAATTGCAACAATATAATTCTATCAATATATACGATAATTATTAATTTATTAACCAAATATTAATATTGCATAAACATTAAAGTATCATGTATTAAATTTCTTACCTCAAAATATAGAAAAAAAAAATTGGATTGTTTCTAATCTCTGGTGGCATTCGCCTTGAGGTTTTATTTTTATAATGTGTTTTGCCAAGTAATAAACTGCTTTTAATACATGCTTAAAATGTGTAAACATATATCAATTGAACATTGAAAACACTCGAACACAACTCATATAATGGTGCCATAAGATAATATATATAAGCAAATTGCCATAGCCTCGTTGATGCAAACATGTCTATCATGCTCTAACAATTGCAAATGTTAAAGTGTAAAACATAATCAAATGAAGACTTCTTTATCCATGAAAAACATATTATACATCCTGTCAGGATTACCATTTAACAACTCTTGAATAAATTCAATTCCAAACAATTGTTCAGTATAGCATTACCTTTTAATGGCACGTTGTTGTTTTTTATATACTTTTATAGCAATGGCAACCTCTAAAACTTCCTCTTCAATATCTGTGTAACTTTCAATATTATCATCTTCATTATTGTTGTTGTTGTTTATTTTTCTGCTCGGATTAAAAAAAAAACCTCAAGCATATGATAATTAAAACAAAAAAATTAATATGATCATACAAATGTAAATTCATACACCATCTAATAATATTGTTGTATCAAATAAATAAATAAATAAAGCCATTACAAGTTTCAACTCATAAAAATAAAATAAAGTTCAATAAATAAAAAAGTGCTACAAAGTTTAAACCATAAAATGAACGTGTGCATAATTCACAACCAACAACATCCAAATTAAATACATTATATTTTGAAGAACACATTGTAAACCAGTTAACTATTTTTTTTTTATTTTCAAGCATGCACAGAAAAACTTTCCTCCATTAAATACTAGGCATTAGCTTATCCATCAATTTGTTGTGCTTATTGTTGAGTGTTAGAAAGTGTATATTTATAAAGAAAAAAATCGTCATTTTACACTTCAAGTTTCACTAACATTGCTACTTTTATTTATTTAAATATTTTATTGTTTAATTATATATGTTTTATTATAATTATGTATTTTAGGGGCATTACGATCGTTTCACAATGAACGAGTGATCTGACAACAAAACGGACGTCATATTTAGACTCAGGACGGTCGAAAACATTAAGAGAAGCATAAAAGGAAAATTTTCACTGTTCACATATACGAAACTGTTCATATATATGGTATTGTTCACTACACTGTTTATATATACGGACCGATGACCTGGCATTGACCGATGACATGGCATCTACCTATGACGTGGTAGTATTTGATTAGACAAATTATGTGGCATTGACTGCTTATGTGGCGTTGATCGATGACGTGGCATTGATTGATGATGTGTCACGATCTTAATGGGCTAAATTTTTTATGTACTGTGGATCGATGACGTGGCAGTATCTCAGTGGAGCAAAAATCATGTGTACGGTACATACACATACATGAAATTATTTACTATTCAAACAATGTTAATGTGCAATTAGTGTTATTGTGCAAATAGCGGCCGTTACTATTTAAACGTTGACGGTTGACTATTGACTGAAGACGTGACGTAATCCTGAGTGTTCGAATTATTTTTAATCCGATGGTCACAATTTACTCAATGTATCTATAAAAAGGGGGCTGTCCCCCCCTAATTTGATATCCCTGAATTCATTTCTAAGCTTAGATTTTTGTAATTCTTTCTCCTTCTTATATTTTCTACGTATTTTTAATAAATTCTCATTTTACCCCTAATTAAAAAATGAGTAGCTAATTTTCTTTTAAGCTTAGGTTGAAAGTGAAGTCTCAACATGTCCAATGGGCTTAATTTGATAAATTTACTTTCTCTTCCCCTCTAATATTTGTAGTTGTTTTAACTTTTTGTCGACAAATAATGATAGTCTTGTCTAGATACTGTCCTAGTTAAACCGGCACCCTAGTATAAGGTTATTATTATTTAACACGGTAAACCCTTAGTACCATATTTATTTGAGCGTGGTTCATGAGGTGTGGAATCCCTCCTTATAATTTAATTGGCATTAATATGGAATATTTAGCCCATGGAGCATATTGATGCAGATCCAGATACCTAAGTGCTTTATTATTACTGTTGCATTTTTATTTATTCCCACCATTTTAATTCAAAATTTATGATAAATTTACCATAATTTAATTGTTCACTTAAAAAATTAATTTCATACATAATTAAAATCAACCTCCTCATGGGATCGACACTCGTCACCGTTAATCTATTCTACAATAGATTCGTGCGCTTGTGAGTTCAATAAAATTTACACAACACATATCTCCATCAACATCTCTTAATTTCTCCACAGCTTTGATACACTCTTCAATAGATCATTTATCAATGCATTGAGAAGTTGACTCCATACTTTTATACTTAATCATCTTTAACCTATCATTCATAACTGAACTAGCAATTTTAAAGTAAATGTCAAACTCACTTATATTTTTATCACCATGCTTAGTTGAATTTACAATTGGCCGATGAGGCCTTTTTCCTATCCTACTCTCCAAAAGTAGATCCATTGAATCGACATCATCTTCAACATCAACATGAACTCCATGATTAATAAAATTCTAAGGACAATGGAACTTGGTTAGAGGAATAACGTAAATGGCTAGAAGCTTGGTGTTGAACATTTTTCCTAGAGTTTGGTAGTGCTCTAATCATTTTTTATGATATGGCTTCGCTCCAAACATTCTCTGTTGGAAAAAATAAGTGTATATAAACAAAATAAAATATATTTTATTTCTATATGAAACTATATAATATATTTAAAAAATATAGATCTTATCTTAATAAATTCAGCCTAAATAGTTCCCTATGATCTGACCATATTTGAAATAGGATCTCAACCAAACCCGGTATGAGCTATTAAGTCAGAAAACTCTTAATATTTTTTGCACAACCTATTAAACTTGGACTTAAGTTGTTTTATATGGAATCTCTTTTAGAATTGTTCAAATAATTCATCACTTATGGTGATCCAAATTTTCTTAATGAATGTTGATGTTTGTAAATCACCCTTTCTAACATAGTCATGCACTATGCGAATAAAAACCAATCAGCCTTATCCTTACCGTCAACATCATGTAGATTCATACCTTGTTTCTAAAAAATTAAAAAACCATATATCAAATATTAATGAAATTAAAGAAACTACTTCTAAACATACATAGCATAAACTTTTGGAATTAATTAAATTAAATATAGTATGCATTCTACTTTAGCAATATGTCATAGATTAAAAATTGAACAGACCAAAATAAAATAATATTCTAAAATAACTTGACCAATTCAAATTAAAGGCATGAAACTAAAAAATCCATTATCTAAACATGCTTTAAAAAACAATTACTCTAAATATTAGCATAAACTTAGTAAATCCACAATCTAACATGCATTAAAAAATTATTACTCAAATTAATCAAAGAAACAAAGAATGATTTTTAAGTTCAAATACACAACATGTCTCAATTTTTTAGGGGATAACATGGGTTCCCAATTCATATGTATTCAAAATGGTCCAAACACATAGACCAATAACCGAGAGAATGTATAATCTAAACCAAAATTACTCAAAAATTTGCTAAAATAAAAAATACTAGCAATTAATTTTGGCATGAATAAAGAGAATTCATAATATGACATGTTTTTAAAAAAATACTCAAAATTATTCAAATAATTACTAAAATACTAACTCAAAATTTGTTGAAATAAAAACATACTAGCAAGAGTCATAGCTAAGAGAGAGATGCAGCAATCTAATCAATCAAGTTGGAGCAGCAATAGTTACATAGAGATGGACAGTAGTGGCTACACGTAGAAGGAGTTGCAACAGCTGTTGTGCAAATTTTATTTAACTCGCAAGCGCACGAATCTATTGTAGAATAGATTAATGGTGACGAGTGTCGATCCCACGAGGAGGTTGATTTTAATTATGTGCAGAATTAATTTTCTTTTAACGGGAACAATTAAATTATGGTAATTTTATCCTAAATTATAAATTAAAATGGCGGGAATAATTAAGAATGAAACTGTTATAATAAAGCACTTGGGTATCCGGATCTGTATCAACATGCTCTATGGGCTAAATATTCCATATTAATGCCAATTAAATCATAAGGAGGGATTCCACACCTCATGAACCGCGCTCAAATAAATATGGTGCCAATGGCTTATCGTGCCAAATAATAATAATCTTGTACTAGGGTGCCGGTTTAACAGGGGCTGTATCTAGATAAGACTATTATTATTTGTCGACGAAAAGACAAAATAACCACAAATATTAAAGGAGAAGAGAAAGTAAATTTATCAAATTAAGTCCATGGGACATGTTGAGACTTCTCCTTCAACCCAAGCTAAAAAAGAAATTAGCTACTCATATTTTAACTAAGGATAAAAAAAGAAATTTTATTAAAATACAAATAAACTACAAGAAGGAAAAGGAATTTCAGAAATCTAAGCTAAAAAATGAATTCAAAGGTATCAAATTAGGGGGGAGAGCCCCCTTTTTATAGATACATTGAGTGAATCATGACCATCGGATTAAAAATAGTTCTGACACTTAGGATTGTGCCACGTCATCAGTCAACAGTCAACATTCAACAGTCAACAGTTAACGTTCAATAGTAAATAATCCCATGTATGTGCATGTAACGTACACACGATTTTTGCTCCACTAAAATGCTGCCACGTTATCGATCTACAGTATATAAGAAATTTAGCCCAATAAGATTGTGACACATCATCAGTCAATGCCACGTCATCGGTCAATGCCACATAAGCAGTCAATTCCACATAATTCGTCTAATCAAATACTGAGTCCAAATATGAGGTCTGTTTTGTTGTCTGATCACTCGTTCATTATAAAACGATCGTGATGCCCCTAAAATACATAAAACACATAATTATAATAAAATACATATAATTAAACAATAAAATACTTAAATAAATAAAAATAGCAATGTTAGTGAGACTTAAAGTGTAAAATATAGACTTTCTAACACTCAACACACCCCCCAACCAGCTTATTGCTAGTCCCTAGCAAATCAAGCGAAAATAAAATTCAAAATATATTTTTTTTAAAACACACGTATTTATTCAATCAAATTAATGATAACAATCAAATAAAAGTACAAGTATTATCTCTAGTCTAAAGGAATATCACACCCACATCAACCATCCATATGTATTAGTTCAGTAGATTTTATTGTAGCAATTGTAATCAGGCCACTTTCAAGAATGACATATCCAACCCCAAAATCTCACCGGTTGTAGTGACGTTCTCACAAAGAAATTAATCCCAATAAAAATTGTCACTACAATGAATGGTAAATTGAAAGAAAATAATAAAGAAATATCATACACTCTCACCAAGATGAAAAAATATGCTCATAGCTTAGAAATAATACGATTTCAAACAAAATATTAGTCAACCCAATGTATTCATTTTTCTTTTTTTATATATGCATCACTATATCTTAATTGCTCATATAACTAGTTTTTATTTCAGACTATAGTGCCCTAAAATCAAGAAGGACTTTTATTAGGACGTAACGTAGGCTAGGGACATGGCTAACAAAGAAAGGGAAATAGGGAAACAAAATATATATGTTTGAGAAAAAATTCAAGAACTGTTAAAAATTACAAGATGTATTTTGCTTATTTATTGTTATTTTATATTTTTTTCTTTTTTCTCTTTTTTTATTATTTTTTTATTTTTTATTTTTATATAGCACAACTTCGCTGAACAAAATAATTATTTATCCTTTTTTTCAAACATGAATAGGTAGATGAAACTTGTATGATATTGGGTAATACTGTAAATTGGAGTGGGCGAGGATGATAAATTAATAAAGAAAAGTTTTTTTTTAAAAGGCTCAAGAGGGCTAACTATAGATATTACATAATAGAGATGGCTAGAAAGGCTCAAACGGGTCAAAAATGGCCTTCCATCATCTTTTAGGATTCTAAATAATCTTTTATATTTACTAATTAAGTGAGCATTTAGATGCAGTAAAACACAATTTTTTTTAAAGGGTTGACTTAAAGAAAATCTAGAGATCATGTATGAAATAATAAACTGCTAAGCTACATGAAGAATGGGCAAAAATGGTTACTCTCCAAGAAAAATTAATAGGCTCAAAAACTCACTTAGAATTTATTATGACATGTGCATTCTTTCAAGTAACTCATATTTGTCCCCAATATCAACATGTAGAATAGCAAACATAGTGTAACATCATTCAAGACTAAAGATAATACAAATACTAAAATTCGAAAGTCATTATATCATTCAATAAAAAAAACTCACACAAAATAATTTTTTTTAACAAAATTCTTTCCTCCAACCTATTCTAAACATAAAAAGAAAACAAACATGCAGAAAAATTAAAGAAAAATAAATTAAAAAAAAGATGTGTTTCTAGAGTCACTATACTCCATATTCAGCCATCTTTAACTTTAAAAACTTGAAAACATATATTTATAAAGGAGAAAAATGAAAGGTTAGAAAAAAACACACACAAAATTTTTTTTATTTTTATTTACTAAGAAGATGCGTTTTTAGAGTCACTACACTCTATATTTAGCCATCTTATACTCAAAAAGTTAGTCATGATTAGTTCAACATTCCACAATTATCAACTATTCCCTTCCCCCAACCAAAACAAAACATTGTCCTCAATATTTGAAAGGAAAGAAGTAGAGTTTAGAAGACATCACCTGGATGCTACAACACAGAAGAAAATATTTACAAGCAGAGAGTTAAATCTAATTTGTACTTCTTACTACCGCTACCGTTACCATCATTATTTGAATAGTCCAACACAATAACCCTGGGATCTAGCTCTGATTGATAAGCTTGTAACAGATCAAGTAGCGCATTAGCAGTGTGTGCACAAATAAAGATTTTTTTTCACTGAGGAAGGAATGAAATAATTTTTTATTGCATGGTTAAGAAATGCGAGAAAGCCATCATAAAAGTTATTGACATTTAACAAACCAATTGGTTTCTGATGAATGTTCAGATGGGACCAAGATGCTAATGTTATTAGTGCCTCAAGAGTTGTAAGATCGCCTGGAAGAAAAATAAAAGCATCGGCATGATTAAGCATTTCAGTTATTCGTTCTTGCATACCTGAGACGACTAACTCTTCTCCAGTTAGTGAATGAGACAAACAACCCAAAAGTTTTAGGATTTGAAGGATGATGCCTAACACTTGGCTCCCTCTGACAAAAGCAGCTTCTTATACCATTTTAGATAACCCTCGGTCACTTCCTCCATACACCAAGTGCAATTTTCTCTCTACTATTTTTAGACCAAGATCTATGGCTGCCTCCATGAACTCTTTATGTTTACCATAATGAAACCCAGAAATGACACAAATGTTCTTGAATTGTTTACTAGAAGTAGCTGCCATTAAGATACTGTTAAAAAACAACTTGTGAGTGCTCAGTAAAAAAAAATTCGTATTTAAAGACCTTGGTGACAGTTGGTTACAACTGTATATGGGACATTATGTCAATTAACGTGTAAGGCACATGGCTCAAAAGTAAAAAAGAAAACAGTAAAAGAGAAAAAAACAAATGAAATTATTAAAAACAATAATATAAATAGTAAACTAATAGTGAAATAAAAGAACAGAAAGGTAAAATGATATTTACAGATAGTTGTGATTGTGGCTCACATCTTCCTCTGGTTTTACGTCCAGAAACGGTTTGAACGCCCTCTATGGGTCGAGGATAGGCTTCCCATCCAGTTTTCTTACAAATTGGCAAATAAGGTCTTTTATAGTCAGATTCCCGAGACTATAGTTTGCACATTCTTTCTGTTAAGCGAACTTTTGTCTCGATTAATCAACGGATGTCAGCAGGGATGTTATTCTTCATAAGTAATCGCATGCGTTCGGACCGAACTTTATAAATGGTGAGGAGAGCATTCTGAGGAAGTGAAGGAAATCACTTGTGAAGTTTTGCTAAGATCTCGTCTCTTTCCATGCCTTCATCTCAGAATATCAGTTATTATGGAAAACTGAAGTGACCGACTTGATTGTCACGGAGTACCGTTATCCGCCACTTGACCGGGGTTACAAACTTTAAATACACAAAGCAAACTAAAACACACGATAAGAAAATAAATTAAAACACATAAAACAAACTAAAATTGTCCTCTTATTGAATTTACCTCAATCTGCAATTGGATGTTGTAGACATCTTTCTCAATTTCTAGGAGTTGGTTTTCCAAATCCTCAACATGGGCTAGTAACTCTGGTGGTTGTAACTACCAGATACGATGTGTTTTACAAAATCGTATTTGATCTCTGAGATGAGATTGAATACGTCAAAACTGTCTAAAAATACTGAAGAGATACTTTTTAGTTGACATATTTGTGAGGAAAATGATAAAAAATAAAAGCTTAAAAGTTAAACAAACACATTTTCACAAACATAATTAAAAATAGAAAAGAAAACTTTAAATCATCGAAAGGAAACGAAAGGAAAAAATGTCAGGTCATTTCAGTGTTTTGTGTTGTTTTCTCTACATGGTTGGTATTCGTGATATGACTTTACTTTTCTGACCATTAACTTTAAAAATTACACTGTTTTTTGGATTCTTAAATTTAATGGCTCCATGTAGAAAAATAGGATGATCAGTAGATGGATCAGACCATTAAGAGCGTAACTTACTTAGAGAAATGTATCCTTGAGAATTGAACAAAAATACTTTCTGACAAATACTTTCTGACTTGGTGTGAAAGATTTTCTAATTCTCCGCTTGTCACAGAGGATTTTCATTCGCTTTCTGTAGTCTTTAGTATTTTTGTCGTTACGAATCTCCTCTGGTTTTACCAGTTGTATCCTTCTTTTTGAACCAAAAATGGGGTCAATGATGTCTGTGTTCTTTTATTTGTAATCAGGAGAGGATGAGATGATTTCTGACAATATTTTTTCTTCTTCTAAGAATGTAGAATTTAAAGGGTCGAGTGAAGGTTTGAGCTCAATTCCTGGTGGTGATTCTGATGATGAGATGAGATTTTCTTTCAATGGTGCCAATTGCTCTATCTTTGTCTTCCATTTATCAATGTCCATGCATGGTGATGAATCTAATAAGGCATGTATGATCAACCAATTCATTAATTAAATCCACATCTACAATTTCATCATCAATACTATGAGGTTGTTTGGTAATGTTGAAGATATTTAATTCCACAGTCATATTGTCAAATGACAACTGCATATTTCCAATCCTGTATTGAATGTGAGCATCGACAGTTGTCAAAAATGGACGACCTAAGATAATGGGGATGTGCTTCCTTGAATCCTGCACTGGTTAAGTGTCAATTACAATGAAATCAACAAGAAAATAAAACTTGTCTACCTGGATAAGCACATTCTCCACAATACCACGCGGTATTTTTGTGGACCGATCTGTAAGCTGTAACACCACTGGAGTTGGATGTAATTCACCCAATCCAAGTTTCACAAATACAGAGTAAGGCAACAGATTTACACTAACTCCTAAATCCAACAAAGCATTTTCAATTGTG
Source organism: Aegle marmelos (assembly GCA_030449875.1). Lineage (NCBI taxonomy): Eukaryota > Viridiplantae > Streptophyta > Magnoliopsida > Sapindales > Rutaceae > Aegle > Aegle marmelos. Next base: position 6,386,354 of record JASUUL010000022.1, on the reverse strand, counting down.
TGGTTCCCTATACTACATGAGATAGTTGGGGAGCTTAGATCTTTGTATTTTAGAGGCATTTTATGTTGGAGTATAGAACTAATATTTTCTATTAAAAAGGCCTTTTTCTTAACATAAATATTTCTCTTTTTAGTACAAAGGTCTTTAAGAAACTTGGCATATGATAACACTTGTTTTATGGCTTCAAGTAAAGGGATGTTAATACTTACCTGTTTGAAGATTTCAAAAATCTCACCTGTGGATTTTCCTTTCTTCCCTTTAGCTAACCTCTAAGGAAATTGAGCTTTAAGAACATATTCTCATGGGTTAGTTTCCTCTTTCTCCTCTGATGATGAGTCCTTAGCATTCACAGATACAATTTGAGTTGATTTTGGCATCTCCATTTTGTTGTCGACTTCTTTTCCTTTTCGTAACATCATCACTACTTTGACCTCTACATGCTACTGTGGCGAACTGGTACTTATCTCATGCACTCCCTTAAGGTTTGGCACTGGTTGACTTGGGAATTTACCTTTTTCAGCAGTCATTATTAGGGTTTGAACTGAAGAAGCAAGTTGGCCTATCATTTTCTCGAGATTAGAAATTAATTGGACTTGTGAGTTAAAGCCCGCTCTCATCTCATTTCGTAATTCATCAATGGTGCGGTTCTGCTGCTCGATCTTGGAGTTAGTAAGATTTTTGACATTTTGAAATGTATCTTCCCATAGTTTGGATTAAGAATGGTTTGGATTTTTGATTGTATGATCTAAATGGTGGTTGAGAGGCTTGAGAAATTTGAGGAATTGGTTACATCGGTGGAGGTGGAGTTGATGATCCATTTTGTTGAAATCCTTGAGACCATGAAAAATTAAGGTGGTCTCTCCATCCAGGGTTATATGTGTTGGAGTAAGGGTTGTAGTTTGGTAGTTTTCTCATGATACCTATGGCATTGGCTTGATCCGAATATGAGTCATGGTCATGTGGTTCTGTTGATTTAGCAGTTATCAAAGATACTATTTTTCAAGCAAGGCCTTCGATCATTTCTTTGACTTCTTTAATTCCTGAGCTTGACTCGCCAATGTTAACCTTATTCACTCCCTTAATTCTCTTGGTATTTCTGAGTGATCGACTCCGTTGTTGAGAATTATCTGATTGCCGTTGGAAAAATTCCCAAATCTCTGATGCGCTTTTGGACATTAACTCTCCTCCACTGGTTGCCATTAGCCATTCTTGCATATGTGGCAATAATCCCTCCAAAAAGTATTGGCATTGATGCCATTTCTCGTACCCATGATGTGGACACTTTAAAAGTAACCCATTAAATTGCTTCCATACTTTGAAAAACTGCTCGTCGTCTCTTTAAGTAAACTCTAAAATTTTCCTGCGAATAGCATTGGTTTTATGAACTGAGAAATATTTATTTAAAAATTTAGTTACCATTTATTCTCATGATGTAATGCTATTAGCAGGTAATGTATTAAACCATAAACGAGCTCTATCTTTTAATAAAAATGGGAATAATCTAAGTTTAACATCATCATCTGAAAAATTCTCATATTTAAAAATTTAACAAATAGCATAAAATCATTCAGATGATTATATGAGTCCTTATTTTCTAGGTCATAAAATATGGGGAGACAGTTTAGCACATTTGGGTACCTTATGCATGATGTGCTCAAATTAGCTAAAGGACTAAAATAATCCTTAAATGGCCTCTCTTGTGGTTCTGGTTGTTGATTTTACAAATTCATTTCAAATTTTTTTTGAGAAATAGTGTGTTTATGCGTGCGAAGTATTTTTTTTAATTCAAGGTCTAAAGGTTCAAGATTAGATGATAATGACCTTCGACCATGCATAAAAAGAATAAAATAAATAAAAATAAAACAAATAAAAATAAAGAGGAGAGAGAAATTACGATACTAATCTTGTGACGTTGTTACAATGAAAATACACTCAATAGCTATAGTAAAAAGAAATTACGTGGAATAAATATTAACTAAAATTAAAATAAATAACAAAGAAAGATAACAAGATAAATTAAAAAATTACAAAGAAAAATAACATGAAAATTAAATTATACAAATTTAAAGAAGAGAGAGAAATAAAATTCTAATATATTTTTTTTAGAAGAAGAAAAAAAATAAATTACAAAAAATAAATATTAAGGAAAAAAACTAATTCTACGAATTAAAATACTTACCTCCCCGGCAATGGTGCCAAAAACTTATTGTGCAAATTTTATTGAACTCGCAAGCGCACGAATCTATTGTAGAATAGATTAATAGTGACAAGTATCGATCACACGAGGAGGTTGATTTTAATTATGTGCAGAATTAATTTTCTTTTAATGGAAATAATTAAATTATGGTAATTTTATTCTAAATTATGAATTAAAATGGCGGGAATAATTAAGAATGAAATTGTTATAATAAAGCACTTGAGTATCCGGATCTGTATCAATATGCTCCATAGGCTAAATATTCCATATTAATGCCAATTAAATTATAAGGGGGGATTCCACACCTCATGAACCACGCTCAAATAAATATAGTGCCAAGGGCTTATTGTGCCAAATAATAATAACCTTGTACTAGGGTGCCGGTTTAACCAGGGCTATATCTAGACAAGACTATTATTATTTATCGACGAAAAGTCAAAACAACTACAAATATTATAGGGGAAGAGAAAGTAAATTTACCAAATTAAGCATATGGGACAACTAAGGTTTTCGACCATCCTGAGTCCAAATATGACGTCCGTTTTGTTGTCTGATCACTCGTTCATTGTGAAACGATCGTGATGCCCCTAAAATACATAAAACACATAATTATAATAAAATACATATAATTAAATAATAAAATACTTAAATAAATAAAAGTAGTAATGTTAGTGAGACTTAAAGTGTAAAATGAAGATTTTCTCCTTTATAAATATATACTTTCTAACATTCAACAACAGCCATGACAGAGAGAGAATAGCACACAAAAGGATAGTTGCTGAGATAAAGCTGCAATAGTTAGAGATGAAGAATAATGGCTGGCGTGCCAAGGGAAAGCAGATCGAGAGAGATAAGGAGAGAGAAAGTGTTGTGGAGGAAGAAAAGGAGAAAAAGACAAAGAACAGTGGCTTACACACTAGGGGAGAGCAGATCGAGAGAGATAAGGAAAGGTTTCAATGTTGTTGGAAAAAGAAAATGAGAGAGTATGTTGCTGTCGTGACCAGATCAAGAAAGATAAAGGAGACATATCCTCATTATCCTAGACCGACCTTTTTTTGTAACTGTCAATGCTCACAATCAATGTAGGACTGAAAATATATTATTCATTTGGTAATATGATTATAAAGCTAAATATTTTCAACATTGCCAAACAACCTCACAGTGCAGATGATGGAATTGTAAATGAGATTTAATTAATGAATTAATTGATCATACTTTTCTTTAAAACTTTAATAATGACTCTTTACTAACATGTTTAACTCACTTTGGTTTGCATTTTAATATTGACAAATCAATTGATGATGTTAATATCTTACTGGATTTATCTCTATGCATGAACATTGATAAATAAAGGACAAAGATAAAGTAATTAGTGTTGTGCAAATTTTAATGAACTCGCAAGCGCACGAATCTATTATAGAATATATTAATGGTGACGAGTGTCGATCCCACGAGGAGGTTGATTTTAATTATGTGCTGAATTAATTTTCTTTTAATGGGAACAATTAAATTATGATAACTTTATCCTAAATTGTGAATTAAAATGGCGGGAATAATTAATAATGAAACTTGTTATAATAAAGCACTTGGGTATCCGGATCCGCATCAACATGCTCCATGGGCTAAATATTCCATATTAATACCAATTAAATCATAAGGGGGGATTCCACACCTCATGAACCACTCTCCAATAAGTATGGTGCCAAGGGCTTATCGTGCCAAATAATAATAACCTTGTACTAGGGTGCCGGTTTAACTTAGGTTTAACAGAATTGACAAGACAAGACTATTATTATTTGTCGACGAAAAGTCAAAACAACCACAAATATTAAAGGAGAAGAGAAAGTAAATTTACCAAATTAAGCCCATGGAACATGTTGAGACTTCACCTTCAACCCAAGCTCAAAAGAAATTAGCTACTCATATTTTAACTAGGGATAAAAAGGGAATTTTATTAAAATACAAAGAAACTATAAGAAGGAGAAGGAATTTCAGAAATCTAAGTTTAGAAATGAATTCATGGGTGCCAAATTAGGGGGGAGAGCCCCCTTTTTATAGATACATTGAGTGAATCGTGACCATCGGATTAAAAACAATTCGGATGCTCAGGATTGCGCCACGTCATCGATCCAATCAACAAATAATCAAATCAACATTTGTACAGTAATACCGCCTGAATAGTAAATAATCCCATGTAAGCGCATGTACTGTACACCCGATTTCTACTCCACTGAGATGCTGCCACGTCATCGATCTACAGTACATAAGAAATTTAGTCCAATAAGATCGTGACACATCATCGGTCAACGCCACGTCATCGGTCAACGCCACATAAGCAGTTAATCCACATAATTCGTTCAATCAGATACTGCCACGTCATAGGTAGTTGCCACATCATCGGTCCGTATACATAAACAGTATCGTGAACATTATCGTGAACAGTACCGTATGTGTGAACAGTAACTTTTTCCTTTAATGCTCTTCTTAAGGTTTTCGACCGTCCTGAGTCCAAATATGACGTCCGTTTTGCTGTCTGATCACTCGTTTATTGTGAAACGATTATAATAACCCTAAAATACATAAAATACATAATTATAATAAAACACATATAATTAAATAACAAAATACTTAAATAAATAAAAGTAGCAATGTTAGTGAGATTTAAAGTGTAAAATGATGATTTTCTCCTTTATAAATATACACTTTCTAACAGTCAACAATTAGCACCATCAAGAAAAAACTAGAGGACATTTGTAATGATAAAAATGTTAAAGACTACAAAAAGTGAATGAAAATCTTTCATGACAAGTGGAGCATGAGAAAATCTTTCACACCAGGTTAGAAAGTATTTTTATTCAATTCTCAATAGCATGTTTCTCTAAGTAAGTTACACTCTTGATGATCTGATCTATTTACTATTCAAATTATTTTTTTATATGAAGTCATTAAATTTAAGAATCCAAGGAACAATGTAATTTTTAGCGTTAATGATTAAAAAAATAAAGTCATATCACAAATACCAACCATATAGAGAAAACGGTGCAATAAATACAAGTGATCCACTAAATTTGATATTTTTTCTATTTCATTTTTATGATTTAACTATTTGTCATTTTATCATTATTTTTGCTAAAGTGTATTTATTTAATAGTTGTAGTTACACTTATGATTTATGAGTACCTCAGTGAGATAAATTCGCTTCAACCACCTTAAGTAATTTCTATGTGTAAAGCATTTCCTAAAAGGCTTGATTCAATTTTTTCAATCACATCTAATTTGGGATCTGCAACCATCAAAGTTAATATCCTATGTTGAAAGTCTAAAAAGACAACTCTGGAAAATAGAAGGTGAAATCTATGAAACTCAACTAGAACTTGAGGCAAACTCATTAAAAGGACAATAATAAGTTAATATTTTTTTTATTGTGTGTTATTTTTTATTTACCTTTATGTGTGTTATGTTTTTGCTATATTTTTTTTCTTTTGTATATTTCAGTTTGTTATCCTAGTTAAGTAGTAAATAATGATACTCCGTGACAATTAATGTCGGTTACTTTAGTTTTTCATAATAACTAATATTCTGAATTGAAGACATAAACATAAATGCGATTTTAGCAAAGCTTCACAAGTGATTTCCTTTACTTCCTCAGAATACCCTCTTTACCATCTGTAAAGCTCGGTCCAAACACATGTGATTGCTTATAAAAAATAACATCCCTACTAATATCTAATGGATAATTGAAGTCAAAGTGCGATTGGCAGGTGAGTTGCCTCTCAAATTTATTACACACATGCCTGGTTGTAGTAAAGAAAATTACTCAAAAAAATAAAGAGCTTGAAAGCTCTCTAATATTTATCATAAATGTACGAGAATGAGATGCGATCAAAATTCATGTTCTTTAGTAATGACGTCTGATAACAGAAAAGACAAGATTCAATTTATTAGAGAGGGCTTGAATAAAGAGTTATTAAATGACATCATTTTGTCTCTTGAAATGCACCCAATAGATACGTACAAAATGCAATACTCCAGTTATAGTCATTATTCCAAAAATAATGTGCACAATATAGTCTTAAAAATATGATTATAAATGACCCTATTTGTCAGTTTGTAAGAAAATTAGATGGAAAATCTATCCTCGACCCATAGAGAGTGTTCAAGCCGTTTCTAGACATAAAATCAGAGGAAGATGTAAGTCATAATCACAACTACTTATAAATATCATTTTAGTTCAATGATTGTTTTATTTCACTGTTTTTTGATCATTTATATTTTTATCTTTAATAATGTCATATTATCATTATTTATTTTCTTTTTTACTATTTTTTACTCTCGAACTATGTATTTCATGCGTTATTTGACATAAACATGCTACCTTATTTATAGCTGTGAACCATTATCACCAAGATCATTAAATATGACTTTTTTTAAGGCACTCATAAATTATTTTTGAGAAGTATCCAATAACAGCTACTCTCAATAACCAAATCAAGAATACTTGTGTACCCTCTAGATTTAACTACGAAAAATACAAAGAATTTATTGAGGTAACCTTAGATCTTAATCAAAGTATAGCAGTACAAAAACTACACTTTATTTATAAAGGAAGTAAATGAGGGTTATCAGAAGAAGCTGCTTATATAAAAAAAAGCCAAGTGTTAGGTATCATCCTAACAATCCTGAAACATTTGGGCTGCTTGTCTGATTCACCAATTAGAGAAGAATTAGTCGTCTCAGACATGCAAGAGAAAATAACTAAAATGTTAAATCATGTTGATACTTTTATTTTTCTACCAGAAGATCTTGCAACTCTAAAGGCACTAATCATATGTAATAAAAAACTATTTCATCATTCCACAGTGAAACAAATTTTTATTTGTGCTTATATTATTAATAAGTTACTTGATCTATTACAAGCTTATAGACTAAAGTCACATCCAAGAACCTTAGTGTTGGAGTAACAAACTAATGATGATAGCAGTAGTCACAATAAAAAGTATAAATTACATTTAACTCTTCGCTTGTAAATTTTTTTTTTTTTATGTTGCAGCACCTAAGTGATATCTTCAAATATCTATTTCTTTCTTTTAAAACATTGAGGATAATATTTTATTCTAATTAGAGGAAGTAATAATTGATAATTGTAGAATGTCTCAATTTTAGTGAAGTTTTTACTAATTTTTGTTGTATAAATTAACTATAGTTAATTTTTTTTGTCGAAGATGGTTGAATATAGAGTGTAATGACTCTAGAAATCCTCTTCCTAGTTTCTTTTTTCAAAAAAATATTCAGACATTTTCTTATTATTAACCTTTATTTTAAATGTGATCTTTTTAATTTTTTTCTAACTTCTCCTTTATAAATATACACTTTTAAATTTTTGAGTTAAAAATAACTTAATATAGAGTGTAGTGATTTTAGAAAGCATCTTCTTATTTTTTAAAAAAATACAAAAATTTTTACGATCTTTTTTACACGATGACTTTTAAATTTTAGTATTTGTATTATCTTTAGTCTTAAATTATGTTACACTGTGTTTGCTACTTTACATGTTGATGTCAGAGATAAAAAATATAAGTTGTTTGAAGGAATATACATGTCAAAATAAATTTTAAGTGAGTTCTTGAACCTATTATTTTTCTTAGAGAGTAACCATTTTTGTTCATTCTTTATACAGTTTAGCAATTTATTATTTTATACACGATCTCTAAATTTCTTTTGAGTCAACATTCTAAAAAAATAAAAAATATATATGTGTTGCTACATCTGAATATCCATTTAACTAGTAGATATAGAAGATTATTTAGGGTCTTAAGAGATGATAAAAATGTCATATTTGACCCGTTTGAGCCTTTCGGGTCATTCCTTTTTTAAAATATCTTTAGTTAACCCTTTTGAGCCTTTAAAAAAAATTATTCTTTTTTTTTGTTAACTTATCATCTTTATCCAACTTTGATCTGAAATATTACTTGATGTCACACAAATTTTATCACCCGTTCATGTTTGAAAAAAATGTAAATAATTATTTTGTTCAAGAAAGTTGTGCCAAAAAAAAGAGAAAAAGAGAAAGAATAAAAATATAAATGTATGTTTATGTACATTAGCTCAAAATAAAATAAAAGTTATATGTATCTTGTAATTTAAAAAAATTACTTTTTCTCAAACATACATTTTATTTTTCCTTAATTCCTCTCCTTTATCCGCCATGTCTTTGGCCTACGTTACATCCTAATAAAAGTTCTTCTTAATTTTAAGGAACTATAGTTTGAAAAAAAAACTAGTTATATAGACTGTAAAGATGTAGTGATGCATAAAAAAAGAATATAAAAAATAATAAATAAATACATTGGTCTGAGAGTATGTGATATTATTTCTAAGTTGTGAGTATATTTATTTCATCTTAATGAGAGTGTGTGATATTACTTTATTATTTTCTCTCAATTTACTATTTATGCGAGTGGCTATTGTTATTAGCTTTAATTTCTTTATAAGAGTGTCACTACTGGTGAAATTTTAAAGCATTGATATGTCATTCTTGAAAATAGGTTAATTACAATAACTATGACAAAGTCTACTGAATTGATTCATTTAGATAGTTGATTTGGGAGTGATATTTTCTAAAGCTTAGAGATGATGCTTATACTTTTATTTGATTATTATCATAAATTTGATTAAATAAATACGATTGTTTACCAAAAAAAAAAGAATTTTAAATTTGAATTTGTTTTCACTTAATTTACTAGAAAATATATATTTATAAAGGAGAAAATCATCATTTTACATTTCAAGTTCTATTAAGTTTTTTATTTTTATGTATTCAACTCTCTTGTGATTTTAATTATGTGTGGTTTATTATAATTAAGTATTTTATGTATTTTAAAGGTAATATAGTCATTTCATAATAAATAAGATATTGACTGACAAAACGAACAGTAAAAAATATTATGATGAGTATAAAAATATAAATGTTACTATTTACATGTACGGCACTGTTCATAATACTGTTCATGACACTATTCATAAATATTGTATGATGACGTGACATCGATCAATGATGTGGCAGCATTTAATTGGAGTAATGATGTGGCATTGATTGATTATGCGTCATTGACTGATGATGTGGTATTGACTGATGAGGTGTCACAATCTTATTACATTAAAATATTTATGTCATGTTGATCGAAAATGTGGCAATATGTTAATGGATCAAAAAAACATATATAAGGTACATGTATATGCACAAGATAATAGCCTTAATGATGTGTTCAATCTAATTAAACTTTGTCACGTGGCCCAATTCTATGCGTCTAAATTATTTTAATCCGATGGTTATGATTTACTCGCTATATCTATAAAAAAAAAGACTATTTCCCTTTAATTTGACACCTTAAGTTCATTTTTGAGTTCCAATTTCTCTAATTCATTCTCCATCTTGTATTTTCTATGTATTTTAATAAAATTTTTATTTTACTCCTAATTTAAATATGAGTAGCTAATTTTCTTTCAAGCTTGAGTTGAAGATGAAGTCTCAACATATTCCATGGGCTTATTTTGGTAAATTTATTGTCTCTTCCCTTTTAATTTTTGTGGATATTTTGACTTTTCATTGACAAACAGTAATAATACAGTTATTATTATTTGACACGATAAGTCCTTAGTATCATATTAATTAGAGCGTAGTTTATGAAGAATGGACATCTCCTTTATAATTTAATTGATACTAATAAGGAATATTAAGCCCTGATATATGTTGATACGGATCCATATACCCAAAGCACCTCATTATAATAGCTGTCAATTTAATTCATTTCTATCATTCCAACTTTAATTTTAAAATAGATTAAATTCTTTCAACATAATTTCAATCACCCACTTAAAAAATTAATTCAACACATAATTAAAATCTGACTCCTCGTGGGATCGACACTTATCACCATTAATATATTTTACAATAAATTCGTGCATTTACGAATTTAATAACATACTAAGTGGACGAAACTCTTCTCTCTCTATTTGCCTATAAATAAAGGAGAAGTTAAAGGCAAAGGGATGGACAATTTTCTCTCCTCCTCTCTCTTTCTCCTTGCTAAATATCTCTCTCAAGCATTCTATATATATATTTCTATCTTTACCTTGAGGGTTTCACCAATGAACTCCACCAGCAACTTAGACCATGTTGGTTTTATAGACGTTGTCACTTGGTTCTAAGGTGAACTTGATGTTCGATGAAGACTTTAACCATCTCTTTCATTATTCTCTTCATGTACTTCTCTCATTAAATTATTTGTATTCTTAATGTAGTGAAAATTTTGAGTTATTTAAGTTTTTGTAAGGATCTTTTGCCTTCCTCACAACAATATGAAATCATGAATGTTGCCAAGTCTTTGCGGCCATATGATCAACAATACTATTACTAATAGAAATGTCGCACAAAATCAATAAAAGTTCGAGAAAATAATATTTTTTGCATAGAATAATTTGCAAATACCATTTTACAATGATAGTTTAGCAATGGCATTTTTTAGTATGTGTATCAACCTTGTACAAGTATCCTTTTTTTAAAAGTTAGTGCTATGTACACAAAATGATGCAAATATCACTCCTGTAGAGTTCATTAGAGCTCGGATCAAAAGAGTCTTTTAATTCATAATTCTAACTTGCATGAATAGGTCCTATAATATTTTTCGCTTTTACTAACTATCAATTTTTGTAAAACGTCTTTACTCCTTAACATCGCAAGTTTAACAGAAAAAGACATACTACCCACAATATAATTACTTCTTTTTGTTGAAGTTTTGAAATCAACGACAACAAGGTGACAACAAAAGAATTTGGATACAATGCTACTCGTTGGAGTTATTCGAACCAAACTCATTGATTCAAATAAGTTTAAACCGATCCAAACCCAAACCATCGGGCAACTAATATTATTTCATTCCTTTTTTTCATGTTGTGAAGACTACAACAGTCAACAGAATCGTGAACCAACCAAATATTGTGTTTGAATGAGCTGATCTTAAACTTGTAATTTCGAACCAACACAAATCTTATTTCTGTTTAGACATTTTTTCCCCCACTCCCACTTTAGAGTATGATTAATCAATTTGCATGCCCAAAAGTGGCTCGAACAAATGTAGGGCTAACAAAGCGCAAAATCGACATACAGCGTTCAGATAAATATTTGCATGCATTGGTCCACTTCATACCTTTTATGGCTATAACCACTAGAAAGATTACGTCTGTAACGCTCCCCTCTCATGGATAAGGATAAGAAGGTCATTTCCTAGCGCCAATAGAGAAAAATAAAAAATCAAAACCCGGGGGCCGGCATCCCACATCTAGAATCTGGATTACGGTCAGCATCTCAGCACTCACGATGAAACTCCCTCGAGATTTTTTTTTTCTTTTTAATTTTTTGGGTTATTTTGTTTTTATATAATATAATAAATGAATATACCACAAAAAAATATCTTGAGGTTCCCGATTAGTGCCGGAGATATTTTCACTTTCTTTTCTCCAGATATCTACCAGCGCGCGTACCTAAAAACTTGCCTACTCGCTTTAAAACCACACGAATATGTGCTTCAGATTATAAAAGTGCACGCGGGGCCACGAGCTGTGGCTTTGCTTAACACTCCCATGTGTCACTTACGCTGTCGTGCAAATATTGGGAATTAAATAAAGTTATTAGAATTTTTAGCAAAAAGATAAGTTAAAATAAACCATCATTAAATTTATTTTTTATTTTTTTGATGTATTTTCATCCAATAATATCTAATATTACAAATAAAGAGTGGTTTCTATTGACGTATATCTTAATATATAAAAGTAACTAATTACATTCAATACTTAAATTTATTTAAAATTTTTATAAGGTAAGAATACAACGAATCTTTTATTATTTGAGTAATGTCTTCAGTAAAAAAAAATATATATGACACATTTAATTTTTTATTATTATTTTGTGAAATTATCATTCAACAAATAGTATTTTCATTTAGGTTTATAGTTTGTAGAAAATATTTTTTAGAAAACATTTATGAATATTGATTAACTATTACCTTTATCTATAAACTTGTATCATCATGATCAAGCATTATTCAAATATCAAATTTTAAATTTAAAAAAAATATAAGGTTATTATTAATAATTATTAAATAAACTATAAAATTAAATTATAACCATATGACATAAAATTATCAAAACTTAAGTTTAACTCTCAGTAATATATAAAATCTAAGTTTATTGGCAACTTATATATAATACGTTATTGTAGAACATAAAAAACGAAATAACTGTTAATAACATGAGTAATAATATAATTATAAATATTTGTATAAATTTATTTTATATAAATTAATATAAAATAATTTAATTAGTTATATTAAATATTTCTTAATTTATATATTTTATTTTTGTTATTTTATATTTTTATTAAATTAATGAGTTAATATTAAATTAATTTATATAAAATAAATTTTTATAAAAATTTATGATTGTATTCTCACTCTAATAACATTTCAATTGCTCGACAACATTTAAAATTAATTGCTCGGCAACATTTAAAAATGTCAAAAATAGGGAACTTGACATTATATAGTGAGTATTGTTTTTCTTTATTCTCTGTAAAATTTTATCTAAAATTAAATTAAAAAAATGAATGAAGCGAGTATGACTCAAACTCTCTCATCGCAAGTACTTTGGCAGAGAAGCCATTCTCAAAAAATAAAAATAAAATAAAAAGAAAGAAAGAGAAGCCCAGATGCCAACCGCGTGCTCTTTGGGCACCCTCCGTATATATATATATATATATATATATATATATATACACACACAAGAGTGCTCAATGAAAACACCAACAAAGAAAACCAATACAACGAGCTCTTTAATTAGTTTCAGAAGCACTTCCAAGCGAAAAGCAAAGCCGGTTTTCAGGTGAATAGCCAAAACCCCAAACAAGGTGGTGATAATCCCCTGCGAAACGAAAGAAAAAAATATTAAATTGATATTAATATTAAATTAATGGACACAACAAATAGAAGCAGCAGCTTTTCAGGGCCGTGGACGAACGAGAAGCACTTGCACTACTTGAACGCAATGGAGGATGCGTTTGTTCATACAATGCTTGATAACAAACGTCGTCTTCTCCGTCTCAACCGTTACTTGCCTGATACCTCCGACTCAACCCTAGATTTGAATACTCACCCAACCAAAAAGCAAGCCACCACCTCACCCTCTTCAGGTATTATAATATATTATCTTGATTCACTTATCACCTGTTGTTATATATTCGAATGGGTGCAGTTCAATGTTTTCCTGCTGTCGTTATGCTCTCTTGTCTACATTTTTTATAGAATCCAACTCCTTTTTTAAATCTTTAATGACGTTTTAACATGGTATCTGAGACAGGATTGAGGTTTTTCAATTTATTTTACCTCTTAAAAATTAGGGCTTCATTTGCTTGGTTATTTAGATTTCGGATGATTCCAGTATATACTCGTTTTGTTAAATTATTGTCATCATGTTTGAATTAAGTGTTATGTTGAGAAAAAATCATACCGTTTAAGTTGATGATTTGTTGGGGGTAATTAAGAGTTTAATTATCGATGTTTGCAAGTTTATTTCGTTTACATAATATCATCAATTTAATGAAGCGGGGTTTTACTTGGTTTGTTTAGACCTTTCGCATGAGCATTATCTTTAGGTTAAATGCCTGAAAATTGGCATTTTGAGACATCTGATTTGTGCTTGTTACGAAAGCCAGGTAAAATTTGACTTAAAAGGAGTAATAATGGATGCCATCAACTTAATGTGAAACTGTCCTCTCAAAAAGGAAAAAAACTTAACGTGAAACTGTGGTAATTAAACATGCCGTCCAAACAGGACCTGAAGGACACGAAAGGTCACGAATATGCCTCAAGATATTTGTGTGCCATGTAATCCCATTTTGTTGTTCCTTTTTTGTGTCTTCATACGCTTTATTGCAATCTTTTTAACTCTTTTTTTTTTTTTAACAATCATTTTATATTATTGTTACATTGTTCTCATCTCAGACTTTTGGTTATGGGCAGTTGGTCATAAAAGTGGAGTGGACAGCAGAGCGGACAAGAGATTGACTAGAAGAAGACGCTCAAACCGACCCTACACTTCGTCAGATGATCAGGTTTGGTACACAAATATCATAAATTTGTTTTGCTGTAAAATAGACGGTTACTATAGAATGCATTTGTGGGTGAGGATCAAAGGAGGCAAATGTGGTCGCCCATTACAAGGCTTGTAACTTGATTTTTACCCTCTAATCTTGATCGTGTCAAGCAAAACATTCATCTAGGCGTAAGTTCGAGTCCTACATTTTTATCCGACTTTTTAATATAGAATTGATATCTCCCTAAATACATGGAATAAATGTCAAGTTGTTGTTCAATAAATTTTTAAAGTGTGCTAAAAATGTACGTGTCTAACCTCTCAGTAGAATTCAAATACATATGTATATTGTAAAAATTAAAAAAATAAATAAATTGATGAATGAAAATGAGTTCATTTTTAATTTAATTTTATCATTTTATACTTATTGTTGACTCCGGATATATTTGTGAAACTACTGAAGACTTCTTTACACAGGTGGTCCCACAGATTGGAAAGTAGAAGAGGTTATAAAGACGAAAGTGACCCTTCTGCTGCTTCCACCTACCGAAAGAGAATATGGGATAAAAATTCTTCTTGCATTAGGGTTTTTACTCATGTAATAAAATTTATTATCATTCTTTTTGCTTTTCTTTTTCTTTTTAAGTTTGGTATACTTGATCTGATAATGTACCATACGCATTTTGTAGTGAAATCTGTTCATTAATTAACTTGACTATTTACTCAAAAGTCGATATCCATTGAATGATTTAGACAAGGCCCTGTCTGAGCATGCTACGTATGTAAATGACCTAAAACAATTAGTTGTGTGTTTCGAATCATATACTAGCCATGCTTGTGCAAGCTTTGTTAATTAGCTACTATCCCCTGTGATCATGATTAAGACGCAATTCTTGATTTATAAGCTATGTGAATCGGCTTTTGATAGCTGCTTGTTCGTCCATTGAAGATATTTTATAAGTTCTGTATATTAAAAGATCACAAGATGCGATGGCAGAAAGAGTATGGTCTTGGAATATTACAGATAAAGATGGATATCATATTTCAGTCTTGACCTCCTAGCCAAACCTTATCTTTTGAACTTTAATGATAGGAGCTGACAGCTTAATATATCTTATCATAAAACAATGCTGACCCAATTACCCTTTTAATATCTTCTAAAATAGCAGTAATGCAGGTGACTACTGCATGCAAATTTTTTCGAGGTAAGTGGGCAGAATGGGGAGAAAATAAAATGAAGTACAAGTATATGTGTAAAATTCTAAGTGATTTAATTTAAATATCTGCAATAGGAAATGACGGATCATGTGGTCAAAAGTGATTGATTCCTAATGATATTTTGAGAATATTTCTTTCGTATTATTATTGTTGAGGTAAAGAAACACGGACAAGCTCTAGAGCAATGTAAAGTTTTATGTATTTTTGTCTTCCACTCATCAAAATGTACTGCAGTCATATACGCAGACGCGTGAGTTTATTGTAGATATTTCTGAAGATATTATTCGATGAACTCTTTACTAAAAGCCATTAGTGGGTGGGGCACCAAACTGAATGGATAGCTCAACCATAATAAGGATCCTCCACTTTTTGATATTTCAATTCACAGGTAGATTTTATATGTGTATAATGTGTACGTTCGTGATGATTATGGGACAAGCTTACATACTACCATTTAGGGCGCTATTTTCAAGTTTATATTTACTAGGTATGAACACGTTACATGGTCTTCGAGATGATTTGGTGATTTTATTCAAATTTTTTGAAAACGCATTATAAATTCAACGGAGTGAAATGAGTTGTCTGTTCTGTCTAAGTTTATGTGACAAATCTTAATGTAACTAAATTCTCTCTTAGTTTATATTTCTCTTTAGCAAAATACACAAAGGAGAATGTCTCTTTAGCAAAATACACAAAGGAGAATGTTAAGAGAAACTTATGAAGTCAAGTGAACAATCACTCGTATTAATCTGTTTAGGAATATATTTTTAGTCCAAGATGGAAGTAGGAGGATCTAGATCGCTTCCTTTATTGAGACACCAGAGTACATATCTGCAGTCAATGGTCCAACTAGCTTGCAGCCGTTGTACCCCATTTTTTGCCTATCTATAAGCTCTGTGAGCATGCTTTTGTAATTACTTAGTTACTACTTATTAACGCTTCAGCCCCTTCTGTTTCCTAAAACATTAGAAAAGGTTAAGTTCAAAATTTTTACACATAAGTCTGTTAAAAATATTTTATTATCTTTATATCTGGTAATTTGGTAATGAATATATTTAAATATTAAAAACATGCATGGATTATTTTATTTTGCTGAAATTCTGTTCACACCTATTTACTTAAAAGCCGATTACAAAAGTACCCATTCTTCAATTTAATTTTTGCTAAATAAAATATCCATTTAATATTTTAGCATTTAAGACAATATTAATTATAAGAAGTATTGGTGCAAACTCGTCCCAACTTACTAAGTGAAAATTCCAATCGAGAATGCCTCTTTAGGATTGAAATTCCTCTTTGTTAGATTTGATGATGATAACTCTACCCTTTGGGTTGATCTCAATGGGCCTTTAGATCTCCTCCTTTGAGTTTGCATCCTTAGCAAACGAGTATGTGCTCTTATCTAATGATATTTTACAAATATAAAAAAAGGATTAGAGAGCCACTTTTACTAGCGTAAACCCTCCAACAATCAAGCTAGTCACCAATCTTTGAAAATATAAGTTTAGAAAGAGAAATAAAAGAGAGAAAGCCAACACTTCCCTCTTGAGTCAATTTTTCTCTCACCTTTTAGTGAGAATAAGGGGAATTTTTATAAGAGAAATTGATTTGTCTTGCGTCCTACTTACTTTGATGACAACAGTATCATTATTCTTATGACATTTAGCAACACTTGTCTTTTTATACCCATATTGATTGATATAAAGATATGCAAGCTTGTCTAACGATTAATGAAAAAGTATTTTATTTTTAAGATATTTTCACTAAGACTTTTGAATTACAGAAACATTAGGAATTTAAAAGGTTTGTCCTACATAGTTTATCTTAAGATAGGAGCATAGGTCCTTGCCACCTTTTGAGCTTTGAAGCCTTGCCACCTACGTGATTTATTATAGGTGGTTTAGCTTAAGATAGTAGTCTAGGACTTTAGATACTTTTTGAGCTTTCAAACCTTATTATCTAATTGATTTATCTTGAGTGATTTGTCTTAGGATAGAAGCCTAGGACTTGTGCATTTTTTGGGATTTGAAACCTTGCCACCAAGGTGATTTATCCTAAGTGGTTTGTCTTAGGTAATAGCCTAAGACCTTGACTCCTTTTGGATTTTGATGCCTTGCTACTTTGGTGATTTATTCTAGGTGATTTGTTTATTTCTTCATGGGCTTTATAAGGGACTAAATTTATTTGAACCCTAATTGGACCTACCCTAGTTTTGGTCGAACAAGGATAAATAATTATTTTAATTAAATAAACCAAACTTAACTTTTATTTATATACATTTGCTTAACATCAAATGACCTTATGACTCTCATCTCTCTCATACTTTTATTTAAAATTTTTATTTTCTAAATCACACAAAATTTTAGAGATCTTAATATGCTTAATTCATTACAAAACTAGGGCACTATGGTGCCAACTATAATTTCAGTAGAACATATAATAGTTTATTTGAATGAAATTAACATTTATGCTTCATGATTTAGTTGATCGGCAGTCTTTTTTATCATTCATGGTGTCTATATTTAAATTTTTATAATATTAATGTGAAAAATGAAACCATTTTAGTTGTGAGATATTGGCAAAAAGAGGTTAAGGGCCTATTTAATACGTAGGATGGAATAGGATGGAATGTGATGAAATATAATTGTATTTACTATTATCTCATGTTTAGTGATTGAACTAGATTGGACTACAATAATGTTATCCTATGTTTAGTTTAACACAAGATTGGATAAAGTTTTATATAAATTTTAACATTATTAAAATAAAATTAAATTTCATTATAAAGTTTGTAAATAATATTTTTAAAATAATAAATTTATATATGTAAATTTGAAATTATGAAAAATTACCTAAACCTTATTACATATATGAAGCTGAGATAATATTTTAAAAATATTATCTTAGTTATTCATTTAATGTGGAAACAAACAAATTGTGTAATATATATTTTTTACTTAAATTTAAATTTGTCAAAAATGAATAATAATTTAAATTAATAGATTACAAGGGAATTACCTTTCCCGAAAAAAAAAAGATTAACTAACTTTTAGGACTTCTAACATAACCCTTTTATCTTGTGTTGTTAACTTAAGATTAACTTTTAGTCTAAAAAATTTATGCTAGGTATCCCTTCAAGATAAAAATCATCATTATCATATCATAATTTAGTCAATTTAGACTGTCTAATTCTTAGTTTACTTATTCATGCGAAACATTATATTGAGACTAAATTTTAGTAAAATAAGCTTATTCCACCACTTTTACAACATTTTGCAATCCCTAATTATTTAGATTTTGTATAGAAAGCAAGACACTATCTCTTTCTTATGAGAATGGCAAAGCCAAAAAAAAAAACATAAAAGCAACATATTTCCTTTAAAAGAACAAAAGCATTATTTTTCTGGGTTTATGTATTCAACAAATTAATCTAATTTATGTGATTAGGAGACTCTCTATTTTTTGATATTTTGAAAGTATTTTATGTTTAATAATGAATAAATTGAGATTTAAAGTAGGACAAAATGATTAAGAAGAAGAAAAAGAGAATAATCTTTCTAGAAATTTTAAAATTATTATATTTTAGTTAGTGCTTATTATATGAAATTATTGAAACTCATAGTTTTTATTATTTACAAAGAACAATAGCGATTACTGAAGAAAATGCCAAATAAATATTTAGATTTTTAAAATTATTATACTTTTGTTGGGACTTATTATCTGAAACTTTTGAAACTTATAGTTTTTATTATTTACAAAAAAAAGCAGGGACCGCACTTTTTGAGCTTTGAAACCTAGATTGCATTTACTAGAGTTTTCAAAATGGTCAAAATTGTGTTCTTCAATAATCATATGTATTTTTATGTTGAGATATGTTATTGA
The DNA here is from genome assembly GCA_030449875.1 of Aegle marmelos. Classification (NCBI taxonomy): domain Eukaryota; kingdom Viridiplantae; phylum Streptophyta; class Magnoliopsida; order Sapindales; family Rutaceae; genus Aegle; species Aegle marmelos. The sequence continues at coordinate 6,366,913 of JASUUL010000022.1, read as the reverse complement.
GATACTTTTAGGTTTTAGCTAGCATGAATTTGTCTCTGTGGAAAAAATTTCATAGCTACCGAGTAAACTGATCATTGTTTCCGTAGGAAGCAATCAACATTGTGTGAGTAATTATTAGAACATGCTGCAAATTAAAAAAGCTATCCGATCTATGATTGTTTCTCTGTTATGAATGCATGTAGGAACTTTAATTTAAAAAAAAAAAAGTCATCCAATCAATTCTCTCCCAAAAAAAAAAAAAATGAATGAATGTGGTGCCTTAAGCTGCACTCAATTGTGAATCCCGATCCAAACTTGGTGATTCAATACAAAATAATTCTCGATGCATCTCTATACAAGGTATTTTGAACTTTTCGTTTTTTATTTTTCTTGTTTTTTTTAAAATAATAATAGCAATTCAATACTTGCATTAATAATAGAACAAAACTTCTATGAAAGAAAGATGAGTTTCTTGTGGAGGACCGAACTCGTTTCGTACACAATTTGAGGATCAATGAATTTGGGCCGATTATTGAAATCCACAATCAGCTGAGAGGACCCAGAAACAAATCCAAAAATTCCAAAGCCCGTTCACCCAAATAAATACCAAATAAATACGTAAAAAAAGATCTACGAAACGAAAATCATTTCTAAAACAACCTGTAACAGTTTCTTGCTCAATCAATCAAATATTCAAAACGAACGAACACGAACGGAAAAGCAAAAATGACGTTCCCAGTCTTTGAAACATACAAGAATTTAATCCTACAAGCGATGCTCTCAATATCTCTCACTTTACTCCTCACATATCTGAAAATACCAATCATTTTCTTACAAGGCCTTCACACTTACATCCAGCCTGAGAATCTTGGTTACAACAACAACAACAACAACGGCGGCAATCAAAATGGTCTCAGAGCTGCAATTCGCAGACCCTCGAGCTATAGCCTTGATGGGTATCAGTCTTTGTCCTCTAAAACAAACGCCGAGCTCCAAAAGAGGATTAAATCCAAAGAAAAATTTGAGTTTGATGAAAGTAAAGCTCAGATCTTTAGGCTGAAACTTGATGAGTCTCATCTTCAATCACGGGTGTACTTCAACGGGTATTTTAATTCGTTCGTTTACTCCTTTGTGGCCTTTTCTTGTTTGCTGTTTTACACTTACTTGGATAGAGATGAAGAAAATGCGATTTCTGCTAATGGGGTTTTAGTTGTGGTCGTTTTTGTATTTTTTAGTTTATGCAAAGTGTTTACTTTGTTGGTTAAGACATCGTTTGAGAAATCTGCATCGAAGAGGTCGGAGAGGCAACTGAGTTTGGTTTTTGGTGTGTTGGGGTTTGTTTTTGGACTTATGATTTGTTCCGGGGTTGTTAACAAAGTTTTGGACTTTGATTTTGATTCATTAGATGGGTTTGCAAGGATTCTGGTAGCTGTTTTGATGGGTTGCACCGCGGGTTTTTTATACATGCCTGCAGGAAAGAGTGCCCGGTCGTTTTGGCTTGGGACTGATCAGCTTCGAAGCAACTTGCCTATGGTTTTTTGTGGATGGTTTGGTAGAATGATTTTATACACAAATTATTTGTTGATTGTTTCTACAGCCTTGCTTTGGATTAATCCGTTGACAGACATTCTTGTCAACAAGAATATTGGTGTTGATAGAGGAGCAAAAGGAATTAGTAGCCACAGAGATGCTGCTAATTTGGTTGGGAATGTTGGTTTGTCGCAGGAGGATTTTGCCAAGCTTAGGCTTTGGTGCTTGTTGCTTTCAGGTGTCATTCAACTTGTGGCCCTTCGTCCAAACTTGCAAATGTATTTGAACGAAGCAATGCTGTCTTGGTACCAAAGGTTGCATGCAAGCAAGGTGCCGGATTTGGATTTTAGTAGGGCTAAGGTTTTTCTCTACAATCACTACTTGTGTCTTGTAGTTTTACAGTTCTTTGCACCAGCAATCCTGGTACTTCTCTTTCTTGGCTTGTCTCAAGTTGATGGTAACTCATTTACAAATTTCAAATTGGTATGTGGCTTTCTGCCTTGCTCTGCTCTTATCAAAGAAGTAGCTTTATTAATGGCTTGGTGGGTTGTTTTTGTTTCGGCTGTGTACACTTCAGCGATCCTTATTTTGTATCGCCATGGCAGTTTGTATATTTCATAATGACGTGAATTTTCTTGTGTTTATCTTCAACTTTTGGATATTGACTAGTTTGTCAAAATTTTGAGGAAGAGTGCTGTGCTTGTATCAGACATTACTATTGTTGATTGATTCACTGCAAACTATAGGGCAACAAAATCTTTTCTTGGATATATTGGCCCTCTTCCTTATTTTAGTTTGTTATGCACATAGATTTTTACCTGGATACCGGCAGAAACAGACACCTGATTAGAGCTGGCAGATGTTCATTTGCAGCATTTAATATTATGCTATGGAAGAATTAACCTGGTCGACTTCTCAAATTCTAGTGTTTGTGTTTATTGGCGAAAAGTTATATTGTCATTTGAAGATGAATTCTTGTAGTTGTCAGTCATAAAGAGTATGAAGGTAAACATAATATGGGTCATAATTAGTTGTTTAATGGTAAGGAACTATTGCTGTTTAGAGATACCATTATTGTGATTGATAGATATCTCTTCAGTTTTTGGGGTTGTGAGCATGTGCTACCTAGTGATACAGTGCTAACTTCACGCAAAAACTGTTCTATGTAGAATCTGCATTGAATATCATGTACATGATCTGATGAAAGTTTGATTTTTTAATGACAAGTGCGAAGTATAAGAATGCTTTTGGCTTTTGTTACTTTAGAAGTGATGTTGAGGTTTGAGATCATTTCACATCACTTTCATATTATGAGAATTTGGCAATGGCATCAATACATGAAGTTGCAGAAAAAGGTTGTTAATATCCTACTATCATTTTGAGGACTTTCCCTTTGATACCACAGCAAGTTAAAGTTATCTGATGAGATGAATCATTTTCGTCTGCTGTGGTGATGGTTCTCTTGTTGGCCAGAACATATATGAGGTCATATCCGACATTCTTATGCCAAGGCATCAAACAATTCTGCAGGTAAAAGGATTAAGCAAAGGTCCTTTTCAGGTATTTGGTATGAGGCTTCCCAGATTCCAGTTTGTAAATCTTGCTTGGAAGTAGTTAACTGCCCTTTTGTTATTGCATCATACTGAGTTGTCATCAATTCTTTTGTTGTCAGCATTCTTCACTTTTTCTTATGTTCATCTTGCGGCTTACTTTTTAATAAATCGCCTAGTGAATTTTATTACTTGACATGACTTAACTTGAGAGGCAGAGCTTAAATTTTTACACTTGCACCAGAAATGCATTTCCAAGTGCAACTACATTTCTTTCTTTCTTTCTTTTTTTTTTAATTGTTAAGGAATAATAAGATCACAAATTCAAGTGGGCAAATTTGTGATTGGCAATGCTATGGAGATCCTGTTTCGTATTGAGGTTAAGTAACTAAAGCTTCGGAGTAACAACACTAAAGTATTTAATAAATATTAGTTATTATGATTTGAAAATTAAGTTGATTTATTCGTTTTTTTAATCTATAATATTTTTATTATTTCCATTAGAATTATCATTAAAAATTTATATTTATTAGACATAATTAATAATTATTTTGTAGTTACAATTTTTTTTCTTTTTTATAGTAATTGTAGTTTAAAGAATTGAAGTAGAGCTATCTTAAGCATGTCATTGACATCAATACCAAAATGAGCTGAAGTTATTGGAGAAATTTACGAAAATGGCCATCATACGTTTGCATTTTTCAATTCTGGTCCCTTTTAAGTTTTTTCAATCAACGTTAGTCAAATATCAATTTTGAGGACCAAATTATTCTCACCTTTCTGTCTCACCCAAATGCCTCCTCTTTCACTGAACTGAAATCTTGTATATATTGTCGACAGCATAGATTAGCATCGAAGTCTGTCAGCGGCGTAGATCGGTATCCCAATCATTCCCACCCTTCAAAATCTCAGGTGAGTTATTACTTCTCTTTTGATTTGTGTTATAAATTTGTGGTGGTGTTGTGTTTTCTTCTTGTTGTTGTTCTTGTGTTGTGTTTGTTGCGGTATAATTTTGTGCTTATTAATAATGTTGGTGGATGAGGCTGTTATGTTGCAAGTGGGAAGAGTGAGTTTGGCTTCATTATGTATTTTTTGGGTGTTCTGATGGGCAGCAGCAGCTGACGGGATGGGCTAGCAACAATCGCGGGAAATTGTCGGGCTCATTGGGGCAACGGCTAGCCCATCGCACGAATTAGCGCGATGAACAATAGCCCATCGTGCACATTTTTATGCGACGGGCTAACCGCCGCACAAAAAAACAATGCTTGTATTTTGATAAAAAAAAAAAAAAAAAGTCCATCACACAAAATATGGCTGTTTTTTTGGCACGAAAACACAAATTGTGTAAAGATTGTGTATTCTGCTGTATAATTTATTTTCATTTGCTTGTTTTTTCATAAATTGTTATTGTTATAATTTTATAATTTTTAATAATGAATATTAATTTCATTTTGTTATAGATACACTTTAAAGTGCCAGGCCTACAACAAGAAGCAAGGTTACAAAATCAGAAAAATAACATCTTTAATTCATGAGTGCACAAGCAAACTTAAAATTTTTTTCCCACCCTACCTAAACTTCATAAGTAAAGCCATAGAGATTTTACTATTAAAATTTATAAAATTATAACAATAAAAAGTTATGAAAAAATAAGCAAATAAAAACAGGCTGCTGCTGCCCGTTGAAACCCCCCACAAAATACATAATGAAGCCAAAGTTACTCTTTCCACTTGCAACATAACAACCTCACTCGCCATCGCCGTTAACAAGTATAAAATTACACTGCAACAAACACAACACAAGAACAACAAGAAGAAGAAAACACAACAGCAGTACATAATTACTATATAAATCAAAAGAGAAGTAATAGCTCACCTAGAGTTTTAAAGGGTGGGAATGATCGGGGTGTTGATCTACGCTGTCAAACATGCATATGGAATTTTAGTTCGAAGAGAGAGAGAGAGCATTTGGGTGAGAGAGAAGGATGGGAATGGTAAGGGTAATTTGGTCCTCAAAATTGATATTTAGTGATTGAAAAAACTTGAGGAGTCAAAATTAAAAAATACAAAAATATTGTGACTATTTTGGTAAATTTTCCAAGTTATCCTCGTGTGATTCATCATTGCACTTTTAACAAATATTTGACTGTTCTTTGTGGCATGCTTTGACTTATGTCTGACGTGAGCTCTCCGGTTCCAATTCCACCCGTCGCCCATGCGAACATATGTTTTTGCGGTAAGCTTTGAGCTCGTTTTTGTTTCAAGAATTTGGTTTCCACGGACTAACAATAATTTCTTTTAGTTGAGTGATTAATTAAGAGACTTATTTTTAGTTGATTTCAATAATTTAAGCTATTAAGTCCGTTTATTTTTTAATTTAATGAAAATTATATTTTTAATCAAATAAAAATTTTTAATTTTTTAAATTAAAATTTGAATGATATCATTAAAAAATATTCTTATTTAAATAATTAATTAATAAGTATCATTATTACTCATCTATAACTTATAATAATATAGTAGTAGATTATTATTCTTTTTACGTTTTTTTATTTTTTTCAAATTATCATTATTTAATTTCATAATTTTTTATAAATATCTTTATATAAAAATATCATAAACTATAATAAAATTCATTAACATATATTAATTTAGAATATTAAAATATTGTCTTCAATCAAACATAATTTATATTATGACAATATACTATTTTATTTATATTCTTTGAGGTATTTATTATTTATCTCGCTTTTATAATTTATAAGGGCACAAAAATAAAAATATTAATTTTAAAATTTTTTTATGTTAAAAATAAATAATTCGATTTAAGTCTATTTACATTTTAGGTATATACATATATAAAGGCCACTTAAGTCTAGCTTTGTTCATAAAAGAAATTAGATTTCAGCGGATAATTAAGGTTAATTTTTTTGGACCACAAGATCACTCGACGAGTGTGATCCACAGAAAGATATCAGGTTGGATAAATAAAAATACGATTTAGGAAAAGCCCAAGCAACCGTTTTGTATTTACGTTTCAAACGGGAGACAATTTCTTCATTCTGGTTATTAATTTGCTGAGAACGACTCCGCAAAATGATAAAAGAAAAATATAAGGGGTCGTTTTCCTACGGTGGTTTGCTTTGGATACTCGCATAAAGGTGCTGGAAACATCTGTCGTTGTGGCGTTGTGGGGGACTGAAGGACAATTTTGGATTTACGCAATGGTGGGGCGAAAATTATTCTTTATTTTGAAGAAGCGCGCTGCCAGCAAAGACAGATTTGACCATTTTCGCTAAAGGTTTCGACAATATTCGCCGAAAACGCAGAGAACTTACCCATCGTGTTCGACTTTTCTACATTCGCATTCTCAACAATAATAATAATAAGCAACATGACACTCACTTGGCTTTGCAGAACTTGGCTCATTGAATATTGTGTTATAACACTTAAAAGAGTATTATTTTTGCCTCTGATGAGCTCGCAGCTCCTCGGCAGTTCATGTACTTATGGTTTTGAGTCTCGACCGTGGTTGTTGAGAACGAATTTTCTTTCTAATAAGATTACATAAGAGTTTATTTGTGTCTATGTTAAATTTTAGGTTGTGTCATAATAGGATTATTACGAAGAGTCTCGATTAATTTGTTATTATAAATATTCGTAGATCTCTAATTATAATATATTAGTGTGTGTGTTCATAGGGAGAAATTAAAAAAAAATAACACTACTTTTGTCGCATAAAGCCATTGACAAAGCTCTAAAACTGAGAAGTTAGTAATCACCATTCCTTGCTAGCACCGTTAGGTCTAACTAAAATACAAAAACCAAACAAGAAGGATATAGCTATTTGATACCATTGATGATTCTTGATCGACCAGTAGCCAAATAAGTAGTCAATTTTTTTTTTCCAAATAAAGGATGATGATGATGATGATAAAGGAAATAGGATGAATAGTCAGGTCATGTAAGGCTGCAAGGGGGGTGTTGTGTCAAAATTCACTAAGGATTTAATGGAGCAGATCAGAATAAAGTCCAAGAAAGACAGAGAGCGAATATAAAATGAGTTTAAATTTAATAACAACTTTTTTCATACAATAATAAGTATATTTCAATTAAAATCTACTATTATTTATAATAAAAAGATTTACTTAAAATTATCTTGATAAATTTATTATAGAAAAAATTTAATTTTTACTCTCAATTAAGAACATTATTAAAAAAAAACTCTTTACATACATTCTTTAAATGATATAATATTTCTCTCTCTTCTCGATATTGAATAAAAAAAGAAGAAGATTATCTTAAATTATTTAAAAATTTTAATTTAAAACTATATTATTTTTTATTTTTATCACTATTGAAGAAAAAAATTACAATTATCATTATTTTTTATTAAAATAATATAAATTTATTTTATTTATAAAGTCTTTTGAGATAAATTTATTTTGTTTGTTCACGCTTTCATTCGTCACATAAATAAATTTTCTAAAATATCTAAAAAAAATCTTTTAATAATGCTCTAATATTATGAAATGCCTATTTTACTCAATTTTTTCTTTATTCAATTCATTAAAAAATTAAATATAAAATGAGCCCCAGTAATAATTATTTGGAGCCAATCCGATCCCCTCAAATGTTCACGAGTGCCTGGACTAGTGCCAGTAGGCTACCAACCAATTGGCTAACGTAAGTAATAATGATTTGAGATATTCAGATAATCACTCGGCATCATCGAGCCCCGTTATCGCAAATCTGTCGTAAGCCGAAATTACTCCACGAACGACAAGACCCTTCCTCTGGAAACTTGTTTTGGCTGAATAGCAACGACTCATCTTATCATCATCCTTATCCCGCGGGAAATCATAGGAGCATTCCTTTTCTTTTCTTTTCTGTTTTTTTCTTTTTTTTTTTTTTTTTTGCCCTCAATATCATAAATACTCATTTTTAGCTTGACTGCTAAAAGGTTATAATTATATGTTCTTTTGATATTTTGACGCAGATGGATTATATAATTATATATTCTTTTCAATATTATACAAAATACTATCAAAATCAATGTATAAATATGCAATAAAAATCCAAACATAATCTAACATATTAAAATCCAAAATAAACACTGAAGTGCCAACCAAAAAAAAAAAATCCCAATATTAGAGAAACTCAAATTTTATGCTTTAGAGTTATATAATTGTAAGGACGGGACTGCCTTTATAGTATCTGTGGCTTTAGGCGACTTTTTTTTTTTTTTTGGTGGGCTTTCTTTTTATTTCCACAATTTCAATACTCAAAGAAAAATAAAAAGAATCAGAATTTATCCTGTATCTTGAATTATAGCAGTAATAAAGAAGATTTTAAAAAATAAAAAAAATAAAAAGTAATCAAGATAGTTAAAAAGATTCTTTTCATTTTCATTCGAATTATTACAAAAATAAAGAAGGAAATAAATAAGAACAATACTATTTTTAAATATAATATTTAAAATGATAGCATATAAAAGTCGACTTAATAAATTGATTATCAAATAATATATATAGACTTTGTATTTTAAGAAACTAATTTTTTATTTTTTAAATGAATTAATGAATGCAATAATTTTCTTATAAAGAAAGGAGCCACAAATTTTTTTATCTATTGACTTTTTAGATAATAAGATTTTAATAGAACTTAAAAGGAATAATAAAATTCAAAGATTTTAATGTTAAATAATCAAATATTTTTAGGAAAATAAAAACGTAAATATCTTTTTAACATAAAATTACCAAATATTGATTTTCTACATTAGAAATTTTCTTAACTGTAGAATAGTTGTTGATTATAAAAATATCTAATAGACTTTTCTACAAGATATAATTTTTTTTGATAGATATCTTTATTAATTAGAGAAGTATTAAGAATATTTAAATAAATGAGACCCTTCCAAAAATATAAAGCCTAAGGCAATTGCCTTTTTCATCTATATTTAAAATCACCTTTGTATAAGGAGATTTCCTTAATTATACTATATAATTGAATGAAGATAGTCTTTTTCCTTACGAAATGTGACTTCAGTAAATATCTTTTAAATATTAGTGAAAAAAATTCTGCCATCTACTCAATAATTTAATTCTAATAACAATCTAATTATAAATGTCAGTAGTTGTTATAGTCTAATTATAATATCAATGTTAAAATAATTATAAGGAGATCTTGTCAAATTTTTCCTTATTGAAATTATTATATACTACTTATATTATATTATTTTGATAATACCCAAAAACTCCTTTAGCACTATCATTTTATAATATTATCCTCATTTTTATATGCTCTTTTATTTGTATTTATTATAAATTAAATAAATTTTATAAATTAAATAAATTATATAAATTAAGTTAAAAATTAGATACTAAATTAAAAATATAAATTTTTATATGGCCCCCATTTACCCTTTTTTCTTTAAATTTTTTATGTCCGATACCTCATTTGATATTATGAAAACAATACAAAATTAGGTATATTATTCTAACCTCAAGTATACGGAAAATAAAATTCAAATTTGATTTGAAATGGAAGTGCACAAGCATTCATATCTACATCAAAATTTCTTTAAAAAATTATAAAAATCCAAATGTCAGTAATACTTGTGCGTATGTCAGACAAATGTTTCGAATATCCGGATCAGCCTATTATTGGTTAAAATTTTAAGAAATAAATAATTTTCTAATCTTCTAATTCATGATTTTCCATTTTTTTAATTTTCATTATGACGATTATCTTCTTCCATGAACAACAACAGCAGCAACTCAGATTACTACTACTACTTGGATCCTTTTAACCCTGATTTCAATTTTTATTTCATCATCGTCATTTCCTACGCAGCCTTAGGAAAAATTCTCTCCTTCTTGTTTTCCTCCATTTCTTCATAAACCCAACATAAAAGCATACATAACAGATGCTCTCGTAATCTTTATTTTATTTTATTAAACAACCAAATTGAACAAACTTGTCAAGAAGGGGCGAGAAGTGACGGCACGATGCGTGTTGCGTGAGATGGGCGAGCAGCGGCTACCAAAAGAAGAAAAAGAAGCCAGAAGCCAGATGATGGGCTGGTTCCTAGTGGTAGCACGGTAGTGGAGATGCGAATAATCAGTTAATTCTGCAATTTGAGTGATAGGGCATTGGATTTGGAGCTGTGGGATTTTGGTTTTTAGGATTAGGCTAGACGTTTTAGATATTAGAATTTTAGATTTATAACTTAACTTATTTATTTTCTTTTTTTTATTATTATTTATCCCTAAAAGTTAATGGAATCTAAATATCCAAGCATCTAAATTTAAATATCTATAAATCCTTCCTTTTTGATATCCAGATCCACATATGTTATTAATGCAGATGTGGATTTTTCAAATCTGAATCTCTGATCGGATTTTTTTTTTTTTTATCATCCTTATTCATATATCATGAATCCCCCTCATGTCATCCCGTAGTTGATTTTAAAAATTTTACACAAATATGTAAATAATATTAAAGAAGTAACTTATGGCATAACAATCATTTAATTGATGTTACTTTATTAGTATTATTTTTTTTTTACTTAGTCACGCGTTAGTAATAAAATATTAAAGCAATCGAAAAATAGAATATTAAAGCCAACAAATTCTTCCACTCTAAAGTCATTGATCGGTGTCTAGTCAATGAGAAAAACATTTAACTGATGTCTGCTTATTAATACTATTGGCTTTACTTAAACTTAAGTAATAGAATATTAAAGCCAATAAATTCTTTCCACACGAAAGTTATTGATGGGTGTCTAGTCATCGAGGAAAAAAGAAAAGAGAAAGAAAATTGGTAAAGCGTTTCAATTAATTACCTAACAAACTAATTTTTTGCAGATAAATATAATTAAATAATAACATACGGATCTCTGATTTTTTTTTTTTTAATGTTTTTACAGACCTATATGATAGGAATGAAGAACCAATGTCATTATATGTAAAACAATGGAAAAACAGGGACTAAACATGAACATTCCACTCAAATCAGCTGCCACGTCGAAAGTAAAATGGAATTCTATCGTAACCCAGGAGAAGGTTCTTGAAAAGACGTTACGTAGCTTTTCTTTGTTTCCCTTCCCTTGCACACAAAATGCGATTTGATTGCGTCGTCGTTTCGTTTCCTCTCAATTCTCATCTCGTTCTCTAGCTTCATCTCGTTCCCTCTCCTTCTTTAACTCCTCATTCCGAAATTACGAACCTTCTAGAATCACCGTAACCAACTTCTCACCTTCACTCTCCGCACAAAGAAAAATTATGGAATAAAAAAAAATTCTCCCCTTTCCACCTGATTTAGAATACTGCAATTTAATTGCTTAAATAACGCCTTATCCATATGACTCCGCCTCCGACGGCAATGGAGCAGAACGGAGACTCTACGCCGTCGCCGACGACTACGGCCGACGACTCTCAGCGCACCATGCCGACGCCGTTTTTGACGAAAACTTATCAGTTAGTTGACGATCAGACGATTGACGACGTTATTTCGTGGAACAATGACGGATCTACGTTCGTCGTCTGGAATCCTACCATTTTCGCTAGAGATTTGCTTCCTAGATACTTCAAACACAACAATTTTTCTAGCTTCGTTCGTCAACTCAACACCTATGTGAGCGGATTAACAGAAACAATACACGCATATATATTACTATTTTCTTTTTTGTTTAATTGTATTCTTTTGTGTTGATTTTTTTGGAATAATTTATAGGGGTTCAAAAAAGTAGTACCCGATCGGTGGGAGTTTTCTAACGACTGCTTCCGCCGTGGCGAGAAACAGCTTCTGCGCGAAATCCAGCGACGGAAGATTCAATCAACGGCGACGGCGCAGCCGGTCACCGTTGCGATGCCGCCTGTGGTTCCAGTGGCGAAACCGATAGTGTCGCCGTCAAATTCGGGGGAAGAGCAGGCGATTTCGTCGAACTCATCACCGGTAGCTGGAGCGGTCGGTGTAACGGCTCACACGTGTGGAGGTGGTCACACCTGTGCGGAGATAGTTGAAGAGAACGAGAAACTGAGGAAGGAGAATGCTCAGCTGAATAAGCAGGTGGTGGAAATGAAGAATCTCTGTAACAATATATTCAGTTTGATGTCTAATTACGCATGCGGTGGAGTTGGCGGGGGTGACGGCGGCGGACAGGCGGCGATGGAGTTGTTAACGGAGAAACGGTTTTCCGGCGGTGTGAGGGAGGATATGAGTACGAGGTTGTTCGGTGTTCCAATAGGCTCGAAGCGCGCCAGGGAAGTTGACTGCAGCGGTGAACCGTCGTCGTCGACGGCGGAGGACACGACTCGTTTGCAGCTGCAGTTAAAATCCGAGCCGTTGGATTATCAGATGGGTGGTGGCGGTGGTGCCGGTGATCACTGCGATCGCCAACATGCGCCGTGGCTGCGGCAGAGCCACCACAGGTCCAACCAAAGCGTGTGTAATTTGATTAGATGATCCAAAGAGATTAGGTAGCGCTTAGATCGATCAGTCACGTGATCAGAACAAACACGTGCTAAACTGAAATGTGACCCGTTTTTCGTAGAACTTTCTGGGAATCGAGTGGGAGGTGGATCCCACTGGGAAAATATTTTCGAGGATTTTGTTTTTGGAAGAAAAGGGGCGTTTGGATGGAAACGGAATGTCAAATGAATCTCCCTGATGATGGGCGGAAACGTGCAAGAACTTAGAAGAAATCAATAATCTATATAATTCACTAGTTGATAGCATAAATAATCTTCGTCTTGAATTGTTCTCTCTTTCAACTATAATTTGGTTTGAACTTAGATTAAGAAATATCATATTATATAATGTTAATGTGTAGCAGTTATTAATTTTATTATACTCTGTAGGAAGGTGATTTTTTTTTTTTTTTTCAATTGGGAAGACTCTGTTCGTGAGCTCTCTCATGCGTTTGTATTTACGTTTTTGGTCCTCGTGCCCTCCCCAAGTCAGCTTCACTGGCTTGTAACCGAACGAACATATGCTAAGGTCTCTTGCTCTTAAGGCGTAAATTGCGTGGTGGCTTATTTCTAAAGTGCCGTTGTCTCATGTTTTTGCACGTGCATTTTCGGATTAAGATTACATGGATAATAATAATTCATAACTGTTTTTTTAATGTAAGTTCCAATCCGGTCTCGTGGCGCTCTCAGAAGAAAAGAAGTGTTAAGAGTGTTGCTTGTTCTTTCATGGAAGATGAGGATCAAGCGGCTGCATTGGCTGATATTTGATTAAACGCGGTACGCATTAGTCTTCCGCGAGGGAACGTTGAATATTTTCAACTATACTTACGCAGCATTACATGATTGTGTGGCTTGGCGGCACTTTTTGAACTTTTTCACATGCAATGAAGTGGACAGGATTTGTTCTTCTACCACACCAAATTTGAATGGTATAAAACAATATTTCAACTATTTTTTTGACCTTTTTCCAGCAAAATATCTGTTCATTTGCCAACATTAATAATAATAATAATTTATCCCCTGCTTCTTTAATACATGGGGAAAAAGAAAAACATTTATAACGCATTTTAATTGGAATATGGCTCTAGCTCTTTAAGTCAAAAATGACCAACCAACCAAGCAATACACACACACACACACACACTTGTATGTATGTATATACTGTCTCTTCTTTTGGGAAAACAAAAATGTAAAAATACCTTGATGTAAAAGATACGAATAGCCACCTTAGACCTTAGATCTCTGCAATACATTTCTTGAAGAAAAGTTGTTAAACAAAATCTATGAAGTAGTAGAAAATCCACTTATATTTGCATAGTCAAGCTTGATCAGCACAAACTGCGGTCAAGAATAAATTTAGTCGCACTTTTTCACTTCGACATAAAGTGTAAAGGTATGAAGAATGTCACACGTGGTGTTCAAATTATCGATTGCTATTAGGTTAGTATGTTAGTGACTTGGTATTCTTGGCACTATTGGTTGATAAATGACAAAAGGGATCATGGGTTTCGGCTCCGATATTTAACTAGCTTATCGTTTTAAACATGATTTGTTTGCAGTGGAATTTATTAAAACGGGGCTATCATTGTCCAGCTCCGGCGTCTGTAGACTCTAAGCATAAAGGAATCAACGATTGTGCCAACATCTCATTATTCAATAAACAATATTAGGTAGAAGGAAACTTCCGCCTGCATTTTCTTTGTTTAATTTTCATAGTCAACAAGTCAAAACCCATCAGTTTTGGACCGCAGTTAATAAAATTCATGATCTGTGATGAGTCATCACTCATCGGTGATGATGACCAATATTATTGTGGACGCTGCTACAAAGTTGTTTTCTTCAGAGGATGCTGATCTTCGTCTTCCCACGTGTTTTTCAAAAAGTCGCATTAGTTTTTCCTCGGCTGCCTACGGTGCAACTTCTGTACCCTTCAGACCAGCTTAGCTAACTCTCTAAGCGTGCATTGTTTCCACCACGCAGGGACGCGCGGAATGCGTGGAGTGGGGAGTGTATGTTACAAAAACTGTAACATATCCACCTCCCTCGAAAAGTAGTATATGGTTCAAAGAGATCTCAAGATTTTTAGTATCCATTTATGACGACTAACCGAAACACAATGGCTAAAATGTTTGATAAAGCGACATTGATCTCAAAATAATGCATTAGAAGTCACAACATCCCAATTTCCATAGGCCTAGTCCGAGTATTTACATGAGGACCTTGTGATCATCTATTATAGGGGTGTTCTTAGATTGGATTTTACGGATTAGACATCAATCCATATCCAATTTATAATTTTGTGAATTATAAATTTTTAATTCAATCCAAATACAATCTATACGTCTGTGGATCGGATGCAGATTTAACCCAATTCATATCTAATCCACTATTTTACAAATTAGTTTGTGAACTAAAAATTTTTAATTTTGTCCTATTTACGAACTAATTGAATAAAAAATTTAATATAAAAATAATTTTACTACCGATTAAATTTAAAATTAAATAAGATTTAAATAAATTTATTTTTTAAATAAAGTCAAAAAATTCATACAAAATTTTAAAATATAGCACGCTAAAAATTAAAAAAAAATTTGTTTAGATGAGTACATAAAAATTAATTATTTATGAAATTATATTTATTTAGATGAGTACCTATTGCTATTTTTATAATAGCTAATAACTCCCCTAACAATACAAATTTATAATATTACCATTATTTTCAAATATACTTTTATTCATATTTATTGTAGATTAAACAAATCACATAAATTTGAAATTAAATAAAAAATTAAGTATTCAAAATAAGAAATATATATTTTGATGAAAAATTAATAATAAAAATTTTTTCTTGTACTTTTCTTATGTTATAAACATTTTGTGTAATAAACATATAAAAAATTATTTATAAAACGATAAAAATTATTATAAGATAACTTAAATGATAAATACAAGAAATAAATATAAAATAAATAATAAAATATTTATCTTGTATTGTTTACATGTAATTTTAAAGTATTATAAAATATCTATTATACAAAAATGTTTATAAAATAAAAATATAAAAAATTTATTATTAATTTTTGTCACATCAAAACATATTTTTTTTTATTTTTAATATTTAATTTTTTATTTAGTTTCTAGTCATATGATTTATTTAATTTATAATAAATATAAATATTTTATGTATTTGAAAATAGGATAATATTTTGAACTTATACTGTAAGAGAGGTTATTAGCTATTATAAAAATAGTAGGGGTTAGTGGTATAAATTGATTACAGTAAGGAGGAAATTGGAAATCTTCCTATTTTTTATTTTATATTATTATTAAATAAAATTAATATGTTGTTAATGTAACTATATTTTAACTTATTCATTTATTTGTTAGTATTAATATCATATTTAAAAGTTTTAAATAAATATTTTTATTTTTTTTTGCGGATTCGTGGATTTTTGTGGATTTATAGAAGTAAATTCATATCAAATCTACTGATTACGGATTTTTAAATTTTCAATCCAATCCAATCCACGAATCCACGGATTGGATTTTTATGGATCAAATTTCTGCGAATCAGACGGATTGAGCGGATCGGATTGGATTCTAAACACCCCTAATTTAATCAGTAAAAATTTATTTAGTTCGTGTCCCAAAGGTTAAAAAAAATACTTTTTTTATGACGGTACTGTTATAATTAAATGCATCATTGTAAGTATGGAGAAATATATTGACATGGGCAGTACGATATGTGTTTATATTATCATTAAATTAAAAAACTCACAAAAAAGATTTCTGCGCCTATCTGATTGAACATGATCAGCAGAACATCGCTGGTCTACGAGAAAATAGTTAAGGGTTCTCTCGCTCTAATCATTACACGATTAGCATCTGATTCTTTTCACTCTGGTTATAATTCCTAAAAGCCTTTGTGTGTTTGAAGAACCTTATTTTGAGTATACAAAGCTTAGAAGAAATGTTAATTCAGTTAGAGACAAGAAAACGAATGGCGTTGAATAAAAGAAAAGAAACGATAAAAGTCAGCAAAGCAAGAGACAAGAAAACCAAGTTGAACCCCCCCCCCCCCCCCGAAAACCCAAAAAAATAAAAAAGGGCAACAAGGCGAACATGGCTTGATGAAAAAGTCAACATATGGAAGAACAATAATCGTATTCTATATACCAAGTAGTAGACGATGAAGAAACAACCTGTGAACTGCTACAAGATTAAATTAGACAATGGGATTCGGTTTTCCAAAACTAAGGTGTTATTCGTCATCAAATCTTAGTAGAACCGCCTTGAGATATAATTGCAGTCTCCAGCTTTTCTTGCAGGCTAAGCTAATGCACTTGTTCCAGTCAGCATCAGGAAAACTATTTCTGGGCCTTGAATTTGTCCTCGAAAGTTTAGAACAGGAAGTAGGACTTTTTGAAGCTAAATTATGATTAGATCAGTCATCAATGTAATTACTAACCAATGCAACTGTTGCGAAAAACTTGATAAAAAGTTAGTCCCAAGTAATCAATTTAATTGACAATGAAGAAAATTCTGAAGCTAAAATCATGATTAGATTAGCAGCAGTACATTTAAAAGTTGCCATTCTAAGCTCTTCCTATATATTTTACAAAGTTATTAACTACCACAATAAGTATATTATCTATAGTTATGGGAAGAAACTCTTAACCCAGTCAACAATGTGGTGCAGCAACTTCTGTACATGAAGAATGGTATGCCTGATGGCAGGATTATCTGCACGGCAATCAGCTGCAATTCGCAGCATCTTAAGCATCATCGGCTTTGAACCTGCATTAAGAACTGCTGGGTCCAGAACATCATCAGCTTTTTGCTTCTTCATCTTTTGAAACACCCATCTGACCACGTTCCCACCTTCTTTCTCTATGAATTCAGGCCCTGTAGGTTCTTTCCAGCCACCAACTCAAGCAGGATTACACCAAAGCTATATACATCACCCCTTGTGGTAGACCTCCTGCTCTGCCCATACTCCAGAGGAATGTAATCCAATGGGCCAGCTATATCGGTGCTGACATGGGTCTCACAAGCACTGATCAGCCGAGCAAGCCTGAAATCTGCAACTTCAGCATCAAATTCTTCATCGAGCAAGATGTTGCTTGCATTGATATCCCTATGGATGATATGAGGGACGAAACCATGATGAAGAAAAGCTAAACCACAAGCAGCACCACATGCAATTGTGCAGCATTTATCCCAATCAAGGACTTTATCATCTAGCAGTTCCTAGCCAAAGATCTAAGCTATCATTTACCATCTATTCATACACAAGTAGCTTCTCCTCGCCAAATGAGCAATAACCCAGCAACAGCACAAGATTCTGGACCTTCACCTTGCCCAACATTTCTGTTTCAGCAATGAATTGCCTGGCTGAACTTTTTAACTGCGACCGTTTTCCCATTAGGCAGAGTGGCTTTGTATACAGTTCCAAAGCCACCATCTCCAATAATGTTGCCCTTGCAGAAGTTGTTGGTACCTTCAAGAATATCAACCAAAGTTAATTTCATAAGAGGCTGCTGAAACATATATAATTGATGCTCAAAGGCTCTTTCAACCCACTGCTACTCAAATAGAGATTATGATCTAAGAAACAGTTATCTTCAATTTCCACCTCAGGATCACCTTGCTTGATGCTTCTTTTAATCCACCTCCACCAAGCAAAAACAATGGCTAAAATGGTAAATGCACAAACAACAATTCCAGTGACATTGAAAAGATGTGTTGCCAATTTATCAAAGGACTTCTCTTGACAATCTTGAACCCACAATTTTCCTACAGAAACCTTTGTTCTCAGCAAGTGAAATTTTTGAGCGGTTTTGGCAAATACCACTTTGCGGCACCAGCCCTTCCATTCTATTTTTTGTTAAACTCAAATAAAACAGATTGAACAAACTGCAAATTTTCTCTGGAATGTTTCCACATAGCATGTTCCTTGAAACATCCAGGTATTCCAGTTGCACAAGGTTTCCAAGGGTTTGCGGAATCTCTCCTGTAAACTTATTATCATGAAGGTTCAAATATGTTAAGTGTGAAAGGTTGTCCAAAGAATGTTGCAAATCCCATCAAAGCAATTATTACTCAAGTTCATTGTTTCTATCTTCCAAGCAACTGAATTTCATAAGATTTCATCCACTGGACCAGCAAGTTTGTTGTGCCGAACATAGAGACCCACAAGGCTCAGAACTTGTGACAATGATGAAGGAAGTTCACCATTAAGCTTAAATCGAAGTGAGTAAGCCCTTTCAAGTTCCCAAGACTAGTAGGAACTGGACCAGAGAAGAGAACTTATTGCCCGTCAAATTTACCTTTACTAAACCACCCAACTGACCTAAGCTACAAGGAATGGAGCCAGTAAGCTGGTTATTTCCTAAACACAAGCCTTGAAGCTTGAGAGAGTCGCCAAATTCTGATGGAATGGAGCCTGTTAACTGATTTCCAGACAAATCCAAGGCTGTGAGATTTGTTAACTGAGAGAATGATCCAGGAATTTTACCAAAAAGCATGTTATTGCTGAGTAAAAGATCCACCACCACCACACCAGTTCTTCAGGTATTGGACCAGACAACCTGTTACATGAAAGATCAAACACTCCATGATGCTGAATAAAACTCAAGGAATATTGGCCTGATGGAAATGGGAAGAAGGCTTTGAAGGAATTGGTCTGGATAAAGTGTTGCGAGAAGAACCAAGCACTGTAGCTGAGCCAAGTTTGCAATCTCCTCTGGAATTGACCCATTGAGATTGTTGTTTCCCAGGTCCAATGTGGTAAGTGAAATGCAGTCAGTGAGCTTGTGAGGAATAATCCCATCAAAAAAATTTGAGTTCAAATTAAGATCTGAAAGCACTGAGAGATTCCCGATTTCCTTGGGTATATGCCCCTTCAACATATCATTGCTGAGAACAAACTTCTCCAAGCCCGTTCAACATATCACTGCTGAGAACAAACTTCTCCAAACCAACTGCATCGCCAATCTCCACAGGAAGATAACCCTGTAACAGATTATTGGCTGCAGAATACTCCATCAAGTCAACTGAATTCCACAGACTCAGTGGTATAGCTCAGTGAAATTGTTATCATCAATGTCAGGAACTGTCAATGGAATCTCCAAAAGATAGGCTGGTATCGAACCATAGAAATTATTACTGTATAAATTCAGCTGGGTATGTTTTATTGCATTTCTCAAACACAACATCAATTGTCCCTGAAAGAAAATTCCCATCAAGCTCAATCTCCTCGAGTGATTGTGAACCACACAATTCTCTTGGTATGGCACCAGCCAACAGGTTATTGCTCAAACTAATAATGCTTCAACATGGAACAATTTCTAATCTCCAGAGGGATTTTCCCGGTGAACTGGTTGCTTGAAAGCAAGAGTCCATTTGGTTCCACTTCCAAGCCAAGAAAGGCAATTGTCCAGAAAGTTGGTTTCTTTCAGCAGCAAATGTGGAAACTGGTAGCTGTGATAACTCGTCAGGCAATGACCCAGATAATGCGTTGAAAGTAAGCATCAGTGACTTCAAACTCTTACAGGTTCCAAGCTCAGCTGGTATTGAACCATTGAGCTCAGTGTAAACAAGATTCAATATGGTCAAATTCCGAAACTCCCTTATGGCTTTTGTGATTGAACACTTCAAAGGGTTGTATGAAAGGTCAAGCCTTCTCAAAAGTTTCAACTTTGATAACTCTTCTGGTAAAGGCCCAGTAATTGAACGGGAAGGTGCAAAAAAGTTCTCAAGCAGTGAAAGGTCACCAGTTTCTGGTGGCAACGGACCAGAGAAATTGTTAATGCCAAGATAAAAATCAGTGAGATTCCTCAGTTGGCCAATTTCAGTAGGAATATTACCAGACAGTGAGTTATTTGACACATCTAGAGAACTGAAAGACGGTAAATTTGTTAAGAGAGTGACAGGGAGTGAACCTGATAGAAGTTACTCAACTCACCAAGTTGATTAGGTACATTCCAGTCAACCCGTTGCCGCATAAATCCGAGGGCCTTGAGTTCTTTCAATTTCCCAAGTTCAGGTGGGATTTTCCTAGCAAAAGAATGGGAACTGAGTGACAGAGTATTAAGCTGAGGCAGCTCACCGAGTTGACTCGGGAGAGAACCAGACGGTTGATTTTCAGCAATAGCAACTGTTTCAGACATTGAAGGTTCGAAACTTGAGGTGAAAGTTGACCAAAGAGAAGATTTTGAGAGAGGTCGAGGAATCTGAGGCTTGAAAGAGAGAATAAGGAAGAAGAAAGGAGGCCTTTGAGTGACTGAATTGGGAGAACAAGTGAAACAAGGCGGCCGAGTTCACAAGTTTCACCAACCTAGTTACAATGTGGTGTCTTTCGGTTCCATGAAGACAGTTTTTGCAGATTTTCCAGAGAGTTTCTGAACGAAAACAAACTTTCTCTTTCTGGGTTTGCCTAAAGACCAATCGCTACAAAAGCTTTAAGGTTTATAATGACGAGAATGAACACAGTGGAACCACAGTAGCTTAGCCATTACGTTACTCGGAAAAAAGAATGAGGCAGCAAAAAGTGCCCTTCTTTTTATCTTCTCACAAGCAAAAAACTCAATAGAGAAGCCGCTAAACAGAATCCATTTTCACTTACAAGAGGAAGCGAGGTAAAGAAACGAAAATGGATCTTTGATAAGAACGCAGAAGCGCCGTTTGATCGAACTGAGACATGAGCTCCCAAGTTTTTCTGCGTCAGCAAACCGGCACGCAACTCACGTGACATTATGAACTTATTACTTTTAGTAGCTGAAATTTGTTTTCGCTTCAAAGAAGCCCCGACAAAAGTATGTAAGAAAAAATATAAAGTATTTTTACATAGCTTTTATTTGAAGGGCTCAACGCTATGTGTGATGATAATTAACCTGTTGAGAAATGAGCTTCTCTTAGATTAGGGGTTAAGAAAAACTTATTTTATGTGTACACAAACTAATTTATATAGTGCTAAAATCTAATTAAAATCACTGATGATTATATTAATATAGTATTTTTTTAATTACATTACAAATACATTGATTTTTATAATTAAAATTAATTAAAATTTCTTAGATAAGTCATAGGATTTAAATATATAAATTTAGAATATATCGAATCTACTTTTAAATATTTAAGAAAAAAAATTCAACTGCTACTACTAGACATGGAACTCAAACCTTCGTCAACATAATTGATAAGAAAAATATTTTTTCAATAACCTATGAAATGAAGATAATTAACATTACATGAATATTTATATATACAAGCATTTATAATTGCAATTCTCAACGAACATTAAACATTAGCCTTACTACTTAAATTTATAAATGTCTAAATTTAAATCTCATAATATATTAGTTACATATCACCTTACATTGATTTTTCATGGCTTGTTTACATGCTGTGTGGTTGTTTATAATAAAAATCATATTTTTTCCCCTTATTTTTGTTTTTGAAAAGGTGCTGAAACAAACTTTGCCGCCAAGATAAAACATACGGTACAAACCAATCAGCAAAAGGGGTTAAATTTTAAGGTCCCACGAGATCTGGGGTAAAAGTACAAATACATGAAAATTTTTTTGGCAAGCGCGAAAGGTTGACTGGCAAAGGCATCTCATTTGTTCCCGTTATCTCAGTTGTCAATACTACCCCTGATGTTCTGCGGACTTCTCAAGCTTTGGTAGGGATTTTAAGGTCATTTCTAATGTGAGAACACAGCTAAAGATTGCAGTGTGGGTACTAGAGGATCCCGGCAGTCTCTTCAGACGGAGCATTGCAAGAAATGGAATATTTCAGTGTCGTCCCTACTTTTGCACTGATTCCTTTGGTATTCCATTTTTGCTCCACTTCTCTTCACTTCCCAGCTTTATTCTCTCGCTATTTTATTTTATTTTTTTTAAATGAACATCTCAATAACTCAATCAAGTTTTGCATTATCTGTATCAATGCATATGCACGCGCACCTTGACCATTTAAAACAGAAATTCATATTGGTTTGGGCGCGCATGTAAGCTTGTTGTGATCATCAAGGATTTTTTCAACTGTGAAAAAAAGTTGAAAAATGAAAACTACTGGATTGGTGATGTGACTTTGCATTACTAAAACTAGAAATAAGTCAACAAAAAGGGCCCAAAATTGTACTACTCAGCAGTAATATTTGCCATTTGCTAAAGCTGACTACCCTCGCACTTTGCAAGTTGCAACTCTACTTCTCTGTTTTCTTGGTGATATTATACAACGGTGGTGAGGAATGGCAAAATGCGGATTTGGGTCAGGCTTGTACTTGTTTTTTTTTTTTTACAATTTTTTAAGTTGTTGTATACTTAAAATGAATTAATAATCAATAATTTATTATAATGAACAATAAATTAAAAAATAAATATTTAAAATCTAATTCAGGCACTATTTTAACTAATTAACACTTAAAAAAGAGTTTAATATTATAATTTTAAATTTTTTATGCATTATTGTATATAAATTAGGGATTAAGCTTTCCTTTTTTAATTTTTCATTATTTTTAAATTTTAATTTTATTATTCTAATTTAAAATTTTTTTTTAAAAAAAAAGGATTTGGGCCTGCCCTGAACTTTTTTCCCTCAGGCCGTTGTCCAGGGCCTTCATGCGGAGGTTCAAATCGAAACTTGTGAAAATGAACCGGCTCGGCTTGGGCTTTTTTGTCGTTCTTAAACGTCAATTAATAGTAAAAAGAGATTTTTATGTATTTTCATTTGATGGGTTGATAGACGAAAGATTAAAATTAAAAAAAAATGCTTTGAATTTTCTTCTTCTTCAATTTATTACTTGAAAGTTGAAGCCACTGATAAATTTATGTCGGATTCTTCTTTTAATTTCGTGCAATTTTCTTTCTAGTCTCACGCAACTTTCCAATCTCCCCATAAAACCCCTTTTCCTGGTTATTTTTATTTAATTTCAAAAACATCCTCTTTTTTTTTTTAACACACTCTTCATTTTTTTAATTTATGATCTTATTGTTAAAACTCAAACTAGTGCAATTTACCTAATAAATAAATTAAAAAGATTTTTGGGGGATGGATTTTTGAATGTCAACCATTAAGTTAAGTTTTACATGTTTTAAATTACAATTTAAAAACAATCTTGGGTATACAAATTCTTAATTAATATGAAATAAGAAAAGAAAAAGACATTGTTATAAATTTTTACGATTTATCTTAGTTAGATAGAAGTGGCAGCTAGAAAAAGAAAAAAAAAGTATTGATTATAGGTGCAAGTAATTCGTTAGAAAAAATTTTAAGTGTGTTTAAATTCTCATTTGTTATTAAATGTAGTTTTTTTACAGATGGGTTTTATTATGATAATGGAGGGGTGTCAATAGCTTCATACTTGCTACTGGGCTACACAATGTCACAGGCCACAAGGCACTACTTAGTGTACTATCGAAAAATTAGGCCAGCCCATTAAAGAAGAAGCTCCACCTCCATAACTTAATTTAATTGCACAATTGCCCCTATCTCTATTCGTTTTCACCACTTTTACCCCTCCACTTCTTGTCCAGTCCTCCCTCTGACCTTCTCCCTCGCACTCAATCGACCGATTCATCGGAATCAAAAACCGTCCAAACCTGAATCCACCCACAAAATGCCCATTTTCTTTTCTTACGCAGCCAAACTCTTAAACCCTAACATAACAAAAACAATTACAACAAAACTAATCTCAACAATCCCTTTAAACTTCACATCAATGAAACACATGTCCCAGAAATGCACTTCAATTCCCAAAAAGCAACAAAGAGTGCGCGACCATGCTTACGATAACTACATGGAAATCGAAAAAAAGATGCGCAAAGTCTTAAAGTTTGAAACCTTATTACTTTCTCAGCATAATCAAACGCTGCCCATTTCTCGCTTGGACTTTCTCGCTCGCCGTATTGGGTTCAAACGACAAGAAGCCGGTTCGTTTCTCCTCAAATTCCCTCACGTTTTTGAAATATATGAGCACCCAGTTCAACGCATTCTTTATTGTCGTTTAAGTCGAAAAGCTTCGTTACAAATTGAGCAAGAAAAGAAAGCGTTGAATGCCCAGATACCCGAATCTGTGACTCGGTTAAGAAAGCTTCTTATGATGTCGAATTCGGGTTGTTTAAGGCTTGAACATGTTAGGATTGCAAGGTCTGAATTTGGGTTGCCTGAGGATTTCGAGTACTCGGTAGTTCTTAAGAACCCACAATTTTTTAGATTGTTTAATGCTAAGGAAAGTACAGAGAAGTTTATTGAGCTAGTTGATAGAGATCCTAGTTTGGCTGTTTGCGCTATAGAGAAAGTTAGAGAGAAAGAGTATAGGGAGAGAGGTGTTGATGCTGAAGATATAAGGTTTTCATTTCTTGTGAATTTCCCACCTGGATTTAAGATAGGGAAGTACTATAGAATTGCAGTGTGGAAATGGCAAAGGGTTCCTTATTGGTCTCCATATGAGGATGTTTCAGGGTATGACTTGAGATCGCTTGAGGCACAAAAGAGAATGGAGAAGAGGGCAGTGGCTACTATTCATGAATTGTTGTCGTTGACTGTGGAGAAGAAGATTACTTTAGAGAGGATTGCACATTTTAGGTTGGCAATGAATTTGCCGAAGAAGTTGAAGGAGTTTTTGCTTCAGCATCAGGGGATATTTTATATTTCAACTAGGGGAAATCATGGGAAGCTTCATACTATTTTTCTTAGGGAGGCATATAGGAAAGGAGAGTTGTTAGCGCCAAATGATTTGTATTTGGCGAGGAGGAAGTTGAGTGAGTTGGTTTTGATGAGTCTGAGGAAGGCGAAGACGGACACAGAATTGGTTAGGAATCGGAGAGATAGAGATGGTGGTGGTGGTTATATGGGGCTTAGTACTATGGTTCATGCAAATAAAAGTTTTGACAATTTTGGGGTTAAGGATAATGCTGGAGGAGATTGGAAGGGGGATGATGATTTGGATTCAGATTTAGATTCTGATATTGAGTCTGAGACTTGTGATGAGAATGATGATTATGATTCTGTTGAAACTATTGATCCGAAGGAGGATTATGATATGGGGATGTAAGCAGCTGATGGAGGTTTTTGGCCTATGGTTCATTTTGACTTTGATAGATAAACCCACCCCACCCCACCCCCCCACCCCCCACCCAAAACAACCACAAACTGAACCTCGGGGTCATGTGAAACTGTGAAACTACTTATATTCTTGGGGGTAATTACAAATAATACCATCAACTATTAGATATTCATGAACTGACCAATATGAATGACTGGCACAGGATGTAAGTTTTTTATTCAAGGATGAAGAAGGTCCTCATATCTGAATTGGATTTGGGCAGAAACATGTTTGGGAGGAAATGCATTTAGACTCAGTGACCTGTTTATTATTTGCCAAAGAGAGTGCTGAGTGCTTCAAGCTTGAAATGGGGTGAAATTGAGGTCCTCAACACCCAAGATTTTCCGTTGTGTCCTTACCTTGTTTTGATTTGCAAACTGATTGAGGAAATTTCTGACAGTCAGGGCGATTCTGCATGGCTCGAAGAGATTCAGCTTCAGGACACTGTTCTAGCTATCATTTAAGTTCACCTAGACTATTGCTTTTCTAGTTTGTATGGTGTTACATTATTACTAACGTGAGACTGCAATGCGATGGATCTTTGCCTTCATGTACATACACATTGGATCCAAGCATAGACAAGCTTTTTCATCTGTTGAATTTTACTTCTGAGATATGAACTCTTGACTTGAGCATTCTGCTACTCAAGTGGATTGAAATCTCTGGTGAATGAGAGGAAATCAAGAAATGCCACTGAATAGCTTCAGTCGTGTTAAAAGTAAGTTCATAATCAGTGCAGGAGTTTTCATCTAACAAAAACAGGCAAAATTCCTCCGTGCATTATTTCTTCCTAGGTCAGAACTCAAAACCCATTTATGGATGTTTTGTCGCTTTAACATCAAGACTGTATGTGTAGGTTAACGTAATGAAAAAATACACATTGCATTGAATCATCACTAAGATCTCCTGCCTTAATCATTCAAAAAATGACATCTATAAATCTCTTTCTTCCCCAAAGCTTTGGTGCTATATCTTTGTTAAATCTCTTTGCTTCGAGTTGGAAGCTTAAAGACACCGGTATCCACTCAAGCTTGTAGAATCTGTATGCTTATTTTACTGTAAGAAGCACGGCATGTGGTCCAATTGATAATTGTTGCTTGTGCTTGTTTTGTGCTAGCTAACAAGCATTATTATTATTATTATATTTTCCACGGTTTTCAGATTAGTTGTGAATATGTGAGCTTGCTTTCCTGCTGAGTCAAGCCACTGCGATATGCAAAAGCCAAACTAGAAAGGCGGATGTCCATTAGCTTCAGCCAGAAGCCATTATCCACAAAGCTTTTACTTTGCAAGTGCTGCTATTTAGAAGCATCAAACATGCAAGTTGATCCATATTTAGCGAGTTTGTTGACTTCAAAGAGAACAAATGAATGAAGATTAATGTCAACATCTATCTATTCATTTTTTTTTTTCACATCTCTCCAAATTTTCATTGTGTATCATATTCAATCTGCGCATCCATTATTGCTGATTTGCTGTAACCACTGGCTGAAAACAACGGATACCAGTGTATCCACGATGAGTATGACTTTTCAAGATATCTCATTGGAGGAGTCAAAATAATTTGAATTATAAGGCCAATTGCATTTGATAATCCTATTATTATTATTTTAATATCATAGTTGCGTCATTATGCTACCAAACACCCAATATCCCAAGATTCATAGAAACATTCCATCAAAGTATTCCCAGAAAAGATCTGGACGGGCATCTTCTTTAGATCATAGGTTCTGACCAATCCCCGCTTTATAAGATCATTCAAGGTAAAGTAACTTTCTTGTGGTGAATTGTAAAAAAGTGAAATAAGTCTAGAAGAGTAAAAGAGCATTGGGTAATTGGTGAGTTTTATGTCATTCGTGGCGAATTTTTTTGAGATAATTATTTAAAATTTGACATTATTCAACATATAACTTCAAAAGTGTAATATCTATAAACCTGAAAACAAGGATCATCCGTCACTGACCATTGACTGATCCTTGCCCACAAATCAAACTTTATTGCTATAATTGCTTGGCGATGAGAGTCAAGGATTCACATGTACATAAAATAATTAAACTACTTTAGTCCTTTCATATTTATGGACCTTATTACGCGTAATATAATGATTCGGTGACAATGAAATAAAATAGACAAGGATCAAGAATTGCACGAGAATCTTTGATATTTCGGTGTACCCGTTGATAATTTTAAACAATTTGGCATCAAAACAAACAGACATTTAGAAGTGGTGCAGCAGGATCCACCCTGCGGCCTAATTAATCGCTAATTAATCTTAATAAACGCCGTGTGATGCTGGGGCTAAATTAATGACATTTATTTAAGTAAATAAAATATAAGGTTTCAACAAATCGAAGCTTAATTAGCATCATGATGCTGCCCTTGACATGCACTTCGTTTGCCTACCACACGCTACGTGATGGGTTTTGTACGTTCCAAATCTTTGTTTATTTTTCTAAAAGGTCATTTTCAATATCTTTCAATTGCAGAAAAGGAAGTGAGCACTTGACGCAAAGCTGGCTGTTTCTTCTTGAATAGTTGCAGTGCAAATTGAAATTAAAAAAATTCACTCTTTACTGTTTTAAGTGCTTTTATATTATTCCAAGGATTAAATGTCTTGAGTGACAAGTAATTATTATAAATTATATCTTAATTGAGAAGTGGACATAATCTTACCATATTCTTAAAAGTCAAGATATTAAGGTATTTTTTATGTAAGTTGATATATATATATATATATAGACACATATGCATATACTTTTAAAAATATTTAGATACACGATGAGGTAAAATATCTAAATGGTCGCATCACATGAGTTAATTTTTATTAATTTTTTTGGGGAATAAACATCACATAACTAATTTAAAAAGCTATAATATACACATTTTCGGATATAAGCAATCTTTTATTTAGAAATTAGAAGCTCAAAAAGATCACGTCAATATTGTACTTACGACATTTATGTATTACTCTAGCAAAAAGTTGGTGCCAAGATGAGCAAACAAGAGAAGATAAGAATCTATTTTTCTTTTACATTAGAAAATTAGAGTATTATTTACAATTATAAATTCAAGATCATTATTTACTTCAAAAATAATTTATTTATTCTGCATGGTGTGTGTGTGTGTGTTAATAACTTAAAACCTGCAATGCAAAGATTAAAGAAATGTCAGTAACGACTAGAATGCCCATATGTTTGTTTATATAAAAAGCTGTCCATACAAATTGTATGCTCTTTTTTTTTATAATTATTAACCTTTTTTAATATTTGAGAAATGTATAATTAAATTATTTAATAAATTATACAATTGAATTTCATGTACAAACACTGCCTAAATTTTTAATTTTTTTTAATATTGAAAATATATCTATTACCTTCAAACCCTCTACTTATATTTTAAAAATATATACTTTACTTAATTATAATAAAACTATAAAACTAAAAGACTAAAACTAATTCTTATAGTGATTTTATCGAATGTTCATACAATTGCGAGGGCAAGGCTACCAGTGGGCCCATTTGTGAGTTTTGCGCTGCTTTGCTTCTCTGTGAAGTGTCCCATTCGTGCTTTCAATTCCGGCTTTACCAATCAACGGCCCAGGTTTCCCCACCAAACTGACCTAATCCATTTACGTGGATCACGAGGGTAATCTCTTAAGTAATCTCCAATCTTATTGCTCGCATCTTTTAACGTGAACCTCTCAGCCCAATTAGTATCTCTCAACCATCCGATCATGACCCACGTGTACGGTACCGGTACCGTGTTAGATCTCCATTACACTTTATCTATGGGGCGGTCCCGCACACATTATTATCGCGATCCGAATGGTACCTGATATTTTCTTTTTTTCACTCCCGGTTCAGACTTCACAGAATTACAGAGCGCACGCGTTTTGACCAACTCTTAATGCGGTTCTGCCAAGTGGGCTCATCAGGAGCCGTTTATAAGTTAAATCTGCCCAGTTTGTTCTAGAATAGTGCGTACGGTTCCTACGTCTACCCAATCGGATAATACCACGTCATCCATCAAATCTCTAAATGGGATTCATAGGCTCATTTACGTAGCCAATTAATTTTCTTTTCATCCTTTAATTGGTTTCGATTCCAATTTCAAAATTCAATCTAAAAATATGAGTTTCCATCAATAACTTTGAATCTAAACCATATAGACTTGTGACCAACTTTAAAGAGAAAGAAATTGCATTGCTTCACTAAATCAACTCATGGGTATGCCAAATAAATCTATTTCAAATATTTGAAACAATGTCAAGTATTTGACCAGATCTTAATTTTTTATTGATTGCGAATTAGGTTTACCTACCCTCATAATAACCAATAACTAAGATGTGTAAATAAAAGACCTATACTATTACAAACTTACCCTACTCATCTAATCATTCTTAATGAACAATAAACAAGCATGCAATTCGTTTCAGTAGTTAAACAAGGATAAAGACTCACACTATTACACCAAACTAATTGTTAATAAATTTATCGACATAAATTTCAAACTTTCATTTATTTCCCAATATTGCATTTACTTACTGTCCTTGCTAATAGTAATAAACCTCATAATTGTGGTTTGGTCATCTAAATCCTTGATTTTATAGAAAAGTATTAAAAAAAGCTTAAAATAAAATTAGTGTTAAATCTTTGTAAAGTAATCCATAAATAAACCCTTAACTGATGCAAAATCAACAAATAACTAACAGTTAATAAACATGTTAAACATCAAATCTACAAGAGAAATTTATGAAAATAGTCATAATATTTTAACATTTTTTAATTCTAACCCTTTAAAGTTTTTTCAATCAACATTAGTTAAATAAGTTTTTTAAGAACCAAATTACCCCTACCATTCTCACCCTTTCCTCTCACTCAAATTCTCCCTCTCTCAATGAACCAAAATCGGGTATACATTATCGGAGGCGTAGATCGATTATGGAGTACATCAGTGGAGTTAGTCGGCACCCCGATCGGAGTGAGTTGGCTCAATTTTTTATGCAGTGGGAAGCCTTCGCCCAAAAAGACAGTCGTCGTTTTGTGCTTGCTAATTACAAAAAAATAATTTTATTCATTATTTTGTTGTATAATTTGTTTTCATTTGCTTGTTTTTTCAATAGGATTATGATCATTATTTACTATTGTGTCACCAATGTCATCAATAGGATCATCATTGTCACAAAATTCATTATTGTAGAATGGAGAGTAACGTTGCTCTAACAACGTTGTTACTGGTATTGCCTCTTCTTCAACAATATATGCTAAAGAAATGTCATTGTCATTAATAGTGTCAATGTTGTCGTAGAGTGGAGAATAACATTATTGGAAAGATAGTGTCTGTGGTAATACCTCTTCTTCATTATCTGGGACAGAGATATTTACTCTAAAAGAAATTTTAGTTTTTACAGATGGCTCAACATCTTAGTTTTAAGCTCAAGAAGTTGTGGTAACAAATATAGAAATGCATCAGTAATTGACCGCATCAGAGGTCATATGTAACATAACATTAATCATTTCAGCGTTAAAAATGTCTATAGGTAGTGAACATGTACGATACATTGTATCACTATACCTCAAAGTAGTCTTTATGGTGATATTGTATTCAGTACGATTTATCTATGAAATATCATAAACTCTTGTCAAAAATTGATCAAAGGTACAATCTTTATGAATTAAAAAAAACTGTATTATTGCCACTAACATACTCCACATACCTATCTGCGGAAGTCTCCCACCAACTGTTATAATACAATTGAAGCACAACTGAATTCATTAAATCTGACAAAATATTAAAAAATAAAATAAATGTGGTTACACATTAAAAAACATTATAAACTTTATATGCGAAAATTAAATGATTAGTATGTTTTTTATGCAACGGGTAACCGTCGCCTAAAATTTTAGGTGACAGTCAACCGTCGCACCAAACATATTTTGAAAGTTTGTGCGATGGGTGACTGTCGCACAAAATTCAAAAATACTCATCGCTTTGTGTCGATGGGTGCTAATCATTGTTTAAATTTTCACAAATTGAGCAACACTCATTGCAAGATATTCCCACCATCACATTCAACACACTCTACTAATGCATGAAAACCACCGACAACCTCCACCACCACCACCATCAAAATAACAACACACAACCACAACACAACACAAGAATAAAATAAAGCATGTGTTTCAAATTGCTAATCTTAGGTTTTTGAACTTCAACTATTTATCTTAGAGATTTTCATTGATATTACAAGTGATTTTGGTGAAAACAGAGTTGTTGAATGTGATTCCAGTAAGATTGTCGATGGTGATGGACTTCGATTTTGCTTTGCTGTTGAATGGTGAGAAATTTAGGTGAGTTACAAGTTTTGGTCAGCTTCAGTGAGATTGACAGGGGTATTTTAGTTTAAAAGTTTGTTAGTTTTCTAATTTTGATAGAAAAAAACTTGTATGGTTAATTTTATAATTTTTTAAAATATTATAACTAGTTTCATAAATTTTTCAATCTCCGAGCGACCAACTGCAATTTATCAAGCATTTGTCAGTGATTAACATCAATTTATATTTCAAACATTGCAAACTACTTAAAAGATGGATCCCCCTGAGTTGCAACTGAAGTGAGTTACAGCTGCCATGTAAAATATCAATTAGCCATTTATACTTCATATTATTTATAATTTATTCATAAGTATTATAAAAATTTAGTCCCTTACACTTTATTTTACTTTATTGAAATTCTTAAAGGAACAATTTATCCCCTATAATTTAAATTCTTAAAATATCCTCCATTTAATTCAAAATATAAATATTAATAAATGGGTTATAATTATACTTATAATAAAATAATTATTATAATTATATTATAATTAATTAATAAATTAATAATAATTTTTTATTTAAATTAATAATAATAATTCAAAAAATAAATTATTGTTAATAATTAATTTATCAATACTACTTATGAATAAATTATAAATAATATAGAGTGGTGTAATTGAATACAGAGTGGATTACAATTTTATAATGCATTTACTAAATATAAATCGAAATTAGATAGAAACATAATGAGTTAGAATCAAAATAAGAAATTAGAATCAGAATAATATATTTATTTGAACTGTAAGAATCGTAATTAGGAGCTATTTACGATTTACGTATTCACTTTGTTTTAGAATCAAAATCGAAATGAGTTAAATTGTAATAAATTACTATAAAATTATTAATTCATTTTTATCATAATTATTATTTTATATTTTAAATATTATTATTATTTAAAAAATAATTATTAACAATTATTATTATTATTATTATTATTATTGAGAATTTAACATAAAAAATTATTATTAATTATTGTTAATAGATTAATTAATTATAATTCTTTTTATTTTTGCTACTAATAATTATAATAATAATCAATTTAAAAATTATAATTATATTTATAACTATAATAAAATAATAACTATAACTATAATTATAATTATAATTTATTTAATAATTATTATATTTTTTAATTAAATAAATGATATTTTAAAAATTTAAAATTATAAGGGATGAATTAGTACTCTAAGAATGTTAATGAAATAAAATAGAGTGCAAGGGGTAAATAAAATTTTATAGTACAAATTTTTTTTAAATATTTATGCATTAAATTATAAATAACAAAAAATATAAGGGGCTACATGGTATTTGACAAGACAACAGTAAATTACATCAAATATAATTTAGGGGGCCTTTAAGATAGTAATATCTAACATGCCATTTTTGACTGATATAAGAAAAAAATAACTTTATAAATTAAATATGTTTTTATAAAAATTTTCTTTATACTAGGCTATGATTGTAGTATATTATCTTATAAGATATCGTTAAATGATAAAATTTTACTAATAGATATAATAGAATCAAGTAAGTAGCCAACTTATTATTTGAAAAAAAAAAAGAAAGAAAAGTTTAATAGCCAATAATTAGTATCTTGAACAGAAACGATTGACACGATAAATCAATGGGTAATCCAAAGGCAGTCGACATGTCGAGAACTCAATTTACATACAATCAACATATCGGTCGCTCGTTTAGCACGATGTTTAACAACCAAAGCAGAAAAAAATAATAGGCTAGTTATTTCCGTAAATAAATCATAATTTTGGCTATAGCTGTAAATAAAAGAAAAAAATGGGAAAATCCTAACTGCGAGAGAGACAAGAGTGAAACCGAAGTTGGGTTGCTACAACGCAACCCAAAGGCCAACACCAGTCGGCTGTCGACTCCGTTTGTCTCTTAAAGCAAAAGCTCTACAACGAACTGCTACATAAGCACCCAATTTTTATTTACACAATATTTAATATTTATACAGCAATAGAATTAATAAACAAATAAATAAAAGATAAAAATGTCATTGCCACGTTTCCCACTCTTCATTTCTCGCCAAATTTAGATCCTTTCTTTGCATTTATTCCTAGTTTTAATTTGTTTCTCTTTCTCTGTGCGTGTGTGTGTTTGTGATGATCTTTTTTTCTACGACAGTTGACCTAATATTCATTCTCATTCAAAGCACAAACACACACGTTGTGAACGAAAGAAAGAAAGAAAGAAACTGAGTGTTTGTTTGTGTAGAAGAAAAGAAAAATGGGAAATTCATTTGGATGTTCGGCTTCAGGAGAGAGATTAGTATCAGCAGCTAGAGATGGCGATTTCGTTGAAGCCAAAATGCTTTTGGATTGTAACCCTTGTCTTGCTAAATATTCGACTTTTGGTGGCTTAAATTCCCCTCTTCATTTTGCTGCTGCCAAAGGCCATAATGAGGTTCCCTTTGTGTTTTCTTTTTATTATTGTTGGTAATGGGTGTTTTTTTATTTTCTCTTCTTGCGTTTAATTTGATTAATTTTTGTGGGTTGTGATCAGATTGTGGCATTGTTGCTTGAAAATGGAGCTGATGCTAATTCCAGGAATTATTGCGGTCAGGTACTTGATTTGATGATTTTTTTTCTTTCTTTTTTTCTCATCTCGCTTATGTTCTTTTTGTGGTTTCTTTATTGTCTGGCTTTGATTTTGGAGAATCATGGGTTGATTTGATCAAATTTTGTGAGATAGGTTTGGTTCTGTTATGTAGCTTAAGTTTGCTATGTCCACATACACGATGCACTGATTTTATTGGAAACCTGGTACAATATTTGAAATGGCATTTGATTTTTGTAGTTGAAGCTGAAATAAGAAAATTAGACAAGTATCTGATCATGAAGGCTTGTTATTTTGATATTTTCTGTGTGATTTTAAGTCCAAATATGATCCAGGGCAACTAGACACAATCTTGAAGCTTCTCTGCTAAAATCTGCTATTTCTGATTAGCGACTGGGCACATACTGATTGACCTGCTGTAAAACCAACTCTTTAGTCATTTTTTGTAACCTATGCTTGTAGACCGCATTGATGCAAGCATGTCGATATGGGCACTGGGAAGTTGTGCAAACTCTTCTGCTCTTCAGATGTAATGTGAGTTTAATTTTCAGTAATCTTAACTTTTGCAAATTTTTCCCATCTTTAGTTAAAGTTGTTTTTGAGGCAATTAGATGCTCCGCGGTTAGGATGTGCTTTGGTTTTTAAACTTCTGTAGCTATTCTCTTTTTGTAGGTCATAAGAGCAGATTATCTCAGTGGGAGGACAGCTCTACATTTTGCAGCTGTAAATGGGCATGTTAGATGTATTAGACTAGTTGTGGCTGATTTTGTTCCTAGTGTTCCTTTTGAAGTCATGAATACTCAGATCGAAGGTGATAGAGGGGACAGTTCCAGTGTGAAGAGCAAGTACGATCAAAGGTTTAGAATTTAGTTCAGTCATTGTTTGCTTCCTTGTTAGATTGGGTTGAAACTGGAGCATAGGATGCCAGATCTGGCTAATACTCCTTTTTAACTGTTCCAAAACTGCTAGTAGTAATTTTTTTATTGCTGTAGATTGGGTTGAAACTGGAGCACAGTATGCCAGATGTTAGCTGATACTCCTTTGTAACTGTCCAAAACTGCTAGTTAGTAAATTTTTTTATGCTGTAAAGTTTTTGGCAAACAGGCAACTCTTCATAATCTCCTCACGAGCTGAATTAGATTCCAGCTTCGATATGATATTTTATCTCCTGTTTTATCAATATCTGATGCACAGGAATTTATTTATTTTGTGAATAGTAAAGGTAATAGGCATTGGCTTCTTCACCCTTTTTTACACTTGATTTTCTGATGCAGTGCCCTGTCCAAGTTTGTAAATAAGGCAGCAGATGGAGGGATCACTGCTCTTCATATGGCTGCATTGAATGGATATTTTGATTGTGTACAGCTTTTACTTGACCTTCATGCAAATGTATCTGCCGTGACATTTCATTATGGAACATCAATGGATTTGATAGGTGTGCTTCTGTAATTTAATTCTTGACTGGTTTCGTTGATGGTTTCTTTCTAATGGTGTCATAGATGGTCTCTCTATAATTCGTGGCTTGAAATAATAGCTAATATTTAATTGTAGGAGCTGGAAGCACTCCTTTGCACTACGCTGCTTGTGGAGGAAATCTAAAATGCTGCCAGGCAAGAGTTTTATTATCTTTTAAATGTTGCGTACCAAACATTTATTTCTTCTAAGTTTGAGATGACTGTAGTATTATTCTGCAGGTCCTACTTGCAAGAGGTGCGAGTCGTATGTCTTTGAACTGCAATGGGTAACTTGCCTATGTTTTCTTTTCTGATATTTGCTCTTTAGCTTGGTCATATGACTAACACTGTTTTAAAGCAATGGTATTGCTAACAGAACCTTGTGTATTTCTTCAGGTGGCTGCCTCTTGATGTTGCTAGGATGTGGGGCCGCCATTGGCTCGAACCATTGCTGGCACCCAATTCTGATGCTGTTATACCAAGATTTCGTCCTTCCAATTATTTATCCTTGCCTCTTTTAAGTGTACTTAATGTAGCCAGGTAATTCTAATACTGATTATGCCAACATATAAGGAGTTCCTAAGGAAAGAAAAATATGGACATGCTGATTCTTAAAAAAATAAGAATATGCTGAATATTCATCACATCAGTGCTTCTGCATAATAATAAAAAAATCTTCTCATCTTAGTGAAATTGAAAGTGAATATGATATTGCAGAGAGTCTGGGCTGCTGTCCTCAACAACCTCCTCCTCGGATGATGCTGACGCCTGTGCTGTCTGTCTGGAGCGAGCATGTACAGTAGCTGCTGAAGGTTTGTTCTTTCTTTTTCTGTTTTTATGTTTTCCATATGTTCTGTGACGTTGTCTATAATATATGATGAAGATTAATGTAGTAACTTGCAGAATTCCATTGTCTGTAATATTTAATTAATACTGTTCACGTTTGAAGGAATTACAAATAGAGAGAGCATAAGTGAACAATTTGGATATGCATTCTGCTTCTTGGTTTTGCATTTGCTTTCAGTAAAGGTGTATCAAGGGAAGCCTGCAGCTTAACATGCCATGATGTTGAAATGATTTCCTAAGGGGTTTTGGGTAATGAAAGACTTGTAATTTGATTAATTATTTGTAGAAAGTAAATAAATTGGTGATTTTCAGTGACAGCATTGAGAAAATAATCTCTTGTAGGACTATGGGTCATAATCTCTACGCTTGCTTTTATGCTTATTTACTAATGAAACATGTGGGACTGTGGGTAGTAATCTTTATGCTTGCTTATATAATTATTTACTAATGAAAACTGCTTCATTCTTCAGGGTGTAGGCATGAGCTTTGTGTAAGATGTGCACTGTACCTTTGCTCGACAAATAATATTCCTTCTGAGATGGTTGGTCCACCTGGCTCCATTCCATGCCCTCTCTGTAGACATGGCATTGTCTCTTTCACCAAATTGCCTGGCTCCCTGGTAAAAGATATTAAGCAACATTTGTCCCTTGGCCTTTGTACCCCATGCATGCTTCACACTCGTGATGCTGAGTGTGAATCTCCAGCATGTGCCCCAGAGATTCGAAAGAATCGCGTAGCTTCAGTTTCCTCAGATATGTTGTGCCCTGTGACTTGTAGTCCATTCCCTTCCTATGCTATCCCTTTGTGCACTTGCAATGATGGTCCGTGCCCGTCTTTTGAACCTCGAGAAGTAGAAACTCAAGATGAATCTCCTCGACGCTCTCAAGGTGGATCAATAGAGCAGGATAAAATGGAAGGGCCAAGACTGGAGAGAACAACCTGTTCAAGCATGTTCTGGGGCAGAAGAAGCTGCAGCAGAGAACATCAGTGCAATTCAGAAATAAATGCCTGACAGGTTCAATGATTAGTTGTTGCAAACAGGAACGTGGATCGAAGCATCAAATCCAAGGGTGTGATGCTTGATTGCTTGCTCTGGTTCCAAAACACTTAAAAGAGCTTCCAAATCCATGATTTGCTTCTGCATATTGTTCAGCTGGCTGCACGGTAGTATGGATGTGGGTGTGGAATCTTATCATTTTGGTTAGGTTGTAGATTGCTTTCAATATGTATGTAAAGTTTGCATGTTTTGATCAAGCATTGATTGTAGTTGGTCATTTAAGAACATTTATTTTTATTTTTTTTTAATTTACCACGACGTCATGTTTGCTAATGATTTGGCCAAAATAGGGTGTTTCTTAGATGTTCAAGCTATGAGCAATATTTTGGTTCTCACAAATCACAATGCTAGAATTTTTCTTTTTCTTTCTTTCAGCAAGTGTTTTGATTGACATGCACAATGATGTTGCCCTTGCAGTCTTTGCTCATAAAAGGTGCTGGTGATAGGCGTTAGGGACTGTGGGCGTGGTAAAAGTGCCAAAAAGATCTGTTATGATTGGATTTGTTAGGATTTGAAATTATGAATGAATGCCATAAAGTGGAAGAAAGCGACAATTCTCTTGTGACATTATAGGTTCTCATAAATTCCCAAACTTGTCGATTTTCCGTACATTGATTGGCACTTGCATTCAACATCCCATGACTTCGCTACTAACTAATTAGAAGGGGAAAGATTAGAAAGGCAACGCCATGTTGGCCACAATAATTTTCTTTTCAACTAATCAAGTATTTCAAGGCTAAATTTTCTGTTCTCCCATTATCTAAAAAGTGTGTCATCATTCATGAACATGACTCTGCATCATTGCCAATTGTGGAATCCATGTATACAACTTTTAAAATGCAATAACACTCTCTCCGTGTGCGCGCACGTACTATACGATCAAAAGATTCAAAACTAGAGAGAAGAAATGGTGGTATTAAATTAGTAACACTGCAACATAAAGCAATAAACATCCAGATATTGAATAAACACAAGGGGACCCTAATCCTCTGATATTTGCGTGATCCATAGATATGCAGAACCCAGTACAGGCAGGTGGATTCATCCATAGAGTGACACGTGGCTACTAAAGTGATGTAGGCCCAGTAGTCCGATGATCTTATTCTTACATATCCATCATAGCAGGAGAAAATTAATCTTTAAAGATCCCTGATACCAACTGTAACTGGGACCATTGCACACTTGCACATACCAAACCCTAAGTAGCAGTTTGTTTGTTTATTTTTATTTTTTAAGTAAACCCTAGCAGTAGCTACATAGACAGTAATAAGAAGAAAAATAAAGAAGACAATACAATGCTGGCGATTTTAGTACACATTAACTTCTGTTCTCTATGAATGAAGATGCGAAGGAATTTATTGGTAATGGATCGATCATGAGGCAACGTAAAGTTTCTCTATGAATCAATCAACGATCATCACCGTCTTCTTGCAGCCGTTTCTCTTTGGGCATTGAAGTAAACAGCAGCAACGGGGAGGCCTAAGCCATTCTCCGCTGAGAATTGTCTTGTGTTGAAGTGGTCCCTTGAAGTAGGCGGCCTCACTGTTTGCCTTCCTCTCTGCTTAAACAATATGAACACGTACCTGTGGATGCCCACCACCGGTTTTGGGGTCTCATAGCTCACGATTTCTTTTCCTGTTTTTAACTAACTAATTAATTAATCATCTGATAATTAATAGATTGTATGTGTACGTAAGAATGTGATTAATGTGAACGAGCACATCTTAATTAATTGAACTTACCAAAAGAAACATCAGTTGTTCCAGGAATGTCTGTCACCATCCTGAAAGATAATATACATAATTAGAATAAACAGGGGATTAGCTTGTGGATGAGGCTTTGTGCAATGAAATAATAATTATGAATACTTTATTATATGTATCAATATATAACGACTCTACTTTTGACACTCTGATTGTAAATATGAGCGTTCAAACTTGACACGAACCAGTGGAGATACTCTCTTAAGCATGGATCACTAGGGCTTGGAGCATCAGGATCTGTCATTATCTTCAGACACAGTACAACATAAACAAAAAGTTTAGTACGTACTAGAGTTAAAATCTTAATGGAGTTGTAAAAATGTACTGAATCATGCATTAACTTACCAAGGTATAAGCTGATCTCATGTCCTCGCCGCCAATATCGACTCTAGGCTTAGCAGCAATGACAGCAGGCATAAGCTCGTGGCCATTAGCAACTTGCTTATTAGAGTTATAAATCACATTCATCCTCACACTAGGAATAAAAGTATCCACGACATCTCCCACCACTCGTCCAACAGCTAGTGGATCAGTCGTTCTCGACATTTTTAGTAAGCTGAAAATAATGGAAGCTCAAAGAGAGAAGTGCTTTTAGAGGAGTGATCTGTGTTTTAACGTTTGTGGCAATATAAGTGCTTTTATAGGGGAGAGATAGGAAAAGGACTTCATGAGAACAAGAGCTTAACTTAGAAGCTCAAAGATTCGAAAATGCTTCAACATACCATAATGGCAGAAAGGTGTCTATTTATGGTAAGGACATGTGATAAGCTTAGAAATTAGTGGTCTTTTTTTACGAAATTGTGACAAGAAGCCACTAGGGACATGGGGTTTGCTATGATTTGTCGAAGAGATCCCTTTTTAAATAACTTTTACAATAATACAAATAAATTTTTTTGTATGTAATTCCAACACGTCTTTGGCTTATTGGCTAAATGAGAATGAAGAATCAAACTTTATTAATTTCCCACTTTAATATATAATATCTTTCGGAAAATGGAATTTTCAGCTTTTATTGGTGCTTCTGTCCATACACATGCTTTCTTATATTAGAAAAGAAAAAAAATATCTTATCAATAAAGCTGGGAACGTGTTGTTAATTCAAGAGAGGCAAAAACGAATCCCAATTTGTTTTTTTATTGGTTTTGGGCTTAATTTGGTATCTTAATGCACTTTAAAAAAATAAAAAAATAAAGGGGAAAAAAAACCTAGATTCGGTTTTCATGTAATTAAATCATATGTGGGCATGATTGAAAAGTTGTAGCAGAATTTGAAGTTTCACTTATAATAAGGCACGATGCATGCTGAGTTAGCAACTGAGAACTCTCAGCTGGACATTTGCTAGCTAGAAATTATATCAATACCGACACATGGCCATACAGTTGATGGAATAAAGCTCCAGAACAGCTAGAGAGTATTATTCCTTCAGCATTGGTCTTCTTTGACAGAGATTATGCACTAAAAATCCTCATTGGCCAAAAGATAAGAAAGAAGTTGCCAAATTTAACATTTGATTCGTTAACTAATTCAAACAATGAAGATCCTGCAATTGTACGGTAAAGAGTAGCAGTTAGCGTTTTCTCTATTAGTTTGTCTCTGAATTAACGTACAGCCCGTGTCATGCAAAATGTGACAGCAATTCTGAGTACCACCCATATAATAATTGTTTATGCAACTGCATGGTAATGGTTATTGGCTACATAAGCCCAAAATTTGATTTTTTTTAATTAATTAAGAAAAGTTAACGCGAGATCAATTAACTTAAACAAAAGCTAAACATGGTCGTCGAGATATAATGATCATTTTCCTTTCGTCCGTTCTTTATTTAGAAATGCTGGCGGTTCATTAAATATATAAATATATATTATTTCGAACTCATACTTGCAAATTGAGACACTATTTTGGTATTGTGATGGCATTAATGCTTCGAAATTACAGTTGATGTTCGGCAAAGGGCAGTTTAGACTTTTTCTATTACTTATCCTGGTTAGATGAAAGTATAGTGTGACCCCACTTTAATGAATTTAGCTTGGATGTCATATAATAGCTTCGTATAATTGTTAGTCCACACGCACTTAACACGTAACTCATGTTTAAAAGCTAACCCAATAGTTGAGATTGTCGAAATCTTATATACTTAATTCAAGACTTATTTTCAACCAGTAATATATATTACTAAATTTTAAAGTATATGATGAGAAGTTGTTTTCTATTTATAATATAAAAAAAAAGGAATCTAAGGTGTTGTTCAATATTAGGATTTAAAAATCATAGCTTTAAGTTACACTCCTAAGTATTTAGAAAAAAATATTAATTATTATTGTTTAAAATCTAAATTGATTTGATCATACTTGCATGATGAAATTTTCATAAACATTTTTACTATTTTTTTAAATGATTATTTAAAATCATATTTATTGAATAATATTAATTTTTATTTCATAATTATAATCTTTTTTTCTCACAACAATAGTGACTTAAAAATTACACCAACGTAACTTAATACTAAATCCTACCTAAATATCTAAACCTGATATTAACTTTTGAGGAAGTCCACGATTAAAAGATAATTAAGAACCTCAAATAGTTGAAGATAAAGAAATGAATGCATGGTCATCTAATTCGATGAATCTTTCTAAATCTTGACGTGACTAGAGGCCAAATTAAAATAATTGACATCACAAAATTACATATCTTTTCCATTTCATCTCTGTTCGTGATTGGAAGAAACAAAAATAAAGGAAATTCTCGCCCACTTTCAGATAGATTGATACATCGAACTGGCATTGAATTTTTGTGTATCTTGGCCGGATAAGTAACCTAATAACTCAAAAACAAAAAGAAAAAAGAAAACAATCGAAGCCGCCCACTTAAGGCAGGGGAATCATTTCCAGCCAAATACAATTGTCTATAATCATTATATATATATATATATATAATTCCTCATCTTTTTCGCAGATATTGAGATACTATTGCTATGAAGGCCAGGTTTAAAGCATGCATTATGCATGAATAAGTTAATCACACGTAAAAGCGGAGGATCAGATGAAATTTTAAGATGGCAACAAATTGTCCAATGGTTCCTTTCTCTTCAAGCCCTGAGTGGAATACATGAACCTATAGCAACATGACACGTACTCTGTGGCTGTGAAAGACAGAAGCTTTTTGTTAATATTCTTTTGACTGACTGATAAGTGGTGACTTTTGTTCTTGGTTCTTCTTGTTCTTCTTGAATCATCAGCAACAGCATAAAATAGGGGAAATTTTCTTCTTTTTTGGCTTTTGAGTAGACACGTGTGACTATTACCTTTTGGAAGGAGCTCAATCATGTTGGTCAAATTTGCCAGCTGTCCTTCTCCTGTTTACTGAACGCCTGATGGCGCTACAATGTAGGTTCACAGGTCAGAGGCTAGCCTTACTTTGCTCGAGAGCTGATTGAGAGTGAAGTGAAACTATGACTCATCAAATCTCTTTTCCTTCTTCTTTTCTTCTTCTTCTGATGATGATGATAAACCAGTGAGTATGGCGGAGCTGTTTTACGTTAGAGAATTGGTGATGACCATTAGATCAATCATTTAATACTCTATGATTATACAATTATTAGTAATACTCCATCATAAAATAGTTTCAACATAGCTGAACTTTAACAATAATAAGAAAAGTCAATTCTTTAAAAATAATGAAGAATAATTTCATATTTTGATATAAAGCATTAATTTGAACCAGTGATTTCATGAAAACTCTATTAATGTGTTTTAATAGTCTAAATGAGTTAGAATAGTAACGAGTTAAAATAAAAATAAGAAATGAGAATTAAAATAAGTTGAAATCTCATTGATGTATTTATTTTATTTTTAAAATTAAAATCAGAACAAGTTAAATTATTTCAAGTTAAT
This sequence comes from Aegle marmelos, assembly GCA_030449875.1. Classification (NCBI taxonomy): domain Eukaryota; kingdom Viridiplantae; phylum Streptophyta; class Magnoliopsida; order Sapindales; family Rutaceae; genus Aegle; species Aegle marmelos. The sequence goes on along the minus strand of JASUUL010000022.1, from coordinate 6,323,307 downwards.
AAAATACCCTGAGTTAACTATAATAATAACTATCATCATGACAATAATTAATAAGGGTATTTTTATAATTTATTAGTGATATTATTTTTATTATCAAATTATTGTCATTTGATGACCATGATGACGATGATAATGACGATTATTATTATTATTATTATTATTAAAATAATAAATTAATAAAAACAACAACAAACAATAATAAATTTTATAACAACAACAATTGAATTCCACAATAATAATACATTTTTAGTTTTTTAAATTTATATTTTTAATTTCCAAAAAAAGAATTTTGGGTATATTCAAAGTGTAGTTGGGATAATTTTGTCATTCTAGGGAATGTGGTTCCCATTCTCCAACCCCCTCAAGGAATCACAACTCTGGTAATCAATTCAAAATTTATGAGGGGCTTGTGAAAATTCATTCTCATTTTCAATTTCAATTTAACAAGTTATTTATTCCGATTATATATACATGTGTGTGTGTGTGTTGTGTGTGTGTGTACTGTATCTAACTAATATTAGCAATTGTCAGTGTTGAATATGAGCGTCATCAATTGATCCAAAGATAAGAATCTCTAAAGTTCATATGAGATGCCTTAAATTTGAACGCCAGGGAAAATTTCTAATTTTTAGTTACGATATGATCTGGAAAAAAGAAAAGAAAAGAGAAAAGTCTATACGCAACAAATATTATGCTTAAAAAACAAAAACAAAAACAATAATAAAATTTTATCGATTCCCACAAGAAGCCACAACGAAAAGGAAAGAAGCCCACGTTGTGAAACACTAACACTCCAAATATCTGCCAGCACCGTACAAGATGGAAGATTAATAGGCCCATTGGGTTCGCTCACTTCATGGGCTCAACTTAAATGTCATCGAGTGAAGCTATTCAACCAGTAAATTGTTTTAGCGGAAGTATACATAAAAGCTCTCAGTTAAGAATTTTACCTATACTGTAATATGAACTGTGTAATTTTTTTTTTTTTTTTTTACTTTTGAGTAGTGATATTTGATTTTCTCAATCTATCTCTTCACTCTCTATTTCTCATGAATTATCATTTATTTACAGAATTACCCTTACTTATTAATGTTTATGAGCTCTTATTTAATTTTAAAATTGGATATCTGATTTTTTTTTTTAAGTTGATCTCTATTTGAAAATGATCGAAAAAAAGTGAACTCATATAATCAAGTCTACTAAAGAAAATCATCATTGTCTAATTAATTTTTCTTGAAAACAAAAATTGGCACTTCAAAATACTATCTCTGCAACCGCAATAACCACCACCACCACCACCACCAGTGGCAGCAGCAAGAGCAGCTACTGCTGCGGTGCACCACAAAATCCCACAGTCAGGATCAAATAACTTGGAGAACAAACTCAGCTCCTAAGATTCAATATTCCAATCTGCAACCTTGAATCCTTTAGAGTTCTAATTTTCCCGAGAGCGATGATGATTCCATCGTCATAGAGAATAGAAAAACTAGCTCTCTGATCACACATTCTCTCCCTAAAAAGTACTTAATTAGATGCCACAGATGCTTTGATGTTTGTGGCAAATTTTGATGTTAACGGTTAGTTCGAATTATATATATATATATATATATATATTATAAATAGAGAAGTGGAGGTTAATGAGATAAATTAAGAGGTTGGGTTAAATATCAATATTTGTTTGTTATTTTTTTAGGTACGGTTCAAGATCTCTTTGCTTTTTTTTTTTTTTAATTTTCTTAAACCCATTTAAGCCCGGCCTAAAGTAAACTCTAATTTGGAATTTTGAAAGTTTTAGACTTCTTTTTTATGGTGTAAATTCATAAATGGGGTTAGGAATTCATTTCTATGTTGCCATGATGCATGCAACTTTACTCCTTCAGAGATGGGATCGAGGCAAAACATACGTACTTAATTAAAGGCGAGAGAATCGGCTTTGCTATCGACCAAGATTTCCCAACCCCAAAAGAATTCAAAATCTGTAAACTGAGGGCGGGCAAAATGTAAAATTTTCAGACCGATTGCCCAAATTTCCATATAATCCTTTACCTTTTTTACCAATTTTTTCCAAAAGAAGGGCCTATGGACCCAATTCAAGCCTCAACGTAGATTCCCCGATTGAGTGGAACAGTCACATGACGCTGGCACAACTGACGAGACCATCCAACCAAACTTTGTCGCATTAAAACAGAGACTTTATAAGAGGAGTGAGAAAAAGTAATAATAATTCCCTCTTGGCACAATATGATTGAATAGTCCCGCCCCATCAGCACCTCACTCGTGGTGAGTCTGTTTTACCTAAAATTTCAGCTGACAAAAAGCGAAGCCTCTTCCCCAAATAAAGTGACACAAATTTCAGCACTCACAGCTTCCGGATAAAGGGAAAACAGGAAATTTATTTGCGGATCCAAAGATATAAACACCAAAGGAGAAGCAATCCACTCAATACAAAGTCACGATAACCCAGTATCCCAACAAAATCCAATCACCGAACAAACCTGCGGAGTTTTTCTACAAGGTTACCTAACTTTGTTTTATCTTTCTATAAGATGACTAATTAACAAAACACATCTCTACTGATTGGGCCTTTTTGCAAGCAGAGCAACTCGCTGGTCAACCGAGTCAATACCCGAACCACTACACTGCCCTGATACCAACCTTGAAGACAAAACCCTCCAGCTAATGAGGATCCACAGTCCACCAAAAATTCTCCACATGCGGTTCGTTCTTGACTCGAAACCCCCTCTAATTACGGGAATTATCATCTCGACTATCAACCTTTTCCCTGTCCATTCTATATCTCCTATACTTTTTTTCACATATATGATTTGATTTTCAAAAAACAAAAAGAAAAGGATTAGTTAAGCTATATGCAGCACACGGTTACCTATCTCCCAAGCTATGTTTCTAGAACAGCCGCTTTGATCTTTTGAATTGTGCAGGAGATTAGATTGTTAACGGTCTCGACTGATTCTACTGTCAGCTTCGCAGTTGGAAGGCTGTTCACCAAAATCTGAAATCCAACGGTAAGGAGGCATCCGCCACTTTCGTTACTGCTGCCCTCAGTTTTTACCATTGTCCCATTGCTGTTGATTAGTCCACCATGGCCAAAATGACCATCTGGAAGAATGGCGAATCCCGATGGCAGGAGTGCAACACAGGTAGAATCGCCACCATTCGTCACCATACTCATTGATGGAACATCAACTGGTGCATACACTACAAGAGAGCCTGAGGAATCATTCCAGGTCTCTTGCAATATCAGCATGCCACTATCATTCGCATTCATGGCCTATGAAACCAGATGAAATAGAAGCCAAACTCATCATACAAGCAAAACAAAACCAAAAGAATTTAGATGAGGGACTAGAGAATAATTAATAGCCAATACTTTCAAATCTAGTGAATAGTCATCAACCGATCACTCAAAATTAGTTGACGACCACTTACACCAGCACGAAGGAGAGAAACACAGTTGCCAGGTGCCTGACCCTTGGCAATGTGGACCATCTCTTGCAATGGCCCACCATTGGATAAAATGTCCCACTCGCTCCTCGTGCGTTCATCGCGCATGAAATCAAAAAGCCTCTGCCTTGTCATGGGAAGCCAAACAGTAGTCGCAGCACATAGCACAACTCCAGGTGGCTCACCGGGGTCATTTACATTCTTCCGTGTCAACACTCTCACATCCTCCCCCACATTTCCAACGCACAGCTTGTCCCACTTGCGCACGCTTGAAGCACAAACACCGGAACAAAAGTTATAGGTCATGCGCTGGGCCAGCTTTAACATGCTCTTCCTACCAATAGGACTTATCCCTGAGATACAATGATATTTATTAGTAATGAAATTTACCATATTGGTTAGGTATGTCAAAAATGGAAGGGAAACAAAGAAGAACCTGATTGATCTTGAACGGTCATGGTAGAGGACATGAGAACAGCTAGGCACTCACATTGCCTCTGTAAGGCAGCAACCCACTTTGGTGCACCAAAGCCCATGCCAGAACTGAGTAACGGCCGGCAGATATGGTGGACAATACTCTCATCATATTCCGCATGTTCAATCCAGGTAACCTGCATTGTACCAGCCAATCCGAGCTAGTGTTAATATTCCAATCGATACTAAAAAAAGGAAGCAGAAGCATCCACCTACAACCCATTAGGATTAAGGAATTGGCAATGAAGAAAGCAAAAATAAGGTCAAGAGAGATTTCATCTCAAATTGAAAATGGCCACTTTCTAAGCTGTCATTCTTATCATAATTTGAAACCTGAAAAGTATACATAATCACCTCTGTTAGCTTTGAGGAGTTATTTTCCACCTTTAATTTTTTTCCCCTGACTGAAAATCCAGAGAGAAATTCACAATGCAAAGATGATATTCAATTTCGTGGGATGTCCTAAAATGTAAGCAAAATATAGCATCAATTCCGTAACCACAAAATTGTTGCATTTTCTACAGCAAGTAAATGCTTGCACTTAAAAATAAGTTAAAGATAAAATTTATTGCCGTCAAAAAATCGATCTGATTAATATTCTTCTGGGCGAGCGAAAAGCTTATTAAGATGTATGGCATTTGATTCTTTCTTTTTGAAGGAACTCCATTCAAACCAAGAACTTTCAAGTTCGTTTCTGCCATAGACCATAGTGCCATATTGGACATGCAGTTGGCATATAGTTAACCGAATCAATAGGTTCCTTAGCTCTTTCATGCGCAAGGAAACTATTAAGGCCTGACTTTGATACAATTATTAAGCCAGTACCTATTAGTCTAAACCGCTGGGTCTTGTGGTTTCTCTAATAAAAACATTAGCAAGGGAGATATATCTAACCACAAAACTTGAGTCGAGTTTCCCCTTCCTAGAAAAAATTTTCATCATCGGCATGAAACCCAAGGCTCTTGTAGATTAATATTTGCTGCAAACAAGCTATGGAGAAGACAAAGTCTGAAGTCAAAAAAAGTCTTTGAGGGTCATGCTTGAGAGATGGAACACATCCCTTCCTAACCAATTGTTTAATCGACGCAAATTCCTAAATAATTCTACCACATACAAGTATAACCAAGGAGCAAATGGTGAAGTGAAATATCAAGGCAGTACGTTTTGCAAGATTCAAAATAGAGGCACATTTTAAGTCCTCAAAAAAAAAAAAAAATCAGTTTGTGCTTCTATAAAAAAAAAGTGACACATCTAAATAAACTAATTTTCACCAAACACGAGGTTGAAGAGATTACAATGTAATGACTGGATCCAGATCACAGATCCTTGGAGTTAATAAAGAAAACATTAAAGACAGAAGAAGAGATAGGAATAGAAGGATCAAATATATAAAATAATCAGCAAAGATTGTAAGTTCCAAAAGTTCACCTTCCTGTAAAGATTATGCATGTGGTACTCTCAAAATTGATAAAATACACGCACAAAGGTTATGCTAATATAAAACTATGAGCACTAAGTAGAAGAACTAGAAGAAGACAACTAAGTCCATGCAAAGTCACTGTAGTGTTGAAACATAAGACTGTAATATTTAAATCAAGGAAGCATCTTCTTTCATATTCTTATGTAAAGTCTAACAATATTTTATTGAGAAAAATTAAATTAAAAAGAGTATGATTCTTCTGAGTAGTAAAAGCAAACAAATACTAAAAGCACAACTCACTGAGGTTAGAACTAGGGGTCCAAATGTAAATAAGATTACATCAATATATTTTCGAAGCTCAAAATTTTCAATGCACTCAAAATAAGAGTCACACAATTTACAAATAAAGCATTTATATTAACAATTACCTTGGAATAATTATTTGGCATATCTTGCACAACAAAGCCTGAAGGAAGCCTCCTATAGGTTTGGAAAGGGTCTGCACTAAGACCTTCTCGATTAGTGTCGATAGAAACATCAACCACAGCCCAAACACCCTCTATGTGCTGCTTGCAAAAGCGTAGAAATTTTGCTTGACGGACAGGAACAAGTGGTGAAAGCACTTGAAATTCAGCAACCATCTGGTACGATCTTCAAATTAGTTTCATTTAAGTTTGCAGCTAAAAAGGAAACAAATAGCAATGGAACATACCACTTGCAGAGCACCATTTTTTATTCCAGTTACACTTGGGGACAACAACACATCAGTGGTGGCAGATCTAGCAATCATGCACGGGAACATTTCTGCCCATCGATTCTATTCAAGGAACAGAACTCAATGAACCATTCAATTTCTAGTATGCAAGCATGGTATCAATAAAATCAAGCAATAGACATGTCTGGCAGACAATGGAAAGCACTACTTCAAATTGATGAAAAAATTTAATGAAGCAATGCAATAAAATTATGAATTACAAATTCCAAAATGGCAAATAAAAGGTCAGATGAGAAAAAATAAAAATATAATTCATGGGATAAAGAAATAACATTTTCTCTAACTAAGAAAGAAAAAAAAATCCATTATGGAATCAACACAAAGGCTTAAGATGGCATACCGCATCCATCATAGTCTCTACGAGTGCGGAGCTGTTGATGATTACCATACCAGTTTCCCTTGAAGCCTCAGTCACAAAGCCATTTGGTTTCATTCCAATACAAGGAGAAAATGTTCTCATGTACTCCTCCTGATTAAACACATCCCTTCCTCCATCCAAACTTTTTATCCAAAGAGGACTATCTGCCTCAGCCATCTTAATCAACTCATCCATAGCAGTCAATGCAAGATCTATAAGCATATTTCTATCATGTGGCATTGTTAAAGACATTACAGGTCCTTCAACAAACTCAAGGCCAGATTGCATCATTGAACCTGGAACATTAGCCACACCACCAAACCCATTTCTTCCAACAGCAAGCTCCAAAGCGGAGTTCACATGTTGGGGAGAAATAGGGCCAGCCGAGGATGTGAGTGGCCTGCCCAAGAACTTATTTGCCAAGATGCAAATCCGGCCTAATTCATCTTTCAATCGAGCATTCTCAATCCTAAGCTGCTGCAGCTCATAATTAGAAACACTGCCAGGCACTGCGGGACCACCACAGCTGTTGCATGTGGGGTTCTTCATAGCATCCTTCAACATTTCATTCTCAGCTCGAAGTTTATCATGTTCTTGTCGAAGAATGATATTCTCATGACGTTCCATTTGGGTCTGATTCAAAATTTCAAATACCAACACTCATGATTAAATGAACAAATAAAAATCCTAAAGAAAAGAAAAATAAAAAATGTAATCAATTTACCTTCATTTGAGTTCGCCTATTCTGAAACCAGAACTTGATTTGTTTACACTCCAAGCCAAGTCTCCTGCTGAGTTCCGACCTTTGTTTCTCATCTGGGTGTGGACACTCCTTGAAGAAACTACAAGACAAAACAGAAGAAAAATAAACTGCCGAATACATAAAACAAACATAAAAAACTTGAAAAGAAAATGTCGAAGGCCATACGATTCAAGCTCTTGAATCTGATGAGGAGTGTGCCTATGGTACTTTTTCTTCCTCGGCGGGCCATCTTCGTTAGCTTCTTGATCGTCACCAGATGCACCTTCAACGTTATCGCTTCCAGAACGGCTTTCAAACTCCTCCTCCCTGATCCTCCCCACAACACTTGGATCAAATTGTTCCCCAATCAGACCCATCTCACCAGAATCCATTCCGTTCTTCTGCAACAAAAACCCACTGAAAAATCAACAACACATATATCTGAAAGAACGTAATCCCAAACACAAAACCAAGATCACAACGAACAACAACATAATAGAGCATGAATCAAAAGTAAATAAATAAATAAAATAAAATAAAATGAGCATACAATAGATAGAGAAAGAGGAAACTGAGCAATGGCACCACTTGCCATACTGTGAGAGTGTGGAAAAATTTCAGCCACAACCCTTGAGCTCATACCAACACTATTACTTCCAAAACTCATCAAAATCTTAGAAAAGATCTTCCTTTTCTCGTTTTTGACAGTGAAGTCACTTGTCCAGGTTCTATGAAAATAGGCACTATCACTTTCACCAAAAAGAAACGCTTAGGTTTGTGTTCAACTTTTTCGTTCAAAAAGTTTTGACCTTTAAGCAATACCCAGATTGTGGAAAAAAAACCTACAAAATTTTTATAAATTACAATGAAAAATGCTGCCCCCTTCAACGCTTATGCATGACTCAGTACAACAAAAGCCACAGGGCTTTCTGGAAAGCTCTGACTTTTCTCCAGAAAATAATCAGGTTTTGGAATGAGAAACTTGTCAAGAAAGACTCGTTTCTTAAGTTTTTTTTTTTTTTTCCCTACTGTAAAATATGAAAAGGAAACCCTAAAGCACAGCAAATGCTTGACCAATTATTTGTCAGTATTGCAAACGAAGAAGGATCCAAAAACGAAGAAAACGAAAAGGGTCCTTCAAAAGATGCATGAAAAAGGGAAACCAAAGATAAAAGTTTCAAAACTTATCTCTCATATTCACACTGCACAGAAGTAACACTTTTCAATAAAGAAAACCATTATTATTAAATAATAATATGCAAATAATTAGAAGTAAATAAATAATAATAATAACAACACCCACCAAACCATCAAAAAAGGACCCAGTTGACCTCTCTTCTTCCCCTTCACCGTCAAGTGTGAAGTGGATAAGTGAAACATAAAAGGTGCAGTACCTTTTTATATTTTTTGACAGTGAGTGTAAGAGAAGAAAATAGAAGCACCAAAAGCACAAGTCTCTGTTAATGCACGCACACGGTACGGCACAGAGATAGTTGCTATGGATTTTTAAAGATCCTCCCAAATCTTTCACTTTCTCTTTCACTGTTGGGATCTGTACAAGAGTAAAAGACAGAAAATATATTAATATTTATTTTCACATGAATATATGTGTAAATGATTAAAAAAACATAAATACGCAAATAAATAAAATAATAACACAAGAAGGTTTGGAGCTGACTTACAAGCGCTAATAGTCAAATGGGTTCTTTTTTTTTTTTTAACAGAAATTTTTTAAAAAAAATTCAAAAGCCTTCCTCGATATATCAAAACAAAACTGCGATAATGGAAAATCATATCATATGATATTACGATGATGATTCATGGCTTCTTCAGTTCTTCAATGGCCTCCTGCTTCCTTCAACTCCCATGCAACCATTTCCTCTTTTTTCTTTTTCTTTTTGCTTTTTTCCTTTTGAGCGGGTGCAATAAAGTAAATGAGAAATAATATATGTATAAAAGAAAGACAGGGAGATATGTGGGGCCCACGCCACTTTCAAAAGTGGGTTCGTGATGTCCGCCCCTCTCTGAAGTCTGAACACACGCGGGCATTCAGCGCGTGTCGTGTCGTCATAAGTTGTCCGGTCCTGACCTTGGAGGGCTGTTATTAGGTGTTGTCAGAAATATCCGGCTCTGGCTTGCAACCGACTTCGTGGGGTAATACATTCCCGCCAATTGACATCGTGGCCCCACACGGAAGACAGCCACGTCAGGGTAAAGAATGTAATTTCAATTCAGTGGGGTCCATTCGACAGATCCGTCAAATTCTTGTTTTGCTGGCGTTGTCGCAGCCGTTGGATTTTGAACAAAAGCCAAACCGGTAAGCTGCCTGGAAACCTCTCATTGTGTCTTAGCTTGAAATAGTGTTCTCTCGTTGTATTTCAATTTTTCAGTAAAATAAATTAATAATGTGTGTGTTCTCTTTTGCTTTCGAGCCATTAAAATTTGAAAGAAAAAGTTTTTCAGTGTTGTGAACTTCCATTTGATTTTCACGATTCCAAAAGGATTTTTTTAACTCATGCTCGTCAATTATATGACCGGGTCGCGCTATCCTTTTCCCATTAGTTAAAAGATTTTCAAAATTAGGTTTGTCATAGTATTATGATGCGACATTTATTTATTTATTTATTTATTTGATGATAAAATTATTAGTAATTTTTTAAGAAGTGTAATAAATTTTTTTCAAAAATAATCAAAACAACTCAAATTTACCTAACATTCTCAAAAATTTCCGAAATCAGAAACGATTTTAACATTTATAGTAACCGAACCTTCCAAATGATTAAATGGTTGATAAATTATAATAATTAGACAGATGTTAGTCTATGCGATATATGCGGACATTAATAGATTCAGTAAACAATAAAAAATAATAATAATTATGTTATAATCAATTACAACGTAGCCGAATTCAGAAAAAAAAAAGAATTTTCTCATCATCAAAAAATCAGCTTTGTTTTGGCATGGTAATTAAAAAAAAAACAAAAACAAAACAAAACAAAAAGCTTTGTTTTGGCGTGGTATTAATAAAAAGAAGAATAATAGTACAAAACGTGACGTTAGTGTGATTTATGATTTTAAAACAAAATCTAGGACAAATTACCAAATGATTGCATTTTAATAGCACTAAATTTTGACTTGCAAACAAAACACAAATATGATTGCTTATTTACCAATTTAAATGAGGGATTGAAGACACAAACTATGTAATATAAGTACATTACAATTTTAAAATATATTTATTTTATTTAAAATAATTATACTTGCGAGAACCTTTCAACGTGTTAATAGTAAAAAAAAAATCCTTAATATCTATCTAATTAGAAATAGTTTCAATTCGTTCCGAGGCTAAATATTTGAATGATGTGACCATGTAGCTGATCTATTATGAGTTCTTGTTGTCGAATCCCATAAATATGTAAAATTATATAACTAAAAAATTATTATCTATTTTATTTTAATTTTTTCGTAGAAAGAGAGTTTTCCTTTTTAAAGTACTTAATCATTATGGTTAAGTCATTAGAATTGGTAAAACTATAATATGAATCGTTATCTTCCTAAGCAAAGTACTAACTACGTTCTCCTTTCCCCAATAAACGTACTAACTGCGAGACCCACGAAAAAAACAAAAAAAATTTCAATTGTTGAATTCATATGTAAATTAAAAAATTCCCACTCCTTTTCGGCCTTCCGCCGTCACTGTGATTGGACCATTGACCGTAGATTAATTATTAGCAGATAAAGATAAAAAGGAAGATCGGGTCAAACATTTCAATAATTCAGTTCTTATAAAAAAAAAATGTAATGGTAAATTTAGAAGCACGTATAGATTATTTATTCGTTTATTTATTCATAGAAGTGGAGATGGATTGGCAGGTTAAAACAACTCAATCACATAATTTTGGAGTTGCTCATTTATACATTATTAAGAAAAAAAATTGTCAATTATTATTATTTTTTTACTTATATGTTCTACAAGCTCTTTTATAATTATATTGTAAGATATAACTATATCCATGAAAGATGTAGCCCGTCAAAGCTTTAATATCAAAAAATCACGTTTAGCATGACGAGTTATATAATAATACTTAGCCCTCCAATTAGGGTTTAGTTAATTGCGAAAGTTTAATATCCAGTGTTCATGAATGTTGAAGCTGTAAATGGAAATAGGTACTGTTAATTGATTAATAATTTAGCAAAGTTAACCTTGATAGGTGGCCATAGTTTTCTAATGTTCACTTCAATTAAACGTTATATAAATACAACCATCTATTTCCGAGCGTTAATTAGTTAAGTTGTGAACCATTCAGGAGTTTTAAAGAATTTGATGAAATAATGTTTTATAAAAAAGAAAAAAGAAATATTATGCTTACCAATCTTTCGCGAAGAGATTTGCTTAAGCGCATGGTTTCCCATCTGACTGGGCTGGACTGGCCCATAAACATTGGAAGCCCTTGGTCCATAAAACAATTGTAATTACTCAAGTGTAAATTGCGTATGAATCCGAGCTGCCGGCGAATAGAGCCGTAAGGAAGGTCACATCAAATATTTTAATCAATAAAAGTTTTACTTAATTGCTATATTTTTTAGATTAATGTTTATTTAATATCTGTATTTTTAAAAAATATTTTAAAATATTTTAAATGCAATACTCCAATCATAAGCAATAATACTACCCTCACCTAACGTACAATTAGCATAAATAGTAAGGCCATCACAGTTATTTACACAAGATGCTAATGTTAAATATATAAAGTTTCAACAGGTTTTAACATCAAATTTAGATTTTCTTGTTTTTAATCTATAAAGAGGTAATGTGTTTTTACAAAATTCTTAATATCTATAAGTTCATCTCAACATGCGTACTACTCCTATAATTTTAGAGAGATTACCACTCATAAATTCTAAACCATAATTAAATTAATAATTTGACAAACACATCTAATATAAAAAAAATTGTAAACCACGTATGTGTGTGATATTATGCAGTCCACAAAACATCATTTGCAGAAGCATTATCAAGAGTTATGCTAAAAATTTAGTCAATAACATTATATTCTTGAAAAAATACCCAAAATAGCATTAAAAATCTAAGCTCTAGTATGAGATAATCTAACTCACGAAATGTGAATGTTTTTTTCTCCAAATTCCAATTTTTATTAATGAAATGTGATGTCACACAAATATAATCAATGTTAGTACAACCGATCTACCAATTAAAAGTAACAGAAATAATATCTCTAAATTCAGAAAATTTTGAAACTAACTTCATTTTGCTTTTTGCACAAACATTCTCGATATCAATTTTAATTGTGTTTCTAGGAACTCTTCTAAATTGAGGTTGAGCATACCTTGTCATATAATATTCAAAGTGCACGTCCTCTAAAAATAACAACCATTGTTCAGCAGCTGCTATGTATAGTGCCAAATTAGTTCGGTTCTCCTTGTGATTATATAAAAATGGTCTTACCTCCTCCTCAAATCTATGTTGTGAAAGCTCAGTTTGACGTGGGTCTTTTACATTGTATTTTGCATGACACTTGAAATTTACTCCTTTTTTAATTGTAAAATATTTTCAAATATTTAAAGTTTTTGCTCTTTTTTTAGACTTTAAAGAAGTACCAATAGTAGTAGAAATAGATACACTTGTACTTTAGGCACTTTAGACTTGAGATTCGTTTAAATATTGATTATATTTATCCTTTATCATTTCTATATCTTACCCACTCGAACAAAATTAAAATTTAGATCAACATCATAATTTCGCAAATGAGCCATATGTTTTGTAGCAATAAAAGATAAATTCAAGAAAAAAAATAAAATGGATTGAGAATGTGTGTTGGAAAAACAATTCAATTGGATTTAAATATACTAAAATTTGACAACAATTATAAATCACTTTTTTTAATATTTAAAATTAAGACACGAGTAATAGAATACTACTATATTATACATGTAAGTTATGATTATATCACACATTTTCAAAACATAAGTTTTTTAAATTATTAAAAATTAGTTATATTTATATTACTAAATATAACCTATATTATTAAAATACACATACCACAGTCCTTACATTTTAAACATACACACTCACATTTTTAAATTCACTATAAATACATTCACCTTGGCTTCTTTTATTGTTTATTCATTCACCTAAAGATCTAAACTCCTCCCATCACTCATTCACTTTGAATTTTCAACATATGATAATAACAATCAAAATGAGTATCCTCATCTTAAGCCTAAAGGCAATATGCACCATCCTCCTCAGGGTAATGAACTCCAAAGTCTCATCTTCGCCCAAAAGTTTTTGATCATTTTATATTAATTGAATCGGAGGACGAGGTGCGAAAGCTTCAGTGCAACTATTGCAAAAACATGTTTTGCCATTGAGTCTATAATGGCGAAGGATCCTTAAAGCATAATATTAATTGTTGTCAACTCATATTTAAAGATATCAACGAGCTTAATAAAAATGATGGGAGGTGATGCTAGCTCATCTTATTAATGTATTTTGTTATCATGTATTGTTTATATTTTGAATTTAAGTTGTTAAGTGTTTTTAATTTCTAAGATTTTATTTTTTTATCATTTATCAAATATCAGTATTTATTCTTATTATTATTATATCTTAATTGAAATTGAACTTAATAACTTTAAATATAATTAATTTGCAAAGTACAATAAAAAATTAAGTTTTTAAAACAAATTAGAGTTTTATATTTTTAAAACTAAAAATCAATGTCATTAAATAAATTATAATTAAATAAAATAAAAAAATTATTACGCCCACGGGCTGACCCACGGTCCTTGAGGCACGATGGACAGCTACTGCCCACAGCCCATGAGTGCCTTGCCCATGGGCTGCGCTCGGTCTCAATTTTTTTCGGCCGTGCCGGTGCTGGCCCACGGCACAAATAAGCCTCCTTAAATGGGCCATGTTGTGCCATTGGTCAGCTTTAAGGAATGGCACTCTGCCTCTCTGCAAATTATTTTTACCACTTTGAATCTATTATGTATTTATAATATTTGTACTTCACGTTCGGTGTCAAAATCTAAAGAGAAAAAAATATATTGTTGAAGGATAAATATGACCTTTTAACTTATAAATTGATATTAGTTAAAAGTCTACCGTATGTATAAATTAAGATTAAATAATTTCTATGTTATAAAGTCAATTTACTAGTTAATAGTGTAATCTTTTCATCAATAGATTTATAATCTAAGTGATAAATTGAATTGATTCTTTAACCAATAAAAAAGGATTTTCTCACTATTAACATATTCGCTTTATTTTGTTACACAGTAATCATATTCGCTTTATTCCCACATCGTTTTTTAAAGTATTCATTATGTCTTTGCATAACTTATATGTGAGATGTTTATATTTTTTACAAGTTCACCTGTCATTAAATTATAAGATATAAATTTAGTTAACATGAACAAATTTTTTCTTAAATCTTTCAATTGGAAAACATCACACCCGATAACTTTTATTCACTGATGCTTATATGATGAATGTTAATAATCACACGTGCACTGGAATTAACCGTTATATCAAGAGCTATTTTGCAGTGCTAATTGGCTAGATAAGTTCTTAATTACACATGAGGATTTAAGGCAGGGGATGGGCTAATGTTGTATCATCATATATCTTGCTAATGTTAATAAAATCATTAACAAAGTGTGTTCATTCAGCACCTCAGCATATGGTAACTTTCTGCTCTGGGTCATGCCAGCCCATAAATTAATTTATGGGTTTGGCCCATAGCTGGATAATTACAAGCCCAGTTAAGGTGCACGCATGACTCATGAATTTGAGGGTTTTCTTTTTTGTTTCTGTCTTCTTTCTAAAGTTAAAACAACAACCATTTTTTGGACTTATACCCAAGAAGTAGCAGTTTGAGGAAAATTATTCAAGAAATACTTGGCAGGGAGATTGGACACTTTTTCATCCCTCTAGGAGATTATTTTTACTATTTAGGCCTCTTATAAATTCTTAATATTTTGTTTAATTTTGTCCTTTGTTCAAGTATAGGCTGGGCAATTTAACCCGATTTGAATTTTAGCCCGATTAATCCGACCCGAATTTTTTAGATTTTAGCCCGAATATTCAGGTTTCGGATCAGGCTCGGATCTAAAAATTAAAGTTCGATCAAAATTCGGGTCAGGGTCGGGTCACATATCAACCCGACTCGACCTGACCCGATGTTAAAAAAAAAAAAAACACACGCACGCTGATTGCCATTTGCCAAGCCAGCCCACACAAAACACGCACGGGAAAAAAACACACGCACGCTGATTCAAAACCATACACGCACACGGGAAAATGGAAATCACATTCAGTCATTCACAAATCATAATTTCACAGTCAACACTCAACAAAACCTAACCCTAAGTCTGCCGCCACCTACCACCGGACAACCAACAAAACCCAAAGAACAGTAGCAAAGAATAATCATCTAGCCAAAGATCGCCCAATCATTTCCCAAAGAACAAGAACAATCATCGGTCCCTTTCGACTGGCGTCAACAACAGGCAGTATCAGGTCCTTTTCATACTCGGCTCTAGGCCGCGACTTTTGCAAACCCCCTGTCTCTTGAGTCTTAACTGGACTCTGGAGAGCTCCTGGAGCTGGCTGCACTCCATCTTTTAACAAGTCATGCTTTTGTTAGAGTCTTAACCAAATATCTTCCAGGTATCAAATAGCACTGGGGCTCGGACTGCAGGAAATAAATATCAGGAAACATTAGACAAACTAGGACTAGAACAGATCTTTTTTCTTTTTCTGTGTGGGAATGAGCCAGGTATCCTAGGTGTCAATCCTCACTTGAAATTTTGTTATTACCAGGCTGCATTATTAGTTCGATTGAGCATAGTTTTTTTATGATTCTTTGACTTCAAGATGGAGGAATTAATGTGGAAATGCTTAATAATGCGTTACTATGACTGAAATGTTAATAGCTTGGATACTAGTGCTTAGGTGGTTCACTGGAATTTCCTTGATCTTTGGCATGCATTGCCTTGCACTTCTAAATTGTTGATTTAGCTTTTAATTATCCAAGTCTTGGTGTTTTAAACATTAAGGAGTTGGATCCCATTATCTCTATGTGGTCAGCTTATTTTTATTTAGTTATTCCTGAATAATTACCTGTATGTATTTTTATAGATGGAGGAGTTATTTTCATGGAAAAGAGCAAGCTTGTTACACAACTTCGAAGAGAGTGAAACTCACTTGTTAAGATAACCAACAATTTTATCCTTCAATTTAATTTTGAGCTTGTATGCATTTGGTTAGTTGTCCAGGGCATTTGTGTTGCAATGACAACCAGACGGGCGTTGATTATGCAATTAATTAATTGATTAATTTTATGATGAATTTTTTTCCATTTGGGTCAATTAATTATGTATTTAATTAATTGATTATGTTATCATATTCATGATAATTAATTGATTATGTAGTTAATTAATTGATTATATAGTTACTATAAATATTATGATAATTATTAATTAATTGATTATGTAGTTACTGTAAATATTATATTTTAGATAAACATATTCTCATATAAGGTCATAAATATTAATTATTATATTTGTAAATTATATTTAATCATATTTTGAATTTATAAATTAATTTAAACTTGTTACATATTTAATTTAGGTCGCAATGTCAAATTCAGATGTACGAAAATCAAATTCACTCAATGATTTTCATATTGGTGAAGATAATATAAATGATATCATTCAAGAGGTTGAAGAGATCCAAAAAGTCAAAGAAGTTGAAGAGGCATCTCGTGATGATGATGGAGTGCAACAAAATAGTAACAAAAAAAAGCGAGGTGTGCAAGAACCTTCTCATGTTTGGGGACACTTCACCAAGGTAACCATTGATGGTGAATTAAAGGCAAAATATAATTATTGTCGAGCTAAGTTGGTAGTATTTAGTAGTAATGGAACTTCACATTTGGATAGACACTTGAAAAGATGTAAGGGAAATGATGTTCCTTCAGTTTCTGATAGCCTGCAAAAAACTCTAAGTGTGACAAGAAAAGATGATGGAACAAGTTGTGTTGAGGCAAAAGAATTTGATCCTATTATTGCTCGACAAAAGATAGCAACATTGGTTGTCAAGCATGAACTCCCACTTAATTTTGTGGAATATGATGCATTTAGGGATTTGATGTCTTATGTTAATCCTTTCGTGAAGAATTTGAGTCGGAACACTTTAAAGAGTGAGATCCTTAAATTGTATCAAGTTGAAAAAGCAAAAACAATGGCTTTGTTGGAGAATAATGATAGTAGAGTGGCAATTACTACCGACATGTGGACTGCAAGTAATCAAAAGAAAAGGTACTTGGTTGTTACAGGACATTTTGTGGACAAATCTTGGAGGTTACAAAGTCGAATTTTAATTTTTTGGTAATGAATATACTAATATATTTGTAAAGTCAATGTTATTCTTATTTATTTTTAATATATTTGCAAAGGTGATAACTTGATATTGTATTTACAATTTTATAATTTAAGTTAATTAATTCTAAAATTCAGTTTTTTTTGTAATGAATAGGTTCATATATTTACCGGCTCCACATACAGCAGAATTTCTTTCTGAAGTACTTTTTAAATGTATGTTGGATTAGAATGTGGATAGAAAGATATCAGTTGTAACTTTAGATAATTGTTCCACCAATGATTCTATAGTTAATAGGTTAATGGGATTGATTCCAGTTGATTCTATGTTAATGAGTGGGGATTTTTTTCATATGAGGTGTGCAGCTCATATTTTAAATCTAATTGTGAAAGATGAGATGAAAATAATTGAAGAATGGATTAAGAAGATTAGGGAGAGTGTGGCTTATTGGACGAGCACACCAAAGAGGGTAGAAACTTTTGAAATGACTGCACGACAATTACAAGTTAAGTGTGAGAAAAAATTGGTGCTTGATTGTATAACAAGATGGAATTCTATATATCTTATGCTTGATGTTGCCGTGAAATATAAAAATGTCTTTTCTAGACTGCAGCAGCGTGATAAGCACTACACCTCTTTGCCAACAGATGGGAAATGTGAGATGGCTGAAAAGATGTTAGAATATTTGCTACCGTTTTACTCTATGACAGAGTTATTTTCAGGTACACAATATCCCATATTTAATCTTTTCTTTCCAATGATATGTGAAATGAGAATTAATTTGGATGAATGGGAACTTTCTGATGTGCCTATGGTTAGAGAAATGGCTAGTTTTATGATTATGAAATTTGATAAATATTGGGCTCAAATTCATGGGATTTTAGTGATGGCGGTTATTCTTGATCCAAGGTTTAAGATGCAATTAGTTAACTATTATTTTCCACAACTTTATGGTGAGGGTGCGGCAAATGAGATTCAAAGGGTGCGTAATTTAAGTAATAATTTGATTAAGTTTTATGAAAGTAAAAATGGGAATATGAGTGATGCGGTTGTTGGTGAATCTTCTTCGGTCGATGTTCGCTTTAATTTCAATGTAGGAGTTGGCCGTAAATTTTTTGATATAAGGAAGTTTGAGGCATTTGCAAACTAAAATAGTGAGACCATGGTATCGAAGTCCGATCTTGAGAGATACTTAAAAGAGCCTTTAGTCAAATCTACTTCAGACTTTGATATTTTAAATTGGTGGAAAGTGAATCAAGCCAAATACCCTATCTTGGCTCAAATAGCCAAGGATATCTTAGCCATTCTCGTGACAACCTTTGCTTCTGAATCCGCATTTAGTACTGGAGGTAGAGTCTTGACTCCGCATCGGAGTCGACTTCATCCTACAACGTTGGAAGCACTTATGTGCACTCAACATTGGCTATGGGCGAACTCCAAAGGTATGAATGCAAATAATGTATAAAATATGCATAAAATTGGTTTAATAATAATTACAAAAACTTAAATTATTTTCTCACTTTCATTTTTTTATAGGTAAAATTCTTAAAAGTGAAATTTTTACTGAAGAAGAATATATAGATGAAGATGAAAGTGACCCATAAGTATTGGAGTAGTCTCTTTTCTTTTTTTGAATTATAAATCTTTATTTGGATAAGTTTTTTTTTTTTTTTTATGTTGGATTGTAAAATTGAATTGTGTATTTTTATTTGTATAAGACATGAGCTTTTTTTTTTTTAACTTGGGTTGTTGAATTGAATTGTGTGTTTTTATTTGTATTGCATTGTATATTTTTAATTTAATTGCATTGTGTGTTTTTAATGTTGAATTTTATAACTAAATTGTGTGAGGTTGAAATAGTTATAGAATTATATTGTATTTTTTAATTTGATTATATGTTTTTACTTCTTAATGTTGATTGTGGAATTGAATTGTAAAATAATATTATTATCAATCAATTGTTTTAAAAATTATTTTATGATTAATTGTATTATATATTTTACTTGTATGTTGTTAATTATTTTAAATCAAAAATTATTTTTTGTTTTATATTCATAAAATTGTAATTAGAAGAGAATAAAAATAAAAAATAATATGAATGAATTTAGTATGTAGTTATAAAATTGTAAGGTATTAATAAATTTAAATTTTAAGTCCAAATTATTAATTTTTATTACAATAATTCTTAGATGGTCGGGTTGAGCCCAACCCGAATCGGGTCACTATCGGGTCGGGTCTTACCCGGCCCGAATTATAAATATTCGGGTTTTTATCGGGTCGGGTCTTAGAAAATATTTTTCGGGTCGGGTTCGGGCTTGACCAAACCCCCACCCGACTCGACAAATTGCCAAGCCTATTCAAGTATTAAAAGATTAACGAAAAAACATGTAAAAAGAGAGCCACCAATAGCTTTTATATAGTCCAGACTAACTGAATGAACATTAAATTATTGATTTTCTTAGCTTTAGGATCACTAATATCACATCAATGAGGTCCAATAAGATAAGAAATGATCAATTTTAATAAAGTGCCTTAATCGAATGAACACTGATGTAACCATTGAACAAATCTAAGGTTACAAAAAAATATCACGATGTATTGTTATATATATATGAGGCTGCCTTCTGTTACAGATCAGAATTTACGTCTTTTTACACAAGATGCAGATCTAAATGATTGATTCTTATCTTTATGTGAGAGGCGTAAATTACTGAGAATTATAACTTAGCCTTTCCCATATATATATATAGACACGCACACACACATACATATAGACACATACACATGTGGGTGGATGCGTGTGATAGGGAGGGTAGCTTGGAAGTAACAAGCAACAACATCACAACTAAACTGCCATAATGATAACAAAGACGAAAATTAATTGAAGATAGAAGATGAGTAAGGAAAACATCTGTTTACACATTTTTTTTTTGGTTTTATATGTGTGTGTGTACACAAAGTCACCAACTCCACGTATATTATTATGATGGTGATGTGTGTGTGTGTGTGTGTGTCCCTTTTGGATCCCCAAGCTTCCGCGTTGCCTCCTCTTTTTTGTTGTTCCCCGCGTTCGAGTTTACGTTGCCGACGCATTGAAATTACAACAGCACATATATGAAAAGCGAAAACGAGTGTTGATAGGCCGTATTTGATTGTTATTAAGTGCTCGATAAATAAATTCTTACAAAGTTTCTTGGAAGCTCGAGGGAGGAGTTTTCTTGCGCATGAGTTATTGGGCTCCCACTAAACAAATTCCTGAAAGGCTTCTTAGAATTTTTTTTTTATTTTATTTTAAGAGGAAGGGGACATGACATATTATACGCTTAGATAATAGATTCGTAGGACGATTTCTTCTTTTGAGTTTAGTTTCATGCAACCTCTTAATGAATTTATTATCACGCTATATTTAGTTTCTACACATAAACTAACTTGCACGTTCTTTTATAAAAAAGATTTTGTGACATTTATTCAAATTCTTAATATAAATATAATGAAAAACATTTACATATAATATATTTTTCCTCTAAATTCTTGTTACTCTTGATCACAAGCTTTAATTATTTTCGCTACTAGTATTAGTATTAGTTGCCATTGACTAAAAGATCGAGCATAAAAAGCACAAGCACTAGCTCAATTAGTAAATTGAAAAGTAGAGAATAAAGATGTGGAAATGATCGACGAATTAATGAGTTTGGTCGGCTTGCTAAGTATAATATGGGTATCAGGAAAAGTTGTAAAGATTTTCAAAAATTAAAAGAAAAGAATTAATCGCTTTTTCTTTTTTCCTTTTATCGATATGCTATTTTCTGAGCATATAATCTAATCACAATTTATCTGTTTTTACTCGTTAGATCATAGATGGGGGAATAAATTTTTATTTTTTATTCTTTTTATTTTTTCAGGCATTGCATAATTGTTCTCTGTATATATGCATAGGAAGTGGGAAAGATACAACAGCAAAATTCTCTTCTCACTATAAGCTTATCAATTGCCTGGGAAAAGTTTAAGTAACTTGGTTTTAATATGACACAAGTCAATGAAAAACTTAAGTATAAATATACATGTCACATGACTTCATTAAATCGGAAAAACTTAAGTATAACAGTGTTTACTAGGAAAAAATTAGGTTAAAATGATTTTAATAAAACTATTCAATAAAATTATACTGTAATTATTAATATCATTCTCTTGGTTGGTTAACTTCATAATAAATATGTTCGTGACATAATTTTATTAGATAAGTACACGAATAATAACATGATACATACATCTGTCTCATTTAAAGTGGCTTAAGCATTCTCCAAAAGCAAGATGTGCAAACAAAGAATTGCCTTTAATAAATAATTCTACCAACATGGCGTGATGTCATATTCAATGATTTGAAACTTAGGTAGGATTTCATTTTTAAATTTTAATCTACATGTAAAATTATTATAGGCTGGGAAGAAAGAAGAAGACCGTGTAAAAGACTCAGATATTTTTCAATTTTTATTACCGATTAAATCTCATAAATCCTCATCATCAACATCATATTTTCTTTTCA
Source organism: Aegle marmelos (assembly GCA_030449875.1). Taxonomy (NCBI): domain Eukaryota; kingdom Viridiplantae; phylum Streptophyta; class Magnoliopsida; order Sapindales; family Rutaceae; genus Aegle; species Aegle marmelos. Next base: position 6,301,122 of record JASUUL010000022.1, on the reverse strand, counting down.
TCTTGGACTAAAATTGACCCACCATCGTTTAAAACGCGGCAACGTCGGTTTCAAATAACCGCGAAACGTAATCCACCAGTTTAGTGGAAAGTGGAAACCAACTGAAAAGCTTGGGATCAAATAATCCACTACTACAGACCCCCGCTGAATTTGCAGTACAAGTAACCAATCATATTCCACCACGTCAACATACCACTGGTCTTCGTCGACGTGGCACACACATATTGGGTCGTTTGTAAAGCAACTTCACGAAAACAAGAACCAACTGGAGGGTTCGTCTGTTCTCACTGCGACAGTTACAATAACCTGAAAATGAAAAATCTCTCACTTTCTAAAAGGAGGGTCCCCAATTAAACCCTTTCACCCGCTCACTTGCTAATCATTTAACATCATCATCGTCGTTCATCACCATTTTTACACAAAGAAACAAATAGTTTTTTAGCAGTTGAAGCAAAAAACATGTCCGGGCAAGACATCGAGAGTGGGCAAAGAGTGAACAAGAATAGAACAGGCGGCAGCAGCAACAACAACGGCGGCGTTCCATCACCAACGTATCTGATCGAAGACACAGGGACCCAATGGACTTCTTGGCTTGTTCCCATGTTTGTTGTTGCTAATGTTGCCGTTTTCATCGTTGTCATGTACATCAACGATTGTCCAAAGCATGATCAAGCGTTTAAAGGCAAGTGCGTGGCAAGGTTCTTGGGGCGGTTCTCGTTTGAGCCTTTGAGAAAGAATCCTCTTTTTGGTCCCTCTTCTCACACGTAAGTGCTTTTTTTTAAAATTTTTTTTATTACCCATTTCATTTTTTTGTTTTATTTTGATTTGCGGATGAAATTTGGTAGAATTTTGTCTGCTCGTTGTGTTGATGCTTTCGTGATTATTATTTTGGGAACTTGTACATAGAGGTTAGTTTGGAATGAATCTGATCATTGATTAATCAAGTGTTCTGTTGTCAAATAACTCTGGTTATGACAATTAGGTGCCCGAATCGGAAACTTAATTACGTTTCTAGAAGTTCTGTTTTTGAAAAATGGAACCTGGCAGCCTTTGGCATTAATATTAGATACTTTCTTTGTTAATTGAATTCCGGTCTAAAAGTAAGTCGTGCTTTGGTTATAATTTGAGGTTATTAATGCCTTGATATTTTATGCTTTCGTTGATTCATTGCTTTGAGGGTGAAAAGTTTATGGATCTGGTGAGAAAGTTGGAGCTTTGAGTTATTTGGAGGTTCTTCTTTTTCTATTATGCCATTGTTTTGTTTTCCATTCTTGGCCAAGAAAGAAAGTAATTGAATATATTCTTTCCCTTGTTTTGAAGATTGGAGAAATTGGGTGGTCTTGAATGGACCAAAGTGGTGCAAAAACATCAAGGATGGAGGCTGATCACTTGTATCTGGCTACATGCCGGTATTATTCATCTCCTCACAAACATGCTATGCCTGGTTTTCATCGGTATTCGCCTTGAACAGCAATTTGGGTTCGGTATGTTGCTCTTTCATGCTGTTTAAAAATGCAAATTATTAATTATTTTTTTAATTTTTGAGCTTAGTTTAGTCTATTTGATGTCTCTTGTTATTATTGGATAGTGCGGATTGGAGTTATTTACCTGTTGTCTGGATTCGGTGGGAGTGTCCTTTCCTCCCTATTTATTCGAAATAGCATCTCTGTTGGTGCCTCTGGTGCACTTTTTGGGCTCCTCGGGGCAATGCTTGCAGAACTACTTACTAACTGGAGTCTTTATACCAACAAAGTGAGTGAGGCCAACTGTTCTTCGCTCATTTTACTTGCTTATACTACTATTATTGCTAGTTCTTGTGCTGTAGGTTGATTGTTATTTGTGTTGAGTGGATACATAGTGTTTCATGCTTACACCTTTAGATGATGTTGTTTTGTAGGCTGCAGCCTTGCTTACTCTTTTGGTCATCATTGCAATTAATCTTGCTATAGGAATTCTGCCGCATGTTGACAATTTTGCTCACATTGGTGGATTTCTTACTGGGTTCTTCCTTGGTTTTGTCTTGTTGCCCCGTCCTCGGTACGGATGGCTTGATGGCAGGAACCTTCCAGGCAGTGCCGGTGTAAAATCCAAGTATAAGACACTTCAATATGTGCTATGGCTCGTCTCTCTGGTTCTACTAATTGCAGGGTGAGTGACTCCTAATAATTGCATTTTCATAGAAGAAAGCATCATCTAAATATAGGTGAAGATTTTATGAAATTCTGAAGTGATTTGCCGGGTCCTAGACAGATTATGATTGCTGAGGAAAAGGTGAACATAATTGCATCTCATAATGCATCTTTACAGAAGTTGTGGGGCATGAATTCATTGTCCCGACTCCCATTTGTTCGCAATTGGAATGTAGAGATCCCCGTGTGAAATTATTTTTATATCATTTGGTATTATAATATGGCTTCTGCAAGAGGAAGGTTGCAAACGAAGCCATTTTAAAGTTCTGGTTCTGAGTGGATTTATTATTATTCTTGCTTCAATGCAGATTTACTGTTGCACTGGTGATGCTTTTCCGGGGAGAGAATGGTAATGATCGTTGCAATTGGTGTCACTACATGAGCTGTGTTTCCACCTCCAGTTGGAATTGCGAAGGAAATGTGTAGCTTGCAATTGCTGGCTCTACGTTCACATGTAAATGCATGCATAGTTATAGCTTAGAAGCTGGATTTCTTTATACTTGATTCTTTATCATGATTTTAAACCCGTGAGACTATCTTTGTAGTTGCTTTCACTTTCGGCATTTTGCCATGGTGATAGAATTATTGTGTATACTTTAGCTTTCTTTCTCTCAACACATTTGAGTATGACGAGTAAACAACAACAACAACTGCATAGCAGAAGTTACTCTAATTAGTGATATTTGAAAACGTTCTTCCAATTAGTGAATTTTTTTTTTTAATAAAAAAGGTAAAAAGGTAATGATGAGATGTTTTATGATTGTAAAATCAAAAATTGAGATATTACTCACAGATAATTATTTTAATAGAATAAAAGTTTCGCTAAACGTAAATTGAACGATCTGAATTAAGATGAATGACAGGAGTCTAGAAAGTGTATCCAGAGGATGAAAACAGACCGCTTGGTGGGCAAAAAGTTTTAAAAACAGAACATGGCGTCGCCCGGACTCGAACCGGAGACCTTCAGTGTGTTAGACTGACGTGATAACCAACTACACCACGACACCTGATCTGTTATAGGAAACTGCTAAAAGTTAATAAAGTGTACAGAAAGCAAGCTATTATTTCCCCAATACCAACAATGCCAGACGTATTTATATAGACTATTCTTACAAACACACAATTCAGTGGAACGATTAAATGTGAAAAATAAACGCAATAAAAAAGAAAGCAATATGACAATAACATAAAACATATTTTGGTACATTAGATTAGAGGTACCATATTGACTGTAATGTCTTGCTGGATGTGCAGGTGCACGGCTAGAGACTCATTCAGCCTTAGTGAAGGAACACACGTTCTTCATTTCGCACCAACCCACTTTAATCAACACTATAAACTTTCCAATTTTGCTCCTCACCTTAATTGAAAATATCAATTTGATGCACTTAATTAATAAAATGGACTCCCACAAAACCCTAATAGCAATTTCAATTTCAATCTGGCTAACTTGGCTGGGCTTGCCTATTTGGGCATCGGCGGAGGTAGACTGCACCACAGTGATAACACTAATATCTTCATGCTCGACCTTCATCGAGCATGGCTTCCCTGACCCAATGCCCGGCTCACCATGCTGCGAGGGCGTGAACAGCCTTGATGTAGTTGCGGACACTACGGAGGATAAGCAGTCCGTTTGTAGTTGCTTGATGGGCCTCATTTCCACTGACAATACCAATGCCACTGCTATTGCTACTCTTCCCGGCTTCTGCGGTGTTGCCTTGGGCTTCATCATCGATCCCAACACTGATTGCAGCTAGTATTTCCTTTCTATTCCTCTGTACCTTTTCACAATTTAAAAAAAAAAAAACAGAAAAACAAATTTCAACACCGATCAATTTGCAGGTTCGATTATACGAATTTTATATTTCATGGTAACATTTTTTTTTTGGATATTTGAAAATTTGTGCAGCATTCCATGAAGTGGGAATCAAAGGCATGAAGTTGGTACAGGGGAGATATGCTTGTTCACATGGGAGATCAAATTAAGGATCCTGTCGATCTTCAGCTGCAAATTAAGAAGGGGAGCTTGCCATTAACGTAGTTTTATTTTTCAAAGAGAGATAAACCTAATGAGTCGCTAAGACTGTATCTCCTATTACAACTGAACTCGATAGTGGTGTCAATTTCGCTAGCTTATTGATTTCACTCACCAACTTAAGTTTCGAACATTAGTAATACGTAACGCAAAATACACAGATTGGGGCAGCATCTGTTCATGAATTCTTTGAATAGTTTTTTAATTTCACGAGGTGCGTTTACAGCACATGCATTCGATCATATATATATTTTCTGGTCAGAGACTGACCAAACCTCGCTTCTCTTTCAATGTCCTTCAACTGCAACACAACCATCCGTTTCGATTCTCATCGAGATTATTCTTCCATTGCATGATTCACTGGCCCTGCAGCGGTGAAGGTATCCAAGGTTAATTAATTTGGTTTTGTCTTGTTATCGCTTTTAATGTCACTTCGTTGTGTCGCCGGTTCAGACAAAATCGTTTGTGGGGCAAACGGGGCCACCACAAATCCACCTCCGTGAATCTACAGTCGTTATATATACATACAAATTGGGGTGATAATCGAGATGCCAAGCCCTAACTTCTTGTATGAAACTAACTTTGGCTTGTGCTGTTAATTACCAGAAATGGGCAAACAGCAATATATCTAATCCACTAATTCGCTTCTTATCAGAACAGTGAGATTTCATTTGGTTTGTCTCATTTTCCAAGCACCATCAACCCAAAATTTATAGCAAGGTTGAAAAGGACCCGGCTAAGGTTGAAAAAGACGGCTAATTACGGCAAAACTACAGTGCTTTGGCACCATCAATACATCACACCAAGCCTTTGCTCGGTTCAAGTTTTTTTGTTACGTGACTCAAGTTATGAGTTACATTAAATGTAACGAAAAATTAACGAAAAATTGATAACTTTTTTGACACAGGTAAAGAAAAATTCCAAAAGTTATGAAAAATAATAATAATAATAATACAATTCACGCATCAAAGGAGTCCGACTCGACTAATTAATCGAGAGAATTGTGGATCACATGGAGAAATCTTCATTGTCAGTATCCAAATAGCTTTTACACTCATTAGAATCGCGTAACCGGTGCTCCATAATACTTCCTCAAAATACAAACTAAAAACTATGTCCATTTTCAACATTGACAATGTTCTTCGGTTGTACAAGACTTTGAGTTTAATTGTAGGGCAACAGTCATTTAATTACAACACCAGCAAACTGCCATACACTTGGGAAAGCGAAAGGGAAACTTACAAAAGCCAAAAAATGGAAGGAAAACATGCAGCATCACCTTAAATTTATGCTCCCGAATTTACTCAACCGGTCAGACGATGAAGAAGCCCTGCTCCTGAGGTCAGCATGTTGAGCGAAATCTCTTTCAGAGTTAATGCTACCATCCCAAAACCCTTGAGCTGACCTCTTGGTTGAACCATATCTCTCAAACTCGAGTCTTTGCCTTGGGGCACTCAGTGATCTGACCTTAGCTCGTGATGATTCTGTGTTAGCCATATAATTTGGGTGGCCTGTGTATCCACTGAAGTAGCCCCAGGAATACTCACTTCTTGTAGGCGTGAAAGGGCCTCTTCTTGCACTACCTCCAGGTCTATATGAGGCAGATGATACGTGTGGGCTGTTATCAGCAGTCCTCAAAGCTGCATCACTTTTTCCCACTGGAACTTTCAGTGAGCTCAGTGATAAAACCTCCCCTGAAGATACACTTGGGACTGGATTCATATTTTTTGCTGATAATTTTGATGGAGAGTCGATTGTCATGTAGCTGTGATTGTTATAATCCAAAGCAAAACCATGCGGTGAGGATCGCAAGACTCTATTATGTTGTCGGGGGTTCAAGTGAGGCTTCCATGTATCTACTTCCAAGATCTTGTCACTCTTCTCATCATCTGCAGGAGGCCCACTTTTAAGTTGACTTACTCTATGGCCGTTCCATACACTTTCTTCCATCCAACGATCTAACCAATTTGAACCCAACCGTCCTTTGTCTAGGTCAGTGATATCTCCAAAGTTCGAACTGGAACCACATCTCTGCATCAAATGAAACAGACCACCATTAGAGTTTCCTTGCATATCAGAACTTTTTGATGAGATCATGTTCAATGTTCATAAGCTAATTCAAAAATTTCACGGAATTTTTATTGTACTTCTCTCAAACATATATAGCATGAATTATTTTTAAAAAAATAACTGAAGTATCATAAAGACTTGGGAAAAGTTTATGAAAACTCAAAATAAGTTTTTTGTAAGAATCATATAGGCATAGAAATATGTAAACAGATGATTCTACAAAACCACTGGTGTCCTTCAGGATGGAGGGGCCATTCAATTTAGTACTGTGAGAATATAATTGGTTCTCTGATTTATTGTCAGGACTTCGAGGAGCCTATAAGTCAGTTCAAGAATTTTGTTCAATTATTGAAAAGAGCAAATTACTCATGCAATTCAAGAATTTTATTCAATTATTGATAAATAAAAAATTCCTTACTATTACACTCCGTTGTATTAATATTAATAGAGTATGTGAGAGACTCTAAATTACTACTGGTAGCCAAATGATGTGATTGGCCCAGTAAGCTCACGGTTTGCTTTCACCATGTGAAAAGCAATCCATTTGGCCCCTTTAAATTCTGCAAATCAAGGCACAGAATATAAAATTCAAACTTTATTAGGTTGAAAAAGACCTAACTCCCCTCGGGATGTTAATTTGCAACTGAAACAATGACCCATATGGACTGAATACCAGTATGCAGAAATCCCATGAACAAATCTGAAAATAAAGGTTAATGGCAAGTACAGCAGCCCTCTCTTTAGTCAAGACTTTTGGCATTTAATGTCAAAAAGTAGCGTAAGAGAATGCTGTGGCCCTCTGACTCAGATCAGTCACACTTTTTTCCGAGCCCCATGCGTTAATTAAAATACAATTTTGCAAAGAAATTGATCTTTCTCTTATAAAAAGACTTATGGAACATGAATCTAATTAGGTAAATTCAGAATGTGGTCCCTTAAAAGCCACAATGCATGTGTATTGAGAATCGTGAGTCATGATTTATAATCATGCTTCTCAATGAAGAAAGAAACAAATCACTAAACCTTGCCAAAAAACAGATTAAGGTGAGAATAATAACTCTGGCTTACCGTACTGCGAGAAAGAGATGATTTGCTGCTAGAAAGCAAAGATTCTGACGTGTGAGTGCGACTAGCACGGACCCGCGCCTGCACTTTGACTAATGTTTGCATGCGCTTTAGCATATCTGCTGTTTGCTTCCTCACAATGTGACCTCTCACCAGTGCCTGAAGCTTCACCAATGCTTTCAGTGCCTTCAGTGCCCTCCTTGCCTTCGGAATCAACATGACAAATGATGAATCAGACACCCATTTTCATCCCAAAATATCAAAACAATCCAATTCAATAAATGATAATTAACTCACACAGGAAGTTCTTTTTTATTTTTCTTTTTATTTTTTCTACTATATCAAAAAGTGCATAGCATGACATTGAACATGACCTAAAATCTAAAAAGTTTTTGATGACACAGGGGTCCAGGAGTTTAAGAGGATATGCAACAGATTAGCATGTGAAACCAAAGGGAGAGAAACATGGGCGAAATCATTCTCTCTCACACATACCAAACAGAAAAAAGGCCCAGTAAAGTAAAGAAAAATGATGAATCTCTAACCTAAGCACAGTTTAAAAATCAATCATTAAAATTTTACACCCAATAAGTATTAAAAAATCATTAAAACTTTAAACTGGGAGGGTAGAATAATTAGCTTTAGAGTTCAGCCAAACTAAACATAAGCTCTTTTTCTTGAACATTCATGATGGCAGGCTTTGGGAATATTGATTGAGATTCTTCTATAAAAAATAAAAAATAAAATCAAAGTTGCTCATAAAGTTAATGTCTAAAGGCTAATCTAATAGGAATATTGACAGAGATTCTGGCATCTTTCACATGCTAAAAATTCTACAAATCCAACAATGGTTAATTATATTCACGGGTCATAAAGAGGTCTCAGCTCAACAATCACATGTATGAAGATGAAGAGGGATTTAACTTCTAGTTCTACCATACTTCAACTATAGATCAAGAGAGACTAACAAGTGACATTGCTCCTGTTACGGCGCTTGACTAAGTCATATAGTACTATCTCATCAATTTGCGTTTTTTCTTTTGGGGAAAAAAAATTGGACACTGTTAAAAAAAGTTACAAAATCATTGCTGTGCATTAAGTTGCTCACTATTCATGAGTGAACACCGCTAACAAGCAAAGTTACTAAATAATTTCTGCCTCTATATATATATATATATAAATAATATATAACAGTGGAGTTTTTTTTTTTTTTCTGTTTTTGGGTCAGACATTGTGGAGCCACCAAAAAAAAAAGGTTAAGATTTAAGACAAAGATAAGTCCAAATACCGACCCAGAAAAAAAATAAATAAATAAATTGAAGACAAAGATGATTCCATATTTGGTCAGACTTGTTGTTCAAGTTTAATGTAGCAGACACATCATCGGACCACTGTTGGTCAACACTTTCCAATTCACTATCAAACCCAACCACGTCCAGCCACGTCATCACGCTTAATTAACTACTCTCACAAGGGTGGGCACGTGCGAACGGAGGATTTTGAAATTAAAATGGAGGAAGAGCAAACAGAGACAGTAAGCACGGTGGATAACAGGGAATCAGTTAAAAAATTCACCCACCACCCACTTGTGTCGGCGCACGTTTGAGTTTTGTGGGCAGAGCAATGGCTATCACACTGTTGCTGTCTTTTCTTGTTTTTTCTTATGTTTTTATTTTTGTTTTTATTTTTTATATCTTGGGACCATTTACCCTTCAACTTGAAGAATCTACGGTTTTAGATTAGTTGCAATATAATTCTTGGGAACATTGAGGAAAAACAAGCACTTTCATTCCGCCAGATACCCAATAATGCTTTGTTTAGCCGTTCGGAATAATATATTAAAATTGTTTTTGAAGAACTGATTTACAAAAATGAAAAGAAAAACAAAACAATCCTCGAGAGTTCAAAAGTTAGATTTTTTTTTTTAAATGAAAAAAAAAGTCTTGGATTTTTTTTCATGAGGAAAAAAAAAAGTCTTTGCTTTTGAGTTTCGATCTCAAACTACAGAAAATAAGACTCAGAAACAAAGAAGTAACAGTACCCAGAATTCAAATTTTAGAACTTTTAAATGAGACTGAGAAACAAAAAAGGAACAGAATCCAGAATTCAAATTTTACCACTTCTTTCTTTCTTTTTCCTGCTTTTTCTCAGGAAACAAACAAGCCAACCACTGAATTTTAAAAAAGATATCTTGATAAATAAGATTCAGAAACAAAGAAGCAACAGTATCCAGAAATAAAATTTTGCAACTTTTTCTTTCTTTTACCTACGTTTTCTCAGGAAACAAACAAGCGGACCACTGGATTTAAAAAAAAAAAGGAAAAAAAGAAATCTTGATAAATAGAAAGTAAATGCTAGTAATTAAGTTACTGACCAGATAGCCTCGAAATGCGGACTGTATTCTGACCGCCGCAAGTTCGTGTTGCCACCTAACGTGAGCGGCGGCAGGAGCAGCAACACCAGCACCACGGCCACCGGTACTCGTCAATCTAACAACCTCGGCGGCGGCATGAGCAGCCGCGAGTGCCGCCTCGGCTACAGCGGCAGTGGCGGCGGCGACGGCTATGGCGTGCTTGTTGGCATCCAAATTCGCTTCGTACGAGGAGTCGTGTTTGTTGGGCTGAGGCAGAGACTGAGACTGGGACTGAGACGGCGTCGTTTGTTTGGAGGAGGATCTAGAGGAGAAGCTCCACCTTCTCTTCTCCTTCGACGATGAGTGGGTCCCGGCCTTTTTGGCGCCAAAAAGTCGCCGAAAAAAGCCCATGTTTCATTGCCGGAAAGTTTAGAACGAATTGAAATGAAACTTACCGTTTTGGGATGATTTGGGTGACGAAAGCATAATGTAAAGTGGCGAGTGTGTTCTCCAGAAGCGAGCTGAAAAGATTTAAGTAGCTGTTTTGCTGGGAATGATGCGCAGTTCATGCAGACGCGATATAAAGAGTTTGCGAAACACGCGCGGGGTGTGCTTCTTTAGTATTTTGTGTGGCTGCGTGGGACTGTGTGGCCTGTGAGTGGCTTAACTGATACCCTTACGAGAAGGCTGAAGGCGTGGAGTTGCCTATGGTGATGCAAGTCCCATTGACTTTGATTTTGTTACAATTTTTTCATTTTTTTGGCTAAAAATGATTATTTTCCTCACCTTTTTTTTTTTTTTTAAAAAAGCTGCTACTTGTTTTTATTAACCGATAATACCTGTTAGTCAAAAGACTGTGAGCTACAGTACGGAAAACCACCCGTTGAAGCGACCGGGCTAGTTGGGGAATTCATGTTTAGCTGATACAGCTTCTTATTGTGAGTCGTGGCTAGAGCGGCATACACAGCATTTATTAGATTAGTTCATTTTGAAAAATATTAATAAATTATATTTTGAAAATGCGTAGTTGTAAAGTTGTATCTTGACAAATGTGACGTATGAACTGTTACTTTGAAAAAATTTATAATATTAATAAGTTAATAATAAATAGTAAAATTAATTCTTATCATAGGTATAATTATTTATAAATGACATAAATTATGCATTTTAATTATATAAATATGATATTATTATTTAAAATATTATGAATGAAATTTTTTAAATTATAAAGACACATTATTGTCTTATTATTATTATTATTATTATTATTATTATTATTATTTACTTTTAATTAATATTTAAATATAAAGTTATTTAGTCTAAATAGAAGAATGCGACCATGAAAAAGAGATACGCTTATATATTTTTAAGCCTTAATCTAACAAATAAAGATCTTAGCTCCATTTTAGTGGTGATTTTTTTTTACCTTTATAATTTTATATTATTATTATTATTAAATTGAATAGGATGTATGAATTATTGTTATTTTTGAAATTAAATGCTTCGGTCCCTCCTCCAACCACATCTAACCCTAACGGGCAGGTCCATGTCCACCCTACACCTACAGAACTGTGACGTTTGCTTATGTGATACGGAACTTAAACTAAAATCAAAGCACCTTGCATTATATGACGATTCTACGTGTAACGTGGGTTAATGTTGTAAAGTCCTATCAACATCGACCGACTGGTGTCTCAAATAATACAATATAAACAAGTGATTGATGTTACAACAACTATTTTGATTGCAATCATATGAATTTGCCTCAGTTAGTTATAATATTAGTGATGTGGGATAATTTGAAAAGAGAATTTTTTAAGTTGTAGTTAATTATAACTTAACATTTTTTTAAAAAGGATTAAAAAAGAATTTTGGCTGTAATTTTTTGCTTTCTTTGTAATAGAAAATATATATGTCTATAATAGTTTAACTGGATACTTGTAATGTAAATTTTCACTAAAATATTAAGTCTTGTTCTTATTTAATATGAAAATTACCGTACTTGATTCAGGGTCCGTTTATGTTACAACAGTTGTATTATACAACAGTTTATTTCAATCGTTAAATTTTTAATTTTATTTTTTATTTTATATATTTAATAATTGAAATGAACAATTATACGATACAATTGTTATAACATAAACTTTACCCTTGATTCATTATTGGTTCGTTGAAGTTAACTTTTTTTCTTAAAAAACGAAAGGCCCTCGTATCTGGTAGCATTCTGTGTCAGCTGCGGTATACATGTTAAAGGGCCCAATTGTATTTCCTGTCTCAATAGAAGGGCCCGAGTAAATCCCCGAAGCCTTTTCCCGTATGGTAGTGCTTTTCACACCGGTCTAGAAACCTTATAACCCCGCATTTATAATCATAGTTTTATTATAAGACGAAATTACACAAAAGGATAAATATAAATTTAACTAAGTTAAAATATACTTATGCTTGCAAATCATGAGCCCTCCTATCTTTAAATGATACAAATTTTTTTTAGAATTAAAATAATTTTGAGGCCATGATACGATCTTTTTATTATAAAAAATTGTTTCTATTTTTAATTTTTGTCATTTTCTAAAATGTTTATAAAAATAAGAGCTCTATGTATAATAGGTAGGGTTTCGTAAGGGATTTAAAGGGTTGTTTGCTCAATAGCCTGTGATTGAAGTGTACCATTAGCAAGCAGGTTTTTATTCTCTTTTTTTAATTATTCACAAATGCTTATTTAGTGCAAGTGAGAAATATGCATATGTTGTTTGCTATGCAAGTAAATGTTGTAATGGAGAGGCAAATATCAGAAACTGCTCATGTTACGTTTCCCTTCAAAATAAGAAATATATAATTATTATTATTATTACTCTTGAATTCATATAATAACCAAGTATTCTGATCATGACTGACAGTTCGGTCACATATCAGATCTTACATATGAGGCGACATTGGAGAAAAAGGGGGAAAAAAAGGGCAAAAAAAAAAACTCGGCCATTATTTGCTGACAAGTCTCGCTTGGGCTCCGCGCATTGATTCTTGATCTGCATTACTGCATATAGACTAAGAAGGATTACTGTTAACGCTGTTTCAAAAAGAAGGTAAGCTAATTAGAGTAACAAAGCGTCTGCTTACTTACAATCAAGGAGCGCAGGTGAGAGGTGGGAGATTGCATTGGTTAGGAAGGCGAGACGCGATCCTTACGGTGTTGCAGAAGCAGTCGCGATCCACGGACTGGAGGGCGGCGCAGCAGTCAGAGGAAGGAGTGGTGACCGTGGCGCCAGGCACCACGTAGGGGGCACAGGAGTTGAGGTTGGTGAGCTCAGATGTGCAGCTCTGTGCATTAGTCATCTGGGTTTGCATTGCTACCGCAATCAGCAGAAGAAGCAATGCAGCTTTGGCGCTGAAGGGAGCCACTGACTTGATCGCTGCCATCACTAATTGATAATTTGTCTAGGTCTTATTGCTGTTGCTTTCTTTAATTCTTGTGTGTTTAGCTTCTTCGCATGAGGGTTAATTTATAGTTGGTGTCTTGGTGGCAAAGCGGTGAGCTTTTGCATGATTCAACCAACTGAACTTCTGAACTCATAGTTATTGTGATGGATTCCCAGACTGTTAGGTGATGCATAAGTTTCTAATGGGCTTACTGATGAATTTTCTGAATATCTCGATAAAAATTCTTGTGCCATCATGCCCGCTATTTCAATTAATTCAAATTGAATTCCCTCTGTTTGACCAAATAAATTTTAACAATTTATTTATACAATCACAACCCATAAACTGAAAGAAATTCCAATATATATATATATATATATATATATATAGATGTATTTGAAGTACTAAATGGTACGGATTCTTGATAGATCTCCTTGGTCGATGGATTAATACACTCGATCCTGTTTGCTTGTTTAGAAAGAGAAAATGTACTAGAGGTTTATAAGAATGAGTTGAAATTATGGCATGGAAACTGCTGAAACTATGATTTACTTTATTTTTACGAAAATGGACACAAAATGCAACTTGTAACGCATCAGCATTTTATAAGCCAGATTGATTGCAATTAATGAACTAATCTGAAAGAATGAGTTAAAGAAAAAGAAAGAGGAAAAATACAACTACAAAGAAAATTTTATTATGAAGATTTAGAGGCAGTTTCTTCAGCAGGAGCAGTCCAATATAATTTAACAGCAAATAGAAGCTTTTCCCTCTCCAGAGGTCCATCCTCATGATCAACTATTTGGCTTTGCCATTTCAATGCATCAATGATCCTCTTCACCTTCACCAACTCATCTACATCATCTCTGAAGATTACACCCCCTTCGGGTCTCAGAATCCGATCCATTTCTAGCAAAACATCTTCCGTTTCACATCTGCAAAACAAATGCTTACATCAAGTTAAATACTTATTATATAATAAGCACAAAAGTCATGTTCGTGTATAATTAATTAATTACCGGTCTTTGTAGAGACTAAACACAGAATCAGCATGAATAAGGTCATAAGTTCTAGGATAAGTTGACATTGCCTCACACCTGCACCGTAGCAGACAAGTACATAAATTGAAAATTTTTATTTTAAACGCAGCTGTGAATCAAAAACAGGTATATGAAGTAAGTTTACCAGTTGTGATATGTTCCGATGAGGCCTCTTTCGTATATGACTCCAAGAGTGTTGATTTTAGCCTCAACAGGAACAACATTCATGACCCAAATCGGGAAATCAATGAGAGCAGCAGCAAAACCTCCCAAGTGAGCATTCATGTCTAGTATGTTACGGTACCGTCCGGATTGGCCTAATTGATTGTTCACTGTTTTATAGTACGTCAATCTCTTCTTCCACAACTCAGAATTTTGCTGAAAGATCTCAGGAGTGATCCCTTTCACAGTTCCTTTACTAATCCTTGGTGGGACTGCATTAAGTCTCTCGGGCCATTTCCCCAATTCACCCCCAGCAGTCTCCTGACTACTTGAAACCTCAGGCAAACGAGTCAAACAAGTCCCCATTTTTGTGGACCTGAAAAATCAATTCAAGTATACACTTAAGATAACAGTCAAATTGAAAACACATAATGTTAAATTTCGTTTTAACTAAAAGGATCACGAACCAGGCTTTATCTGAATCTTGAACCGGGCAGAAAGGTGGATTCTGAGAGAGCTTTCGATTTGGTTCACAGTTCATATGATTAATAGGCTTTTGCCAGATAGCAATATCACCTTTCTCCTTTATTTTTTTCCAGCAAAGGCTCTTAGCTACATTTTCAATAGCAGTTTGTTCGTTATTCAAATCCTCTCTTGTTCTTTGCCAGCCTCTCGCATGCTTCTTCCAATTAATTGGAGGGCCAGATAAAATCCAGTATCCTCCAGGTCGTAGCACTCGATCAACTTCCATCAAATAAATCCCACCTACATATATATATATATATTCACAATGGCAATAACTATACAAGATATAATTAAACATTTAATTTAATCACAAAATTAAAAACAAGAAATATTAGTGTCCACATTAGTAGAATTTAAAATTAAAGTGTACCGAATTGGTCCCAAGGAATGAGGCAGCGAGAGCAATGAGCCATATCAAAAGCTCTAGAGGGATAAGGAAGCCTCTCAGAGGCGAGGACTCCAATCAAAGCAGGCACCCCACGCTCCAATGCGAATTGAACTTGAGCTTCATGCGTGTCCCTTGGTGCAAATGACATTGTTATGATGTTGCGTGACAGAAGATACGCCCCCCAACTTGCAACCTACATAAATTTAATTTAATTTAATTTAATCAATTATTAAAATAATTTTGATCCTTGATGAACCCAATTTCCATTAATTAAATTAAAATAACGAGGAAATAAAAATTTCTTTGGTTTTGTCACATTTACAATGTGCATTGCTATTAGACGCCCCCGAACGTGTAATGCAAGTCAAACGGGATCCCACTTAAACTTCTACTACATGGAATCGGGTGCAAAACGCTAAAAAAGCGCTTTTTTTTTTTTTTTTCTTTCAGAAGCGCTTTACCGACGAATCTTCGTACATGCATGTCTATCGCAATTCGCAGCCCTTCGATTCGCATGTCCAAATTAATTAAAAAATGACCAAATTTATCCGAAATGTCTCTCGATTAAATTAAATTTTAAAAAAATAGTAAGAAGAAGAAATTAACCTACCCCACAACCAGTATCAATAGCGGTACGTATAAAGCCATCATTGAGATTGATCAACTTGCCAATATCATCGATATAAGCGTCGGCACCATTAGGGAACATGGTGCCTCCACCAGGGAATCTAAACCGGTCACCTTCGTATCTGATCCAGTTCTGCACCGCCTTCTCCACCGTCAACTCCTTGTGCGGCACATTAGCATACCACACCAGATCCCTGCTTGTTGGCCACGTAAACGGGTTCTTGTAGCCGTGGGGCGCCGGGACGCGGCACTTCAGCAGCTCGTTCTTCGCCGGACAATGCCTCTCCCTGTATATCAGCCTGCGCCTGCTAAATTTCAAGGACCGCTTTGCATCCTGGCACGGAGTGTACTCACTGTATGAGATGTTGCACGGAGGGAAAGTTTTGATCACGGACTCCGATGAAGTGACGGATTTGGATTCGGCCACGTGATGGGCTGTGAAATCTAGAGTGTTCGGGGCGGTTGCTGTTGCTGTTGCAGTTGAGCAGGCGATATCGACAACGGTGGTGGTGGTGGTGGTGGTGGGGAGGAGGGACGCGGGGCCTCCGTGCTGCCAGAGGCCGAATAGGTAAGAGAATATACAGAGAAAGAGAATTAGGGTTAATGAGTATATGTTTGTTTTTATGACAGAGGGTTTTGAAGGTTTAGGCCCAGCCATGGATGGTGGCTATGGGGTTTTGGCTATTGTATGATCTTCTAATGAATGAGTTTGTGTGTGTGTTTATGGATTGAACATTTGAAGACAAGGATCGATGACGTTAAATCATGTGGGTGATGAGAACTGTATTTTTGACAAATTTTAACGGTGATTGTGAGAGAGAGAGAGAGATAGAGTGGAGAGTCGAGTTTAACTAAAAAGGTCAAAAAAAGGAAAGTCGAGGCTAGGGGATGTGCAGCTGGATAATGGAGAGAAATAGGGAATGACAGAGACGTTGGTAATAATTAAATTGATTAAGCAATTGCTTGAAATATTAATTAGGAGTATAAAATCCTGTCAAAGTTAAATGCTGGCCGGGTAATTAAGGTGATAATGGGAATTAAAGTGCTGTATGGGGAAGGAGTATGCGATTGGTTTCCTCCGGTCTCCAGTTGTACAAACAGTTCACTTCGTAGTTGCACTGACAGCATTGTAATGTACTTAATTAATTAATTGTTCCCGGCATGCGTGTATGTCGATGATTTTTAATTTGAAGAATAATGAATTCATTTTATTTCAAATAAATTGGAATAAATTGACAAATGGATACGTGTCGACGGTAGTTTATATATACTCAGTGTTACATGGCTTGGCAAGGTGACATCGAGGAGATAGAGACGATGTTATTGTGTAGTGCACGGTGCGTCGTTTCAACTACTGAAATATTATTTATTATTATTTTTGTGCAATGAACAGTAACCCTAATTTTATTGCCTTGGCATCACCCCCATTGTTCGAAATTCTGAAAGTGTTATAGAAAAAAGTGTTGCTTGTTTATTGATAAAATACTGGATTTAGTTAATGTTCCTCGGATGCCATTTCCCTTATAAATGCGAAAAGATATTTTAACAAGGGGTAGTATATGTTTAAGGAACGTTCGAGTTAAAGAATGCCAATAAATAAATAAATGAAATTGAATAACTTAATTTACGTCAACGTGACCAGATCTCACTTACTATTTATTTTATTTATGAGCATTTTGCATAACACCCACAAGTCCCAAATAAATTTTGGCATTCGTTGCAGACTCTATTATTAATATTTATTTTCTGTCATAATGCCATTAAAGTATAGGTACTAATATCGACGTGACCAATTTGTCGTGGTGGCAGTGGTTTACCGATATCAATGCGACCAAGTTGCATATTGTTACGGAAAGGGCTATTTGTAGTTTACTTTATCATTTATATGTATATTATTTATTTATTTTTTAGATCTCAGTTGAATTAAAAAATAATAATAAAAAAAGACAGTAGTGGATGTAATAAACAAATGATCCACTTATTTTCTTTTATTATTGTCTATTTCGATTATAGCTTTTTTGATCGACTATATGCGAGCATGCAACAACCAAGTCAACAACAGAATCACCAACGAATTCGTTGACTCTGCTTCGTGAGATGCAACATTACTCGTGTGTCGCAATGCTTATTCAATTAACTAAAGTGCAGATTTCTCACTAGCTTTAAAAACCGATAGTGTAATGGAAATCTGAATTTTGAATAGTAATTTTAATAAAAACAATAAAATTATAAAAAAAATTCTCGTACAAGTATAAGATCAATTTAACGTAAGTTTTTAAAATATAATAAGAAGTGTTTATTAAATTTTTCTAATACTGCAACTTTAGGATATAATTACTAAGAGTGGTTTTCTAATTAATTATGGACGAGCTAAAAAAAATAATGCATTGAATTGTATAATTTTTTTATTATGTTTTAATCCTTATCTAATTTTAATAAAGTTAAAAATTTACGATTGAAAAACTACTATAATTACCAAATTTCAACATTAAAATATAGTCTCGGCCCCTAGTCTACCTGACAAATGCAATGAGTTAGCACTTGAATATGAGGGAGCTCACCACTATTCACAGTCCAATAAGTTTATGGCTCAATTCCAAACTTAATAGAATGGTGAAGTTTTTTTATTATTATTACATGAGATTATTACTCAAAATTATAATTTTATTACACGATAATATAAGTGGTATTTATAAATAAATTAGACTATTATTAAGACTAATTTTATATAAATTCTTATAAAATACTTTAAGGGATTATAGGAAAGATTAAGTTTTTATAATACTTTTGTGGAGACTTAGACCGTTTATGAAGCTAGCAACCCGGCCACTCGACTATGAGCTGTGTACCTTATAGAGCGGTGAAGTTTAGTTCACAAAATGGGGAGGGTGGTTATGCTCTTTGTGCATGAATGCCACTGGCTACAAGGCAAGTTCAGTTGGCTTTGACTTCCATAATTGGATTGTCTGTGCTTATCTGTTCGAAGAACTAGCTTTGTTAGAGGGAAGTGGCGCATGTGGGAGAAAAATTTTCCAATCTTTTTTTTTTTTCAGTCCTAAATTTTTTTAAAAATAAAATATAATTAGTGTAATTTTGAGTGACAGCAACATAGCGTAGATAGAGAGTTGCAGTTTGAATTTGCCATAATATATTGATTTTCCCAGCACATATGTTATTAGAATGTTAAAAATGCAAAACAGATTGAAAATCAATTGTGCAAGTCCGTTAAGAATTAAAGGTGATCTTAGTATTTATGCTTGTTGCAAGTATAACACGTAAAATCTCGTGGAATTGGTAGGTCCACGTGTCCATGTTTTTATTAAATAAAGTTCATTCCGTTCTGATGGGTCGGATCAATTCAAGTCAATCATTGGGAAGAATGGTCTACTGAGATTATTTTGGGGGGTTAGCTAGCACCAGGTGTTCAAATTAAAGAATTGAAACCTATATATTCAATCCAGGATCCCAAGATCAGGCCCAGCCCACTACGGCTCCCAATAAATTCTTTGGCTTGCAGTTTTGCACTGGGGTTTAGGAGCCGCGGAGCAGATTGCCAGATTCTTATTTCTTAAACGCGACCGGCGACGAAAGAAGTTCGACAGTCCACAATGGCCGATGAAGACTACAATGATTTGGATATGGGGTTAGCTTTCCCTTGTTCTCTCTCTCTCTCTCTCTCTCTCTCTATGTATATATATTTTTCTCTTGTTTGCATTGACTCCCACGTTTTATGGTTTCAAATTCTTCAATTTTTCTTTTTGCATCTGGTATGTAATGAAATAACTGAAATTTTATATATGTTTCTTTAAATTTTTGGGTTTCGTTTCAGGACAGGAAGTTTTGATTTTTATTCTATTAACACTAATTTTGAAGTTGGCAATTTGGTATTAGGGTTTTATAGCTCTAGGGATTTTTAGCCTTTTAAGGGATACCGTATTTCGATGTTGCAATCATATGATTATGCTTTTGTGTTTGTCAGTGATGTAATTTGCATATTATTTTATAATTTGCAGATACGAGGATGAGCCGCCAG
Source organism: Aegle marmelos (assembly GCA_030449875.1). NCBI lineage: Eukaryota > Viridiplantae > Streptophyta > Magnoliopsida > Sapindales > Rutaceae > Aegle > Aegle marmelos. The sequence goes on along the minus strand of JASUUL010000022.1, from coordinate 6,281,218 downwards.
AGCCTGAAATTGAAGTATGGTGTCCTCCCTTTGATTTTCTGCATACTGAAAACATGCAATGTAGCTTTTTTTTTTTCCTTTAATTTTACAAATTTAACTATAATTTTGGTGGAATGACTGGATAGGAAGGTGCAGAGGAGGACGTAGAAAACATCAACAATGATGACATCAATGGAGAACCTATTGAGACCGAGGAAAAGGAGGAGCAGGAGCAGAAAGACGGAGCTCGGAAAACTTCCAAGTACATGACTAAATATGAGCGGGCTAGAATATTGGGTACCCGAGCTCTGCAAATAAGGTTTTTCTTCTATCATGAAACTGTGTGTCCTGTGCTCGGTTTATTCACGTTGGGTTTATGTGATAATAAATTTTCTGTTTTGGTTGATCAGTATGAATGCTCCTGTGATGGTTGAGTTGGAGGGTGAGACCGACCCACTTGAGGTAAGACCCTTTACGTGCCTTGTCGGATGCATCTATTTTTTTCCCTTCCTGGTTATGCGTGTCTGCAGATGTTGCTTTTATGCTCAGGATACTAGTCATACCCGCTCAATACATGGGTCAAATGATCAACCTTGTTTTTGTTAGCAGCCATGTGCATTTCATACACGTGTAAATTTGAATTGACTGACAAATGCGATATTTATGTACTAGAAAAAAGCTTTGACTGTCAGTTTTTGGGTCCTTTTTTGGTTTTATCATAAATTTTGGATTCCTCTTCATAAATACTTATTGTCGCAAATTCTAATTGCTCTGTCTATTTCTACTGCCATGATGAATGCCTTTTGGAGTTTCTTTGCATATTCTGGCCAAAAGGACACTGTGAATCATGGCAATAAAAATAGTTTCCCTGTAGCATAGCTCAGACAAAAGAAAATTGTGGCCGAGAGAAGCTATGACAAAACAGGAGCAACTTTCCAGTTCTGGGTAGCATTATTGTTGTTTACGCTATGTGCTTTTTAACTGACATTTTAGATGTGAAAGCATACTTTGTTGAGTAAAATTGGCATGAATTTGGTCTCCTATGTCATTGGTGCTAGTTGGCAAGTGGATTACATGAAGAGCTAAGCACATGAGTTATTGTTCTATTATCATCATAGTGTGCCTTTCATGCTGTACTATTTTTCTGATATTGCATACACCATATTCTAGATTGCTATGAAGGAGCTACGTGAGCGGAAAATTCCCTTCACAATCCGTCGCTATCTCCCCGATGGAAGGTGAGATTCTTAAGTTGAATTACTATGGAATCTTATTTTCAATCACTGTTTTATAACCATGCTAAAAGAATCCTTTTTTTTCTTTTTCTGTGTGTGCGCACATGTGCATGCGTGTGTGTGTTTTTCTCTTTCATTTCGAGTGATCTATATCAATTATTCTTCACCACGTGACATGTTTTCTACTGGATGCTGTGTGATTTTCCAGTTATGAAGATTGGGGAGTCGATGAACTGATTGTCGAAGATTCATGGAAGAGACAAGTGGGCGGTGATTAATCAGTTGTGGTCTTGGGATAAATCGCCTTTAAAGAATGTGTCTATAGTAATTAATGGTGAGCTGTAAACATTTTGCTGACCCACCTCCATGAGCAGAACAGTGGGAACTTAGATATCTATTCGTACTTGATTTGTAACTCTGCACTTAAGGCTTTTGAATGCCTTCGGTTTTAAACAGAATGAATGTGCATGGATGGCTGAGGAGGGATATCTTTTATTCTCTTCACCTGCACTCTGTCTAAAGTTTAACTAGCGAATCAATGAAATGCGTCAGAGAATAAATCACTGAAAATTCTGTTCAATCAGCCAACATGCGGGACCAAATTTGAAAGTTGTCACTGAATAAATTCCTTCGGAAGTGCAATCTCGTCTTTAGCGGTTTCCGCTTCAGTTCCAATTTACAAATTTTGAAAACAAACGCAATCCCGAGCAGGTGGGATTTAACTCACCTGTATCGCCACTGCAGTAACTATTTCCGGATAATAGTGAGATTCTTGCCTTTAAACTAATTTAAAGTAGAGCTTCAGGTCTGATTTTGTGTAGGAAATAAAGGTTTGCTGATATTGGCCATAACTTCGAGAATATTATGCTATAAATGAAAATATAAATCTTCCCATTCGTTCTTGAACATAATAAACTGTTACACACGGGCATAATAAATTTGTGCTCACGTTATTGCTAAGCATGAGGACGAGGCAAGGCATCAAAATCATCATTGCCTAATTCTTGAAACAGACTTGCGGTCATATTTGCAGAAACCAGCAGCCATGACAAGAAGTAATTATAATCCTCAACCTTTTGGATTTGATGATTTTCAAAATAAGCATTATCAACAATTATTTGGTGCTGCTGATGATATAACACGGAGTTTCTACAACAACCGTGTACTTAAAGCTTCTCTTCATAGTATTTTCCTTTATGGCACTTACCGTGTACTTAAAAGTTTTTAAAGTTTCCTTTCGGTTTTTTTTTTTTTTTTGCACTTACTCGTACTCAAAATTTTGAGAGCACTGGTGCATGTATGTATGTATGTGTGTGTGTGTGTGTTTTTTTCTTTTGCTTATAATTTTCCTATTGTTCGTTTTTCGAATTTGAGGCCTAATCAGTCGAATTCACATTGTGCGACGAAATTCAGGATCATTCGGAGAATATTATCGCTATGACGATGAAGCTATAGCTAGAGAGCTGCAGGCGCAAGAGATGAACGACAGCTTCCAAAATATTTCTATTAATGGTAAGCCTTCTTATAAGCTGCAACAGCCACTCAAGCAGAATCGGTGCACGTAGGGTCCTGCACAGAGTTAGGGGTGGCAAAAATGTCCACAGGGTCTGGGGGCCTTCAAGAGTTATGCTATGCTTAGAAACAACAATTTGTGACCGCGGGCTGTAACATAAGAACAGTGAATTATAGGGGGTTGCATTGAAAATTTACATATAATTGAGAGTTGAGACCCTTATATTTCTGTGAAATGGCAGAGGATGGTGATGAAGCTATAGCTAGGGCCCTGCAGGAGATGGAGGATGGTGGTATTGAGAATATGTTCATTAATGAAACCTACGGAATTTCAGCTGGTAAATGTCATTCACTATACCCTCCATGTAAATTGCATCGTATGTGGTAGCGATTGGCCGATTGCTTGCTAAGTTGCTATTGTTGAGAATATTCTCTCAGTTAATTTTCCAAAATGTCATTAGTTGGAGTGCGTTAACATAATATTGACTTTAATTTATTAGCCTATCCATGTCTGTTTAATCATGATAAATAAATAGATAAATGAAAAAGAAAAGGGGGGGGGGGGGAATAATTGCTTCTTTGTTCGTGATGGCATATTGAATCAATTTTTATGTTGATTTGCAGAAGATGTAGGAGCTAGCAGCACTCCCAGAGTAGCACTTGTCACGCCTGTTGTGGTAGAAAGATTATTTGTATTCTAATTTTTGTTTTTATTTATTTTATTTCTATTATTTGTTTAACAAGAATCGGATCCTTCAATCTATACAGCCTACGTATCAAGATGATTTTTATCCAGATAATATGGATTATGAGGTAAGCTGCTGATGGAGACTCCATCTCAGTCAGAGCACTATAAAATTTGAATTTAACGCGTCAAAATTTTAAATTAAAATGCTAACGTCCGCACTAGAGAACACTCAGTTGCTCTTTTATTTATTTATTTTTTTTGTGGCTCAGGAAATCACTCGTCTAGAAGAATCCATTGGCAACGTAAGCACGGGACTGTCGGAAAGGAAAATCTCCAGGCTACCATCTCACAAGTTTAATAAGTCATCATCAAAAAGATGTAGCAGCTCTGCAGATGAAAATAACGAGTAATTTCCATATAATAAAAAATATATATAAAAAATAAATCCGGCGAACTTTTTCTGTAAGAAGAATAGAAGATATTACATACGCTTTCTAAAAATATACATATCTTCGAATACTTTTGATTATAATGTTTGCGATGCTGATGAATGGTTAATTGATGAATGTTCGTTTCTTTGTCTACAATCAGGTGTGCAATTTGTAAACTGGAATACGACGGAGGAGATAGGCTGATCACATTGCCCTGTGGCCACAAATATCATGATGATTGCATTAAAACTTGGCTAAGAGATAATAAGGTATTTTATGTTATATATATATATCTCTGTATACGTATATATACGTGCGTGTATGTACATATGAGTTCTTCTCTAATATGAACATTTTTTATTTTTTTTTTTATGTAGACACAATTTAAAAAAAATTTATTTTTTTAAATCATACAACTTAAAATGTGTCCACATTAGAAAAAATAAAAAAACCTGCACTTAACAATAATTTTACATAGAGAGAGAGTGAGTGCGTCAACTGGACGGTATTAGAGCATGCTGTTACAGGATTAGCCTATGCTTGTCTTTCTACTTTCAATGTGTGCATAATATGACTAATTTTTTTTTTTCTTTTCCTCAGAATTGCTGCATATGCAGAAAGGAGGTGGATGTTTAGCATGAACATGAAAGGAAAAATATTATAATTAATGTGAAAAAAACCAGAAGGCATCTTCTCTGGTTTCTTATTTATTAGTTATAATAAATTTGATTTTAAAATTACATCTCAAAGTACAGATTTATTCATGTAATTTTAAAATAATTTATTATTAACGAATCACAAATATTATCTGAACAACATAAGAGTAACAGCTTCTTTCTTTTTTTTTCTTTTTTATCAAATATTTTAAGAGTTTTTAGTTGTTTGGTTTTTTTTAACTTATGTATGATTATAAGACATTTATCTTTGAAATAAAAAAAATTAAAATCTATGCTTTTCATCATATTAGAAGAATGTCTGAATAGAAAGTAATTTTTTTTTCTCAAGATTGCCCTTATCAAATATATTATTTTACACTACAACACCAAATCATTGGTCCCTAGCTTATATTTTATCAATTTACTTCCAAGCTTAAGAAAATATTTTGAGCAGATTGTAATGGTTCACCTTATCATGGTAAGATAGCTATAGTTCGTTTCACATTTTTGATCTTCTAAACAATCTAATAATCATAATAAATTTTAAAATTTTTTGTATTATGAGCAATGGTTAACTTGTTATATTATTTTATGATAAATGATTAATTGATTTCATTTTTCCTTTATATGATTAAATGAAAAATAAGTAACGTGTGTAGGCAAACAATACTATTAACATCATATATGTTAAATAACGTACATATATCATATAAATATTGAATAAATTATGAGTAGAATAATATTTAAACTTGATCCCTTTGTTACCTATGTGGGTGGGATTTAAACGGTAATTCTCTTATTTTTAAAATAGTTGATACTCATGATATAAATAGTTTGGATATATATTCTTCTAAATGTTTTTTTCAACTATAATTTTTAATTATTTAATTATGAAATCTATAACAATTATACACCCAACCTACAAAGGACATAAGTGTCAAGACATCAAATTTAAGTTTTTTGGTTCATAAAACAAACAACTTATGTTCAGGCGTTTAAAAAAAATTAAATATTTATATTCAAACTTTAATAAAATTTAAAACTATTCAAAATTTAGATTAAAAAATAAACGTTCCGTGGTCACCTTCACACTTTAGGCTAGTCATGGGAAAATTCCGAAGGCACAGTCCAAATGCATTTAACTAACTTAATTATAAATCGAAATGGCAGCCAATTCCTGTTTCCAATAATTATCCTCCTTGACTTGGAATTATCTTTGCCTGTCTTCATATGATCAATTTTTCTAAACCTACTCGACCCTATCAACTACTAAATTTGATTGTATCTATCTAAGTGATAGTTTAATCATATATCACCATCTGTAATATACGAAAATTATTTTAATATTAAAATAATTTCTATAAAAGTTAAGGAGATTGTCAATTTCTCCCATTCTATAATTAATACATACTATTTTTTTTTAGAATAGATTTTAAAGTATTTGGGTCTTAGGTAAATTTATTTTATGAGACCTCTTTTTATTCAGCAATTTCAATCTCAAAAAATATAAAGAGCTCAAAATTCATCTCATTTTTAGTTCTTAAATTTCAGCAAATAATGAAGAAGACCCTAGAGAAGTTAAAAAATAAAACCTAAAATTTACTTCATTTAGAACTTTTACCAAATAAATAAATAAGAACAATACTATTTTCAAATAGAATTGATAGTATATAAAAAGTTGAGTTGAAGAATTGATGATCATATAATGGATATGAATTTTTTATCTCGATAAACTAATTTTTGTATAAACTAATACTTGTGATAGTTTTCTTTGTAGAGAAGTGAGCAAGAAAATTTTTCATCTATGAATTTTTAGATTATAAGATTCTCAATATAAATTAAAAGAAGTAATCAAAATCAAAGGTTATAATGTTAAATAATTAAGCTTTTTTGAGAAAGTGAAAAGGTAATTTTTTTTTGGGAAAATTAAAGCTAATAATGAATGAATCAATGGTTAGATACTATTATTAATTATATCTTTTTAACAATAAGATTACCAAATATATATTTTTTTTTGTAAAAAATAATTCTTATTTAAAGGATAACTATTAAATTAGAGAAATATTTAATAGGCTTTACTATCATATGTAATTTTTTTAGAAAAATTTTATTCATTAGAGAATTAGTAATGTAATACAAAAAAATGAGTTTTTTTTTTATTTGAGGCTCTAGGCGAGTGCCTTATTCACCTATACTTAAAGCCACTATTGCTTGCTCTTTTACTATTTGTATAATAGTTAATAACTCTCCTTACAGCATGAATTTATATTATAACCCATATTTTCAAATACACTTTTATTTATATCTAGTATAAATTAAATAAATCATATGAATAGAAACTAAATAAAGGAATTAAGTATTAAAAATAAGAAATATATGTTTTGGTATGAAAAAATTAATAATATTTCTTGTATTTTTTATGTTATAAACATTTTCCTATAATAAATATATAGGAAAATTATTATAAAATGATAAAAAATTATTATTAGAAAACTTGCATGATATATAAAAAATTATTTTAAAATGAAGAATAAAATATTTATCTTGTACTTTTTATATTTAATTTTAAAATATTATAAACTGTTTACAAGATAAAAAGAACGGAAAATTTTTATTATTAATTTTTTTATCAAAACATATATTTTTTATTTTTAATACTTAATTTTTTATTTAGATTCTATTCATATGATTTATTTAATTTATAATAAATATAAATAAAAGAATATTTAAAAACAGGATTAATATTATAAATGCATATTGTAAGAAGATTATTAGTTATTATAAAAACAGAAATAGTAGGTAAGTGGTATATATTGATTAAAAATTAACAATCTTCCCCAAAGATATTTTATAAAATAAAAGACTCAAATAATTAACAAAAGGTTTAAAGATAAAAAAGAGAGATCGTGTGCTTCAACTAGTGGTCGCGTGATCCACTTAAACCAACTAAATTAATCTTTTCTATCGCTTATTTTTACATGAACCAAAAAGTGACTTGAACACTTGAGTGCCTTTTATATAGGAACATTCCCGTATCCAAGATAAAAACAGAAAATTCAGGGGAAGAAAAAAAGTTTAAGAAGGTAAAATTCTGATGATGAATGATTAATCTGCTTCAAGCTGGTTACAAGATTTAAAATAACATTCGTAATGAGCATGATTAATCTTGTTTGAAAAGCACGTGATTATACAATTAAGCGAGATTCATGTTTTAGGAAGACTTAGAATTAGCTGAATTATAATGATTCATATTTATTAATTACATTAAATTATAATGGTTTTAAAATTACATCTCAAATTACGGATTTATTCTGGTAATTTTAAGATAACTTATTATTAACCAATCACAAACATTATCTAAGTAACATAAGAGTAAGAGTTTCTTTGTTTTTTTGTATGAAATCTTAATTTTACTTTTTATCAAACATTTTAAGAATTTTTATTGTTTGGTTTTTTTAAACATATGTCTGATGATAAGACATTTACCTTTGAATGAAAAAAGTTAAAATACTTGCCTTCCATCTTATTAGAAAAATATCTGAATGGAAAATATAATTTTTCACTCTCAAAACTGCCCCTATCAAATATATTATTTTACACTACAACACCAAATCATCGGTTCCTAACTTATATTTTATCAATTTACTGCGGAGCTTAAGGCAATACTCTGAGCAGACTGTAGTTGTTGGGCTTATCATGGCAAAATAGCTGTAGTTCCTTTCACATTTTTGATCTTCTAAACAATTTAACAATCATAATAAATTTTATAATTTTTTGTATAAAGAACAATGGTTAACTTGTTATATTATTTTAAGACAAATAATTAATTAATTTTATTTTTTTCTCATATGATTAAACAAAAAATAAGTAAGATACATGTGCAGGCAAATAATATTGTTAACATTATATATGTTAAATAGTGTACATATGTTATATAAATATTGAATAAATTGTTAGGAGAATAATATTTTTAAACGATAAATCTCTTATTTTTAAAACTAATGTGATGTTTTGACACTTATGTCCTTTGTTATTATAGATCTCATAAATTAAATAATTAGAAATTATAGTTGAAATAAATATTTTACAAATATCAACTTCATAAAACAAACAACTTAAAATTTATGTTAAGGTGTCTAAAAATAGAAATAAATACGTATTTTAGATATTTATATTTAGATATTTAGTAAAATTCAAAACTATTTAAATTTTGGATTAAAAAAAAAGTAAACGAAAATGTTATACATAATTAATTGTAGCTAGATTCACACTTTTCGCTAGTCATCGGAAAATTCTAAAGGCGCAGTCCAAATGCATTTAACTAATTTAATTATAAATCGAAATCGAGCCAATTCCTCTTTCTAATAATTATCCTCATTGACTTGGAATCATCTCCGCATGTCTTCACATGATCAATTTTTCTACTCGACCCTATCAACTACTAAATATGATTATGGCTATGTAAGTAGTGGTTTAATCATGCGTTTTCATTTGTCAGAGGCCATTAAGAGTGAAAATTACCCAAATGCCGAAATAATCTCTACAAAAGCTATTTTACAAAATAAAAGACTCAAATAATTAACAAAAGGATTAAGGACAAAAAAGAGAGATCGCGTGCTTTAACTAGAGGGCATGTGATCCACTTAAACCAACAAAATTAATCTTTTATATCACTTATTTTTCACGAATCAAAAAATGACTGGGACACTCGAGTGTCTTTTATACAGGGACGTTCCACGTATCCAAGATAAGAACAGAAAATTCAGGGGAAAAAAAGTTCAAGAAAGTAAAATTCAGATGATGAATGATTAATCTCCTTCAAGCCGGTTACAATATTTAAAAAAACATTCGTAATGAACATAATTAATCTTTTTTGAAAAGCACGTGCTGATACTATTACGCGAGATTCATGTTTTAGGAAGACTTAGAATCAGACAGCGATTTGCCGAATTTTTTCTACAATTTTTTTTATTAAAGAATACGTAGGAAACGAGCTGCCAAATTATCAGCGGCCGGTTTTTTTCAATTGTCTGATTTTTTTTTTTTTTTAACTCAAAACAATGACTCGAGGGTAATATTATTATTCTTCCTGGAAGATTTATTCTTGCGCTCTAGAAACCATCGAAGATAGTGCTGATTGAAATTTGAAAATGAAAGAATAGAATCATATTCTAGACTTCAGCCATGCACTAACATTGGAATATATGTATTTTAATAAGAAGAATAGATCAAAATTCAAAACAATCGAAATCCAAACAGGAAGCAAACCCCTAAGTTTCATTTCATAATATGATCAAGACATCGATTGATTGATTGAAAATTGAAATAAATTAATTGAGGATAAACGGAATATATGAGAGTTTAAGTATGAGAATTTTGCTCTAATATCATGTGTAGTTTGAATTGTTTGATCTAATAGATTATCATTGATTGATTGTAATAAAATAATTGAGGATAAATAGACTACATGCGAGTTCTTTTTATTATTATTACATAAGATTATTGCTTAAAATACAGCTCATATTATATGATATTACAACTGATATTTATAAATTATATTATTGTTGAGATTAGTTTACATTGATTCTATGAAGCGCCATTCAGAAATTTTTTACTTTTTTTAATATTCGACGGACGTCTAATCATCTACTCTACTCACATTTTGAAAGGAAAAAAATTATTTTTATTTAAATTAAAAAAAATTAAACATTGTGGGAGTTTAAATTCATGACCTCACAATTGTGAGGTTTGGGTTCTAACCGCCTAATGGGTGATTATATAAGAGTTTGAACATGAGACTTTTGTTCTAATGTCATGTTAGTTGAATTGTTTGGTTTAAAAGATTTAACTGATAAATAAGGGTTCATTGTTAATTTTGAAGACAAATCTTTTATTTTATTTTTTTGATAACTTCTCATTGGTCTAGAAAAAGAACCTCAAATATAAACCATACAAATGCTGTGGAAAAGCTTCTATCCATACAAGACAATCGCAGCAGCTAAGAGCATACTTAGAGACATGACCAATCATACACATAATAACTTCTTATTAGTCCAAAAAAGCGCCTCAAAGACACCCGCACAAGTGTTGTAGAAAATCTTGTGCCCATACAAGACAATGACAGGAGCTAAGCCCATACTTACAGACATGTAAAAAAAAGTAGATGTTGGACTTCTGAAATGTTAAAAATCGAGTGATTACAGAAGAAAAAAACTCTTTTGCAAAATCTCTTACTCTAGAGAAATTGAAAAAAATCTTCCAATTATATTGTGATTTATGTGCATAAACATTATACTAAGCTAATAATATTTATGGACGAATGGAAATATATCGAAACTTTCAATAAATCAATTCCGTCGTATCGCAATTTTCGGCGCATTCTCAATGGAGTGTTGTTAATGGAGAGATGCTCCACCCTATTCCACAATTCTACCTGACTTTTTTTTACAACACTTGTGCGGACATTATATTTGATGACAAGTGTCAGTAAATGGCAATTCCCCTTTAAAGAATGTGCGGTTCGTAAAATTATTTCAGGCAATGTGTGGTTCGTACTTGTGCTGATTCAGCCCCGTGTCGGCTCCAATTAACAGAACTTGCTAATTATTTATTGATATCAGTTTCTTTTGTTTCTTTATAATTTGTGTGTATCCCAGTTGAAGGGTTTGATGAAACTGGCTTTGGCGGTGCAGGAGGGACAAAGACCAAATTATTAATGTCTTGTGTTTTGAAAACTAAATATTAATTTAAATGATTACTTAAGTAGATAGTCGACAAGAACAATGTTTTCATTAGGGGTGGGTAAATTCTATCCAACCCAATCTAATTTTGATGGATTGAGTGGATCCTTATAGGTTAATTGGGTTAAATTTTTTCTTTTAAACGAATTGATAATTAGATTGGGTTAATTATGATAAATCCATCTAATCCTCTCATACAAGTAAATATATTGCCTTATAAGTTTAATTTGAAAGTAAGTTAATTTAAATTTCTCTTTACTTTTTAGCAAACACTTAATAATATAAAATTATATATTACTTTCATCATGTTACTTGACATCACGCTAGCTAATTATTTAAAAGGTCTGAATTTAAAATTTTAAAAAGAAATGCGGAAAGCTTGAAATAAAGTCTAGAAATTTATTATTGAGATTTTCTTAATTTTAAGATAGTTATTTTTTAACTTTTTTTTATCGAACATTAGACAATGAATAAAATTTTTATATTATAACAAATTTATATTTAATCTTAATATGTTTCATATTTTTTATTTATTTATTTTTTAATTTTGATTTAATCTTCAATCCCATCAACCCAATCCAATTCATAACTTAACAGTATTTTAGTGGAGCAGAAATCTAATGCAGGATCCCGCATTTTAACTCAAGTTTTAAATCAACACATGATAGGGCTACTGCATACAGATTTTATGAACCATTAGATTTAAATTAATCCAATTAACTCTGATTGGAATGCTGCACTACATAACAACTGATGTTTGGTATTCTCAAATAAACAAAACCACATAAAAAATTGGACCCATGTGTCCCATATATTAAGATAAGCGTAGGGAGACACTGTTCTTTTGAATTAAGACAATACATTGATTGGAAGTTAAATAAATAAATAACCAAATCGTTCAACCCACGTTAATCACATGATCGAGCTGAGAACTGACCCATGCAAGCCAAAAATCAAGACAATAAGGAGGCATACATGTCAACAACGTGCAAGTGTTTTTAAATTTTGTAAAAGGATGGTTGCTTTGATTCTTGTGGTGAAAATCAAATCTCATTAGGTGGCGTGGGGGTCATCAATCTGTATATTAGTCAAAGTTGTCGAAATATTAAATATCTCGGCTCAATAAACGCCGTAACCTTCAAAATAATCATTCCTCTAATCACTACACGTGAGACTTGACTTTTTTTTTTAACTATTATTATTATATACACCTATAATCGTATTACATAATCAATCACCTCAGCTTGTATATATTTATTTATAAAATTAGTTTTGATTTTATTATTATTCTCTTAAAAAATAATTTGTTATTTAAAAAATTGAATTCATGAAAATTTAATTTGAAATTATATTTATTCCTATATAAAATAAGAGAAACTATAAAACTGTAATTATTTTATATAAATAACCGTATATAATCTGAGCTGATATGAGAAATGTTATATCAAATCATTATGAGTATAAAAAATTAAAAAATATATATTTATTATCATTTTTTATCTAATTTCTTTATATTATGTCAGTTTACGTATATTAATTTGTACAAAATTATTAGTGGCTACATCATTGTTGATTATAAACTTATTCTTGTGGAAGCTATTCATTTTGTATTAGCCTGTAATAGTGTGTGCTTGTCTTCCGTGTTATATCCTGCCAACCGTGGGTCTGGAAAACATATAACACCCACACAAATATATTCCAAAATCCATGCACACTCATACATACGTCCCTTTACAACTTATTTATTTATTTTTATTTCCCGTAGTTGGGGCTCTCTCTCTCTCTCTCTCTCTCTCTCTCTCAACAATATTATAATTATTTCACTTTACCCCTTTTCATACCCACACTTTATTTAAATCCCAAAAGTCCACTACCCAGTAGCTCTTCTTGCCTTACACATGAAGAGAATGCAGATTCGTCCTTCAACATTCTCTCCTCCCATTTCCAATCTCAATTCTCTTCTCCTCCTCTACTTATAAATCATAGCATAGTTTCTTAATTTGTGTGGGGTTTTATAATAAGCTTCTTCTTCTTGTTTTCTTCCCCCCAAAAAAATCTTTTACTTGTTTATGGGGGCTGGTATCTCAGCTGGTTTTACTACAGAAACTCTAATATCAACTTCATCATCACCAAGCTTAAACGACGTGCCTGAAAGTTGTGTTTCATCCATTTTTATGTACCTTGATCCGCCTGAGATTTGTAAACTGGCTCTGTTGAACAAGACTTTTCGCGGCGCTTCTTCGGCTGATTTTGTGTGGGAAACAAAGTTGCCATCAAATTATAAGTACCTTGTCAAGAAAGTTCTTAATGAGAATCCTCAGAAGCTCAGTAAGAAAGAAATCTATGCAAGATTGTCCCAACCTAATCGCTTCGACAACGCCAGCAAGGTATTTTCTTTTTTCTTCCCTAGAAGATCATAAGAGTAGAGGTCAAGCAAATTGAATCATCAATTAATAATATATGTGCTTTCTATTTTTCATTCCAGGAGATATGGTTGGACAAGCGAAGTGGTAAAATATGTATGTCCATTTCGGCTCAGTCAATGAAAATAACAGGGATTGATGATCGGAGATATTGGAATCAAATTGCAACTGAGGAATCTAGGTAAGAAAATTTTGCTTTTTGCAACTGGATAGACTTTATTATTAATGGTTGCAAAACAAAGAAGGAACCACTTTATTTATTGGAGAAGATTTGTTTTCTTACCTTTTCTTTTTTTTTTTTTGGGGGGGAAAATTATTGAAGGAAGAATTAAAATATCTAGGAAGAGATATTTATATTGGAATCATGGTCTTTTGATATCTTCCATATAATTAATTGTGGCGCGCCTACTGAATTGTGGCCTCTATAATTTACAATCACCAATATTTCCTTTTGAATATATGTGTTTGGAAAAGCATACGGATATAACTTTTTTTTTCCCCTTTCTGTTCAATCAATATTCTCCCATTGCAACTATTTACATTTTATATAACTAATTTGTAATGAATTTGTTAGAAATTTATCGTAATGATCATGGTACATTCATGTCCATATAGATGAAAATCTAATGAAGGTACACCAACTTTACTGAACTGATCAATTAAAGGAGGTGGCTCAAAATATATATAAATTAAAAGAGGTATATATACTATATAATGACCCAAAAAACTATGAATTTAGTATGTTGAGTAATTCTCCGGACGAGAAAATTCTTTTTGCTAAACCAATCGAAAGGTGAGGCACATTGATTTCCTTTTAACAAGCTTTTACTGAATTAGGTGGCATGTCTAATAACTAACGTGGAATCTTGTAATGGTTTAGACGATTGTCAACTTTTCTAGCTTAAGGCAAAAGCTGCCGCAAAATTGAGGTTTTAATATTGTTATTATTTTCTTCAAAATTGGCTCATCAAACAGTTATTTTCTTCTGTTGTGAATGATATATGCCATATGTGTTCAGCACGGAAGCTCTTTTGAAAAGGATCCATGAAGTGCCAACTTCCTGCCACTAGTTAGAAAAATGACGAAAGAACAAGTCAAGAGTTGGATCGCTTAGAAGATAATATATACTTAAAACAATTTTATTCCTTTAATCTATTTGATTACTTGCCTTCTCCATAAAGCATTTAATTTTTAAACCAATTGTCTTGATCGATGCCTTGTAGTTTGGCTATATATCAGGATCATCGACAATCAGCGAATTAGAATAATTTTTTTATTTTAAGTCGCATATTTAATTATTCTGTCACGGAGAATTCCTTATGGTTATGTGGAAATATTCCTTGCCGCCATACATATTTTATATCTTTTCCTACAAGAACAATATCTCCGGGATCAAATCTAGGTGGTGTTTATTTCCTTTTAACTGAATCTAAAGGTCTGAATTTTACACGGTCTGAGTTCATAATATATCCGAACGATTTGCTTACGAAAATATTATAATTAAAGAAAGCCCTCAAATGCTTTTCGTTGAGCATCAATATTTTGATTTTTGTAGATTCCATTCAGTGGCATATCTTCAACAAACCTGGTGGTGCGAAGCAATAGGAGAATTAGAGTTCGAGTTTCCACAAGGGACCTACAGCTTGTTCTTCAGGCTACAGCTAGGCAAGGCCGCAAAAAGATTTGGTAGAAGAATTTGCAACCTAGAACAAGTTCATGGGTGGGACGTTAAGCCCGTCAGGTTTCAGCTTTCAACATCAAACGGCCAGAAAGCAGTATCCGAATGCTGTTTGTGTGACCCTGGAAACTGGGTTCTTTACCATGTGGGCGATTTTGCTGTCGAGAATTATCAAACCTCCACCAAGATCAAGTTCTCAATGATGCAGATCGATTGTACACATACAAAAGGGGGTCTTTGTGTAGATTCTGTGTTGATATATCCAAGTGAGTTTAAGGAGAGGCTGAAGCGAGTTCATAAAATCTCGTAGACAGTCCTTCTCTGGTATTGATATTCGCATTTTTTAAAGTGTGAGTGTCTCCACCAAGAATGACCAATGCTGTAGATAATATATGCATGTGGCATATGCGGCTTCGGCATTTTCGTTGGTCCACGAAGATCTGCATTTGGACCACAACAATGCACAGTGGGCTCCCGGTGATGCTTTAATAATTTTGTTTGACTTTGTTGGTTAGATACTGTTTATCCATAGCTTTTGGGTTCTGTTTCATATGTTAGTAAGGAAATATAGTTGTTTTGGTGAAGTGTCATATCTTATTTTTTAGAAAGTGAAATTTAAAAAAAAAAAGAAAAAGAAAACACATGAAGCAGGTGGAGCAGTCTCGACTAAAAATTTATAATTGGCAAGAGAGAGACAGAGAGAAAGATCAATAATGGAGCCTGGTGGGTCAGATTGTGCCCGCTATGATGGACCACTGCCGCTTTAATTGGTCAGTCGTCACAGTTAGGAATGATCCACGATCAGGATCTGATGGACTTGCTGTTGGTTTGTCAATGGCGTTTTTGTTATATACATAAAAGGAAAAGAACGAAAGAAAAATCCCACCTGCCGGTTGCCACCCAAGCATTCTTATCAATATAGCCGCCGTGCCAACCCCTGCTTTTCGTTTGAAATAGGACGAGTGTTGGAGGGACATATATCAAACAATTCAACTCCAGCTACTGACATTACAGATGACACCAGGAGACACTGATACTTGGTACTTCCATACATACATCCCAAATCCAACAAATAGCAGTAGTTTTTAGTAACCTCCCACGGCGTAAAACATAATTGCGTCCCACTTATATTTATACAATAATCACTCACAAAACCCTGAAAACACTCTTGACATCATTAAAAAGAGCACATTATGACAAACTAGCATTCAAGGGCAAAGGGCAGATACTACTGGAGTCGGCATCATATTAACATGTAATTATCATATTAATATGAAACTGAAGTTGTTCTTACCTTTTTGTCCAAATAGATTACACTTGCCAACATATGGGGACAGGAAAACAAGCGGTAAAAAAAGAAAATATCAAAAAAAAAAAATCACTAAATGCCTAATGAAAGAAGTACAAGAAGTTCATGACGCCTCTCAACAAATTCGACAATCAGAGAAAGCCAAAAAGCAGCTATTTCCAAATATTCTGTACAAACTACTGAGATATAACGGGCCAGCACTCCACAGCGCCGAAGCCAAATAATGTTAGTCGTGCCTTGCAGTTGCAGCCATACCCCATCCCATTGTATCGTCAAGGTCATTGTTAAAAAACCCATTTTCTGTGAACTCATTGGCTATATCCTGATCTATATCGTCCTGCAAATGGAGATTCTGTGGCAAATCTTGTGCTCTCTGATTAAATCCATTATTGCCAGCTGGAGCAGATGCCTCACTGTTAGAAGCAGCTTTGAAACTGTTGCTCCGGCTTGTTGTAGCGCCTGCCACCCCACCCCCTGACACATTGGAGGTGGATGGAGCCGAAGCTGGAGCTGGACCTGCTGCTGGAGAGTTGCCTCCGAAACCTAACCCATTCCTTACCATCATTCCATTTGCCTGTCCAGAAAGGGGCTGCTGTTGCACTCCTCCGTTGTTATTAGACATTTCCTGCAGCAGTTGCTGGATCATCTGCTGCTGTATCACCTGACTACCTTGAGAGGATTGTGGATGGCTCTGCTGGAGCAGATTATTTCCACTCAGTGAGCGCTGTTGCAGTTGATGTGGTTGTTGTGGAGGTAAATGGGGACTAGAGAAGCCACTCACAGGCAAGTTCTGCATGGAACCTGGCATGAAGGATGCAGGCCCTTGGATGCTTGAAGATGGACTCTGGTTAGTATTACTAAATGAAGGCAATGACTCCTGTTGAAGCGGGTTAGGGTTTGAATTTATTGAGTTCTGCCTCATAAGTAGATTCTGGTAGTTAGTTAGAGCCAAAGCAGCCTGTGCCGAACCACTTAAAGCTCCTCGACCCACCATGTGATAGTTATTGCTCATGTTGTTGTTCATTCCACCTGGATGCAGAGCGATCAGCTTATTAAGGGTGTTTCTATCAGTTGGCAGACCCTGAACACTTGCTAGCTGCTCCGCTTCCTGCATCTTTTGCATCTGGAGCTTGGCTGCTGTTGCATGCCGAGGAAAACTTTTCAAGCCCTCTGCAATTTGATGGTTGATATCAGATCCAAGAAAACAGATAACCATGTTCTCAGGTCACGGAACATAGCAACCAACCAACTGAACTATCAAGCATAATTTGCACACACTTCAAAAGTAAACTTTTCAACTGGGTGGACCATGCTCAAGAGGGGAACGGAGTACAAAAAGTGGCGGCTAAAAGCCCTAGATATGTTGCTCGCTTATTGTTAATAACTAAGAGAAAAACATAGGAAAACACATAAGAATAAATGGAAGATGACCAGATGCAGCTTCTCTTTTTATTTTTATTTTTTCAAATACATATAACATACCAAGTTCATGGCATTGTCTGGGAGACTGATACATATGTTAAGACTCAACACAAAAGACAGCACAGTACACAAAGGCCAACAGGCAGGCCTGCAGTAATAAGTGTGGTAATTCTTAAAATAATAATATGTACAGCAATTTTCCAAAAGTTACCTATTGGCCCAACTTTCTGCTCCCAACAAAAATTTATCAGATCTTTCATGCTGCTGACAACCTCCGAGATCTGTAACAATCGACAACATGAAAACTTAGAAATTAGATACACCCCCCCCCCCCCCCAACAACAAAAAAAAAAAAATTGCAAATCAAAGCCAGGAACAACTAAGACTATACCTGCAAGCACCTCACATATCTTTTGGAAAAACCCAAGTCATTCAGTGACTGTAGTTCTAAGCTCTTTGCAAGCTGACGCCCAGCGGTCAGGACCCTAAATCAAAACAACCCACATCAAAGACAATTCTAAATCATCATTCATCAACTGTACGAACCTAGTTAGTCCTGTGCAATTCACTATTTAGCACAGCCTTCCTTTTGTGTAATTTGCAATTAAGTGTAGACTTGAATCAAAAGCAATAAATGGAGGATTAAGCAGCAAGCAAAAGCTACTCAAAATGTTCAAGAAAAATCCAAAGATGCTCATAGGCCACCGTACGACATAAAACCCCTTACTTTTGCCAGATAAAAGCACAGCCGAGTACAGCTGGCAAGAGATCACACTTTTGCCAGACAAAAGCAGAGCCGAATACGGCTGATAAGAGATCACGCTAGTCACCATGTTATAACAAGGCAGAAATGAATTATGTTCTTTCATGTTAGAATCATTGCATATCAGGAAAAGAGAAAAGGGCTCAGATCTCCAGACTGCCCACTAAGAGGATGAAGCTTTTTATTCTGCCACCTAAATAAAATTATTGTTCTTTTATTTATATTTTTGGTAACACCAATCTAGAATAATGGATATGAGACAGATTTATTTAATTCATTACTTCAGGTGACTTACTGAATCCTCAAAAGTGGTTACACAAAGACACTCTTAATCCAAAAAAAAAAAATAATAATAAATAAATAAAATAAAGAAATAAAGAACATCTAATCAAGGATATGACAAGACTTATTGCTAAACTAACTCACATATTGCTGTTTGTTTGCAAATCCTGCTGAGATACCCCTTCGGATCCACTTTCAGAAATTGTGCTTTGGCATTTCTGTGCTACTTGAAGCAACTGGTTAACCTGAAGCAGATTGGAACAGAAACTTTAAATTCAAACCCGTATGGTTCTAACTTACAAGAAAGTAAATTAGATTGGAACCAGGAAGAGGAATATGAATCACAACAAATAGCTTCAGTCAACAGAAAGCATTAACATTTTTTATTTGAAACAGATAAATGCATACCTGTGGTGCAACCAGCCTACGAGGAAGAAGTTCTTCATGACGTCGGGCACAAAATTCCCAAGACAATATCTAGGAAAGCATGAACTCTCTTCAAGTAAGTCATGGAGATTGGTTGATAATTCTAACACATGATGAAACATTCATTTACTAACCTTCAACTCATTGGTGAATATGATACGTAGCTGGCCCTCACGAACAATGCGAAGCTGCTCATACACACTCTCTTGAACAGCTTTTCCATACTCCAAGATCATTATTCCAGACTGAAGCCTATGTTCACGTGGCAATTCCAAAAACATAAGCTCATCAATGACGCCACTTCCAAATTTGATTTCATTGAGCCTAGGGAGAACTTCAAAAGTTGCCTCTGAACACAAGCCCAACATAAACAATAGTCAAACCTTGTTTAAATCAACAGATCACAAAATGCTAAGTATCAAACTAAACAAACAGCACATAACAAACTAATACTCAAACTGGCGAGTATAAACATCCAGATTCCTTACCAAATCCCCTTCCAGATTTTGAGCCACATATGTCACACTGCCACACATCCTAAAAATAACATAAAAAACACTCACCTTAAGTATAATAAGAAGATAGTTGAATTATCAGGGGTGTAAAATAAAAATCAATTTTAGTCGATCATAAGACATAACATCCATACTTGAATCATTAAAGCTAGAAATTTAATACAATAACTTTATGAAACATAATCAGTGTGTCATGGTTTAGAATAAGTAAATAGCTCTCAAGAACTAACCATAGCTGCCTGGGGGAAAACACCTAGTGCATGATGTCCAACATTATCGTATAAGGACAGGCACCACCTTTTCTTTGCCCGAGGAGAATAGTACTCTGCCACAAACTTCCTCCAGTAGGCAATAGTATTATCCTTTCAAGACATAATAGAAGAAGGGAAAAATCTATAAGCTTCACCAATTACTAAATTGAGCATAATTTAGCAAGAATTATTAAGTTATACAAAATTAAAAATAAAAATCAAAAAGAATGTTTTACAATGTGCAATATCAAATTTATGAAATTACCGGAGGCCGTTGTCTCTGATGATATAAGTATTGCATTAGCCGACGAGCACAGACCCCATTATCATAAGGTCGTTTCGTAGCATTTGCTGATTGCATTCCCTGCTGCTGCATTTGCTGCCTCATCTGCATCTGCTGCTGCTGCTGTAACTGGGCTCGTTGTAATGGTGGCATGGACTGCAGAATCTGCTGCTGCCTTAGTCTCTGCTGCTGCTGCAGCAAAGCTTGTAACTGAGGATTACGGCCTTGTAACTGCATTGGGTCCTGTCTCTGCAGTAATTGTTGTAGAAGCTGCTGCTGAAAAATTTCCTCCTGTTTGATATCCAGTCGTGGTTTCTTCTGCACCTGGGACAGATTATTAGGGTCCTGCATGAAGGATCCAGGAACTCGAGGGCCCATGGGAAGTGAAACTTGGCCAGTTTGAGAGATGGGCAGGGATGTAGCACTTGACGCACCTTGCTGCTGCTGACTTTGCTGCACTTGCTGGGCACCCAGGTCAGGATGAGTGCCCTGCTGCACTACAGAGGACCCATCTACCACTGATGAGCCAGAAATACTAATGTTATTAGATGAAAAGGACATGGGTGATGCAGGCAAACGCATGTATGATTCAGTATTGATGCTCGCACTTCTCTGCAAATGGGGACCTCCAGAAAAAGCTGAATTTGCATCTGTGACCAAGGAACTTGCCCCCACGCTTGGTCCTGAGTTTGCCACACTGTTCAACATTGCATTATTCATATCCCCAGAAACCGGACCCAGATTGTGACGTCCAGTTCCAGGAATTGAATTTGATGAGTTTCCATATGATGAGCCCAAGTGAGAGTTAACGACAGCCTGGGACTGCCCATCCCCTTGGAAGAAAATTCCGGAACTTGAGGAAGACTGGGTTAACCCCCTAGCCACCCGAGATGGTGCCATGGGTGGCACCGCCTCCTGGTGGCTAGAGTCTAAATAGCTCTCCAGAGCCAGCCCTGACTAATGATTTCAATAATAAATACGTACCTCAACCCCTCAATATCATAAAATACAGAGACAAAGGGGGAAAAAAAACACTATAGAAAATCTAAGTATTTCCACTTCAGCAAATAAACAGAAACTCAAATCTGATCTCCTGAATCACTACTGTCATCGACTAACTCGAGATTATTACAATTCTACAAGCTCTTGCTTTGACCAAATAGAGTGCAATGTTTATGTTCTGTTTGAGCTTTCAACAAATTGTTGTAGGGATCTAAACAATGTCCAAATAGACAAAGCAAACAACAAAAATTAGAAGTGGAACAAGCCAAATGAAACAAAATTTAAAAAGCATAGATAACTGTTACAGCTTCTCACCTAACCAAGTAAATCAAGACTTAAAAACAAGCAACAATACCAAATTATTCCCATTGAACTCCTTTAATGAGAAAATTCCCAATTTCTTAGCCATAACTAGAAAAACCCTAATTTTTAATCAGCTAGCCAAAAGAAGCACTAACACAGAGCTAAAACTCCAAATTAGTGAACACTTAAAACACATATTGACAACTAAACCATGCAACTAATAAAATTAAGCTCCTTATCAATTTTAACCTCACATCAATCACGGACATCAAGAACCACAAACTGTGATCAAGCTCCAATCGATTACGACACACAAAAAGGTCCCAAATTGTTAAGCCATGATAAAATCAACAGATTAACCTTAATTAAACTCTAATATAAGGAGATCAGAACTGAGCGAACGGTAAAAGTTACAAAGACTAAAATCTTTAAAGGCAAAACGCTGAGTTTTAGGCAGTTCTAGAGATCGGTCAAAAAAAAAATGAAGCTCAAAACTAAAGAAGGAACCAAATTGTACAAAACTAAACAAAAATAAAATTAAAAAATAGAGGAAAAAGAAAAACTAACCTTAATATTGCGAGCTCGAAAACTCGAAAACGTTACTTTTTGCGTGTTTAATTTCGAACTGAAGAATTGTGGGGAGAGAGGGGTAGAGAGAGAGAGAGAGAGAGAGAGAGAAGAACTTCGAGGAGGCTGTTTATATACCTAGCGGGAATTGCAGAGAGGGAGTAACCGGCTGCACCGGTAAGCCACGGGCTATAGCAGGTTGTCAACGGACACGTGGCTTGAAAAATGAGTTAAAACGTAGTCGGTGTTTGATCTGGCGGTGGCGACGCGAACTCGAATACCATGTGGCGTCATCTTATTCGTACGTCTCTTGTTTGGCTAAGGTAGGTCTTGTTGCGGAGAAAATCCGGTACAATCACATCAAACCTACAGTTCAGCAATGGGAGTATGCCACGTAGCCGAAAGGATATTTTTACAAAAATAACAGGGTATTTTGATTATTAAAATATAAAGTGAAGTGAAGTGAATGGTAAATGATTGGTGGCGTAGTTGGCATACGAAAGGCAGAGAGGCACGTGATTTTAGCTTAGATTTACTATATAGGGTTAGAGGATAGGGGATGGGTTGCCACGTGTGAAGAACACGTACAAATGGGCTGTAGCCTGTGGAAGCAAACCCTCGTGTGAGCAACTGCTGCCTGCTGCCAGATGCGCCGTTGCAGCTGTGATTTGTGAAGGGATTACAAATCTTCTATACTTCTAAATATAAATTTTTTTTAAAATATACAAAATGATAGCTTTTCTTTAGCCTGCTTTTTTATTTTATTTTATTTAGAAATGTTTTATTTTGAAGGAGAAGTGCTCGGCTGACTTGGCTGTTAGAGTAACAAAATGTGCTTATTTGATTTGACCCTACATGTTTAAGGAAATTTTTTAAAATGAGTTTTTTTTTTAATGGTAAGTAAAAAACTTTGAACCTCCTCCATTAATTATTAGATATTAAATTATTTTTTATCAAATTAAATAAGATTATTGTTTAAATTACAGTTTATATTATATGAGACTACAATTGATATTTATAATAAAATAATTATTAAGATTAATTTATATTAAATACATTACTCATATTTAAACTCTTTTTAATATTTAAAAAATATAAACTTTATTTATATTTTGAAAGAAAAGAATTGATAACTCTACTTGTTTCGAAATGAATAAAATTATCTTCATTTAATTTTAAAAAATAAATTAAACTTTCACAATATTTGTATGAGAATTAGAATTATTATTCTCACAATTATAAGAGAGTAGCTCTTTGGCCTAGTGGTTAAATATCAAACCAAATTCTATTTTCAATAGTAAAGATAAATCTTTTTAGAACTCGTTCCTCTATTTAAGCTCCATTTACGTGCAATTTTTTTTTTTTTAAAAAAAAGAAAGTGGTATAGCAATATATTAGTACGTGAGGAGTTAGGTATTCTAGCAAAATCCCATTAAAGGAAATTCTAGCAGAATCTTTTCGTAAATTCACCTAATAAAGTACAAGTACAAACGTCAAGCAATAATATGTGGAAGTCGGGTCAAATCGACTAAACTGTCTAGCGAAATCCCATTAAAGAATTATGGCAAAAGCGTCAAACAAAGTAATTATGTGTTCAAACGTCAAAACAACCTTCAACCTTTCGAAATCTGTTTTTCTACTTGAAAAATATTTTTGTCTATTTTGAGTCAAGCAATAAGACAATTTAAATAACCAAAAACGGTTTTGATCTAATTGATTTTAATTTGTTATAATCATTCGTAATATACACCGTCCCTTTGTTTATTTATTATTTCATTATTTTTTACTTTACCAAAAAATATTGTATTCAAATTCATACTTAATAATATTTTATTTCTAGTGGTTATTTATTTATTATATTCAGTAACATCACCAATATACAGAATTTGCTGATAATTGCTCCACTAGCCACATCTGACTCGATGCTCTTCTTCGCACCACTAACGTTGACCACTCACTGTGAGTCCCTGTTCCTCGAATTTTTAATTAATTATACATGTTTTGTTATTTTAATTAATAATAACGGCCAAACTTGTCATCTCGAAACCTTAATAAATTATATGACATACGGAATCACATAACTGTTGATTGAACAGCATCCCTGAATATAAACTTTCCAGTTTCGTCTGGTCGCGCATAGGCCCAAAGCTGGATACGGTCCACAATTACCTTAGATTGACTTTATCTTAACCGTCGACTGACCTCATCAAAATTCTAAAATTAACAACGAGGTTACGTGGCTGTCAATTTCTTTCATCACGCATAATATATATCGTTAGATCGTGATTTACGTGGGGGCGACTAGTGTGGTCGTATAACACAAACACACAGCAGAATTTCCGTCGAGATTATTAAAATAATTTCGTCTCCTTTGTTTGCTCAATAAAGAAATCTAAAGTTTCTAGAATGTGGTTGTTTTTAACTTTATCGTTTATCTTTATCATGTATGTTTGTTGATTAAGGAATGCAATAGCTTTTCTCATGAGAGCTGCTTTAATTTAAAGTTTTAATACTTCTTTACTTGTATGACTTAACATTAGAAAAGATTTTAACGGTTCCCCACAGTTTGACTGAAATACTTGCTGAGCCGTTTGATTAACATTTCTTAAGTTCGGCTATTTTACTGTTTAAATTATAAAATAATAATATTTAAATTTAAATTTATTATCATATATCACTCATTTATTAAATAATAAATTTTATAATTTATAAAATAACTTAATTATTATCAAATAAATATATGTCACATCAGTTAAAATTTAAATTTAAATTTAAAGAATATATGATACCTAACATTACTCATCATAAAAATCTTAATATAATAGACATATTCAAATAAAAAAGATATATATTAACGTCTTTGTTGGTCTAAACCATTCATAAAAGTATACTTATAATTTAGAACAAATTTATCGTTCAATAAAAAAAATTATGGAAGAAAATGAACATTTTTTGTTAGCTAATGCAAACTATAAAACATTGTTTGAATCGGTGAGCGCACGTGCAACGAATTAGAAAGCTCAAATAACTGGCAACAACCACGGTATTGTTAA
The DNA here is from genome assembly GCA_030449875.1 of Aegle marmelos. Classification (NCBI taxonomy): domain Eukaryota; kingdom Viridiplantae; phylum Streptophyta; class Magnoliopsida; order Sapindales; family Rutaceae; genus Aegle; species Aegle marmelos. Next base: position 6,255,700 of record JASUUL010000022.1, on the reverse strand, counting down.
TCCTGTTGGCTGAGCAAAGCACTGACTCACCGGTTTCCAGTTTCATTAAACTCACCCGGTCGACTATCCGAAGACCAACCTGCCGTGGCGTGGACCGGCCTTGCCTAATGGGCTCAGTAAAACGCAATCGATTCTAATGCATTTCGTTTTTTTTTTTAATTAAAAGTTATTTTATAACATGCAGATAAAAAAAAAAAAATCTATTTTCGAATTCGGAGTTTCTATTTGTACCAAGTTCGGCCATCAATCCAGGCCAGATAGAAGTGGCAGCATCAACACGGTCTGCTCTAATCAATCAATTTTTTGTTAATCCTCCCCAAACTCCCAAACGAAGACTAAAACTAAATGAGCATCCTCGCATACAATCCGTTAATGCATTTGAAAATTCCCCCTCATTCTTGCGCCAAAACCGCAAGAAAATCATTTTCAATCTCTGCTCGCCTCGACAATTCACAGCAAGAAGAACAGCAACTCAATCTCTCCGTTCTTCGCTTCACATTCGGTAACACGAGCGCACGCTCTCACTTAGTCGCGCAATTTGCGTCTACAGATTTTTTCTCTTCTTTATAGAGTTAAAATCGAAGGCTTCTGTTTGGTTGCAGGGATACCTGGATTCGACGAGTCGTATTTACCGAGATGGATCGGCTACGGCTTCGGCTCGCTTATTGTGTTGAATCACTTCGCGTTTTCAAATTCCGTCACGTCTGCGCAGCTGGTTGGCAATTAGCATTTTTTTTGGGGGGTTTGATTGGATTTATTTGGTAATTTAATTTGGTTATTTGTTCACAGCGATCGGAAGTTCTGGGTCTTTCTCTGGCTGCATTCTCTGTCACCCTCCCATACCTCGGTAAATTCCTCAAGGTACTTTTCTTTTCTTTTCTTTTTCCCCCTTGCCGTTTATTTGCAGTTTCTTCATGAATTTGAACATTTGAGGTCGCCATTTAATATATTAACGAAATAACTAGCTGTCTCAGTATAAAGATGAGTGATTAGTAAACATTAGCTGCAAAGGAAAATTGTGTGTTTATGAAACACATTATGCTTTCAAATTAAGCAGAATGGACAAGTATGGTAGTTACAAACATATGTGTGCTTGCATCCAGTGCTCACATTTTTGTTCATGTGATCTGATGGGGTGGGAAATCGAGCAGGGTGCGATTCCAGTTAGTCAGAAATCTCTTCCTGAAAGTGGCGAGCAAATATTCATCATGTCACAAAATATTTCTGATGCTTTAAAGGAGAATCTGGCTTGGGCAACATATGTTTTCTTGCGTAACACAAACTCCATATCTGTGGTATTAAAGTTTTTACAGTTGCTTTTTTTTTTTTTTTTGAATTCCTGACCGATGTTAAACTTTTATAAGCCGTTAATTGTCTAAAATTTCCAGTTGATATCGATTCGAGGTGAGTTATGTGTGCGTGGCTACTGGAAAACACCCGATGATGTGTCAAAAACTCAATTACTTGAGTGGTTCGAAAGACAGATTGAAAATATCGGCCTGTCTGATTTGAAGGACAGCCTGTATTTTTCTCAGGGTGCAGGTAAATAATAAACTGGCCTGTGCTGTAGATAAAAACTGTCGTATGTATGAAGTGCTTATCTTTTCATATACACCATAATTATCTTCGTAACAACTTTTAGGGATTCTAGAATTTCTCAATCTCCTTCAATTACATCTAAACAAGGGCAAAAAAATTAAAAAGAGTTTTTAGCATTAACTTGTGGCCATTAGAGAAGCCATAGCAAAGGGGCACTTGGTATTGACTTTCCCTATGATTGCGCATATTATTAATAATACATTTACATTATGGTTAAGGGGCCTTCAGGTCAACTATAGTTTAGTGGCTCGAAGGGAGAACCTTTTTTTCTTTTTAACCTAGCCAAACAGACGTAGAAGCTTCCAGATGCTGATTAGCCTGCTGGTAATATACTGGCTTGTGGTGATTTGAGGCACATGCATCGCAAACATTTGTAGTATAAGAAGATTCCATTAGGATATTTTTGATACTATTACTAGAGTATGCATCTTATCTTTAGGTTCTGGAGTGGACAGAAACTGAGCCCGGACATAGATGGTTCTATATCTGATATCTGCTGAGCAAGATGGGATATATTTGTGTTTTGTTATGGGTACCCCTGTAGTCCTTGAGACTAGTCCTTTTATATGGTTATTGACTTATTTACTCATCTGTTGCATAGATTAAATTCAAGGCAATGAAGAATCATTGTCATTGTCTAACTTTGTATTGTTGAGATTTAATTGTCAAATTACTAAAGCATTACAACTGAATGGTTGTAGTTTTGTTTGGTTAAGCAACAAATGAGTGACCTTTCCCCATCATATGTTAGTATCTACCCGACATTTTATTCCATTCTGTTTCAAGTTTGTTTGTTATGAATATTGGTGCTTTCTTTCTGAGCGCTTAAAATCATAGTCGTTATCTATGGTTCTCTAATTGTTTATTCTAATCTGAAAGCAATATGAAAGTTCGATCAATGTCACAGATGCTGGACAATGGGAGATGCTCCCAAAGGGGACTTGTTCTATCTGTGTTCAGCCGGTGAAACAAGCTCCAAACCCTAGTGCTATTGGGTTGGAAAGGATTGAAGGGTTTGTACTACTGGCTTCAAGCATGATGTATGCTTATAACGATAAAGATAGAGCCTGGATCAAAGCAGTTTCAAACAAGTTCAGAGGTAAGAGCATCCAGATAGATTTGAAATGAAATTGACAGTTGAGTCTTTTAATTAGTTAGAGATAGAGTTCAAATCCTTCTAAATAATTCTTCTTTTTCTTCGTATGCTAGTGGCAATGCTTGGCTGTGCAGATGCTTTTCTGATATTAGGTTTCCAGTTTAGATATGATTTTGTTTCTTGTTTAATACAATGAGCAAGTCCACCACCCTTTTTGTTCATTTACGTTGTGCTGTAGATCTGCGTTGAAGTTGTGGTGCATGACTTGCTTGAGCGGAATCCAAGAATGGAATAATTCAATCATGGAAGTTATATTATTCACTCTTAAAGTTCCACTGCCTCAAAGTGAGTGAAATGTTTCTTATTCTAGTTTGAACACATGTTACTGGCTTCTTCTTCTAGTTTGAACACATATGTTGCTGGCATGGCCAGGTGGAAAGAATATTACCCATAATGCTTATAACTAGTTGTTGGAAAATGTTTTTGTCCTCAAAATTTGGGTGTTGTGGTTTTGTTGACAGCTTCTATAAATAGGAATATCAGTAACTATTGCCACATGCTTTTTTTACCTTCTTTGTTGAGAACAAAATTATTCAGGAATATAATCTGTCAGTATTGGCTGGAACGTTTTCACCTTGTTCAAATGAAAATATATATGTAATATCTGAAATTAAAGAAGCCTCCTCTAACCCAAATTAGCATCTATTGTATCCCATGAGAATTCATCAAATTACATTTTGTAGTTAAAGAAAATGATTGAAAATGCCTTTCCCTTCCCATTTTTTACATAAGCTTCCTCTGTCATGTATGTCTGCACCCTTGAATCATTTCAAGGTTTACATTGCACATTGTGGAGATTGAATAATACTTGTCTCAACAAAATTTCTCCATAGTCATTATCTGGTTCTGACAAGTAAACCATAATATGCATCCTCTGTAAATTCAATAAGTTGGTTTAACAATATACAAAGGATGTCGAAGAGCAGTTTGTGTTCCTACAAGAACTTTTCCAAACCATACACCAGATTCTGCCCAAAAAAGGGGAAAAAGAAAAATAAAAAGGTAATAAGAATGGTTTTATTTTGTGATTAGTTGATGCAGAATGTTTGAAATATTATGTAACTGGTTACCTTAAGATGCACGACCTTTCTTATAGCCAAGATTAGGCCGGGCATGAGACTCTGCACGTCTGTGATATCATGTTTGATGGAGTATACCTGTGGCCAGAATCACTAAGGGATCAGAAAGAGTTAAAATATTCAAATCTACGTTTCTTCTACTTCTAAAAAGTTTCTGGAGGGGAAAAAAAAAAAAAAACTACCTCTCCTGGGCTAGAAAAGTAAACTGTTGTACTGGATGGAAGCCCTGGAAGGACCATACTGTGCACACGAACTCCATCTTCTCCCAGGACTTGACCCCTTGCCTGAGAGGGGAACATGAAACATGAGCCATCACAAATAAATGTTCTTTAGAGCAGTATTTGAAGTTTTAAATTATATCTTCTTCTGTTAAATCATGTACTGATATAATCCATTGTGAAATAATTTATCTTATGACTTTTCTGTTTTTTGCAATTAATATAGTGTTATCCTCTAGGTTTTGTTAACCCTGTAAGGAAGCTAGTTGACGAACTGCTCACGAAAATATCTGATGTGAAGTCCTGAAACCCAAGTCTTTTAGTAAGCTTATTGATCAGAAAGGAAAATCTAAAGTTTAAAGAAAAGGACTCATGTTTAATGTCAATGTGGTGCTGATATTCTCTGATTTGAAATTTCTACTTACTTTCACGTCTGTTGAAATATCTTCTCTGTTGTAGATCTGACCAAGGTTTGAGAGGTTGTTGGCGATTTGGGTTGCATCTGGTGATGGAAAATCCTGATCATTAAAGACAATTTTATCTTTGTGAATTCTTTTGTGCACAGGGTAAGATTTTTCAATATTTTACCGGCACTGAGAATGCTAGTGGCAATCTTTAATTTTCTGTTAGTGTGGAATCTATTGTTATTTTGGAACGTTGGATATACGTAAATGTGCCTCAGACGGCCCCTGCATGGAAGTTAATGATCTAGTCATATATCTTACTCTTGCATTTGGCCTTGATTCTACAATTTCCACATTCTTGTAGTGGAAGGAGGCAGAAATCGCGGCTTGCTGGAGAAGAATAGATCCTATTGAGAGAGTTGGTGCAACAAGGCACCCCTGTCAAGAATGCAGCCAAATGAAATGCAGGAGTAATTTTATCTAAATAATTGTAATTTAGAGATGACAGATGCCAGACTACTGCGGGATAAACAAAAAGGACATGCAAATGTAAATAAGCTCTCACCCCGTGCTCACCATGCTGGCCTTGTCACAGAATGCTGATAATGCTGATACTGTCTCCAGCTGAATGCGTGGCACGTAAACCACGCTCCTCATTCCAAATGCTGTTGCCTGGTAATTGATTGTATGCAGAAATAAATACTGAATTTACGGTTGGTTTAGGAATATGAAGTTAATGATAATTTGTTCTCATGAGTATCGAACCTGTTTCACATTGTCATAAACTGTTGAAGGATCTGTGAAATCAATGACGACTGCTCTTGCTTTTGACTGCCAGAATCCCGTCAACAAGTGTATCAGAAACGAAAGGTTTGTAAGATTTCAATTTTTGTGAAAGAGAGGCAAATGTAAAGGTACATTACCTGGGATATGGAACCTAATACCATTGTGAGATCACTCATTACAGGAATTTCCAGAGGATGCTCCATATCACACACCTTTGAAGCAAGGTGCGACAAAACGATAGAAAGAGAGTTATCATTGAAATACTAATGTTCTTGGATTAGTATTCTCCAGAATACGGGGGAAATAAATAGTTAAGTGATATGAACTCAATACCATTCCAATATCTTCTCCTAGAGAATGGGAATCAACGGCGCCAGCCACCTCCATTCCTCTGGCTTTGGTGACGGCAATGACTGCTGCTCTTCCTATCTCTTTCACTGCTCCATTTATAATTACCTATCTTTACAAGAGAGAGATTAATTCCCTTTTAGGTATTATTTGTACAAATAAAAACTTGATTGGAAAAGGAACCCAGTAGTCACCTTAATATTGCTTTGAGGGGGATTCGTTGAGCAAGAAATGAAACGTTTGGCTTTAACATTTTGAGAAGTGTGATAAATTCTGCAATGGAATTGGCAGCCCAAAGCTGCCATGGGTACTCGAGATTATCTACAAGCTCAACTGGGTCAATTCTCCGTGTTGATAAGCTTTCTTTTACCATATGCTTTACGATGTAGGATAAGGTTTTTGCTTTGATATGCCTTGTCTGGAGGGGATTCTTGAGACAATGACATGCATGTCAGCATGTGCAATAGGAGAAGAGGGAAAAATGTAACAATTCGGTTTTGTCTTAACATCAAGTTTGTATATAATTATGTATGGCCCAATAATTTTTAGGAACTATTGCTATGGGTTTTGAATTCTCATGCAATTTCTCTTCATCATAACTTTTCTAGTCATGCCCAGAGTCGCATTATTAAAGCAACTTTAAGATAAAATGGTCCATATTTGAAAATTTTGGAATGGACTATAAGAGATTGTGTCGTCAATTTCAACAAATAAATTGATGATGGCATCATTGAAAATCGCCCTTTTTTTTTCTTTTTTTAGAAGAATATAACAATATAAAACATATATAGTAAATACTACTATCAATCATTTGCATCTCTGTGTGGCTCTGATTAATTTACTTTGTAACATAACTGATCAGGGGGAAAAAAAAGTCCGCAGAAAAAATGGCTCTGATCAATTGACTGTGCATCTGAAGGACACATTCATAATCAAAGTTGAGCTTGGCCCAAAATAAGAAATTTCCACTTGATGATGAGCTGGCAGGCCACGTGGATAGTGACGCGATTAATTATAGATTACAAATCAATCAACATAAACAGAAGCAATCATGTACATGCATCTTACTACAAAAAAATGGCATTTTAGACCATGTGTCACAATTAGGGACAGCACACCAATCCCACCTCCAATCATAGTGTTATTCCGAGCATTACATAATACCCACATCATTACCTTTCCTATCTCTCGCCACCATGTCTGAATAAGCAAAAAAAAAAAAATTTTTTGCTCTCTCTCTCTCACTCTCCCCCCCTCTCCCTCTCTAAAAAAGGACTTAAAAAAAGTTTATTACAATGGCTATAAAGTAATTGCACACTCATATATAATATATGTAAAGTATTCTGGTGACGGATGTTACCCATATCTGACCATCTTGCAAAACACAACCGACATAATTTTATTGTGTCTTATAAATGGAATTGACGTGGTCAATCATCAAGAATTTTCACAGGATAACGTTTCTTATCATAGTATGAGCAGTGTCCCCGTGACTGTGCGCGTTCAAAATATCAGTAAGGTTGTGTTGTTGAAATTAGACCCTTTTTTGGGGTTATTTTTGTACTTAATTATTTTAAGAACCAAAAAAAAAAAGGGTACAAAATAAAAAAAAAAAAACCTTCAAGTAAGAGGATGATGCTAACTTTGGATAATATAACAATGCATATGACATGGTTATGTTGTGTCCTATCGTGAACAGAGTTGACGAAATAGATTATCAAGCAATATCACCCAATAATTTCGATCCTCATAACGTCATAAATAATATTCTTTCCTAAATTATATTTAGGTGATTACTGTGTGTGCCGGCTAAACGTGACTGGGGGGTGCCAGTACAGTCGGACTCGGACCACCATTGTTTTTTTTTTTTTTGTATTTTTATACTAAATTATTAAAAAGCAACAACAAAAACGATATGAAAATCAAGAAATAGTAAGCCGAAATTCAATGAGTGGCTCTGGGCTGATACAGTGTGTACTTGACAACTAGCGGCAGCAGGATATGTGTCAAAATCAAGCAAGCTGATGCGGATCATTGATGGGGCAAGAAAACGAAGCGTGTTGCTTTATTTCCCAGTGAATAATAAGAGCTGGCTTGCGCAGTATGCAATCCATGTGCCTGCTTTGCCTATGATTTAAGCTAAGAACAAATACTCACCCCGGCCATCACCAAGCCACGCCCCACCCATCGACCAAGCCACGCACCTTGTTCTGTCATTTTCATGCCCTCTCAAGTCTCAACAATGCAAACCGTTGCCGAAACTGTTTGTCCCAAGAACTAACATCAGTATCAAAAATAAGTGTCACCAAGCCCTTCTATGTGAAACATGGCCGATTAGAAACTTGTTGGGATATTCAGGTACAGAACCTTGACTTATGATCATGTCATTGGAATAGTTCAATCCAAAAATTTTGAGACAGTTTATTCCACAAATTAACATTCGATATTAAACATAAGTTCTAGCATACTTGATAATGCGAAACATTATCTAATTTTAACGACAAGTCTTGGCCAATTGTCTTGAGTGTTGCGTTAGTAAAACTATTTGATCCAAAAGTTAGCATAGATATCAAAAATATGTTTATACATGCTCCCTATTACGGAATATGAATCCGATTTCAAAAACAAATCTTCACCTATTGCGAACATGTGGTTTATAAATGAAGATACAAAATAGAAACCTTGGTTCTGATAATATATCAGTGAAATTACTTGCCCCAAAAAATTAAACTCCTAAATGATGGATATGATGTTTTTCTGACAACTATTGCTAAGAAGAAGATATCGGCTAATGTAATTATTAATGTAATGGCCAGTGTGCATGGAAGATAAATATTTGAGAGAATTTCTTATTTTCAATTTTAATTTAATATTTTGGTAGTAGATTACTTTGAAGGCAAGTCATTACAGAAATAAATATAGATACCAATGCGTTGCATTAGAAATATCTAAAATGATTTTGGAAATCCGTTCACCTTTCAATTTTGGTATTCTATTTTTGCATATCTTCTTAATTTACCTTTTATTTTTGTTTCATTTGTTAGATTTTCATTTTCTATTTTGATTTAGAAACCAACAAATCATAATTAAAGAGACTCGCACTGATTCTAATTTGACTCTTAAGAAATTATGTAAGGCATTATTATTTAGATAAAAACATTTATTAAGAAACTTACAAAATGGTATTCTTACACTTTCGGGTAAGATTACAAACCATATTATTCCTACTTCATTTTAATAAATTCCAAATACATTGATCAATAAATATTAAACTAAGCCCTCATGCACCCAAAAAAAGAAAAAAAAAAGAAAAAGAGGAGTGAATGCGTATATTAGACACTAGGTATACAAACTTATAGTACGGCCCCAATCCCTGTACATCTTTGGTTTCATTTGTCGGCGACAACATTCTATTTTAATTGGATGATAAATAATTAAATTCTGTGTACATGCTCATGTAGCCATTAATGAAGTTATTAAGAGCTTCAAATGAGTAAAGGACATGGCACATATCAAAAGGGTAGAATGGGGGAGCTCTGTTTTCATCTTGTTGTTCTTGATTCTCCTCACCACGTACGATAGTACATCACTCTCATTTATAATTGAAGTTAGCTTTATTGTTTTCCCAGAAAGTGGAGTGAAGCCGTGAAGGCATGGGATAAGGATGTCTTGCTTGAATCATGCCTTCTTCGAGTTATCATATTACAAAATACTTTAGTCTATCGAGAATCTAAATTTATATATGATGGTATAATTATGATATTTAATCAATATAAGGCAATAATTTGTGTCAATGAAATCAGTAACTAGCCACTACTATTTTCTTGCTTATGGGATAATTCATTTCAAGAAGAGAAAACTATTTTATCATTTGGAATGATGAGTTTTCGAAGCCACGACAAATATTTGACTGAAGAAATATTTTGCCTGTTGTATTGATGTTCAATTGACTATTTACTTTTGTATAGTCGGATGTTATAACACGTTTTGATATTCTAATTTTTTTTTTAAAAAAAAATTATCTTAAATTAAAAGAGTCTTCTCTTATTACGAGAAAGACTCCAATTCACACTTAAATTAGTAACACAATTTATTTTAGCATTCAAATTTTTATCATTAGACATTGCCATTAAAAGCCTTTACGTAAAAAAGAAATTAGGTAAAGAAATAAATTTTGAGAGAAGCAATGTGTATTATTATTTATGCGTATGGTATTATGGGAAAATGAAAGTTAAATAAAAAAAAAATTATGAAGAATGTGAACCCAATTACACGGTCGCGTGCGTGGTATACGGCCAGTCCCACAGAAATAGTATAAAACCAGTGGCAGGCAACCAAAGCAAATTCTCTTTGTAATTTCCAAAATTAAATTATTCCAATTGGTCGGTACCTTGTCTCTCATCAAGCATGTCCAAGAACCCAACTGCCCGAAACCCTAAATTTGCTAAATTAATCACAATTAATTAATTAATCGATTACCCAATTATTTAAGCAATCAATGATCTCTACACATTACCCCCCGCTAGGCCATTAGTCAATTAGGACCGCCCGCCTTGCAAGTAGGTTGCACCGTCCCAATCCAATTGCGTAATGCAGACAATCCCCCCTCACCCCGCACGGCTCCCACGTGGGATCTCCCCTCATTCTACGGCTCACCAGCGTGCCACGTGTTGGACAAAAACTCCCGTGCGATCTACACGTGTGTGAGTGTCGGTGGCTGTTTGTGAAGTCGACTCATGAAGTGAGGGAAAATTACGAAAGAATAAAAGTAAAAAAAAAAAAAGACAGACGGGACCTGGATTTGGGTACGATCTTTGAGGGGATCGATGATGCCACGTGTCGTTAACTGTGCTCCGACGAAAGCTCTGTTTTATTTCACTTGGTTTTCATCAAGCCTTTGGCGCGGTCTTTTCCTATTGATAATGTGAAATGTCTGTTTAGTCCTTCTTGATCGGTTTCGATTTCGCTTTCGTAATAAAAGACAAAGCGTAGCCCAAATACAAATAATATTTTTTTTTTCGAGCCTCTTATAATTGTCTTGAGAAAATTTGGCTATAAAAGGTAGATTTATCTGCTTCTTTTATTTCTTTTATTGAATAGTCCTTTATAAAAATAGAAAAATTCTTTTTTTTAACCACTAAAAAGATTTTTCAATATTAAAAATTTAAAGCAATCGGACAGTGAAACGTCACCGGATTAACACAATCTCCTAGAAGGTTTCGGCGAAGCTTAAAAGAACTACTGTTAACAACCCTGACTACACACACTACGTGGCATATGCACCGTCAGCAGAAACCGCCACATGTAAGTACTTACCGATCGTCTTTATGCCAAGTTGCGAACAACTCTCCATCATTAACAAGACAATGATTGGATCCCTGATAATTCCCCAAAAGACCCTTGCATGTCACACGTGTAAGCAAACGACTGGTGGCGAGGACGTTTTGACTTGAAGGGTTGCGTACTTGATTATTCCCACGTGTTTGGTGAAAGACCAAACTTCCGAGTTTCCTCTTTGGTTCTTTTCATTTTTATTTTTTCACCTTTAAGCAGAAGCTTTGGCGGCTTTTGTATCGTAGCTTCTTCCTTGCCTTTCTTTTATGTTTTTTTTTTTTTTAATTTAGTATTATTATAAACAATAAAATAAATATTAATAATGGAAAATTGATTTAGTTTTATTAATATAGTTTACAAAATGTGTTGTTCTCAGCTCACAACAAGAAGTCTCTGTTAGCTGTCCACTCGTTTTATATTCACATTCATATTCATTTCTAACCCTTCTCCTTTTTCTCTCTTCATCCCACTAGGATTTCCAGAGAAGAAAATTCTCTCACTTTGAAATCCCCATCTCCCCATTAATTTTCCCGTCACTTTCTCGGGAAAAATCGCTGTTACAACATTGTTTGGCAACTTTTATCACGTTGACTCTCAAGAGATCTGAGGAGGCTTATTATTATTATTATTTTAGACTTTCTTTACTGTGTGTAATGCTGCGGACTGTGAAGCTTTTGCGTCAACTGGGTATCTATGATTTCTGTTACAGATCGTCTGCCACGAAAGATCTGAAGAACTGAAGAGCTTTTGCTTTTGTTTCTGTTTTTCTTTTATTTGCGTCAAGTCAAAGATTACAGTTCTTTAACGGAAAAGGGTAAATAAGTTTGAAGATTTAAGGTGTTATAAAAAAAATGATGAGAATGAAGACCTCTAAAACGACAGGGCCGTCACCGATGGCGATGATGAATGGCAGTTCAGCTGAGGCAGCAGCTCATGAGTGGGAACTCAGACCCGGTGGAATGCTTGTACAGAAACGGAATCCGGATTCCGATCGGACTTCCGCCCCGCCACCGACAATTCGGGTTCGGGTCAAGTACGGGTCTATTTACCACGAAATCCATATCAGCTCTCAAGCTACATTTGGTAAATTAATAATATTAATAATAAGAGTTCTCACTTTCTTTGTTGCTTGCAATTGGGAAGTCAAAGTGGCGTTGACGATTTTTTTTTTTTCCCATTCATTTGAACTTTTGATGATTGCAGGGGAGTTGAAGAAATTGTTGACAGGGCCAACGGGGCTGCATCATGAGGACCAAAAGCTAATATATAAAGATAAAGAAAGGGATTCCAAGGCGTTTCTCGACGTGGTCGGCGTGAAGGACAAGTCAAAACTTGTGCTTGTTGAGGATCCAGTTAGCCAAGAGAAACGGCTGCTTGAGATGAGAAAGAATGCCAAAATGGAGAAGGCTTCTAAGTCTATTTCTGAAATTAGTTTGGAAGTTGACCGCCTATCCGGCCAGGTGACTTCTTTTTTTTTCCCACTTTTTAGAACCAATTTTTAAATGTTTTTTTTTTGGGGGGTATTGTTAGATTGATTTTTATTGGAATTGGAATGTTGGGTAGGTGTCGGCTCTTGAATCAATAATCACTAAAGGTGGTAAAGTGGCCGAGAAAGATGTGCTCAGTTTGATTGAATTGCTGATGAATCAATTACTTAAGTTGGATGGTATTATGGCCGAGGGAGATGTGAAGTTACAGAGAAAAATGCAGGTAATTCCTTTTTTATATATATTTTATATATTTAATTTGATTTGGATTGTAAAAGTTTTTAGGAGTTACTAGTCTAGTGATTGTGTTGATGAAGGTGAGAAGAGTTCAAAAGTATGTTGAAACTTTGGACATGTTAAAGATTAAAAGCTCTATGCCTAGCAGCAATAAGCATCATTCAAATGGGCAAAGATTAGCACCAATTCTAGAGCAGCCGCAGCAGCAGCCACCAAGGCATTCTAATGGGCATAGATTCGCATCAATTCAAGAGCAAGAAGCAAGACATTCTTTTGGAAAATTGTCTACACAACAACAGTACCAGCAGCAGCAGCAGCAGCAACAATCAACAAGGCATTCAACATCAGGACCAGTTGTCGTGACCACAAAATGGGAGACTTTTGAGTCAAGCCCGGGATTGATGCAGGTCCCCTCATCATCTACATCCACATCCACATTTAATCCTGCCACCAACAATAATAATAATTCTTCAGCCCCACCTAAGTTCCCATGGGAATTGTTTGATTAAGGCATAAGCCACATATTTGCTTCCCTTTTTCTCTGTGTGGATGTGCTTTTGGGTTTGTTTCTCAATTTGGGTTTGTCATATGTTCTTGGTCATCATTCTTTTCTGTATTTAGATTCTGTTAGCACCCCCTTTAATCTGTCATTCACTTATCAGAAATAAAACGGGGTTATTACAATAGCCATTATTACGATTACTCTACTCTACTGAATCAATGTGTTTCATCATTTGTTGTATTATGATTCATTTGTATGCTACTTGTCTATCAAAAGACATTTATTTGTAGATTACTTTTGCTTTCAGATGAAAGGAGAGGTGTATTTTTCAAATGAAAACTGTTGCAGCCAAAGCTTCAATAATGGCACTATTGAGCTATTCCGTGTGATCCTGCTATGTGAGATAATGAGACAGAATTGGTTGATGAAATATTATTAATCTGCATACAATGCTTCCTGTGGGGGCTACAAGCCGACGAAAAGAGGTGTCAAATTTATCAGATTTTGGTAATCAAGTAACTAAGACCTCCTATGATTCGTAGACAAGAAGGGGATGAAAACTGATAGAAGTGGATTAGTTTACACTTAATTAAAAGGAATTGCCTTAATAGCATATCATTATTTTGTCCTAGACTAATATGATAGGTGAAGCATTTTTTTTTTTTCATTTTTCAAATCCTGCCACTTTAACCTCCCCCCAAGGTTGGAGGCCGTAATAATGGCGATAGCAGAAAGGAAACAAAAAGGACCAATGGGGAAGATGAATTGCAGAAGAAGCTTATTAGTTCTTGGTGTTGTTGCCAATCCTGTGTGATTTTGAAGATTGAACACGCCACCTGCATTGGTTCCATTTCATCTTTACCTACTAGTCTTTGATAAGTTAACATTACCAACTGCGAGCTAGTAACCGAAACCAATAATAATGAGCAAATTTGGATTTAATTCACCTTTAATGAATCTGCACTTTTCAGTTCAAGAATGCACTTTGATCTCTCATATTATCCAAATCAACGCAGGGTTTAGCTAACAAAAGTGCACTTTTACAATTTAAACGTAAAATTTTGCTATCTATTAGTATCAACTCTCACCAGTATCTCACATTTAGATTCTCAAGATTTGTCTCAATGGATAGTTTAACCTCCTAGTTTTCAATAAATAGACAATTATATTTATTTCCACACACATCTTTTCTTTTGGTGAATTATGTTTATTTTCGATAGAAAAAATTGTATTAAGGTACTATAATACCTTCATTTCCATTTAAATACATGGAGGAAAATAGGTTTAAATATTTATTTTATGAAATAATGAAAGTTTAAGTGTTCATAGACGGTAGAATCTCACTCTGTTTGAAGAAACCTTGGGAATGCTAAGTGTTATTTTTCCTTATATGAATAATCAAAGTTGGGTGCAGTGATTGCGGAACTTGTACTCCATACTTATTCTGCAAATTAAAGGGCCAAAGTCGTGCAGCCTACAGCCGAAAAGGGTACAAAGAGAAAAGGCAGATCCGCAGATGATGATTTTTGACAAGCCAATCAGAGATGATAGTAGAAAGTTCAAAAACTTATAATAATGACAAATCAACAATAATTGCTCAAAAATGCATCCTGTTTACGTTAAATAATCCTACATCAACACTTGGAAAAGACCATTGGATCGACCATTTTAATTGTATTGAAATATCGCAGTAAAGCCTCAAAAGCCCATGCTTTATAAATTTATTTATTAACTTTTATTTGAATCATGACCGAACCGGATTTTACCTATTAAGTTGGAAGAGCAAAGGGAAAAGGAAAAACACTAATAATTAAATTAGCAAACGGATGAGTCTGGCGCTTTACTACTTACTAAATTAGGCTTTTTTTTTTTTGGGTTTTGAGAGAAACTTACTAAATTAGTTAATGCATCTGCAAAAGGCAACATATAAATTACAGGTCAGAAACTCGAAAACATTTGTGAATTACTCACAAGCAAAGACAGAATCATTCTGAAAAAAGTATTACTATAATAAAAACCTGAGCCTGCATATTGCCATGCATATGATTTTCTTCTAGAATTTGCCGGTTCTTGTGTGTTTATTTTAAGTATTCGCAGCGGTTAGCACCAATCATTCATGAAACACAAGTCAGCTGAGTGATGCGCAGGCCACAAGATAAATAAAGCAAACCTTCGGTTGGTCTGTGCACAAATATGATCAGAATCTGACCAAATATGAAATGGGAATATTTTTAATTTGGGAAGAAACTTCAAGGAAGCATTTCTATTAACTTTGGAACTTAAAAAAAAAAACATTCAATTAATTATTCATATGAGCTCCTAAAACTTTGATGTTTCAAATTTTCAGTATTGTTATATTGAAGCCATAATACCCACAAACACCAGACATTGTTCGGACAATGTTTGTCTCTACGGATGGGTCGAAAACTCGGATCATTTTTTGAACGGTCAACACGAACACTACCAATTAAATAATTATCTCGAAAAATTAATTATTTGAGTACAATGACACGCTTGTAAAATTGAGATACCAAATTTGTATCCCAATTCACAGGAGCAAGAGTGGTGGTTTCCTGACAATCAACTACATTATACCGCTTGTCGGCAGTAATAGCAGGTTTAATATTCAATCATCCTACTCTACTTTGAAACAATTGCATTATAATCCGAGCCTTACCAAATATATGCTAAAATAAAAACACATTTTTGAGGAGTCTTATGGGACCAGACGAATAAAGGATGCGTAAAATAAGTCAAGCCCACAGGCTAGATAAGTGTACGGCCGAATTCAAACAAAACCTCTCGCAATAGCTGAGGAAGTTGCGAAAAATGAAGTTGGTTATTTTCCGTATAATAATTTCTCATCATAAATATCCTCCTTTGTTTTTGTTTTTGTTTTTTTTTTATTTACCATTATAATATTATATCTTTTTAGAATATTTTTGTAAACTTGTCTGCCGGATCAACATGTTAACGCTCGCAGTGGCAAACAGAAGAGATTAATTCCAGCAAGAGAAGGGTTATTTTAGTTAGTCGTGGGATTGTAAGATAAATTGAGGAAAATAATTGAAGCGAAATAAATTAGGCATCGCATTCAATTGTTGGGAAAGAGAAACAAGAGAGGGTAGTGTGGGGGAGCAACTACACTGAAAAAATTAAAAAAAAAAAAGGAGAAAGCTGGTTCCACCTACTTTTGGAGAAATTTAATGTGCCAAATTGCAATACTGCTGCAACATTGAAGGAGAATCTGTATCTGCTGCCACTCATGTTTTCAAATCTAAAGCAGTCGGCAGTGAAAAGGATAAAAAGGGGGACAATTCATGATCGGGCAGTTTCAATATGATCAGAGGCTTGCAAGTGGCAACAATCTTAGATATTTTGTATGTGTTATAGAGTAGGGGTAGGGGTGGGCACTATTTGGTTTGGTTCGATTTCGGTACAAAACCCTGTTATGGAACCATGAATTTGTAAATCAAATATGAACTAAATTATGGAACCAAGTTGAACCAAATCAATTCAATTCGATTTGGTTCAATTTTATAATTTGGTTTGGTTTGATTTGGTCTGATTCAATTATTGTTTAATTAAAAAATGATATAATAATACTACATTATTATTATAATAATATTAAGTTTATAGATCAACAAATATTAAGTAACATAATAAAATCTAATAATAGTTACTTAATATAATAAACTCCAACAATATTCTAAAAATATACAAACAATAAACAACATAACAAAATCTAACAATAGTATGTATCACAAAATAAACTTTAGACTTCTACCGCCAACGAGCATTCTTCCAATCACCATTTCTCCATTCTTTAAATTCTACGTCCACAATATTTATATTATATTTCAAAGTCAAAATGAATTAGTGGCCATACATAAAGTACAGTTGTACTGCCACATATATAATTATATATATTAGCTAACAAATAAAAGTTAAAAAAGATAAATTCTAAACTATTTTTTAATTTTTATTTTAATTTTCTTGAACCATTGCCAAATAAAAACCAAATATTCTAAATCATTTGGTTTTTATGCTCCGAACCGAACTGAATTACCATAACATAGTCTGGTTTGGTTTGATTTAGACTAATCTAATTAACTCAAATGCCTACCTCTAACTAGAGGGTTGCCTTCAATTGGATTTGAGAGTCAACAGTTTTTTTTTCTATTTAATTGAGGGATGAAGCTGACAGAATCCATAAATCACCGACACTACAGCCCCAATTATTTAGAGTTGCATTCAAAGTTTTACTCTCTTTTTTCCTTTTTTTTGATATTACATGCTTACATTATAAATCCACTCATATTTATAAATAGGTTGTTAGGCTGTGTTTAGTATTAAAGTACTGTAACTTTTAAGCTATTACTATTATTACAAAAAATCTATAACAGTAAAATAAAATTTAATAGTATATACTAAAAATAATTTATAAATAATAATTTTGATAAAATTAGTAAAAATATAACATGTTCTTCATCGTATAAATATAAAATTAAATCAACTCAAATTCTAAGATACAATTATTAATGTTTACCAAGTACTTTCATCTCAATTAGTCAAATAGAATCTTAATTTATTTATGTGGTGGCGCTATGACCACAAGTTGAATATCTAAGTCCAAACCAAACTCTTTTTCATAAATACACTAAGGAGATTCAAACTCTTCATAGTGTTAAAAGAGATGATTTGCTGAAAATCAATCTTAATTTATAGAAAATGAAACTTTTTTTTTAAATTCTATTGTACACATATTATTACTGATATTATATCATATATTACAATTAATAATTACAACTGATATTACGTTAAATTATGTAACTGGGATTACTACTATACATTGACCCTTGAAATACTTGTCTATATACTTTAAATATTCTATAATATTTGAAGAGTATCTACTCCACTTACATTTTATAAGTGAGAGACTATCTCCACTCAATTATTAGATAATTGAGGAAAAATTAAAACTAACCCGCATAATATTTTGTAAATGTAATGGCTCTCCCACCAGACCAAGGGCCCATCAGTGAAAATGAAATGTTTGAAATATATATATTTTTTATTTTCTATTTCAAACTAGCTTTGGATCGTGTCTGTCAATTGTTATTTAAGTACTCTTCTTTTTTTTCTCAATAAAAATAAAAATGCACTCAAATTGAAATAAAGTACTTGTATGAATATCAATAAGAAAGTACAAAGCCTTATATTTTGAGGTTGACTAATGTTAGACGGAATCCCAATTTTTTTTTTTTTTTGGATTTATTGATATATCACAGTTAGATCTTTACTGATATTATCCATACTTAATATTAAAGAAATATATATTCTATCTCCAGGACAGGGAGCTGTTAATACATTATAAGGAGAATTCTACTGATATTTGCAACCATAAATCAATCAAGACTCTCATTTGTAATTCTAGTATAGCAAAGCTCGAAGAATGATTCTTGCTTAATACTGGAGGAAAATATGTTCTATTTCCAAGATAGTGAGCTAAATAAACTCTTATCCGAAGGAGAATTTCTGGGACTCAAACTTATGTGCTCAAGGACAATGGGCTACGAGCCCATTCGCTGGGGATCGCACTTTAATGTCAATGAAAACCTAGATCACCTCCTTTGAAATATTGTTGCAGAATATTTCACGTTTCCTTTTTGAAACAGCCCATATTACATAACACCGACTACTTTATATTTCCCAAACAACTTCACGAGGGAACATTACACGACCCAATTGTTCTATTGGAGAGATTCTGGATCATAGACGAGTTTGGTCCTAACACGGCCCATAGTAGTTTAGATTTTCAGTTTACGATGGTCTTGGGCCTATATTTTTTCCCATAACCCGTACAAAAACTCATCTGCGTGGACCAAAAAGAGCAAACGGAGAAGCCATCAAATGTGACCTGTGATAACGCATCATAAAGTATAAGATAAAATTTTGTTGGCAATGATAAATTGAAAATTCTCAGGTGTACATACTCATTTTGAAAAACGCAAATTTCGAATTAGATCAGGATCATTGTCAATGACTAAATACTAAATGATACCTAGTTACTATGTTCTAGTTGCGTATGGTTTAGTGTAGTTATAAATACAAATTGAAGGATTAAGATCTTTTTATGATCTGTTCTTTTTGTAAGTAAATTTTATTAACATCATTAGAGATCAATAAGTGAAAAAATAAAGATAATTAAAATCCAAATCATTGAAATAAAAATGGCACAAAATCTGTAAAAATTAAGAGAACTTAGATCACAGGAGGATCCTAATCTTAAATGGAAAATAGCTACACTTTTTTAACTCAAATTTACATCACATTTCATAACGTGCGAACGTTTATAGTTACTAGCTAGAGAATGACGAACTCGTGTTGGTAAAGGGAACACGAGCGTCGGAAATGGATCCAGTACAATGGGCTCCTAGCTTTCAATTGGAGGCCCACACACTATTGAAATCCCACGCTCCCCCTCTTTATTTGCTCTCTTTCCCTGGGTTCCAGTGTTGCTCTCTTTTGGTCACACTGACTTTAGACCGAATACCACTTTGAATCCCAATTTCATAATATAGAAGAACTACAAAAACACTTGAAATTTGAACCTTACATTCTTTGCTGGTGGGCGGGTGTGTGAAGACTTTAGAGGCTAGAGCAGCTGCACGGGCGCATTTCATGCTTGACTTCAAATTGGTACTTATGTTGACAAACGATGACGTATTTAAGGGTGCAAGATTTAATATCTGCATTAATTTGCAACCCTGTTTTTCAAAACTTACAGCCTTAGTTTGGGCTTGTATAATCATAGAATATAATCGAGTTATTTAATTGATCAAATATCATATGAGTAAAAAGCCCGCAAATTCATTCCTCAACGATAAATTAAGGGCATGCTATCATGCTGTTAAAGATTGGACAGCTTAATTTAACGTTTTTCTTGAACCCTACAATTAATTAACTATTTCCAAGTTCGAAACCATTCTGTCATGATCATGTCATGACCTAAACCGCGTTCAGATTATTGAGACTGAGAGTTGCTCTAGTCTAATAACATATAATATGAAGGAAAATTTTATTCAGTCTTTAATCAGCCTTGATTTAGGAACGAAATCGCTTAAAATCTTAATTAATCAAGATGGAAACTACATTAAGCTTTATTTAGTATTGAAGTGTTGTAATTTTAAAATTATAGTTATTATTAAAAAAATCATAACTATAAACAAAAGTTGACAATATGCACTGAATGGAATTTTAAATAATAATTTTAATAAAATAATAAATATATTATAAGTTTTTTTTTTGTTTATTTAATTTTTAAATTACAAAAATTAATATTTAGTAAATATAAAGTGTTGTAGCTTACGGCTTGGTTTAGAATTCTTTAAAAATCAAACAAAAACAGTTTTTTAAACCAAACCTATCCAATTGGATCTGTTCAGTTTGAACAAAATTGAAGGTCACTCCTAACAAGCATGGGGGCAAGAGAAATCATATCCGTGCACTTTGCGTGAGACTTTGTTTATTGATTCTTTTTCTAAAGAAATTTCTTTGTTTATTAATTCTTTTCCCTAAAGAACTTTCTTACTTTAGTCAATAGTTGAAGCTGATGATAATCCAAATACTAGTAGTTTAATTAACTTGTTTACGGAGATAAAAGTTGACACGGAATCGTGGCCCATGGCTGCTAAAGCTGTCTCACTAACGAATGCATACATGACGAGTGACAACTGAGCCTCAGCCTTGGGGTACTGATACCTGTATTTGTATTTGACAAATTAAAAGTAATATGATTGGCGTCATGTCTCCATTAGAGGAAGCCACCACCTCTGCTGCTGCCATTGTTCCCCCGATATGTATATAAGCCTACCACTTTCTTTTCTTTTTTATTTTCTTTTTGTTTGGCAAAACTAGTGGATCCACTCCCTGAAAGCGACCAAATCTTTCCTGGTCCAATATTTTTGCTTTATCTTTATGTCTATGATAGCGAATCTAGTCTGCTTCTGTGCAAGCAGAATCATCAAAAACTAAAAGTATTCGCGTTTATCTCTGACCTTTAAGTTTCACGGGATAAGATAACCACTTCCGTCTACTCGTACGCAGATAAGGCTGTTCAAAAAGGAAAAAAGAAAAAAGAAATTACTTTTGGTAAACACATTAATTCGGACAGACATTATTATGCATTACTAATACCATTTAAATGGATGAAATTTTAATTTACCATCCTAAAAGGCTCCAAGGTCTCATTTAGTTCGTGAGGTGATTCGTAAATACTGACGAGTCTGCCGTGGCTGCTGGTTTTCATTTATTCTCTTATTTTTAATTTCATTCACGTTTCAAAACAAAGATTTATAGGGTTTAGTTGTGCAAGCATCGAAACAAACATTAATTGTTAACTACTTGGCTTGTAAAACTCGTGGGAAGTTTACGTTCATTCCACTCTTCAAGTTTCTCATTAAGATAGAAACTTTTGCAGGAAATAAAATAAGAAACCACTTGCATTTTCAAAAAGGTCCGAATCAAATTAAAGGGGTGCCGATGGAAGATGCAAACAAAGGGGAAATAGACTGGCCTGAGCACACACACTAATCTTATGCAAATTAGAATATTTTTATATGCTACACAATTATAAATTAAAAAAGTGTTAGGATTTTTATTATTTACATACGATAAAATGGGGTCTATTGCACTATCTTGCTTTCATTTAATTAATTTAATCATTTGTTTTTAGTAACCACAATGGAGTATTGTTCCCATTGTGATATCCGTAGTGGCTTTTAACAAAGCCATTAGCTAGCCATCACTCCTTTGTAATAAAGTTGAGACCAGGTCGTCGTTTGCACCGGTTCTAATTTTGAAGATCAAACTTAAAAGGGATCGTATTCGCATACGGTGTGCGCACGTGTTTTAAGATTTTATATTTCTAACCTTTTCCTTTCTCTCGCCTTTTCAAATTTATTCTAACATTCCATCTAATCGATTTCTGACATGGAAAGTAAACTTTTTAGCTAGAACTAAATGTTAAAAAAAAAAAAAACGAGATGTATATTTGCTAACCCTTCATTAATGCTTAACATACGAGATGAACTCAGGACTCTTCAAAAGGGGTAGAAACGAAAAAAAAAAAAATTAAAGATTTGGTCTCCTGGGATGCATACTTTCTAATGCATGCATAAGTATTGGGCTGAAGATTGAGAATTTGTTCCCCTAATCGAATCCTAGAGAATAGATAGACATGAAGAACTTATTAAAATTAATCTGACGTTCGCAAAAGTGGCTGCGGCAGCTATAATATTAAGATCCTGATAAAGCGTCTCTCTAATTAATGTATGTAGCTAGATTCAATTCATTTCAATGTTGTATACAAAAAGCTTTTGCCTTTTCAGTGGCACCAAGAGTCCCAAATTTGCACGCAATTACGGCCATTCAAGCCCCCACGTACCATAGTTTTTTTTTTCCTTCGCTTTTGAAAATTTTTAGCGTACGTTAGTGTCGTGGCCATACAGGGGCTCCGCAGCTAGGGCTTAGCTAGCATTGCTTGCTGCTTTGACTTAGCCAACGTACGTGTACAATGTTCCTACCCGAATTTAGGGGGCATTGAGGATTGTGAGTTTGACTGAATTCGCGAGGATTCGTGCTGCGTTGCGGTGTGCCGTGCGCCGTCTTAGTTTGTTCCCAAGGGAGAGTGCCGTACGTGCCAGGTGCCATCACTACTCTCTCTCCATCAATCGGTCCAGTAGTCTGTCGCCAACTCTTTGACACTGACCAGTTCCCGTTTTTAGCTTCTTTTGACAAATTTGTTGAGCTGCTTGGTGGTATCCAACAACTAGGATCCAAATGCGCCATCTAACTACGAAAAAGCTCATCCCCGTCACTCCCAACTTTCAAAAGTTCTCAATTCAAACATGTTGCTGTGATTGCCACTTTGGGTACTTGTGATAGGTAAAATTTGGTGTTTACTGGTTAAAAAATAAAAATAAAAAAACTAGAGCCGTAAATTGCAATTCTAATTGAAGTGCGAACGATCACGTTCGCATAATGTGGATTAAATCAATATAAATTATTTTTAATTATATATATATATATCAATTCATTCTAATACACCTTTCAATAATAATAATTGATATCCCAAACTCGAGTAGTTTACATTTACGAGATTTCGAGTTTTGGGATATGCAATAGAGTTACAAAACTTTGCAATTGACTTTGATAATTTAATTTGTACATTCCATACGTCACGGTTGTGTATATGTACTATATCTCTTACGTTCGTTACAATAAATTTTAACAAGATTGCATCAAGTACTTTAATAGAAATAGAAACTGATTTTACTGCTCGTTTTCCGGCAAATTAATTAAGGGTGTACAGAGAGGATGAAAGTGACAATGGCGTAATTGTCCAAATGAAGCCAATTGCTTAGGCAGGCATGTGACGGGAGTAAGCTTAGGAACATGTGAGAGTCTAGAAGATAGATGGCGACTTTCACTTGTAAAAAAAAAATTGAGCCCGTCCCCCCCGTGACTGTGAGTTTGAACTCCAAACCTTCAATGCTCAACAGTAATTAATTAAACCCACATGCAAATGAACGGCGATATTCAAAAGCTGACAGCGTAGGGCCATTAAATAGTTGTTAGATGTTAAATGGATGTTAACCATAAAGAATGTAATCAGCGCAAGAAAAGATGATACCGAAAAGGGCTTGCTTCCGAACCAGAACATAGGTAGAATTAAGGAGGTAAATGGCGGAACCACAATGAAGAAAATCTTAAATTCTAGTAAATATGTGTAATTTATAAGATAAAAAATGTTCAGGTGCATATGTTTGAATTTGAATCTCATGCGAATTTACTTTAATACCATATAATATTATAATTAATTAAACATAAAAAGATATTAAAAAGTTGACAGTTAATGACAAATCATTTTTTTTCACGAAGAGCTTCTGAAGTCATGTTAACACCGTATGGTGTGAATGTCAATCAGCACAAAATCCATTTTTGGCATATGCATCGAGAAGGTATGTTTGTAGGACCAGCAACAAAATATATTTAGGGAGCTATCAGAGAAATACACATAGACATGAGAAAAATTTCATTTGAGGCCTTTATATTTTCTATAATTTTTCGAAGGCGTTGAACCTAGGTGCCCTTGGAGTCACCTTTCAAGAAAACCAAAAACTTAAAAGTTTTGCATAATTCGTAGTTACTTTTGTCCAACAATTCAATAAAATCTTGTCATATGTATATATTTTATATATTTTTAAAATTATCAGTGAAATCAATTGTTAGTCGCAATTAAAAAAAATTACATATTGATATATTATTATTGAACATATAGTTGTATTTACCTTCGACGTACTCTAAACTTTTTTGTTTCATTAATTAAATTATGTCCGTCTTTGTTTGAGGAAGTAAAATTAAGGTTTGATATATGAGTCATGCATACACATATTTTCAAAATTATGTTAGATACATATGTTAATATTCTAAAATACTAATATCTCATATTGTTAAGAAATGAGAGCACCGTCAATTAATATACAAAAACTAGGAATGTTACAAGTAACAAGTCCATTAAATGAAGGCCCCCACACATGAATCCAAGCTCAAATGAAGAGTGTATCGGAGACTAGTCTCTAAACTAGTAAGTCATACACAATGGGGGACATCCTCAATGGTGTCATGTACAAGCACCTTAATTTTATCATATTTTTATTATAATTTGGATTAAAAAGAAAATAAGACTATAACTATCTATAAATGGAGATGCTTATAACACACAATTGGTACTTGCAAATTACTCAAGTTCTCCATATTCTTCAATTTTGTTTCTATTATTAAAATCCATCGTGCTAGGTGTACAGCCTCACAATAATAGTCATTATGTCTTGGACATGTTTGTCCTTCCTACATTGGGTTATCAAACTTTGAGGCGCGTAATTTGGTCTTAAAGACAATCTTATTACATGCCTTGATTGTTTTGTTTTTTGCTACCATTTGCTGCTTTGTTTGCTGTCTCAATCCCCTCTTTGGTGCATTACTCATATTTCCAATAAATTATTGGAGAAAAATTGACAGTGAAATAGGCACATTAAAGACTCAACTAAAAAATTCACAATTAACATCCAATCCAGAAAATATGCTTCTCCAACACATGAAGAAACTCAGAACCCTCGACCTTGAGAATGAGATAATGAGGAGTCCACCACTGAACTAAGCATCTACCTTCCAAACACTATTAAGATTGTGCCTGAATTTCGTCCATACTTCATAAAATTTCCTAGAAATCTTGAACACCTATGTTCTGATTGAAAAGTACTCGTAATTGTTGGACCTATGATAAATGGAAATTTAGAACAACAAACTGAAATGGCATAATAGTCAAAGCTTGTATCATCAGTCCAGTGCTCACAATTAATCAACTTTCAACTCTTTAAAGTGCATGCATGGTTAATTTATCTCAATATTTGGCGTCCTACGGGGTTTGTGA
This sequence comes from Aegle marmelos, assembly GCA_030449875.1. Classification (NCBI taxonomy): domain Eukaryota; kingdom Viridiplantae; phylum Streptophyta; class Magnoliopsida; order Sapindales; family Rutaceae; genus Aegle; species Aegle marmelos. The sequence goes on along the minus strand of JASUUL010000022.1, from coordinate 6,230,054 downwards.
AATTATGCTTTGACCTGGAAATTATTTATAAAGCCATTGACATTTAACTAACAATTGGGAATTTTTTTTTAATTGCCCACATGGTTTAAATAACTAATAAAGAGTAAACGCTTATTTTGCAAATTAATATAGCTTCATGCGACCTTTTATCGTTTCTAAAACAATTGAATTTGTGCCTTTTGAATTAAACTAAGTGGTAAGTGCCCTAACTATCACGTCCTTTAGCCTTCGGCTTCTTCAATTTGAAGTATGGTGTGACCTTAAAATGCCCACTTGAATTGCAATGTAATTTGACATAAATTGGCGCTCCCCTGAGAAAATTTCTTGGATACTTTCAAGCTACATACATACATTTCTCTTCTTCGTAAACACAAATTTCTTCAAATTAAATCTCTACAACTTATATGATTCCCGTTTTGTGTTGCATAATTTGTAAGCGCTCATGATCCTTGCCGTGCCATAATCCTAAGTAAATCTCCGATGTTTGGAATGAAGAATGCTAAGTATGACATTACCAACCCCGTCATGTTTCACCCTTATTCAGATGAGCTTCCCCACCCCCCTTCTTCTTATCATTTTTATTCCATTTGTTGAATCATCAAAGATATTAATTAAGAGAGTTGACAACATATGTATGCAATTATATTTTGAATGGCTCAGGACAGATAGCCTTCATAAGTTTACTTTTTAATATATATATACTTAAGAAATAAATCAGCATCATTAAGGCATGTTATGTACTGTCATTGTACGCATTCATGTGCATAAGATCTTTATCACAGAGAGCCCAGCAGCCTCCATGCTTAATTAGCTTAATTATTGGAATACTAATTATAAAAATCACACATGTTGCATGCGTGGTGTTCACAATCATAATGGCTATTGGTTTATGTGTTGGCTTTTGATTTTCTGTCCACTGCTCGACCCCATGCATGGCTTGAATTTAAGGTTGACTTTCTTTATTTTTTACAATTTCTTTTTCTCAAAATGCTTAATGTTCTTTCGATCCCTCCCTATAAAATTAAACATTATTAGAGGGCATGTGATATCAACGACAGCCATCAGGGAAGCACATGAATAGATTACTTTTTAATTTTATTTTTATTCTTTTCCTATAGAGAAGTTAATTTCGGCTAAAAAACAACATTATCAGCAGGTGCTATGGTATAATGTTCTTATTATGTACTCTTGTTCATGTTGATGTAATTGAATCAATTAATTAGCTGTACACAACTGAATCAAGAAATGTTCTCAATGCATAATATGCTAATTAGATCTCTCGTAAGTCATTATTGCAGTAAAGGCTTCGCAGATCAAGCTTTAGAGCAGACTTAGTTAGATTCTTGTTTAATTGCATAAATAAAATTCAATGCCATTGAAATCATTAATTACACTTGAAGCCTAAGACTTTAATTGATTATTCGCTTTTTGAAGCTCCGTAGAGCCACATGAAACATCTCTCTCGTTTTCTTATTTTGCATATTTATTGAGGTCATCATATTGTCTCTTCCCATTTCACAATCGATATAAATTCTTGCAATGGTGCTTGTATTTTAAACTTAAATTTTAATTTGTTGTGTGCCTCCAAAACAAATCCCTAGTTAGTGGAATGAATAGTAGTCAAAACTATTGGGCAGGCTAGAGGCAATATATACTCGAAGACGAATCAAAAGTGAATCTCATCTTTGAACAACCAATTGTCAAAGAAAAAGAATTTATATATACATACATATATATGTTTGGCCTATGAGTCTACGACACCCGATTCATCTTTGCTTTGAAGAAATCTTAATCGTGGGTCTAGAGACTTAGTGATGTATATTTTATTTTATTTCTCCAAGTTTCGATGCTTGGCCACTCTAAAGAGGTAGGGTAACGGCCAAAGGGTTAGAATGCACAGAAAATGCAAACAAAATAATTAGTAAAATGAGTATAATTCAATCCATAACAGCCAATATTTTGATTTTTTTTCCCAAAAAGAAATCACTGATCTCTTCAATATTCCGAAAGGGTTATCTTAATAAATTAATAACTATTCATCAAATTCTACAAATATATTATAGAGAACCATTGTAAGTTCCTTTTATGCATTGCTTTCACATATTTTAGTATGCATTGCTTTCACAATTTCTATCTTATCATTACATTATTCAAATTATTATCCCTTTCATTTTCATAACTCTTTCTAATTCAAGTCTATGCTTATGCAAATGGGGATCTATGAATCTTTCTTTTTTTTTATCTGCAAATTAGTTAAAATATTGATTCTGATTTCCTAGACTAAAATAATTTAATTATAGTACATTCTCTTTTGCTATGAGATATACTTGTTTATTTGTTCAAAGAAATTAATATTCTATTTTCTTAAAAAGATTTAGAGTAATGATAAAGCTTTAAACTCTAAATATAAAATATTTAGTAGAATTTAAAGTGGCATGAATCACCTAATTCATTTTTTTATATATTTTTTATTTTTATTTAATTGATGGTGCTATATCATGTGTTGTATATAAAATAATTTGTACAAATGGTTTGTGGTTCTAACATTATTGAAAAAAAGAAAAAAAAATAATGATACTTATACAAATTTCTATACACATTTTATTCTTACAAACTATGGGTTGATTACAACATCTTAAGGTAGTGTTTACTTTCTAGAGTAAGAGTGAACAATGTAAATTCCTCCCACTCTAATGTTCACTTATAAATTTTAAGAGAAGAAGCGAGAATCTCATTTCATGGGACTCACTTATTTTTAGAGTGAAGATTAAGATTTCCACTCCTCCCTCTATTTTTATCCTTATATTTAATAAAATAAAATAAATAATATTTAATAAAATATTACATTTAGTAAAATAAAATAAAAATATTTAATAAAATATTACGTTTAGTAAAATAAAATTAATAATATTATATTCATTTAAATAATATTATTATTTTATAAATTACAATTATTAAAAATAATAATATTAAAAATATTTAATATAATATTATTATATTAATTTAAAAATGGTATCATATTTATTTAATATTAGTAATTAATATTAATAAATATTTTATTCTAAGAAAATATTAATTTTGTACTATATTATTAATAATAATATTTCATTTGCGTTGCTCTAATTAATAATTTTTTATTTACATAATTAAATTTAAAATTAAAAAAACATGATTTACATAATTAAGAATATTAACAATTATTATTAATTTATAAATATAATAAAATATAATAAAATAATATTATATTTATTTAAATAATATTGTTATATTATTTTATAACTTAAAGTTATTAAAAAATCATGTTAAACATATTTAAATATAATATTATTCTATTTATTTAATATTAGTAATTAATATTAATAAATATTTTATTCTAAGAAAAGATTAATTTTTTACTATATTATTAATAATAATGTTTCATTTTGTTGCTCTAATTAATAATTTTTTATTTATATAATTAAAATTAATAAAAAAGTATGATTTGCATAACTAATAATATTAATAATTGTTACTAATTTATAAATATAATAAAATAAATATTTTATTTTTAAATTTATTTTTTATTAATTTTGTAATTAAAAACTATGATTCCTTAAATAATAGTAAAATTATAATTTACAGTAATTACTCTCAATTCAAGACAATCTAAACATATAAATTAGATTGTAATTTTAATTTCATACTTTTATTATAGTGTAAGTAAATAATTTATTTCTACTACCACTCTACATCTCAATCCTAAGATTTCCACTCCTAAGAATTCTTACTCCGATCCAAAATATAATGCTATCTAAGATTATAAGTGACTTTAAGTATAGGCGAACAAGACAGTCACCTAAGACCTTAAATTTTAAGATAGCCTCATTTTTTGAGTATTTCTTTAATAATTTTTTAATTAATAGAGATCATAAAAAATTATAGAGATCATAAAAAATTATGTATGACAGTAAAGCTTATTTTATATATATATATAATTATCCTACAATTAAGAATTATTTTTTTATAAAAAATCTATATTTGATAATGTTATTGTTAAAGAGATATAATTGATAATATTGTCTAACTATTAATCCATTCATTATTAGTTTTTCAATAAAAATAATAATTTTTTTTACTTTTTTAGTTTCTTAAAAAAAAAACTTAAATTTTTAACATTAGAATCTTTGATTTTGAGTTATTAAGAATCATATAATCTAAGAAATTATAGATGAAAAAATTTATTGCTCTCTTCTCTATTAAAAAAAAAAGTACATACATTTGTTTATTAAAAAAGTAAAAAATTAGTTTCTTAAAATATAAAGTCTATATCCATTATCTGATCATCAATTTATCATCCTACCTTTCAAATATTCTATTTTGAAAATAGTATTGTTGTCATTTATTTATTTGTTTATTTTTACAAAAATTCTAAAGAAAGTAAATTTTAGCTTTTGTTTTCAAAACTTTTAAGATCTTCTTAATTATTTCTTAAAATTTAAGAACTAAAAATAAAATACATAACACATATATATAGTATTGAAATTATTAAATAAAAAGAGACTTTATAAAATAAATTTACCTAAAGTCCCATTTATTATAAAGCTAGCCCTACCTAAGAGTATTATACCACACAATCCAGTCCCCCATAAGATGATAAAATGTGACTATATGATGGTTTCCTACAATCATAATGTACCAAATGATAAAATAATAGTATATCAGCACGTGTCCTATATTTATAAAAATAATTAAAAATAAAATAATTGATAATAATATAATATGTCATGCTAATTTATACAAATATTTATTGAGAATATATATATATCTTGTCCTTATCTAAAATGATAGTTTTATTTTTTACTTTTTATGTAAATATACTGTTAAATTGTAAAATTTAACAATACATGTCCTTATTAAAAAAATAAAAAAAAAAGTGCTTACAATTAAAAATGATTATAGAGAGAGAGAGAGAATGCAACATAAGTACTATATATATATATATATATGTTGTCCTTATCTAAAATGATAGTTTTATTTTTTACTTTTTATGTAAATATACTGTTAAATTGTAAAATTTAACAATACATGTCCCTATTAAAAAAATAAAAAAAGGTGTTTACAATTAAAAATGATTATACAGAGAGAGAGAGAGAGAGAGAGAGAGAGAATGCAACATAACTACTTGTTCTGTTTATTAACAACTAATTTATTTAGTGCAGACAAGGATCAGATGGTGTGGATTAATCGCAATTGCAAAAATTAAAGTCAACCATCTAGATGAATGAGCGCCAGCGAGCTCCTCCGTCCTCCCATCACAAAAAATTTGGTAGAATCTGCCCTTCTTCATTAATGGGGTCTGTTGCTCCAATTTATTATTCTTATTCCTTTATTATTATTATTATTCCCAATCTTCAAGTCTACGCTCATCGCCCCAACCCAAAAAATAAAATTAATTAATTAATTAATTAAAAAACTGTGGTCAACTACACGGTGTTAGCACTTGTGTCCTTGTCATTACCTTAAGCTATAGGCAAGTCTAGTAATTTAATATCACTAGTTAATAAAATATTTATCTAATTTTATTAACTTAATAATAGTTATATGCCAACATGATATTTTTCTAATGAGAAGGGATATTATTACTTAAATTTTTTGTATAAAATTTGAGCCATTGATCCCATAAAATCTAATGATAGATATTAAATTTCTCTAAATAATATCAATTCATCTCTCATTAAAATGTATGAGATTAATAACTCAAATTTTGTGTCAAAAATTCAAGTTAAAATATTTCTTCTCTTTTCTAATACTCCAGATAAATTTTTTGTTAGACCAAATAATTTTGTTTCAATGTTATTATTATTTTTTTCCAATTAAGAAGTGTGAACCTTATTTTTGAAAAACATAAAATCTACTCATTCAATCTTACAGCCGTTAATTGATTAAGTTTGGATTTTTTTACATAATTATAAAATTAAATTTAAGTATTAATTAATATTTCAAATAACAATGATAATAAAACATTCATTTTTTTTATATCAAGGTCCATCAAAATCGTTTTAACCTACTATTTTTTTGAGCTTTTTTTTTTTAAAAAAAAATGGTTTCATATTACAGAAAAGAGGGAGAGAGATATCGCGGTGTCACAATTGCACGTCATAGGTCATAATTTTAGCTTTCTTTTATTAAAAATATTCCCACTTTCCACTCATAATCTTCATTTTATTTTTATAATTTCTTCCCAAAAGTTGAAGAAAGCAACTTTGGTTCCTTATACCACCCACAAGCACTAAAATCTGTTGAACCTTTTCAAATGCAAAAGGACACGTAAAATTTTATCTAATCTTATTTTTGCATTCTATTCAATTCACATTCTCCTCTTCAAGAAAAGTTTGTTTTTTTTTTAAAAAAAAAGTAAAGGATTTTTTTTTCAACCCGTAATCTTTTTTTTTTCCAACCCATACACAATGTTGTATATTTAAATTATATTTTAATTTATTCTTAAAGTTACAAGGAATTAATCATAATTTTTTTCATTTAAAAGTAAAAACGTAATAAACTAAATCGGTTGTATCATAATTTAATTTTTCTAAACATAAATTTCAAAAAGGTAGTTCTTGCACTCTTTAATACTCCAGTAGATTTTTTTTTTAATTAATGAGTACCAACGAGAAATCATTTAATAATCAAATAATAAGGAAGAAACTCGAATCTTCTCATCTAAATATTAATAAATTTGATAATCTTATTAATACTATTTAATTTTTTAAGTAAATTTGTAATGTAATATAAAAAAGAATAGTGAGCAAGGACAAAATTAAGTAAAACAAACCAAATCTTGATAAACAAGAGTTGACTATAAATGCTTAAGATATTTAACCACAATCAGCGTTAGTCAACCCCTATTCTCGCAGCAACGAAAATGAAGGTACAATGGCATAAACCTCTCAGAATTTTCAATCGAATTGATTCTCATATTCCAATAAGTTGAGACTTGATTGTGACTCCAGAGTTTTGATTGACTCCATTAATTAAAGGATTTTGCAACTTGCACTTCCTCTTTTTGCGGTGACCAAATGAATCTTAATGTCAGCATATGTTCTTTTGGTTATGGGCACAATGATTCTCACTCCAGGTGTGCGCTTATTAGTTTGGCCAAATGTGTTTTTACTGTATTAAGAACTTTAATTCATTCATTGGTCAATTAACAGTAATGAGAACGGCATTGAAGTTTAATTTTGTGCGGATATTGCATAAATGAATAGTATGAGAACACGAAAGGGAGATAGAGACCGGCAGACAAAAGTCATTTAGGCAGTCGGCAGTCGGCACCGGCGACACGTCATTTTGATTAGAGCTAAACAACCGACGCACATCCAGAAATTATAAGATTAATCCATTTAATTATAAGCTCATAAAACAACAAATTTCTCTTACAATATTTTGATTTTCTCTTATCTCATTTGTGGTTTGGCTTCGGTACAAAATTTGGGCCATTTTTAAAGTAATATCTTTTTTTAATTATTATTATTATGTGACAAATTTTGAGGTTTCGTAAAAACTATACCCTTCGTCTGGGATATGGGCACTCACTTTAAGTGGGGAAGTTTAAAATTTTAAATAAATAATTGTAAATGAATCCTTAATCCTGCAAAGCTGTTTGTTTGCCTTCGCCATATTATAAAATATACGGGTTATAACCATATTTTATTTGTGATTTCCTCGTACAATTCTGAATCAGGAGATTGTCTGCTTCTAGTACTTCGATGAAGGGTCAAACTTTCTTATGTCGACATTAAAAATCATTAAATGATTTAGAATAATTAAGTGTTTGAATTTCAAAATTACATTATTGAATTGAATGATAAATGGTACATTTGTTTCCAAACGAACCATTCAATACGTTTAATTTGATTTTTCATAATTATGATTATTGGCCCGATTCCATCTCATTGTATTTGCCACAATGTGATGTAAACTATTCCGAAGAAACTAAAATTCAATGTAACATTGTTGGAAAAAGTCTACTCCAACGTGGTGGCTTTAAGCTTACCATTCCATGTTCAAGTCAATAATCATGTTCGAAATAGTTTAAATGAACAAAAAAAAAAAAGGCATGCGAGTTTTTTAAATGGTTTTTTTTTGTTAATTATGTATAATAATTTTTTTAAAAAATCTTTTAATGACTGATAAGCTCATATAATATTTATTTTGATTGTGTCAATTGACTTAAACTTACAAAATCTCGTGTGATATAAAAAATTTAATGTACAAATCTGTTCATATAAGTAAAGATATGATTTAACTTTCAGTTAAGCTATGCCTAAAAAGAGAAGAAAAAGTAATGCCCATTTTGATACATATGACATTTACATAGGCCAATCAATGCAAATAACGTTAAGACATAATTTTACTGAGCTTGTAACTTGAAGTTATTTGGTAATGTCCATTTTATAATGGAAACAGAGAAACGAAGCAAAATGTTCCTACTGGAGCTCAAAGGCAATTGAGTGGAGATGACGTTCGTACAGAGTGTGGTTTGATTTGATTGTATTTGAAATTTAGTCCTCACTCTTGTGCTTGCAATTAATAGCCAAAAAATATATATATATATATTTTTTTTTAATTTTTTTTCGTTTCGATTACTTGTATTCAATCTCTAAAGGATGCAATACAAGAGAAAATGGCTCCCAATTCCCATTCGTTTTGCCCGGTTAAAAGAAAGGGGGAAAAAAGAAGGGGAAACGAAAAAAACAAATAACCTATCTCTTTTATCTTTGCCTAGCTATACAATTCTAGGCCCAAAAAGTAAAAATAAAAAAGAAAAAAGATTTAACTAATTAAACAGGACAATCATGATGAGATGATTTATTATCTAAGTTATTATCATCTAATAAATATAAAGAATCTTCCTTGATTTCAGCTTTGGATGGTGGCTTCTGTTGCTCAACATCTTTGCTGTCATCAACAACCACCCCATCTCCAGTCAGCTTTTTGGCTCTTTGTGCCTCAAAATCCCAATCAGTTTTACCCAAAACCACCAGCATGGTCACTACACATGAGCCTTGTGCTGCCAGAAGCCCTAGCCACAGCCCTTCAAAATCAAACCGCATGTAAAATGCTAACCACAATGCCACTGGAAACCCCACTAGGTAAAAACATCCCAAGTTTATGTTTGCTCCCACTTTTGGCCTTGCCGTTCCTCTTAGCACCCCACATCCCGTTGTTTGTGGGCAGTTTCCAAGCTCACAGAGACCTATTATAGGCAGTACAATTGATGTTAACGCTATGATCTCTTTGTCTCGTGTAAACATGCTGGCCCATATCTTTCTTACGCTCGCTGCAAAGAATAAGGCTGAAAAGCCAAGCATGAAGCTACAAGAAAGGCCAACAATAGCTGCTAGCTTTGCTTTCTTTGGCTGGTTTGCACCAAGCTCATTACCAACCCGTGTTGACACACTGAAGCTTAGAGATGATGGGAAGATGTAGATTAATGCTGTGGTTTGTATTAAAATGCCCATCGAAGCAACTGTTGCCCTTGGGTTCAACAAATACCCGCAGAGCAAGATCATGATCTCATACCACCACCACTCGAGGCACACTGAAATGCAACTTGGGATGGCCAAATTTAACAAAGTTTTGCATTCTTTGAAGCATTCCATTGAGAAGCCGCCCCATGTTTTTTGGTAAACTTTTGAGATGATGATGTAAATGATTAAGGAGGTTACGAGATTGAAGTTAGTCCAAACCCCACTCAGAGCAACACCTTTGATGCCTAAATTGAGCTGTGTGACAAGAAAGTAATTGATGGGGATGTGCAAAAGAATGGAGAGCGTAGCACAAAAGGTTAAAGGCAAGGTTATGGATTGAGTCCTGAGGTAGATTCTTAAAGGGTGCAAAAGAGATTGGGCTAAGAGGTCAGGGAGGGAGTAAAAGAGATATGATTGCGCTTGTGTGGCTATATCTTCATTTTGGCCACAGAAGAGTAAGATATTTTTCATGTTTAGCCAAAGGAGAGATATAGGGATTGAAGTTAACATGAGGAGGAGGATTGTTCTTTGCAAAGCGAGGCCGAGGAGATTGTGCCTTTGGGCACCAAAAGCTTGCCCACAAATGGGTTCCATTCCCATCGCAAGGCCAGAGAGGATAGAGTAGCCGGTGATGTTGGCGAAGCCAACAGCAAGTGAGCCCCCAGCTAAGGCAAGCTCGCCGAGGCGGCCGAGGAAAAGCATGGAGATCATTGAGCGGGAGTAGAGTAAGAGACCGGTTAGTATCATGGGGAGAGCTATTTTGGCTATGGAAATGGCTTCTCTGATTGCAAGTGATGAGAGATATTGACCATGAGTCTGCTTTTCTTGTTGTGACGATGTTGCTGTTGGGCTTTTTGTGATCAATGGGGCATGCATGTTGGGGTCTTTGATTGAGAGCAGGCAATCGGGGTGGCTTGAAGACTTGCATTTAGGGGAAGAGGGAGGCTGACACATTATTGTTTTTGTTATTTTTCCTCCTTTTTTTTTTTTTTGGGATGTCAGAACTTAAAGCGCTTTTGGAGAAAGCAGGGAAATGCTTGTGGGGAGAAAGAGAGAGAGAGAGAGAGAGAGAGAGAGAGTTGAAGGGGGGAGTTCTTAGAGGAGCGGTGAAGGGGTTTTATAGGGGTTTTGAGGACGGCCTAAATTTAAAGCTCTTGGAAGGACGCTAGTGTTGTTTTGTACCGGCCTGCAAAATATCCCCTTTGCGAACTAAAGATTTGAAATTGCACAACTAATACTTCCTTCTTTTTTATTTCCTCCACATCTTTTAACCTAAAAATAGCTTAATTTACAATTCGCATTGAGTTCCAACTCTTCAACGTGACATTTGGTGTTTGCTGAAATAAAATAAATGAGTCAAAATGGGTTTTTGAAGCATTTTCGATTGGGGCCAAAGAGCTCCATGTAATGTCCTTAAAAAACAATAACAACGACAAGTTCTCTTTTTGGACAATTCGTGGACTTAGTTCAACAAACCAACAAAGCCCATTAGGCTATTCGGACCCATCAGAAGTGTCCTAGGAATTAGTATAGTGCCATTTTTGCCAACCTAAAATTGTCCGCTGTGTGGCTGTACAACTAAGCAATTGCAACACTGGATTTATTATTAGTATTATTATTTTACACCATGACACTTCATGATAAAAAAAAATGTGTGTGTGTGTGTGTGTGTGTGTGTGTGTGATTGATCCAAAGAAGACGTCTTTGGTCCTAGCACCGTTAAAAATTTCAGCGGCGCACCACCGAAAAGAGTTCAGTTCCAACACAAATTTCATGGTCAAATTTTGTAGACCTCAAAAACAAATTGCTCAACTCACTCTTAGCTAACCGCTCATCTTGCTTGAATTTGACCTTGTTAATTTCTTGAATGTTGTGTCACAACGTATTTAGATTTCTAATAACCTTTTATTGTAGTATAAATAGTATAAATAGTATCTGTTTCATATAATTTATTTAAAATTTATAAGTATTTATTTAATTTTATAATTTTTTTTACTATCATTTATGTTTTTATAATAGAATTTTTTTAAAAAATAAACAAGTTCTCGTACTTATTACGAAAAGGACACAATTTAAGGATCAAAGGATGCACTGGGGATGAATGAACCAATGTCGAGGATGGGAGTCAAACTATCAAGGTTCCGAATTTTCATTCAAAGTGCATCTGGAAGTCAAGCTTTTGTGTGGGAGTTTTCATTCAAAGTCCCGCTTTTACACTGCCAATGGAGACGCAAAAACATCAACAAATACAAATAGACGGCAGAGATTGCTCCACAACGATATTGTGAGTGGGTTGGTCTTACAGTCCCGCAGCAGTTGCATGTCCTTTATGAAAAGGGCACACAAAGGCCGAAGAGCCCACGGACTTTGGGACCCTGAAATTTTGACTCGAACAAGGAGAAATTACTTTCGTGGGTCACAACAAGAACGTATAGAAATTGAAAAAAGAATAACAACAACATCTTTATTAATCAAGAAGGAAGTTAAAAGGAAAAACTCTATTATACTTTAATTGACCCAAAGATTTGAGTTCCCATTTCTTGATATTGAAATATTGTTTGCTTGTAAACTGACATTTAAGCAGATGCCATGTAGACCCACCATTTTCTGGAAGTGCTTTCGGCGGATTCTTTTGGATACACGAGTGAGAATTTGAAACATACTCTCATTCATAATATTTTATGACTACGAAATGAACGAACACAACAATCACGAAGTTGGCGAAAAATGAAACTAGGGGACAATTAATCAACGTGTCTTCGTCAATGCCCTAATGATCTAAAATACCATATGCCTTCCCTATCTAATTTTATTTATTTTTTTATTTAATGAAAATGAATGATGAATTTATATGTTTTCAAATTTCAGAAATATATCTTAATTAATTGTGAAAACTACTTGAAAACGAACCAAACATTTTAGTCTCCGATGCCAACAATCATCCAAAACATTTCAGACTTGAATATATGTATTTAACAAAATGCGAACATCTGCACAAGAAAACTTTATTTGGACTAATTCATTAATGGATTTACATTATCTTAAAGTCCCGCGCTTAACGATTTGCAAATCTCTGTATCATGGCATGGATCCATTTGCCGACTGAATGCCCGAGCAAAATTTGATCTCGTGCTTGAAAACATTATGCATTGCATGCGCCGACAAGTTATCAACTAATACTTTAAGCTCGTCTAGATCACTCAGAAGGGAAGGGAGCTCGAAGAAGGTCAAAATTATGTCGAAAAAACAAATGGTTTTCACATTTTTTTTTTTTTACAAAAAAATGTTTTATGACAACAGAGAGACCTTATTTGCATTTTTTTTTTAAAATTAAATTCGAGTGAATCTAGAAGGATAAAGCAAATGATTCGTGTTCTCTTGCTACATCTTACACGTGGTACGAAGAAGCCAATAAAATGGTGGTTCAATTTTATTCTTGGTAAACCCTTACAGCTTGCTTGTTGCGGAAAGAAAAAAGATGATAGCAACATTCGTGAACTCATTAATGAGAATTCAAATGATCCCTTTTGCTTAAGGTCTTAAGACACAGGATGCGTTTTATACTATGATTTATCATTGTTCGTTTTAATAATAACTGATATTTTGATTTTATTTCATATATGTTGAATACATGGCTTGGATGAATAATTGTATGTAATTGCAGTTGACTTAGGGCTAGAGGTGTCGTCCGTTAAAGAATTTGAGTAAGCAGTAATACGGTAATCAGTCCGACATTTTAGACTAGAGGGTTCAAACTCATCAGCCCTTTGGTGATAATGCTCATGGTACATTTGCCAAATTACCTAGTTTAAAGACTTGAAATTAAATTTAAAGTCTCTTCTTCTAATAATTTTAGGAAATTTTGGAGATTTTTAAGTTTTTCTAAGGTATAATCTGGAATGGGATCAACTTCATCACCTTTTTGCTTTACAGGGGGATTTAGATTACTTCAAGGTTTAGTAGCTAAGAGGAGTTGGCAACCTTAGCTAGTTTGTTCTCCAGTCTTTTCTATCAATAAGATAATATTTCAAGAGTTCCTTTCATATTTGCGGTCATCAATTACATTATTATAATTATTATTTTTCCCTCTTTTTTTGGGTAAAAGCATCTAATTATTCAAATCACCTTAACACGATAACACCTCCCAAGACTGGACGGCTCTCACAATCTTGGCTTTGGCCGCTAACAATGGAGATTATTATCACAACAAAAAAGGCCAAGAAATGCTGATGCCAAATGCTAATCCCTCCCTGTTACCGAAAGAGAAGAAAAGACCTAAAAATTTTTTTAAAAAATGGCAAAAAGAGAAAGGTAGCCTGCAGAGCTTTTTTCAGCAGTTGTAAACTGCTTCTTAACTATAACTTCGATTACTTTAAGTCTTGTCGGTTGAGACAAAGCTGTGTTAAAAGTTTTATTAAAGAGAAGATAAGCTTAACGAAAAAAATTCATGTGTCGTATCAGAATCTTTTTCGCTTCATCTTCACATTCTGTATGATAATGTATTCGTTTGAAGATTTTATGGGATCCAAATTTCATAACGGTCAAGATTTGCGCACAGACTTTATTAATAAAGTGATTTATGCATGCATATAATGTGGAAAAAAGAGTCAAATGCCTGTTGTTCAACAAAATTAATCAAAACTTTCATGATGTTTTGAAACGTATCTATACCTGTAAAATTGTAATTTTTTTTTTTACTAATCTTACTTTTTAGACTCTTGTTAGTTGTTTGATATTCAGAATATAAATAAATTTAATTTTTAAATAATTGAATACTATAATTTTTTTATCCATAATTAATTGAAAAGCCGTGGAAAAAATTTAAGGGAATTGATTAATATTAATTAATATTTAGGGGAGGTTTATATGCGCCTTAAACTATCAAGAATGTTTCGATTAATTTTATCAAACATCATAGAGATTTTGCCTTTTTTCTTATTTTACGTCAGACAATGAGGATATTATTTAGATAATTTTCTTAAAGGTTTTAGTTAGAAATACAGATAGATAGCTTAGAATATTGATTAATGTGAACATCAGTTACTACTAATTATGTTTTCATGCGTCATTTAACTAAGCACTTGAAAAGAGAAGTATCCTAAAAGTTCTTTGATTAAGATTTTGGTTTTGCTTCTTCATTAAAGTTGTGTTGATCTTGCTTTTCTTGTGTAATTATCATCTTAATTAAAAGGCCACCCGCATTTGGTTGTTAGTACCTAAGGATGCGACAGCACGTGTGTGAATTGAAAGATCTGTTTGGTGACCCACACGCGCCCATCCATGAACGTGTGTCACATGCGTGAAGTGAAGCCATGTCGACTACTCAGACGCGCTACATTTAATTAGATGTATGCACACGTGTGAAATTGCCTGCCGACTGTAAGAAACATGCCGTGATTGTTTACGTTAGCATAAACAGAAAACATTAATTTTTTTAAATGAATTGTGCAACATGATTACTGATAAAATTAATAATTTCAAAATAAATGTAGGGAGAAAATTAGTGGTTCATAATTCTCATTCTTATAAAAAATTTACTTAATATTAATATGTTATTAATTTTTTAAAAAATTATTTTAAATTTTTTTAATTTAGACGTTAAATAATCATTCGATCGCTATTACAAATAGAGAGATTAGATTGCATTCAAAGGATCGACTAAAAGTAGCTTTGCTTAATTAGATTGATAAGAATTTTATAAAGTAGAATAAATGTGATAAATTTATCAAATTTTTTATATATTATTTTAAGTTTTGAAAAAAAAAAGTTAAATGAGAGATTCTCGTGTTATGTTTGGATAAGAAGATCAACACACTTTTCATTATTTTATGTCTGGTGGCCGCTCAACTCTTCACGTTTTATGTCACCTAATCCTTCTTTATTTCTCTTAATTGGGATGAATGAACAATTATAAATAATCGTAACATAGAATTAGGTAAATGTTCATTTAGTTATTATTAGATGTCAACTCAAAAGTGAATAAATATCAATAATGAAAAACATTTATTAGAAATAAAATAAATATTTGTTTTGATAATCGTGAGTTAAAATTAAATTAACTTATAAGCCTTTAGGTTTAGCTTTTTCTTTTTTTTTTTTATTTTTTTTCTTAGAAAGGAAAAGAGTGAGGATAGAAATTCAATTTTTTTAATCGCTTCCTTTCCCATGATTTGAACAGGGATGAAGTCAGAATTTATTTATTTATTTTTTAGATGGGCTTTTTTGATATATCATTTTGTCATCAAAATTTTCAGACAATTGCTTTTTTTTTTTACTTACTATTTCAGTTTTTATCATTTTACAACCAAATCATTAAATTTATTAACAAATTAATGATATCATAGGGGTATTCTAAGAATTTTAATTATATTCAATATTTTAGAAATTGCCTGTGGGTATTTTTATAAACCACCTCACTTCCATAAAATAATTTCAATAAGTTCACATTATTTTATAAAATTAAAAATTAATAATAAATTTAAACAATTAATTAATTAAATCATTCTTATAATATTTATGTCTTTTTTGACTTAGTTTTTGAACAATATTTAGCTATTTAAAGTTGTTTTATGATGATTTTATTTTGACTATTCTTTCCTTTTAATATAAATAACGAAGTCACTCTCTCTATATATATATTGTAACTAATTGTTTTGGAATTTAGTTTTATGTCTTATAATCTAATGCGTTTTATATAAAATTTTTAATAACTTTCCATACTCTTTGTGTACTAATTGTATCTTGTTAATTTAGTGAAATATTAATACTCATACTAACAAATTACTACTTACACATCATTGAAATAGAAAAAATTATTAAAAAAATTAAAGTTAAAGTAAATTTTTAGATATTATGGTTCTTTTTACTTATGTAGGTAAAATAATAACATTAATTTATGTTAAAACCACCTTATTGATAAAAAACAATGAAAAAAACATAGTCTTAAAAAAAATAAATGAATATATGATATTTTGGTACTTTTACCATGTGGATAAAAGAGTCATATTAATTTACGTTAAAGTAGTCTTGCTGATTAAATCTATGAAAAAAAAAATAGTCTAAAGAAAGGGATATGGATCTAATTGATTAAATTTTGAATTTGTTCTTGATCTGAATTTTTTAAAAATAGTGTGAACTTCTTGTAACAATTTTCTAAAAATGGGGTGAGTTTATAAAATTTGTCGGGTGGAAATATGACCACCTTAGGAATTTCACGAGGTATGGTATTTATAATTTCATTAACTAATTATTTTAAAAACATAAAATCAATTGGTAAAGGGATTATTTCTTTCTAGATTATTACTTTTATATTTTTTTTAATTTAGAGGGTTAAATTACACTTACACAATTTAGGAATAAAATAGACATTTATTATAATTTATGTTAAAAATTTTGTTAATCAACGGTTTGATAGTAAAATGATAGAAGCTCAAATATTAAGTGAAAAAAGTAATTGTCAGAAAATTTTTGTAGTAAAGTGATGTATTAAGAAATATTAAGTGGTAAAATGATATAATCTTTTTTTTTAAATGATTCCATAATTATTGGGTTTTAGGTTTTAAGATTTAAATTATTGGGTTATTTAGTTTAAATAGGAAAGAGGTAGATTATTAAATTAAAAAAGAAGACAAATGAAAGGTGGGAAACAAAATCACCGGGGAATTTCTGAAATAAATGGGGATTGAAAGAAGGACGTTGGGAGGGCTGTTCTTAAAAGTTTTTTAAAAAAATGTTGGGAGTGGTAATTTTATAAATGTTGCTGTAACAGTTTATAGATCGAATGAAATCACTATCGTAGTAATTTTGCGAAGTTGAAACCGTTGCAATTTTGTAAATAAAATTAATATTTTTTCTTAAAATTTTGACCAGCCTAGCCTTCAAAAAATTTAGCGAGCAGTTCGGACTCAAATGTCTAATAATGTGAAACTGTTTAAAGATCACTTGGCAGGTTTAAAGATCACTTGGCAGGAAGGTACATGCAGTTGTGAGCTAGCAATTTGCCTCCGAATAAATGCTTGAAGATGACATTTAGATTGGGCAAGTTTACGTTATAAATAATGTAATAAATAATTAATAAATGTAGATCATTGATTTCGATTTTTTAAAAAAATTTAATTGATAAAAATTATTTTAATTTAAAATGAAATATAAGTTTAATAGTAATTTATATAAAATATTATTTTTATTCACATATTTACATATTTTTTCAAATAAGTCCTCATTAATTTTTTTATAACTAAATAGTTTTATCATTCATCTCTTTCACATTTATTTTTAAATTTTTTTTTAAGTTTCTACAATAATTTTATAAAGATTTAAATGATTATTGTTTTCATAAAGATCTATAATTCTAAATATATTTTTATACCTATATTTATAATTTCTTATATCTCTTGAGACATAAACTAAAATTTTCTTCTAATACAAACATATGCACAAATTCAATTTATTTTCTTATCTTAAATAAATAACATCAATATTGTCACATAAATTTTGCAATATAAATTTAATGTCTTGAATTATGAGAGATATTATATGTGATAAATATCTTGAGAATTTAATGAATTATTAAAAAAATATACAATGAATAAAATCTCTAATAAAAGATTTTAATTTTTTGATATGATCAATGATTCAAACATATAGAGAAATAATTAATTAAATTAAATGTCACTATATTTATTAAATAAATTAAAAAATCCAAATTTATCAATAATGAGATAGAAAAAGTAAACAAATATCATAAATTAATAATTTCTCTAAAGGAAATATAAAAAAATTAAAAAATTAAGAGATCAACTAAGTAAAGAATTTAATAAAGTTAAACAATTTATAAAAGATTTCAACATTGAAGATCATGAAATATGAAAGTAAGAGATCATTAATGTAATGAATAAAAATTTAATAGATATAAAATTAAAGAAGTTAGAGATTCAATTAAATAAAATAAAAAAATTATTTAAGAATTTGGTATTAGATTTGCTAAAAATATAAATGGAGAACTTGAAAATTTTTTTAAAAATAACAATACTATTATTTAATTGCAGTATGGAATATAAAGTAAAATTTCAAAATTTATTATTTTTTCATAATTATTATATTTTTTAAAAATTTTAAAATTTATAATTATAAGATGCAGCTTATGTATGGTTGGCGTTGCCAACATTTAGATATACAGTAACTTTTGTTGGCGGTAAATAAGCTTCGCGCCCGTAATAATCGGAGTGGATAAGATTTTCGGAGTAGAAACTTTTTAAAAAGTTAAAATTATAATATTGATTTTCTAAAGGAAATCAAAGCAATTTGCAAGAAAAAATAATATATGTAGCGTGAATGCACGGAAGAGTGGTGCTTGCAAAACGACAAACGTGTCCCCGGGCGGGCATATCAAGCGCGAAAAAGCGGAGTCAAAGATTTGGGTTAATTGTAGACAATATGATACAAAAACGACACGTGCACGATTGGCCCTACTCTTTTTCAGATCGTACGGTGGAGTCTATCCAGCTGCAAAGAGACCAGTTGTATCCGTGTTCCCATTTACGTGACAGCTTACAGCTTTGCCTTTGATTGACATACGTGGGCCGGAGAGCAGAGCACCTCATGTCAGGTCACTATCCGTATCCTGGTATTCTCCCCCAATAAAACGACAACCGTGGCATCATGATAATTATCATGTGGCAACTCTAAATTGGAATAAGAATTATAACACTAAGATGATAAATAATAAAAAATTAATTAATTATAATTATAGCCGCGTACCATGTGATCAATTTTACTATATGACCATAGAAGTCCTTGACAGGCGAGCACAGCCAGACCGAACTCAAGTGATTATTCGGATTAGGTTCGAGCAGCTAGAGGTAGCTGTCTATGCAACATTACTGAACGCACGTTGCCAGGCCTTGCCACTTGTGGGTTGCTTTTGAACTGTCGGACAAAATTAGGCAGTGAGCAATTTGAGAATCTTTTTTACAATGAATGGATTTTGAAACTCGAGAGGAGGAACTAATCAAAAAGAAAACGCAAGTGCATCAGTAGCAACTTGCATTAATCCAAGATTCGTTGTGTACGTCACACTACAGCCATGGCCAACTCGATGACCATTGTCAAAAGTCCAACCCGATTTTCATAAGAAAGAGAGACGTAACGTAACGATCATCTTCTGAATTTAACAATTCGAATGAAGCAATGTACTGATTCAATCATGGACAACAGCTCGAATGGAAAATCGACCATACCCTTATATATTACCAGAACAACGAAGGTGCGGTCCGCCAGTTCATTGCATTATATAATAATCAGCGTCGTTACAATATGTTTCAATCAGTGTCTTTCTTCCGTAGAGGGCAATTCACAACGTAATACGCCCATCCAATGAGCTGAAACAAACTGTCGTTTACATTCCAAGATGTTCGAGTTTGCAAAAGGCAGCTGCTCCATACTCCAAGCAGATAGATCATCGTGACATAAGTTTTTCATAGTTGATACATTGATGACTTTGTGCGGCTGAGCTTATTTACATTCCAATTCAAGATTGAAACCCAAATTAGCGGAAACAAATTATTGAAAACGACATGATTTAACACACCCAGAACCTTTCTAAGAATAAGCCTCAGCCGTAAATGTGTGAGATGCTCCGCATTCGTCCACACAGCAAAAATCTGTAAGATACGATTCCCACAGCAGCATAGATGATTTATGATAAAAAGCATAAATGAAGTAAAACAACGGTTATACATAACAACATACTCCATACAAATGGCTACTTAGTTCATTACCAACAATTAAAATCGTTCTTGAAATTCTTGAGCAGAGACAGTCGCTCTAAACTAAAAACTTAACTAATTAGGACCTATATCACAAGTTCCAAAGCAGATATTAATACTAAATGGTCGCTGTAAAATGGCCAGATAAGTTCTGCAACCAGGACTCCTCCAGTAGCCATGTTCAGTCCTCGGCTGCGGGTGAACCACTGCAAAACAGAAAGCATGGAGAGAAATTCAACAGTCAAAGATATGATTTCTAAAAAACAAGCACACTATAAATTAAAAATGATCAAACAAACCTGCGGTATCTTTCATTGATAGGGCTGTCAGCTCCATCATAACCAGGGCTATCCCTAGGTTCAGGCATTGAATTTGGACTGGGGACACGACCATTGTCAGGGCTAGACCTATCTCTTCTGTAGGGACTTCGGCTGCCTGCACGATCATTTTCAGGACTAGCCCTCTCTCTTTCATATGGACTGCGGCTGGGGCCACGACCATTGTTAGGACTAGGCTTCCCCTTACGGTAAGGACTAGGACTGGATCCATGACCATTCTCAGGACTGCCTTTGTCCCTTCGGTAAGGACTACGGCTAGGGCCTCGCCCATGACCAATGGCCGCTCTCTCTTTCCTATACGGACTGTGGCTGGGGTTACGACCATAATCAGGGCTACCCCGGTCCCTCCTGTAGGGACTTGGGCTTCTAACACGACCATAATCAGGGCTACCCCTCTCTCTCCTATAAGGACTTCGGCTAGAGCCACGGCCATAATCAGGACTACCTCTCTCCCTTCTATAGGGACTTGGAGATCTCCTCCTACCCCTATCTGGTGACTTATCACGGTTTCTATCAGGACTGTGCCCATTTCTCCGGTCATCATCATCACGAACTGCATATTCCACTGATATAACTCGATCCATCAACTTGCTGTACAAAAACAACAGTCCAGTATGATTATTTAAAAAATCAGGGACAGTTGAGAAACCAGTAATTCAGACCATAAAAACATAAATAAGACTAATTAAAATCTACCTCATGTTTGTAGCATCCAATGCTCTGGTTGCATCCTCCTGCACTTCATATTGAACAAATGCAAAATTCCTTCTGATCCTAACACTTACTATCTTTCCATACGGCTCAAAGTGCCTTTCTAAGTCCCTGGTGCGCGTATGATATGGATCAAAATTAATAACAAACAAGGTCTTTGAAGGTCTTGTATTTGTTGAAGGTCTTCTTGCGCTTGAACCCCCAGGCCTTCTGATTCCTCGTTCATGCTACAACACAAAAAAGGAACTTAAATAAGATGATTAATCAACACTATAAATATAAGATAAATGAAAAATATAATCATTAGAACTAGCAATGACACTACCTTTGTCCATTCAACACGAAGTCTGCGTCCTTTCCGACCGAATTCAGTTCGATCGAGCCCTCGAATTGCATCCTCAGCATCTCTCTCATCATCCATATAGATAAATGCAAATCCTACATTACAAGCAAGAAAATAAACGAGATTTAATAAACATTTTTTTTCATTTTCTATCAATGTTAACTGCAGGATAACAAAGTTGAGGATCCTCCCACCAAGGAATCTTCAATATGAGATGGCATTTTCCTCTTCAGCAACATACAAACCACCTAAACTCCTACCTCAGAATAAAAAAATTGGCAACCTCCGTGAAATCTATAAACTAAGTGACCAGCAAAAGTAGTAACAGACCTTCAGAGATGTTTTAAGTGATGTCAAGGAACAAGATTCCAAAAGTGGATGTCTCATGGTAAGTCAATGGATAGAGTGCCTTCTCCATCTATTCTGTTGCCTCTGCTGTGAGGTCGGCAATGTTTCTAGCTTGAAACATGTCTGAAATTGGAGGCTGGGCAAAAGTCATGAGGAATGAAAAGGCAATAAAAATGTGGGATGGTTGTGCCTTTGCGGATGAGAGTGACTCTTCTTGATAACAAGAAGAGGATGCTCGTCACAGGCAGTAAATGAAATTCTGATGTGTGCATCCATTAGCCGGGAGTATGGATATCCCAAGAAAATCCTGCGTCAAAGAAAATGTTGAGTATGGGGGTTTATGTTTCAAAAAAGATACTTGCTTTTTTTCTCAAACATATTCTCAACCCCCACTGGATCTCAACAAGGGATGGTTGCTGTTTCCATGAACACGTTCTGAATCACGTAAGAATAGAGAGCTGAGCGATTTAAGACGATGAAACTGCCACCTTCATGAATGGGACATAGGACCCATCAGATTGCCATGTCACTGAAGGACGTCGCTGCCTTTATACGAAACGTGTGGTGTAAAAGATCATTTATGTCCTTTCAAGATAATACGCTGACAGATTATAAGGATTGAGATCATTTATGTTCTTTCATGCATGGAGTTAAATTACACATTATATGGATAAAGGTCATTTTAAATCCACAATAATAAACACATTCACCTATTACACCAACTTACAAAATAGTACTTCCGTTAAAAATACGACCATAGAACGTACAACATAGCAAGTGCGAATGACATCTTTTGAAAATTTCTTCATTTAGGGGGAAAAAGTTCAAATATGCTGAACCTCAATAAATTAATAGCATCACAACCAGCAAATTTTATTAATTAAAAAAAATTCATTAATCAAATCACAATTTAGCATGTTGACCCCGAGGGGATTCGCAAAATCTATTATTTAGTCGAGGTTCTTAATTTATTAAGGTTCTAACGCACAAAAGTTTGGTTTGATTAGCACTGCAACACAAAACCAGCTCATTTCATAAAAGATGCAAAACTTTCTCATACTTTTTCCACGATAACACACCAGTACCAGATTTAATACTCAAAATCGGTCATGTTTTTAATATTCAAAATTGGTCATGTTTTGAACTTACAAAGTTCTTTTAAAGATTCATGTTTTGCCCATAATAATAAACCTGCCATGTCCCTAAAAACTCATTCAAGCCTACAATTTCTGAGCAAACTTTACATTTCTTGTCCAGCTAACTTTCAACAAGAAAGCTACAATAATAGCCAAATAAAACCATAATAGATGCAAAGCTCAATAGAATAATGTTAGGAGAACAGGCAAGCTTACCAGACTTCATATCCACTCTATCAACTTTTCCATATCTTCTGAAAAGCCGCTCCAGATCAGATTGACGAGCATCATACTCAAAGTTCCCGCAGAAGATAGGCCTCATCATAGCTACTAACAAGGTGAGAGACAATACTTTTTACTGCATTTCTTAAGTAAAGATGAAAAAAATTGAAAAAAAAAACACAAGAACAAAGCACCGTTTCTTAAAATATATTGACCAATTTACATCAAAAGGAGACAAAATCATCATTTTCCCCTTCAAAATTATGCAAAACAATCACCCATTTCCTTTAAATGCTATTGTAATATATTTAAAACCGGTTCTTTTCCATACAGAAAACAAGCGTGAAATCATCTTCAGGCATAAGGCGAATAAATATATAGTAAATTCTACGTGCCATAAAATCAAAGATATGTCATAGTAATTTTTCATTCATCATACAAAATCAATTATATCACAAACAAAGATGTAAAAGACTCACAAAATCCAGATCAATTGTACAAAGATTCAGATAAACATCAATCAAGATCCAGATCTACAGTAAAAGAAATCATAAAACTCAGATCTGAGCGAATCTTGACGCTTAGTACTAATAAACTGAAGAGAAACCATAATAACCAATTGAAATCCTTAGATCTACCGATTTTTCTATCCTTTTCTCGCGTTTTCTCGGTGGCTATAACGCTAGAGAATACGAGCGAAAATTAACAGTTAAACGGAAGGAGAAAAAGTTAGTGAGCCGTTCGGAATTTACCTTCGAAAGCGGCGATTGATAGCTCTGAATGTGAACTTTGAAAACCTAGAATGACAAGTCTTCTAGGCAGATATTTTTTATCGAACCGGCCAAACAGAGTGTGAATAAACAAATAACAGATAATGACAATGATATACGGCAACCAATTTAGACATACCCATTTCTTTCTCGTTATTTACCAAAGTGGCCTTTTGTGTTAAAAAGTTCGCAAATTCAAATTGACCCCAAATTCATCGTATTATTGCATATTTACCCCCAGTATTATGCCGCATAATAGTTATTGCAGCATCATATCGTAATTAAGTTTTATTTTTTAAAAAATTTTATGCTTAAATTTTTTTAGTGTCTCATTAAATAGTACAATATGATTGCAATAAATATAACACAATATGTATGATAAATAAACTCAAGCACTCGTAGACTATATGAGCTCTTAACTTTATTTTTTTAATTTTTAACACTTTACCTTCTTTAACATTTAAATTTGGATGACCAACTAAATAAAGTTATTTAAATCAACACAGTTAATGCTTTGGGACACAACATAATAACACTTATAATATAAAATTTGATGGTTAGATATTTAAGCTTATTATCGGCAACTAAAATGAAAATATTTGTGTTCTGCACATAGCATACTTAAACTTATATTAGTGTCAGTGAGTAAGAAAATAGTTTACGACGTGACTAATGTGTGACTCTCATTACATGTTATAGAAAATTAACATAATCATAGAATTATTTATGTCGGTTTTTATATATCTAAATAATATAATTAATCATGTTTGGCATACATATATAATTGATACAATAAGTCAATAGCTTAATTTTCTTTCACAAGTGGTAATTGTAGATTTTGAGTCATTGACAAAAGAGAAAAATTTTTAAAAAATTGGTTAAAATATCAATCTCATAATAACATCTTTTCTTTAGAAAAATATCATGAACATACAGAATCAATATATCAAGATATTCATTGTGAAAATAAGTTCAAAGTGATGTCACCAACTAATAAATAATAGTTAATGGCCGGGCACGAATATGACATTTAGTAAGAGGTGTCTTTATGAAGAAAAGTTATTTGATTCGGGTGCAAAATGAAATAAGGATTTGTTGAATAGTGATGTATAAAATAATAATTTAGGATGCTGGGGGTCTCTCTTAATAAGATAATCAATGATATAGAGAAAGAACAGGGCCGACACTTGCCATCAGCGACAAGTGAATTCGTGCACTGATCGAATCGGCTGGCAAACAACAATTATTTCCAAATTGTGAAAGCTACTCTCAACTCATTTATTTAGTTATTGGCGAAGTTAGCAATATATTTTTTGGGGGCTGGGTTTTTCTAATTTTTTTTAACTATTTGAGAGAATTTATTAATAAAAAAAAAGCACTTAAGAAGAAATATAATAAATCTTAGTTCTAGAATATTTATTTTGTACAAAGGAAACTATTGAACTTTGTAATTGTCATTTGATTTTTAATTTCAAAAGCTTAGACAGGGAGTGGAGTAGGTAAATTGTGGATTTGGACTGGGACTTAAACATCCCAAGCCCAAGCCCATATTGTCATTAAAATGCCCAGACCCTTTAAGAACTTTGGCTGGGCTAGAATTTTTTATTAATTACTAACTAAATTTATTGTAAAGTAAGAGATTATTAAAATTAAAAATAATTATGTAATACATAATACAATAATAATTTAATGCATAAAATATTAATAATACAGAATATATTAGTCACAAATATTAATATAAAAAATATATTAATTTAATATTTTGAGTTTTTTAAATTTAATTTTTTATAAATTAAAAAGCTTGGGCTTTTTAAGTCCAATCTATGAAACTTAATTTTTTTTTTTCATTCATATCTAAACCCAATTTATGTAGTTTACACTTCAAGCTTACAGGCTAGGGTTAAGTTGACTTAAGCTTTTTTGTCAACTCTGATAAAGAGATATAAAAAGTAAAGAACTTGAAGTTAAAAATAGAATGAATTGTAGTAAAAATTTAACTGTAGTTGAAAAGGTTAGCATAACCCATCAATAAAAATTTTTGTATAGGTTTCAATAAGGATATTTTTTCCTTTTTCGTATTTTTTCCTTTTTTATTTGTAGAGGGCTAAACCCGGGTAGCGCTTCAAAATTATTATAATACTATTTCCTAATATTACAATTAAGAAAAAAAAGGAGAATGTAATTAAATAGTTCTATCTTCTATGGTGACTCAGCTGTGATACATGAATCATAAAGAGTTGAATATATTTTGAAATTATAGATCTGTTGATACTCGTTCTTCAATCTTTGGGCCTACAAAAAAAGATCAAAAAAACAAAAGAAAGAAATTTTCAAATGCTATACACCGAACAATTTTGGAATTACCTTGAAATAATTGCAATTTTTTTTTTCATTCTTACTTAAAAAGACTTTGAACTTCTGCACAAGTGTAAAGAGAGAGAGATAAAAAAAATGGTGGCTTATCACCTCATTTATGATTCGAAACTCGGCATTTAATTTAAGTGCCATTACGAAAATTGAAAAAGGAGTAATGTGGGATGGAAAAACTTTATGAATATATGATAATTATTGTTTGTAAAATTTATTTGTTTTAAGAAATTATCATGCTTATCAAATACTGTTGTAATTTCTTTATCCACAAATAATAGTTTAGTTGATTCGCCTCTTGTCATAGAAG
Organism: Aegle marmelos; assembly: GCA_030449875.1. Lineage (NCBI taxonomy): Eukaryota > Viridiplantae > Streptophyta > Magnoliopsida > Sapindales > Rutaceae > Aegle > Aegle marmelos. The sequence goes on along the minus strand of JASUUL010000022.1, from coordinate 6,203,234 downwards.
TAATATCAAATATCAACCGTTCAAATTTAAGCCGTAGGCATGTATGCATGCATGTATATCAATGACCAATATTAACGAAGGAATTAATGCTATTAATTAGAACCTCGCAGGCTAACGACTAATGACTAAACGTCTAATTTGACAAGCGTACGTGATTCAAATTTGCAACAACATGAAATAAACCTATAGCTCTAGTATATAGATCAATATTGACTGTTGTCATATACAAGGATTGAAATGGCCATAATTGCCTTGTTGATGATGATCCGCATAAATACTGCTGTTGAAACCAGTTGATTAAATATCTTGAACGTGATGATGATGAAGCTCTTGTGCATGAGAACTGAGAACAGCAATTTCAGCTCTGGCCTTCACTAGCTGGCTCTCCGCGTTGCGTATTTGTTGTTGCAGAAGACTGATCATTCTAACACATCCGTAAACTGGATCTTCAACTCGACACTGTGCCTCGATGCAAATGGCATCTGCTGCTTCCGCTCGTCGCTCCACTGGCAGGTCCTGTTTCGTTAATAACGTTAAGTAATCAAATAACTCAAACAATTGGCGGGTTTGAACTACAGACCTCTTGTATTTTAGCAACTAAACTAGTTCGCATTCACAAAATAATTGGTATTTTAGATCATAAAAGATTATAAAACTTAATAAAAAAAAATTAGTTAATTAACGTACACAATATACAGAGGGTTTGTAAATATATATTAATAAATAGTACCTGAAGCATCTTTCCAACTTTGCTGGAGCCATAGATTTTGTGAACGCAAGCGAATCGATGAGGGTCACTGGCAGGGAAATAAGGAGCGAAAATGCAATCTGGGGGGCATCTTCTTCTCAGATGTTTGCAAGCTGCACAGCGACTAGAAGTTGACATAATCGCTCGCAAATATCTTTACCAATATATGTAACCACAAAGATCCTATCAAATGTGTCAGATAATTTTTTTTTTCTTTCTTGAGGAAATCTAAATGGAGATCTTTTAAAGGGTTTTAAGAGATTTTGTAATGTTATAGCTTGTTCATAGCATTTGTATAGCAAGTGTAATTAGCTCTTTGAGAGATTTTTCAACGGCTACTTTCCATTTTTTTAAATTTGGAGTTTGAGAAAGGAAAGTTTGGGAAGATGAAAATTGACTCCCTTATCATAGGGGGTATTAGAAGCTTCACAAATTGGGAAGAATGGGTTTTCCTTTTTTTCTTTTTGGGGCCTTAATTAAAAAAGAAAAAAAAAAAGGTAAAGAAAAAGAGACAATGCAGTTGGGTCTTTTGGGCCTTCGATATAATGCCCTTTGTCCACTTTTAGACATCACGGTCAATCAAACGAATTTTATTGTGTTACGTGGACACAATATAACGCTGGATTGCATTTTGTTTTATAATAATTAAAATAAATATTGAATCCAAGTTTTACGTTATTCAATAATATGTGTTATTTTTTCATCTAAAAAATCACGTTATGTACGTGAATTTTTTTCATATAAATATGCACACAAGATGATTTTATTAAGTCAGCCTGCATATACAGTCAATGCAGTATGCACTTCAGATAATGTCTAAGTTAATATTTTAGTCAATTAATATTTCAACTTGAACGTCTAGTTAAAAATAAAAAAACTATTAGAAAATCAATTGAGCAATCTCTTGAGGGCAAAGACGAATGACGAATTACTTATTCAATTTAATAGAAACGAGCTATTATTAGCTAACCACACTACTATCAGTTAATTAACCTTCTTCATTACAGGTTAAAAGTTACTTAACTTATATAAAACAAACGGCCTAAATTCTCAAGTGAGTTGAAAAGAGGCAGCCTGTTTTATTTAGGGTTGACACTGGAATTCATGGCTAGCCAGAACATTTTAGAAGAGCAGTATTTTGCAATCAGCACTGAATTATTTTTTATAAATAATTAATAATTATATGTTAAATTTTAGAATAGAATTGCATAAATAATAGACAGAGATGATAGTCAATTTGAGAAATTTAATTAATGTTTTGACTAATTTTGAAACCCAATTAAGGCTTCGTTATAATTTTTCAGATAGAGTATATTTAAGTCTTACTTTTATTAGTAAAATTCCCACAAATGAAGTTTTCATTAAAAAGATTATAGTTATTTTGTTCTTAATAAAAACTTTTATTAAAATTATAAAATTACTTTAATATGTAAGTTTAATATGTATTTTTTTAAAATTATTCATTTGAAAGGAATAATATAAGATTGTTAAATAAGTAAATGATATTTTAAATATTTTGATATTTAAAAAAATTAACCTCTATTATCAAAAGTTTAAAATTTAAAATTTTTAAAATAAAGACAAAATAAATTATTTAATCTTTAAAAATTTAACCCAAAAAAATTACCAAACAATAATAAAAAAATTTAAAAATAACTTATAAGATTAGATAAATACTTAAAACATTAGATAAGTTTTATCAAACAAATATTAAATGTAGCATCTGCGTATGGTAGTTATATTTTAATTTCTAATTAAGAGGTATTTGTTGTTTTATGAAATACAACTTAAGTAATGTTTGAAAACCATGGGTGGTGCGCCAGTTCCTGGTTTTTGCATTGTAGTAACTGTGGTTTTATGATTTGGCACATTATGAGTTATTTTGAGTTAATTAATAAATTACGTGATAAGTTCAAATTTATTACAATTTCTTTTTATTCTTCCGAAAGAGAATAATTCATAAATTTCATTAATGGTGTAACTTCGTAAGATGCTTTTCTTGAAGGCACAAAGCCCGCCCAATTGGACCAACAAATGGAGCGCTGCGATGCGGACACCTTGCTTCCGTTGACCGCGACTCATGGATTTTTGCATGAGACTCCCCGTTACTCTTTGGCAATGACTTAAAATAGGTTTCAGTTTTTTATTTTTATTTTTTTAATTTCTAAATTTTTGAAAATCTAAAAAGAAAATGGAAATATTGGGAACTATACATTTTAATGTAAGAATAACTACATATTTAAATCAATAACAATGAGCTTGTAAGTAGATTCTTCATTTTTGCCCTACTATAGTGTAATAAGAATTTGTTGGAAAAATTCTAAGTTATTATAAATACTTTAGACGATTACAAGTAAAGTGCCAATGGTTCTTATTGTTTTAAGAAAAGTTTAACTCATAAGTGATGAAAAGTTAGCAACAAGTGGCAATCTATTAACGACAAAAATGATTAATCACTATAACTGTTAACCGTTAGTCGTTAACAATTAATGATAATTGTCATACTATTTTGTTAAAAGATTGTGTCGTTTTCTTTTCTAAAACTATATGGTTGTTATAATCAAGCAGTTAGATTAATTTTTACACGTGTGAGCTGAATAATATCCATAGTATAGCTGGAACATAATTAATTTCTTCTCGATCATTAAATAACGTTGAAACATAATTTAATATATTCAGGGAATCATTTAAAAAAATCAACTTCATTAAACTCGCATCTTATAAAACCATTTTAATAAACTAAAAAAAGCCTAAATACTATAGTTTGAAGATTTTTTAAAGTAATTTCAGCAATTAAATAATTGAGAATTTTTCAAATAAATAAATAAATCTCTGAGAAACAATAGAATTTAGAAGAGCCATTCACACAAAAAGATTGCAAAATCTTCTTTAAAAAGAACTCTTTGTAATCACCTGTCAATTGTGGTAATTTGCATTAATTATTAAATTTGCTCTAGATTTTCGACATTAATTACATAAAATATCAGGGGGTGTGAACCCTGGTGTAGATAATTTCATTGATATACTGCTTTCATTTTTTTTTTTTTAATAAAGATATGGGTTGGAAGAAACTAAAAAAAGAAAAGATAATTAAAAAACAAAAATGTAGAAAATGGTATACTATTGTCCGTCCTTTTAGCTTTGTAAAGCAACATTGTGACATTTGTAACACCTTCTTTCAAGCCAGCTTTGGCACTAGCGCCGTCTTCTTCTATAAATTTGCTGCTCTGTAGTTGCAAATTTCGCAGAGCATTGAGTCGTGAGACTGTGTGTGAGTCAAAATGAGTCAAACTTTCTTGACAAAGCCATCTTTTGTTAGATTCAATATCTTGGTTGTGGATGATGATTCCACATCTCTTTCGATTGTTTCAGCTATACTTAAGTTTTGGGATTATGATGGTATATTTGATCAAAATCTCATTCTCTTGTATCATCATATATCATGTTTGCTAATCATCTATACTCACGCTGATTTCACCAAACATTTTGCCTGCACATATTATCTATTGTGCTATATTTTGCCGTTTTGGCTATCTTCCATCAGATTTATCAAGAATGTTTTGAAATTTTGGTTTCTCTTCTCTTAAAAATGTTATCTCTTCTCCCCTCCATCTAATTATTCTTCTGTTTCATTTGACAATTCTTTTGTATGCATGAAAGGTTTTAGAAGATATTTTTTATTTCAATCACTTTCCATCATGCCGTTGAAGCGATGATGATTCGAGTTGTGCAAAAACCCATGATTTATTATTCATTTTATGACCCATAAATCAAAGTTTCAAAATCTTTTCTCAATATTACCACCCAACACTGTCGATCCAATTAATTTTCCTGTTACATATTCACCATGTCTTTTTGGCTTTTTTATTCAACTGATTTCTTTAACTACAGTGCTCATCGGTCATGGTTCGTAGTCATAATTTGCCTATTTATAATTAGTGCTTCATGCATATATTTTTAAGAGGTTCGATAATAGTTATTACGTCCCCTAATTAATTAGGTGTAACACCTCTCTCTCTCTCTCTTTTCAAACTATTAACTAACTAAAAAATAATAATTTTACTCATTCATTAAAGTAGATTTTACGTTTATTTATATTATTTATAATTTGAAAAAAGGTGGGTGATCAAACTCGATATTGATTTCTAGTCTCTTACCGCCTCCGATATTTAAATTAGATAGTTAACCAAAATAATTTTTTTAAAAATCACTAGGTCAAACCTGTTCTAAATTATATTTCGTATCTTAGCTCTATTAGTATTATGTTTTAAAAATCTTCATATAAGGCAAGTGAATGATTTGTCAGGATGTATATCTTTATGGGTCGACTCTTTGATAAATCATCTGAAAAATTCAAACATTCTTCTTCTTCTTCTTATTTTTTACACTGTTGTTTCAATCAATTGCTTCCTTTGTTAGTTTCTTGTTTCGAGGATATATATATCTTTACATGATAAATGATTTTTGCATGCTCGCATGGCTTTCCAGCTCTGTACAAATTAAAAGATTTCTTTTTTGTAGTAGTGCATCAAAGATTTCACCTTTTTCCAAGGAAGATTTGGCTTATGCAATTAGAGTTAATTCATACTTAGCCTTATATATTGAACAGATGATTTTTTTTTTTTGGTTCATTTTTACTTCTTTTTATTCTTTTTCCCATGCGTTAAATCCAATTTTCTTCTTGGTCTTGGCATCTCATCTTTTATTACATGATGAAAGCCAGCTAGCTACAAAATGAGCCTTCACTGCCTTCATTTGTTCTCTCTAGTAATGAAGATGCATGAATCAAACATTTTAGATATATTTTTATCTGGTAGTTATACATTATTATTGCATGCTGATTTTTGACAGTCCTATTTCTTGAATTTCAGTTGTGACTGTGAATCGCCCGGTTGATGCATTAGCTACAATTCGGATTCAACAAGACATCGACCTCGTCGTTACTGATCTCCACATGCCGGAGATGAATGGGATTGAGCTACAAAAAGAAATTAATGAAGAATTCACTCATTTGCCTGTCATGGGTAAGTTTAATTTCTTCAATAACTAATTAATATGAGGAAATTATTCTTTTTCATTATTGTGTAAAACATAAACTAATATAATTATTTTTTAATTAAATTCACAATTCCGTTTAATCTATTCCCATTTCAGTAATGTCTTCTGATGACCGGGAGAGTGTCATAATGAAGGCCTTAGCAAGTGGAGTTGTGTTTTATATATTAAAACCTTTGAACCCGGATGATCTTAAAAATGTGTGGCAATATGCTATGACGTACAAGAAAGCAAAATCAGTTTTCATAGATGAAATTGGGAGCTTTGAAGTAGCTGGCTTCTCAGCTGACAAATTCTCTTTTGATGACGTTCTTTCTACATCATCCGTGAATGAAAGAAACAAAAATAAGAAGGATTCTAAAAGGAAGGCTTCAAAAAAGGGCAAAGGCAAGGTCAAGCAAACAAAACAGAATGCCACAGCTCCAAAAAAGCCCAAGGTGGCTTGGACTGATTCACTTCACAATCGGTTCTTGCAAGCAATTAGACATATTAGCCTCGAGAGTAAGTTTCTATCTGATTAAATCATTATTTTCGTTCAATTATTGACTGCAATACTATTTATCTTTTTTTTTTTTTGGTTAAATGAAATTCTCTTAGAGGCTGTTCCGAAGAAAATTCTGGAATTCATGAATGTTCCAGGATTAACAAGGGAAAATGTGGCTAGTCACTTACAGGTTTGTAATTAGTTTTAACTCTAAATTCTATCTTGCTATTTGTTCTTGTATTAAGTATATGAGTCTAACTCATTTATCAACTGAAAAACTAACTCAAGAATAGAGGATTTTCCCGAATTTATATTTTTAACTCAATAACTAATCTCATGCATTATTTTTCCCTATCATCTGCATACATAGATCTTGTACATGTTTATGAACCTCTCTTCAATTTTTGAACCTAACGGAGATTTGTATGTCTTCTTGTAGAAATATCGGATCTTCTTGAAACGGGTTGCGGAACAAGGTGCTGGCGCAATGGGAAAGAACTTCGCCCTCAGATCTAGTTTTGCATCCGGCCATGTCTCTATGATGTTACAAGAAGCACGTGAGTTCTCACAATTCAGAGACAAGCAGCAGCCATTTCTACCTGGATACGGAAGTGGTGTCTCAGCTCTCAATGGTACCAGATTTGGTTCCATTGGCTTCCCAAGCCTTGAAGCTTCAAGCAGCAGCTCTGTGCCTCAGCCTGGATTGTTGGGCAATCAAGCTAATTTTCCTCAATCGCCCTTTGGAAGCACTAGATATCCGCTTTATCAAGCAAACCCTGCGGGCACCACATGTGGCTCATCAGGGTCGCGCGGAGGTCTGGCTGCTGGTCTCATGAATCAAATGTACCAGCAAAAATCACAATCAAGGAGGAATCCCTATGATAATGATAGCATCGGAGCTTCCTCTTCCAACGGCTTTGGCACATCGGGTTGGAGCTCCAGCAACAACACTTCAGGCCTTGATCGGAATATGGGAACTATCAACAATAACGCATATTCAAACTATGCTGGGATTCGACTAAATGATGATGGGGACCTCATTCCGGAAGGTCAAAGTAGCCTCATCAATGGCGATGGTCTGAATGGTAGCTACGGCTTGATCACTGGGACTTCTGGAATTATGGGGAATGCAGCTTTTGGTCATTTGACCCCTGGAACATATTCTTCTTCTGCACGGTTTGATAATGCAACTTGCCAAGCTCCGGCATTTGCCAGTGCTAATGAACAGGAAAATACTTCCATGCTATCGCCATTGTCATTGCAACAACAATATGGTCCCGGAACCAATGCACAAAATGATTTCAGGAATTTTGCTCCGATCAGTAATGCTTCTCTGAATGGTAACCCAGCTCAACCTGAACGACTTGGCGAAGGTATTGATCTCGTTGACCTTCTGTTTGACCCATCCGACTATCAATTCCTTTTCCAGGTATTAAAGATTTATTATTTGGAATGCTAAATATTTACTCTATTAATTAAGTGTAATTTTCTTTGGCACACTTGTTAAGCAATAATGACTCATCTAATTTTGTGCTTTGACAAAAATCTCATTGACTAGCAACAAGGTGGGGAAGGTGCTGTGAATCCTAACCTAGGTAGTGGCTCCGGCTCACATCAAGCTGGGTTCAATCTTCCTATCAATCAATCCCAGAATTATGATCTTTCTGAGGCATTTGCTCCTGGGGATTATTTTCTTAGTCCTTGGATTGAGCCAACTCTTCAACAGGCATTTCCAATTCTTAATTAATTACTCCTTAATTTGACACTTGATTTTGTTCTATGTTAGAATGATCCTAGTATTTTAATAATCACTTGTTCTCATCAATGCAAAATTATTGCATGCACAGCTACTGGAGATTGAAGAAGTTTCGGACCCAGAATTAAGCGGCAATGTGGATCCCTTGAATGACTACTATCCAAGCTTTGACCAAAACGCCAATCAGGCAAGATTTTTATTTTCCTCTTTTCTATTATTATATTGCTTTTAATAAACTCAGGCAGCATCTCAAATCAACCCCAATCGTTTGTGTACTTGTAGCAGCAAGGCAGCCAGAACAATATAAATAAGTCTAAGCCAAATGGCCCGTATCCGCCAGAAAATCCTGCTTCAGGATGTCAGGCATGTCTATCAAACGGCTCCAGAAAAAAAATTTGAAGTTCTCGTAATTTGAATTAAATAACATTGCCTTGATAATTTGGGTTTTGTTTATTAAATTTTATTGCAGGGCTGGAATGACGAGTTCATAAACTCCCTATTCCGCGATCGCCCAAACTGAGAGGATGGCACCCAGAAAGGATTTAAATCCAGTCGCGAACAGACCTATTCTATATACATTATAGGCGTTGACTGGATTTAGTTCTTACATAGAGGTTTAACTAATAAATAGCGGTTCGATTTCGAACTGGCTTTTACCTTTGGCGTGCTGTTTGTTTAATTTGTTTGGTTTGTAATTACAGTTTATGTCTGAGCTTGATACCTAACTGGAAAGTGGACATGTATCCTACCTCAAGTGGGAAACTTTGAGCTTATTATGGATCTTGCCTTCAGCTTCATTTTATGAGCGATGAATGTCTCATTCATCTTAGACCTTTTTTTGTTTTTTTTCTTTTTTTATAAAGCAATTTATAACTGCCGAATGGTTCATGGGCTATATTTATATAAAGAGCGCAATAATTCTATAACTATATTTGCACTTTGGAGTGCGAGCCTAGTTTTGAATAAGAAAATATATTTTTACGATTAGAATTATAATTATAAAATCTTGTATAAATTATCTTTGTATAATTTGTAAAATTGAATTGATAATATATTATTAGTTAAATGAAATATAGAATAATAAAGATAAATCACGTAGTTTATGTAGTGTTTAAATTCAATCAATCATATTATATTATGTTAGTTTATAAAAAAATAATTTATATAAAAATTTATAAATATACCATTTCTTTATTATATATTATATAAAGACGAATCATTATAAATAATATGGTCTAAAAAACTTAGCATTCTGGCTATAGTTACCACCTAATTAAACACGGGACCTTGTGACTCCCAAGGCCTCATGCACAAGAATTTCTATCCTTAGAAGGTGTAATTTTGTGGGAGTGAGTTATTACAAATGATATCATAGTAGCTAATAAAAATAACTATTCAAAGTTATATTATGAGTATTCCATGTGGATTTAGGTGTTTTAGTAATTTTACTCAACTTAAATTTAAATTATTTTATTTAAATAATTTTTTTATTTTAGAATTTGGTGAGAATTTTTATTTTCTATTGACATTTGTAGGCTTTAGATGTTAAAGATAACATCTTTTGGAAGGTCAATCTACACAAATTTATTACTCTATAAGTAAGAAGGAAGATCTGCCAAGGGCAGGTGGAAGATGATATGAACAAGAACATAAAAGATATCTTTCATATTGTTATATTTGGTATTTCACAGTGCACCTTCTTATAAAGAAACCTCAAATGAACAAGATTCCGACTTGGATGTCAAGTAGATTTATTTGCCTTAACAATCACAAGTGTACGTGGGGCGCCTGAAATTTTTAAAAAACTTTTTTAAATTTTAACTAAAATATTTTAGCTCTCTCATATTTTCATTATCAAAATCAGTTTGAAGAATATGTTAAATCTAAAATTATTTAAAAATATTTGAACAAAATCAAAATTTTTTAAAGAAAATTAAGTTCTCACTCCAACTAAAATTCCTAAAATATCCTTATTTAATTAGTTAATTTTCATTCTTACTTAAATAAAATTTATTTAATTAATTAATTTTCATTCTTACTTAAATAAAATTTAATAACTAGCATTATTACCCACTACATATAACTTATGATAAGTTTCTAGCTATGATGCAATCGATGAGAAACTATATATACATGCTAATATATAGTGGTAAACTATTATTTTTATCTTTTTATTTTCTTCAAATTAGCATTATTTATCCTCATAATTTTTTATGAATAATTTTTCATATAAAAATATCATTAACTATAATAAAATTAATTAACATGTACTAATATAAATACTAAAGGGTTATATTCAATTGAATATAATTTATACGATGATAATCTATTTTCTTATATATGTTATTTGAGACATTTAATGTTTGTTTAATATTTATAATTTGTAACAAAAAAATGTAAAATAATAGTTTTTTTAAGTTAAAACATAACTTAATATTTATTTTAGCGATTCAAACAAAAAATAAATAAATATATTATTCAGACACTCAGTTCTATTCAAAATTCATAATAATTCAAGTTGATTTAGATTTAAGAGGGGAAAAAATGGAAAAAAAGACGGCACCTTAATCTTATTATTGCTCTATTTAACTGAAAAAAGGGGGGAATAAAAATTGGGCAAGCATATGTATAGGCCTCCAATACGGGCGATCAGGCACAGTCATGGCATGCCCAACGGACTGCAATCAGATAGCAAACTTCATGATTAAAATTTAAACAACTGCAAACAAAAGAAATTGAATTATAACTGCAAGCCGAAGCCCCAATCAAAGTCTCTCGGTCAGTATGGCTGATCACGGAACAGGGAGTCTATGAATTCTTCATCCCAATCCTGCAATGACAATCAGAATTTAGAACCAAAATTGTCAAAGAAAATTAAAGTTTAATTTCCGTGAACATGAAATTTTTTAAAATTTAGATTGAAATCATCTGATAGACATGCCTGATATTGGGTAGGAGAATTTTCCCACAGATGCGGGTCATTTAGGCCAGAGTTGGCGTTGTTTTCACTGGGATGTAGCTACAGGTGCACACAAAAAAAGTAGGGTTAATGTGGGATGCTATTTGATTTTACTAAAAGCTATATAGTAAGAAAAAAGCTAAACTTGCTTGATTATTAGGATTTTGATCAAATCTTGGATAATAGCCATTCAATGGATTTGCATTGCTGTTACCCAAATCCAGGTTCATTGCTTCTTGAATGTCCTGAATCTGAGCACAATATTTTTGGATCAGTAATAACAAGTTAATGATAAATAAAAGTTAATGATAAATAACTATAATATATGTATATGTCTATGTATATCCACATCTATTAATCTCTCTCTCTCTCTCTTTCTTATGAGACATTCACTCCTCGACACCGTGCTTTTCTTGCTTCACTTGTCTCCTATGATGAACCTAGGACCTATAAGGAATCGAAATCTCACTCGACCAAGAGGAAGCCTGCCCTATCACCACAAGCCGGAATTCAAACTAAGTTGTGTGTGTGTGTGTGTGTGTGTGTGTGGGTGTGTGGGTGTGTGGGTGTGTGTGGGTGTGTGTGTGTGTGTGTGTGTATAGGTAACTAATTAGGAACTGGATATGCCTGTTCAAGAGTTGGTTCATTCCAAGGACTGGGAGCATTGACCTTTAGAGCAAATGCACTGGAAAGGTCAGAATCCTGGGATTGGTTGATTGGATGATTGAGTTCGGGTTGCTGTGAGTCAGAGCCGCTACCAATGTTGGGATTCAGATCACCTTCCCCGTCGCCTTGTTGCTAGTCAATGAGATTTTTGTTTAGGCAGCACCAATATAATTGAAATCGAGTCACTACTGTTTAATAATGGCACATCGAAAATTACACTTTGAACAGAGTAATTAAATGCCTAATATACTTGCATACCTGAAAAAGGAATTGAAAGTCGGATAGGTCAAAGAGAAGGTCACCAAAATCAGCGCCTTCGCCTAATTGCTCAGGTTGAGCTGTGCCATCAATGACAGAAGCATTAGCTTTATTCATCAGACCAAAAGTAAAATCATTTTCCACACTTTTGCCGAGACCGTGTTGTTGCTGTGAGGATGACAATGGTGGCAGCACCGAAGTATTTTCCTGTTCATTGCCAACAGCAAACCATGCAGAAGGTGAAGAGTCCCCCGGCGGCAAATGACGAAATGTGGCACCTTCATTGCCAGCACCAGCATCCCCCCTGACGTTGAGCCTCACTCGACCTGCACCGACGAACTTATCCCCATGATTGTTTAGTCGAATCCCAGCATAATTTAAATATGGGTTGTTGTTGATAGTCTCCATTTTCTCGAGTCCTGATGTGCCAAAGCCCTTGAGAGATGAAGCTCCTGTGTTATTATCATAGAGATCCGGCCTCGATTTAGATTTTTGGCGGTACATTTGATTTGAATTTGTGCCATTGATAAGACCACTGGATAAACCTCCGCAAGCGAACGAATTTGTTCTTGTGTCAATTGATCCTGTGCCAAATGTGATGCCCGGGTTTGCTTGATAAAGAGGATTTGTGGTGTTGCCAAAAAATAATTGATTAAAATTAGCTTGATCTCCCAACAGTTCCATATGAGACACAGAGTTGTGGCTTAGCAAGCCAATGGAACCAATGTTGGTGGTTCCATTGAGCTCTGAGATGCCACCTCCATATCTAGGTTTGAATGGTGATGTTCTTATTTGCAGCTGCTTTTCTATTGCTTTTGCGTTATCTTGTACTTCTTGTAGCATCATTGAGCCACGGCCTGATGCAAAGCTGGATCTATGGTTGAAGTTATTTAAAGTAGCATTAATACCTTTCTCAGCAACCCGTTTCAAGAAGATCCGATACTTCTACGAAAACACATACAGACCTTCCATTAAGTTCAGAAAATGAGGACTAATATATAGCAAGGTGGAATTTTTTGTCAATTTAACAAACAAACCTGCAAATGGCTAGCAACATTTTCTCTGGTTAAGCCTGGAACATTCATGAACTCAAGTATTTTCTTCGGAACAGCCTCTATTACAATTTCATGTGACAAAATGGATAGATAGAAAAATTAATTAGCTCAAATATTCTCATCTCATGATCGGTAATTGGATATAGAAACTAATGGTATTTCAAATTTCTTACTCTCCAGAGTGATATGTCTAATGGCTTGCAAGAAGCGATTGTGAAGTGAATTAGTCCAAACAACCTTGGCCTTTTTCGGAGCAGTGGCATTCTCTCCTTCTAGCTCATCCTTGCTTCTTTTTGAAGCCTTTCTTTTAGAATTTGTTTTCCTTTCCTTCTCTTCGTTCATAGATAATCCCGAAACAATGTCATGATAAAATGATATTTTCTCAGCCGAAGATCCACATTCAAGGCTTCTTATTTCCTCAATCAAAATCGATTTTCCTTTCTTTGATGTAACGGCATATTGCCACACATTTCTGAGAACATCCGGGTTCACTGGCTTCACCATGTAAAACACAGCTCCACTTGCTAGGCTCTTCATTATGACACTCTCTCGGTCATCAGAGGACATGACTGCAATTAATTCATACTTGTTATGTTAATTAAAGAGAATATAATTGCATTATAATACTGGCTAGTAACCTATTATAGATGACACTTACGCATGACAGGTAGATGGATAAATTCTTCATTAATTTCTTTTTGCAGCTCAAGTCCATTCATCTCCGGCATGTGGAGATCAGTGATAACGAGGTCGATGTCTTGATGAATCCGAATTGTAGCTAAAGCATCAACCGGGCGTTTTACAGTCACAACTGTAAGTCAAAAGAAGATTTTGGGACATGATATGATGATATATATACAACATGAAATTCTTGGTATATATGTCATTAATTTTTTTAAAAATAGATGGTTGGGTGAAATACAAATTAATATTTTAATCTGCTAACAAATCAAGTGGTCAATTAAATAAAATTATTTAAAAATCACTTAGATAGCCCGTGAGGGACATAGATTAAAACAACAGATTTGGGGTATAGTATACTATAAATAAATAGTTATGGACTCTAGAGAAATGAGGGAAATGTTTTATTAATCATCTTTTCTGAAATTAATTAGCGAAATGTTTTATTGAGTCAACATGCAATAATAAAAACTGTACCGCGAAAAAGATTATAATCAACTTACTAAGCAAAGTATAGAACCCTGATTGCAGAAGTCCGATCTTCACTTTAAAGTGGTAAATAAAAATAAATAAATGTACATTACGCCAAAGAAATCTTTTGGGCAGTGCTAGAAGCCATGCATGATGCATGCAAAAGCTTATTAAACAAATCACTAAACTTATAAAGACCCTTGAAAATGAGATTAATAAACCATGCAGCTGATTTGAAGAAAATGGAAAACAAGAGATTTTTTTTTTTAAAGGAGATCGTAACAAAATATTGTGCTTGAATTAATGCCTTATGTATCTATTTGAATAATATTTTTAGTAACCTTGTATGAAGATTTTTAAGAAATAAATACTAAGATCTTATTTGGTATTGTGATTGGATAGTTATATTTTAAAAAATAGAGCACTAAGGTGTTTGATAAATACTAATGGTTGTGTTTTGAAAGCAAAGATAATTAAATCCCACACTTTTATAATGAAAAACTTATAACATATTTATTATTTTCATCAAAATTATTTTTTAAAAGTTATATTTATCAGATATTATCAACTTTTATTTTATAATTAAAATTTTTTTTTCATATAAATAATAACTTAAAAGTTACAATACCTCAATACTAAACAAAATTTAAATGAAACTAAGATGACATCCACGTAAGGAAATAGGAAAATAAGAATTTAAAAGAAAAAATAGAAAAGCTTTCCACCTAGTTAGTTCGGGACTATTGAGAGTACATGCATGACGACAGAGCACGTTGGAGAAATCTTAGATCAAAAAAACCAAACAGACATGACGAAATATATATAATATGAAAAGCACATAAATAAATTAACTGAATCTGGAGTTCGGACTGAATGGTAATCGCAAGAAATAAATTTTTTTTCATGAATTTTCGATTTAGGGGTCATAAAAGGAAAAGAATTAAAAATTCTTGAGTGTTATAATTCATCAAATCGTTACTGCTATGGAGCCGACTCGAAATATATATATATATATACACGTGTGTGTGCTAAAAAATTTCATGCACGCAGATGCAAAATTAAGCTAGTGAAATGAAACAAACAGAGATTCTCAAGTACAAATGAGACGAAAACATAACAATTTCAATGAGATTGACCAAGAGGGAAAACTAGATGGGGAAAAAATCATTTTCGAGACGTGAAATCGAAATTTCAAAAAGTTATTGATAAATCTAATGGAGCAAACATAATAATTTTTCTTCTTCTCGTCAGCAACTAACATTTGATAAAATTGAAGATAGAGTAGGAAAAAAAATAACAACAATAACAATAACAACAACAACAATAATAATTTTGTGCTTGCAAATGACCAAAATAGATGATTTTGCAAGCACAATGATTCTAATTAACAGTAACAAAATCATGAGATTTTTATCAAATATACCATCATAATCCCAATGTTTAAGCACAGCTGAAACAATAGCAAGAGATGTTGAATCATCATCCACAACCAAGACGGTAAATCTGAGAAAAGACGGCTTTGCCATAAAAGTTTGACTCATTTTGACTCTCTCACAATCTCGCTACTCAATACGACTCTGAGAAATTTGTGGCCACAAAGAGCAAATTTATAGAAGAAAATGATGCTCCAGCCAGAGCTGGCTCAAGGGTAGTGCTGTAAATGTCACAAAGTTGCTTTACAAGGATAGAAAGACAGACAACAGTATACAATTTTTCCACTTTTTTGAAGTTATTTTTTATTTTATTTTTAAATTTCTTCAAGAACCATCTCTCAACGAAACGAGGGTTGGATATACATAAAAGTGATATTCCAATCATAAATTTTTATATAAATAGATTTTATATTAATTTATTAATTGAATAAAAATATAAAATAATAAAAATAAATTATGTGGATTAAAAGATATTTAATTTAACTAATTAAATTATCTTACATTAATTTATATAAAAATTCGCGACTATATTATTACTCTATAAGAGTGATAACACTATTTACAATACGCGTACACACTCATAATATTTTAAGTAATTAATGTGGAAATCTAGAGAAAATAGAATAATTAATGCAAATTACCACATTTGACAGGTGCTTACAAAGAGTTCTTTTCAAAGAAGATTTTGCAATCTTTTTGTTTAGAATGACTCTTCCTACTTCGCTATTTTCTGTTTTTGGATTTATTTGATTTATCACTTGGTAATTTCACAATTATCTACCTTGATGATGTTAAAACTTTTGCACCAAAAAAAAAAAATCTAAACTTATAACATTCCATCTTCTTAGTTTTTTTTTTTTGAAATGGGTCTAGAAGAGTATATGTTAGTTAAGTTTATTTCTTGAATATATTTAACTATATCTTTTACATTGTTTATTGATTGAGAAGTAATTAAGCATATTTCGGATATTTATATTTAAAAGCCTTTTGAAATAGGCTTGCCTCGAATTAATTTAATAAGTGTATGAAACTAAAACTTTGAAAATTCTTTTCTACATCTACAATACTAGTACCATTTACAGATCTACTTCGCTTTCCCTGTATATTCGAACTTTACTATATTTTTTCTAACATTGAAAGTAATGATAATTCAAGTTAACAATTTCTAGTCCAACATATCGATAAAATTGAAATTGGTTGATGAGATGATCATACAAAAATATAAACTTAGGTTTCATTTGATCAAAATATGATTTTGCTCATAAATGTTGGTGTGACATTATCATTGGACTAATGATAGGAATGAAAATGTAATAAATTATTATTTTTAAAAAGTTAATATAGTAACGTGTTATCTTTTAATAATGGGTATACTAATTTATTATGTCGCAATATTTTGTGTAGTGAAAGGAAAATAATCCTTATAACAACTTAGATTTTAACAACACTATCTTGCTATTACAATCCATAATAGGGAAAATATGAAGAATTTAGTACTTACTAGCACATTATTCTTGATACTTTTAAATATCTAATTATTGAAAAATTAAAATAAAAAGGAACTTTGAATAATCTCCATTCTTCTTAATTAAGTTGATACTTTGAAATATATAATTATTCAAAAATTAAAATAAAAAAGGAACTTCGCGTAATCTCCATTCTTATTAATTAAGTTTTTTAAAAATACTTTTAGAATTTAGGTGAACACTTAAATTTTTATGTTTTGTATATAATTACTTATGCTATTCAGTTGACCTCCTGGATTAAGAAAACTTATGTTGTACTGTATCTACTTAATGATTGAATATGATTATTAATTACATAATAATTTTTAAAAATAAATACACAATTATCATACATCCACCGAGTGAGTGTAATGCAAGGGAGACACTCATAATCTCTTGTACAAGAACCATGAAACCAGGGCCAATTGAACACACTTGCCGATATAGCAGCACTCCACTTTTTGGGTCAATTGCGCGGGCTTTGTGCTCCAAAGAAAAGCATCTTGCAGCACCAGTGAAATTAAAATCACAATATTCTCTTTTAAATTTTTTAAAAAATAAATTTAATTGTAATAGATTTGAACATCACATAATTATTAATTAGCTAATCAAAATAACGTGTATTATACTAAATCAGAAAACAACAATATTCCATATTGTAACAAGGTACCGACTGACTGTAGTTTTGTACAATTACTTCAACTGCTTTCTGTAAAACAAGAAATGCCTGATTAATTACACTTTAGATATGTGTTAAAAAAACACTACTTTAGATACAATTGTTAGATATTGTAGATACATTTATTTGAGTTTTAGATGCGTTTTAAAGCTTCTTTGAAATTTTTAAATAAAGTATATTTTTTTTCGCTTTTTTTGTGAGATTTTCTATATTATTATCTTCTGTAATTTCATATAGAATTTGATTGTATATAAGACAACAAAACCATGATTTGATAAGTTATTTCCCTCATTATTCCATTAGATATATTATCAGTTCTCTACAATGACTATAAATGTGATCGACTCTTTCTTAAACCAAGTTATAAAACAAGAGGATAATAAATAAATGAGTTATTCTTTAGTTACGATATCAATACCATAATTAAACATGAGATGTGTAAATGAAACATAAGATTTGTAAATTTGAAATAAAATTTATAAATCAAAATTAAAATTAAATAAAATATAAATTATGTAAATGGAATATAAGATTTATAAGTAGAAGGATTGAAGGAAAAATAAATAAATTAACATAGGAGTGGTAAATTGGTACATTATTACTAAATAAAATAAAATTTACAAATGTAACATAAAACATGTAAATCAACATTAAGTGTAAAATAAAATATAATGTGTGTAAATAAAACATAAGACTTGTAAATGGAAAGTAAAATAAGAAATCAACAAAATAATGATAAATTGATGTATATTTGTAAACAAGATAAAAATTCATAAATATAACATAAAACTTGTAAATTAATATTAAATGTATAATAAAATATAAATGACATAAATAGAACGTAATATAAATAAATTAGCATATAAGTGGTAAATTTTATATCAATGGTAAACAAAATAAAAACTTATAAATATAATATAAAAGTTGTAAGTGCTAATTTGGGAATGTTGTAGCTTTTAAAATAATTACTGTCAGCTGTACTATAAAAATAATCAGTTAAGTGTTTGATAAATTTTATTTTCAAAAATATTGTGAGTTTTGAAAATAGTTATTGGTGTTTAGTCAATTTTATTGTTAAACTGTTGTAAGAAATTAAATGACTAATATACATAATGTAGGATGAAATTTACTTACATATAAAATATATATAATATTTTTAATTGTGTATTATAATAATTTAATTAAAAATAAAATTTACACTATTAATTTTAATTGTGTATTATAATAATTTAATTAAAAATAAAATTTAGACCATATTGCCACAAAGAACTTTTAATGTAATGTAAAATATAAAGAAGAAATAGGATGAACAAAGAGAATGCGTAAATTATAATAAAAAATTATTAAAATATTAATTTTATTTCTAATTAAAAAAGGTCTTATTAAAATTTTTAAGGACATGGATAATTTTTCTACTGATTGTAGATTCTCAAATGCTTTGCATTCCAAAGACGGACCAGCACAACTTTATTCATATCTTTAATCTTGTATATTCATGGGCAAATAGTCTTTGTTATCATATATGGGTCTTCCCAATTTAGACCTAGCACTCTAGCATGCTGCTCTCTAGTGCTCTGAAATACTCTTTGAAAGATCAAGTCTCATACTCAGAATAATGGACCATTACTGCAGAGTCTATACTAGGCATGTCTTTATAGGACTATGCAAATACGTTTGAGTTATCTTTGAGAAAATCTTCTATTTGCACCAGCATTCTTGGAGTCAGTGACTGGCCTACTTGGATAGTCTTATTCCGGTCTCCTTCTTGTAGGTGGACAATGTCTAACTCTTCAACTGATGAACCTTTCTACTCACTTCTTTCCTCTCTAAGATCGAGCATGACTTGTAGGTTTTCATGCTTGCCTATCTTGCCTTTCAAAGCTGTGGCATAACATCTCTTAGACTCCTCTTAATCAGCTCTTAAAACATCAACTCCAACTTCAATGGAAAACCTTATCATTATTAAATGGTAAATTAAAGTGACTGCTTGAAATGTGTTTAAAGTTGGTCTACCTATGATGACATTATATACTAAGGGATGCTCCACCACTAAGAAATTCACTATCTTGGTAAGTTGGTGAGGTGGCTCTCTAATGGTTACTGGCAATTCAATGATGCCTAATAGGATTAAGCATTCTTCACCAAAACCAATTAAGGGTGAGCGTACTAACTTTAATCTTTCTCTTTTGATCTTCATTTTATCGAACACTACTGTATACAGGATATGTACGAAACTTCCATTATCTATTAGAACTCTGTAAACCCTTTTGTTTGCCAAGATTATTAAGATGACCAGGGCATCATCTTGTGGCTGATGTATGCCTCTGGCTTTTTTATCTGTAAATGTGATGATATTATGCCTAATTTTAGCTTTTTTTAGGTATACTTTCAAATCCACTAAAAATATTTCAGACGCATTCTTAGCTTCTTTGTCATGGGATTTTCGAGCCCTATTAGAATCTTCTCCGCCTGTAGGCCTACTAAATATGATTTTTATAGGTATGCCTCTTATAATATCTTGGTTCTCAACTCGTGCCACTGTAGATTTTGTTATTTTTTGTATAGCATGGGGTTGGCTCTTGTCAAGTGTTCCTCTGTTGTCTTTTCTTATAAACTCTCTGAAATATCCTCTTTGAATCAAAGACTCTATTTCTTCTTTGAGGTCAAAATAATCCTTTGTGTTATAACCATGATCTTGATGGTATCTACAATATTTGTTTATGTCCCTTAAATTTAGGGTTTCTTAATGTTTTTATGTTTTCACAATAACTCAGAATTTCTAATCTGCAGTAGCAGCTGCTCCTTTAGTACATTGAATGGTGTATAATCAGGGAACATACTTTGGGAAATGTTTAGACCCTTGTTATTCTCTGACCTATTCATTTTTTCTCAATTTTCAACTAGCTCCTCTTTCTTTTTTCTCTTTTCCCTAGACCTTTGTGAATCTAGGTCAACGATCGTCTTTGCATTAACTAATTCATTTGTATTAGAATATTTTTGTGCTTTTTCTAATAGCTCTGTGAAAGTTCTTGGAGCATTTTTTACAAGTGAATAATGGAACTTTCTTAGTTTCAATCTTACTATAATGGCAGTCAAGGCCATTACATCACTATAATTCTCAACCCTTATCGCTTCTCTATTAAAGCGAGCAATATAATCTATTAGTGACTCTTCATTCCCTTGTTTTATTGACAAAAGATGAATAAGGGGAATTTGATGGTCTCTAGCTCTAATAAATTGACTAACAAACATCTGACTCAATTGAGCGAATGATGATATTCATCATGGTTTCAGCTTTCTATACCACCTTCACGTTGCTCTAGTAAGCATCAGGGAGATTGCTCTACACATGGTTGCTCCAGATACTCCTTGCAACTCCATTCAAGATCCATGAGTTTCTAGATGCTCTGCTGGATCTCCTTTTCCTCCGTACAATTTTATCTAAAGCATCTTAAATTTTAGAGAGAATGGTGCATCTAAAATATCTTTTGTGAAAAGAGGCTCTACTTTTTTTCATAATTGGCCCGACGGCAGGAACTTTCTTAATGTCATATATTCTTTTCTTAAGTTTTATTAATTATGCTTCAAGGCCTACTAAGTTAGCAATGGATTCAGCTTCTTCATGCTTCATGGATTAGTGTTTCTCATTCATTTTCTCGCGTAGATCTTACTCTTTTAGAATTCAATACATCCTGAAGATCGTTGTTCTCATGATTTGCATGGCTTACATGGCTTTTGACTTCTGAGGAGCCAGCTTGAGACCTTTCTTCTTAATGTCTATGATGTCGATTTTAGTGCTAATATTGTTACTGCTCTTCAACATGTAGGGAAAGCATATGGTTTCTCTAGTCCTTTATGTATTGGAGCACCAAGTTTATGTTTTGCGTTAAGTCAACTACTTGTTGGGCAAGCGATAGAAGGCCAATATTGCTACATTGTCTCTTTGGGGGGCTTTGGACCCACGGCAACCCATGATTGCACTAGCTTCTTTAGCTAATGACTTGGTAATGCCTAACTTCAGTTGCAACTAATAATATCTTCCCCACAGATGGTGCCCATCAGTTGGCACTATTTTTCGTTGGTCAACTTAGAGAATTAAATAGGGAAAAAATATAATAAATGGAACACAGAGAATTTATGTAGTTCAAAACTTGACCTACAACCACGGGAGTCAAAGGAGCAATTTTTTTACTATTTAATAGAGAATTACAATTGCGAGAATTTCTTTATATCTTTTTAGCCTCTAATTTTGCTTCTAAATAAAATTATACTCGAAATTTACTTCTCCAAATGAATTTTGGAAAGCTTTTAGACTATTTTTCCTAAATTTTTTATGGTGCTTTACTTGCTCTCCACACTCCTTTTTTTTTTCTGGGCCATGTTTGTTAGGCCATACCTTTTTCTATTATTATTTGAATTTTACTTTTGGTTCGTGTTTCTTGGTTCTTAGTTTCTAATTCTTGCAACTTTATGCATTTATTTCCATGACTCTAAGACATGGTTTCAAACCAAGCTTTTAAATTATGCTTCCTTGGTCAAGCTTCTAACTCTTAGTCTCAAACTTTTCTTTTCTTCACATGGGCATGTGGACTTGCATTTCATGAGCCAACCATGCATGCTTCGTTATTCTCCACGTACTCTTGCATTTTACAAAACCAAGCTATGCATGCTTCCTTATTCTCCATGTACTCTTGGCACTCCGCAAAACCAAACCATGCATGCTTTCTTATTTTCACGTGCTTTCTTTTTTTCTCCCAACACCATTAATACATCTACTTTCATTTCATAAATACATTTACTTTACTATTAACACCCCATCCTCACAACTTTTTCATATAAATCATCATGCATACCCCCGCCAAATCAAAGCCTCCCTCCCACTCTTACTATTCTCAAATCTCACCTCAATTCTAAGTTTCTAAATAACAATGTATTTGTCGTATAGTTGTTAATTTCACTGTGTTTTATTTGTAAAATTTAACGTTTTAATAGTCAGATTAACAAGGATAATAAACTAACCATACAATAATTCTATTTGCAATTAGGAAAAAAAAATAAATCTACATAAAATTATCTTATTGATACACTGAAATTTACTTTTTACAAGAACATAAAAAGAAACTTACATATGATATAAAATCAAAGTATATATATGTGCGTGCAAGTGTGTGCGTGCATATATATCAGTATTGTAAAGTTAAGAAAATATTAATAAAATAAAAATCTTGGTTCAGATTTTTTTATCGAGATTGTAAGAGAGATGCCATACGTTATTTTGTTGGTTGGATTCTGAGAGTTCAAAACTCCTGCTCTTAACAAAATAGAAAAAATACTTTTATTCGCTTCATAGTATTTTTATGTGGATTTCAGTGAGGACAAAACTGTAAATATGGTGAAGGGGTTTAATGAGGATTTTTGAGGAGGTCCATTCAAGAAAACAAGACAGAGAGCAGGTATCTGTAATTAGCCTTCAAACACAGGCCATCACCTACAGTCAGACTAAGCCCAATGATCATCTATTCAATTTTGCCACATAGAAGGTAGCTTGAAGGAATAGAAAGGGGGGGGGGGGGGGTGGGCTACAGACTTGATCTCCAGACCCAAAAAATGGAGGAAAATTGAATTGGTTCTACACAAGAAATACGACGATTACAATTTGCTTCTATCATTCTTTTCCCCCTGAGAATAGACCAATATGTTGTATTGACTTGATATTTGGCCAAATGAATTTTTAAATTCAGGGTATCCCATCATAGTGTACCTTTAACTTGTTCATATAATGCCCATAACAGGATGCCAACGACTGTATCTCTAACCAAGCTCTTTAGGAGACTAGCAATCCAGCCATTAGAGCCATCGCCAGATGATCTTTTGCCTGCAAGGTCCCTGAATCTCAAGTTTCCCTGATCTGATACTAATGCATATATTACGCCGTTCATATGGCCCTTTCCAATCACGCCCACCACTTTCTTTGAGTTGTTCACTGCCTTGCTCCGTTTTAGAGACCATGCAAGATACTGAATAATAAAGCAAAATATGTCAAATCATTAAAGGGCCAAATGTGGGTCTTTGTAGTTCATTTAAAAAAAAAAATACATGTAATTTTCCTACAAAATCATTATTCATGTGAAAAAATAAATCCAAGAATGACTTAAATTATAGCAAACCAAAGAACCAAAATCATTAAAAAATTTGTTCATCCATGTTAAAAGTCAAGAAAACTTCAGCCTGTTGATGTCTTTTCTTGCTCATTTGACAATTACCGTGTCTCGTTCATGTATAAGAGGCAGCAAGAGAGATGGATATGAAAAGCTTAGCCTCTCGTAAAGCTGAAAAGTACTATCATCAGGACTTGGTTCCTGCATATCAGATATACGAGATCTTTAAACGAACCGCTATTGCATGTAATCAAACCATTGCACAATAGTCATAACTTGAAAGAAATGTAAATCTCAAATAAATAGGATTCGAATACTAATTTCTAAAATAAATCTCAAATAACTAGGATTCAAATATAATTTCTAATTCAAGATCCAGGGGCTCATCACTGCTTATCATTGATGCTTCCTGTATCTACACGGATTGCAGTGTAGGTACTTCCAACAATCCTTTTCTTCCACTTTCAAGGTCCATCATTCTATAAGGTGGTACTAGAAATTGCAGCTAACATTCAACTCACTGAATTCTACCAAGACAGAAGAAATAATTTTGACACACGTCGCAAATTGAACAATTGTGGTTGTGTGGGCACAAAGAAATGCAGGACACATTTGAGTAAGAGAACAACCTTGAGATTGTCTAAAGACATGTCCGAAGGTGATGTTATTCCCCGAATAACATTGATCAGTAAATTAAGTTTCTCATTCCACTTTAGAGAATTCCATGCCCTTTCAAGCTGAAAGGTCAGAATAAACAGAATAAAGTACATTAGTTTCTTGTAATTTAACAGATTAACTATGAGCAAACAATGCGGCTTCAGAAAAGAAAAATACTGAATAGAGCAATTACAGCCGTATTTTTCAAAAAGAACCTATATGTCCAACCACTATATGGAGAGCCAAATGCATAATTTAAGCGGTGCATACAGTTATTTCAATTGGTCGATCCCCTAAGACAATTTGAGCACCAACTTCTTCTGCTACTTTTCGAGCAGCACGGAACTGCAAATCATGCAACAATTTCATGAATTGAAGACACAAAATTCAAGTTTCTGGCATTGAACCGTAGCAAGTATATTCTTTCCAGTGTCCGTTACCTCGTCCCCGAAAGGCCGGTTGACGTCAGAAGAAATTTTAGACGAGAAGAGGGCCAAAAGTAGGCGTAATGCTAGAGCTGTCTGGCCCCCTGCCATTCACACGAAACATTCTGTAACTTGCCTCCATATTCATCTTCATACAACATGTGTTTGGTAAACAAATTCGAAAAGGAAATTAGTCCTCACCCAAGTCTATGCTACGACCAACAGCACCAAAAAATCCAGTGCCACTCAAGGCAAACATATTTGACCTTAACTGTTGATCATCCTCGCCCCCATCAGAAGTGTACATAATCCCAGCTCTGAAAATGATCTGTCCAGTAATTGAAGTTAAATTGTGGAATGAAGACAAACATACACAACTTTGACCTAATTACTAATTGACTAAGAATGAAAATTAACAAAACAAAAACGGAAAGCAAACTTGCCTGCTTCTGCAAAGCTCCACAACAACATTACCAGGCTTGATAGCCCGCACAACACGCTCCACGTCAGCAGCTGAATCTTGGGAAAGATGACTGGTCCCAATCAGCCAGATGTTCTCAGGTTCGACAAACTCCGACCTCCAGGCCGGCACCGGACCGAATTGGCGCTTTTGTATGAGAACCAAGGTGCCGTCATCAGCCAAGTTAAGCAACTCGGGACAAGTTTTGGCAATTGTGGCTTTGGAATCTGACAGAATCTCTATCCTGAAATCAAAGTCTGGCGGCGGAGGTTTGATTGAAACTTTGAATGGTTTTATGGGTTTTGTTGACACGAGATTTGGGTTCGCCAAGAAGATAGGGAAAGTTGCTTTTTGATAGGCCTCCATTGAAGACAAGCGAAGGAAATTCGACTCCCAAGTAGTGAGGCTTTTGAGAGACTCCCGTGTTTGGATAAGGTAACTAACTTTTAACGGCTATGGTCTATGGAGCGAAGAGACCGGTGAAGGAACAAATCTAATATTAGTTAATCATAAATATTCCTTTGTGTGTATTTTAACATGACGCCATGATAAATTCAAACATAGCAACAAAGTTTAATATCCCGTACTAGTAACCACATTAATAGTATGTGCAATTATTCAGAATTCCACAAGCTTTCGGATTGTACAATAAGAAATTAAAAAAAAAATTAGGGTTATTTTTGTTAATACATCACATATGACACTTTTAGTATTATATTAAGTAATTTCTGGAGAAATATTTCATTTGAATCAGCAAATACACACACACACACACACGAGAGAGAGAGAGAGAGAGAGCAGAAAATGGATATTGTCCAGTGTGGGACAAAATTTCGCGAAAAAATAATCGACTCAGCAAAAAAGTAAGAAGACGGTTGCTGGTATTGATATTGTAAACCGATGGCATAACGAATTAAAATTTGAATGGGCATCCACGCATGCATTTAAGTGCAGTCCATTGAGTTAGAAGCAGCAGCTCAGCAGCTGCAATCAGTCGACAGATTTTGACCTTGAAGCCTCGCTGACAGCCCTGTCAGCATGACAACTCAGCCATCCTTGACCAAAAAAACATGCTCCATATGGAGCGTGTGACATTGAAATGTTGTGCTAGCAAAACGGTCTTGCAGGAGGAAGCTTAACAAGTGAGCGTGGAAATGATGCGCTTCTAGAAGGAGTGATATGATTGGATGATGATGACTTGTGTTTGCGAATCAAACTTTTATTAAATTTTTAGCGTGATTTCAATAATGACCCATGCCAACAGATCTTTGAAAGTCTTGAAAAATTTAGAAAAGAAAACACGTAGGAGAGCATTTGGATCCCAATTGGAGTTTGAAATACCCGGCCCCGTGATTAAGATATTATGGAAATTCATCGTCTTTTACATATTTAGAAAAAAAAAAAAAAGATTTAGTCCACCTCAAAAATGGCAACTTTGGAGAATTGGAGAGTCACAAGGGAAAAATGAGAAAGGCGCGTTTTGAGTTGAGGTGGGGTGGGTTGGGGTGCATTTAAAGACTAAAATTTAATCAGACGTGGCCTTGTGGGGTTCATGGGAGTAGCTATCAGGGGGTCAAAAAAAATCGTGTTTGTACCCACACTCGGCCCACTCGTCGTTGTGGATGGAGAAAGCCCACCACACGGCTCGCTGGCGCCACCGTATCCAAAACTATCAAGCATCATACAATTATTTGTTTATTTATTTATTTTAAGTTAAATCGGAGAATTATTGACCGGTGATATGATGTGTGGGGGACGAACGCACAGGGCTCTCTGTACGCTTGATTTGACAATTTTAGTGATGACGATTTGACGAAATTATCGCATATGTCACGTGAAAGCCTTTACGGGGCTCTCCGCTGTTGTTTTCTATTAACGACTTGTTCTGTACCAAGGTCAGTCTTCTTACTTGTAAATTCCCCGGAGAATACCAACACACACACACACAATCTAAATTCCCAAACGCGAACTTCAAAATGAAGCAATAAATCGATGAAAGTGATTCGCATAACTTTGTGTATAAATGGAAGAGACCTCACTCTCTATGTTGAAAAGTAAGTCCAGTTCGTGTGGGTTTTATGTGTCTTTCAATTTGTTCATGTGGATTGGTGGATTTGTAAGTGAAACTAAAGATTAAAATGAAAAGGTTAAAACCCCAAGCGAAAGTGGGGTTAAGTACCTGCCCAGAGGTGCCGCCAAATGCGGTCCAAAATATCTCCTTAGTTTGCTCAAGACTGTCCGTTCTGGGGACAATAAACTGCTTGTTGAATGTCTTTAAATTAAGATATGGGCCAATATGTTTTTTGTATGACACAGAACCAAGATTAAATGAGAGTTAGTTTTTTTTTTTTTTTTACCCTCAAAAACCATAGTTTAATTTTAATTTATTAGATTCATTTAATTTGCAGATTTAAAGTTTAAAACTAAACGTAATTTAAAGTAAAATATTTTAAATAGAGGGAATTTTACTCATTAAATAATCTATCATTAATTGTGATTTTTTTTTAATTCAGTTATTTTGTAGTCAGCTGCAACGTACGTCAGATTCAATTATAATATTAAAGAGATTCACCCAACACTATAATTAAATACGTTATAGCTAACTACAACATAATCATTGTCTTTTTTTTTTCCTGTTTTAATTAAGATGCCCAATATATTTTAAATATTTCATAATCGAATAAAGTTACCAATCATTCATTGCAAAACTTTATTATTATAGCCGCCTCACTCACTATCTACATTTTGGACAAATACTTTATTATTATAGCCGCCTCACACACTATCTACATTTTGGACAAATACAAATTAACGTTTTTTTTTTTTCCAATAATGTCATGTTTATTCAGTTGCAAACGAATTTATGCATCCTGACTAATGTAACACCACTAATTTGATAGGTTCAAGTGCTACTTAGTTTTTAAATCTTATTATTTCTTATCCAAATAATAAAACTCTATCAATGCTATATTAATTGAGATATAAACTAATTAAATATCACAACTAACTAAACATAATATTACTCATTATATATATATATATAAATT
Organism: Aegle marmelos; assembly: GCA_030449875.1. NCBI lineage: Eukaryota > Viridiplantae > Streptophyta > Magnoliopsida > Sapindales > Rutaceae > Aegle > Aegle marmelos. The sequence continues at coordinate 6,174,737 of JASUUL010000022.1, read as the reverse complement.
GAGACAATTTTTAGATAAATAAAGCTAATAGAACTAATAGACTTCATCCTGTACAGGAGTAGGGTTATCTCGTGTGCATTTGTCAAACATTGACTGAATTATTCAACTACCTAATTGTGGTTTGATAAATTTCAGTTAGTAGTTCAAATCAAATGTGCATGATTGCATTCAATGAATATAACTACTCTAATTTTTTTTTTTTTGCCTTTTTCCAAATTATAAAGCATTAATACTACAACAGAATCCAGAGAAATACGTTACTATTTTCATCTCACCTCAATCACGATAGATTAAAACATAATAAAAAATACTAGCACCTGTAAAGATAAAAGAATCAATGACTATAACTAATAAGGAAGATTGTCAATTTTCACCCATATTAAAATTAATATACACCACTTATTTTTTATGATTTTCATAATAGTCAATAACTCTTAACATATAATTTTACAGTAGCATCATTATTTTTAGATATACTTTTATACATATTTATCATAAATTAAATAAATTATATTAATAAAAATTAAAATAAAAAGTTTAAGTTTTAAAAATAAGAAAATATATTTTTTTGGGGTGAATGAAAAATTAATAACATGCTTTTTTAATTTTTAAATATTTTTATAATAAATATATATTTTATATTTCTAAATTAAATTATAAAATGAATGACACATTAACTACTTTTTTCTTATAAATTTTTGGTGTTGAGTGAGTTATTGACTATCATAAAATTATAGAAGAGTAAATGATATATATTAATTTAAGCGAGAGAAAAACTAACAATCTCCCTAACCTATATCCATTTAGATTCCAAGTGATCAATTTAATTAATAAAAATTAATTAAAATTACAATCTACGAATAAAAATTAATAAACCCAAATCAACATAAGTGGTAAGCATGACCTAGATATCATGATCACCATCATCAATAATAAATCAGCAAAATCAAACGTGCTTTAATATCTTCGAATATTCAAGACAGCAAAGTCGATCCACCGATGGATTAATCGGCAAACCAGACAGGTTACAGCTAATCACTTGAACTTTCGCCCGCCCGCCCCGCGAGCAGTACGTGTTCCCACTGTAACCTCAGTTTGCAGTCGCATCAACCCAAATCCAAAAGGAAATTAATAGAGACGTCCCTAAATTTTTAATCAATTTACAAAAGTTGTCTAGCTCAAACTTTTCTTTATTTTGTTTTCTAAGCAGTTCGTTTTGAACAAGAATACTTCCAAAAACGAAGATGGTAAAATAACTGCAGGGTCGAAAACCATTGGGGCTGCATAATCTTTTCTTATTTGATTTTTTAAGAAAACCAAACTGTTAGTCTGTAACTAAATTAACTAGTTTCCCTCAGTAATTGTATTTTATTTTACAATAATAATATGCTTATTTAATTGAAAATTTAAGATACTTAGTTTGTATCTCAACTGATGCGGTAATTGATATATTACTATTTAATGGACTCAAGAGATAATTAATTATTAGGTATGATCACTTTTCATTGAAATAATAAAATTTTATCAGTAATACATTAGAGGGAATATTATAAATTAAGTATGTTAATGGAGAAAGCATAGCATCATCTGTGTTTTATTTTATTTTCTAAATCTGATCAATAAATTTCTTATTGTAACATGAGGTCGTCACTTTATGATGTTGTTTTTGAACTTACAACATCAATAGTGGTATAAATATTTATCATTAGATTTAATCAATAATTTATTAAAATAAAAATTAGTTTGGATAATATTTTAATTTAAATTATTAAAAATATAGATTCACTAATTAAAAAAATATGTTAAATGTGGCTTTTAAAGATTAAATGATAAAAAAGAAACAAGTGCATTTTATTAATGCTTCGATATTTCTTTTTTATTAATACAACTCAACTAGATTAGTAAATATTACAATAATTAATTCAAATCAATCTTCGCCAATGAGCAATTTTTCTCCCAAAAAAGAAGAATAAAACCAAAAATTCAAAACTATATTGTCCCAGCTATGAATGAGAAAACGAGTTTAAATTAACATGTGTCTTTAAAGATTGAATAATCAATATTTGCTATTTACACATCTAAATTAATTTATATATTCATATTTTTTATTTTTAATTTTATTGGCAACTTAAAAAATATTACGAAATTATAAAAAGAAAATTATATCCATGAACTTGAATATTATCTGTTAATTATTAAGTAATTAGTTATTTATTCACTAAATTAAATCAGTAAAGAAAATTAAAGTATTTGCATCCATGGGTCTATAATGACTCTATTATCGGTACTGTAAAAATTCATATAGTATCATAGGAAATCCCTGTAATAAATATATATAAATTATAAATAACCTTAAATCTTGGCCAATTTTGTAAATTTTTTAAAAGAAAAGAAAGACAAAAACAGAAAAAAAAGACCACAGCCGCTTTAGCTGGGTAGGGGTCCGCGAATTCCCCACGCTTTCGCCCCCATCATTTACTTCTCCTTAAAACCCCAACAATATTTTTCAATTGAATTTGTATTTTCTCATTTTACGATCATCAAAACTTTTTATACAAATGAATCAGACACATGATTTTAAGTTACAGCTATCACAGTACATGTGATAGTCATATATATGGCTGATCCTCATCAAAAAGACCAGCAGCCTCCAGTTACACAGCCACCAAAACTTTCAAAACCTAGCATCCAAGTTCCGGAACTCGAACCAGCACCAGCACCAGCAGCTTCTTCTTCTTCTTCCTCTTCTTCTTTATCATCACCATCAAAAGGGAGGCACCCGAGTTATCGAGGGATCCGAAGCAGAAGCGGCAAATGGGTGTCCGAAATACGGGAGCCACGTAAAACGACGCGCATTTGGCTCGGCACCTATCCCACGCCAGAAATGGCAGCCGCGGCTTATGACGTGGCGGCGCTGGCTTTGAAAGGCCCCGAAACTCCATTGAACTTTCCTAATATGATTATTTCGTACCCAATACCGGGTTCGACGTCGGCGAGCGACATACGTGCGGCTGCGGCACAGGCTGCTGCTGCGAGGGGTTCTGGGTCTGAACCGGGTCCGGTTCGGACAGAGAGTGAGGACACGTCAAGTAGTACTTGCATGGGGCAAGAGTTCGTTGATGAAGATGAGCTATTGAATATGCCAAATTTGCTAGTGGATATGGCAGAGGGAATGCTTGTGAGTCCGCCGAGGATCAATACGCCCTCGTCTGATGATTCAGCAGGGAATTCTGACGGAGAAGGTTTATGGAGCTATACTTAATAATTAATTAATTGATTATTAAGTAATGAAACTTGTGTAGTGTGTGGCTATTTATATAGCTTGATTCTAATTTGCTGCTGCTATATATGTTTGGTCGATCTCTGATCGTAATTCTTGTATATTTGGAAACTTAATGTACCGGCTGCATGGTACAAGTACTTTCTTATCTTTGTTTTGTTGGTAAAGATAAAGAAAGGGGGGTTGTCTTTAATTACTTTCAGTAATAGAGTAATTGCAATATTTTGAGAGTGTTAATTGCCTGGGCTCCTTCTATTTTCTTCCCCCCCGCCCCCGATTTTTCTCTCTGATTTGGCCATTTGGTAGTTGGTAGAAGGCAATGGGATTGAATTGAGAAAGAGAGGTATACTGATCTACATGATGAGCTTAATTTGTGGACCATCTAGCTTTATGTACGGAGAAGGGAAATTGATTTACAAAATTGGTTAGGATATATATGCATATATAGTATGGAGTTCGAATATATATTTATGATTATTGCTTTAATATCTGAGTTGCTGCCTGCAAGTGCAAAGTGCAAAACAATTATAAGACTGATCAATGCTAGCTATAGCTGTTTCTAACAATCGTTTATATTTCTTACATCCAGATGCCCTCCTCTTTAATCTTTAATGCCAATTCACAATATATTTTGCGTTAGTTAATTGAACAAAAAATAATAAAGATAATAATACATCATATGATATATACAATAGATTTATATTTTGAAAGAAACTGAGTATCCATATTAGAGAATGAATATATATATATATATATAATATTTCAATAGAGGATCCTGTGTTTTTAATTAAAGGAATTAAGGACCTCTTAAAAGATAAGAAAAATATATACGCTAATATACTAAAGAAAATACACTACATTAGAGTGTTTGTTTAATTTTTAAGTCTTTTAATTTATCCATTACTTTAATATCTTGAAGGATCCTTAATTAGAGAATGAGTCTATATATATAATTCCTATCTAGTAAGTGTTTCCACACTTGAGAAGATATTGTTTCTCAATTCTGATTGAAATGAGCAATTGATGATCATTGTGAGTAAATTAAGTTATATACGTTTGAGTGATTACCTAGAAGAACTTAGAATGTGGTAATGGTCCACTAACTGTACTTTAAGGCGTATGAATTAGTAGTATGCGCAATTCTTTTAGAACATTAATTACTATACCAAAGCTTAATCTCTTTGGAGATAACTTTTGTCTTGAATCTGATAACATTTATACACATACATCTCAGGAATTAATGTCCAATCGATTGTTGATGTCCGTACTTCGTCAGATTTTGTCTATTTGAATCTGCTCAAATGTGTCTTATGCCACATTGAATCTACCCACAAGTGAGAGGGCTGGAGGATAGCAGACATCAGAAGAACCAGTGTTCAACGATTCAGGTCTTGCTGACCAACTTGTCTGAGAAGACCGTCAATTAATGATATTTGAATACTACATAAGTCAGAGAGCTCGCTGTTGTTTTTGCTGTTAACTTAGCGTCTACGCAATCTCAGTGAATGGAAAATGTGAAATATCTTAAAAAGGGCGAATTATCTACTCGTGTACATTAACGTAATAAATGTCAGAAACCGCAGCAGGTATGTACAGTTGGTCTGCGTCAAAATATGAAATAGCCTTTGATTTCAAGACCGAAATTCAAAAAAAAGTGTCACGCTCAGAAGCGTGGGCCTGCTTGATTTCAAGTTCATTGGTCCTCTCCTCTAATGCCCTAGCTAGCTTGTACTGTACTACCTCACTAGGAACTCATTACTTCTTCTTTGACATAATTAGTTGCAGCTACAGAGTTCATTTGGCCCAACCATTTGCATTATTGATTCCCCAGGCCTGAATGATCATCTCAAGAATCGCACTGATTCTTTTTATGTTGTTTCTCATAAACAACGATGTTCGTTTTCATCATACAATTGTAGCTTTACTTTATCGTAATTGGTTGGAATGTGCGGGTGTAAAATTTAGTGTAAGGGGTGTTTTGAACCGGGATTAATCAAGATTCTTTCATTACTTTATATTTCAACATTCTTTGAACTCATACACAGGATGTTGGGTTGTGCAACTAGTAAAAGTTATTAATTACGTTCACATCAAGCAGGAGCAAAAAACTCTTTTGTTTATATTCTTAAAAAATAAATTAATAATGTTCTCAAATTTTTACAAAACCTCTTGTATACGAACAAAGGAAATTACGCTTTCTAAAAGGATGTGTAGCCAATTTGCTTGTGCTATTCAGAAAGACTTTCTAAGGTCGGGAAGTTAATATTGGTCATTAAACCTTAAACATGATTATGCGGCTTCAATGTGAAGGCTTTTTGCTCATTGCAAAGCACGAGAATGATGAGCAAGCGGAGAAAGATTGATCGAATGATGAAGATCCCTTTGGGAAAACGTAATGTTAACAATTTATCTCCAAAAGTGGCCAGGACAGACAGAATCTTTAAAGACTATGATTAAAGAAAAATTTGTGGTCCACGGAGATTAGTTTTTTTTTAATTTTCTAATTAGAAAATTATCTTCTAGCATATGGAGTACACTTGGGTGAGATTGGGCCGCTATCATATCCTTAAAAGATTCAGCGTTCATCTTATTAGTCGACATGATTTGGTAAGTTCAATTCACCTTGGTGAACACTGTTCGAATAGCGGCAACCAAAAAGGGAATCAAATATTGAAGGGGAAAGCAAATCTAGGTGACGCGATTTTGCTGCGTTCTTGTTTTAGAAATGTCGATCCTTAGTCACTGCTTTAGGGATTTGGAGCTTTCTATTAGGTCGTTATCATTAACCTACTAATCTTTGACCTAATATTAAACAAACGCGTCTATAGAATGTTTTGAAAAGAGTCGCACCTTGTAATAATCATCTTTTTGAAAGACTAAGTGTACCCTTTAGCTACAAATTTTTTAATAATATTCTTAATCATAGCCCTGGAAGAACCCAGATTAGTATTTTTGTGGAATATTCAGGGCTTAAGACGTCTATTATTTTCTTAAATTGGACCAGGGCATAATAGTCCCTCTAAAGTTAGTTCTTAACAACATCAATTATTTATAAAATTGTGGTTAATTGATATTTTTCAACGACTTATAGTTACGTGGCACTTTCTGAAAACATGTGTAATTGCTTAATGTATCTTATTTCAATAGTTAATTGTTGTGTGTAGTGAGTCCTTAGTACAAAATTTTATATTTTAATTTCAAATGTTCATTTAGGGCAGATTTAAGATCTTTAATCAGGTCAAGATAAAATAGAAATTTATAATATATGCTTGCATAGGAGACAGGAATGTTGGCACATAGAAAAGAGAGTGGGGCCCGAAAAAAAAAACATGTACATCGAGTAATCGAACATCGAGAACTCAACTCTGAACAAAATACGTATATTTAATGAAATGACAAATTACGATTTTAATGTTAAATTATAAAGGTCCCAATGCAAGAGCAACTTAACTGCAAAATGATATTTCAGTTATTTTACTAGATAATTAGATTTATAACTAGGAACACACTTAAGAGAAAAGTCATAACTAGATCCTTAAATATCTAAAATAATCATAGAACTTATGGGTTTTAAAGGACGTTTTGTATTTATCAAGTGTGCTAACCCAAAATTCTACAAAAATTATTATTATTATTATTATTATTATTATTGGAGGGGGTCTTTTTAACAGTTTTGGTGTAACAATTATTTATCTCAATTTTATTTATTTAATGAGCGAAAAGTATGACCAGATAATAATTCTTGTGTGGATAAAACGTACAGTCGTTTGGATGATCCTAGCAAGTAAGGGGGCACTTTCCTTGAACAATAAATTCATAAAAAGGTTACAATAAGTTCGAATCACTTTCAATTAAAATCAAGGCGCTGCCACCCGGTCACTCAAGACGCTTACAGCTCAGCCAAATCCAAACGCTCTAGTCCTCTTCGTCATTTTCAACCGAATATTGACCCTAAACACGTGATGGACACTGGCTCACTGACCTGACCACCATGGATCTCCATGGAAGCCGAAACTGCGGCAGGACCATCAATAATGCATAAATTATTTAAAATTCAAGGATTGAGTATTGGTCTCAGTCAAAAGCAGTCACGTGATCAATTAATCTCTCAGGTGGTCACCGCCGAGGCCATATTGCCCATAGATTGGCCCACTTGTCATAATCTGTTTGGTTCCCAAGAAAAAGTTAAGAAGACGTAAATACCCCTAAAATTTTCTTTTTGTGTATAGATCAATTTATCTTTTAACGGCTTATAAATAGAGACGTCTACTGATTTTCAACCTTTTTTTCGTTTATTTCAAAATTCGAAATACCGTCAAATTCAAATAGATAAGATCCATTTTGATAAATGAGCAGCAGAGGAGTCACACGCGCAATGTTAACTGTCGCGATAGTGCCTAAGAAAGAGATAAGGATGCGTGTTATTTGTGCAGTACTAAAACGTTGGGGACGTTTGTGTGTGTGTGTGTGTTTTTTTTCCCAAAAAAAAAAGATAAATAAAAAGAAAAAAAGAAGAAGTCCTAACTTTCACTCTCCAAACGCGGTTTTAGTTGAGATTCGATTTTCACATTGTCAGTTGTAATAGCTTTTGTCCGTACTCTGAAGATGTTGGCGCTCTCACTTTCCTCACCAACTTCCTTCTTCTGTTTTTTCCACCTTACAACTGTCCATTCACTGAAGTGTTACACACACCGAATGCCAGAAGAGAAAAAAATAATAAAAAATAAAATAAATAACCGGGCGGTCGAAATGCCACGTTTCCACGCGAAACCGCGGGAAAAACTACAGCCTGTTTTGCGTACAAGGCGAGGCGGTTGGGGTTGGCGGGCGGGGGACCTAACTGTCTACCCGTGTGTTGGACAACGTGTGACGTCAGTTCGAAAAGGCTTCTCGTTGTCTTCTTTTGCCACGTCAGTCTCCAACCCCGTCTGTTATCCATACCCCCGAGAGCTTCCAGGTACTTTCTACTTCTGGAACAATCAAATCCTTCCCCATCCACCGAATTTATATGGGTTATTTTTAAATACATGAGATTTGATATAATTACAATTAGATGATAAGATTGAATATATTTTTATTTATTTTATTTATTGTTAATATACGCACACATATATTATTAGTATTTGAGGGTAAAAATATAAAAAAATACATTGAATTTTTTTTTAAAAAATAAGTAATAATAAAAAATATTTTAAAATTCATTAAATAATTGTGTTATCCTATTACAATAAATACTCATTGTGTAAAAGCATGAATTTTCTTTTTTTTTTCCAATACAAATAATGTCATAGAATTGCCTTGCTCTCATATAAAAAAATCAAGTTATTTTCACTCTACTGTCTTACTCTTAGTTATTAGAACAAAACTAAAGAATCACAAAGAGCATATATAACTCATGAAGAAGATAAGCATGAGTGGTCGGACAAGACCACTGATCAGTGACAATCCACAGCAACCGAGATTTACCATTAGTATTGGAGTTTGTAAGAGATTAGATATTGTTCACCTTTGATTTTCTTATTTTTAGAGATTTCATAAGTGGTTATTAGTTGTATTTGATTTATCTTGTTCATGGTTAGTGATGGAAAATTTGATTACAAAGAGAATGAGTTTGTGATATGTATCATTATGCAGGCATGAGTTGAAAAAAATTATTACTAGTTGTTTTTATTTGTGATATTTATCATTATCATAAAATGGAAGTAGTCTTAGTTTTAATTTTTATTGTTTGGCCAAATTTTACCAAAGTTGATCTATTTATGAGTTTGCAATGATTTATTTGCCTGTCGCTCAAATACACTGTAAAAGGGCATGAGTTAAGGGAAAAAAAGGTGTTCTTGTACGATTGTCGCATGAATACTGTTTCTGCATCTTTGGGCAACAAGATTTGTCACTCGTGTGACAAGCTTAGGTCAGACGAACACAGTTTCTGTATTTTTGTGCAACAATTACTTGTCTTCGGTGTGACATGTGTGTTGAGTTAGAAAGTGTATATTTATAAAGGAGAAAATCGTCATTTTACACTTTAAATCTCACTAACATTGCTACTTTTATTTATTTAAGTATTTTTTTATTTAATTATATGTGTTTTATTATAATTATGTATTTTATGTATTTTAGCAACATTGCGATCGTTTCACAATAAACGAGTGATCAGACAGCAAAACGGACGTCATATTTAGACTCAGGACGGTCAAAAACCTTAAGATGAACATTAAAAGAAAAAGTCATTGTTCACATATACGGCACTGTTCATACGCGCATCACATTAAGATCGCTTTTTACTGATCTTTCCCATTATCGCTTTCATTCGATAAATATACGGACCGATGATGTGGCAACTACCTATGACGTGGCAGTATCTGATTGGACGAATTATGTAGTATTGACTGCTTATGTGCCATTGACCGATGACGTGGCATCGATCGATGATGTGTCACGATCTTATTGGACTAAACTTCTTATGTACTGTAGATCGATGACATGGCAGCATCTTAGTGGAGCAAAAATCGTGTGTACAGTACATGCACGTACATGAGATTATTTACTATTCAGAAGGTATTACTGTGCAAATGTTGACTGTTGATTGTTGACTATTGACTGTTGACTGATGACGTGGCGCAATCTTGAGCATCCGAACTATTTTTAATCCGATGGTCACGATTCACTCAATGTATCTATAAAAAGGGGGCTCTCCCCCCCTAATTTGATACCCCTGAATTCATTTTTAAACTTAGATTTCTGAAATTCCTTCTCCTTCTTGTAGTTTCTTTGTATTTTAATAAAATTTCTTTTTTTATCCTTAGTTAAAATATGAGTAGCTAATTTCTTTTTGAGCTTGGGTTGAAGGTGAAGTCTCAACATATTTCACGGGCTTAATTTGATAAATTTACTTTCTCTTCCCCTCTAATATTTGTGGTTGTTTTAACTTTTCGTCGACAAATAATTATAGTCTTGTCTAGATACAGCCCTGGTTAAACCTAAGACCCTAAAGATGCTGAGGTTATTATTATTTGACACGATAAGCCCTTGGCACTATACTTATTGGAGAGTGGTTCATGAGGTGTGGAATCCCCCCTTATGATTTAATTGGTATTAATATGGAATATTTAGCCCATGGAGCATGTTGATGCGGATCCGGATACCCAAGTGCTTTATTATAACAGTTTCATTCTTAATTATTCTCACCATTTTAATTCACAATTTAGGATAAAGTTACCATAATTTAATTGTCCCCATTAAAAGAAAATTAATTCAGCACATAATTAAAATCAACCTCCTCGTGGGATCGACACTCATCACTATTAATTTATTCTACAATAGATTCGTGCGCTTGCGAGTTCAATAAAATTTGCAACAACAATGTGTATGTCGCATGCACACAATTTTTTTTAGGTGATAATAAACACATAAATATAGGTAATTAAAACACATATACACATTATTATTTAATTTCATTATTAAAATGTATTGGTATTATCTTTATTTTTATTTTTTATTGTAACTATTGTTATTGTTTAGTAATGTCATTATTATTATTAATTATTATTTTACTTTCACTTATTAAAGCGTGCATGTTGTTATGCTACGCTTTCACGTATAATGTCTACAGATGACTTTTTTTTTTCTAAGAATTTGATTTTAATGAGATGCTTTTTGCAATTGGAGCTACTATTACATGGATATAGAAAGTGTTGTTGCTAGCAACATGAAATCTGTTCCATCAGTGATACTGGAGTAGTATAGCTTGAAGAAATTGTAGGAGAATATTAAAGATTTGTACTTTGATAAGCCAATTAGGCATACTGCTAAACTTAGTATAATGTCATGTTATCTTGGGAGATATCTATTGCTTCTATAAAAAGTAATAGTAACTTGAAAGACACATTTAACAAGGTATGAGATAAAAAGTATATTTAGGCAAATGTTCATCATCAAGACTGAGTTAAATGACTTATCTAAAGATATTAACAACTTAGCTTTGCCTAGAGACACATGTGATAGGGATGAAAGAGGACTGAACCATCTGTTGTTCCAATATAATCTGCGGTAAAAAAGTTTGTTATTCAATTAATTGTGATTTTCACAAACTATAAGCTTCGGAAATGCACATAATGACTCATTTAAAATTTTATTATTTATGTTGCTAGTTTGGTGATATACAACTTGATGGTTTGGTATTTACTCATTTATTTAAATAACTAAATATTACTACTTTGACGGTAATGGAATCTCTGCCAATAATTTATAGAATGGTTTAGTTTGTCGCTTTAATAATGAAATAATATTTTATTGGTTTTTAATTTCATGCAATAGAGACTGTTGCCTAAGAGACAGAACTCGTCGCTTAAATTTTAGAAAACAAGCTCTCTACAATTTGAGGAGACAGAAATCTATTGTTTGTCAGATAGGTGCTGTCGCTTAAAATTACAGTGACACAGTGCCTATCGCATGTGTGATTTTGAGCACGTCACCCAGGCGATGGGCCATGTCGCACAAGCATTCCTGGAGAATTTGAAAACTATATTTTAATGTCATCATTGCAATATTTTTGTGCCACATGAAAAGTTTATAACATAGGACTTCACATCAATGCACCATTAACATTTTAATCTACCTAAAACGATACTAATAAATCCTAACACATATTTTATTGGGCAGCTCATGTGCCATTCATTAACTCTTAAATTCAGTAAACCATTTTTAATATTTAGCAACAATCAATCTTAATGCTCACTTATAATCATGCATACACTCATCTATCATCAATCAACCTTAGGTAAACAATAAAGATGAGTTAATAACAATGTAAGACATGCCAAAATTTCTAAAAAGTTGCATGAAATATTGTACCCAAAATGATGGAAGTAGAACCACATGCCGCCAAAAATCACCTTCCTATCGAACACCTGTCCAATCCTCGTCACTTGTCATAAAAAAAACTCAAGACCTAGGCTGAATTTAGAGAGAATAGAAGGTATATGGTTGGCAGGCTATTTTCGTCTATAGAAATTATAAATAGGCATTTTCTATAAAAGTACTATTTCTTAATGTCAAAATTTGGGTTCAACAGTTAGTTTGGATATTCTAATCATTTTTTAGGTCAACTAACAATTAACTTGTATGTATACTAACGGTAGAGAAAATAAATGAAAATATATTCAATCTCACTATCTAACTGTAATTATATAAAACCTCAAGGTAGGTATTTAAAAATAACTCGAATTTTTACACACACACACACACCCCGATATCGAAAATTTTAACGGGTTATTGTTTTAAAATTTTTTTGTAGAAATTATCAACGTGCGCGTATTATTACATGATCTCACGATTAACAGCTAAACGGATAAAATAAAGTTGAGACTGAAGTTTGACTCTGACTCTGACAAGTACGGGTTCATTCCCTTAATAAAATAAAGTTAAATATCTCAGAAAAAAAGCATTAAAAAACACGTGTCAAACAAGGAAGCACTCACAACTTGTCAAAAAAACAGCTCGAAGGAAGCTCAGGTCCCACTTTCGAACATCGTAGTATGTAAAATCCGTGGATTCATCTCCAGCTGTCTCCTTATCATCTCCGTGTTCGCGTTTCTGAAATGCTAAGCCACCTATAAAAAATTTATAATCTTCCTTTCAGATATAAACGGCCATTCCAGTCTTTAACTTTCGTCTAAAAGATTTCACACACACAAACGTAAAAGTCAGTTAGTCACTTGAGGCACTGAACTAATTATTATACCCGGATTGGATGGATTCTCTATCAAGCTGGTCGTCGCCAGAGTCACGTGTTGGAAATTTTTCGGACGAGGACGCAGTGTTGTTGGCGTCGAGAAATCCGAAAAAGCGGGCGGGGAGGAAGAAGTTTCGGGAGACTCGGCATCCTGTGTATCGGGGAGTGAGGAGGAGGGATTCGGGCAAGTGGGTTTGTGAAGTGAGGGAGCCGAACAAGAAGTCGAGGATTTGGCTGGGGACATTTCCCACCGCCGAAATGGCTGCGCGCGCTCATGACGTGGCCGCAATTGCTTTGAGGGGGAGGTTAGCTTGTTTGAACTTCGCTGACTCTTCTTGGCGGCTGCCGTTGCCCGCTTCCACTGACCCCAAGGATATTCAGAAGGCCGCTGCGGTGGCGGCCGAGGCGTTCCGGCCCGAGGAGGATTTAATGAGGGGGGATGACGAAAAGATAGATGAGGAAGAAGCAGCGGAGAGGATGACAATGTCGGATGATGTGTTTTTCATGGACGAAGAAGCGGTTTTTGGGATGCCCGGATTGTTGACGAACATGGCGGAAGGGATGCTGTTGCCCCCGCCGCCACCACCTCTGTCTAATTGCGGAGGGTATGAGGAGGATGACGTGGAAAGTAATGCTGATGTATCGTTGTGGAGTTATTCTGTTTAAATTAATTAGTTTAGTAACTTTGGCGAAGACTGGTAATCAAGCGTGCTCTGCTTTAATAGATCCTTTTATGGATTCATTCTGGTGGTGGCTAGGGATAGACAATTGTGGCTCCGTACTTCATTTTTTACTAGTACAAGGGAGTGGGTGTAATGTAATTTATTGCTTAACTTTATGGGCAAAAATGCCCATGTGAAAAAAATAAAAAGGGCCTTCTATTACAAAGCCTATTACATTTTCGGCTGCAAATCATATCTTGAAATAAATGCGAAAACTGCAAAGCCTTGAAATTGATTTATTACAAAGGGCCTACTATTACAAACTGCAAACCCTTGTCTCTTACTCTCTGTACTGTGGCTAGAAGGTTATCCTCCCTTCTCAGAATAATTATTATAAATTATGTTATAAAAATAATTAATTATAAAAAAATTAATTAAAAATTTAATAAATTTTATTTTGAAGGATTATGATTTTTGAAATTGATTATTATTGTTTGATAAGTTTTACTGTTAAACTATTGTAAAAAAATAAATAACTAATATATGATGAAATTTACTTATATTTGTAAAATCATGTATATACAATATTTTTAATTGTATATTATGATTTTTTTAACTAAAAATAAAATTTATACAATATCAGTATAGAGAACTTTTGATGCAATATAAAATATAGAGAAAAAATAGAATAAGCAAAATGAATGTATGAATTATAATTTAAAAAATTAAAATATTAATTTTGTTTTCAATTTAAATAAGGAGAATTTTTTATTTATGTAATAATTGTAAAGATATTTATAAGATTTTATTAAAGAATAAATTTGATTCTCAAGATCACAATCTAAAAAGCTATCCCTTTTCTATTTTTCAAAATCAGTTGTAGGAGAAACTAATGGTTAAAAGTGAATTTGATTTTATTTTTACCAAATACTAAAATTAACTTTTAAATTTTTAAAAATACTTTTAAATCTCTCAACATAAATCTGAAATAGGTCCTAAGTGCCTATTTAGTATGACTTATATAATAGTTACAAATGTTTATTTAATTATATAATCTATTTTTAAAATCTGTTGTTATTGTTTGATTTTTTTAATAGAATTTTTCGAAATTAAATAAGTTTTTTTTTAACAAAAGTTTAAATTTTAAACTTTTGAAAATAGAAGTTGAAATTTTTTTAAAATATTAAAAAATTCAAAATATTATTTACTTATGGATTATTTCCATTTAGCCCCCCAAATGTTTCAACATTTACCACGACACACCCAAATGTTTCAACAATTTCCATCGTGCCCCCATTTCTGTTAATTTGATAGTTATTTTCTAAATGAGGCTGTTTAAAATTTGTTAAATATCAGAAATGCCCCTTATCTTGAATTGAAAAATAATTAAATGACATAAATTGCTAATCCAATAATTGTTATTTACATTAAAAACTCTTAATTAAATGTAATTACCCAATAATCTCATCAATTAACTTATCAAATAAATCTAATTTATCATCGTCAAATAATATTTAGGGCATGAAATTTTGAATTTGCCCTTCCACCATTAGAATAAATGGTCAAATTAACAAATTTGGGTGCATATTGTAATGAATCAAAACATTTGGGAGTTCTGTGGAAAATGACAAAATATTTAGAGGCAAGGGAAATTAATCTTTTATCTATTTCACAATTTTATTTTTTTCTTGTCATGACATAATATAAAAAAATTAACCTATTAAAATAATTTTATAATTTTTATCAATATTTGTATTAACAACTAAATAACTATAATTTTTTTAATTAAAAACTCAACTAATAAAAAACTAATTAAATAAACCCTATTTAAAAAATTATATAGCAAATGGAGGTTAAAGGAAATTACCCAAGAACCAAGCATCGAAGGCTCGTAAAGGACCCATTTACAATAGCCAGCGTTCATACCCTACACGCTACTTGTGTGGAGTCTCTCATCGCAAGTTATTATTTACTTAAGGGTCAGTTTGAGATTATTTTTGAGAGACTTAAAAGTAATTTTTAAAATTTAAATGTTGATTTTAGTGTTTGGTAAAAAAAAAATCAAAATCACTTTTATCAAAATCAATCTTTACTACACTTAATTTTAAAAAATAAGAAAAAAATAACTTTAAGATTTTAATTTTAAAAATCAATTTTATCATTTAATATAATTTTATAAATATCATTATAATTATTACTTAAACCCAAAATTATCTTTATTTAAATTTTAAAAAATTAATATTTTAATTTTTTTATTATAATTCATACATTTCTTTTGTTCATCACATTTCTTCTTTATATTTTACATTACATCAAAAAAATCTTTACAACAATATAATAAAAATTTTATTTTTATTTAAAATTATTATAATACACAATTAAAAATTATATTATATATATATACATATACATGTGTAAATAAAATTCATCTTATATTATATATATTTTAGTCACTTATTTTCTTACAACAAGTTAATAATAAAATTCATCAAACACTAATAACTACTTTAAAAATTTACAGTACTTTTAAAAATAAAATTTATTAAATATTTAATTAATTCTCAGTTAATTATTTATACAATACAACTAACAATAATTATTTTAAAAAATTGAGAAATGAGAATAGAAGGAATGAAGGACTTACACTTCGACAGAAATATAGTGGGCTTTTCTGTTTCGTAGTTTCTTGGACCAAGTTAAAACCAAAAACCAGGCCGCAACCTTTTCCACCGGAAAAACACTGAGACGCTGATCCGTCTCACTGCACAAAATCCCGCATCCATTACCTTGAACAAGATAGAAAACAGCAAACCACCATGCTAATGGAAATAATACCGAATTTACAGCAACGTTAAAATATTTCAATGTTGTGTGACTTCCACCTACCGAACTAACTAATTGGGTAGGGGAAAAATGCCAACATGAAGATCTAAGAATTTGATTTCTGTTACAAGAACATCTCTATAGACTCGGAAATGACGTGCCATGAAAAACAAAAATTGTGAAACAACAGAACCTGCCAGGTTGAGCAGTCTGGAAAATATAGAAATCAGGGGATAAGAGAATACATTCTGATGTTGAATAGCTGGCGAGCATGGTACAATCAGCTGGATATGATCGGTGCACGTATTGGTTGAAGAAATTTCACTTCGCTTTTTTCAGGAGAGCGGCCGTCCTGAACTCACTGTCATCTCTGATAAAGCTCCACCAAAGATATGTTAGAGGAATATTAGCAGCATGATATAAAGCATGAGCATCTACAAAACCCCAGTAGGGTGGGAAATCATGTATCTGCAAAAGCATGGCTAAGCCTTCTCCAACAACCACCAACCACAGCTTCCAGCGTGATGGATGGCGAGTAACACCAGCCCAAATTGCCCAAATGAGAAGTTGAGCTACACCCATTGCCAGACATACTTTCATGTTTAGGCCTGCAATATGATTGACTACAGTAAAAGCAGAACCCAACAAACAGAGATATTAACATGATGAGCCAAATTCTGAATTGACACGATTTTTTTCCCACCCTTTTCTCCTTGTTTTTGTTGATTCACAGTCTTTTCAGATTATATTTCCACTGGCGTGGTGATATCATAAATAGGTTTGCACACCATTTCCAAGTATTAATATTGCATAATTAAACACTAAGTCGACTGAGGAAGTTGAAATAATGAGTGGCATGACAGCAAAAGCCAGAATCAAACTTACAAATACACTACAGGTATTACTTTTGGTTGTTTTTGTGGTTTTTTTTTTTTGGATTGGGGGGGGGGGGGGGAGACGGGGATGAAAAGTTGACAGAATAAAAGCCATCTAAGTTACATCCAACAAAGTCAATAAATCCAAGAGTGAAGTTCAACAAAAGTGCAAAAGGGGAGAAAAAAAAAAAAAGCCATGGAAATAGAAATTTTGCACAGAACGGACCAGACATAGGGAGTAAACAAAATTTGATGGTTGATTACAAATAGTTGAGAAAAGGTTAATAGTAATAGAATGTGAACAAAACAGATGAGAAATGATGCTATTGCCATAGGATTATCAACATGGACATACCAGATATAGTGTTCCTTGTCCAGACAAATGTTAAAGAAATGAATTACCATGATCAATTCTAAATTGAGATATGTTATCATGCATCGCAAGTCAAACTCATTCAAAGAAATGAATTACCATGATCTAGTTTATAGAAATTCAGGTACAAGATGTGAGTTGTCACAAATGCAATCAATGGAGCAGCAACCATGACCCTAGCAGCCTCCTCTCTGATGCTGAAAGCTCGCAGAATTGCTAGAATGAAATTAAAACCAAGTAATGCTACAGCAGATGAACAATCTAGCTTCTCTGTCAATTCAACATCTCTGCAATCAAATTAGAAAACAGCAATGTCAGATGGGACTAAGCAATCGACAATGTGGCACAAAGAACTACACAAACAAAATATGAAAAAAGACATCCAGATAATCATTTTACTTCATAAGATTGATGGACAAGATATTAGAGGTAGCTCATTTCCCTCTGTTACAATAATGCAAGGTTTTAATGTGAAGGAAAACAATTTTTTTTCCAGCTTCTCAAAATTGTTTCAGAAAGCACTGAAAGAAGGATCAGATGCAGTGAGAAGAATAAAACACAATTCCAAAAAATATCAGCCGCATGAATAAAGTTCTTACTTTTTTCAAGAAAATGAATAGGCTCATTATCAAACCGTAAATTAGTAGACTATGTGTTGATGTTGGGCAGAAAACTGGTGCCCACTTATAGAGGTATTCTCTAGATATACTAACTACCACAGAGCAAAATATTTTGTTGCAGATTTAAAGGTACATATAGAAGAGGACTGCTTACCGACTGTGGAAAACAGCACTCCAGAACCAGGAGTTCATTGCTAGGATGCCATAGATGTGCCATAAACCAGTATATTCGTAATAAGTCTTCTTATCTGGTCTCAAAGGCAACTTATAGTACAGAAGGATGAAGAAGGACACCCAACCATGAAATTGTATGGAAAGATTGAGTGCAGAGAGAGCAACTGCAACGGGTTCCTGGAAACATGAACGACATTTGAACAAGCAAAGCAGATAGGTGACTAAATCAGCCTAGCAAGTAATTACATTTACAGAGAAAAAGTGCCCAGAAAATTATGCAAAAACCTGAATTCCGTAAACACGGCGGAATGGCCATTTCCCATGATACTTGACAGGCTTGTCACCAACTTTTTCTCTCTCCCCTTCCCTAGCAAGCATACAGTGATATCGACATTCACTGCTGCAGTCCCATTGTTTCCACCGGAGATAGAGTGGTTCTTGCAGATACCATGGCCCATCAATATGTTTTCCATCAGATGAAAAGTTACAGTGTTGGAAGCATTTGTTCCCCACACATCCACTTTTCTCACACTGCTCCACACAACCCCTGCAAATTAACAAGTAAAATAAAGATTAACATCCCACAAGAAAAAAACATGAACAAGAAGTATAGACTAATGGAATTTT
Organism: Aegle marmelos; assembly: GCA_030449875.1. Classification (NCBI taxonomy): domain Eukaryota; kingdom Viridiplantae; phylum Streptophyta; class Magnoliopsida; order Sapindales; family Rutaceae; genus Aegle; species Aegle marmelos. The sequence continues at coordinate 6,155,570 of JASUUL010000022.1, read as the reverse complement.
TTTTTGCATGAGACAATTCCCAAGTTTAGTTAACCCCCCGTCAGAACCAAAAGTCTAATGTCAATCAACAGTAAGATTGCAAGTACAAAAAATTACAATAACAGAAACAGATACAGCATGATAAATTTGTGTGTAATTTGCTTGGGAAATAAAAATGTAAGAAAAAAAAACTTAAAATCAAATAAACAGTAGCACGTTCAAAGTGTCCCACGAAATGGGGGACTCCAAGGCTTTAAAACTACAACCTTGACAGGCCTAACTTTGTTTTTTAAAATGCAAAAGTGACCTTAAGACTGAAGATAACAACTCAGTTTTAGAATCAGAACATCAAATGAAGTCTTGAGTATAATCAACATTTTGTTTCACAGATCCTCAGTTATCAGCAAGACGCAGATGTGGTCAAGCTAGCATCCACAAAGTCAAAACCATAACTCCATAGGCAAGCTTCAATCATCAAACATCAAGGGCCGAGTTAATCTTCCAATTTTAAACACCATGCCAAACTTTAAGTCAAAACTAAATGCATTCTGTGCTGCCAATCTTTGTCAAAACTACTAAAAGGACAGCGAATCAGTTCACAAATGAACGAGTCTTCAGGTTCCGAAAGCGCTTTCATCATCCATTTGACCAATCAAAAGCGCTTTTGGAAATCACTCTACTCAAAAGCACTTTCCACAAATAATATTCTCCACACATCAGAAGATAAATTTCTCCTCTCTAGTAAATTTGAAATCTAAAACTTATCTCAAACATAACCTAGCTCAACGGTGCTAGTACTTCGCAATAAAAATAATGGAAAAAGAAAAGGAAAAACATTATCAGGACAAACGTATACTAATTGAAAATCTGTACTTGTAAATTGGATCAGCGTCACCGTCAGTTGCGTAGAGAGCGGGAAGCGTACATGAAATTAAAAGAAAGAGAGCAATTAAGTGACTGTGAGCCATCTCAATCTTGGAAAGTGGAAGTCAACAGAGGAACCTTTTAAGAGATTTTCTACATAATCGACGTGCCGGTGATTTGAGTTTTGTCACAAGAGCGAGTGAGGAGTTGACTTGTTGGAATTTAGACTCGGTGGGAGAAAGAAGAGCAAAGGAGTGACTCAAGAGGGTCCGAGTTAAGGGAGAAACTTAGACTCGAGTCGAGATGGATGAATCGCGAGTGTGATGGACAGGCGGAGACCAGAATGGCCGAATCTCGTGAAGAGTTGATCGCTGAAACGATTCACGATAAGACACGTGGATGTGAATACGCTGGATGTGGTTTTACCAATTTGGCCTTCATTGTTAGCCTTTCCCGGCTTTGCGCTTTTACTGAGGTGAAAGAATGGTAAATTGACCTCCATTTCAGTTGTGGTTCATGCCGTAATTCTTTCTCTTATGACTCTTTATAAAAGTGGGAGACAAATTGGAATATGAAATGAGTTGAATATGTTTTGTTAAAATATAAAATTAGCCTAAAATTACGGACGACTTATAAAAGATAAGTTCACTTACGTTTTTCTTTCCAAATTTTAATAGCTAAAATGTGTACTTTTGACAAAAGAGTAACTCCGTAATTTATCACACTATCAAGCAACAATCAATCAATAGGCATTGGCAACACTCAATTGACATGTTGAGTGTGGGCGGATCGAATTAAGGCTTAAGAGGGGCTGAAGCCCTTATAGGTTATTAATTTTTTTTTTTTTAAACACACTCTAAATTCCTTTCGAAAGAGTTAAATAAAAAGAATTTAAACACTTATTTCAAATAACAATAGGCTTATGGTTTAATTGTAAGTATGCTATTTAATGATTTTAGAGTCTTGGTTTAAGCCCCAATAGTCACACTATTATTTTTTCTAAATTTTTGTTGAAATTGCTTAAAAAAATGCTTTCACACATCTAAAATAAATAATTTATTACCAATATTATTTAAAATTTAAAATAAAGTAATGACATTTAAGTTTATGAGACTTAAAATGTATTCAAGTGAACATTAAAAAAAAACTCTAAATTAAATAAAATTTATTGAACTAAGTCCCCATAATTTAAGTGCCTGGGTCCACCACTAATGTTGAGCATCTACTTCTTTTTCTTCTTAATTTATAAAATAGCGGAATAGATCTTGCCTATGAATGACAAAATTTCCTAATTGGCTCAAATCTTAAAAGCAATAATTTAATTTGACTTAATAGGAAAATAGGTCTTGCCTTGATTTTCTTTCATGTCATGATATTAGCATTTATTTTAGGTTTTTTTATTTGATTATGCTTCATCTATCCCTAAATATCAAATTTATTCTCTGTGGCATATATATATATATATACATGTGCTGCATGAAGGTGAAAAAGTAAAAAGTATCCTTAAAGAAAAACCATCTATCTGCATTTTCTTTTTCTCTCATGGTTTCTTCCTCTCACCATTCGGTTTTTCACGATTTTCTCTTCTCATAATTTCTTCTTCTCTCACCATTTCATCTCTTACCTCTAATATAAATATTTTTAATCAATATAAACTCTTCAAAAGGTGCATTGTTAAGTGGTGGATAAAATATGTATGAAATGTAAACATTTTGTATACTTAAGATTTAATTTGATTTTATTACAATTATATTTGTGGATGATTTATGAGTTTTAATCGTACTTAATTCATTTTTGCGCTTGCGCGCACACACTATTGCATAAAATATCAGTACTTAAGGCCTTAATTTAAGTTATAAATTAAATAAAGAAGTCAAGTACAAAGTCAAGTATTTAATTGAGTAAGAATAAGTTAAGTATTTAATCAAGTAGGAAGTCAAGTAAGGAAGTGCACTAAGTTGAGTCAATTATGATGTAAGTCCAGTCAATGATAAAGTCGAGAAATATATTGAGTAAGAGTAAGCCTAAGAGTAAAGTATAAATCGATAACTAGTCAAGTAGTATAGAATAATTTGAGTAATTAGTGGAAAAATTTATAAGCAAGTAGAGTGGTAATCAAGTAAATCTACGAATAAGTCAAGTAAGTTTATTGAATAAGTCGAGTAAGTCTGTTAAACAAGTCTAGTAATAGTTGAGTATTTTTTAAACAAGTTCAGTGAAAGTCGAGTACATTTTTTTAATAGGTTGAGTAAAAATTAAGTAAATCTTTCAAACAAGTTGAGCATTAACTATTTTAAGTTGTTTGAACAAGTTAACTAAGTCTTTTGACTAGGCTAAGTAAATCTTTTGAATAATTGAGAACTAATTATTTTAAATTACTTAAAAAAGTCAAGTAAGTCTTTTGATTACGTTATTTAGGAGTCAAATAATATAAACAAGATTTACGTAGGAGTCAAGTAATAAGTTGAGTAAGTGATCTAAATAAGTCGAGTAAGTGATATGAATAAGTCGAGTGAGTTAATTAAATAAGTTGAGTTAGTCTTGCAGTGTTATTTTATTTAGCAATTTAATAATTTTTTTTTGCTAAATTCTTTTAATGATTATTGCTCTCGTTATTATTCTAAGCGATGCATGAGTGTTAATATATTTTGAGATTATTTACCTAGTTGGTCTTTAAGAGGGGAGGGATATTTCTTGTGATGTATGTGCCTGTAGAGGATATCCTCTTTGTGAAAAGTAGTCAATTGGGTGTCCAAACGATTTAAAGGTAAGGAAAAATTACCTAGTAAATGCAGTTGGTGTGATGGTCGTGGGCACAATCAACTCAAATGTAAGTAACTCAATGCTTTGTACTCATTTTTATTTTACCATTAATTTATGCTTTATTTATTTCTTTAATGTTGTTTAAGCATTTACTAAATTTAAAGTTATTTGTTTATACAGGATTTGTTAGAGGATCGTAGACAGTATGTCATCTTTAAGGGGCAATGTTGTAGAGCTTTTGGGTCATGGCTTGAGTGCTTAGAGCAAGTGAAAAACTATCTTAAGTCATCGTATAAGGATTCTCATATAGAAATTGTATTAGGATGACTTTGTTATATGTTATGAGATGATATTTTATTTAACATTTATTGAATAATTTATGATTGTTGCAAATACTATTTTTTAATGGCTATTGCATATCTAGGTAGATGATTATATACTTAAATAATCAAAATTAGTGCACTCAACTTTTTACATAACTTAATTAAAAGGGGATTGTTACTATACTTTCGTCAAAGTTGAGAATTTTTGCTCAATAAATATTTGGGAAATGTTAAATTGCGGTTAAGTATTCTCAGCTCTTTACTCAATTTAATTAATTTTTATTTCATTTAATTTAAGTATTCTCAACTAGGTACTAGACTTTCATAAAAACTCAAGAATTTTTATTGAATGAATACTTGAACAAGGTTAAATTGAGTTACGATATCCTTGACTTTTTATTGATTTAATTAAAAGGGAATTTTTTATTCTCAATTTAAATAGAGTATTCTAGACTAGTTATTAGACTTTCATTAAAAGTTGAGAATTTTTCCTGAATCAATATTCGAGCAAGCTTAAATTAAAGTTGAGTATCCTCGACTCTTTACTCAATTTATATAAAAGTCAAGAATTCTTCAAACAATTTTTTATTTCAATTAAAGTCCAGTAACCTCGACTATTTACTTGACTAATATGGAAAAGTAGAGAATTTATACTGAATTACTAATTGTGCATGATTCAATTAAAGTTAAGCATTCTCAACAATTTATCCGATTTTGAGGATATTAGTTCAGTTTTAAGAGGATTTAATTGAGAATATTTTTGTACTTTCTTTTAATTTTTTAAGTATATATGTATAAAATTAAAACCATTATAATTTAAGATATGTATTGTATATTTTGGAGAAAATGAGGTATGTCTCTCACAATTCCCCCTTTATCTTATCTAATTAGTTTCTATTAATTAATGTTAATACATAGATTATACTCATATAAATTACTCAAAAGGTTAAATAACTTTTAAGTATATTCATGATAATTAAATTTTAATAGTCTTTAATTTAGATAATCTAATTTTATAAACACTAATGGCATGTTTGGTAATGTTTTAAAATCCTATTTTTTGTTTTTTAAATTCATAAAATACTAAATACGTGTTCGTGGATTATTTTTGAAAATGTAAAATCCATTCTACACTTTTAACAAAGAAAACAAGAAAATAACATTTTTCTTTTTTTTTCAATACTGTATTAAGTTTCAAAATGACCAATTTTCTTCCACTATCTCAGAAAATAATAATAATATTAACAACATTATTATTATTAGTATTATTATTGCTGCTTTGACTAGGGTTCCTATTACTATTACTACTACTATTATACTACCCAGCAAATCAATTTCATTAACAATAATATTTTCTTTTTATATACATTATAATATTTAAGTTTTTATATATTAATTAAATCAAATATGTTGAGTTTATCATTTTTCTTTGGAAAAATAAAACAAGATCACCTAATTTATTCTTAAAATTCAAATAATCAAACTAGTTAAATAATAAAAATGATTATTCATTTCTTAATTTAAAGTTTATGAAAATTATTTCAATAAAATTTTTTTAAAATATTCCGATCGAACATAGTTTACCTTTTTTTCTTATTTTCAAGATTATTTTTAAAACTAATACCGAATATATTTTTAAATTTTAAATATCAATTTCAAAATTTTTTAATTTTAATTTTTAATTGAAGATATAAAGTGAAAATTGTATGCATCCTTCCTCAGCGCTTAGCTCTTTACAGCTACCAAATTTCCGGTCGCTAGCCGCAAATTCGAGCCCACCCCCAAGCGCCAGCTACTGCACACAGTGGCCGTCTCTGACGCATCACACTGCTTTCGCCGTCGCCGGCCACCCTGCCAAAGCGCAGCAACGTCTATCCTCTGTCGAGAGACTTTCCAATAATCTTTCATTGATCAAGAAGAAAGTCGGCCATGTTCGGTTCCAGGAAATTAAGGAAGAAAAGGAGAGACTTTCGCTTTCCTCTCTAATTTCCTTTGTTCAAAAGCGAATTGAGAATTAAATTCCATTCTGTACCTAATTTCAGTTATTTAAGGAATTCGATTTCATTATTCAAGGGTGGGGAAATTCGGATTCCACACCATTGAAGAGACTTGTTTTCCTATTTTACCCTCATTTAATTTTGATTTTTCAATTTTATCCCTAAGCAAATCTAAATGAAAAAGAAAAAAGGCCCTAATTCACTTTCTTCAAATGTCGATCAAATCTCCCTCAAAATCGACAGATTCACTGAACTTCCAATGGCTTTCACCGGCGATAAAGAGCACCGGTGCAACTTTTAAGCGTTATAGACCATTCACAGCTCGTCTTGCTTACAGTCTTAATCTCAGCTTTTGATCTCTCACTTTCGGCTTCAGTCTTTCTGTAGCTGTCGCAGCTTCAATCTCTCTACCTATCTTTCAGTGTAGCAATGTAAGCTCTCTCATTGATGATTCAACTTTCAGGGTCATGTGTATATAACATTTAATGTTGAATTTTTGGTTCGATTGTGTTTATGAAATTATGATTGATGGGTAGATTTTGTAAAGGTCACGGTGATTTGGAAATCAATGTGCTATAAGCTTTTTGTTCTATGATATGCTTATGTCATCTTGCTTTTGCTTTTGTTCGTGGGTTTGGACCAGTGAAATTGATTGTGCTTTCGCTTTTGTATGTGTGATGGTCTTCATTGGTATAGAATCATTTGTTAATGGAATCATGAGCTGTGTTATAGATTTTTCTTAATGGTCAGAAAATCTTGTTAGGTGAAACAAACCATTCGCCGATGATCAGGAAAGGGTGGTGTTGGTCACATATATGCAATCATGGATAACTTTGAACTTCGAAATTAATCTTTTGTAAGGGTTACAGTGATTTCGAAATTGCTGTGCTACAGACTATTTTTTGATGGTGTGTTTTTGTCATCATAACTGTCAACTTTCTCTTTGCCTCTGTTTTGCTCAAAATTCTTTTGTTTGTATTCAAAAACTTTTGTATAGAGCTTTCCAAGTTGCTAATTTTGATTTTCATTAGGTAGGTTTGCCAGTTTATGACCTGTTATTTTGCTGTTGTTGTTATTTATTTAATTAATTGCTACATAAACATTCTGTAGGGTGATTTTATTTTGTACATGCTGAAGTTAATGAAGAAGATTCAGAAAATTGTTTGAAGTTTAAAATAACCTGAATTTAATTTTTTGATAAATTATCTTCTCCACATATACTTGTTATTGATGATGTTTTTCTAATTTTTTCTGCTTATTTATTTATTTTTGGTTAAGAAACCAGTTGGCTTTTGAAGGTGTTTGATGAAATGAAAAACTGGCTGCAATTAAAAGAGCTTGATTCTTGCTTGTTGATCTTCTAGTTTTATTATCTGCTTGTCTGTTTTATCTGCTTCCGTAAACTATCAGGCTAGTGAATTATGAGCTATGTAAACTTGTTCTGCACGTGTTGAATACTTGAATATCCCATAGACTTCACCAAAGATTAATAATATGAATACAATAATATATATGCTTGCTCAGTGTATATGGTGACCTGTTTTTGTTTGTTTTGTTTTGTTTTATTTCCCCTCTTTCTAATGTGTTTGATGTTTAAATAGTAAGTTAATGGATTATTTATTGCAGCAGTGGCATCCATAAGTATTATTAGGTGCATGGTTAATTTTTGTGTGTATAAAAATCTTGTATTTTGGTTTTTGGAGTCATTTTCTTATTAGAAGGTTCATGGTTAATTTTTTAGTAGTAATAAAAAGCAAGTAGATAGATGACATGAAAATTCTTTAGAATACGCCAGGATTATCATTTCATTTTCTGGGTAATGGATGCTCATTTTGTTTTTATACCACCTGTAATTTAATTTGAGTTTAATTATCTGATGTTGGTACAATTTTTATGTATATGTATTGAGTTTTGTATGCTTATATATGTGTATCAGAGACCAGGCCTTCTAGGTCAGACATTCATCCTAACCCAACCATAGATTTTTATTATTTTATTATTTTTTATTTTTGAGTGTCATCATAGAATGTAGGGAATAACTTTCCTCGGCTTGAACTTGGTGCAAAAGTTTCACGCCAATCAAAAATCGAACCCTTAAATGATCCTGTTGAAAAAAAGTTGCAGGTCAGGTTGAATGCTGGGAAAAAAAGCTGAATCCACCCCCTCTACTAGAGGTGGACACGGTGACAATAATGAAGATGAAGATTCAGAAAGCAGAACTAGTACATTTGGAAAGAAAAGACCAGTTGCACCAACTTTCATAGTTACAAGCATTGAAGTAACAGAAGTAACTTGTTACGTTGTCAAGACTTAGTTTATGGATCTGTGTGTTATTACTGAACTTGATAGTGCCACCAGTGTCTGATACTTGGTAAAATTAGGAGGCGAAATAGGCAGGATTGCATTTATGATAGAGAATTTGAAATAAACCTTAAGTTCAAATATTCATGTTACTTCTCCTTCTTTTCACATGTTTCAAACGCTCATAAGCCATCTAGTAATATGCCTGACTCAGTGTTCCGATGTGTTTGATGATCCATTTCTTAACTGCCCATATGTTGTTCGATATTAAATTTTAGTGTAGCTTTATCCTTCTCAATCTTTCTACTTTTGGTAGCCTTATCTTACTGTTTATTACTTAACTCATTCATTTTTTCAATATGGTTTGCATGTATGTATTTTATGATAAGGTGACACTGCTAAGTTACTCCAGTACAGAAACTCATCGACATCATACCATTAAAACTGAAATTAAGTCCACTAGGACATAACTTTGCAACTAAAGGCATTATGTTCCTTCTAGGATACAACTGCCCCTTATGTTGAGCTCGTTGATAACTCAATATCCCTCTGTTAGCATCATAGTGGCCATCTAAAATATTGAGTTATCTGACTCAGACCTTTGGGCCTGGGGTAATAGATGTTCAGAGGTTCAAGCATAACAAAAGTGAGTACTGATGCACTCACTTAGCAAATGAATGTAGAAAAATGAAGCAGGAGCACTTTAACATTTTCATGAAGCTTGCCTGGCACAACACCTGTGGGAAGAGAAATGATGAAGGCATTTGGCAGGATGCTAGATGCTTGTAGAAGATATATGAGCATGCAACTACTTTGAGCATGGGATGATATACCTGTTATTCTAATTTATTGTTGTTTCTTTTTCCCCAACATTTTTTTGGCAACATAAGTTGTGAAATTAATGAAATGGATAAGCAATGTCCTCTGCTTCTAATACAATCTTAAGTGTTGATTTTCTATCAAAATAGTTGAAATATTGCTGTCCCTTTTTTCTGTTTTGGAGAGAGCAAGGAAAAGAATAAGCAAAACTATGAGTGTTGAGATCAATTTATATTTTAACAACTTTTGCTTATTAAAGGGCGAATATTCACAATTTATGAGAATTTGTAATACCTATTTATCTCATTTTGCTATCATTTGTGCAGGATCTATCGATACTATAGTGATTGAACATTTGAGTTGAGCTATTACCTTCAGTCACTTCTTCATTATTGTTTAGATAATGGATGATGCATCATCTTTGGGTATCTCTTTGTCAGAAGATGTCCTCCAGCCATTGCTGACCACAACAAACTCATCTTCATTGAAAGATGCCCTTGAAATTCTTATAGAATCTTCTAAAACTACTATTGGCTGTTCTGATCTTGCTTCCAAGAGTATTCTTCCTCAAGTCCTGCAACTTACTCAATCTATCCCTCACTCCTCTGGGTGCCATTATCTTTTACTATCATTGAAGCTCCTCAGAAATCTCTGTGCTGGAGAAATTACCAATCAGAATTCGTTTATTCAGCAAACTGGAGTTGGGATTGTTCGGAGAGTTTTGCGGTTGCCAGGATTGAACTTGGATAAAGATTATGGGATCATTCGTATGGCAATGCAGGTTTTGGCAAATGTTTCATTGGCCGGAGAAACACATCAGAGCGCTATTTGGTGTCAATTCTTTCCGGATGAATTTGCCAAACTTGCAGGAGTAACACGTCAGGAGACTTGTGATCCATTGTGTATGGTTATTTATACATGTTGTGATGGAAGCTCTGGATTGTTCGTGGAGCTTTGTGGAGATAAAGGGTTGGCTATCATGGCAGAAATTGTGTGCACTGTTGCTTCTGGTACCATTTTAAAGTGCTACATACTTTCTTTCATTCTGGATTGTTTTGACTGTTGTTTTTGTAGAACATATCAATAGAGTAAGTACTGAATTCCCAAAATTCTTTTTGTGTGTCTGTCTAGTTGGTTTCAAAGAAGATTGGTTCAAGTTACTTGTTTCAAGAACATGTGTAGAGGAAATACACTTCCCTCAACTGTTCTCCAAATTAAGCCAAGTAGGTGCCTCTGGAAACTGTGAATATTCTGACTCAAGAGAAGGAACTTTTTCGCCAGAGCAAGCTTTTCTTTTAAAAATTGTATCAGAGATAGTGAATGAGCGAATTGAAGAGATCATTGTTCCCAATGACTTTGCCCTGTGTGTTCTGGAAATTTTTAGGAAATCCATTGGGCTTGTTGATTTTTATGCAAGGGGTGCACCCAATCTTCCCACGTCATCTTCAGTGATCAATGTTCTTGGGTACTCACTTTCCATTCTGCGGCATATCTGTGCATGGGAGGATTCAGCAGGTTATAGTTCTGAGAATCGTGCTGATCTTGTTGATTCACTTCAATCCCATGGAATCATCGAAATGTTTTTATCTTTGCTTCGTGACCTTGAGCCTCCAGCAATAATCCAGAAAGCCATGAGACAGAGTGAGAATCAAGAAGGGACTAGTGCAAATTCAACCCAGACCTGTCCATACATAGGATTTCGAAAAGATCTTGTAGCAGTTATTGGTAATTGTGCATACAGAAGGAAGCATATACAAGATGAAATTAGAGAGAGAGATGGAATTCTACTGCTATTGCAGCAGTGTGTTACTGATGAAGATAACCCATTTTTAAGGGAATGGGGCATTTGGTGTGTTAGGAACTTGTTGGAAGGGAACGCAGAAAACCAGAAGGTGGTAGCCGATTTGGAGCTTCAAGGTTCTATTAATGTACTCGAACTCGTCGGTCTTGGTCTCAGAGTAGAAGTAGATCAGAACACACGGCGCGCGAAGCTTGTAAATGTCCCATCAAAAGCTTGAAGAATAAGTTTTGTCTATAGTGTGATCTTGTGTGTAACTTTGCTCTATTGTCTATTTTACAGAGTAACCTATTTGTAAACGATTTCCGTTTAAAATCACTTAATTTTTCTAGTTATTAAACAAGTGAAAGGCATTGCTGGATTTTGTTTCTGCATTCTGCAACGGGCTTATGTGAGTTCCCACGACGTCGTTTCCTACAGACATGCCTAATTCAGGGAGCACGATTTGGCTTGGGCGGAATGTTTTTTTTTTTTATAACGTTACCGTTAACGAATCCATAAACTTTGGATACAACTTTCTCATTGCTTCTCGTTTTCACTTTGAGCACATACCACTCTTCTTTCTCTGCACGTGGCGCATTTTCCGCTCTGGAATACTCATCACTCATCCATGGCGACCGCCGTGGCAACTCACCCGCTCTTCACGCGCCTCCCAGCTCTGCGCCGCCGCGCGCTCAGCAAACACACACTTCCCGTCAGCCAATCACTTGCTTTCCCGCCACTCCGACGGACGAAATTCAGCTCCGAAGGCACCATCACTTGTGCTTACATTACCGGACCAGCTTCTGACCCGATTGTCAGCGAGCCCGACCCGAAGATAGATGATTCGCTTTCTCCGAGCGAGAAAGTTCATTCTCCGCCGAATTTGATTACTTGGGGGCTACTGCGGAGTCTGTTTCTTAAGTACAAGTTGAGGCTTGGTCTCTCAGTTTTGACTCTCATTGGGTGCACCACGTGTACTCTCTCCATGCCCATATTCTCTGGTACGATTCGTCTTTTTTGCTGCGCGGTAAAGCCAATAGTTGTTCTAATAAATTTTCAAATAAATAACAGAAAAACATATAGAGCTTTTGGATAAAGAACTTCTATTCATCTTCTAATTATTATGGCTGTGCTTGATTTTGAAATCCTATAGTTAAAATGTTTTAACTTTTGGTTGACTGCTAAATGATTAAACTGATTTTTAAAATTTTATTTGGACCAGTTTTTTAAAATTGTCTATGATTTAAGTGTTTTGGCTTTAAATTCTGAGATATTATTAAATGAAATCATTAACCAAACAATTTGGCTATACCTTGTTGAGTTGAAGACGTACAACAGTTACAATCAGATGCTAATGCATATATTTTGATCATTTTTCTATTATCTGAAAATATCTGGTTGGTTCTTTGTAGGGAGGTTTTTTGAAGTGCTAATAGGTGCGAGGCCTGAACCACTTTGGAAGCTACTTAGTAAGGTTGGACTACTGTATGCTCTGGAGCCGATCTTCACTGTCATTTTTGTTATGAATATGAATACTATATGGGAAAAAGTGATGTCGGTTGTCAAAGCTCAGATTTTTAGAAGGGTATTGATTCAGAAGGTATAATTCTTGTTATGTTTATCAAGTTTGGTTGCTTGAAGTTTTATTCTAAAGTGCATAGTTTATTGGTATACTTTTTGATCAATAGACCTTCTATTTTTTTGGGTTGTTCTTATGCAGGCGGAGTTCTTCGACCGGTACAAGGTTTGTGGCTGTGTTTTATTGATTCTTTCAGCAAGAGGTGGTTCTATATGTGTTGAGATAATCTGGTTGTGGGTTTAAATCATGCAGAGAAACCACTGCTGCAAGATATTTATCTTGCTTATGTGTGTGTTTGATGTTTGCCAGCTTGAGTGAACATACTTGAAATTTACTATGATATTCCTGAAGGTTTTTTTGCTTATGGTGTGATCTATATTTGCTGCTTTTGCTAATCACTCTAGATGTTCTTACCTTTTTCTTGTGTGATCTGTTCTTAACTTTGTTTGATTAATTAACAAATGCTATCAAAGTTATATTTCTCTCTAATTCTAGTCCTAGGTCAGGACTACAAGCAAATGCAACCTTGTATAAATATGGAGTAAATCATTCTCAATCAACAGTATCTATAACTTAGGATACAATGCTGATTGACACCCAAACTTTTGGTACTATCTACTTTCTCTTGGCATTGGAAAATCTATTTATCGTTTGCCTTTTCTTATCTTGTTGTTCCTGTTTAATGTTTGATTTCTTAGTGAGGGTATATTGTCTCTTGAAGTGTATTATTGTTTGATTAAAGCTGTGTTTTCTGCTTATAGGTCGGTGAACTCAGCGGTTTATTGACATCTGACTTGGGTTCACTTAAAGCTCTTGTCAGTGAGAACATTTCAAGAGATCGGGGATTTAGGGCACTTTCTGAGGCAAGCCACTCTATACTAAGCGAAAGTGAGCTTTTCACGGCCGACAATTAATCATTTAGTTGGTTATTTTCGTCCCTCGTGGATTCACTTATCTTTCTCATCTAAAGTATCATTGTCCCGAGCCTCAGTGTTAGTTTAGAACCAGTACTTCAACATACTCTTTGATTATATATGGCAGGTCGCTAATAAATCCTTTCTGTCTTATCACCTTTAATAGAATTACATTTGTGATTTGGCATATTGTTACCTTCTGTCTTTATAAAGGTCTTTACATCTTGAATATTCTCTTGTCTTGTAGGTGATTGGGACAATATGTATACTTTTCACTCTAGCTCCACAGCTTGCCCCTATTCTGGGCGTATTGATGCTTACTGTGTCTGTTTTAGTTGGTAAATAATCTCTCCTCCTAATTTTGGGTTTTGTTATTGCAGTATTATTATTATTATTCTCTATCAAGTCTTATGAGAATATGCTTTTCATTTTCCTATAGCTGAGTTTCTTTTAATTTTAATTGTAAATTTTTGCATTAACATCACATGTATTTGGATGTGGCTTAACAAAGATTGAAGTTGTGCTTCCAAACTTTTATTTTTTTCTAGAGTTTCTCTTGTTAGTATTCGTATTTATAACTGATTTTGGACTTCTGACTAGGCTTAGGACAGCTTTTCTTAATCATTTTACTAATGTGCAATGTTTAACTATTGACTATATGTATCTTTCACAATAAATAGACAAATCTAGTGTAAGTTTAGAAGCTGCACTCCGTGTTCATTGTACTTTGATTTGGGCAATCCATGCTATATCTTTGCTTGTTTCATCTTCTGTTGATGCCGACTGTTATTATTATCATCATCATCTTCTCAAGCTGTATACAAGCGGTCGACTGTGCCTGTCTTTAAAGCTCATGGATTGGCCCAAGCATCTATATCTGATTGTGTGACGGAAACTTTCTCTGCAATTCGAACTGTATGTACTTTTATGCTCTTAACTAGTATCTATGTCATTGTGAATTTTTATTAAGGATTTTTTTAATAACTAGATTTTACAGGTGTTAATATTGGACTTGCAAGGTCTGAATTTTACATTTAGCGGGGGTGTGATGAAGGCTTGGATGTATATTTGGTAATTTATATTGTCATTTTTTTAATAGGTGAGATCATTTTGTGGTGAAAAGCGGCAAATGCTAATGTTTGGCAGACAGGTAAGTTATATGCATATATTCACAAAATCAATTTTTGTAATATAAATAGCTGCTGTTATAGGTTTAAAAGCTTGTTTAATGCACTTTGTGTTATTTCATTGAGTTTGCAGGTTCTTGCTTATCAGCAAAGTGGCATAAAGCTGGGGTCTTTCAAATCGTTAAATGAATCTCTGACTAGAATTGTGATTTATATTTCTCTGTTGGCATTATATTGCCTTGGAGGAAGCAAAGTGAAGGCCGTAAGCACTTCTGTCTTGTAAAACCTTTTCTCTTGGTCATTATCATTTTTAATGCCAATGCAAAATCTTTCTGATCCCTTACCTCGAATTCTCATGCTTAGTTTCATGTGTATGACTGTATAACCTATAACTAAGGTGAGTACTTTACCAAACTTCAAAGAACATTAATTAATCATATTAGTTTTGGCTATGTGCCTGGTTCAGGTAGATTACAAAAAGGTACAAGATGTTCATATCTACCTTGGTTTGTGTGCTTGGTTCATGGTTTCCTCTGTTAGAGGATATGTCATGAGCCCCAGATTCATGAATTTCCTTGAAGCCACACAGTTATCTTATAGCTTCACAATTTAGTTTTTTTTAGGATGAATACTTCAACATGACAGCAATTGATGCCACTTTGCAATCCAACCTGGATAAAGAATGAAACAGATTTGCGCTGTTGGCAAAATTTCAATTATAACAGATTTTGTGGGTCACTCATCACATTCTTGATGTTTGTTTGACAGCTACAGCCTCACTGTTCGTATGAGTTTGCAGTTGTTATTTAATTCCTCTCCACACTCTGTCATGAGATTTCATGTTTGTTTTTTGCAGGGTGAACTATCTGTTGGAATTGTGGCTTCTTTTATTGGATACACCTTTACCCTAACTTTTGCTGTAAGTCCTTCATATGCAGTCTCCTCATCCTTGTGTTGCTTTTACCGTCCAGTATATGTTGCCTGATGTAATGTGCCCACCAGGTTCAAGGTGTGGTTAACACATTTGGAGATCTACGGGGAACTTTCGCTGCTGTTGAGAGAATTAATTCCATATTATCTACAACAGAAATTGATGATGCACTTGCTAATAGTTTAGAAAGAGATATCCGGCAAAAGCAAGTTGAAGATGAAAATATTAAATTGTTCTTATTTGATGGTTCAAATGGGAAACATCAACCTTTAAATATGCACTACATGTCACATTTGACATCAGCCAACAGTGTGTGTAGCTTGGCTTGGTCCGGAGATGTTTGCCTGGAAGGTATATTTTGATGCGATTCTGCATTGGTTCGTGTTGATGTTTCTGTCAAGTTTTCTGCATTGATTTTAGTGATAAGAAATCAAATAGATCCATGTCTTCTCACTATCTTTCAATATGAGTAACTTGGCTCTTCTGAGATAGAATATAATTTCTGGTGCTCAAATGGCACCACCTTAAAAAAAAAAAAAAAAAAAAAAAAAAAGTGGCAAATGACTACTCAACTTTGAGATTACAATTTACTACATGCTGTTTTGGTTTGCCATGTCTGATCTGGTTTCAAATCACAAGGACACAGACATGAACCACTTCGTTTTATTTGCTAAATCTCGTCTTCTAATCTTTCCATTGTTCAATGTGGTAGGTGATACCAGTATGATTGAGTACTTCTGCGATAGTGCTAACTGTATGATTGTTGTCTTGTTAATTTTCCTGTAATGAATCTTCTCAACTTTGTTCTGCAGATGTGTACTTCTCTTATCCTTTAAGACCGGATGTGGTAATCCTAAATGGTCTTAATTTGACGCTAAAATGTGGGTCTGTGACTGCTCTAGTGGGCCCAAGTGGAGCTGGCAAAAGTACTATAGTACAGCTATTGGCTCGTTTCTATGAGGTTTTTGTAACTCTTTTTTTCTTTTTAAAAAAAGTATGCTTTATTTTCCTCGTGATAAAATGTGAGAGTATGCGTGCTAGCTGATTTTCGCATGCTTACAGCCAACAGGAGGTCATATAACAGTTGGCGGAGAAGATCTCCGAACGTTTGACAAGAGTGAATGGGCTCGTGTCGTTTCCATAGTAAATCAAGTGAGTAATTGAATTGTTGATTGTACAATATAATCATTCAATTTGCTAATGCATTAGGGTCATGTAGCATATAAGACGACCCTATTTAGTAGCTATCTCATATTTTCTGAGTATTTTATGCATATTTATTTTTTAATTAGACTGAACTTTACAAAAATATACATGCCAATCTATCTTAGCTTGTGGAGCACAGCTTAAATCAGGCTTGTTTAGTGGATTGGCCTTAAATTCAAGTTCTACTTTGGTTGTGTTTGGCATGATGCTTGTGGTTAATTGAAATGGTTTAATGTTGATGTCTAGGGATGCTTTATTTTTTAACCTTTGATGCCAAACTAAACTAACCAGAGCCAAGATGCACATATTCTGAGACTCTGTTCGTCATTTACTTCACTAGGACATTGTGTTGTTCTTTTCTCAAAGCTGGATAATAAATGATACAGGAACCTGTCCTTTTTTCGGTGTCTGTTGGAGAAAATATTGCATATGGGCTTCCAGATGAAAATGTATCAAAGGATGACATCATAAAGGCAGCCAAAGCTGCAAATGCTCATGAATTTATAATTTCTCTTCCACAGGTTTGGTCGACTAAATCTCAATTTGCTTTGCTTCTGCCACTTCTTATCTTTACGTCTTATAAACTTTGTTTGGTTTAAAAGGGTTATGACACTCTGGTTGGTGAGCGTGGAGGTCTACTGAGTGGAGGACAGAGGCAGGTAATGTAATAGGTTTCTAGAGAGATAGAGAGAATGTGTGCGAGACAGGTGATTGACTCATTTATTTTTTATATTCAGAGAATTGCAATTGCCAGAGCTTTGCTCAAGAATGCCCCAATTTTGATCCTTGATGAGGTAAAAGTTTTAGTTCCCAAGCTTGGTTCCCATTCAGCCTGATTAAAGACATGAAATTGCAAATGTTTTAAGGCTTAGTTGTGTCCTCATGAAGGCTTTCTTGATTGTAGTGCAAGAATTTTTGGATCTATTATTTTGGATTGTTATCAGGTGCTTGCAGTGAAACACCTTCTTGTGCGTGACTGTGCACATGTCAAGATCAGCCCACCTATTTTGTTTTATATCTGCCCTAAATGTTCATAGTTGTAACGTGATGTTCTCTGCAACAGGCCACCAGTGCACTGGATGCAGTTAGTGAGCGCCTGGTCCAGGATGCTCTGAACCATCTGATGAAGGGCAGGACAACATTAGTGATTGCTCATAGATTAAGCACAGTTCAGAATGCGCATCAAATTGCACTTTGTTCTGATGGTAGGATTGCAGAACTGGGAACCCATTTGGAGTTGCTGGCTAGGAAGGGCCAATATGCTTCATTGGTTGGCACCCAAAGGCTGGCATTTGAGTAACTGTAAATTTGATATATGTAACCACTACAAGAAAGCAGAGCATTGCTACAAATTGCTGATTGTCTCCACAGATTTTCACCGATGTGAGTTACAGAATTGAACTCCACCTCTCATCATTATATATTCTCCTTAAAGGTGATGTTTGCTCTGACTAGAGAGTTTTTTTTTTTCTTTTTTTGGCCCCCTCGTGCAGGCCCATTCAATCACATCATTTGTAAAGCAGAGCAGGATACAACGATTATGAAAATAGAGTTGGTTGGTTCCGATCAACCAAAAGCCACAGCACATCCGCCCTTTTCTTTATGTTGGCTGTAATTGTGGGTGGAGGTGTCAAATAATACTTTGTATCAATGTCGTTATTTATTGTAAATCAAAATAATGATAATCTATACAGTGGAGATATCTTACTCTACCGATCAACAGTACTAGAACGCCTAAAATAATTTTAATGAATATGGTTACTGTTATTAGCTGGTGAATTCCTGTTCTAAGTTTCCATCTCTTAATGAATCAATGCTTTTGCGAAAAAAATTCTATCAAATTAAGCGGCATTCATTGCGTACGCCTATTCAACTAAATCTTTTCCTGGTTCCGCGGTACACCGCCCATTTGCAGGTGAAGTATTGAGTTAAATTTTGATTTATGCTCCGAGTCAAATCTGAGTGACTTCCATGTCTATTGAATTAGACTTGAACAATCTACAAGTAGAAAGTTCAAAAACGCCAAATAATTTTCATTCATGTTTATCCGATTACTGCATTCAGATTAGCAAGGCATTCAGCTGGGAGGCCAAGGAAAGTATTCATGAAAAAATCATCAATTGGGTCCACAGTTGCCACTCCAACCAATCTGCACTTCCCTTCGCTATCCAGCCTCTCCCCTCTTCCGCTTCTAATTTCTCCTTTTGATTCCTCTGATGACAACACGGTCTTCACCAGCAGCGGTGGTGCTCTGTATATGCTTCCCACGGAGAACATGAACTTTGCCGTGAATTCAAGTTCAATCTACAAAAGGAATCACATGAAAAATTACCAGATATATGAGACTGTAACACTAAGTACACAACCTATAACAGCTGAAAGAGCTATGGAATCGTTACCTGGCCGGATGCTTGATCAATGCTTCCTTGAAAGAGTTCAGGAATGATATCAATCTTTAGGAATGGTGGCATAGGCAATCCCAAGAACTTGGTCGTTGCACTTGTCAAAGGCGGAATATACAGAGTTTCCAGATCAAAAGAAACCGAAATTTCATCACCATTGCTGTTCTTTCTAGTACCAGTCCCTGTTCCTTTTCCCCCTTCTGCATTATATTCAAAGTCAGGATATCTTGAGATGCCAAGCTTGCATGCTTTCATGGTCTTGAAATTAACTGTATACACATTTGGTAACCGATCAGTCTGCTGAGTTGTGATTATCCTGGAAACGGGATCTTTTTGGCTAGGATTATAAGAAGAGAGAGCAACTTTTTTGATTCTCTGACTCGGTTTTGTTGATGCGAACTGGGATAGAATTGGAGGATTTGAGGACTTTATTTTACAACCCATTTGCTGAAAATAGCTGTTTCGAGTTGAGGAAATATTAGAGACCCAATTAGAATACTTCTAGCGCGATTATGGTGCAGTGCCCGCGAGTGACATGAGCAGGAGAGCAAGTTTCATGTTCTCATGGAAGCAGGCGAAAGAAATACGAGGCTGGTTTGTATTAAGAGAATGGACCTTATCTTTGAGCAAAAAATCTTTGTTTGATAGTGACGCGTGTGAGGATCGAAATCATGAGTGGTCCTGATTGTTCCAGATATCAAAATGAAAACTGAAAATTCCACAGCCACCGGCGGGTAGATTCTGAAGGATTTGCGGGGATATGCCATGATTAAATGGTTAATATCCACAAGCACGACACCATATCTTTTTCTCATTTTTCTTCCCCGGAACTCGCAAGCGAAGAAATGATTTTGACGGTCTAAACTGTCCTTTGTGAAAACGGAATTTACCGCAATCCCTTTTTTTTATCCGTGCTTGGGCATTAGCTGCTAATCATCTGATTTGTATAAAAAAAGATGACTGTCACTACTCATTTATATAAAATTTTATGTAAAATTCCTCCACTCACATTACTAAGTAAGAAAACTAATTCTATTCACATTTGATAAAAAGAAAAAATTCCTCCATTCATTTATATAATTGAGAAAAGATTAAGTCTTTATAATTACAGAAGGATTAAAGCCTTACTTATTCGTATAATTTAAGAAAAATTAAGTTTCTACGAATGATTAAAGTCTCATAATATTTTTATAGACGCTTGAACTGTAACTATGGGTCGAGTGGTATTAGTGAGTTACTATTTTAAAAATAAAAAATGACATTATCTTATATCAATAATTTTTATATAAATTAATATAACATATTATAATTAATGTAATAAAATTTTTTATTCAATTTGTATCGATCTACCCACCTAAGTGATTTTCTAGAAGCATATTTAATTAGCCATCACAATTCGAATCTTCGGAACATAAAAAATAAAAAAATAATTTAAGCAATATCAACACCTCCACTTTTTAATAAAATCGTTAATTTTCTTTTTAAATAAATGTATTGCGACACCAGGCAAGACGAGGCCCGAGCCGTCGAGTGTCAACCCGGAAGAGCAGCAATGCTTTCTGCCTCTCTAAATGGAGGTACCATCACTTATCCGAGTATGGAAGTATGATTGCATTTCTTGACTTTGTTAGACAATTGAACAGAGCCTTCATCATTTGTAGCCTGTTGTGAGGTCAATATACTCGCAGATTTAAAGAAGGTTACTTGGTATGTTCGAGAACATGGAATAAAAGCTTAACTTCCTATGTTTTAAAATATTTTTATAATAATTTAGTTACTTAATACCATGTGCATAATTTATCTGTATTGATAAATAATTCATGTACGTCATTTACATGCCGAAATTATAAGCATCACGTCATTAGAGTTCCATAGAAATTTTTGACATACCCTTTAAGCGATGAAGTTATAAATGACAAAACAATTTTTACAGTAATTTTTTTTTGGTAATTTATACACTCAAATTATAGGATATGCTATCTGTATGATAAATTTATCAGCGATAGTCATGCACCGTTCACTCTGAAGCAAATATTTTACAATATTTCACCTATGTTTGAATTTAAAAAAAAAAAGCCATGTCATACATGCTCCAAAGTGTTCTATCCCATGAAATTGTAAACGAAATGAAGGAATTGCCTAACATATATTTGTTATATGTTACACTTTAAGGGATTCCTATAAGAAAACTTAAATATTTATTCTCTCTATCAACTGAGGGCCAATTTAGTAATACTATAATTTTTAAAATAATTACTTGAATATACTGTATAAATAATTAATTGTGAAGAAAATCAATCAAACGTTTGATAATTTTTTTTATGAGTATTTAAAAAATTTTTAAAGTAATCATATATATTTAGCAAATCTTATTATTAAAGTGTTGTAAAAATATAAATGACTGAATTGAACATAATCTTAATTAAAATTTATTTACACATTTAAACTTGCATATAAAATACTTCTTATTGTGTATATATTATAATTAATAACTAAAGTAATTATTATATAGCATTGATTTTATTTCTTTATTAATAAAGACATTTTAAATTTTCATAATATATATGTGTGTGTTTTATAAAAATATAATAAAAATTATAAAATTAATTCTCAAACTCAAAATTTAAAATTATTTTTTTCTCAATTTTTCAAAATATACTGAAAGTTGAGGTGATTTTATTAAATGTAATTTCTAAAAATATTAAATTTAATTTTTCAATATTACTTTTAAACTTGCAAATGTAATCTTAAACAAGTATATTAAGGAAACACTTATTAATTGAATAATGAGTGCCTTCTCCACTTCATTTTAATCTCCTCTTCAACAATTTCGCTTCGTCCTTGACCAAAAAAAAAAAAAAAAAATCTTTTTTCCATCTGTGTCAAAGCTATTTTAAAAATAATTTTGATTTGTCAGAATAAAACATAGAAGACATAATGCCACCTATTTGATGATGATGATGATGATGATAATAATAATAACCATCATAATCTTCTAGAAAATAACGGAAAATTTGATGAAAAGCATAAAATTAACATATATTCTGTCATCGAAAGGTCATGATGATCACGCATAGAATGATAGGCCCACCACCTGCCCTTTCCCTACTTGCCGGGCGCCAGCAAAGCTTAATCACGAATGCTAAATTGTACATGAATTGGTTCACGCAACGAGGGTAATGTGGATTTTACCGGAACAAGGGCCAAATGAAAATTGACACAAACTTTGTCGAAGTGCAGACATTCAACCGTTGAGAAAGAGGAAATTTCAATTCCATTGCTGCATCAAACTCTGGGGAACTTCATTAAACAAAATCAACATAAAAAATTAAACAAAATCGACATCAAACTATACACATGCCAGAAGAAGCCCACTACACACTTGTTAGCCCATTTACTTTTGACTAAGTTAAACATCACTCATCACACAAAAACATTAGAAACCTAGCCCCAAACTGGTATGCAACACAAAAACTAATACAAGAACCCAACACTTTCCGACCCTTCAAGCTCTCTTGTGAATCATCCAATTGGATATATAGTGTTGTGTAGCTTACATGTTCAACACACCAGAGAAGACCTGAAGGATGGGGCAGTGGAAATATGAGTGCATGATGCCCATCGGATAACTGATTCGGAGATCATGAAATCTAGTGGTTCACTCTCACCAAGACCAATTGTACGGTTCCTCTTGCCGTGCACGCTGAACATCTTGGACCCAACGGCTCTTCTTGCTCTTCTAACTTCAGGTGTATTATGCTGCTCCACTTCTCTAAGTTCATGCCCAAAGGAAGGAGAGGAGTCGGGCACTGTCAGAAGGCTCCCTAAGCTAGCCTCTGCATGACAAAGCAAATATGTAACTTAGGCGACGGCTCTAAAAGTAAAAACGTAGTGACTTATCAGATAGAAACCACACTTTACCTCCAGGAATGGCGTCCACCCTAGAAATACTGATTGAACCATCTTCTGTAGTAGACACTTGGGCAACAGAACCATGGCCAAAGAATGAAAAACTGGGCATGGAAGGTAGAGGGGACGTGAATTCTGGGGCATCTGAATCACCAGGACTGCAGAAAGAAAAGCCAGCGGATGTTGATGGTTCCTGCAAGAAAGAAGAGAATGATGTTCTGCAGGTGAAGGCAGGTGATTCATCGTCACCGAAAACTGGTGATCCAGTGCCAAAACTGATGTCCTGATTCCTGGCTATAATTTGAGTAGAGAATGAGCCACTCCCTAACTCCCATTCTTTACAAGCCTCGATTTTGTTTCCACTTGGTCCTTCAGGATCTCGAATGCCATCCACCATCCATGAGTGATCTACAAAAGTGACAGAATTTCAGGAGTCTTTCTCATAAATGTTATGGAAACTAAGATGAGGATATGCAACAAATATAACTAATCATCCAACATACCTAAAACCTGCTGAGCAGTAAGCCTTTGAGAAGGATCTGTTGAAAGCATTCCCATGACTAAATCCTTGGCAGAGTCAGAAATGCAATCCCATGGATTGGAAGGGAACCGTAGATCAGCTTCCCTAACTGCATCAAATATTCTTGACTTAGTATTACCCCAAAAAGGTGGCATACCACTGAGAAGAATGTAAAGAATAACCCCCGCACTCCAAACGTCCGCAGCCTGATTATAACCCCCAGCCAACACCTCAGGTGCTATATAAAAAGGACTCCCAACAGTCCCATGCAAACTCTGCCCTGTTTAAACAAAACCCAAATGCACAAAAGATTAGTTTTCTTCAATTTTTACTAGGCATTGCCCCAGGGAGGGGGGTTTTCAAGGAAGAGATATGTATAACTTTACCAGGCTCAATATAAGTAGCAAGACCAAAGTCAGCCAATTTAATCGGTGAGGATGAGGCTTTTGTAGCCAAGAGAATGTTTTCTGGTTTCAAGTCTCTATGAACAACCCCAATTTCATGGCAATATAGAACCACTTGAATCAACTGCATGAAGAGAACCCTAGCCTCTGCCTCAGAGAATTGTCCAAACTTTTCTAACCGATGGAAAAGTTCACCTCCAGAACAGAGCTCCATCACTAAATGTACATAGTCTTCGTCCTCATAAACCGCTTTGAGATCTACAACATTTGGGTGACCTGATAACCTAGTCATTATTTCAATCTCAAGCTTCACACTTCGTTCATCATCTATGGTCACCAATCTATCTTTGGCAATTGATTTACAAGCAAACACCTCTCCAGTAAATTTATCAGAACACACCCTTATTACACCAAACTGCCCCCAGCCCAACTGCTGCCCAAGGACAAATCGTTCTCTCAAATTGGAGATCTGGTTTGTGTCCAGAATTGTTTCAGCCAAGCTCCTAACTCTGTAACACTTACATGGTGGTCTTGATGGTTCACTGCTGCTGTTACTCTGACCAACAGCCGCCATACCAAATTCTAGCTCCCCAGACCAGCCCAAAATACTCCTGAACTCAGCTTACTCAGTAAACAATTCAATGGAACTTCCTCGTGGCTGATTGTTAGCAACAGAAATACCATGAAAAAGCTAGGAAATTAATGGGTAATTGATAGCAACAAAAACGTGAAGAAGCCAAGAAAGTAACCTAGACTATTGAAACAACCAAAACTTCACTCTCTTGGTAGATGGTTCCCTCTGTTCTCAACAGATCAACCGGCTCTGTAGCACCATAACATATGGCCAGATTAAGGTCACTTCTTAAAACCTCCAAAAACAGAATGTATAATCGTCCTTTGAAATTAATCAGAACCACAATAGTAAACAAAATCAACTAACAAAAACCAGACAGATCGTTTTTCATGGAGAAACAACTTAAGAAACGACACTGAAGCTCAGAACTGAATACAAATAAATGAAGGCTTCCCACTAGACCATCTATCAATACGCAAAAAATTCCACTTTCTGGAGCTAGAAAACAAAACCCTAAACATCTGAAAGAACACTAAATTCAGTTCCAACACAAAAAGACCAAAACTTTACAACCAAAAACAAAATTGAACACCAAAATATCAAAATTCAGTTGACAAAAAAAAACACCCCGGATAAAAAACCAGTCATAAAACCACCAATCGAATAAACACACATTAACAGTCTCACTCACAGTCACAATCAAAAACACACACACCGTAAGAAATTATAGAGAGAGAAAGCTTACCTGCTAGAGGGAGACAGAAAGAATGAGAGAGGGAGCCCAGAGAAGAGAGTCCCGTTGGAGCAGTGACTAAGCCCCCCAAGACATGATTCTCCTGTCCCGTGGGCTCTCCTCTTCTTTGAGTTGAACTTGATGCTATTTTGTTGTTGGGTTTCTGTTTTCCGATAACATGCAAAAAGCTATTCATCGGACTTGAAAACTCAGTTTAATTTGTTTAATTAATTATTGTTTTTATATTATTTATTGATGTTTTAAAGTTTGATGTTGGAGGTTTCTAGATTACTCGCTCGTGTACGTGAAAGCTGGTACTCGCTGAGCTTAACTGTCTTTCTTTCCCTCTCCAAAGGAACGATATAGTTATAAATTTTATATAATTTTTTTATAATTAATATTATATAATTTAATTAATTATATTAGATATTTTAACTTATATAATTTATTTTAATTATTTTATATTTTTATTTAATCAATGAGTAAATATTATATTAGTATATATAAATTAAATTTACATAAAAATTTATAACTGTATTATTATTTTTAAAAAAATATTATAAATTTGTAGCTAATTATTTCTCTTGTCATATATATTTTTAAAAAAAATTATTTTGTCTTTAATACATTCCACATTTGTAATATATTTTCTTTTTTCAATATTATTCTTTCTATTGCATGCTAATCATTCTTTTCTTCATCCACAACTTTAATTATTTGATTTAGTGATTTGAATAATTCATTTATTTTAGTTTTCAACTATCTTTAGTTATGTGTGATATTTATATTTAATTTATATTAAGGGTCTAATAAAATATGATCATTTGATAATTAGATTATAAGAGACACTATAATCGTAGCATCGCATCAAAGTTTTTTAGAAAATTATTCTCATATATGCACAATGCATCACTTTTTCAATATAATTTTCTTTCTTAGTAAATTATCAAAAAGGAAATTTTATCTAATTAGGGTGCCAATACTCAAAGGATAAAAATGTATAAAACTTTTTTTCTTCTCTTCAATTTGTATAATATATAGACATTATCTTCTTTTTAATTGTTAAAATAATGCACAAATACATTACAATATCGGATCGATTAAGAACACATAATTTTTATTGTGTGAGGAGAAATATATTTATATTCTATATTGTATGGATTATTATCAAAAGGATCAATCTACCAAAATCCATTCACATAGGTGAGGAGATTTAATTTATGATTACGTAATGTTAAAAAAGAAAATAGAATTGGAAATATATTAATTAGACCCCATCCGTCTTTGATTCTTTGATGATCAACACAATTGCAATAAGGGAGTCTAATCACAATTTCCTTAAAAAAATGAAAGTAAATACTCTAATTAATGATAAAGCAATTTACAACAAATTTTGCCACCCGTGACTGAAAACTGAATCTTTTCCTAAAAGTAATTTGTGAGCGTGGTTTACTTAATTATCTACTGTTATTGCTGATTATTTTTCTTTAAAAAAAAAATTGCCGGTTCGTTGTTGTTGATGCAAGTAAAACGCGTCGTATTAACTTATTGGAATAAATGGGGAGTATCGACGATTCACTTTCCACTACGACCCGGTTCACTTCACTTCATCGATTAAAGCCTGCTCTCTCTCCCCCTCTCTCTTTCGCTGCGTTGGATATATGAATGGCTTGATTCCGAGTTGCAGGTGACACGCTTGAATGTTTGCTAAGCTGACTACTTATTGAAATGACTTGTTTTTGTCTTCTCCTCTTTTTGTGCTGTTATTCTGAGCAACATAGGATTAAATATTTCTTTTGACTTGCCTGGAAAAAAAAAAATTAGCAATTTTGCCCTTGTTGCTAGGAAATTGTGGAATTTTTTTTCTATTTTTAAATGGGTGGATGTTTCTTAGACCATATAGATGAGCTTTGAGGCTGAAAATGTGTACTAATTTCATGTAATATTTTTGGACAAGCTTGGGAATGCGTAGTCATAGACCTGCACAAAATCTGCTAACTGGAAGATCCCAAGTCGCTGCATCTGCTTTTGTGTCTCTTTAGTACCGTTTTATGATTTTTTTTAGAATAATAATATATGCGTAATTAACCAGGAGAACTGTGTCATTTTGACAGGTAAGTAATGAATTTCCTAGTGCATGATTAACCCTTTGCCCTTTTTCCTATTTCATTTGTCCAAGACGGTCAATTTGATCTGTGTTTTTTTATGGCCAAAGCTTTAATGGCGCATTCTGTTAGTATTGTCTCTCCAACAATCCTTTTTCAATTTGGCTCGAGTCTGCCAACTGGAGCTTCTCTTGGAAGAAAGGGAATTTTATTTTCATCATCCTCTACTGGATTTCGTAGTATTCGAGCTGTGCAAGAGAATGGAGGGCCAAGAAGGCTGGTTGACATTATCAGACTTGTGCCGGAGCTCTCAAGGAATTACTTTCGAAGTCCTTCGAGGAGGGCACTTTTTGGTGGAATCTCCTTGTTAGGTGGGTTTTACGTGGCACAGACAATCTCTCTTTCGTTTGGTGCTTTAGGAGTCAATGATGTCATTGCTGCTGTATTGTGTGTTCTCTTGACGGAGTATGTTACACGGTTTTATTACAGCCGGCCCAAGGTAACTTTTCCCCTTGCTCTGCTCAACAATTTCAAGATGGGTTTTACATATGGTCTATTCATTGATGCTTTTAAGCTTGCAAGTTAGTTATGCTTTCAAAAGCCAGCTGAACTACCCACAGTATTGTATTTTTGCAAGGGCACTCTTCATTGCTTGGCTTTGTAAATTTCCATGCTCCAGTGTTTATTAAAGTAGTTTATAGGGTATATTTTCTAAATTTAGTTTCGTTGATGTTGATGTTTGATACGTCATTCCTTATCCTTTCCTTTCGCTTGCTATCTTTCTTCTTCTTCTTTTTCTTGTTCTTTGCTAATATTTCGTTACCCGGTACTTCCCTCATATCATTGTAAGATTTGTCGCAGGCTTGGTTTGGTACTCTATGTCCATTTTTGTTGTGTGGTAGGAGCAAAAATTTTGGTGAATGGATATTTTAGCTTTAAATTTCCATTGGAATCTAATTTATAATGTTGAGTGCTTACTAGCTTTTTCACGGGCCTTCCAAGTTCAAGGTTGTGTTAGTAGCTTACACAATTGCTTCATTCTAAGGCGTTGTCAGTTAAAGGAGGGAGATTGAAACTTTGTTAAAAATACCATTGCTACATATTATGGTGTCTGCAATGGTCTGGGTTATTGTGAAACATAGGGCTCTGTTCTCTTGTGATATTTAAGACTGAGTTGTTTCTAATAGAATTTGCTATTATGGGTTCGCAAACAGTTGCGCAGAAACAGTCATTTCTTTCTCATGGACATTGTCTCGCTGCCAAAATATGACCTTTATCTGGATTGTAGGCCATAGGCAGGTGTGATCAAAATTTTGTTGGGTCCGGTCTTTGTAGTTCATCAATAAGCTGATTTTTATGAGCCAACTGTGTTGATCTCAGTGGGTTTCATCTGTTTGAGTGTGGAAAGAAGCTGTGGAAGAACTGCTTTCTGTAGGATGCTTCGGGTTAAAGCCTTCCATGTCATGCTAACGGCATGGTGTTCCCATTTGCAAAAAAGAGATAAATTGGTGCATTACATTAGATGTGTAGAACAGTCAAGTTAAAAGTTCAAGCTAGTAAGAGTTGTGCCTTGCATGTTTTTGTTTTGGTCAACTCAAAAATTAAATGAACGGGATGATATGAAAAACAAAACACAGAGTATTTATGTGGTTCAAAACTTGGATTTATCTTTCAAATCTGCGATTACTTTAGCTTTATGACAGCAGGCATGCTTCACTCTACTGTGCATGCTCCCTGCTCTAATTATTATTCATGCTCCACTTTTACTTAAACTTCCTGCTCTGAGTTCCATGCCCTCTTTTTACTTTTCATGCTTCGTTTTTTATGCATGATTACTCTGAAAAGAGAAAGGAAACAAAGTTTAATTTTTCTCATTCATAATAGACGTAGGGTACACGCCCTATATTTAAAGGTACAGAAAGAAACTAAAAAGGAAAGCTAATATTACAGCCATCTACAGTAAGTCAAATCTCTTAAAAATATACAGATTTGCACAGCTAGAATATTCCTAGAATCATGCCAATATCCTGGTTGATTAATTTCAGCGTATTCCTCTCAAGTTGGTTTGAAAATATTTTTCATAGCTAGCTTGCCAATCAAGTATCCGAATTATCTTGATGATAATCCTTTCGTGAGTAAATCCGCAACTTGATCAGCGGTTGGAATGTAGGGCAAACATATCAGACCATTATCCAATTTTTCCTTTATGAAGTGCTTATCAATCTCGACATGCTTTGTTCTATCATGTAGAATTGGATTATTTGCAATAGAGATGGCAGCTTTGATATTGCAATATACTTTCATAGGCAAAGAGTGAGAGATTCCTAATTCTTACAATAATCTTTTGATTCAGCTAACTTCATAAATTCCCTGAGTAAGGGCTTGAAATTTACACACACGCACTCACATGTATATGTAATCATTCACCTGAGTCACGTAAATTCTTTGTGCATCGTTCTTAACACTGTCTCATTCATTTAATTTTTTAGTTGATAAAAAGTAAGCATCAAACAATTACAAATTAACCAAATGAATGGTTTTATCTCTTCTATTCTGATGTAAATTTGTGAATATGTCTGAACTAGATTGATTGACTGGGACTAATCTTTTGCTTGATTAGAGCTGAAATAATTTATTATTGGTGTGAACTTTGAAAGTGCTCTTGCACGTGCAAATAAGCATCAAAGTCCTTCGGGCACCACAGTAGAAATTGTTGGGGGGTTAAAAAAAAAAAGGAATAAAAAGGATGAGGAGAGATCATTTCTTCAGTTTTTGATTGAGAAGAAATGAATGAAACGACGAAGAGGATAAATGATGTATTCTTATAGTCGTTGGCCACAAAATTCATGAAAGACAAAGTATAATACCTACTAAAAGGAAATTAAAAGAAAACAAATCATATTTTATCCTTTCTGTAAATAATAATAATAATAATAATAATAATAATAATAATAATAAGTATTTTAAATAAATTCAAATTCTAAGTACATATACTTTGTTGTATGGTCTAGATGTATGTCAAGCATTAGATTGGAAATTTACTTTGTTAATATTCGAAGAAACATCAATCCTCATTCAGGAGAAATGAATTTCATGAGGTTCAAATTTATCCCGTCAAAACATATGATGAGAGCAAGATTACACTAGGTGCTTTTACGTTATCAGAAGCACCTCCTTCTTCTTCTTATTATTATTGTATATTTCAAAACCCATTAGAAATGAAAACATTTTTATCATCAAAAATATACTTTAGATATTTTACATTCTAGATTTTCTAAAATAAGAATATAATGATTAGTTAATGCTTGACATACACATGGCTCCAACCTTTGTTGTTTGGTCACTTGGGCAACAACATTGCCTTAGTTAAGATTATCATTAAAAGGCTTTTTAAATTTTTTTATTTAAAGAATCACATTAATAAAAAAAATTAAAAAATTCTTTAAATGAGATTTTTATATAAGATTGTGTTGAAAATAGAAAAATATTATCTTATTTAAAGAATTTTCTTTCGGAGAATCCTTTAGAGCTTTTAATTTAGGATAAATGTTTATTTAGTTTTTATATTTTGAACTAAATATTTATTTGCTTTTTATATTTTGAAAAGTATATGAAATTATTCCTATTATTAAATATATTATATTTATTTTTTTACTTTTACAATATTCTTCTCCCAACAATCTTTACATTGATTTTTATTTACAAGAATCAAATTATTTTTAAAAGTAAAACAATAGTAAGAAATTTTTACATTAATTTTTATTTAATTTTATAGTTAATTTGATAAATTAACTTTTTTTTTATTAATGCTCCTAAAATTATTATAAGAATATTTTTGTAAAAATTGAGAAAAAAAAAGAAGAATAAAAGTGTAATAGGTTTAACAACAAAAATGTCCTGAAATATTTTTAAATTATGAGGATTAAATGATCATTTAGTCTAGAATATAAGAAATAAATAAATATTCATCCTTAAATATATTTTATTATTATTTTTATTATTTTTGAAGAGATTAATTTTATAATAAAAATAAATTTATATTATTATAATGGTGAAAAAATTAATTAAAATAATATAATTTTATTTTTAGTCGAAAAATCTCGTGATTTTTTTTATTTACGATATAAATAAATAAATATTCAAAAAGTTAGATTGGACCAGTCTTTAGTGTGCCTCAGCGTCGAGCAATAACAGCAGTGCACAACACCGGCGTGGTAATATCGTAATTATATTATTTTCTAAAGCTGACGCGATCCTCTCTTTTCCGGGCTAGCCAGCATCAGCTTCAATCTCTATCTTTCCCAGAAACCTCAAATTTACAATTGATTTTCCTCATCTGTCATCACTAAGTGAAATTAAAATTAGGGTTTCTGATTTTGCAAGTTCCCCCAATTGAAACTCACCACGAAAAGATTCAATTTTGATCCTGAATTTAGGGTTTTTTTGTTATGATAAGATTCGATTTCAATCGGGCATCTTACGTGTCGGATTCGAGCAATTTCATTATTATTCAACGGTCTCATTCTCGTACAGCTTTCTGTTATTTCCGTTATTATTAACAATAATTGATTATGGATTTCGACTCGCACGGTGGCAACAAGCGCGTTTTCCATCGACTAGGAGGAGGTGGTGGTGACGGCGGTGGCGGTGGGCCCTCAACGGCCGATACGAGGCAGAAAGTGTGTAACTATTGGCGCGCGGGAAAGTGTAATCGGTTTCCATGTCCGTACTTGCACAGAGAATTGCCGCTGCCGGCGGGGGCAACGGCTAACGGTGCTGCGAAACGGTTTGCGAATAACACTTGGGGTAGAAATAATAGTATTAATAATCATAGCAATAATTATAGGGCGGGTAATAATAATAATAGTAATGGTAGGCATGTCATAAAGACGGATATACTGTGTAGAAATTGGGTTCAAGGGAATTGTATGTATGGAGAGAAGTGCAAGTTTTTGCATTCTTGGACTGTGGGCGATGGTTTCAAGTTGTTGACTCAGCTTGAAGGGCACCAAAAGGTAAATTTGTTTTGTTTTGTTTTGTTCAAGTTTCAGTTTGTTGAATGTTTTTGGAGATTTAATTGATTGGTTAATTGTGAACAGGTTGTGAGTGGGATTACTCTGCCATCAGGTTCAGATAAGCTTTATTCCGGTAGTAAAGACGAGACTGTTAGAGTTTGGGATTGTGCTTCTGGACAGGTTTTTTTTTTTTTTAATTTCTTCTTCTTTTCTTTCCTTTTTTTTTTTTGAAGTTGAATTAATTTTAGTTCTTATATGAGTTAGCTCACTTGTTTGGAATTTAGTTTTCAATTTGTTGGTTGAGCTATGAATGTCTGGAGAAAAAGGTAGAATAGAAGGAAAGTTATTGGTCATAAACAGTAGATGCTTGATGCATTTTATCATAATCATTAGTCAAATGTAAATAGATATGCCTTGTGTTTTCATTTCTCTACATAGTTCTCTTTGTATCACAATGGAAAAGCTTGTTGATTAGCAATTGATGGTCTTTTTTTTTCCCCCTCCTTTTAGTGTGCAGGTGTGATTAATCTTGGTGGGGAAATTGGTTGCATGATTAGTGAAGGTCCTTGGATTTTCATTGGCGTAACAAATTTTGTCAAGGTCAATGATATAACATTATTATTATTATTATTTTTTTTTGTCTCTCCGTGTGTCCCCGTGTGTGTGTGTGTGTGTGTGTGTGTGTGTGTGTGTGTGTGTGTGTGTGTGAGAGAGAGAGAGAGAGAGAGAGTATCATATTGTTTGCAAGCTTGAAAGTAGTGTCAACATAATGTACTTTGATTTGTGGTGATATTCCAGGCTTGGAATGCCCAAACCAATACTGACCTGAGTCTTAGTGGACCTGTGGGACAAGTGTATGCAATGGCTGTCGGTAATGATTTGCTTTTCGCTGGTACGCAGGTAATCAGTTTTACAAGTCGATTATTCATGTTTTCTTTCTGAATCGTCATGTTTTCAGTTTGCTTCATTTATTGGAAAACTGTTCTGCTTTGGGGCTTCTAGTTGTAGGATCCATGGGTCGAGCGCCCTATGTCATGAATAATCAGTTGCAAACCCTATTATTGAGTGGGAAAATTGTGATATCCAACATTTTCATATGTGCCTACAGTTTTAAAGAGTGATTGATTGCATGATATCAGCTACCAACAATATTCATTGACATATATGCCTTTTTGTTTTCACTTAGTTAAATGTTTGCTTGTGCATCATCAATCTTGCACGCTGAAAATTGTCCATGCTCTCTCTGCCTCTGTCTCTTTCCTACTCTGTGCTTGTTTGTTTTGAATCACCATGTACTCCTTATCCTAATAAAACAACATCCTTTTTTGCAGGATGGGGCTATATTGGCATGGAAATTTAATGCTGCCACCAACTGCTTTGAACCAGCTGCATCGCTCAAAGGTCACACCCTTGCAGTGGTATCTTTAGTTGTGGGAGCTAATAGGCTTTACTCTGGTTCCATGGACAATTCAATAAGAGTAAGTTGGTTTTTGTATCATGTGAATTCTGATACGAACTTCGAGTTTTTTGATGAATAACCTACAGAGATTATCTTTTCTTCTTTTAGGTATGGAACCTTGAAACTTTGCAGTGCATACAGACTCTAACTGAGCACACTTCAGTTGTGATGTCGCTTCTTTGCTGGGATCAGTTTCTTTTATCATGTTCATTGGACAAAACAATAAAGGTTTTTTCCATTTTGATGCTCATTAAATACATTTTCCTTTGGGGGCGAGTTATAAAGTTGTACCAATTTTATTTGTTTTTGCAGGTGTGGTTTGCTACAGAAAGTGGAAATCTGGAAGTGACTTATACTCATAATGAAGAACATGTACGTTTTTCTCTTTCCCCAAATGTGGTTTTCGTGTTTTATTCATGTTCTATTAAAACTTGTGATCTTGAATTTGGTTGCCAAACTTTTAGTATTGATATTCAAGTATTTGATATGTTAAGCTTGTGATACTTAGGGTAACAATTGTAATTGACATATCATCCACTACTTTATTTGGTTCCTGAGCGCTTTCCAGAAGAAAACACTCCAATGTGAATAGGTGTTTTGTTGCAAGTGTTTGTATTGTTTTGCTTCATAGTGTGCCTTCAAGCCCATTCATTTGCAGTGTTAATCTTGGAATTAGAAAAGCAAGGTACTCTGGCTCTGTTTGTGTGCGCATGAGAGATTTGCTTAAAGAATAGTATTTCCCTTATGTGCATATTAAACTAGCATAGATGAAACTTTTAATTTTTGGGATAACAGTGAATAGTTTCTCGTCTGTGTGTCACATAAGAATGGTTTAAAATTCACTTTGCTCTTCTTTTATTGTAATGTATGTTTTCAAAATATGGAACACATCTAGAATACTAATAGCGTGTGATGTTGTGATCTGTCTGCTGCAGGGAGTGCTTACCCTGTGTGGAATGCCTGATTCAGAAGGCAAGCCAGTCTTGCTGTGCTCTTGCAATGACAACTCTGTCCGGTTCTATGATTTGCCATCGTGAGTTTTCTGTAACCATATGGTCTTTATTTTATTTTCCTTTTCTCATTCAAATTGGAATCCTTTAGTCAATTTCACGCATGCATGGTTGCTTTCCTAACTGTTTTCCATTATGCTATTATGGTCTAGGTTTGCTGAGAGGGGTAAAATTTTTGCCAAACAGGAGATTCGAGCCATTCAGTTGGGCCCTGGCGGTCTCTTTTTCACTGGTGATGGGACTGGTCAAGTAAGAGTGTGGCAATGGTGTAATGGGCCAGCTGCTGCTTGATGACCAGTTGCCACTTGATAAGCACCATCATGACTTTTCACTCGCCGTTATTCGATTTTTCACTCACTGTTATTCCATTTCCTTTTATTCTGCTTTATTTTTGGGGTTCCATTCTGATATAAGTTTGCCGGAGAAATTGTTAGTTGAGAATGCCGATTTTGGCCTCCTAGCTGTAGGTGCTTCAAACCCATTGTCACTTTCTGTGTGCCATAGTTTTATATATAAAGCACAGCCTTTCAATATAGGAAATTGTAAGTTTGTAACAATTCCAATTCTCCGTATAGCGAAGTTTCATCAATGCGCATTATCACATATATCTTGAATGCCTATTGTCCGTTTGCCTTAATCTCCATAGTTGTGTTTTTTTTTTTTTTGTTTTTTGGGTCCCCCAATTAACTGGTTTAATAATCCTGAAAGAATTTTGTCTGAATTTGATCAAATGAGATCACAGCTAGATATGCCGTGGAAACTGGAATTTGTCTACGGCAAACACAACTTACGGTTGAACCAAAGTGGTGATTGAAACTTCTTGCAGGGTAAGTACAATTTTGATTCAGGAAACCTTTTTTATTGGCTTTCGAATAAGTACACACAAAAAGATGAAGAAAATGGAGCATAAGGTAATGTGCTTAGTTTTGATTCATATTACTGGGCGACAACTCCACTTTATTTCATCTTTTGCCCAAACGTTTACATGTACGTTGTATTTTACAGATTAAACATGACCTTGATTGCAGTACCACCACGAGCACTTGTTTCAAAGGCCTCTTCCAATTCTTTCTGGGAGAAACCAAACCTATGGGTGATAAGCGGCTTTACATCAATCTTTCCGCTTCTAAGGAACTCTAGACACAGTGGCCAGGTGTTCTTGTAGCGAAACACCCCGACCACATCCACCTCCCTGCATTCAGAATTACGTACATAAATTTAAGGGTAAAAGGTTCAGATGGATTTATGAATTAAAAACCCACAGCACTGCCAAATGTCATAACGTTATCAGTTAAGTTAAAATCCTACCATCGTCGCATTTAAGTCCAATTAAACACTGAAACGCGTTATTCAGCTTAAGAAGTCATTAAACATATCTTTTGAGAAAAGATAAAAAATAAAATAAAATAAGTCATTAAACAGAGCCAATATACAAGACGGTTGTGTTGTTCTTGATATGCCATCGTGTTTTATTTGATAACATAAAACCAAGGCACAAGAGTTGGTATGCATACTTCTTTCAAGTCTATCGATTCCAGGACATTCCAACTTTTATTCAACAACTTCTGTTATCATTTTACAAGTTCTTAAAATGATGGCTTTATGGTCTTTTGGTGGGTACCTTAATTCTCTCATTTCTTAAATCTATTTGTTTGCTCCCAATCCAACAATGAAATGCTCCCTCCCACGAATTTTGGTGTTTTTCTTTCTTTATTTTTTCTTTTTTCACTTGCACTTTACAGGTTTATAGGGAATTTGCTGAAACTAACTAGTAACTTAAAAAGTAAAGAATGGAGTTGCCCAAAACAATAAAAAAGAAAAAAGAAGACTGTAAATCAAGTACCTTGCAGCAGCTGGAGTGAGTGGGACAGTCATCTCATGATGACCCATCCCCACAAGGCAAACTTTACCACCTGCACTAGTGGCACTCAGTGCTGTTGACATGGTTTTGTTAAAGCCTGCACAATCAAAGCTCACATCTATTCCTGTCCCCATGGCTTTATGTATCTTTTCCACTTCTTCAGCTACATCCTGCAAAATACTCGACTCATAGCAGTTTATTCAAGCAGAAAAAACAACAGTGAGGAGCACATGAACAATTTTCAAACGAACCAAAGCATAAGCTCACCTCTACTCTGATAACAAGAATAATGCAGATGAGAATTGTCAACTTTCAAACAGGGAATAAAAAGGTACTGAGAACAAAAATGAACTGAGGAAGTTGGTAAAAGGTCTTAATGCAATAAAGTTAGTTAAACAAAACATGTTGTTATGATGATTAAGAGAGAGGGAAGAATTGTGGGCATGAAGATTTTGAGATGTCTTTTACTTTTTTAAACTCTTCTGCTGGGCAAGGGGTAATGATATACCTGCAAATTTGTTGAAACTTTAACAATATTGTCTGCACCAAGTTCCTTTGCAACAGATAAACGATAGTCATCCACATCCACAATGACAATTCTAGGAGCTCCAAAAGCATGAGCTGCTAGCATTGTGACAAGTCCTATGGGCCCTGCTCCCATGATAAGCACATTTGTTTCAGGACCAATATTGGCACGGTGGCAGGCATGAACACCGACACTCAAGGGCTCACACATAGCCCCTTCCTCCAGGCTGACATTATCCGGCAGCTTAAAACATAGGTCTGCAGGATGCACCACCTATTGTACACAAGAAAATGCATCTTAGTTATTATGTCACGTAGCCGATCAATTTTGATAGCAGGCAATTTCATTTCAAATAAAAGGAATCGGCAAATCATTACCAGATAAAACATATATGACAAGAGGGACAGAAGGTCAAATGGGAACAACACAATTGAGAGTAACCAATATGTTTTTAAAAGAACAGGTAAAGTGACACCACTAGTTATATGACAGAATCCACAAGGGCATAGATCATATTATAGTAATAATCTAATACAATAAAAAAAATCTCAAACGGTAAAATTTATAGGATAATGATGTTTGTATAAAAATTACTACAACAATTAATACAAAATCTATAAGAGAAAGAAGAAGAAAAAAAATTGTCTTACATTAGAATTTTCTTTTATCTTGAAATGAATTTTTTTTGTCCTGTAGTGATGGAATACTAACTGGGGTAAGTATATCATTACTGAAATTTATAAGGGCATAAACCGGGTTAAAGTCAGTCTACCATATTTCTCATCTCATAGTCCTATAGACCTTAGTTCAAAATGTAACTTTTCAATCAACCTGATTAGCCAGAGAACCATGAACTGGCGGGGTTGCAAAAAATTTCATCTCCGGACATAAATTGTATCGACCTCCTTTGCAGTGATCACATCGCCAGCAGCTGATACCTGGTTCCAAAGCCACACGGTCACCGGGGACCAAAGTCTTTACCTCGCTTCCCACCTTCTCTATGATCCCAGCACACTCATGCCCAATCACCATAGGCTCTTTCACTACAAAATCGGCACACCTCAAGGTCTGCAAAAATACACAAACATTGAACATTCAAATATTACTTTGAATAACATAAAGTGAAAATGTTCCATTTTTAGCATTTCTGAGCAATTTTACAGAGTAGTTGCCGAAATAATAATAATTAAAAAAATAAATAATAAATAATTTAAGGGAAGTTGAACAGGGATAAACAAATATACCTTGAGATAATGCACATCACTTCCACAAATACCAACGGCTTTCATTCTGACTAAAACATCATTTGGTCCTACAGTTTACAAATAACGAAGAAATGTATTAAAACAATCAGTTTGAAAAACATTAATTGTGAGTGATAGGTAATTCAGTTGTAAAAGGTATGAAATAAGCTGTATTGGAAGATGTGTTTTCATTGTTTTTCAACCAAAGATCTCTCTTGGGATATATATCAGTCTATCAAAGTTCATATCTTCAACCAATGAACAAATTCTATAACACTTCTAACACACAAGACTGAAACGACAAAAGGATAGAAGTACCCAGAGAAGGAAGCTCAAAAGGCTGTATCTTGAGGGTGTTGACACCCATAAGCCAAGCTGCCATGTTAGCTTCTTCTCCATCCTTCTTTTCTCCTTGTGACATCCCTCCTTTGCCCATATTTGCTTTTTACCCTTCAAAAACACAAGTGCACAGCATAGACTTCACTCTGCACACTATGTTTTAAGCTA
Source organism: Aegle marmelos (assembly GCA_030449875.1). Classification (NCBI taxonomy): domain Eukaryota; kingdom Viridiplantae; phylum Streptophyta; class Magnoliopsida; order Sapindales; family Rutaceae; genus Aegle; species Aegle marmelos. The sequence goes on along the minus strand of JASUUL010000022.1, from coordinate 6,116,718 downwards.
CCATTTATTCTGATTCTGGATATGGGATATGATTCGATTCGGTGGAGAGAATATTTAACGACAAGTGAGGGATAACATGAAGCGTTCTTTGTATTTACCTGTGCAGACGATTGATTCCTGTTTTTACCTGACTCATTTTCTGTAAGGATAAATCCAAATATTAATGATGGGGTAAAAGAGTCAACCTAATACCAATACACCGTACAAAAGTATTATAAAAATTAGATTTAATTTTTTTAATTATTTAATAATTAAGTAAAAATAATTTTTTTATAAAATTAAATATAATAAACACCCTTTAAATATTAAAAAAATATAAAATATATATTATAATAATCTTAATTATATGATATAACATAATATTAATTATAAATATTAATTATAATAATAATAATTAATGTATAACGATAGTCTCAATTATATAATCTGATTATAACAACAATGTATATAATAAAATAAAGAAAGTCGCTACGTTATGGCTCGACGTAACGTACCCGTCTCATAATATACAGTGCAATCAACATTTACCTAAAATAAAATAAAAAGTCAATGTCACATGCAGCACTACATCTCATACAATGCATGCATGGTACCGGTACAACCGGTTAACGAACAAAAATTATATTTTTTATTTACTTTTAATGTGAAAAAATATGAAAAAAATTAAAAAATAGATAAATTGTAATTAAATGAAACACAAGATTATAATAATTTTAAATTTGTAAATAATACAAGAAACTTTAAAAGTACTATAAATATATCATAAATTAGTTATATTCTGAATTATTTGTCATATTTAGATAATTATAATCCACATTTAAAGTTTACTTTCCAAATTCTAATTTTTCATTACAATTTATCTAAATTTTGGTAAGTTATTTCAACTTATTTTCCACCAGTTGTTGGTTTTATATTTTCACTATTTTCATTAAATTCTACTTTTTTAAGTGAATATTTCAAGTTTATTTTTTATATCTTCATGTTTCATTAGATTTTATCTAATTTATGATAAGTTATTTTAATTTATTTTTCCACCACTTTTAAGTCTTACATTCCTACTATTTTCATGCAGTTTTATTATTTTCAGTAGATATTTCTAATTCACTTTTTAGAATCTTAGTTTACAATGGAATTTATATAATTTTTAGTCAGTTATTTTAATTTTTGGGTTAAGTTCATCAATTCTTGTTGCCACAACTTTTTTATTTTATATTCATATATTTTTTTATTGAACTCTAGTATTTTAGGTCAGAGTTTTAAGTTAATTTTTTAGATTTTATTTTCTATTTAACTTTATCAAATTCTTTATTAGATCATTTCAACTTTTAGGTAAGGATGATCAACTCTTGTTACCACCACTTTTTTCTGTTATATTCCTACTCTTTTTTATTGAATTTTAACATTTTACATAAATATTTTAAGTTTATTTTTAAATACCTGCTTCTCATTAAAATTTATTAAATTTTTAGCAAGTTATTCTAACTTTTGGATTAAGCTCTTCAATGCTTATTTCCATCACTTTTCGATTATTTATTTATACTTTTTTTTATTCAATTTTAATATTTTGGATAAGTGTTTCAAGATCACTTTTTAGTTCTCTACTTTTCGTTGAAACCTATCAAATTCTTAGTAAATTATTTGTACCTTTTGGTTAAATCATCAACTCTCTTTCCTATCACTTTTTAGTTTTATGCTTTTGCATTTTTTTTTTGCTTAAATTTTGTTATTTTGGGTGTAATTTTCAATTTCACTTTTTTGATCCTTAATTATGGTTAGAATTTATGAAATTCTTAGTGAGGCATTTCTAATTTTGGGTTATGTTCTTTAACTCTTTGTTCTCATCACTTTTTGATTAGATATTTTTACTCTTTTTAATGAATTCTAATATTTTATGTAGAATTTTCAAGTTTATTTTTTATATTCCTACTTGCCATTAAAATTTATCAAATTCTTGATAAGTCACTCAAATTTTTACATTAAGTTTTTCAACTCTAGTTTCCACTATTTTTTACTTCTATAGCCTAAATTATCTCAACAAATTTTAATATTTTGGGTGGAAGTTCAAATTTTAATTTTTAACCCCTATTTTTTGTTGGAATTTATCAAATTGTCGTTTGATAGTTTCAACTTTTAGGTTGACCCTTTCGCCTTTTTCCCACCAATTTTTTGTTTCATAAACCAAGATTGTTTTATTGATTTTGAATATTAATTAGATATTTTAAATTTATTTTTCATATCTTTACTTTTCATTAAAATTTATGAAATTATTTATAAGTCATCCCAAGTTATGTGTTAAGCTTGAATTAAGCTTGTCAACTCTTACTTCCACCACTTTTTTTTTTTTCAATATTCCAAATGTTTTCCCCGTGTGCCAACGTTCTAGGTATTTGTTTCGAGTTGAATTTTATAACAGTGGAACATTTAAATATTAAGGTCAACTATGTTTGACCCCTCTTCTTTTTAATAAATATCAACTTACAATGTAGTTTTAAAAAATGAATAACAAAGTCTATTGTTATTTTGTAACTATTTTTTATATTATTAAGCTATCAGAACTAGTTTTTATAAGCTATAAAAATTAAAAACCATTGCTAAAATATCTTAATTTATTTGATATCGACATTCATTACTTCAAGAAATATAATCATGAGTTTTATCAACATTTTACATAAATGTTCTAAGTTGATTTTTTATATCCACACTTCTCATTACAATTTATCAAATTCTTGGCAAGCCACTCTAAGTTGAATTCTTCCACTCTTCTTCTCACATTTTTTTTTCTACTACATTCACTCTTTTTTTTTTTTTAATTTCAATATTTTGTGTAGAGGTTATAAGTTCATTTTTCAGATCCCTATTTATTATTAAAATTTATCAAATTATTGTTTAGTCATTTTAACTTTTGGATGAACTCTTTTGCCATTTTTTAGTTCTATATTCTTACTCTTTTTTGTTGAATTCCAATAATTTTAGTAAATATTTTATGTTCATTTTTTAGATTCCTAGTTTCCATTAAAATTTTAAAAAATATTATAAGTTATTTCATTTTTTTGGTTGACTCTTCTACTCTTATTCTCATCATTTTTTATTTCTACATTTCTATTTTTTAATTCAATTTTAAAATGTTAAGTCGATATGTCAAGCTTATTTTAGATCCATACTTACTCCTTTTATTGAATTTCTCATCTACTTTAATATTGTTTTCAACAAAATTTTGAAAATTATGGTATTTGTTTAATTTAATTATATGTATGCTTTGAGCTTTTCATCTTTAACATATTAATGCTCATTTTTTATTTTAATTAACTATGCTTAGATTTAAAAAATATTTTCATAAATAATAATAAAATAATGAAATTAATAATAATAAGATTTTAGTAATAATAAAATTACAATAGTATTTTAATAAATAAATAAATTATAATAAAATTAATAAATTATAATTATAATTATTTTTTATAATAATAACTTATAATAATATAAATTTTAATTGTAATAAATTTTAGTAAATGATAATTATAAAATAATAATAATAATAATAAACAATAAACTTTGCCATAAGATGGAGTGATTTTGTCAAAAGTGACATCTAAAAAATATTACTAAACATTAAAATTACCTTTTAACTTTGTAAAATTATTTTTGAGCCTCCTAAATGTAAACCCAAGCAGGGTCCTAATTACATATATTGAAAACAATGTTCTTGACACATATAAGCACATGAATATAGTTAGTTGAAAATATTCTTTTTTAACTAACAATGAGTAACATTTTCTTATTACATAGTTTTTGAATTTCCAAAAACATTTTGTATTGTTTCACAACAAAGCAAAACTTATCTTAATATAAAAAATATTAATTAATTAATTATAATAATATGTCAATTAATTATAATTATTATATTAATAATTATTATAAAATATATTAATTAAAAATATTATTATTACTTTTTAATTTTAATAATAGATTTATTGTTGTGATTATTTATTCAAAAACTATAATTATTAATATATTATTATTAATAATGTATTAATACATTAATTAATTTATAATAATATATGAATTAATTATAATAATATATTAATTATTATGATTATTTATTCAAAATCTATAATTATTAATGTATTGTTGTTAATAATGTATTAATATATAAATTAATTATAATAAAAATAGATTAATTATTGTGATTATTTATTTAAAAACCATCGTTATTAATATATTATTGTTAATAATGCATTAATATATTGATTAAAAGTAATAATTATATTAATTAATTAATAATAATATATGAATTAATTATAATAGTTATATTAATGATTATTATGACTACATATTAATTAATTATAATAAATATATTAATTATTGTAATTATTTATTCAAAAATATTAATATATTCTTATTAATAGTGTATTAATGTATTAATTAATATTAATAATTATATTAATTAATTAATTAATAATAATAGTATATGAATTAATTATAATATTTATATTGATTATTCTTTTTTGTAGCAACAGCAGCAGCAGCAGTAGCAGTAGTAGTTAATAATAATAATAATAATATTATTATTATTATTATTATTATTATTAATTTAAAGGAGAGTCATTTTAGGAATAGTTGAATATAAATGAGGACAAAATAAAAACTTTAGGGAATAAAAAATTGATTTCCACCTCCTTTTATGGAAATCAATCTCTCTTTTCTCATTTTTAAATAATGGTGGCTCCACGATTTTGATTTCAATACCTAATTTATTCTTGTAAATTAAATATCATCAATCATTTTTATTCTGGATTCTGATTTCCTAATCTGAGAAGTAAAAAAGATGTAAATGTAGTAAAATGGGCTTTTCCTTAAAAATAGGAGACTAGAGAATAAATCTTATAGATAAAAAAAAAAATTAAAAGAGTGATGATAATAAAGATAATACATATTGTAATTGATTTTATCTTAAATTGAGTATACTTATCAACAATAATTATTAAAGATATAGTAATAATAGTCTTAGTAAGTTTAAATTCATTATTTGTATCATTAGTTATGTGTCATTCATTATTAATTGTTATGTATAAGGTGTTAGTTGACTTTATTATTTACTAGTTATATGCTAATTTTATAACCTCTATTAATAAGTGACTCCTTATTTATGATATATAGTAATATAACTCTCAATGGTATTCATATCAACCTTAATATTATGTGTAAGAAATAACGGGTAGAGTATTTAAGCTCCACCACATTGATTGGAGGGCATTATGTTGTTGTTAGGTTATAATTAAAAAAATTAACTATAATAAAATTGAGTGTTCTTAGAACATTAATCACATTCCCATATCTATAATATTTATTATGTAATAAAAATTCAAGGCTACATTAAATAATTTTTAACATTACTTTAATTCCTAGTAGATAAATTGCATAATAAGTTGTATGCATATTACGCAAAATATCAAATTAATATTCCATATAACGTTGCTTTATATTTATAGACAAAAGTAATTTTTTAAATTAATATTATTATAATTTGATGAATAACTTTAAAGTTTCCTAATTAAAAAAAAAATTATCGTTTCAAATTTAACATTGTTCGTGTTAAATTGAGGGGTCTTTGACAATTTTCAAATTTAATTAGCTATATTTTGAATTTATGTAAAGTATAAGTAGCCAATTGACAATTAGTGTTGATATTTGCCATGTATCAATAGTTCACATAGCCAAATTTAGTTAGAAAATGTCTCAACCGGGGGATAGCCTCGTAAGAAATCCAACGGTTTATGAATTTTAAATAAAAAAATTCAAAAACCGCTGTATGTCATGCAGCGTGTATTACAGGCGAAGCCTAAAAACATTTGTGATCGAGATTGTGGTTTCTTTTTCAACAGGATAACGTGCTTACGTGGAGAGAATTTATCGGTTTCGGAGCCGTTTATTGTTTGTTATTTATTTTTTTCCCCCCAGAATTTATGGACCCCAAAATCCAAATTATGCAAATAACTGTATCTTCACAGAGTCAAAATCGACTTAATGTACGTGCGTGGTGGTTAATTTTGCAAAATGAGTTGCAAGAGAACGACTTAATCTTTAAAAAATGTTAAAAAAAGATTAGGTTATGCTAAAATTATCTTTCGGTAGAATATTTTTTCATAATTATCCAATCAAAATTATAACTTATTTTTATTATTTATTATTTTACGTATTTAGTTATAATTTGGCTTTGTATGTTAGATCAACTCGTAGCTATAGACTAAAAGAAAATCTATAATTTGGCTTTGTTGGCTTCTTTTAATGGGTATGGTCATATGAAATAATAATTTAAAATTCATATAATATAAGTAAATTAACAATAGGAAGGGAAAGGAACGCCCGTACCAGAGGTGACTCCATAATAGTTGGGGAGAATGTTGGGTAACCACGAGGGAAATGAGATAAGAAAAAGAAAAAGGAGGCAATTTACAAAAAAGGTAGTATGCTCAATCTTGATTCATATTACTCGGCGACAATGCCATTTTATTTCATCTCTTGTCCAAACGTTTACTTGTACATTATATTTCACAGATTAAACATGACCTTGATCGCAGCACCACCACGAGCACTTGTTTCAAAGGCCTCTTCCACTTCTTTCTGGGAGAAACCAAACCTATGGGTGATAAGTGGCTTTACATCAATCTTTCCGCTTCTAAGGTACTCTAGGCACAGTGGCCAGGTGTTCATGTAGCGAATCACCCCCAGCACATCCACCTCCCTGCATTCACAATTACGTACGCAAATTTCATGGTAAAAAGGTTCATACTGGATTTTAGTCCAATTAAAAACTGAAACGCGTTATTTAGCTTAAGAAGTCATTAAACAAGTGTATCGACAAAAGGAGGGGAGGAGTCATTAAACAGAAACAATGTACAAGATTTGTTGTGAAAGTTGTTCTTGATATGCCATCGTGTTTTATTGGATAACATGCAATCCAAGCACAACTGTCGGTATTCAAGCCTATTCATTCTAGGACATTCCAACTTTTATTCAACGACTTTTGTTTACCATTTTGCATGTTCTTAAAAATGATGGCTTTGTGGCCTTTCTGGTGGGTATCCTCAATTCTCTCACTTCTTAAATCCATTTGTTCCCAATCCAACAATGAAATGACCCCTCCCACTAATTTTTTGTCGGTTTTCTTTTTTAATTTGCATTTTAGGGACGAATTTGCTGAAACTAACAAGAAAAGTAAATAATGGAGTAGCCCAAAACAATAAAGAATGAAAAAGAAAACCATGAATCAAGTACCTGGCAGCTGCTGGAGTGAGTGGGACAGTCATATCATGGTGACCCATCCCCACGAGGCAAACTTTACCACCTGCGCGAGTGGCACTCAGTGCTGTTGACATGGTTTTGTTAAAGCCTGCACAATCAAAGGTCACATCTATTCCTGTCCCCATGGCTTTATGGATCTTTTCCACTTCTTCAGCTACATCCTGGAAAATAGTCGACGGTAGCAGTTTATTCGAGCGGAAAAAACAACCGAGAGGGGACACATGGACAATTTTCAAACGAACCAAAGCCCAAGCTCACCTCTACTCTCATAACAAGAATGATGTGGATGAGAATTGTCAACTTTCAAACAGAGACCAAAAATGAACCAAGGAAGTTGGTACAAGGTCCTAATGCAATAAAGTTGGTTGGACAAAACATGCTGTTATGATGATTAACAGAAAGGGAAGGATTGTGAGCGTGAAGATTTTGAGATGTCTTTTACTTTTCTAAACTCCTCTGCTGGGCAAGGGGCAATGATATACCTGCAAATTTCTTGAAACCTTAACAATATTGTCTGCACCAAGTTCCTTTGCAACAGATAAACGAGAGTCCTCCAAATCCACGATGACAATTCTAGGAGCTCCAAAAGCACGAGCTGCTAGCATTGTGACAAGTCCTATGGGCCCTGCTCCCATTACAAGCACATTTGTCTCAGGACTGATATTGGCACGGCGGCATGCATGAACACCAACGCTCAAGGGCTCACACATAGCCCCTTCCTCCAGGCTGACATTATCTGGCAGCTTAAAACATAGGTCTGCAGGATGCACCACCTATTGTAAACAAGAAAATGCATCTTAGTTATTGTGTCACGTAGCCGATCAATTTTGATAGCAGGCAATTTCATTTCAAATACATGGAATCCGCAAATCATTGTCAGATAAAAAATATATGACAAAAGGGACAGGAGATCAAATGGGAACAACACAATTGAGAGTAACCAGTATGTTTTAAGAAGAACAGGTAAAGTGACAACACTATTTATATGACTGAATCCACAAGAGCATAGATCATATTATAGTAATAATCTAAGACAATAAAAAAATCTCAAACGGTAAAATTTATAGGATAATGATGCTTGTATAAAAATTACTACAACAATTAATACAAAATCTATAAGAGAAAGAAGAAGAAAAAAAAGAAATTGTCTTACATTGGAATTTTCTTTTATCTTGAAAAGAAATTTTTTTGTCCCTGTAGTGATGGGATACTAACTGGGTAAGTATAACATTACTGAAATTTATAAGGGCATAAACCGGGTTAAAGTCCGTCTACCATATTTCTCATCTCATAGTCCTATAGACCATAGTTCAAAATGTAACTTTTCAATCAACCTGATTAGCCAGAGAACCATGAACTGGCGGGCTTGCAAAACTTTTAATCTCCGGACACAAATTGTATCGACCTCCTTTGCAGTGATCACATCGCCAGCAGCTGATCCCTGGTTCCAGGGCCACGCGGTCACCGGGCACCAAAGTCTTCACCTCGCTGCCCACCTTCTCTATGACCCCAGCACACTCGTGCCCAATCACCATAGGCTCTTTCACTACAAAATCGGCCAACCTCAAGGTCTGCAAAATTACACAAACATCAACATTCAAGTATTTTTTTGAATAACATAAAGTGAAAATATTCCATTATTAACATTTCTCAGTAATTTGATGGAGTAATTGCCAAAATAATAATAATAATTTAAGGAAAGTTGAATAGGAATGAACAAATATACCTTGAGAAAATGCACATCAGTTCCACAAATACCAACGGCTTTCATTCTGACTAAAACATCATTTGGTCCTACAGTTTACAAATAACGAACGAAGGTATTAAAACAATCAGTTTGAAATACATTAATTGTGAGTGATAGGTAATTCAATTGTAAAAGGTATGAAATAAGCTGCATTGGAAGATGTGTTTTCATTGTTTTTCAACCAAAGATCTCTCTTTAGATATATATCAGTCTATCAAAGTTCATATCTTCAACCATGGAACAAATTCTATAACACTTCTAACACACAAGACTGAAACGACAAACAGATAGAAGTACCCAGAGAAGGAAGCTCAAAAGGCTGTATCTTGAGGGTGTTGACACCCATAAGCCAAGCTGCCATGTTAACTTCTTCTCCATCCTTCTTTTCTCCTTGTGACATCCCTCCTTTGCCTGTATTTGCTTTCTACCCTTCAAAAACACAAGTGCACGGCACAGACTTCACTCGGTACGCTATCTTTTAAGCTACTATTTATTCTGATTCTGGATATGGGATATGAATTCAGGGGTGGCAATTTGGATCAAAATTCATTTATTCAATTCGATTGGATGTGAATTAAATGAGTTTTGGTTTAAAAAAAAGGATTCGTTTAATAAATGGGTGGATTTGACTCAATTGGCTAACTAAACAAATTAAATTCAGGTTTGAAGATATTGATTGGTTTATTTATTTAGGATTTATTTAATAAATGAATCACAAACGAATTAAATATAATTTATTTATTTAAAATTTATTTATTATTTGTTTAATTAAATTACTTTTTTTTCCTAAGTTTATTTAAAAAAAAATTTAAATATGAAATCTAATATTATAATTTTAAGAATTTTAATTTTAGAACATGGTTTGAATTATTTGTATTTTATAAGATATTGAATTTTGTGGCTCTTTAAATTTCATTTTGATCAATTTTGATTATTACTTATATTTTTTTAAACGAATCTAGATTCGATTCGTTATGAATTCATAAGCATAAATGAATAATAAACGAATCTGAATTCAATTCGATTCATTTATTAATCCTATTAAATTAATAAAATGAATAGAACTGAATATTCATTTAATAAACGAATCGAATTCAAATTATGAAATTTCAATTTATTTAATAAATGAATCAAATCTAAATTATGAGATTTTGATTCATTTAATAAATAGATTAAATCCAAATAAATAACATATTGACCCAATTTGTTTATAATTCGATTCCTTTATCATTTTGTTATCCCTAGATATCTAGGTATGTTACGTGTGAGGAATATCTCATGACACGTAAGGCATAACATGAAGCGTTATTTGTATTTATTCATGTAGATGGTTGTTTTCGGTTTTCATCCGACCCATTTTTTGTTTAGGGATAAATCCAATTATTAATAATGGCTTTAAAACATTTGTGATAGATACTGTGGTTTCTTTTTAAAACCGGATAACGTGCTTACATGGAGAGAATTTATCGGTTTCAGATCCCTCTTTTTTTTTTTTTCCTTTTAAAGAAACCATTGGCATGAAAAATTACGTTGGTCCCAGCTTATCCAAATTTGAGATAAGTAAAACCATAAAAATAATAAAATTTTTTTAATAAATATTTAACTCACAACTTGTTAAACTTTAAAATTATAATTTATAAATTTATAAATTCAAATTATACAATAAAAATCTAACTATATTAGAATAATTCTAAAATAAAATATTTTTTTATAACCATAAAATTAAAGTTATAATAATTTTTTTACTAATTATTTAATATAAGTGACTGATATTCATTCTCCACCATAAATTAACTCCAATATAGGCATAACCATATAATAATTATATAGTTTTTGAGAAATTTGTCTGTATTTGATCAAATGAGGTCACAGCTAGATATGCCATGGAAACAGGAATTTGTCTACCGCAAACACAATTTTCAGTTGAACCAAAGTGGTGATTGGAAGGTCTTGCAGGATAATCATCTGTTAACCAGGAAAACTTTTGAGTTTTGATTATCTTTCAAGTAAGCATACACAAAAAGATGAAGGAAATATAGGACGGCATAGACATTCAACAACAAAAAACTTGCCTCTCAAACCAAAAAAAAAAAAAAAAAAAAAAAGAGAAATCTGAATTTTATTTTGTAACAGGTAGAAATAAAGTAGTATGCTCAATCTTGATTCATATTACTCGGCGACAATTCCATTTTATTTCATCTTTCGCCCAAACGTTTACATGTACGTTATATTTTACAGATTAAACATGACCTTGATTGCAGCACCACCGCGAGCACTTGTTTCAAAGGCCTCTTCCACTTCTTTCTGGGAGAAACCAAACCTATGGGTGATAAGGGGCTTTACATCAATCTTTCCGCTTCTAAGGAACTCTAGGCACAATGGCCAGGTGTTCTTGTAGCGAAACACCCCCACCACATCCACCTCCCTGCATTCACAATTACGTACGTAAATTTACAGGCAAAAGGTTCATATTGGATTTTAGTCCAATTAAAAACTGAAACGTGTTATTTAGCTTAAGAAGTCAGTAAGCATATGTATCAACAAAAAGGGCGGAAAAAGTCATTAAACAGAAACAATATACAATATGGTTGTGAAAGTTGATCTTGATATGCCATCGTGTTTTATTGGATAACATACAATCCAAGCAAAAGAGTCGGTATGCATTCTTCTTTCAAGTCTATTCATTCTAGGACATTCCAACTTTTATTCAACAACTTTTGTTTACCATTTTACATGTTATTCAAAAATGTTGGCTTTATGGTCTTCCTGGCAGGTATCCTTAATTCTCTCACTTCTTAAATCCATTTGTTCCCAATCCAACAATGAAATGGCCCCTCCCACTAATTTTTGGGGGTTTTTATTTTTTTTAATTTGCATCGTAGAGACTAAAATGGAATTTACTGACACTAACAAGAAAAGTAAATAATGGAGTAGCCCAAAACAATAAAAAATGATAAAGAAAAACGTAAATCAAGTACCTGGCAGCTGCTGGAGTGAGTGGGACAGTCATATCATGATGACCCATCCCCACAAGGCAAACTTTACCACCTGCACGAGTGGCACTCAGTGCTGTTGACATGGTTTTGTTTAAGCCTGCACAATCAAAGGTCACATCTATTCCTGTCCCCATGGCTTTATGTATCTTTTCCACTTCTTCAGCTACATCCTGCAAAATACTCGACTCATAGCAGTTTATTCAAGCAGAAAAAACAACAGTGAAGAGCACATGAACAATTTTCAAACAAACCAAAGCATAAGCTCACCTCTACTCTGATAACAAGAATAATGCAGATGAGAATTGTCAACTTTCAAACAGGGAATAAAAAGGTACTGAGAACAAAAATGAACTGAGGAAGTTGGTAAAAGGTCTTAATGCAATAAAGTTAGTTAAACAAAACATGTTGTTATGATGATTAAGAGAAAGGGATGGATTGTGAGCATGAAGATTTTGAGATGTCTTTTACTTTTTTAAACTCTTCGGCTGGGCAAGGGGCAATGATATACCTGCAAATTTGTTGAAACTTTAACAACATTGTCTGCACCAAGTTCCTTTGCAACAGATAAACGAGAGTCCTCCACATCCACGATGACAATTCTAGGAGCTCCAAAAGCACGAGCTGCTAGCATTGTGACAAGTCCTATGGGCCCTGCTCCCATTACAAGCACATTTGTCTCAGGACTTATATTGGCACGGCGGCATGCATGAACACCAACGCTCAAGGGCTCACACATAGCCCCTTCCTCCAGGCTGACATTATCTGGCAGCTTAAAACATAGGTCTGCAGGATGCACCACCTGTTATACACGACAAAATGCATCCTAGTCATTATGTAAAGCAGCCAATCAATTTTGATAGCAGGCAATTTCATTTCAAATAAATGGAATCAGCAAATCATTGTCAGATAAAAAATATATGACAAAAAGGACAGGAGATCAAATGGGAACAACACAATTGAGAGTAACCAGTATGTTTTTAGAAGAACAGGTAAAGTGACACCACTATTTATATGACAGAATCCACAAGAGCCTAGATCATATTATAGTAATAATCTAATACAATAAAAAAATCTCAAACCGTAAAATTTATAGGATAATGATGCTTGTATAAAAATTACTACAACAATTAATACAAAATCTGTAAGAGAAAGAAGAAGAAAAAAAGAAATTGTCTTACATTGGAATTTTCTTTTATCTTGAAATGAAATTTTTTTGTCCTGTAGTGATGGGATACTAACTGGGTAAGTATACCATTACTGAAATTTATAAGGGCATAAATCCGTCTACCATATTCCTCATCTCATAGTCCTATAGACCTTAGTTCAAAATGTAACTTTTCAAACAACCTGATTAGCCAGAGAACCATGAACTGGCGGGGTTGCAAAAAATTTCATCTCTGGACATAAATTGTATCGACCTCCTTTGCAGTGATCACATCGCCAGCAGCTGATCCCTGGTTCCAGGGCCACGCGGTCACCGGGCACCAAAGTCTTCACCTCGCTGCCCACCTTCTCTATGACCCCAGCACACTCATGCCCAATCACCATAGGCTCTTTCACTACAAAATCGGCCAACCTCAAGGTCTGCAAAAATACACAAACATTCAACATTCAAGTATTATTTTGAATAACATAAAGTGAAAATATTCCATTATTAACATTTCTCAGTAATTTGACGGAGTAATTTCCAAAATAATAATAATAATTTAAGGAAAGTTGAAGAGGTATAAACAAATAGACCTTGAGAAAATGCACATCACTTCCACAAATACCAACGGCTTTCATTCTGACTAAAACATCATTTGGTCCTACAGTTTACAAATAACGAAGAAATGTATTAAAACAATCAGTTTGAAATACATTAATTGTGAATGATAGGTAATTCAGTTGTAAAAGGCATGAAATAAGCTGTATTGGAAGATGTGTTTTCATTGTTTTTCAACCAAAGATCTCTCTTTGGATATATATAAGTCTATCAAAGTTCATATCTTCAACCAATGAACAAATTCTATAACACTTCTAACACACAAGACTGAAACGACAAACAGATAGAAGTACCCAGAGAAGGAAGCTCAAAAGGCTGTATCTTGAGGGTGTTGACACCCATAAGCCAAGCTGCCATGTTAACTTCTCCATCCATCTTTTCTCCTTGTGACATCCCTCCTTTCCCCATATTTGCTTTTTACTCTTCAAAAACACAAGTGCACAGCACAGACTTCACTACTTCACTCGGTACACTATCTTTTAAGCTACTATTTATTCTGATTCTGGATATGGGATATGATTGATTTTGTCGCAGGAATATCTCATGACACGTAAGGCATAACATGCAGTGTTCTTTGTATTTATCCATGTAGATGATTGATATTCTGTTTTCATCCGACTCATTTTTATTTAAGGATAAATCCAATTAATAATAATAATGGCCTTAAAAAATTTGTGATGGATTCTGTGGTTTCTTTTCAAACCGGATAACGTGCTTACGTGGAAAGAATTTATCGGTTTCAGAACTTTTTTTAACAGGAAATTATTGGTATTAAAAATTATATTCACTCTCAATTAATTTAAATTTGAGATAAATAAAATTATAAAAATAACAAATTTTTTAAAATAAATATTTAAAGTAGTTGTATTGCTAAACTTCGAACTTATAATTTATGAACCCAAAAACCCAAATTATGCAATAATTGTATCTTATTGAATCAAAATCAACTTAATGTATGTGGCTGGTGGTTAATTTTGTAAAATGGTATGAAGAATGATTTAATATTTTTTAAAAGGTTAAAAGATGGCCTCTTCTTATGGTCATATGAAATAATATTTTAAAATTCATATAATTAAAACAAATTAATAATGGGGGGGAAGGGAATACCCGGACAAAACGGTGACTCCATAATAATGATTAAGAAGCATGTTAGGCAAGCACAAGGGAAATCAGATAAGAAAAAGAAAAAGAAGGCAATTTTAACGAGGATCTACTCTGCTTCAGTTGAACGAGGCACGATAACTCTGTGTAAAAAGAAAAAGGAAAAAAAAAAAACATTGAAATGGCTGATAAGAAGGGTGGTGATGGTGAACTTAAGGCAATCAGAGATAATGAAGGAGATGAGAATCAGAACTTGGCTGCTTGGCTGCTTGGAATCAAAACTCTGAAAATTCAGCCATATCATTTGCCTACATTAGGTATTATATTTTTAATCTTCTTCTTGTTATCTTATACGCACAAATATGAATTTGATCAGATCACTTGCCATGCCAAAAAAAAAAAAAATTGTGTAATTTTTAGGGCCTCAAGATGTGAAAGTACGAATTAAGGCTCTTGGAATATGTGGAAGTGATGTTCATCACTTCAAGGTGAAAAGGGTTTCTGTCCGTCTCTATGCAAAATTGTGATGATTGTATAATTTGCCGAAGACTGTCACTGCTTATTTTTGCAACATGTTGTTTATGATCAGACTATGAGATGTGCCAATTTTATTGTGAAAAAACCTATGGTAATTGGACATGAGTGTGCTGGGATCATAGAAGAAGTTGGCAGTGAAGTTAAGTCTCTTGAGCTGGGTGATCGTGTGGCTCTAGAACCTGGTATTAGTTGCGGACACTGCAGTCTCTGCAAAACTGGAAGCTATAATCTTTGTCCTAAAATGAGATTCTTTGGATCTCCTCCAACCAACGGCTCTCTTGCCCATAAGGTCAATGATCAGATGTCTTCAGCTTCCAAAACTATAAATTTTTTAATTTCACATGTCGGTGTACGTACATAAAAATTGTAAATAACAGAGATATTTTCTTTTTCCTGCTACTAGGTTGTGCATCCAGCAAAGTTATGTTACAAGTTACCTGACAACGTGAGCTTGGAGGAAGGAGCAATGTGTGAACCCTTAAGTGTTGGTGTCCATGCCTGTCGCCGTGCAAATGTCGGACCTGAAACCAATGTACTGATCATGGGATCAGGACCAATAGGCCTTGTTACCCTGTTAGCTGCTCGAGCATTTGGTGCCCCCAGAGTTGTCATCACTGATGTTGATGTTCAGCGTCTATATATTGCAAGGAATCTTGGCGTGGATGAAACAGTTAAAGTCTCAACAGATATCCAGGTTAATTGTTTCAGATATACATGATTATCACTCTGTTTTCACTTTCCCAAGTTTTTCTAGGCTTTGAAGTTGTGCAAAAACATTGGCAGGATGTTGATACAGAAGTGGGGAAGATACAAAATGCAATGGGTTCAGGCATTGATGTGAGCTTTGATTGTGTTGGGTTTGACAAAACCATGTCAACAGCTTTGAATGCCACTCGTTCAGGAGGCAAAGTTTGCCTGATAGGATTAGCCAAGAGTGAGATGACTGTTGCTTTTACGCCAGCAGCTGCAAGGCAATGAGATATATTATTCACCCTCATTTTACAACAGTTGGAATATAAATTTGGGAAATTTCTGATAAAAGGTTTTGTTGGTTGACAGGGAAGTGGATGTAATTGGCATATTTCGGTATAGGAACACATGGCCACTCTGCATTGAGTTTCTGAGAAGTGGTAAGATTGATGTTAAGCCATTGATAACCCACAGGTTTGGCTTCACACAGAAAGAAATAGAACAAGCTTTTGAAACTAGTGCTCAAGGAGGAAATGCCATCAAGGTTATGTTTAATCTGTGAAAATTGAAGGGGGAAAACTGATATTATGTGTTGTGTCAAGGTATATCTGTTGATATACCATCTTGATTAACGATAATACGTGTCTACATGAAATTAAGAAACAATTCTGCCCCAACTTGAGCTTCTCAATTTTGTCAAAAAAATGAGTCTCTAGGCAATAGGGAGAGAGACGCATGGCAAAGTGCTGAAGATAAGGCATACAAGCGGCACGAAGTATATGCCATCTAACTCTGCTAAGAATTTTTTCTTCCAGAATGCATCAATATGCTGCCTATTTACTTTTAATAACTTGATTCCAAGTAAAAAATAAATAAATAAACACATTATCATGAGCCTCTCTGAAGAAAAAAATTGACAGAAAAGGAAGGCTCGGACATACAAGATCAGAATAGCATGAATTTAAGAGGCTTAACCAAGTAAAAGTTTTCACTCTGCAGTTCATATGAAACAATCGTATATTCGAAGGTCTCTGCCAAGAGCATTATGATATCGTATACTTGCTGTGGCATGCATGTCTTATAAGAAAGGCTCTCTCTATACAACTTGCAAAGATGTTCTACAGCTCCACTTGCATTTACATTCAAATGGACCTGAACTAGACCTAATTAAGATAGTTATTCTCATCCAAAGCAGGAACTAACAATGGACAGTTGCCTCCAACCTCATTAATCACTCAACTGTTCTGTTTGTCATACTTGCACAAAACTTGCACCAATTATCTCATGCGAAAGCATAGTTTGAAGAAAGCATGCTATGGGAATTCTTTTGCTTCATTCTTACTTGAAGAACAGCTCATATCCTCTGAACTTATAAGGCAGAGTCTTGCCATTGGCCAGTTCTCCTGCTCATCGTAGCTATATAATTCCCAGAGAAAATGTAATGAACTTTTCTATACCTCTCCAAGCAATATAATTTTCTCCTGATACAATTCTAGAATTGATTTACAAAATCACTAGAACTCTAATCAATGCTGAACCACTCCAATTTCAGGCTTGGATGAGCACTTCAAACATAACCTATTGTCTCAAGGACTACGATATTAAACATTCAAATTGTCATTCAGAAAAAGGTAATTCTGAGTACAACTTTGGGTCAGAGCTATAATCACAATTATCTTTGAGTCAATATCAAATTGGTTGAGGTGAAGGTACAGCTCATTTCTCTTTCTCCAGGGATATTACCCAGGCACTAACTACACTGATCTACAGTAGTCTGCAGCAATTAGTTGCAGCTCTCAATTGATTCCTCTTTACTTTAGACTACATGTGGTTCCATAGAATTAATGGAACTCCAACCAGATGGCTTATAGACATCACTCTCCCCCATTAATTCTCTAATTCTATTAGCATCATCCCATTTATTCGAACCTGCATAAGTATTAGATAAGAGAATATAATTCCCACTGTTAGATGGATCCAATTCGAGAAGCTTGCTGGTGGCAATCTCAGCTAGGACCAAGTTCCCATGAAGTTTACAAGCACTCAGCAGTATTCTCCATACTACAACATCCGGAGCCATTGGCATTGCCTTAATGAACTCAAAAGCTTTCTCTAGATTGCCAGAGCGGCTTAAAAGATCAACAACACATCCATAATGTTTCATTTCTGGTGTTAGTCCATAAACTTTTTCCATACTTTCAAAATATTGCAATCCCTCATCTGTCAATCCGGCATGGGTGCAAGCTAGTAAAATTGCAACAAAGCTTCCATGAGTTGGCTGAACCCCTTCTTCCAGCATCTGCATAAATAGCTCAAGTGCATAATCAGCAAAACCATTCACTGCAAGGCCTGAGATAATTGAAGTCCAGGAAACAGAATCCTTTTTTTCCATCTCATGAAATACAACTAGTGCATTCTCAACCACCCCACACTTGCAGTACATATCCATAAGTGAATTTCCCAAATAAAGATCACATTTTGTACCATGCCTTTTTATATAGTCGTGAATTGCTTCTCCAATGTCCAGTGACCCAGTATGGGCACACGCTGAAAGCACGGTTGCCAAAATGATTTCATCTGGTTTCACCTTAGCTAACATCATTTCACAAAAAAGCTTCACCGCCTCAACAAATTGGTTAGCTTGAGAGTACCCTGTGATCAAAGAGGTCCAAGAAATCACATCCCTTCTAGGCATCTCATCAAAAAGCTTCTGTGCATCAATCAAACGCCCAACTTTTGCATACCCAATGATCAAAGCATTCCAAGAAACTATATTTTTGTCAAGCATTTGATTAAAAACTTCTTGCGCCAAATCCACCAAACCACGCCGTCCATACACATCTATCAAAGTGTTCCCCAGGTAAACATCAAGCTCAATATTGTTTTCTTTAATATATTTAACCATAGAATCCCCAATATCCCACTTACTCAAATTACTACAAGCTAAAATAACTTTTACCATGGTCACCGCATCAGCCTTTACATTAAGTTCTTGCATAGAATTAAACAAACCCAATACCTCTTCAAATCTTTTGCACTGACTGTAACCGCAAATTAGAGAATTCCAAGAAACCAAATCTCTATTAGTCATTATATCAAACAGTTCCCGTGCCAACGCCAAAAGACCGCAAGAGGCATACATGTGAATCAAAGCATTTGAAACAAAGAGATAAGATCCAAACCCAAGTTTCAAAGCATGAGCATGAACCTTTTGGCCATGAAAAGCATCCTTAACACGAGCACAAGCCTTGAATACAAAAATAAATGTCAAATTGTCACCAGCAAATCCTTGATGGTACATATTATTGTACATGTCAATGGCTTCATTTGGTTGGTCACTTTGTGACAAACCTTGGATCATATGGTTAAACACCAACAATGTGGGTCGTTCAAGTTGGTTGAAAACAAGATGGGCTTTGTCCAAATAAGAGGGAGATAAAGCGTATGACTTGATTACATTAGATATTGAAGATGGGTCCATGTGGAGATGGATTCTGATGAGATGCGCGTGAAGCGCTTTAATGGAGTTGAAGGAGACTGGTTTCTTGCTTACTCGCTTTGGTTTTTGCGTCGTTGAAGAGGTAGTCAAATGGCGAGTAATGGATCTTGCGAGTTTCATGAAAAGCTTTGCTGGTTAGGGAAGAAATTGAAGTTGGTTTGAGAGAGAGGTTAGTGTTCGTTAAAAGTTGCACTTCTTTCTCTAAAATGCCCCAAAAGGCAAATGAAATGACTTGCAGTCCCAAAAAATAAACACTAAAAACAATGAAAATAAATCAAAATAATTTTAAGAAATAAAGTCCAATTATCACAATAATCAATTGGTATATTCTCAATGATACTGCTGCTGTAAAAACTGAGAGATTCAGGATGAAAGATTGAAATTGAGGATGTCACAAATAACACTGTGCTTGTGACAACATATCATCAATGGTTTAACCACGATAGCAATGAAAGTAGCTCAATCCATTCTGTTCCGCGGCCTAAATCTGGTCGAACCAACCATAAGAATGGCACTTCGCTGTTGGCTAGGCCTTAAGCTGTCTCAAAGAATGGCATTTCTGCTTCGTTAGAGCACCAACGCTTTCCAAACTTACATAAATTACCGATTTATATACATCTGGTATTGGCTAACCAGGAAATGGATTCGTCTCATGACAATGAATTGTCTGGGAAGAATTTGTGAAATCGGCCGTAGGTCCTTCTTCAAGATTTGACAGCAACTTAGCCAAGCAGTCCCGAATTGCACCACACGCTTCACATTAAGGAGTGTGTAGTGGCTTTGGAGATTTAACAGAACTTGGAAGTGAGGGTACGTAGTTAGAAGAACTTGGAGAGTTGAAGTTGCTTTGAAATATAATGATTGAAAAGCCTCTGGAATAGAGCATGCTTGCAAGCTGAAGCACGGCTCTTTACGTGACCCCGCAATGGCAGTGGGAAGAGTATTACCCGTCTTCCCTTCTTTTGTTGTATGTGCGACC
The DNA here is from genome assembly GCA_030449875.1 of Aegle marmelos. Lineage (NCBI taxonomy): Eukaryota > Viridiplantae > Streptophyta > Magnoliopsida > Sapindales > Rutaceae > Aegle > Aegle marmelos. Next base: position 6,096,102 of record JASUUL010000022.1, on the reverse strand, counting down.
CTCTTTAGTTCTCCATTGAATCTTTCTGCTTCCTGCTTTCTGTTTACTTTCTCACTTCTTTTGTTGTTAATTCCTCACCATTTAGTTAATCATCAACTGTGAATGGAACATTGTGATGCTTCTTCTTTAAATTTTTTTATTGGTGAATGAAAACTTTATTTCAATGAGCAAGACTTTTATTATCAACTAAATTGTTAACTAAAATATAGTGCATTCCTCCGTGAAGAACGGGGAATTAAACAACGAGAGCATGACAAACGAACCCCAGATGGTAAATCAGCTTAAAAGTCCAATTTTTGAAGTACGGTTGAGACAACCAAGGCTCACAAACTCCAGCAAGAATACAAAATTCGGAATTCGCACTCTGTTAATGCAAGAAAAGGCTAAAGAGTACAACTCACTATCTAAATCAGCTTTTAGATAGAGTGGTGAAAATATTGGAAAATCTAGAATGACAAAATATAACTAATCAAGCTTTCTAGAGATTGATATGAAGAACCACCTTGATTTAGACAAAGGTTGAGTTTTTCTTTCAAAATCATAATTCTGACTCTTATTTCCTGCCCCTCAGCCTCCGCCATTACTCTTCTGATTGCCCTTTCAACCTCCCCTCTTTCCAGCTTCCTTTCCAGATGCAAACCAACTTTCCAAACATCACTAACATATCTTGCGTTCACCATTTGGTCACCGAAAGAAGGCTGGCATATCATGGGGACACCTTCACATATACTTTCCAATGTCGAATTCCAGCCACAATGTGTCCAAAATCCTCCAGTGGCAGGATGAGCTAGCACTTCCTGCTGGGGGGCCCATTTCACTATATGCCCTCTTCCGTCTAGCGTCTCCAGGAACCCTTGTGGCAATGGTTCAATCCATTTTGCCCCGTGGACTAATCCTGGCCGTACCACCCACAAGAATGGCACCTTGCTGTTGGCTAGGCCCCAAGCTACTTCTAAAAATTCATTCTCGTTAATTGCAGCAATGCTTCCAAAACTAACATAAATCACAGATTTTGGTGCTTGTTTATCTAACCAGGAAATTGAGGTTTGGTCATGTGCAAGTAAGCTACTTGAAGAAGCTGAAAAGAACTTGTGAAATGGGCCTATCGGGAATATTGGAATGGGGAAGTCCTGCTGAAATTTGGTTAGAGAAGCTAGTTCAAGGTCCTGAAGTGAGTTCCATATGCATCCCGAGGAGACCTTCATCTGATTGGCTGCTTCTGTCACCAATTGATGTAGTGTCTCTCGGTAACAAGTTTCAACTACAGGAATGTCTTTCACTCTTAGAGGTGGATGTTCTGGCACCGGTGCTTCCGATTGAGAATCTGAATATTGAAGAACAAAAATAATAAAAGAAGATAATTTTAATACCAAGGACCATGGGCACTGATCATTACTTATTACTATAATAAATTAATGTCATAGAAACTACACTATGAGATGTACTAAGAATTTCAATGATCCTCTGGGGAGATTTCTCCAGGGAAAGATTCGATAATCAAACAGTACCTACAAATAAAATTTTCATTGATAGTACAAGCAAGTACTTATTTGATTGCACCTGGTATTGGGAAGTAACCCTTTTGGCGTAGAACTGGAAAGGCGGCAAAAACAAGAAAGGAAGAGACGCTGTTAGTCCTTAACACAATCCTGGAGAGCTTTAGGCTTTCAGCAACAGCCTGAGTGAAGTACCAAGTAGCATCCGTGATTAAGCAAACGATAGGCTCCTTTTCCTCCTCCTCAACATTTGACAACAACTTAGCCAAGCAATTGCGAAATGGCACAACACACTGAATATTAAGTAGTGAAAGAAGAGCCACTAAATCCGTGGTAGAGGCTTCAGTTTCCGACAAGCTGTCTTCGATTGAAAAGAAGCTGAAGTGAGGGTAGTTTGAGGGATTCGGGGAGTTGAAGTTGGTGTGAATTATGGTGATTGAAAAGCCTTTTGAATAGAGAATGTTTGCAAGCTGAAGCATTGGGTTTATGTGGCCTTGTAAAGGCAGTGGAAAGAGTATCAGTGTTTTTCCTTTCTTTCCATGACTGTGAGACTCTCCAAGGACATCCATTGAATCTTTTTTTTTTTTTTTTTGGGCCTGCTGTGTTGTGTTTAATAAAGATAAAAATGAATTTGCATAGCAACGTTGCAAAGCATTCCTTTGTGGGCCCAACATCAGTTGAAATAAACCCTTGTTTGGAAACTAAAATGAATGAATTGCATTGAGCAGCATTAACCGAAGGCCTTAATGCATCTTTTGCTGCATTATCAAAGCCGCGCCCATCTGTCCCCTCGTGAGTAAGCTAACATTGCTGACTTTTAAAAACATAGAATTATTTAATCAATCACAACATATTTAATTAATTTATTATTAGTTTATTAAATAATAAATTTAAATGCTAAAAATATCCTCCACCACTGACCACAACAATCCACTGCTAATGATATTATTTCAGTATCATTTGACATCAATGTCGGTATCATTAAAATCTTTATCATTGAAATTAATCAATGGCATACATAATATTAGAATTAGAGTTTTTGCTCACTATAGATCTAAAATGAATCTTAAAACTTTAACTAGATATTTACAACAATAGGAAACTCTATTGTTGATGAGACATGTGTATCGTGTAGATTATTTGACAAGGATCCTGATGGCACTAGAATTGAAGTTAAAAAAAAAAATCACAATATAAATGTTTGCGACAGTTCACAATGGCTTATGGTGACCATGGGTGAGTAATTTTATTTTATTTATAAATTTAAATAATAAATATAAATTATCAAACTTTTAAGATATCTGTAATTATAAAAAAATGAATTTAATATAAATAATAATATAAAAATTATTGTATATATAATAATGTATAATATAATACGAATCATTGTATTTTATTCATAAGAGAGCGTCGCATGATATACAAACTCACCCACATAATATGTTGAGCCAACAAACGCAATCTCCTGCCGCTAAGAAAAACCGAGTCTCATGCACAAACACCAATAAAAACAGATCACTATCAAATATAACTGGTAATTTATTGTATATTCTATAATGCTTTATGAATAAAGCCGACATTGTGAATCAACCAGAAAACTCTTGATAAGATTGCACAATGACATCTCCCACTAAATTTTGTTTTGAGATTACACCATAGCACTAGCACTGATACCATATCAAAAACAGTGAATATATGTTCGGTAATATCATTTCGGAAATAGTTTTGTTAAATTTTAGTTAATACTTAATAGTTAAAATGTAAAGCATGTAACGTTCAATCCCCTTCCTGTAGTAACAACACAAGCAAATGATATCATAAAGTAACCATAAAAGTATTTACCCGAACCAGATCAACTTCAGAATCGGGATTGCTTTGAATTGATCTTTGGCACAACGGCTCAATAGAATGATTAGTTACGTCTATTTTAAGAACCAATATTGTCAATCAGTTATCCAGCACTAATATTTTCACATGTGAAATACATACTCGTTAAAGTTCTAACTTCTATATCTACACAACTTTGATATATTGTTTCAGTCCTGCATTTGCTTGGGTGTAGAGCATCTCCAGACTCCTGCTAAGGCACTTCCAAAGACTGAATGACAAGTGGTGGAAACTGCACATGGTACTACCGTCATCGGTTTCCAAGGTGTTGAGAGCAAGAACAACTCCAAGCACCAAGTTCTGGGTACATGAAAGCATTAGAATAAGACTTGATGATAATTAAATAAGAACATGTACTACATCTGCATTCCCAAAACATAAATGAAAATAAGCTTATGAAAACAGTACCGAGCAGGCCCTCACTTTTCGAAGTTTGGATGATCTCAACGAACCTCTTTTAGACTTGCAGAACGCAATAATCATTGAAAAAGATGTGAAAAATAATATAAAATAGTGGCAGCCCAGTCACTAAGAATGGATATGCATGAATTATTTATGAATTAGATGATAATAATAATAATAATTAACAATAACAACATATTATTGGAGGGGGCACAAAGGCAAAACACCGACGTATTGGCGTTACCCATGAGACACTTACAAGCAGACAACCATGTTGCAACCAAAACTGTAAGGGATAATTTGATTTGTTGTTGTTGTTTTGGTTAGCTTTTCGGAGGTGATATGGGCTTGTATGCCCAATGGGCGTGTCTCGCCTCTTTTCAGAATCGGAACTTTAGCCCAACTAAATATATTGTTCAACTATTGAACGAGTCACATTACCCAGCCCCAGCAGATGTCTAATCTAAAGTTTCAGACTCATTTTTTCTCCGCCACTAATGTTATACCAAAGAAAAGGAATTACCTAATACACAATTGTTGTAGGTTAGGAGGATCCCAAAGAAAAAGGCCAGATAGAAAATGATGGATTTTGTTGGTACCTCCACTGGAAGTGAGGGCACGTAGTTTGAAGAATTTGGAGAGTTGAAAGTTGAAACTGGTATTGAATTACAGAGACTGAAAAGCCTCTGGAGTAGAGAATGCTTGCAAGCTGAAGCAACGACTCCATGCGAAGGGCATCACTCTTATTCCCTTCTTTTGTTGCACACGCGAGACTATTTGATTCTCCATTGAATCTTTCTGCGTCCTGCTTTCTGTTTAATTTCGCACTTATACTGTTGTTAATTGGCGGTACGCACGCCCAATGAGTTAACGAGCAACAAATTGATAATCTAATAAACTGCTAATTGAAATACAATGCCTTCCTTCACATGAAGGAGGAATTGAACAACGAGAGCCAACATAAAACCAATCTCACGTCTTTGTTCAGCTCACAAATACTAATCCGACTTTTGACTTGCTGTAACGATCACAAATATCCAACAAATACACAAAATTCGGACACTGGTAATGCAAGAAGAGAGTACGGCTCACTATCTTATCAGCTCTTTCTTCAACATTCTGCCAAGTATGGCCCAAAAAAAACATAAAATAAAATCCCCTTAAACGTTGTAACTTGTCCTTGCTGCGGATTTTGAATAAGTCCTTCAAATTTTACTCCTTGTGTTGGGGCGCCCTGATCACATAAATATTCAGAAAGATCTCATTGATAGGCCCGGGACATGCCATGATTTAATTTTCATACCGCCTTTATTAGAAAGATTGATGTCAGTATTGGAAAATCTAGAATGACAAAATGTAACTAATCAAGTTTTCTAGAGATTGATATGAAGAACCGCCTTGCTTTATACAAAGATCCATTTTTGCCTTCAGAATCACAGCTCTGTTTCTCATTTCCTGCCCCTCAGCCTCCACCATTACTCTTCTAATTGCCCTTTCAACCTCTCCTCTCTCCACCTTCCTTTCCAAATGCAAACCAACTTTCCAAACATCACTAACATATCTTGCATTCACCATTTGCTCACCATGACAAGGCTGGCATATCATGGGGGCACCTTTGCATATACTTTCCAATGTCGAATTCCAGCCACAATGTGTCCAAAATGCTCCAGTGGCAGGATGAGCGAGCACTTCTTTCTGGGGAAATTCACCATATGCCCTCTTCCGTCTAACATTTCCAAGAACCCTTGCGGTAATAGCTCAGTCCATTCTGCTCCGCGGACTAATCCTGGCCGTAACACCCACAAGAATGGCACCCTGCTGTTGGCTAAGGCCCCAGCTACTTCTAAAAATTTGGTCTTGTCAATAGCAGAAACGCTTCCAAAAATTACATAAATTACAGATTCTGGGGCCTGTTTATCTAACCAATAAATGCAGGTTCGGTCTTGTGACAGTAAGCTACTTGCAGAAGCTGGAAAGTACTTGTGAAATGGGCCCATAGGAAACGATGGAATGGGGAATTCCCGGCGAAATTTGGCTAGAGAATCTTGTTCAAGTTCCTGAACTGAATTCCATATGCATCCTGAGGAGGCCTTTCATCTGATTGATTGCTTCTGCAGGAAATCGATGTAGTGTCTCTTGATGACGCGTTTCGATGACGGGAAGGTCTTTCATTCTCAGAGGTTGAAGCTCTGGCACTTGTGCTTCCAAATCATGAGAATCTGAACAATGAAGAACAAAAATCATTAAAAAAAAAAAGAGGAAGATAATTTGAATACCAAATGCAGTGATCATTGTTCATTACTATTATGAATTGGTGTCCTTCTGATTTTATTTAACTATAGTTTATATGTAATCTGAATCTGAATCATCCTCAGGGAAGATCCGTCTAGGGCAATATTTAATAATCAAACAGTACCTACTAAAAAAATTTAAACATACTAGAAGCAAGAACTTATTAAATTGCACCTTGTATGGGGAAGTAACCCTTTTGGCTTAGCACTGGTAAGGCAGCATAAACAATAGAGGAAGAGACACTGAGACTCTTTAACACAATCCTGGGGAGCTTTAGGCTTTTAGCAACATCTTGAGTGAAGAGCCAACTAGCATCTGTGATCAAGCAAGCAATATGCTCTTCTTCCTCCTCTTCCTCAGCATTTGACAGCACCTTGGCCACGCAATCCTGAAATGGCGCAGCACAGTTTAACATGCAGTAGTGAAATAAGGGCCATGAAATCCGTGGCAGAGGCTTCAGTTTCTAACAAGCCGTCTTCGATTGAACAGAAGCTGAAGTGAGGGTAGTTTGAGGGATTCGGTGAGTTGAATTTGGGGTGAACTATGGTGATTGAAAAGCCTTTTGAATAGAGAATGTTTGCAAGCTGAAGCATTGGGTTTATGTGGCCTTGGAAAGGCAGCGGGAAGAGTATCAATCTTCTTCCTTTCTTTTGTTGCATGTGAGACTCTCCAAGGTTCTCCATTGAATCTTGTTATTGACTCTGCTCTGTTGTGTTAAAGATTAGAACGATTCCCCGCTTTTATATATATATGATGGAGACATGGATGGTACAAATTATTTCTGGCTAATTCTAAAAAGAAAAATAAATGAACAAACAAAAAACAAATCCTCTGAATGTATGAGGAAGCCAACAAAAGCCACCGCAACAGAAACAGTTACTCTAGAGTGTGGAGTGTGACTCTGGAGAGGGGCTTGCGTATTAAGTCATGTCGATGTATACCTCTTTTAGCCTTTGCATTAAATGCAGCAGAATTCGGAGAGATTGGTTTTCAAAAGACCCGGAACGAAATACGAATCAAAAAGGGCACAGGCAAAGCAAAGCGAGTAACGACGTAAAGATGTTGCAAACGTAAAGGTCTGATGGAAGTCGCGAATTTGACTTTGTTGTGCTCGTTCTAGAGCTTTTCGGCGGTAGTATCAGCCTTGATTTGGAAGTAATAGTCCCACGTCGCGGGCGTAAGTGCTACCCTTTCTTTTTTTGGTAATTTTTTCCGGATTAATAATTTCAATTATACGTTAGAATAAGGATAACGAGGGATAATATATATACCGGAGCATCTGAGGTAAATTTAATTGTAAATTACTTCTTTTACATTAATAATATGCAAGCAGTGCATGTGTGGTAGAACCTATATAATTTATGTAAGAGAAATAAATTACATTAAATGTAACTTAGTATTTATTTATATATATATAATCTTGAGGTTTTTAAGTTAGAAAACATAAGATGATATTTTTTATATAAAAATTAATTAACTTTATCAATAACGTCCATATTGGTGTTCCAATCAAAACTATTGACACACTTTTTTTGTGTATTATGTTAATTAACAAGACATTATTTTATGGAATTGCTAATGACATGTCAAATATGAACTAAACCCCCCCCCCCAAAAAAAAGGCCTTCTAGCCCTAGCTCTCTCCCTCTCTCTCTCTCTTCCCAATAACCTGGATTTTAAATAAAAGTTCAGCCTAGAATTTAGATTTTATTATAAAAAATACAAAATATATATTATTTGACCAACATATTATATATATTTAAAATTTAAAACATTTAAAGTTCATACTTTCCTGTCTAATTTCATTAGAATAAAATAAAAGTTATAAAATTACAAATATATATATACACACGCGCGACATCTGAGAATAAAAATCCAAAATAAAAAACATGGTCCTAATGTCAAGCTTTTTAAGTCTGGCTTGGGTGCTTAAAAGAATATATCTAGATTTAATCTATATGTGAGTTTTGCTATATCTAACCATACCCCTGTACTCATTTTTTGAGTAAAGTTCTTATATTCATTGACTCAAAATAAAACATAGTTTTTTTTTCTTTGTTTGATGTTGGGAATCACAAATATTTAGACTTAAAAATGATAACAAATAAAAAGAAAGGAATATAGGTAAATAAAAATTAGAGATATTAAGAGAACCTTTTTCACCCCTTTTTGAGACTACCAATCTAATATGTAATAATTATTTATAATTGCTTCTAGAAATATTTTGTGCAACGAGTCTCGTTTCATTATTCAGAATGAGGGGAAAAAAAATGGTAAAGGGTTATTTATGGAACTAAAAATGAGAGTGCTTAGAAATCAAAGTAATCCGCGTATGTTTTACATGGGTGCGTCTGGTTGATGGGTTTAAAAAGGAGTTTGGAAGGGTGATCGTGGTCTGACTCTAAACATATTTGTTCGAATGCAAATTGATTCGGTCAGGCTGGGCTTGGCCAGCCCAAGGCCACATGCACCGAAAATAGACTATTGATTGGGCACCCCTTCAATTTTCTTACAAAGACACAGGGATGATTAAAAACACATCAAGGATGATAAAATTTAGATCTAAATCTGCATTAATCTTTTCATATTCAAATTCAAAAAAAAATGTGGCTCCGGATATGGATAATATATCTGTATGAATTACCGGTGAATATCTTGAATATTTAGATACGTATGAAATAAAATTTTAAATATAATTTAAAATTTAATAACCTACCTAATAAAATCAAATAAAATTCAATTATAATTCAACAAGTAACAATTTAATATCTAGAATAACATATAATACCATAAATTGACAAATAAACATACCACAACATAAAAAAATAACATAAATTCAAGTCTAACATAGCCAAGAATCCACAAATCCACATAAAATGATGCGGATCCTAGTATATTTTATAATTTAATTTAATTTTTATATATTTTCAATTAATCCTATTATCCTTTTCATTTAACTCATGAATTTTAATTTAATTAAAAATAATACAGATCTAAATCTTTATTTTCTGCTAATCCGAATTTAAATGGATTCTAAATTTTAACATCTGTATTCACATTCTTTTATGCGTGGTTCAGAATTTCTCTAAATTCAAATCTTCTAGATCTTTATGGATTTAGGCAAAACCTGAATATTTTTGTCATCCTTATAAAAACCCCCTTTTTGTATAGCATGCCCAAAAGTAATTCATGAATGTAATATAATTTTAAATCCCCAATCTAATTCCAAAACCAACCCATTCTTACCCTTTATTCTTACCCTTCTCCAAATAAACTCTCTCTTTCTATCTCCCTTACCTTCCCCTCCAACCCCCCCCCCCCAAACAACAACAAAAAATGGCAAAGGAGAGATTGAGATTGAAAAAAACAAAAACAAAGAGTAGGGAGATGGGTAATTTTGAAATATATCTAAATATATTTAAGAGCTCTCTCTTTCAATCTCCCCTTTGCCCTTTTTTTTTTTTGTTGTTTTGGGGGGGGGGGGGTGTTGTAGAGGAGGAGGGGGAGGTGTGAGTAAGCTTGATTAAAACCACAACCGCCTGCTCCGGACTCATTGAGTTTGTCTCTTAGACACTTGAATACAGAGATTTTTTTTGGGCCACTTTTAAATGCGAGACCAAGTAATAAATGCGAGATCAAATAAAGTCATATGGTTGTCACTTCAAATAATTCATTACTTAGCCAAAAGAAAATTGAAAATGGCCTTAAACCCCTGAAGTTTTGCTTTATACAACTAGAGATCCCACTATATTGAGAAACTGATTATTAGACTACAGTATTTTATAAACAATGGAAGTATCCCGTACTCATTTCAATTATATACACAGCCTGTCAAGGATTAATATTTTTGGTTCTATTTTAGTGAATAAATTTTGAATGTGCAAATTTATTTAATAAAACAAGCATATGAATGAATATTTTGAAATTAAGATGGGGATTATACAGAATTCTGCCCTTGCAATTGTGAGGGCATGAGTTTGATTTTCTTCCTCAATTTGAGCAAAAATAATTTTCTTTCTTTTAATAATCCAAAGTTCAATAAATGAACAAATTCTATGATGCTTGAGAACGTGGAATCTGGAATTTTTTTATCTTTTTTTTTTAAGATAAGAGATGAGTAAGATTTAAATCAATTTTTTTAATCTCTTACTTTCTTCAAGATTCGAAACAAATAATCAATTAAATAAATTACAATTCCTTCTGTAGTTATTTGATTAGAAAAAAAAGAGAGAGAGAGAGAGAGTTTCTCAAGTAAATATTTATTGTGGAATATTATCTACAAAACTTGAAATGTTTATTGCAAAAAAAAAAAATGCCGATCATATGCTTAATAACAACCCAAAAAAGGCATTTACTCCGCACGTGTTTAACACGATGATCGACTAATAGGATATGTTTTTGAGGATGGGCCTAGCATGATCTGTAGTGAGGGTGGGCCTAGCGTATCTAGGTATTCCTAATTTCAAAATACTACGTTGCAAGTGGCCCATCCTACATTTGAAATTCTAAGAAATTTTCCCATTTGCAGTTTAACATCTCAACTCAATAAATCTCTTTGCAGAATATGAAATTTTAGCCGAGCACCACAATTTAACTATTAACCATTAGGGTTCAATTTTAAGACGAGTAGAGAGGTGGGCTCAAGAAATCCATATAGTTAATTGATGCTTTAATTTGTTCCAGCGTCACATGCTACGTTCTACAATCTCTGGAATTAACAGGGGAAGGCTTAAGCTTAATCATTGGAGAAGGATACTGTTTATGTGGCACGTTGAAAATAAATAGATTGATTTTAATGTTACTTGAAGAAAAATCATCCAATAATTTTTTTTTTTTTTTTTTTTTTTTTTTGGGATTGATTTAGGAACATCGCATATGGTCCCTTTTCAATCAAACGAAAACGTACTGCTTGAAATATGAACTTTTAACCTCTCGCCTCTGTTGCAATAAGCCAAATCAACTAAATTATTCTTCAATTATTGAACGAGTCACGTCTAAAATCTAAGCTGACCATGCATGTAATCTCTTGAGTTATTTGACTCATTTCTTATCCGCCACTAAATTTCAAAGAAAAGGAAAAGTCTGATGGAAAATGGTGATGGATGTGTTGTGGGACCCCCGACGAGCGATCGATCAAATAGGTTCTAACTGAATATTGAGGGCACGACTCGGTCACTGGTCCCCATAGCCTCCGAGTTGGTGCACGCGAAGAGGCGAAGGAGTCCAAGGTCTCAAAAAGTCTTCAAATTCACACTTTTTGATCATCAAATTAATTAGAAGAAAGACTCGACTGAAAATCATCCGAAAAATCATAGACGAGTAAAGCGTGGCCTTTCCCAAAATTGGGGTTCAGTTTAATTTAGTAGTTGAAATTGTTACGCGTATTTTTTTCTTTTTTCTTTTTTCTTTTTTTTTTTTTCCAAAGGTGAGTGGGGAGAGTTGGGTGGCCACAATTTCATCACGCAATTTGCCCCTAATTAGCGCATGATTCTCAACCCATTTCCCCACTCACCTTTGGAAAATTTGTAAAATTCCAACTTGCTCCTCTTGGTTGTTTATCAATAATAGTAATAATAAACGTAATAATTTTTTTAAATGGTGTTTTTTTCTTAAAAAAAAACTCCCAAATTCAATAACGATAAACAAATCTACAGGTTGTATGGATCAATTTGTCATCGTCACCACTATAGTATATTCGTTTATGAAACATCAAAAAAAGGAACTCATAACCATTTGGTCGTTGTTTTAGACTTTTTTTTCCAATACTGCCAAGATATACATTTATATAAGAATACTAATATATATTATATATAATTTGTTTTTAAGGGCATGCATTTGTTGTTATAACAGTTAAGTGGTTTTAGATTATACTCAATAGATGTATTCCGACGGACTGAAAGAGTGTGTTTGGGATTTGGAAAAGTAAATTATGTTGACCTCTTAAGAAAAATCATAATATTTAATTCCAACTGCCCACTTAATTAATTGTTAATTAGGTATAGATTAGAGTCCCGTATGCTTCTAATCTCTGAAATTGTACTTCATATTTTACCTTCACATTTTTCTATAAGCCTTTTAGTTTTTTTTATTTGAAAGTCACTGTTCATCATTTTTGGCCATTTCTCCAAGATCAAGAATGGAGGTAGAAATACTATAAAAAAGAGAGAGAAAATCTTGCTCAGATACAAAAATCATATATTTCTAGAATAAGAAATCAATAATAATTTTAACTACTTATTTAATTAATAGTAATTTTATAATTGTATATGTGACATACGGTTTTCATTATAATAAGTACAAATGTCATCACTTGAGAATCATTATCCAATTTATACGGTATATTTATATACATTTTTATCTATTGTCATAAAATAAACGCGACATAAGATTAAGATATGACTAGTGATTATAAATTGTGAAAAGTAATTTACCATACAATGATTAATGTTAAAAATTATGTTTTTCTATTTGACTTTCTTAATTTTTTATCGCGAGATTATTGTTCTTTGTTTTTGACAATCCTCAAAATCATTACATTATATAACTTAATTTCTCACAAGTGCGCATTTTAATAAATACGAAGGTTTGCGCTTAAAGTTTGTTGTGCTACGAAATGATAGTTACGAATTATAAAAACGTAGCAGAACAAACAAAAATCCCACACTCTAATCTGTATTTATAATAGTAATTAATAAATTGGAAAATTCGCTCTATCAAAATTTCAAAATAAGCGATAATTTAAAACCTAAACAATTAGTTAATATTTTAAAATGGAGTTATTAATGCGCAAAGAATACGTCATCAAACCTAAACAAGACCAATAAGCCAGTGTCCTTTTCGGTAATTTTATTGAAGCTTGGAAGGTGATTGGTTGGTTGTGTTACCCACTCACGCTTGTAAACATTACCGGCCAAATTACTTTCTACACATTGCTTGTCATTGAACCCAACTCCTCCCCGACGCACAAGCCAAAGACCGAACACTTGTATATATAACACGCACATACACACACAAACACACCATCCATATATCTTTCATCTCTTTTCATGTCTTATAAAATAACATTAACAACGCTTCATATGCATATATAATATACATATTTGTCAAAACGTTTTCTTTCTAATGGCTCCTTCATCACCAACCAGAGGCGCAGCATCGTCATCGGCAACCCTAGCCGAAGCGGCGTCGTGGTACTGTGCCATTGCGATACTAGTTTTAATCTTAATCGGTTCGATCAGAGAGACTTCTCTTGCTGACGAGCCTCGCGATTATGATCACGTGATGAGGCCGGGCAACCAGCTGCTGAACCGGCGGCCGTGTGACGAAATATACGTCGTCGGAGAAGGTGAGACACTACACACCATCAGCGACAAGTGCGGCGACCCGTTTATCGTGGAGCGGAACCCCCATATCCACGACCCGGATGATGTCTTCCCTGGCCTTGTCATCAAAATTATCACTCCTTTAACACCCAGAAAGCTCTTGAGGTAGTCATTTGTATATATAAACAGAATACATGCAGTATGTTGCTAGCTGATCATTAAAAAAAAAAAAAAAAATCAAATAGTTTTTTTTTCTCCTTTCACTTTGGATACGAGTTTTGTGTATACCATAGAAAGAATAATTTCTTTATGGAATCAAACAAGATTTTCTGTGCCTTTCTTTTTAATTACTTCATTTTTGTATTTACAGCAGCAACTGTTTGATAGACTGTATATATAATATTGGTTCTTGACAAGAATTGATTTGAAGTTATACCAGACTCAAAAGATTATTTCTTGTCAATAAATAAAGAAAAAATCTTCAAATTCTTATATTAAAATTAAGCAATTTTTCCCAATTAATATATAATGGAATTCAAGAATCTTGAGGTTGATTCACTTAATTCCATAGTTGCTCTATAATATGATGGTACGTTCAACTATTTCGGGCCTTTTTTTTAATTTTTTTCCTTAAAATTTTATGGAATTTTTTTTCCCTGAATTGCTAGATTGATTATAATTTGACTAGCAACAAGCAAAAACAAACAAAATTGTTGAAAAAAATGAGAAAGTAGTTAATAAAGTTAGCAACATATGAGAGAAAATTAAAAGCAGCCATCAGCTTTTGCATCAGGTGGGAAAGAGGTTTCAATTGCTTTGCCGATTAAAACAGAGAGTTCATTGTACATTTCAAACTTTTATTACTTTTTTCGTTCTTTTTTTTTTCCTTCATTTTCTTGTCCGCTATTGAAATGTTTTAAAAAAAAATTGTGTACCCTCTAACTGGCTTTATAAATTTCTCTCCATTTCGACACGTTTCTTTATTTCTGTGGGTTCATGTCACTCTGCAGTTTGATTAATAATCTCACTAATCAAGCAAGGATTACCTTTACCAACATATATATAACCTATACAATTTTGAGGCTATTAAAATATCAGACACCCTGTTAAGGTAAAATGTACACCTTTTTGACGCAGTTAGGTCATCAAAATCTGATATTTCAGTAAAAGTAATTTAAATCAACAAATTCGTTTGCTGTATTATTATTTTGAATCAATCATCGGCAGAGAATACGAGCTTTTCTTCAAGCGGACGAAGACCTTTCGTGCAAAATAGAGCATGCAAAACTTATTGTCACTCAATGAAATATTGAATATAAAATGATATTTCAAAGGGTCACCCATGATAAATATTTGAATGTAATTGACGTAACGTTAGGTAGTACCAGAAGATGATATAAAACGATTAATGCACTTTAAATATTGCAATCAATAATAAGAAGTTATGGCATTATGTGAATTGATTTTTTGAATAATCGGTTCAATCCGAGAAGGAATAATAAAAAAGAATTGAAAGACCAAGAAGGTGACCTGTTTTTTTGGGGGGCTTTTCTACAGAGTTGACCCACCAAATTTGAAAGCAATAGATTAATTGCCTTATTCCCTTATTTGTCTTTGGCCTTTTGTGCATCCGCTTTTGCCAATCTTAAATAGAATAAATTAATTAGGGTTGCAAGCTAGCTCCATGGGAGCTCGTCTTTAAAGCAAACGGTTAACATGTATACTCTTCGGAAGAAGTTCGATTCCGATTTACGAATCAGATTCTAAAATAAATGCAACCTACTAATTTAAGCTTTTGTGTTTAGTTGTTTTCCTGACATGTTGCTGTGGTAATCAAGGTCTTGAGTTTGATTTCACCATATAAAATGCTTACTAACGAGTTCAAATTCCTTGAGATGATAAATATCCTAGAATACACATATCCGCACTTTATAAAATACTCAATAAGCTCATATTTAATCTTGTTTTGCTCATATTTGTGGAGTGGAAATGTTTATTGGGAAACTGACAACTTGAAAGTCGATGAGGGGGGAAAAAAAAGACAACTTAAAAGATTATGTATTTATATGTATTTTGAATGAATGATACGATATCATGATTAAGAGTGTGATTATTGCCTTATTCATCAATCAATCAAGTGATCGTGATGCACGGAATCACATGGCTAGTGCATCGTTTTTATTTGAGTGCACAATGTTGGATCTTTATCTCTTATCTAGGTAACAATCTACTAGTAATGTGTGGTGTAGTGGCCTTGATGAAGAAGAATAATATAAATTATATCAAGACATAAACGCTTACAAGTTGAATATGACATCTCGGTAGGCAATAATCAGCAAACCCCACCAAGTGTTTGATGTAGTGATTTATGTTATTCTATTGCTGGTGCTTCTTCTTTTTTTTTTTTTTTTAATTTCATATCTCCTTTATTAAAATAAGAAAAACCGAAGAGGGGGGACACTTGTCTTTGGAACTAGATTATTGGGACACTGAATATGCAAGTTTAAGGGGTGTGTGTGTGTGTATTAGCAGACGAAATTTCTTTTTAGGTCGAGTCTTTTGAATCTACCAAAATGTTCTCTATATTTTTTTATTAATTACTTTTATTACAATAAAATTATTTAAGTAATTTATCATAAAGGACAAGATAATATAATTTTAACAAATAAATAAATTCACTAATCCATATTCGGAACCAATAATTTTTGTACCTTATTTCATTCACTATCAAATGTAATTATGATAATTTTTTAGTTAAAAAAACTAGTATTCTAACTATATAGAATTTTGTTTAACGATAATTCTCACGCTTTATTAAACTACAAGAAAACTATTATACCATATATTATTATACTATTACTCCATATGAATAAACTGACAATTGTTTTTGGGACAAGAAGTAACTCTATAGAAGCAGATATTCAATATAATTAAATGATGGGATCCTAGTTTATTAAAAAAACCAAAGCCCAAGCTATTACTATGATACTTTAATTGTGATTTGATGGCAGACGATAGGTGTAATGAAATCGTATTGAGACTAGTAAGAGAAAGCGACAGAACAGTTAAAAAAAAAAAACAATTGTCCACAAATTTCTTTGATTTTAGTTTATAATAATGTTTTTAGCATTTAGGTAGGTGCATGAACTAAATCTAAAATTTTGAAATCTAGTAGTAGATGCAGCGAGTAAATAGGTGTAAAGAATATTTTAATACTTTAAATAACCTCAATCTTTTGTTTTTAATAGTAATCAATAAAAAAATGATCAAAACACTCGTAATTTCTTAGGTTGCATAAAAAAATTAGTCATTTTCCCTCAAAAGTTTTGAAATCCATTAGGACTACCGACCTTAATTAATTGGCAAATGTTTTACTTAAAAACAAATGTTAAAGTCTATTTATTTTCTTTTCAACAGTCAAATTTCTCTACTATGACAAGGAAGAATGACACCTTTACCCTCTTCAAAATTTATTTTTACCGCTTGAGTCCCTGATAAATTTTTTTATGCCTGATTTTATCCTTTATACTATTCATTGTTGAATGTAATGTGACATTATTTTAAGTTTTTAACATTATGTTTTTCTGTTATTGTTTTAACAATAGGGACAAAATGAGGTAATTGGACATTTATCATGGATGGTAATGAAAAATCCTAAAAGGAATAAGATAATGGCATTCTGCCATTGGACAAAAAAGAATAAAAATAAAAATTGTTCCTTCAAAGTGTTTCAAACTGTTTACACATTGTAATATTTGAAGGATTTGATGGTTTTAATTAAATAAATAAAAAGAATTGTTAATTTTTCCGAGTAAGAGGGGCTTCGTCATTTTCGCTAATAAATATCTCCATTATGACATAAAGAAAAATAAAAGATGAAATTCAAGATTAAGAGCGAGACACTAAATGCGAATCATTTGACTTTATTATGTGATTGGATCACCATAAGAAAAAAAAATGTATGAATGGATGTTTATACGTGTACATCATATGATTGGTGGAGAAATTGTGCCCTAGCAGTTAGCGTTATTTAATTTCCCATATGGAGGGGCTGGCTATCCTCACGTGTCATATAAATCCAAGTGTTTCAGTAAATAAAATAACCCGGAAAAAAGGTCAATTCTAATTAAACAGATTAAAATAATCTTGATTCTATTAGGTGGAGAAATCTTACGTTTGATGATAATAACAGTCCAAGCGATGATTGATTGATTAATGATTAGGCCTTCTTTTATTTTTTTTGGGGTTGGAGAAGGATTCATTCATCAGGCTAGGAGGCCTTATGAGACCTTTAAAATTCTTTATAAAACTGCTTTTTAACTCAAATAATCTAAATAATCAAAGATATATTATTTAACTTCTTATTGAGAATTCAGTTAAAAGCTTAATTGAATTATTCATTTAACAAATTTTTTACAACCATCACAATTCATAATTTATTTTTATATCTTAACTTTTAAATGAAAAATATCTTTTGAAAAAATTATAAAATTTTAGAATTATGGAGATAGAAAACATCTAATAAAACAAGATAATTTAAAATTTTGGGATTTGTATGCATTTTATAAATAAAAAATTGAAAGAAATTATTTAAGGGGAAATTTTATGAAAAACGTTTAATTTTTACATATAAATTTATACTTTATAAATTAATATAGGTTAACTTACGAAATAAAATTTAAAAGAGATGTTATAAGGATGTTAATAGGGTGTTAAAAGCTTCCCTCTTACTTGTATACTTAGCTAAGGAGTTGGATTATTGACACCCCTTTGAAATCCTTTTAAAACACCGTTTTCAATTACCCTAAATTTAGTACAAAAAATATCCTTCTTTCTAAACAAACACAATTAATTTATGAATCTCTTAATTTTCTATTGTTTTCTTGCTCCTAAAATTATTTTACAGTCTTAATATCTCAGACTCCCCACAAACAAATTCTACAAGTGATAAACTTATTACTACAAATCAGTGATTTAAATTGAACATCTTTAAGATGATACTGAAAATAAATTAGTAAGAGCAAAAAATAAAAATCATATAATTTGTTCATGATCAATAGCATGTGTTAGTTGTTGAAGAAAAAATAAAGAGAGTTTAAGAAACAAATTGCCTATATGAGCCTGATGAGAGAGAAAATAAGAGAGTTTTGAGAGGCAAAATATATGCGAGATGTAATATAACGAAGTATTTATTCCTAAATGTAACTGTAATGGAATGAGAATTTTAAGAGGATTTTGGTGGGGTGCCATTAGTCCGTCTCCTAGTTAAGTGCCGATAGCTATTTTTTTGTCCATGAGCTTAAGGCTTATGACCATTAGCTTTTTGATTGAATATGAGGCCCCATCCATGTAACCCATAATCAAGCAGGCCCTTGTCAGTGGGATAAGCCTTTAATTTTGATTCAACAGAGCCCGACTGAATAAATTACAAGCTTAATATTACTAAACACAAAGTTTGTTAAATAAGGTGGTTAAGGCATAAAACTATTTAGAAAATAGGATAAATTTTAATTAGGACCCTTATTGTTCTTAAAGTAGATGCCCTAACTCTGCCTACCAATTGAATTTCGATGTTTCTTTACATATCCACTAATAGAAGCTTAATTAAAACCCAATACATATAAATAAACTCCGTAGTCAAGCTGCACTGCCTCTAAAAACATCCATTTACGGTATCTGAATTAATTGGAATTCAAGTAGGCAGTTGATCTACTTCAAAATTAAAAATCGTCTTCTCCTTCATTGAATTAATCAATCTCAAAGAATGCTTTTTTCCCCCCCATTTTTAATGCTTTTAATAGAGTAGAGATTAATTACTAGGTTACTAACTCTAGAAATTATTAATTCTGCTCGATCGTAATCCTTTTCTTTCCTGTCCTTGTTGGCGAGAAGTCATTTTCTTTCTGCAATAGATAATGGGTTGCTTTTATAAAATACCGACCAAAATCATTATATTAAATGCAAAATATAATCCGACAATTGATAAACTTCATGTATTATGTTCACCAACTCTTATTGTTATATAAACATGAAATTTTGCCAATAAATTTTCCTTTAATTTACATTACTTACAGCCATCTTTATTTATGTAAGATGAGATTCTCTCTACAAGTAGCACATCACACACACACACAATCATTTGCAGGTACAGGGCCTAGCATTTTTTACAATGTAGATTCAAGATTTTATAAAGTTTTAAATTACTATATGTGTGCGCGCGCGCAACATTGTAAATACTAAATCCATATTGTCAAAACTATAGGTATTTGCATTAGAGAATAACTATATTTATATATAATAACATTGTGACAATAAAAAGAATATTCACAAGATTTAGAGCTTATTCATCAACGGGTTTGAGACAAGGATAGATCATACAACGTAGGAAGAAAAATGTCAAGTGCATGAGCCAATAAAAAGATAGGAGAGCATGTCATTAAAGATAAAGAAACTTGGATTTGAATTCAAGTTAGACTTGGATTGAACTCTAAGGTGATATTTGTGCAAATCTTCTAGAGAGACATAATTGGGAGTTATTAGATCAAAATATGTATATGTTAGGTAATTAAATCTAAACCATATGTTACAAATGCACGCGTTGGTGATTGAAGAAGCTTAGTTTAGATTTAGCGTTGAACTGATATTTGTGTTGGCCTTCTAGGAGACACAATTAGTCGTAATATGCAAATGCACATGTGGCCAATTGAGAAAGCTGAATTCAAATTCAATGTTGAACTGATATTTATCCTGGCATTTTAAAGAAATACAATCGATAGTTATTACTAGGCAATTAAATCTTAACCGTCTATTGTTTACATGTTCACGCATGACCTTATGTAAAAGTGAGCACAGTCCAACCTAATATTGGATCCAAATTTCTAAAAAGATAAGTACAGTAATAAACAATAAGCGTCGACTGTTTAGGAGACGTATTTCGAGAAAATAAGTTTAAAGAATTTGGAAAATGATCTGTAATTTTTTTTTCTAAGTTTGTACTGAATTAAAAAAAAGAAGAAACTAGAAATCAATTAAAATTTGAGAAACTAGTTTTCCTGATTTTCAGTAATTAAGAAAAAAAAACACGAAGTCAATTAAAAATGAGAAAATTAAACGGATTTTTAATTCTAATAAATCTGAGAAATAAATGATGTCCGTCAAGCGTTATTAGCTGCTCAATCAATTTGTTTTGGTAAGTATAGGGTGGGGAGAGAATTGAGGACTGGTTTAATGTCACACGTCAAGCATTGTAGCACGATTTAAGCAATAGTAACATTGAATCTTTATATGAATATGGGGCAACAAATTAATGTCGTTGAACAACAACTTTGATTATGTCTCTGTGTTGAAGTCTAAAACTGGGAACTCTCTTTACACCAAAAGCCGCTGGGGGCACGGCCAATATTTAAAAGTGTCGTAAACTTGTTTCTGGTTCTTTAAATCAAGACCGAGATTTCATACATCTTTCAGTAAATTCAAGCTGTCAGAATTTAGGATTGTAAGTTTGATAAAAATTATGGGCTTGCAATTTTGGAGATTTGCTGTGATCACTTTCTTGTTTCAAGGCTTCTGTTCCTCAGAGAAAGGTATGCATTTTAATTTTTCCTTTTTTTAAAAAATAAATTATTGACACATATGTGTGTTTTATTAATTTAATTTTCATCATTCGTCTAATTTCACCATACATGCAGCTCCGTACCATACGTTTGTCAAAGATGCAACCTCAGCTCCACTAATCTCGTACTACGACTACATAATCGTCGGAGGAGGAACCTCAGGGTGTCCTTTAGCAGCAACCCTATCTGAAAATGCCACCGTTTTACTCCTCGAAAGAGGGGGCTCTCCCTATGAGAACCCCAATAGTACAGACATGGGCAACTTTCTCGCCACCCTTTTAGACCTTTCACCTACCTCACCTTCTCAACAATTTATCTCGGAGGACGGGGTGTACAACGCCCGTGCGCGTGTCCTTGGCGGCGGGAGTGTCATCAACGCTGGGTTTTACACGCGGGCGAGTTTGAGCAATGTTCGGGAAGCGGGCTGGACAGGAAGCTTGGTGAACAGCTCTTACGAGTGGGTCGAAAAGAAGGTGGTGCATGAGCCACCGGTGCTGCAATGGCAATCCGCCGTGAGAGATGGGCTGCTCGAGGCGGGGGTGTTGCCCTACAATGGGTATACGTTTGATCATATAGATGGGACCAAAGTTAGTGGGACAATCTTTGATGAGGATGGACACAGACACAGTGCTGCTGATTTGTTGGAGTATGCTGATCCTGAGAAACTTACGGTTTATTTGCGTGCCGTTGTGCAAAGGATCAGGTTTACGAAGACTGGTACGTAAATTAAGTTTATTTGGTCCTTTGTCATCTCGCGGGTTTGCTTGCATCTAACTAATTGTTAGGTATAAAAGCCGGCCATGCAATTAGTTAAACGACAAACTCTGATTTTTTGTTTGTAGACCAATAAGATTTTTCTTCAGTATTCAATCTGTACATTTACGAAACATATTGTCAACATATAAAGATTGAATATTGAGATTTATTTTTAAATTGTTCTAACTACGTACTTTGGAGAAATAAATACTTCAATTTCTGTCGAGTTTTGTAAAACTGTTTTCGAACAACTGATTTGTAAAATGAAAACGAAAATCAGTGCGTGCGTGCGTGCGTGCGTGCGTGTGTGTGTGTGTAGTACGTTTTGTAGACTTGAGAGTGGTTGTTTTAAAACATCATTTCAAACATAACATAATTTGCTAATCGCTAAAAGAATTGCTATTTTATTTTTTGAAAACTTCGATAATTTTTTGAATCAATTTTGAACTTGCCTCTACTATTTTAAGAACAGGTTCATATTTATTTTGGTCATGTTCTTTAACCAGAGTACTTAAAATATTTAGGAAGTGCTCAACCCTTTATGATGCCATAGGTAAATTGTTTTAATTAGGCCTTTTTAAAACTTTAAGGTAAAATATTATAAAAATAATAATCATTTGAGATTCATTTTTCTATATTTATAATGTATAAAATTATCAATTAATTTTTTTCTAATCTTGCTAACATATCTTTCTCAAATGATAACATAATATAGCTCTATTGTAAATAAATATAAACAACTTCCCATAGAAAAATTAAGGAAAAAAAAACACCTAATGAACATAATATATTTTTCAAAAATAAATAAGATAACTACATAAAAAAAGTTAAAAGGATAATATAGAGAAAAAATGAAAATTTTGAGAAGAAATTAGAAATTAACTTTGATGGTTTTAGGTTTTAAGTATTAACCAATGACTAGAAAAAGAAGAAAAATAAAGAATTGATTTTTTTAAAAAATATTAGGAATATTAAAAACAACCACCAATCAACAAGCATACAATTATTGTAGAAATTAAAAACAAAAGCCGAATATCACTATAATGTTTTCACAAAGAAATAAGATAATTAATTAGATAGCAGAACTAATTAAGAATAAAGTAGAAAGAAAAATTGATATGAAATCACAAATTAAGTTTCCTTATTTGAGGCTCTAAGCAGCAACCAATGACTGTAGAAAGTATTAAAAAATGATAATTATATTTTTCTAGTAGTGCATTTATTTTGACATTGTCTTAGGAAAAATGTTGCTAATGGAAAAGTTCACAAATGTAGGATTTTCTTTTAAAAGAGAGGTTTAAGAGGAATAAACAAAGTTTTAATTAAAATTATTAATTTAATGCACATAGAGATTTTATGGGAAATAAACTGTTAAAGGTGAAGAGACTTTGTAGGGATTTACAATTTATTTAGGAAAAATATAATTGTGAAGCAATAATAAAATAAAAATTAATAAATACATAATCATGATTGAGCTAGCAACAAATTAGGAATTTGTATATTTTTAAATATAAAATAATAGATTTAACACAAATTTGGGGCCTTATTTTATAGTGTGGCGTTAAGTAGCTTAAGGTCAATCTAGAATTGTTGTTGAAATTTAATTTAATAAATTTTTTTTATAAAAGTAATATTTGATAAATTTTATAAAAGGCAGCTTGTTTCATATATATATCTTTTTATTTTGTCAATAGCTTTTAAAAGTAGGTAGTGGGTTGATTTTTATAAATAGCTTATTTAATAAGCTACTATTTTTTTAAAAAAAATTCTATTATAACCCTAGATTTGAATTTAAAAATTATATCTAATTTATTCATAAATCTTAATATATAAATTATATCTTTAATTTTATCATATTTTATGTAACAAATTATGAAGTTCTTTAGAATTTTTTTAATTGAATTTTTTAATATAATTTTACATATTTAAGAAAAAAAGATATGTCTAAATAATTTATTAAATATATTCTAAAAATAAAAAATAATTAAAACTTATTTTTATTTTTATCATTATGTAATAAAATAGTAATTTTGTAATAAAATTTATCAAATGTATATATTTTACTTTTTAAACTTACGACAACTATAAACAACATAATTTATTAAATAACAAAATAATTTTTTTAATTAACAACCTATTTTATCAGTCACTACAATCCCAAACTGACTCATAGGCAACTACATTATAGCTACCTAAGGAAGAGCTGCTTCTGTACATATTGTTCTTGTTTCTGAATTTATAAATGGACCATTATCTTTCTTATAACGCTCACTGGGGGTCAAGTTAACGATTACTGTTATATTAACTTAATTTTTCAAGGATTAGCAGATACAAGATATTATAGTGTTGTTTAAATCGTTTCGATTCTTGTTATAGGGAGCGGAAAGCCAACGGCTCACTGTGTAACTTTTAATGATCATGTTGGAGCAAGACATAGAGCATGCCTCAGCAATGGAGGGAAGAATGAGATAATCGTATCAGCTGGTGCAATTGGAAGCCCACAGCTGTTGATGCTGAGTGGCGTCGGACCAGCCAATCAGCTTCGGAAACGTGGCATCGGAGTGGTGTTGGACCAACCTAATGTGGGCCAAGGCATGTCTGATAATCCAATGAATGCTCTCATCGTTCCCTCTGCTCGCCCAGTTGAGGGCTCATTGATTCAAGTTGTGGGCATCACCAGGTTCGGCAGCTACATTGAAACGGCGAGTGTTTTAAGCTTTCCTTCCTCTTGGGCTCAAAGGCTGACCAAAGCCTATAGCTCGATCTTCAATAAGGTCCTTCTCCTTCTCCTTCTCTTGTTTGAATTTCTTCCTCAATGTTTGAAGTTATGAGTCTCGAAGGCTTTAGGCCAAAATTTGAAATTATTAATCGGTAAAACTTTCGGCAGACTTAGCAAATGAAAATAATTTATTACTTTAATTTAAAAAACGACGTTTCTGTTTTTGATAATAATTTTAATAAAAACATTCAACCAAGCTCATTTTCTACTTTTTTTCCCTCAAAGATAAAAATAATCATAAAAAATAAATCTATGCAACTACAAAATATTATATTCTTGAGATATCGCATACTACACTTGTGTTTCACAGAGTTTTGTTGGGCAGAATTGCCTAAGAACTAAATAAAATTGTGGTAATAATATACCATATTTTATTCAATTTAAACTTACGTAAAGAATCTTTTAGAATTTGGCCTCCCCAATTTTAATGGTTTTTGCACTTTTTAGATGGTAAAATCCTCCATAGATTTGGAGCTATCTCGAAGAGTTGAATTTTGAATAATTTTTGATAAATGAGTAAAAAATAATTTTTAAATTTTTAATGAGATGGAATTTGATTTTATATTCCTCATGCCACCCTCAACTCAATCCCTATTATATATAAATATTTTTTTAATTTTTATTTAATAATTTTATTTTATAAATTATAATATTAGTTAATAATTTTTTTTATTTTTACTTAATATAAATATATTATAATTAAAAAAAAATCCATAATATACATATTAATATTATTGAGAGATGAGGCTGAAAAATTAAGATGAAATTTTTAATGCAATAAAAAATGACATAGACCTCTCCACCCCAACACACTCCATTGCTATCCCTATGTATTTTTTATCTCTCTTTTTAAATTTCAATCTCTATGCGCTTACTCTCATGACTTTTGCACCTCTTAAATTTTCAATTTTCTGACTTTACGAAAAAAGTTTTATTTATTTACTGAGGACTCAGGTGTGTGTGCTTTGTAAATCCATTTAACAAAGTCCTAGTATTCTATGTATGCTTTGTAATGTGAAATGCAGACAGGCGAACCCTCACTGGTGACACCAGAGACAGTGGCCGAAGCAGTAGAAACACTCAACTCTTATCTCAATGGCAGACTAGGAATCGGAATCATACTAGAAAAAGTAACGGGGCCAAGGTCCACAGGCCACCTTCGTCTCCGGACCTTGGACGCAGACGATAACCCTTCGGTAACATTCAACTATTTCCAGGAACCCGAAGACTTGGTAAGATGCGTCCAGGGAATGCGCACAATCATCGACGTTTTAAATTCCAGGGCCGTTTCCAAGTTCCGATACCGTGACATCTCGGTGCAGGAGTTGGTCAACTTAATGGTGAACATTCCCCTTAACCTCAGACCGAGACACGTCGTTGGTGCTGCAATCTCCTTGGAGCAGTTTTGTAGGGACACTGTGTCGACCATTTGGCATTATCATGGCGGCTGCCAAGTTGATAGAGTTGTTGATCGCGATTACAAAGTCCTTGGTGTCGATGGCTTGAGGGTTATTGATGGTTCCACGTTTCATAATTCCCCCGGAACGAATCCTCAGGCTACTTGTATGATGCTTGGAAGGTGATTAACCACAATTTTAGAAGAAACCATTTTGTTTTGTTACAATTGATTTTCATGAGATATTACTGAGAACTGGACGCTGTTTTGTGGTGCAGGTACATGGGGTTAAGGATCCTGCAGGACAGGGACAAGCTTTCATTTTAAATAAAAATTATAAGATGAAGACTTCAAAACTATATTTGAAGTTGGCGGATTATGTTAATTAATTGAATTATGCATTGGTTTAGTCATGTTGATGGATGTATATTATTGTTGTAAATCTCGTTAATGACTTTAAAAATTGGGGGGGAATATGTAAATTACTTCATTGCGATGCTCCCCCATACTTGTGTGGTAAACCCCTGTGTGAATAAAACGTATTTTCTGCAAGTTGAAGGGGCAAAATGGAAAGAAACAAAACTAGTTAGGTCCAAAAAACAAAATATAAACAACACTGAGCTAGAATAAAAAATAACAATTTTAATTTTTCAATTGATTTGTGTTAACGCACTGAAGCAAATTAGTACACTTTCTTATCCTTTTGTAATATATATCATATTACCAGAAATTCCGTTTGATGAGACTCTGCCGGTGTGAATCACATTGAAATAATTATAGAATCCTTTTGTGCTAAGAACTGGTCCACTAATATGGGGGTCTTACAAGAGGCATGCAGGAGAATTGTTTGTTACCTGTTGACTGAAAATAAAATAAGTAAAAGAAATTCAAATCAAATTGCGGGCCCAACTTGATTACAAAACTCAACTTTATAGATATCATCAGTTCCTTTTCTTTATTTTTGTCCTCCATCTCCATGCCATGCGACCTTTCTTTCACTCTTTCTTTCTTTTTCTTTTTCTTTTTTTTGGGTTTTGCCCCCCTTCTACCAGCTTTGCCTTTTTCTCACATAGAATCAGCGATCAAACCTCACTTTAAATAAAAGTTAAGCTTCTTGTCATCATCATTTGTAGACACGCTTGCTCCCAATTTTTTTTTCCCCCCAAATCAATAGCCTAAATTAATAAGTTATCCATAAAAATCTCTCTACAATATTACTTAGGAATAATCGTTACATTATTCATATAAAATTTTAATTTTAATTTTTATTCATTATAAATAAAAATAAACTCTATACTATAATAAGTTATAATTTTTTTAGATTCTATAATAATAATAATAATAATAATAATTGATAGTTTGTAGAAATAAACACCTTGTTACACTACGGTTTAAGATGTATTAATATTTATTGAAAATTGTTTGAAAAAATTATTTATTTTTTAGACTCTTAGAATGACTTTGCTTAATCCAAATGCTAAATAAATTTATGTACTAGTTTTTTAAGTTATGTTTCGCTCATTTATTATTTCCCTTCCTATCTTACATTAAATTTAACATACTCTATGAATTAATTATTAATTTAGAACACACTCACTTAGAGGATAATTAAGTTAAAATAATAATTTTTTGTAAACCACTATTAAATTATAACCTCCTCTCTTTCAAAGAAAAGAAAATCGTACCTCCCCCATAGTAATAAAATTAATTTAGTCCCAACATCATGACTGTAGAGAAGTTTTATTACGGCACTTGAGGAGAATACTTATTGCACAACTTTTCTACATCCGCACTCCATTTAATAAATTTTTTACTGCTAATCCCTCCTATTTTCATTTTCTTTAACCCCCAGTTTATAATATACTATTATGTATATCATGATAAAATGCAGGGCGTCGGTAGCAGATACTTGAGTGTAACAGAGACTTACAAGTTTTTAATAAACCATGTAGGGCATTGTACCAAACAAATGCAGGATCGCAGCTATATTCTATGTATTTAAATACTCGATGAAGAATAATATATATTAGAATAAGGTATATTATATCGGAATATGCACTAATTAACAAGCAAAAACAGCTGTTAAAAAGAAGAATTGAATTATTCTGGCATAACCAAACCTTTTAATTAAAGTTTCCGGAGTGATTATGGGAAAAGGCATGACATTTGGCAGGCGATCATTTGATAGTTTATGGGGACAACGCTCATAGTCATGGGCATTATTTTTATATGAGCATTTCCACAAACCTTCAACAGGAAGCAATTGAGAAGCATTCTAATTGATAAGGAAGCTCTCTGTGTACGGCAATGATACCCTCGCCCGGCCAACAAAAAAGCGGCTTTTGTCGTCCACTTCTGCTAGTTGCTTTCAATTTTCACCTCCTTCCCATCAAACAACGCAACTAAGATATTACCTTCAAAGAATAGCCAATGCAACTGTGAACTGCCTTGCTTGCTACTCCTCTTGGGCTCCATTTATGTTATTTTATTATTATTATTACTTCTTTTTTCCAGATTTCTTGTCTAAACACTTGTTATTCGACTCTAGCAATATCGCTGATTTTTTTCCTATTATTGAGGATATATTAAGAAAGAATAATAACAAATAATTTTTACCGGACAGCTGGTAAAATTTACCAGTACTCTATTGACTTTTTCTTGATAGTTAGAGCTGCAGTCACAGTAACAACATACCAAATGGAGCATAGTTTATGATTTATCATTGAGATTTTCTAAACACATGCAACATCGCCGTTGTTCATGTTTCGCAAACATTTTAGTAGACAGGGGAATTGTCTGTGATCAGGCAAACTTTATGATCATTTGAATTCTCTTGAGCAAGACTTTCTTAAGTGTATGGCACCATGGTGGCGGTGAAGTGCCTCAATTAATGCTGCCTCACGAGTCATGAGGAGCAAAATTTGCAAAAATTCTAAGACAAGGTCAACTTAGTGACCTGACTTATTCAATGGGTTTACACGTTGCCCACATCAAGCAGACTTATTCAATGGGTTTACACCATGCCCACATCAACCAGCAAGTCTGAAATCATTCAAGGCAAAGTAAAACATATGGTCTTGTCTAAGCCAAAAAAGACAAAATAATAATAATAATAATAATAATGCTCCATATAAGCAGTGAAAGTCGATTGAAAGAAACGAGAAGAAAAGAAACAGAGAAAATGCAGTCGCCTTGCTTGGGGGAGGTCTCACAAGCATGCCTATGCACCCATGGTGGCTGCTGTCCGTCCCCTTTCTTCAGCTTATCACCTGATCCCCTCAACAAATCCTCCAAGTCCAGAAGCACTTCTGCGGATTGTCGCCGCGACTTTGCAGCAACAACTGCTTCCTCCATCTTTCCAGATACTCAATTCACCAACCATGAGTCTCTCCCATCTTTGCAACAATCTTTAATTGAATTCACAAACGCCTACCCTCAGTACTTGGATACATGTCAAGTTGACCAAATACGAGCAAAAGAGTATTATCATCTCCCACTCTCCAATCATACGTGCCTTGATTATTTTGGCATTGGTTTGTTTTCCTATAAGCAGATGCATAAACAAGAATCTTCTCCTTCTCATTTACCACCTTCATCGCCTTCTCAAAATTTGGATATTCCCTTCTTTAGTGTGTCGTACAAGACAGGGAATCTGAAGACACAGCTGCTTCATGGAGGGCAAGAATCAGGATTGGAATCTGCAATGAAGAAAAGGATCATGGACTTTATGAATATTTCAGAAAGTGATTACAGTATGGTTTTCACAGCAAACAGAACATCTGCTTTCAAACTTCTAGCAGAATCTTACCCCTTCAAGTCCATTAAAAAGCTTCTGACAGTTTATGATTATGAGAGCGAGGCGGTGGAGGCAATGATAAGAACCTCCGAGAAAAAGGGAGCCAGAATCATTTCAGCTGAGTTCTCATGGCCAAGACTGAGGATTAATTCAGCAAAATTGAGAAAGATGGTTGTAAGCAAGGGGAAAAAGAAAAAGCAGAGGGGGCTTTTCGTGTTCCCGCTTCATTCTAGAATGACAGGAGCCAGATATCCTTATCTGTGGATGAGAATTGCTCAGGAAAATGATTGGCACATCTTGATTGATGCTTGTGCATTGGGACCTAAAGATATGGCATGTTTTGGCCTCTCCCTCTTTCGCCCCGATTTCCTTATTTGTTCCTTCTACAAGATTTTTGGAGAGAACCCATCTGGATTTGGATGCCTGTTTGTCAAAAAATCTACAGTTCCAATTCTGGGAGATAACACGAGTTCAGGGATGGTCAGCCTTCTACCGGCAAAGAAGCATCTCTGGTTGATGGACGAGTTTCCGAGTTGTGAAACAGAACCTGAACAGACATCTACGTTTAAGCAAGAAAAAGTAGCTGCAACAAGCACTTTTTTAGGGCCTATGTCCATTGAAATGCAGCAGTCTGGCAAATTGGAACAAGGAGAAATCTCTGAGGTACAAAGGGCTGAAGCTGATTCTATCCAACAGAAGAATGCCAGTAAGAATGGAGGTGGTGGCTCAGAGATTGAATGCAGGGGTCTGGACCAGGTGGATTCATTGGGACTGACAATGATTAGCAGGAGAGGAAGGTGCTTGATCAATTGGCTGGTCAATGCTTTGATGAAGCTTCAGCATCCCAACACAGAAGGGAATGCCGTCGTTAAAATATATGGACCAAAGGTAAAGTTTGATAGGGGACCTGCATTGGCATTTAATGTGTTTGATTGGAAAAGGGAAAAGATTGAACCTGTACTTGTACAAAAGCTTGCTGATCGAGAAAACATTACGCTTAGCTACGGATTCCTACATCACATTTGGTTCTCAGACAAGTATCAAAAAGAGAAAGACAAGGTCCTCGAGAGAACAGGTACTGAAGCAAAGAGCAAGACTGATAACAACAGGAAAGACAAAACTAATCTGGGAATTACTGTTGTTACCGCTTCACTGGGGTACCTGGCCAATTTTGAAGATGTTTACAGGCTTTGGGCTTTTGTTGCCCAGTTTCTGGATGCAGACTTTGTGGAGAAGGCCAGATGGAGATACACAGCTCTTGATCAGAAGACAATCGAAGTCTGAGAATGCAAATTTCCAAAACAACAGAACGGTGTCAATTATTTCTTCTCTGATTTTCAGTGCACAGAAACTCAATGTAATTTTATGATCTTGCACAGCATAGATGATGCATGCTTTTTTATTGTACACTTTCCTGCCCAGTTCAATACTTAATTCAAATATTTGGACATACATGGCTGCACATTTTGCTTAATACATCTGACACCAATGTGCCTATTTGTTGCAGAATGCCCTCGTTGCATACGACACAGCTTCAATTAAAGCAGGCACTCCGCGTTAATTTTCTTTATGTCAAAATATAAACTGATAATTAAATTTTCTGGAACTCATTTGGGGAAAACTGGAACTTTTACTAATTGAAAAACAAAAGAAAAAATTTCATAGCATAACTGGTGAGATGGAAGTCTAAGAAAAGTTATTTAACTAAATATTTCAACCCAATTCCAGGTGGATCCTAGGGCTTGGCCGTACATAGGTCTTCGGGCACAACATGAATTACCCTGATTACGCCTCAGATGTCTTGTAAAATAATAATATGTTTAACATATATTCATATAAACCAAAAGCTAAATCCTAGTATTAAAGTTTGCAGCTAAATATACAAAAGTTTTGCAAGCATGTACCGACTTAGAATTTTGAAGCTTGCTTTGCAATTTAAGATCTTACATATGTTCTGCTAACTTTACAATTTATGTTCTTGGGTATTTCTCGAATGTGCACATGCTCTTTATCTTTTGCTTTTTCTTGTTCTTCCGGTCTTTGTACTCTTCTTCTTTTCTTGCCGCTCTCTCTCTGTCGCTCTCGCTCTTTCTTTATTTTTTTTATTTTTATTATCAAGTATCAAGCCCTTTATATATCTTGTGTAATGTGAAATGCTGTTGACACATGTAATTGTTGGAGAAAATTAATTTTTCTCATCAAATTAAATTTTATGACCAATCTCATATTTCAATAATATGTGAAATATGAGAAGATGAATGATAGAAAACAATAAATCCGTCACCAAACGATCTTCCTAACTATAACTTAAGTTTGATCTGTATTGAATATGTGAGTTTTATTTCATCACTCCCAAAAACTACTGATTTTTTTCAAGGAGGCTGCTAAGTTACAGTCAGCGTAACTTACAGCCTCTTTGGTTGCACAGTAATTTTTATTGTTCAACCAAAAAAGTTGTAAGTTACGCTGACTGTAACTTAGTGTTTTCCTTTTTTTAATATTTTTCTCAAAGTGGGCTTTCATCTTTTTTTAGAAAAAAGAATATTTATATAATATTTTTTAATAAAACCCTAACATCTATTTTTCTTTTCCTTTAATAATTCAAAATATTTAATATTTTGAATTTAATATATTACCTCTCCACTTACATAAAAGTAGAGATAATGTGTAACAACTTTAAGGCTCACCTTGTAAAATAACACAAAATCTCATTTACACATAAATATAAAACATAGTATCTTAACAAATATTATAATTAGATTTATTAATAATATGTCAGTTTTCTTATTTTTGAGTCTAGCAGCGATGTAGTCAATTAAAGAAGCTAATCCAGGAATTATTTGGGAACATACAATAGTCGCTATAATGAATAAGTCTGTAATTAAATTAGTTTAATTATTTAATTCCAATTCTACTCCACTATACGATTGGAACTGACCTCCATAATTATATGCTTGAATAATAATTCGTCCTAAGTCACATTGATATCTTTACTGCACAATCTTTTGTACTATATCGTTAATTAAATTGATATATCAACTGTCTAATTAATTTAATAATATCTTATTCCTTGATACTTATTAATTTTCTCTAATGATTATTTTTAATATAGTAAATATGTCGACACACTCTGACAACAAAATTCTATGATTAAGTACTGAAAACCCATCAAGAGATGTGTTATACAAATTTTATATTATTAATCTATAACTTCAATACTTATAATTGCTCCCACCAAGATACCAAGTAATCTTGACTATAAGTATGTGTCGTGCCTATTGGTAACTCAAATAGAATGACAACCACGATCATGAAATTATAACTAACTCAAGATTAATTACAATAAAATCAGTATCTATGAGATTTAATAAGTTTAACAGTTATTATAAAGTTAATTAAATCTCATATGTGATCATGTTTAATGTAATCGTATTATATCAATAAATTCTTATATGATTAAGATAAATTATTCAATGAATTTATTATAGTTTATATCTAAATAAAGTGTCTAACTTTATTTATCAACTGCGAACTCAATTTATTAAATTATAAAATAACTTATTTTTTTATTTTCTGTGAATCCATATAGTGATCACATAAATACATATAATATGATTAAATAGACTTTATGTAAAAATTAATACAAATAAAATATTTAAATAAAATATTTTAATTATTTTATTAATAAAAAATATTTATTACAATTGAATAAACATATATGCTTTTAATGAATATATTTTCTAACAGTAATACCTTCTATCATACATATTTAGTTATTCAGATCCAACTAAGTTGCAAAGAATTGTAATTTACTCTTTTTATATGAATAATAACATAATAATGAAATCTATATGATTTGGATAAAAAGAATAAGTTACCGTCAACTATAACTTAGCATTTGCACATATTCATCCTATATTGTTCATATTGCGAGAATATTACATCAAAGACATTAACAACCCATGAAAATCTTGAACTTGGCACGAAAAGTAACGAGGAGGGAGATATAAGACAAGCCTCAAGAAATTAGGATTCTCTTTTAACGGAGCTTTTTCAAAGTAAAAGACAAGTTTATGCGTGGTCGTTATTACATAACGATGTAGGAAGGAATTAAATATTTACGATACACAATTATTAATTGACTTCTAAAGTAAAATCTTTGAAACTTGAAAATTCATGAACCCACAGTCTGGAGCTACATGTGCCAGTCCTGTATATTGTTTCACTCCACCATTCATCTCTCACAAGCATTTCATCAATCACGACATGGCTACCACCACCGTTGTCACCCTATGGGTAAAATACGTGCAAGTTTAGTTTTATGACCTACGAACTACTTAAAGGTTCAATATCAAAAGCTGTAACGAACATATTGTTCATTTGGGCCTGCGTCCCTCTATCAGTGAACTAGTCCTTATAGCTATGAACAAAGGAATGCGGGCCTAAATTCGGTTCCGAGATTATTTAAAGTTGAATAAAATCAAACTCCCAATTAAACTAAAATAATAAAAAAATAAACAAACAAGACAAATTAATTAAAATAAAAAAAATTGAAACAAACAACGAGGACCTGGAGAAGGCTTTTTTAGGTGGCGGCGAGAGTACCACAATACCTACCATTCGATGGATCCTTCGTCATCGACTGAGACGATGGTAACACAGCACCTTGGCATTGTAAGTGTTGCCAAGTATGCAGATTCTATGCGTATTTATTCTCAAAACATACACGACTCTCACTGATTTCTTAAAATTTTGAGTGCTCGGTCCCAGAATCTGATTGTTAACGCTGTGGTTGCTGACGACACGTGTAGGCCCTAGAAGAGCTAATACAAAGAGGGTTTTTGTTCGCTCTTAAAACAATGAGTGCTGGGTAACCTAATCAATTGCCACTTGGTCAACCAACCATAAAGGCACGATTAATCGTTTTTCGTACACGCTGGACTTTTTGAGTGAAGAAAGATACTCATTGTCACGGTGTCATTCATTTTCTTGTGGGACGATCTCATTTAATAATTAGACTTTTGGATCCAAGCAGTGAATCGATGATATGGCACCAAAAGTCAAAAAGTTTAAATTCTCCGGCCAATCTGGATAGTTGATGCGAAACGTTTAGTGCACCGGCAAGGCTCACCTAACAAGCCACCAACAGCCCAACGACATTAATCAAACTTTAAATTGTCAATGCAAAACAAAAACTGAAAAATTGCAAGATTGGAAATAATTTCTTTGAATAGCCTTGATAATTTTTTTGGTAACATTTTCAGAAAAAACAAATGCTTGTTTTCTTTTTTTAAAAAAAGAAAAATAAAAAAGTGAATAAAAAAACCCCAAAAAAGTAAGACTACGTACACCTTTTTAAAAAGAGTGGAGGCTATTCTAACTTACCCCGACCATTCTTATTAATTGTAATATTTCTTGTTCCCACAAAGTCTTATTTGAAAAAGAAAATGACATAAAAATTATTAAAACTGAGTTTTGTTACGTTTTATTTATGCAAATGCCCAACCATACAACCAACAACAACTTAACAATGCCAATCTCACATTAAATTACCATTTTGCCAACCGTATTTTTTAAAACGCTAAATTTTCAGACTGACAAGTTGTACATATGAAGGTTCAAATACGGTTTCAGGCCCATGTATTTCTAATCAAAGTTATTTTAGTAAGGGTACTGATATTTAGATTAATTAATTAATTAATGATGATTGAATTATGACACTATATGGCGTTAGAGGAAAAAAAATAATTAATATTATGATACCATGCAGTGTCATAATTTATTTTATCTACACCTTGTCAATTTTATTTTTTTTATTCTTTTTCATTTTTCTTACAACGATGTTATCAAAATAGATTTTATTAAAACTTTTGTTAGTAGAAACTTTATAAATAGAATTTTTACTCAAAAAATTTTAATTGGGTAGTTGTTTATAAGAGTTTTTATTTAAAATTGATAAAATTATTTTAATAAGTAAATTTTTTAAAATTATATTATAGAAAAAATAAAATAAGAATGTTAAATAAATAAATAATATTTTAAATATTTTAATATTTAAAAAAAATTTTTTAACTTTTGTTTCTGAATGCTCAAATTTTGAGCTGTTACTAATAAAGGTAAGAAAATTTATTTAAATTTAAAATACTCAATTAAAAAAATTAAATAATAATAAAAATTATGATAAGAGATTATGTGATTAAATGAATATTTATTATCATTAATTAAATCATGTTAAATAAATATTTTATATTATTTAATAATAAAAAAAGTAATTATGAAATTTAATCTGCAGGTCGGGCGGAATTTGGCGTACCGACGATGAAAGGTAATATTATTATAATGAATAATGTTAAATTATGATGGCAACCCAAAATTAAAATTAAAAAAATCGCCGTAAATATTAGTAACCTCAGGGTCAAAATTTGAATCACGTCGGTCCTACACTGAAAAGCGCTCGCCATTCTTTAAACCGTACCACGTTGTCTGCGCAGTTCAAGTTCAACTTGGTTACAGGCACAGTTAACTTGCACATTCGCTTGCGGCACACTGGCAGTCGCGCAAACAGTTAAACTCTCTCTCTCTTTTTCCCTCTCGATTTTCTCACTCATATTCTCGGTGTCCAAACAGGAATCAACTCCGAGAAACTGAAGGAAAAATGACTTATTCGCACCCGAAAAATGTCGGAATCCTCGCCTTGGACATTTACTTCCCTCCTACTTGTGTTCTTCAGGTGAAGTTTTTCTCTTTTTCTTGTTTAAAAACCTCTTAGCTGTGTTTAAGTTTTTCTAGACACTGCATGAACTAGCTCTATTATGGTTTCAGAATTAAGATTACGCATGTTGAATATTTGGAAATGTTCTGCATCAGAAAATGTTTATTTGTTTTTTTGTTATTTTTATCTGAAAAAAAAAGAATGAATTCAATTTATGTTGCTTTATTTTTTATTTTTAAAACAATGAATTAAATGTGTGTGTCTGGATGTTTTTAATCATGATCATTTGAATAGGGGCTGTAATTATCTATTTTAACTATTTAGCTTCAATAAAATAGTGAAAAAGCTTCATGTTCACCAAATTAGAACAGTATTAGAAAGTAGTTGAAAATTTGGAACTGGTAAGGTTTTTGTTGGTGTGTTTTGTGAGCATTCTTCGAACCTCCCCCCCAAAACAAAAAAACAAAAAAAAAAAAGAGAAATGCGCTGTTAAAAGCTTTTTCTTGTTTGAGGACTTAAAGCTATTTTCGCAACAGCAATTGAATTGCAAGAGCACTTACCAAGAATTACATCATAAATAAAGCACTTTACATCCTCGTTTAACATAAAAGTTGCTTTGAATTATCTTAGATGAATAATACTAAATAGACGCAGATATTCTTTTTTCATAAAAAGCATTTTTCATGGAACTAACAGTAGATTTTAAATACTTTCCATAGTAACTGGAGGTTATTAGATGTTTCTGTTTGTGCATATGGTATTATTTTAACAGAAAGTTCCATTGCATGAGGCATCAGCAATTCATGCCTTTTTTTTTATTAAAAAAAAATTGCTTCTTATTTTGTTTATGTCAATATTACTAAGATAGGTTGTTGTGGTTCATATTTCTTAGAACTGTGTTATCTTTCTTGTA
Organism: Aegle marmelos; assembly: GCA_030449875.1. Lineage (NCBI taxonomy): Eukaryota > Viridiplantae > Streptophyta > Magnoliopsida > Sapindales > Rutaceae > Aegle > Aegle marmelos. The sequence continues at coordinate 6,058,738 of JASUUL010000022.1, read as the reverse complement.
ATTCTTTTGGCATTTATAGGAAGCTTTGGAGGTTCATGATCGGGTCAGCAAAGGGAAATATACTATAGGTCTTGGACAAGATTGCATGGCGTTTTGTTCAGAGGTGGAAGATGTCATCTCAATGAGGTTCATTATGCTCACTTATTTTATTACTAACAATTTAACACCCTGAATGATGGGAATAGGCTCTAGTTATGTCCAACTTGAATGCATTATTTATTTTTAGTCATGTAGTTTGAGGCATCCCTTTCGGAACATTCCTGTATTACAGCCGTACTTTCTGCTTACCTGGCAAGTGAATGGTTAACCATCTGAATGAATGTTCCTGAGGGCAAAAAGATATTTTGATTCAATCTTTTCACTTTTTTAGGAAAGTTTGCAGAATCTAATGGTTATAAGCATGGAGAAATATATAATTATGTTAGAGCATTTATACAAAGGCCTTCCCCCCTCCGCACCAAACGACAAGAGTGTAGCAAAATGCTAGAGCTTTTTTTGTTAAAAAAAATTAAAAAGAAAATTGGCCTTTTCTTGTGAAACTCTGTTGATTGTGATGTTGTTGCTAGAACTTCGTTCATAACTATGCTGTTTGATCATGTAGATTTTGATGGTCTTGAGTGTTGTTGGGACTCTGAAGGACTTTGAATTGCATCTTATATCATCACTTAGTTACTCAATCATTTATTGCAGTCTTTGAATTGCAAAATTTTACCTGACTGCGCTTTCCTTTATTCATTGTTGTCTGAAAGGCCCTGCAACAATGGGTTTGTGATGTTAGCCTTGTTACCCTTAATTTTTATGGCTGAAAAACCTGCTATCCGGGACTCTCATTAGTCATTGACATCCATGTTTTCTTTCAGTTTGACAGTTGTTACCTCCCTTCTTGAGAAATATAAAATTGATCCAACTCAAATTGGACGCCTTGAAGTTGGCAGCGAGACTGTCATTGACAAGAGCAAATCGATTAAGACCTTCCTAATGCAAATTTTTGAGGTATTTCTCCTTTTTATTCTGAAAAGTACATATTTCAGATTCAGGTATTCTTTCTGTTAAGCACAACTTTCAGATAGTAATTTAAGGTGAACTTCTGTTTTTGCGAACAAATTCTTTAACTACTGGCTTAAACCTAAGGTATGAATAGCTGAACAACTTAAACCTAAGGTATGATTGTATGAATAGCAGAACAACTGGATCTAATATATTGACAACTGCTACCAAATCCAACATCTTACATTTACTGCCCAAAAGGGGAGTTCATGACTACAAATATGTTAGTATTTTGGGATACTAGGGTTGATTAATGCATGCTGACTGAGCTTTCAGAAGGAGTATGCTTGGTGCTTTCTATTAGTCTTGAAGTAGCTTTAAGAAACTGATATATAATGGCTCTCAATAAGATGAAAATTAGAATTTTTTTTCCTCCTCTTTAAACTGAAAACAGGGCATTGTTGTGTTTTTATAACATGTATCCTCTTACCTGCCCATTGAATTTACTATATTGTGTATCCTAGACTTTGATTTACATGAAATAAACAGTCAAGTCAATCCTTGCTGTAATATGTAGTATCTTTGTTTTTTCTTAGTTTGGTTTTCCTGTGAGTTATGCACCTTACACCAACTCTTATAAGGAACAGAAATATGGAAATACTGACATTGAAGGAGTTGATTCAACAAATGCTTGCTATGGAGGAACTGCAGCTTTATTCAATTGTGTGAACTGGGTGGAGAGTGCTTCATGGGATGGACGCTATGGACTAGTTGTATGCACAGATAGTGCGGTATGATTTCTTTGGAAATGTGGCTAGAATCACTTCTTTACATTTAAATTAAGTCTAGAAAAGAGAAGAGATTACCACGTTAGTGTTAGTTGATTCTATATTGTGGCCTTGTGAAGCCCGCTAATATATCTTATCTTATGAAGGAACAATCATTGAGGCATGAACCCTGGTATCCCAATGTTTGAAGCCATGAAGCAAATTCAAACTATTTTAAGTTTCATTTCATTGACATTTGAATTCCAATATTAATTATGGGAGAATAAATCTATTGCAATCCTGAGATAATCTGTTATGGAAACTTTGATAGCTTCTATCAGGGGTACCAGCATTCGTGTCCCCAAGTTACTCAATCTAAACTAAAATTCTGCACATTGACTCACTAGGATTTCCTGGCTTTGCCAATAAGGAATTTTCTGATTCAATTGAAGTTCTTAAGTTCTTCAAATAGTACATGAATGAGGTCAATTTAATGCTAGATATCAAAGAGAATTAGCGTCTTTGTGAAATGAAAATCTCCATTTACTGATTGTGAAAAAGTTTCTCTTTATAGTAAAAAGGAATCAAAGTTAAGTTTTAATTGCCCCTCATTATTGTAATTTTTCCACAACCATCAATTTTAAGTAGCACAAAGTTTTAATTAATCCAAAATGAAGCCTAGGAGTATTGGCTATCAGTTATTTGACTTTAATGTAATGCACAGACTTGACAATTTGATTCTTTAGTCATAGGGACGTTGACTTAATTTGAATAAAATGGCTTTGTTCCAGGTTTATGCTGAAGGGCCAGCTCGCCCCACTGGAGGAGCAGCTGCCATCGCCATGTTGATAGGGCCTGATGCTCCTATTGCTTTTGAAAGCAAATTTAGAGGCAGTTATATGTCTCATGCCTATGATTTTTACAAGCCTAATCTTGCTAGTGAATATCCAGTATGCTTTCCCCTAATCTATCAGTCTATGTTGGATTTGTTATCTGCATTTGTATTTTTGCATGTGATTATTTCCTGATGTAGCAGAAGAAACTATATTTTGTTAATGTGCTTCTTGTGCATAAGTTTTGTCTGATTACCAAATCTATTAAGACAAGGTAAAAGATAAATGCTCATCTGATATTATTCATGTTTTGTGTGTTTATGTGAGAACTGCTACTTTATACAAATATAAGACTTTATATTTCCTTCTGCTGTGGAATTTTGGGTTTCTTAATAGACTCAAAGTGCACTAGCTGTTTAATTCAAAAAAGTGCACTAGCTATTTGGGAGCTACTGCTATTGAAATACACTAGTACAACGAGATTAAGATGTGCTTGTCACTTGGAAGTTTCTTTGTGTAGTTAAGTAATTTTATTTGTATATGTGGTTGTAGGTTGTTGATGGAAAGTTGTCACAAACTTGTTATCTCATGGCACTTGATTCTTGCTACAAGTGTTTCTGTCAGAAGTAATAACTGCTAATTTTTACGGTTCTTTTCTTTCTGGAAGGAAGATGTTCTCATCTAGCTGTGCTGCTAGAATCTCATAAAATTCTGCTTTTCATAGGTTTGAGAAATTGGAGGGTAGACAATTTTCAATGTTGGATGTTGATTATTTTGTCTTTCACTCTCCGTATAACAAGGTATTGATGTGTCTCTCTTTTGGCGATGCTATTAAATGCTGTGGAGCATCTCAAATTAAAACTTTATGATTCTTAACTAATATCTTCTTTCTGAAACTTTTACTGCAGCTTGTGCAGAAAAGTTTTGCTCGGCTGTTCTTTAATGATTTCTTAAGGAATGCCAGGTTTTGTTTCTCACTCTGGTTTTCTTGTATTTATCCGATCTCATGTAGACATATTGGAATACATTTTGATAAAATGGATTAATGATAGTTTTAACAATAATTTAATTTCTCTTAGCACTGCAACTGCCTTATAACCACGACTTCAGTAATTAGACATTTAAATTGGATTGAAGGAAACCAAAGTTGTTGCTGTGTAATTTTCCCATGCAGTTTATAAAATGATATTTAACACATTTCTTAACTAATCTTCTTTTTGGGACTAATAAATGACATCAGATAGAGTACCGCACATGAGTATATATTTGGCAGCGATATAAAGAGCTCTCCTAGACTTTAAGATGCAGTATACCATCTTCATGACATATTAGATTTATCTGATAAACACTTATCAGTCTTTTGAAATATTTTCTGGAAAGCACATCAGCTCTGTTGATGAGATTGCAAAAGCAAAGCTAGCCCCTTATTCAACCTTATCTGATGTTGAGAGCTATCAGAGCCGGGATCTTGAAAAGGTGAGTTACCATTCTGATTGTCTTATTAATAGGGTTGGTGCTCTTTGGGCTCATGGTTGTTTGAGTTGAACTTTGCTCTGATCAAATTTCTATCTAATCAAAGGCAAGCCAGCAAGTTGCAAAACAACTTTATGATTTAAAGGTGCAACCATCCACCCTCATACCAAAACAAGTTGGTAACATGTACACTGCATCACTATATGCGGCATTTGCATCTCTTCTCCATGAAAAGCATAACTCTCTGGTATTTACCTTTTTCACTATCTGATATGTGTAGTTTGCCTTCCATATGTTGAGAATGGGAAGTTCGTATTAGAAATACTTCCTAAATGTTGTTGTATCCATTGGATACAGGAAGGTAAGCGGGTAATAATGTTTTCATATGGAAGTGGTCTAACTGCTACTATGTTCTCATTCCAACTTCAAGAAGGCCATTGTCCTTTCAGCTTGTCGAACATTGTGGAAGTGATTGATGTTCCTGGAAAGCTGAAGTTGAGGCATGAGGTATTTCTTCCTTTGGCAGATATATAATATAACTCTGGGCTCATTTTAGAAACCCTTGTAGGGCGAGCAAGACCTACAACTGTTTCCCGCTGGCCCCTTTATGTTATTTTTGGTTGAAGGTCTTGTTTGGATGGTAACATAAAGCATTGAAACGGTAGGGCAATGAGATTCTCTTTACTGGAACCAAGTGGTAAGCATGCATGCATAATTAATTTCCGCGATTTAAAAGAAAAGCACAATACAATTTCCTTTTCTTTTCCTTTTACCTTTGGTCACTGCACGCATGGAAATTATTGTGCCAGTTTTCATACTATGGTGGGAAAATCTAAACACGAGAGTTTGTGAAGAGTGATGCTGTATTATCAGCCTTCAGTTGCTCTTATCATTTGCTTTACTACAAGATGCTTGTAAATATGATCATCCACTGCAAATAATTTTGGTATTAGGCATTGTTCATACATCTTATTCTTCCTCGTTCTTGTTGATGCACAACATTTCCATAAAATTAGTGCCTTTATCTTGCAGTTTCCTCCTGAAAAATTTGTCGACATAATGAAGCTCATGGAGCACAGATATGGGGCAAAGGACTTTGTGACAAGCAAGGACAGTAGCCTCCTGGCACCGGGCAGCTACTATCTAACCGAAGTTGATTCAATGTTTCGGCGATTTTACACCAAGAAGGAGAAACCCTCCAATGCTGCAACCTGTGAAAATGGTGCCAGTTAACTAACATCGTTAACATCTGGAGGTAAACAAAGCCAATGCCTGCCTCTACCGATGGCTTGTCATTACTCGTTACCTTGAAAGACGTTAAAGCTTTTTAGATAGTATACACTGAAACGCAAATGTTGTTATTAGTGAAATAGCGTAATGAGCGTGATCAGAATTCTCCGTCTCCAAAGTTGTGTCACGGTAGTAAATTGTTCCCATACTGCTTGATCAAGAATATTTTGGCGTTCTTTCTAAATGCACGAAGAACTGTTTGATTGTCATGGATTGGCAAAACTTTTAAATAAGAATAAATTGTGGCCCACCCAAATAGGAACTTTACATGTTACCACACTAATATCGTTCAAACATTTACAGGTAGCCTATAAAAAAATAATAAAATAACAGGTGGGACGTTGGGCAATTTCCCTCAAACTGCCTAATGTAGTGGTAATGGCCAAACTTCGCCTAAAAAATTCCAAGTCCACAGACATTTAAAAAAAAAATCAAGAGAAAAATCACCAATGCAACACTTTACCTAATTTTATGGAGAAATTTTAAAATATAGTGTGATATGTATATGTTATTTTAAAAAATTAATATATAGATAATAATTTTATTAAATTTAATTATACATATAACATATCATATACATTTTGATTACTCGTATTACATTTTGATCCATTTGGAGTTTTTCAATTTAGAGCGGGCCGATTTTTTAAGGTAGGACCCACCACGTGTCAACATCCCCGGAACAATGGGTTAGGCGAGACTTTTCGAGCCGTCGATGCGTCTTCCACTTTAAATAAATAGGCGCTGAGGGTCCCTCTGTTTGTTCGGACTCACATCAGCAGGATAAGTGGGGCTCTCTTCGTTCTCTAGGGTTTGTTTCTCCCAGTCTCTCTCCCCCACCTTATTTCTCTTTCTACTGTTACTGTTCTTTATTTATTTTTAATAAAAACCTATTTCCATGTCCTTTCTCTATTAATTTTTCAAAAAATAAGATTCAAAACACAGTCAACGTACCATTTCTCTGTTACATAATAGTAACTATTTTAGGGTTCCATAGCCTGATAGCTTTATCTCCTGTTGGCCAATTTCTTGTTGATTATATTTGGGTTTTTACCATTTTGGGTTCTGTTGATCGGTTGTTTTTTCGTTTATTCAGCATGGAAGAAATTAGCAACAACAAAGAACAGAGCAACAGCAACACCTCCAACAATTTCTCACGGTCAGAAACATCAATCATGGACCCACAACAAGAACCAACGGTCCCGATGAAAGAAGAGGCACTAACGGACCCAGAGAATCAAGAATTCGACCACTCTCCTTTGCGACCAATGGGCTTCGTTCAAGTCCCCATGGCACCCGCAGCACCAGCTATCAACCGCTCGCAGAAGCTCGTACCCAGACGGCCTTCCAAAGATCGGCACACCAAGGTCGAAGGCCGTGGCCGTAGGATTAGAATGCCCGCCACGTGTGCGGCCAGGATCTTTCAACTAACCCGCGAACTCCGTCACAAGTCCGATGGTGAAACCATCCGTTGGTTACTGGAGCACGCCGAGCCAGCCATTATAGAAGCCACTGGCACTGGCACAGTCCCCGCTATCGCCGTTTCCGTTAACGGAACGTTAAAGATTCCCACAACCTCTCCAGCCAAACCTGACGGCGAAGAACTGCCGAGGAAACGGCGTAAGAGACCGTGTAACAGCGAGTTCATTGACATTAATGAACAACACAGCAGCAGCAGCAGCAGCAGCAACCAAAGCTCGCTCTCGTCCGGGCTGGCACCAATTACACCCACAACCACGCCGTATCATAACAATAATATCAATAATACCATCAGTGCTGGACAGGGTTTTGTTCCGTTATGGCCAATGGGTGCGTTCATGTTACAAGCTGCACAATCTGGCGCTGTCAGCTGCGGCACTGCGTCTAATCAGGCTCAATTATGGGCCTTTCCTGCAGCTGCAGCGCCCATTTTTAACCTTCAAACTAGACCCATTTCGAGTTTTGTATCAGCAACAACACAATCAAGTGAAGGGCAGGGTTCTGATGGTGTCTTGGGTTCATGTTCATCAAGTGGTACTACCACGACTACCACGACAAGTGTTAGTGTTAGTAACGGTGCTACTACTACAACTTCAACGACCCAGATGCTCAGAGATTTTTCTTTGCAGATTTATGATAAGAAAGAGCTCCAGTTTCTTGGTAGGCCTGCTGCTGCTGCTGCTGCTGCTGCTGCTACTTCTAACCAGCAAACTACTTGTTCAAGGCCTTAGATTTTTGTTTGTGATGAATATTCGATATTAGGATTTTAGGGCTGATTTGTGTACTGTGGGCATGTAGCTACCAGCTAATGCAAGTATGCAACAAGAACAGAACAAGCTTCTTTTCTTGCAATCCATCGTCCGGATTATTATTATTATAATGTTCATTCTAGTCCCCTCTGGTTTTGTACATTTTCTTTTGCTTTTCTTTTCTTCTCTGTTATAGTGTGTCTGTCCCTTTTCTTCTCCCTTGTTTGTAAACTAACAGTTGGTGTCCCTCAATGTTTAGAAATTAGAAACATCACAAGTAAACGACCGTCCGCTGCTTCACAGGGCGTAGAAAGTCTAAATATTACTTACAACCGCAGCATTACACGTCAAATCAGTAATGTTACTTACAAATGCAGCATTACTCATACCAAATCAGCTTTTAAGCGGAGTCTTAACATGGGGGCCAATATGAAAAGAATTGCAGGAAGAGTGTATTTAATTGTGGTTTCATTAAAATCAGGACTCAAATGTTATTATCCTATTTAAATATGTTTATTTTAAAAAGTGGGGACACGTGATAACGGAATTCCACGTGCAAGGTGGGTCCTGGGGAGGGTCAAAATTTTGTGTGGGTCAACCAGAAAGGTGTGGACCAAGATGAGTGGTTCAATGTGGGCCACGACTTGTAATCACGTGAAGATGGCACGTGGTCCTAGGGCTGTGGACCCAACAGTTTTTTCGTTATTTATCCTGCCATCTTTAATTAATGGTCCCTACGTAGCCGTAGGGTCTACTTTTCTCTGGCTTTCCAGGCTGGCCCCACTGACACGCGTCGGTGCTTGGCTGTTTCCTGTGACCTTTTAGTTAATCAAAACTGACACGTGGATCATTATTAATGAACTCGGTTGTTCTGGGTTGCGTCCTTATCTAAAAGCAAACTTGAGATGAGGATATGATGCGCCATGAGAATACATTTAATTACTTAAATATTTTATTTGGAAAATTAAGTTATTGTTAATACATTTAGTATACCTAGGATTGGTGCATTTGAATGATATAGAAGTTGAATTTACAAGAACTTGAGCATGAAAATGTTGGTGATTTTTCTGATAAACTTCTTTGCAAACAATTCTGTGAGGAACCTTGGCTGAAAAATTTTTCTCTCATTAAAACCCACACAAACATTACCTTACCATCATCTTTTTAGATTAGATCTAGTTGGGTATAGTTAAAAAAAGAGGTGAATGACTCACGCGTGCTTATATAAAATGAGTTTATGTGTGAGATCTAAATTTCAAATAAATTTAAAAAGGTATTAAAGCCAAAAATCTAAGAGGAGAAATAAAAATTCTTCCCCAGACCAAAAGAGAGAGAGAGAGACATTGTATATCTCTTTATCAAAAATTAATTTTATTGTTCTTATTCTCATTAAATCTCAAATAAAATACTAAATTATGTGTTGAAGTACATTTTTCAAGTACTTACGCTGTCGAATCTGAGTTCAACAAGCTTTGTAAATTCTCCACAATTTAAATATACGTGTGAAGGTAAATTCCTACCTCTTTTAAATGTTATAGAAAATTCTCTTATATATAAACATTAATATTACAAATTAATAAGACATTAAATGAAATTACAAGTATCGTTGTTGTCACTTGCTTGTTGTCGTTAATAAATTACATTGTGGACTTTGTCGACAAATGCTATAATGAAGTATGTTAAATTAAAAAAGGGATTTTATTTTTTTATTTTTTTATTTTTGGGTGTTTGGTGGGGGAGGGTTGGGGGGACTGCATAGAAGGTGCGTGTTAAGGATGAGGCCCAGGAAAGCTGTGGATCGGATCGGGTATCGGTTTAATAGGCCCATGCTTTATAAAGGGCCAAGTCAACACAAAAACAAAGGCCATTTGGGCCACTAAATATGCCAAGCTATATGAGTAAGGAGTTAAACTTTTCGCACTCCTTCGAAAATCCTAATAAAATCATTTGTAAACATTGTTCTACACAACTAATTAAAATTACATAAACGGAGAAACTGAATTTAATTAAATTAAAATGTCTTTACACCCAATTTTGATGCTATTATCTGTAAATTTTAATATATGATATAATTAATTTTTTTACAAACTCAAAATCGTTTTGAAATAACGAGGAAATAAATTATCTAATGATTTATTTTCATTATGACAAAATTATTTTGAATTTAATTAACTTATTCTAGAAGATCTTTAAATTTAATTAAAACACTGTTGTAGCCTTTGTTCTTTTTGTTAAGTGTATTCATGGGGTGTTAGAAACTCCACTCATAACTGAGTTATTGATCATAATTTTCTTTCAGTTTGTTAGTACCCAAACAACATATATGATTTTACTAATACATGACTTATTTATTTTATTTAATTAGTTTCATTTTTTTTGTGTTTTTTTTTTTTTTTGGGTGGGGGGGCGCACCACCAACATATTATCGTAAGGCACTCAATTACTTGTGTACTTTAGCTTTCACCAACTGTACTAGCATCAGCAAACCTGATAGATATAAGCTAACAATCACAAAAACAGTCGTTTGTAACTTGATCTTTAGTTATTTATTTATTTATTTATCATTATTACTCTTCAACGTTGCTCATAAGGAATTTTCTTCATTCTCCAATATGTAAAACCACGGGTTTATAGTACTAAACACCTACTAATTTTAATTGGTAGATTGTTTACTTTAAAAAAAAAATTTAATTCACTGTTAATTTCTACTTTTCAAATGATTGTTAAATATAAAGTTCCGTGAGACCACATTTGATATCAAGACAACGAAAATCCACGTGAGATATCAAATTCGATTTAAAGAAAATTCATTACAATATATAATCGGACAAACCATGAAAAATTGATCATATATTTACTTTAAGTATAATATATGGCCTTTCCACTTGATACCAGCTAATTAACAGAATGATCCGGCTCCTAATCCCCTATTAATTTTTAATATATTGTATAAGTTGTAGATTAGGTAGTGCACTACTACTGGCCTCACTTTTGAAAGCATATAATACTCTTGTCGATCGTGTAAGATAAGTGCTAAGGTGGAAATACTTGGTCTCAAAGCACACCCAATTAAGCTACGCTTTCTGGTTTCTTCAAGAACATAAATATTTGTAATTTCTAATTTTTATTTTGTCCCATGGTATATTGAGTAACTTGGAAGAAAATAAAATCCACAGCGTTTAAAAATATTAAATGTCTGTATCTATAGACTGTTCACATTATATATAGTTGCATACGCATAATGAAACTTTCATCGCATGTTTTAGTTTAAGTTATCATCTTCCATCATTATTTGTTCACATTCAAAAGTGAGAAAGAAAATGGTTGCAAAGAATCTCATCTGTGTAAATGTTTTGCTTCTCTTAGTGTCACTTGAGCAGGCAAAGGCAGCACTGGATGCACATTATTATGATCGAACGTGTCCGCAAGCTGAGAAAATAATTTTAGATGCTGTTCGCAATGCTTCAATGCATGACCCCAAAGTCCCAGCTCGTATCCTCAGGATGTTCTTTCACGATTGTTTCATAAGGGTATGATTGTTTAATTGGTTCTTCTCCTCTACGTAATCTGAAAAATTAACGATTCTAAAATTAGTTAAATCTCTTATAATTTGCTACGTTTTCAAATAATGATAATATGGTATGTACATATAGGGATGTGATGCGTCAGTGTTGCTGGACTCGACTCCGCAAAACAAAGCTGAAAAGGATGGCCCTCCAAATATCTCGGTTCGATCATTTTATGTGATTGATGATGCAAAAGCTAAGCTTGAAAGGGCTTGCCCACACACAGTTTCTTGTGCTGATATAATCGCCATTGCAGCAAGGGATGCAGTAACCATGGTAATTAATGCTCTTGTATATGCCTCAATAACGTAGAAATTGCATAAGGTAGAATTCAGAGCCTTTACTCGTGTTTTGAACTTGCTCTACTTGAACTAAATTCTTGGTCACATCCCTGTTCATACACCTGACCTTACAAATTAAGTAATCTTATTACTCAATCCACTTGCTCGACCTTCCTCGACCCCCAATTTTCTTTTTTCCCCTTCTTTCTTCATTTATTATAGATGAATATTATCTTGATTTGTATCTTTTTATTTATTTATTTATTTCTTTTTCTTTTTGATAGTCTGGAGGACCTTATTGGAATGTGCTAAAAGGAAGGAAAGATGGAAGAGTGTCGAAAGCATCCGAAACAAGAAACTTACCGGCGCCAACATTCAACGTGACGCAACTCATTCAAAGCTTTGCACAAAGAGGCTTAGGAGTTAAGGATTTGGTTGCTTTATCCGGGGGCCACACTCTAGGGTTCTCACACTGCTCATCATTTGAAACCAGGCTACGTAACTTCAGTTCACTGCATGACACTGACCCATCCATGAATCTTATCTTCGCCCAAGAGCTTAAAAGTACATGCCCAAAACCAAACAAATATCGCAATGCTGGACAGTTCTTGGACTCCACATCGTCCACTTTTGATAACGACTACTACAAACAACTTACGGTGGGTAAGGGAGTGTTTGTATCGGATCAATCTTTGTTTGGTGATTTCAGGACCAGTTGGATTCTTGAATTGTTTGCTATAGACCAGGGTCTGTTCTTTAAAGAGTTCGCGAATTCTATGGTGAAGCTTGGAAATGTGGGTGTTATTGAAAATGGAGAAGTGAGAATCAAATGCCGAGTGATTAATTAATTAAGCCTATGAGAAAGATAAGAGAGCGGTAATAAGTACTGATTATTAATTAAGCCTATAATGTGAAATAAATGTCGATCATGTTATTGATTATTATCTACCATTGAGCAATATGAAGTACTGTAAATTGACAGATTGTAAAATAATTATTGCAAATTTGTGCCACTTGCCAGCATGGTACACCAGTGTTCTTAAAAATTAAAATGCATGGTAATAGAGCGGAGAAGAACTAGAAAGTCCAAAACATTCTTTTTTAGAATGTGAAAAATTAATGATTCTACGTATCTGTTGGGCAAGCTAGCAGCACACGGCATCCGCACGAAAGATAAACGGCAGAAACTTTCTTCACGGACTTCAGCATTTTAAGAGGAAATTAAGCTTATTCCATTTGCTTCACTTGTTCACTGCCAAGTTGCAAAAATTCAACAGCACCACAGTGCAACCTGTCAAAGGTTATGTTATCAGTCACTCAAAAACTCAGTTTCATATTCTACCACCAAATAAGTTCTAGCAAGCTGAGATATGGATGGTAGTTAACAAACTATGCCTGCTTGACGGCTTGTCCTCAAGCAAAAACTACGTCTGAACGGAAGATGTATTTGACCCCCTTTATAACATTCCGGGCTTCATGCAACATACACTTGTCACCATGAATGTGTAAGAGAGCCATTCCTTCGATAGGAGCCACCTACAGTGTTCAAATTGCACAAATAGACCAAAAAAAAAAAAATTCTATTACGTCAAGCATGACATCCAAATGGGAAACAAAAGATTAAATGGCTGTATCAAAAATAAACAATGAGAAGCAGGTGAAAAGGGAAATACATTCACCTCGGCCACAAGTTTATTCCTTGAACCATAGAAGACAGTCTCTCCTCCAACAAGCGGCTCTAAGGACGAATCATTAAGGTTACTTGAATCATTTTTAGCCTTATCTTTTAAACCACCACTCAAATATATTAACAAAGTATAATGGGTGCGCTTTACATCCCCAAGGTTAACACTTTCATCAATATGTTGTCCAAAGCGTTGACCTACCTTGTACCTGGAATATAGAAAACACAACATGTACTGAACATTAAAAGAATTCAAGGTTGGTGAGCAGCTTATAGTGGAGAATTCTATTTGAACAAGGGGTATCTTACTAGAAAGTCCAAAACATTCTTTTCTAGGCCAATCAAGCTTATCCCTAACTCTAACATTACAAACATGAACTGTACTGTTCGGCAGTATGGACATGATTAGCATATTAGCTAGGCGAGTTCCTTATACTATGGATCCATATGAAAATTTGAGATCGAATTACAAGGCAGAAATTCAATGAACCTGTAGAATCTGATATTTGGATTCAAGCCAACAGCAACCTTCCCCCGAATTTTAATATCGGTAAATAATTTGCTAAGTCCAGACTCCCATATCATCTCTGCAAGAACAGGATCATTCACAGAAATTCGATCATTATCTCTATAAGCTTCACCTTTTAACGGGCCAAGACTCCCCTGGTGAACAAAACCAATTGCTTCAGCAGCTTTAACAAATGCCTTTGATTCAGCAGATGTAAAGAAATTTTGCACCTGAATAACATAAACAAAGAACTATGAGAACAGGAAAATTCAAAAGAAGACATTCTCTGTGTAACATAAATTAGCCATATATCCAGGACGATCTTTCATGCCCACATAAAGATCTTAATCAAAATGGCAGGTCCCATATCATTCACCATTCAACAAGTCAATTTCCTTGCATTCACTTCACCTGGGACCATATTTAACTTTGGTCCTCTGAATTAATGCTTGAAATCCATTCTTAAAATTCTTTCCGCCATCTCAATCTCCATATAATTTGTTCCCTCCACACCTTCACTGCTTCTTGTTAGTAAACTCCACCAAAATCCCTATCTCATCACCGATTGTTCCCCTAGGTTTTCACAATTCATGAACTGATTTTCTACCCTTTCTGTCCCCAGCATCAACCATCTCCATATTGCAACTGAACTCCCTATGTCATTTTTCCAGGTTAATCAATATGCTGTGGCAAAGGACTTGAGCATGCCTGCCACCTCACTCGTCCAAAAAAAGAAGCAAATGGGGCCAAGCTCCAAGAAGCTTGAGCCCCAGCTCAAAGCTAACTCTATGGATTACAAAATTACAGGCCTCATTTCATATTACAGCTTAATTACTAACTTAGCAGTGATATAAAATTTTGACCTCCCCACATTCTTACGCTCACACATACAGCAAAGTTAAGAACTCACTAAACAAAGACTACATTTCTTTGTCAAAGAGTAGTGTTACGTGTATAAGATGAAAATTCATTAACAAGATTCTAAGAAAGCTGTCCCTGCTACAAAATAACATGAAGCCATATGGACATTTGCCTCAGAAATTAAACTTTTCAACAGAGGATTCACCGCAGCACCGAGAATTCGAAAAATTGAATTGGAATCTTACAGTGAAGAGATCCGTGTCTTTGAGACGAGAAACCCGAAGGTCTTGTTTGGGTTTAATGATTGGCCACTTTGATGTCGTTGTTGTCGACTTCTTGGCGTCAGCTTCTCTTCTTCTTTCGCCCATTTTTCTCTTCTTCGTTCCTTTTCCTGTCTCTGCCATACAATAGCACTTCCGATTTTCTGTCTAATTCCGATTCCCGTAAATATAGAATTTTCCAGCCCAAATCCAAGCCCAAGCCCACTTTTTTTATCATTTCAATAGAAATCACTCAAAGGGAAACTTATAACCAACCACCCCCAAATGTTTTGAAACCTCGACGCGGCCGAGGTGTCGTCAATCTACTGTTTGTTGTAAACACTGTAAGAGTATTTTCGTCTTTGCAAATGTATATTTTTTTTTTATTACGTACATTATCATTACCACCTAATTTTTTTCCACATAACATTTTACTACCAAAGTTTTCTGATAATTACTTTTTCCTACTTAATATTCAGTTTTTATCATTCTATCACTACACTATTGAAGTTAATATAATTTTTAACAAAAATTATAGTAAAAATCTATTTTGCTTGTAAACTATTGTAGTGTAGTTTAACTCTATAAATAAAAAAATATAAAATTAATTATATAAAAATTAATATTTTAATTAAATAATTATTTTATATATTTGAAGTAATTAATCAATAAAATTACAAATATTATACATTGTGAAATTCTTAAAATACTATATATGCTGAAATTCTTGAACAATCCTGTAATAGCAGTAATTTATTAGTGTAGTTAACAGTTTAGTGGTAAAATAATAAATATTAAAACTTTAAGTTGGAAAAATAATTATAAAAAAATTTTGGTAAAAGATAATATGTCAAAACATTTAGGTGATAAAACTATAATATCTTTTTATTATAAAATTTTTTTCTCTTTGAATTTTTTTTAGGTAAAGATATCTCCACTCATTATTTTTGAAAATCCACTCCACTTCTAAATAATAATTTTAATAAGTTCATATTATTTTTAAAATATATAGATCAACAAAAATATTTTAATAATTAATACATTAAGTCCTTCTAATAATATTTTTTACTTAAGTATCTCTGACAACTAAGGATTTTACGATAAGTTTTATTTGACTATCTTACCTTAATAATATAAAATGATCAAATTGTCCTAGGAAACATGTACTCTTGTAGCTAATAGTCACTACAACAAAAATAGGTAGTGCCGACCACCTTTTTCCGAGGGAACAAAAATTCCCTCGCTAAAAATATAATTTCCTAAGAAACTTTATTGTTCGTAGGTAATTAGATAAAAGTAAATATATTGTTATCTAGGGTTCCAATTCCCTCGGAAATAAGCAGAACATTCCCTCGCTAAAGATGTATACTTACAAGGGAATTTGGAATCCGTCGGCAAATGCTGGAAAAATGAATAATATTACCTACACTTTTTATCTCGTCGAAAAAATAAAAGACAATCCTTTGGTATTGTAATAATTTTTCGCGCGAAGTTATTGCGCCAAAATTTTTTACCGACGACATCAATATTTATTGAAATAAGTAGAAAAGTCCCTCGGAAATATTAAAATATTACCGAGGGTGTTTTAAATCTGTCGGTAATAAAAGAAAATATTGGTAGTATTTGCTATACTTGTTAATCCTCAGAAAAGTAGCACAATTCCCTCGGTAATATTTTGTGAACCCAAATTTTTTACCAATGATATCAATGTTTGTTGGAAATAAATAGAAGATTCCCTTGTTGAAGTTAAATATTTCCTAGGGAATTTGTCATCCGTTGGTAATTATAATAACCATATTAGCTAGAGTGGTTATCCCTCGGAAAAATAAAAAAGTCTCTCGGTAAAAGAGATCATATTTCCCGCGCATTAATGCGCCAAAAGTTTTACCAACAGATTCAAATATCCCTCGGAAATTATGGATTTTTTACAATAAGCTAGTTGATCTAATTTTATGAAAATTTAAAAAACCCCTCACTAATTCGTTGTCTCTTGAGCACACTACAACAAATATCATTTTTTATAACATGATATAGTATAATTTTTTTCCCGTATGGTTACATTTTCCCCAAAAAGGAATTAGTTTTCTAGGTAATAACATTTTTTTTTGTTGTACTATTCTTCAATTACGAGAAAATTCTAAATGCCTTATTAGATTATCTAATGTAGCACTTATAAAATGCTACAATAGGATCAAATGCTTAGAAAAATATTGTTACAAGTGGTAATATTTTTTTCATTTGACAAGTGATAGCAATTTATTATTTTTTGTTATAATTACTCTTCAATTAGTATAATATTTTAAATCCTATTTAAAAAATTAATTAACACTGCACCATATTTTAAATCCTATTTAAAAAATTAATTAATGCTGCACATTTTCAATGCCATAAAAAACATTAATTTAATAGTAATATATAAATGCTTAAGAAAAAAAAAAGGTTCAAGATATTTTAGTATAGCGCCAACAAAAAGGAAAAAAGCGGGCAAAGTTCCCTGGTCGTTCCCTTTGTATGTTTCACAGCTTGCCTATTTTGCCAAACGCCAAAAGCACAAAATCCTCCTTTTAAGCAAATCGGGTAAAAGCTAAAATTTTTCCTTTTCAAAATTTTCTTTTTCCCCAATAAGCCAGAAGCTGAAATTCTTCTTTTCTTTTGTTTCCCCCAAAATCAAATGAAGAAGAAAAATGTATGTGGGTCAGAGTTCCTACTTAGGTCAGCACCTTCAACTAATTTTGGTACTTCAAACTCATATTTCTTTTATTGCTACATCAATCTCTAGTTAAATAATCTTTTATTTTTTTTAGCTTTTCACTTGAATTTTTAAGATTTTGTTTAATTTCTTTAGGTTAATTAATTGAATTTTCAGTTCTTAGAACAAGATGAGAACATATTAGATGTCATAAATTATTTTCGTGATTTTCATGGCGTTCAAGGGGGACAAGTTTTGGATTTTTTGAGCCGTCGACAATCTCCTTGCTGATAAAATGCTTTACTTTAATAGTTTAAAGTTATTGCGAAAATTTTTTCTCTATAAATCTTACATTGGTTTTTTTCTTTTGTTTTTTTTTTGGGCAGCTTATCAAGAACTGAAGTGAAATTTTAAAAAGCTTACTCCGATCATTCTTACAATGTGCTAGGAAAGCCTTTAATAGCTCAGGTATATGTCTTTCAATTGCTCATCTCTTATACAGAAATGTGTAATTATTTCGACAGTTTAATATTCAAAACTGCACAAGCATGATTTATTTTTGTAGTATGTTAACTCTAGAAACAATTGTTGTATCTGCAGTTTGATAATTGCAGAAATAACTGTTGTTTGATTTTGAGCATTAGAAAAATTCTTTTTTTTGCACTTCTGCACAACAAAAATAGCTACTGTTTTTGCACTTTTAATAGCAAAAATAGCTGTTGTCTCTGCATTTTTAGACAGCAAAAACAACAGCAATCAAGTTTCTCGTATTTTTTCCAAAGAAAAACAGAGTGTTTTGCACTTTTTCCAATGAGACATTCTTTGTTTCAGATATTTTTCCCAAAAAAAAAGCTGCTGTTTTTTAACTTTTTTCCAGTAAAAACAGCTGTTGTTTCTGAACTTTTTCCCAACAAAAATAACTGCTGTTTCTGAAATTTTTCCTAGTAGAAACAGCTATTGTTTTTGCATTTTTTGGGCAGAAAGATTAAACGTTTTCTATAGTTTTGTAGTAGAAAAAACAGCAAGCATATTCCTACTATTGTTTATGCAGTTTAGAGCACAAAATTATAAAAACCAGCAATTGTTTCTACAGTTTTATAACCTTAATACAGTAAGCACATTTGCTCTGCTTGATTTTTTTGTCGAGGTGGAAATGTTTATAAAATGTTTATCTTAATTTCTTTGTCATGGTTGTTAGTAAGATGTCACCAGATAAATCTTGGATGCAATTGCCAAGGTCAACAATGGGTTATTACAACGGAGTACCATCTTTTCTTGATTATGCATATCATCATATTCAAGAAGAGGATATGAAAATATTATGTCCATGTGTCAAATGTAGTAATAGGTATAAAAGGGTTCGAAGTGAAGTACATAAGCATCTTTTAAAAGAAGGGATAAGGCGTGATTATACTACTTGGTATTGCCATGGGGAGAATGGTGATAGTGATAGTGACATTGATGGGAGTGCTGATGATTGGAATGAAAATTATGAGAATATTCAACAAAATGAGATGTATAACTTGATCCAAGAAAGTTTTTCTCAAGATCCTAATGAGGAGGCACAAAAGTTCTTTAACTTGGTGAAAGAGGTTGAACAACCTTTATATCCAAATTGTGAGAAGTACTCCAACTTATCCTTTATGGTCAAATTGATGCACATTAAATGCATCAATGGTTGGAGCAATAAATCTTTCAACATGTTGTTGGAGCTATTGAAAGATGTTTTTCCAATGTGTGAAAAAATGCCTACTTCTAACTATAAGGCAAAGAAAATTGTAAATGATTTTGGTCTCCATTATGAGAAAATTGATGCATGTAAAAATGATTGTATCATTTATTATAAGGAAAATGCAAGACTATCTCAATGTCCAGTTTGTGGGGTTTCTAGATGGAAACCTAAAGGAAAAGGTGCTAAAAGATCTACCTAAAAGGTTCCATGGAAAATCTTGCGCTACTTTCCTATAACGCCAAGACTTCAAAGGTTATTTATGTCATCTAAAACTGCTGCAGACATGAGATGGCACTTTAAAAATCATGTAAAAGATGGGCTGTTAAGGCATTCGGCAGATTGTGAGGCTTGGAAGGCTTTTGATAAAACACACGAGTCTTTTGCATCTGATCCGCGAAATGTAAGGTTGGGATTAGCTACTGATGGGTTTAATCCTTTTGGAAACATGAATATTGGGCACAGTACTTGGCCGGTTCTTTTATTTCCATACAATCTTCCTCATTGGATGTGTATGAAAGAATCATATATATTTATGTCATTATTTATCCCAGGACCCAAAGGCCCGGGAAATGATATTGATGTATATTTGAGGCTTTTAATTGAGGAGTTGAAAATATTATGGGAAAGTGGTGTAGATACATATGATGTCTCAAAAAGGCAAAATTTCCAAATGAAAGTAGCAGTTATGTGGACTGTTAATGACTTTCCAGCATATGCTAATCTGTCCGGTTGGAGTACAAAAGGAAAGTTAGCATGTCCATGTTGCACTAAAGAGACCTCATGTCATAGGCTGAAAAATGGTTCCAAACTGTGTTACATGGGTCATAGACGATTTTTACCTGAAGATCACTTGTGGAGGGATCAAAAGACACAATTTGATCAAAAAATAGATAAAAGGGCTGCACCAAAGCGTCAAGAAGGTAATGAAGTTTTAAATGAACTTGAAGATTTGAGACCTATAACATTTGGAAAGGCTAAGAAAAAGCAAGTAATTGCTGGTTTTGGGAAAAATCATAATTGGAAGAAACATAGCATCTTTTTTCAATTGCCATATTGGAAAACATTATTGCTGCGTCATTGTTTAGATGTTATGCACATTGAGAAAAATGTGTGCGACAATGTGCTTGGCACTATTATGAACATTGAAGGAAAAAACAAAGATTCTTTAAATGCTCGGTTGGATTTAAAAGAAATGAGGATAAGGCAGGAACTTCACCCAATTGAGGTGGATGGAAAAATTTTGCTACCCCCTGCTTGTTATACTTTGACAGTCGATGAAAAGAAAAATGTCTTGCAGTGATTGTCTGATATAAAAGTCCCGAATGGCTATTCTACTAATTTTTCACGATGTGTTAATGTGGAGGGTGGTAAATTTTCCAATATGAAGACACATGACTGTCACATATTTTTAGAAAGGCTGTTACCATTACTAGTTTGTGATATTTTGCCTAAACATGTATGTGATGCATTAATTGAGCTAAGCAATTTTTTTAGAGAGTTGTGTGCTAAAGTATTAAAAGAAGATGAGCTAGATCAACTTGAAAGTCAAATTGCAGTGACTCTTTGCAAGTTAGAAAGGATTTTTCCTCCAGCCTTTTTTGATATAATGATACATTTACCGATTCACTTGGCTTGGGAAAAAAAAGTTGCTGGTCCAGTACAATATAGGTGGATGTACCCAATTGAAAGGTAATATCTAATTTTTTTTACTGATTTTACATTAATAAAATCAGCTTACAATATAATTTAAACATTTCTAGGTTTTTATATAAGCTTAAAGGATATGTTCGCAACAAAGCTCATCCTGAAGGTTCCATTGCAGAAGGTTACTTGGCTGATGAGTGCTTAACCTTTGCTCTCGCTACCTTCACTGTGTGGAAACTAAATTTAATAGATAAGAAAGAAATTATGATGGAGGTCAGCTCTCCACAGATACATTATCCATTTTTTCTACACCAGGGCGATCATATGGGAACTTACATGTGAGGGAATTGAGTTATGCTGCACACAATGCTGCAACATTTTATGTGATTCAAAATTATGATGGATGTCTCCCATTTATTGAGTAAGATGAAGTCTTAGGCTGATATTAATATTAATGTCATTATAAAACGTTGTCTACTTTACTTAAAAAAGTTTATATGCTTACAGGGAACACAAAAATATGTTGCTACATTCAGGTGTTAGAAATGTAGAAGAAGTACATAGACAAGAATTTATTAGTTGGTTTAAAGAGAAGGTAAGTGCTATTTTTTTACATAATAATTGAAAGACTTGTGATTTTCAGCATAACTTGTAATTGTGACATCTTATTATGTCATTCTATTTGTAGATCTTAAAACTTTATAATGAAGGGCAAGCCAACAAGCATATACTTTCTTTAGCTCAAGGTCCTCGAAAAAGAGCAACATTTTGTTCGGGCTACAATATAAATGGATTTCGGTTTCACACAATACAACGTGATG
The DNA here is from genome assembly GCA_030449875.1 of Aegle marmelos. Lineage (NCBI taxonomy): Eukaryota > Viridiplantae > Streptophyta > Magnoliopsida > Sapindales > Rutaceae > Aegle > Aegle marmelos. The sequence goes on along the minus strand of JASUUL010000022.1, from coordinate 6,037,117 downwards.
AAACAAGAAAAACCCAAAACTATGGAGTTGTAGTGAGAAGTGATGATCAAAGTGTTGCAATGCCTTATTATGGAGTGTTGAAAGAAATTGTTGAACTTTATTACGATGAAGGGAATAAAGTTGTATTATTTAATTGTGACTGGTTTGATACAGTTCGACAAGGAATTGGATTTAAGAGAGATCGTTATGGTAAAATTATTCTTAACATGTCAAGAAAGCTGAGCACTCAAGAGCCATTTGTGTTAGCATCCCAAGCACAACAAGCTTACTATGTGAGAGGGGTAAAAGATCCTACATGGAGTACTGTAATTAACACAAAGCCTCGTAACCTTTATGAGATGCCTAATAATGAAGGAGAACCATATCAGGAAGAAGAGATTTCAATGGCTGTTGGATGAATTAAACTTTTTTTATTTTTTGCCCATTATAGATAAGTAAGTTAAAAAAAAATTTCAGATATTAGCTACTGTTCATTATAATTATTATTGTTGATTGTTTTATTTCTTTTGCTTGGAGCTGGTTATTAGTCACTTCTAATTTTTTCCTTTTTCATGTGAATGTTATTGTCTATTATTGTTCTTGTTGGCAATGACTTATATTTTGAAAATACAGATACTTGGCAATTATGGGCAAGAAAAGTAATGGATGAGTGACTGCTGGTAGCACTTTAGATCAGTATATGATCAACAATAACAATAATGATGATGTAAGAACTTCTCGGGCTGACAACATGGCATCGGATATTTTGCTTCTCGTACAACATCAAAATAGTGAGGCACGACAGCAAAATGGTAAAGCTTGTGTTTCTAGCATGGAATCTTCAAAAATGGCTACGGGTAATTATTTAAATGAATTGAGAAAGACTATCATATAATGAAATATAAGCTAACTGACTATTTCTAAACACCTAGTGTTTTTATTTTGTATTATTTTCAGTTAGAAATAAAAGGAAAGGCCGAGGGAAAGCTAAAGGTGTATCAAAAGGCAAAAATATAGAAGTGGAAATATATGCTTATTTACATGATCATATGCTGTTATTAGATTTATAAGCAAACTTTAATTTATTTTTATGCATAGTTAACGAACAACTATAATGTTTTAATGTGTTAGGATCATAACTACACAAGCCGTTCGAGAAATTTCTGTTATTTTTCATGAGTGTATCTCAGGACCTTGGATAACATTTTCTGAATATCCACAAGAAGCATTTGATAGATTGTTTGGAAATTTTAAGAATGTGGGATTTACTTATACATGTACTGAGGAAGAACTTAAAGAAGCTGTCCAAAAATGTGTAAAATCTCGTTATCCGGATTGGATGTCAGAGTTGAGAAATGGTATTTTTGAGAAGTATAAATCACCTAGAGAGCGTTATGCTCATAATCCAGATTGCGTACCACCTACTGTGTGGAGACAAATGGTTGATAAGTGGATGAATGAGAATTGGAAGGTAATATGTAGAAGTTTTGTTTTTTTTTTTTTTAGTTTTAACTATCATATAAGATATATCTTAATGGTTTTGTTATTGAATAACATGCAGAAAAAAAGTATGTTAAACAAGGGTAATCGATTATTGAAGCGCACTGCTCATACAACAGGTTCAGTTCCTATGGCTAAGTGTAGAAAAGATTTGGTAAAGTTTTTTATAAGTTTTCAACATTTAAAGACTATAAAAATGTATATGCATGTGTGTATGAGTTGGTGTCTATTTTACACCTTAATTTTTTTTATTTAATTTCAATTAGATGAATCAGGAGTTGAACCTGATCCAATTGAATGCTTCAGAAAGTTTCATGTCAAAAGCAATGGTGATTGGGCAAGTGACCATGCAAAGGAATTACATGTACAAACTTTGTTCACTTGTAATTTATTTTTGTCTTTTTTAATTTTATGTATCAAAAATACATTATTATTTGAAAATTTTCAGGAGAACATGGAATCTTTGTATCAAAGTGAAGGTGCTGAAAAGTCCAGCTTGGCTATTTATCGTCAAGTAATGGGACCACCAAAGAAATGTCGAGTTGTGGGCTGGGGAGGTATTATTATAATTGAAATTGAGCCTTTTATTACAGTAAAAAATGTAACTTCAAGTCAATAATATTATGTTGGTACTTAATTTGATCGGACTCCACTTGTACATTTTTTATTTGACACCAAATTTTATTTTCAATTGGGTATAGGTATGAAACCAAATGATGTTTACCGTTCTTTAGATGACGGAAGTCATAAAGACATTTACATGATACCAAGGAAAGAATTAGAGCTAAAAGTAGAGAAAATGGAAGAAGAATTAAGTGAGCTTAGAAATGTGAAAGAGCAAATGAAAAAAATGGAAGAGAAAATGAATTTTATTATGTCTCAATCGAGATTCCAGCAAGAGTTTAACAAGGTATGATTATTCTCTTTACCCCTCTCTTGCTCAAAAATTAAACTTGGTATCATGAATCTACTCTAATATTGTTGTTTTACTTTCAAGGGCCCTTCATAATAATTGTTGGACTATGATATTCTAGTTGATAATGATATTTTCGTAATGTTATTAAAGAATGATGGTTGAAAAAGGTGGAAAACACATATTTGAAGGAATATATATGGCTTGATTTATTTCTAACATATGTGCATGGTAATGGAAGTTTGCAAATACATTAAGTGCACAATAGCTGATAAAAAAATGTTATATATAAATGGCTGGTTTTTCTAGAGTTCTCCAGGCGTAGTTTATAATAGAAGTGGGGGAGAACAAAGCACTATAGGAAAGAAAGAAAATTAATTTTTTGTTCCATATATTTCACAATAATATAGTTTAAGTCTCCAAGCTAAGCCAAAGCTATAATCTTAATACTTGTGTTAAAAGCATACATGATTTCTTTTTTGTTCTTTTGGCTTCTCAGCTGTGTTTATTTTTGGAAAAAGATTATGTTTTTGGATCAATTTGGTCTACTTTATGATAGAAATATCAAGAATAGCTAATGGAGAAGAAAAAAGTGGTGAATTTTATGTGGTGTTGGGATTGAATAAGGAATGCATTGCAATAAAGCTAAAGAATGCTTATAAAAAACTTGCACTGACTAGAGTTAACAGCCTCCTCTTTCACTTTCATCTTTTCAATCAGTTGGGTGGTCTTGCTGCAATTTGGTTTTTGTTTTCAATTTGTCCATTTGATTTGATTTTAATACATGCTTGACCTTGTTTCTGAAATTAAACTTACACTGACTAGAGTTAACAGCCCCCTCTTTCATTTTCATCCTTTCAATCAGCTGGGTGGTTTTGCTGCAATTTGGTTTTTGTTTTCAATTTGTCCATTTGATTTGATTTTAATACATGCTTGACCTTGTTTCGGAAATTAAACAATACAATGAGGTTTCAACTCTCAAATTAAATAAATGCCTTAGATTACTTTTAAATCTCAGATTTGAAAAGGCTATAATTGAATCATGTTAATGTCTTTTTCTTTCTTTAATTATTGTAGAGTAATAAAATGTGATTTTGAAATTATGCAGAATAATATTGGAGAAGATGAAGATGAAGAACAAACTACAAGTGGTGATTCAAATCCTTGATGGAATGTTAAAGAAGTAAGAATATGCAATGTAACCTTTTGTTCATTAATCCTGGCAACAATTGATGAAGATGCATCATTTTGTATATGGTTGAACAATGACTAAATTGTAGATGATTGTGTTAATATTATTATGATTTCCATTAAATTTATGTATATTCTTATCCAATTTAAGTATGAATGGCTTAATGAATGACAAAAGAAATAAATAATCTACTTTTAAAAATCATTTAATATTTAATCAATATCATGAAATTACATTTCCTAGGGAAAACAATAATTTCTGAGGGATTAATGTATATCTTCAATCACTTAATGCCGAGGGTGATCAACCAACAAAATTCGTTGGTATTTAGGTTTGACGAGAATATATTTTTATCGACGTCAAAGTTTCCTTGGAAATATTTTGTTACTGAGGGAAAAAATTTCTAGCTAATAAGTGCATCTACACATTTAGTTTTATTACCGAGGGAAAAATTCCCTCGTTAGTACACATATAACCTACGGCTTTTATTCTCATTACCGACAAATTAGAACTTGTAGGTATATTATTTTACGACGGACTAATAGGGTTACCTACAAAATTTTTGTCGGCAATAAACTATTTCCGATAATATCTTCCCTAGGAAATATTTTTATTTCATCGTTCTAAAAATTATACCGACAAATCTTTTTCATGTTACCGAGGGACATTGTCCCTTGGTAAACAATAATTTTCCCGAGGGCTTATGGATTTTGCGTCTTTAACGACAAGCGTTTTCACGACGGACTTCGACGGAAAATTTCCCTAGGAAATATTAATTACCGAGGGAAATCGTACATTGCCTAGGGATTTATTCCCTCGGTAAAGGGCATTTTTGTTGTAGTGAGTGTAGGTAGTAAATCTGTAGAATTCTTCCTTATTTGTATTTTCTAAAAATAATATATTTTTATTATAATTATTTCTTAGAAGTGGGTGGGTTTACAAAATCTATGGGTGGAAAAATCACCGGTTATATTATTGTCATGCACAAGAATTTTCTGTATTAATATTTTAATATTATAGAGAATGTAAATATCCCTCTAGGATGCTATAATTTTTTTTATTATAGAATCAATAGTATAAGAAATATATACCATTAGATTTAGTCAATGACACATGTTATTTTTTATTAATAAAAGTTTTAATAAATTTTAAAATATTATAATCCGTTAACAAGTCAATTAAACAAGTTATTTTAAATTTGAAAGAGAAAAGAAAATAGAGATATGATAAAATACAATCTTTTTTTTATCTCATTAAATCCGCTTTTGGTTCTATCTCTCATGTTCTTGTATTTGCAATTGGATTACTGAAAACTATCTTTATTCTCGAATGCGTAGATGAAAGAGATTCAGTAAGTTATTCTTGGCAAATAACTTAATCACATAATCAAGTTGGATATACGAAGTGATGAAGACGATTCTTTCTCAAAAGTCTTCCGCGGCTGCCCCAACCAGGAACTTTAATCAATCACCTTCGTTACTCTCTCTCTCTCTCTCTCTCTCTCTATAATCCCATCTAGAAGCTAATAATAGTTGACCATATACATATAAAACCAAAAAATTATTTTGGGATGAAAAAGACCAAGTCCAAAGTCCACGCAGCCGATGAAGAATCCCTAAACAAGTTTTCAACTCTTATTTTGGGATTCTACATCTCCATTGGATTTGGTTCATTTGCATGGTTTCTTCCACACGAAAATATAGATGGAAATCTTGTTTGGGGTTTGAAAATATTTATTGAGCACCTAGATTTGTTCCATGCCCGAAAAGATCATTCCGATTTTGAAAACTATATTTTAATGTTAGAAGCAATATTAATCAAAAGAAGAGTTTTTGTTTAGCCTTAAAAAAAAAAAATGTTGTTCTTGACTAGTATTACTGATTCCATAGCACTTCAATGCCAAGAATTTGAATTGCTTTTGTTTTAGGCATTCATAAAAAATTAGTATTTACATAACTTATTAGTTACTTGTGGTCTTTTAATTAATTAATTATTTATTTATTATATTAAATGAATGCCTAAGATTAAAACACTTAAATCTAAGGACCCATAACAATTCCACAATCAATGCTGTAAAAACGCATGCAGCATCATAAAGAAATCCGAATGTAAAAGAACAAAGAATTTGCACATGTGAACATTACAGTTAAAATTCTACTCACGCGCAAGTCATTTTTGAAGTCGTCTACACTATTATCTAATAGGCTTTTTCTTAATTTCAATCTACTTGTGATGTGACTGAAGATAATGATATATTACGGAAAACAAATGGCAAAGTCCACTAATTTTCAGAATTTTTAGTTTGAATTATGCGATTATATTAGCTTATTCGAGAGTGGCTTTTGAAGGGTTTCAAGAATTAGTTAAGAGTTTGTCCTATTTTGCCGCTGGTGCGTTCGCTGAATGCTGGATATTGCGCCGTTCTGTTTTGTCCACCTGAATGGCCCCCACTACTTTCTTCGCCCATGTGTTTAGCACGTGATAACATCATCCCATGATCCCGTCCACGTCCAAGACCACGAGCTCTTTTGGTCATAGCTGAAAATCATTGACAGGACGAAAAATAGCTTTGACGATTAATGAGTAAAATAATAGTCACATTGTAAATAATTAAATATGGTCATGTGATTTTGTAGCAACGACCTTTTTTTTTTCTTTTTTCGCCCTTAAATTTAAGAAACGTTCCACTAGCCCTTTGATTGGATTAATAAGTTATATTGGACCTTGATACGTTGGATTAAAATTATATTAATGATCAATTGATGGAAAATAATCACAAATATCTATAATTTTATCTCTAGTACAAATATCATAAATTTCTACAGTATACAATGCATGAAATAAATTGTTAAAAACATTTTTAAATGATTTTTCATTCATTATCTCTCTCTCTCTCTCTCTCTCTCTTCATTTTGACACTTAATTTTTTATATTCTTTTTAAAATTATATACAAGTTATAATGAATTTTAACACGCATGTATATAATTTTCAAATGATGGAGGGAATTGAATACAAGAATACCAATTTATTGGGAAAACATTAATAGCTTCTCTTTTCAGGAGAAATTCTAAAATACATTTGAGGTACCAAATCAGTCATACAACAAGTTAATAATGTCACGACATGTATGTATTTGTCTTAAAAAATTATTATGCAAGTAGTAATAGCATTAAATTCAACTACACATGTTACGCTTGCATAAATTACTTGTAATACCTCATATGAATTTTAAAATTTTTCCTATTCGTGAGAGCACTTACCAACTTTTGAGAACTCTCTAGAATTTGAATTCTCTAAAATGATAAATGATCATTTGACACAAGAAAAAATAATGTAATAAAAAAATTGGGTCGCGAAAATATGTGACTTCCAACTTATTTGGTAGATATTAGCTATTTTTAAAAAATATATGCATCATTCAAATTACTTCCTTGGTATGTTAATTTATGAAATAATACGTCGTGTTTATTCATTCTCATGGTGGTGTTATTTATTCAGTTCTCATATTTAGACTTCTATTACTCATCCCTCTTATTTTTTATCCCTACTTTGATAAATCTTCCAAACTATTTTATATTTTTGATGAAAATTTCTGTTTTGTTTTTGACAATTTTCATATTTGATATTAAATAGATATCCACAAAGATGACAATGAGTACTGCTTGCTATGATGCCATTACCAAATCCACACCCATACAAAAGTTAAATTATCAAACCCACTGGTAACCGTTGTGAATTTTAATTTTTTAAGAAAAGCTATTGACTACATGTTTTAACAATTACCAACTTTGCAATGATACCTAACAATTTTTTTTTTGGTGGGTTCGAATATTTAAAATCCAAAAACATTAAAAAACACTTTTAATAAAACCTAAAAATTTAAATTATGTAACTCGGCATGTAATTTATAACAATAGTCTAAAATTTCACATGAAGTATTCAATTTTAAATTTAATCAATGTAAATAAAAAATTAAAATTTCAACACTGATTAAAAAAAAAGTCCAACACCAATTCTTAAATTCAAGTATGAAATTCATAAGTCCATCAAACCATGCACAAAAGTACTTTCAATTAAAAAAAATAGAAAATAAAAATTGGTATCCAAATGTAACAACAAAATTATACAACAACAATTATCATCTTGTATTCTCATTCAATACGAGCCTTAAGAGTTAAAGATATTCAATTCATTCATCACTATTAGCATTCATTCAACATGATTTATGCAATAATGATTTAAAATTAACATTTTCTCACACTAATACTTTCTAAATACTAATCCAAAGAACAAAATTATAATAAGTATATAATAATCTATAATTATATAATAAAATTAATTTGTATATAATGATTATAACAAGTATTAAAATTATTAAATTTTTAAAAAATAATAAAAAAGTGTATGGATATCTGCCAAATATTTGGCATATACCAAACCACCAGCAACTCAACGTAATTTCTAATATATGATATCAAATCTACTCGTAACTCTGTAAAATTACCCGCAACAAATAGATTTTGAAGAACATATTTAAATGAATTTTAGGGTACCATTATCAATATCCATATTCCTAATTTGTCTTTCATGTACAAAGTAGTAAAATAAAAAAGGTGAAAAATGGCGATCCACATTAAACAACGGTTATCCCAAAAGATAAAGGTTTTGAAAAAGAAAACAAATAGACATCAAATGCCGAGCAGAGTGGTCCCCGTAGCCCTGAAAAAGATTTATAAAAGAAACCACCTAAATAGAAACACTCAGTTACAATTCATAATTGTTATTTTTGGCCAATCAATTGCCCTTGTTCATCTACTGTACACATGTCGGGTACCAAACTTCTAAATTGTAATCTAATGATATTGTTTTTAGTTTCTATCTTCCATTAAAACATCTAAATGATAGATGTCATAATGCTTGATCTACGCATCGTAATTGTAAATATTAGTAAATATTTAAGTTTGATCTGAATAGAATTTTAATTATAAATTATAATATAATGTTAAAAAAAAAAAAAGCAACTACGAAATTAATAGAGAGAAAAACAAAAAAACGACAATCGCTCTCCCAAGGAAAGTTGGTGCGGCACGTGACAGATTCATAATCACATCCCACTCGTCGAGGTGACTGCCACACATATGTTACGTTGGCAATCATCTATTGGTTGCTCGCGCACGTCATTGTACGATGAAGTCGCCGAAAATGCGAAAATTTATTACAATTTTTTATTAATATTTTAATGTGTCCTTTTGCACTTCCGTGGCACATTTCGGAGATTTACAAAAACACCAGGTCTTTCTTTCTGCGTTCTCTCTCTTCTTTAAACATTTCTTAGTTTTACCAAAACGAGTCATGCTATCGACTTCTGAATCTATCCCTTTCTTTGTTTCAATTTGGTTATTTATTATTTTTTGGGGGGGTTTTTTTGACTCGTTATGCTTTTCGTTTCTTTTTTGTGGGGTAATAACTTGAAAGGGAGGGACGATAACGATGTTGTTGAACGCAAAATGATGATTAATGCCAAAACAAAATATCCTTGTGGTCTGTGTATAAAGAAAGTGACCCATCAACAAGAGATCCTACGCGTTTCATTTCTTAGGGTTTCTTTCTTTTTGCCTCTCCATTTTTGTATATTTTTCTGTTTGGTTTCTGGGTTGTAATATTTTACCAAGAAAAATTTCTGCGGGAAAATCTGTTTTCCCGGTGTTTCGCAAATATTGGTGAGATATTTTTCTTTTTATTTGTATTTTTTGGGTTTAGGGTTTCGTTGTAACTTATAAATCAGTTCAAAAAATTGATGAGGAAATGTTATATTATAGGCCATGGTGAGGGGCAAAATTCAGATGAAGAAAATAGAGAATGCCACAAGCCGGCAAGTGACATTTTCAAAGCGTCGAAATGGAATGTTGAAGAAGGCTTTCGAGCTTTCGGTTCTTTGTGATGCTGAAGTTGCTGTTATTATCTTCTCACAGAAAGGAAGGCTCTATGAGTTTTCAAGTTCTGAGTATGTTTTTTTTTTTTTTTGGGCCATAATTTTTTTAATTAATGTAAAAAATCTTGAAATAATTGTTTTTAAAAATACTTTTGTTGCATCGTGATGTGCACCGAACGATCATTACGTTGGTATGTATATGCGTATATATTGGTGCTGGTATATACATGAAAGCGTGTTTTAGCAACCACAAGTATGGGTACTTGAATTGCACTTGTACTTGATTCTGAAATGCTTTAGTTTGTCTCTTAATTGCTTTTGTTTGTCTCATTTCGTGTCTCTTTCTTTTGCTATGAATTGCATCTAATTGACTGATTTAGTATTATTTCATTTGTACAATGAAGATTCTGTGAAAAGATCTTTGAAGATCTATTTGTACATCTCTCGTTGATTTTGCTCTTCCCATTCCAATCTCTTTATTCATTCTTGTTGGTTCATTGAATGAATCAAGATCAAAGCATTTAGTTTTGGTTCATCATTATCTCTTGAAGACCAAATTTACTGCTCCAACGCTCTACAAGTACTTCTTGTTTCTTAGGTCAATTCATCTAGGGCTTGGAAAAGCTTCCTAAAAAATGGATGTGACCACAATTGGTACTTATGGGTTTAGCACCTTGATTTCCGACAAAAAAAAAAAGTTCAAATTACATGTCACATATAAATTGCAGAAATATTCTTTTAGCATTCAACATATATGAATTGGAATTTCATCGCTAAGCTTTCTTATTGCTTTCTTTTTTTCATTTGCTCATATAGTTATATTTTGGCAAGCTAGTTTTGCAACTGGTATCTTTAACAAGTGAAAAGTTCTTATTGCATTTAAGACGTTATTGAATGGTATTAGATGTGGTTCATGACTAAGAAATACGTGCTGTTTTCTGTGACTTCCGTGCATGGTGTACTTTGCATGTGGTTAATGAGATCATTTGTGTTGCATATCTCTATCAAAACATTAGTAAATAATTGTATTTGAGAGTAGATCTCACCTTTATTAATTCAAATATTTGGTTGACCTCTAGGCTAAATGATCATAATCATAGCGTAGCTTTATTGGAGGATATACTCTTATTGCTTGTATGAACCTTCAAGTTAAATCCTAGAATATGAATTGAATTTTATAATAGCTTCTTGCATATATGTTTGATCGTAACATTTTCTAATGGTTGCTTAATTTCCTCCTCACCAATTGACAACTGCATTTTATGTATTATAATCACTTCCATTGCATAAATAATTCAAAGTCTTATCAGTTCAGTAGAAATCATAGTTGTGTCTAAATAATGAATTTGAAGCTTGGCAAATTATGATTTGAACTAGGAACTATGGTACCGATTTGGCAAGATATCCAATTCAAGGTTTCCGATGTTTTAGGAATAACTACTGCTGACTCTAACCTAAAATTGGTTTGCAAACCATTTAATGGCCCTGTGGTCGGTGTCCTTCACCAGGTGAGAGTTTGAGTACGCATACGGGCCCTAGCATCTTCCTTTGTAAAAATGAGGTAGATCTCATCGTTTTTTACATACGATTTCCATCTATGCTTGCATGGACTTAAAATACCAATACCCAATAATTATATATTTTATTATTGGTAGACGTAATATGTACTAGCTGGACCCAAAAAAAGAAAAAAATTCTATATTGGTTTTAAGTTCGGTTGGTGGATTGTAAAGGTTCTCTACGATCAACTTAGTTCATTTATGATTGGTAAGAACTTAAGTGAGTTAGAATTTATTGAAATTTGTGTACCAACTTAGTTCTAAGATATTCTGTGCAACAGTATGCATATAGAGAGTTAGTGTTCCAAGAAGTTGATGGCTGGTTTTTGGTGAAATAAATATTTATATTAGAGATTTTCTTTTCTTCTTCCTCTATTTTCTTTACTTCAATCTGCTAATGGTTTGAAATCTAGGTCTAGTAGCCATAAATTTTAAACTTTATTGCAAGAATTTGCAGTATATTAATATCTAATTATCACAATTTAAGTCTTCATCGAAGTTTTAGTGGATCCAATCTTTTTCTACTCTTCAGCTTTCTAACCCTTTGCTTTCATCACATATCAAACACACCATGTAACTTATTACTTTGAACCATAAAGCATTCTTATTAATTATATTTGATATTTAAAAGTATTCAAGCCCCATATGGAATTGAGCTTGGACAATTTTAAAGTTGTAGAATTAAAATGTTTGATAAACACTACCTGCTGTAGTTTTGAAACTAAGTTAATTTGATTTTATATTTGTATGGTGACAAATTTATTATATATTTACTAACTTTGTCAAAATTATTATTTAAAAATTAAATTTACTAAATATCATTAATTTTTACTTCATAATTACAACCTTTTTTCTACAGTAGCTGTAACTTAAAAGATACGGTATCTCAATACAAAACAAACATCTAGTCTCCTTAAATAGTACAAATTTCGTTTATTTAAGGAATACAGTTATGCCTCTTGAATGTTAAAAACATTTATCCTTTCTAAGCAGGCAAAATATTGAAAGAAACTTATCCTTAGTTGAGTAAGATATGTAATCTGGAATATTTATTGTCAAGGCAACAATAAGCTACCTCATTTTAACATTTCAGATAAGATCAGTTATTTGTTTTGCTTAAGCTCAATATGGGTGCGAACAATGCCTTTTAAGCTCAATATCAAGTATAGAATGATTAAATGTGAAAGGTGTTGAGACTCTCATATCCTTATCCTTTGCTAAATGCTGTTGTAGCCTTCACTAGACTTGATGTTTTACTGGACTGAGGTTATTAGTTTTTGTTACAATCATTGAAGGGTCAAATTTAAAATCAATTGTTAATATCATTTTTGACCAAAATCTACAGTGACTCTAGTGAATTTCTATGTAAAAATTAAGGTAATGATTCTGTTTCGTCATGAGATTTCTGCATAACAACAGGTAGCTGTATATGACTGGAAAAGCAGACAATGTTATAGTGATTATGAAGGAAATTGATACATCATTTAGACCATATTAAAACCAGGAAGCATATGTTTTATTTTACTAACATATAATTAAAGAACAATTGAGTTTGCATTGTTTTAATTTCCATGGTTTTATAATTAAAAATAGTGAGATGTATTGATCCATCTTTTGTTTTGGATGCTTCAGAATGCAAAAGACGATAGAACGATACTATAGATACACTAAAGAAGGGCAAATTGACAGGTCTGGAACGGAGCAATACATGCAGGTTAGACCTCTATATTTGAATTTAATTACTTTTGAAATATCCTTAGGCAAAAGGCAGTATAAAGACTTGAAGAATGCTCAAAATGTCTTGGAAATCATTGTGAGTTATGCTATGTGTTGGCACACTAAAAATGCTTCCTCTTGTTGGTCAAAATTGTGTGAAATGCACACACACACACACGCACTTCATGCATGTTTGAAATTGTGCTGAATTCTCAAATAATCATTTATTTGGTGATGTATTCTCCTTTTGTTTAATAATCACTTATTTGAATGAGTGCTTGTATATTGGGTCCAAAAGAACTAGTTAAATCAAATTATATTTGATAAAAATAATTTAAGGACTCAAACAATTATATGAGTAAATACTCATAATTGATTATTTGAAAATTCATCACAACATCAAACATACACTTGAGTGATGTATGGCAGGCAGAAGAGGAGGAGCAAGAGGAAAGTAATCCAAATTCTTTCTCCTTTCTGCTGTTTAGTTGTCCCTCTTTGGCTGGAATTTGATTTCCATTGGAATTCTAATTCCATTAAAATTAGAATTTGGATTCTTAGTGAGGAATTTAAAATCCTCCCTAGTGCAAACTAAATCTTCCAAATTTATCTCTCCCAATTTTTATTATTTTATTTAAATTTTTTTAAAAAATAGATTCCTTAGCCAACCAAGTTTCTCTCTTTGTGACATTGTAATCACCGATAGATTCAAAATTTGATGATCTACGTAACGAAGCCATCATGGCGGATGAAGAAGGAAGAAGTTCTCGTTTTGGCCATGCACAAGGGTGAAAATTTAAATGATTATCCCAAAGTCAATATTAGTTATTTGCTGGAAACTTTAGGTTGGCTATATAGATCGACAAATTTAGAACATGTTAAAGAGTCTTCATCTCAGTTACGCCCCAAAAATTAGAGCCAAAAACTTTTTCCAGTTTTCTGTTTTTTATTTTAATGCTTATTTAAAATATTTTGGTTCCTTTTTGTTAGTATTTTAGATTATTCTATTATGAGTACGAAATAAATTAAATTTTATTTAATTATTAGCTACTAACGGATGAAAACTCTATATACTAAATTTTTTTAATACACATTTTAGTGTACACACACATATGTCAGAAGCTTTTTGAGGAAAGCGGATGAACAGATAGACTTTCTTACAGTTTAATGCAAAATATTAGAGAAAAAAAGTAAGTTTTAATACTCAAATAAATAATTGAAATTTTGTAGAAAATAACTTGAAGGAAATTTGGTCCAATTAGAATATTTGTGATTTTTTCCCCTAAAATTTTATTAGCACAAATCAAAAAAAGAAATTGAATTTTGTGCTTCTCTCCTTTCATTTTTTTTTTTCCTCTCTTCTTTTTTTCTCTCCTTTGTTTTCATATCTTCAAACTAAACACCACTTTAGTGATTTAACTTTTTTAAAATGTATTTTTTCTTGTTTGCAATGTATTTAGTAGAAACACAATTGCAAATGTAAGTAAGAGAAGAAATTAATCAAAGTTCTTGGAACTAAATATATTGAAGCTAACCTTTTAGCTGTGAAAGAAGTTAGCAGTTATTATGTATATTGTATGTGTAACTAACCTTCTCTTCAAATAAATAATTTAAGCAAAATTAAAAAAAGAAATATACTGGTTTTTTCAGCCAAAAAAAAAAATTAGAATTGGCTATATTGGTGATGTTAAAATCAAGATAATTAGTAGCACTGGATTAAGCCCATAATTAGGCCACAAAAACTACAGTATGTATTATTATTTTGTTACCTTTAATTACAAAACTAATGCTCTGTTTGGTATTATGGCGCTTTGACATTAAATAGGATCATACTTGTGAAATTTAAGTTTAAACTGGAAAACGAAAGTTGATAGGTGTTTGATAAATATCGTTACGTGCCAAGTGATAAATTTTATGTCAAGTAATATATAATTGATACGTCTAATTTAGTATATGACAACATTGATGTGTATGATCTATTTACAATATTGTTTAATTACGATTTAATTTGAAAATGAAAAAGGCCGCTATTGTTATTAAGGACTCTATTGAAAAATAATAAAGTATTGATGAAATTCATTTTTCACATTATGTCTAATGATGACATTAATTTTTTTGCTAAGAAACAAAAGATTAATTATGTAACTATATGAAATATGTACCAGGACGGTAGGATTACAAATCTATAAAATGAGGACGAGAAGCCCCAATCTAAACAAAATACATAAAAACTGAAGAGATTAAAAAATATCTCAAAACCCAAAAACACTAGCTCACTAAGAATGCATCCCTCTTAATATTCAGATGCTTCCTAATTAAGTAAAAAAAAAAAAAAAGAGATGTCTTTGAATTCAGTGGTAATAGATGAGAGGAGGAAAGTCCAGAAGTTCACTTTTTCCCATAAGTGTGAAGGATCTTTCCCAACTTTGATATCAAAGATTCTTTGTTTTCTTTCATTCCACACAATCCAAAAAATAAAAGATTTAATATATAACTAAAAATGACATTATTAGTATCCAAAAATCTGTGAAGACACCATACGATCAACTTGATGACTATACTGTATATGGCACTGTGGGCAAAACTTCAAATTCATTATACAAAACTAGTCTCAAGAGACAAGAAGACTCGCCCAATGTTCTGCATCTCACGCATCTAACAACACCTGAATCAATCCATCATATGCGATTGGACATCTTTTGTTTATTTTGCTAAGAAACAAAAGATTAAATATATAACTATATGAAATATGCACAAGGATTGACAGAACTATAAATCCACAAAACACTAAATTGCAAAGATAAGTACGAGAAGTTCCAATCTAAACAAAACACTAAATTGCAAAGAAAAAAAAAATTTCAAAATTCAAAAACACCAGCTCACTAAGAATGGATCTCTCTTAAGATACAGAAGCTTCCCAATTTAGCAAAATAACAAAGAAAAAGATGTCTTTGAATTAAGTAGTAATAGATGTTCGGAGAAAATTCAGAACTTCACTTTATCCTTTAGGTGTGTATGACCTTCCCCAACTTTGTTATAAATTTTTTTTGATTTCTTTCATTCCACATCCCAAAAAACAAAAGAACAAATATACCATATGATCAACGTAAAGACTCTACTATAATACGTTATATAAGAGCATCTCCAAAAGAGTGTTCAAATAAAATTCTACCTCTTATTTGAAAAGCTATGTCAGTATTAAACACTCCAAAAGACACATTAATTTAGATTCTTCAAATAAGATTTGTTTCTCACTTTTCAATATTGAATAGTGAGTTTCTCTCTCTTCTATTAATATTTTATTATTATTTATTGAAAAGATACAACTGCTATAATTATTATTTATGTTTCCATAATGAATTAAATTTGATAGAGAGAAGAATTTGATTAAAATAATGTTAACTTGTTTTAATTTGATGAGTCTTTTGGAGAAAATTATATTTTTTCATTCACTTACTTGCCACATCAATAAGCAAATTAAAATTTGAAGAGTAAAATTTAAATAATCTTTTAGAGATGCTCTAATAACGGTAAGTTATATGTCATAGTTTTTTCTACCAATGACAATAAAGTGTGGCTGCAATTTTTGGGATGGAACGTAACTCATTCTTTGTCATGAATGGTCATTATTGCTTGTGATTATGGCAATCATACTTTACTTTTTACTAATATTAATTTGTATTATTATTATGTTTAGTATTATAGGTTTTAAACAAATAATAAAAATTTCATTACATATTTGACGAATTTGAAATATGATAAATCTGAATTAATATAAATTTTAAACAGAGTTGAATGTTTGAATTTGAATGACATTTTTTTTATTTGAATATAAATTCTAAGTTGAAAAAAATGTAAACTTGTTTTAGAAATTCAAATAAAAAATAAATATAAATTCTAAATAGAGTTGAATGTTTGAACTTGAATGACATATTTATTTTTTATTTGAATTTCTAAACTAAGTTTACATTTTTTTCAACTTAAAAAATTTGAAAATCAGTGCTTCTACATTTGTAGCCTTATAAATTTTGAATGTTATCAAAGAACATAAAAAAGATAATATTTTATAATAACATAAATCATGTTCAAGTTAATAAAATCCCTTTATATTCTGTACTAGAACATGTTAATCAATTTAATGGTGATTCATGATGTTTCATATGAAAAATGCTCATAAAAATAGTGAAGATAAATAACAATAGTTTGAGAAAATAAAAAGATAAAAATGATAATAATCTATGACTATATTAATACAAGTTATAGAGATAAATGATACAGCTAATTCATAAGTTTTATTCAAGTAAGAATGAGAGTAAATTAATAAGATAGGGATACTTTGAAAAATATCTATTAATGATTTCATTTGGGATATTTTTAAAAATATATACTAATGATGTCTTTCATACTTGTTAGATTAAGAAAAAAATTAAAAAGAATAACTAATAACTTAATGACTGAAAATTTTCATAAAGTTGAAAAAATAAATAGGTTTAATGACTTTACTTATTGAAATTAAGTCAAATTAAGTCATTAAGTTAAAAAAAAAGAAAAACAAACGGCCTCTTCATAACAGTAATAAAGGTATTTCATCATATATGTGGAGTAAAATTAACTTAGATTCCAATGTAAAATTATTACCAAATACTCTTAACAAATTTGGTTGAAAGTACAACCACCAAACATCAATACAAATTAAACCTAAGTAGCTTAACTAACTCTGTATATTAATATTTAATTAAATTTAAAGAAAATTAACTTAGATTCTGAAGTAAAATTATAACCAAAAGACTTTACTAACTTTGCATACAACTACCAAACACCAATACCGAATAAAACTCAGTCACTTATCAATATTGCATATAATATGTGATTAAGTTTTGAAGATTACAATCACCCAATAAAGTCAGTTTTCCAAATGCACATCAAAATTTTATGTGGTGATGGTGACGGTAGTTGTATAATATGTTGGGAGTGGCACAAGTGAGGACATATGAATAAAACTGTGGTACTTTTGTTTAATTTTAAGAGTACAACCAATAATATGTCTGTTCATATTTACTTAGCAATTAATATTTGTTCGTTTGATAGATAATGATTCTATGCCACAACATATGTATTAGAAGCCATGACCTCACCAGCCCTCTTAAATAGGAGAGAAAAAGGATGAACAGAATGGAGGGGACCCGCCACTCGATCCCAAATACTTCCAAATATTGGCATGGTTGCATGACAGCGATAGTTGGGATGAGTTATTTATTCTTGATGATTGTCAGAAGAGGTTTTTCATATTTAGACTCTTCGTATTTGCATGAAGTCAGGCAAAGATGACTACTCTACTCATATGCATGTGCTAAAAATGAGAGAGAGAGAGAGAGAGAGAGAGAGAGAGAGAGATTGACTTATGTTTAAATTCATTCAAATATTCAAGTAGATATAGAAACGAATATTCTGGTAATATAGTTTTTCAAATCATGATTCAACATACTCCGTTGTGCTAGGCAAGAAAATACGATAGTATTGGTGTGTGTTGTGCAAGAAAAGTGCAGAAACTTCTAATATTATTTTTTCATTGTTTCCTGGCTTCAACGTCTTGGAATAGGTTCTTCAAAGAAGCCAATACGTTGTGGGTCATCCCTAGTTCTTATGATTGTCTTATGGAGAATTTCTTTCTTTTTGATAAAAAAAATAAAGGCTAAATCTCTTCGAAAAAGTACAGTGGCAGCACTGTTTTGGGTGATATGGCAGGAAAGAAACATCTGTAGTTTTGAAGGGAAATGCATGATTATATTGAAGAATTATGGTATAGAGTCCATCTTATTACTTTGCTTTGGGCTTCTGTATCCAAGGGCTTTCAGGATTTGTCTTTTTAATTCATTCATCTAAATTGGGAGGGGGTCTTATGATAGGTTTTTAAAGTTGGAACAGCACTGTATAGGTTTGATTGGTAGTACTTTTTTATAGCAGTAAAATCCTATCTCTTTTGCTCACTTTGTGGACTATACTAATGCACTTTTGAGTTTCATATGACTTGTTTGATTGTTACAGTAATATATAGATAATTTACTTTTTAATCAACCACATCATGTGTGGTAATTTTCTTGCAATACTTAAATTCCACATGCAGCGATTGAAGCTCGAAATAGCAAATATGGTCAAGACGATTGAGCACATTGAAGTTTCTCAACGGTCCTTAACTAAACTGATACTTTTCTCAATTAATGTAAATGGCGCATTAATATTTTTTTTTATGCAAGTGTTTCTGAAGTTATTTAATTTTTGAGCCACAGGAAGCTTTTAGGGCTGGACCTGGGTTCATGTACCAATGAGGAACTCCAAGAGCTTGATGACCAGCTAGAACGAAGCTTGCGCAGTATCCGAGCAAGAAAGGCATGCAACAACGTAGTGAATTATTACTTCTGAGTGTCCAAATAATAAGAAAGAGGTGATTGAGAATTAACAATACTGTATTGGCCTATATTTTTTCAGGTTCAGCTGTTCAATGAGCAGATAGGGCAACTTAAAGAAAAGGTGCAAAATATGAACATGAATACTTAGCCATTTTGGTGTTTGGGTTGTTCTGAAAAATTCGGGCAAAATTTCGCATCTTTTTATCAAATGTACAGTACCTGTTTAGGTTGCAACTGCTAAGCACTTTTCCCTGGTTTTTGTAATGCAGGAGAGGCTTTTGCTGGAAGAGAATGCCAGGTTATGTATAAAGGTGAACGTTTCGTTCCTTTCTTCACATTAGTTCTAATTTCTGTGCATGCTCATAAACTTCAGGTGTTGCTCCAGTTGTTTGCGTTTTTGGTTCAAAATTAAAATACACTTGGTAATATTTTTCTACGGCTAACAACAAGCCGACACAGATTATTGTCGTGGTCTGTAATCTTATGTGCAAGTAACGACTGCTTCCAAGCAATGTATCTCCTTTTTGCTCAATTTTTGAGTTTCAATGAGAAGGCTGACATCAGTGAGTTATGTATACATTGAGTCCTTGCGTGCAAATTGTTAACATTTGGATTAACAATTCTTAATGTCCAAGAGTTATTAAGACACGAAAATTCAACGCCTCATACATAATCGAAAGTAATAGCTCTTGCAGTGGAATCAACAATTTTTTGGGCTTTATATCACCAACTCTTCGTGTCTAGAGTGAATTCAATTTTTACGGACATCCACAGCTGATAATTTTCACTGGGTATTTATACATATATATTTGGAAATTTTACGACAATGATGTTAAAATTTTACCAAATTAGGTCATTTGATATGAAATGTTACACTTAATACTTTTCGTAGAGGCATACTAATTATAAAGATATAGTAAGTGTATTATGCTTGGTGAAGTTATTGATGATACAATTGTTACACTTTGAAATTAGTGTGGACTAAAGCCACAGCAGCAAACAACTCAATGGAAAGAAGCTGTGAACAATTGCAGCCAAAGTGGCCAGAGTTCAGACATAGAGACTGAATTGTTCATCGGACTGCCTGAAAGGCGTGCCCCATAGTCAGCAGCATTGGCTTCCTGCAATCGTCTAGGCACATAAACGATATTTGCAGCTTGTAAGTTAATTATATCAACATGTAGCATAATTGCTCGTCGGAATTATCTATGGTGTGATTAATACCCAATAAAAACAGAAATAACGCAGCATGACCTGTATTTGTTAAATAGGTGTGTGCATGACTTTGGTGTTGAAATATGTTATCATAGTCATTCTGCATTGTATGGTAATGTAGATTATGTTTTCCCAAATATTATTTATATATCCCTATGCTTGTAACTTCTCTGAATAGCTGAGCAGGTATTTCAAAATCATTTCTTGAGGTGATTGCCCTATTATATATGTGGCATTATGCCCCCAGTGACATCAAAATACCAACTACTTGCCTTGACAGACAAAGCTATGGGAAAATGCAAAATGCCTTTAATGAAAATCAAATATATTTGTTTGAGTTGATATCTGATTTAGGTTCAATTTAGCATAAATTTTCACGTAAAGATTATTCAAATAGAGTTTTTATTTGTAGAGATTTTATAAATAGTCTTTATTTAAAAAAATAATTATTCAGTTGTCAATGAGAGTTGTTATTAAAAATTATAAAATTACTTTGGATAGGTTTTTTTAAAGTTCTATTACGAAAAAAGAATAAAATAAGATTGTTAAATAAATAAAGGTTTTAATATTTGAAAAAAATTCAATCTCCAATCCTTAAGTCTAGAATTTGAATATGGCACAAAATATCTTATCTAATCTTCAAAAATTTTATTAAATAACAAAAAAAATTTTAATAAGAATTTTTAAAATTAAATAAGCATTTATGACCATTAGTTAAGTTATATTAAATAGGTATTTAGAGCTTGTTTGTTAGATGTTTAAAGTGTGAAAATTTATTAATTTCATATTTTTTCAAATTTGCTCTTTTTTTTTTGCAACTTTTATCTGATTTTTAAATATTTATATCTGAATGAAAAAAGTAAAATTTAGTGACTTTTATTTAAAAGAAAAAAGTCTAAATAAGAATTAAATATTATATTCCAGTAATATCCCTATTAAATATATATATATATATATATATATATTTCCCATATTATAAAACCTAATCCTTTTCTATTTTATCCTCTTTGTAATTTACATTCTCTATTATTTGGATTTGTAATTTTCAAGCACAGCAAACTTTGAATTTTAATTCATTATCTTTTAAAAAATTAATGAATAAATTTGATTAAATTTTACATTTGGAGTAAGGTAACAATATTTTTATTTATAGACCAATTATTAGCTAATTCTGCATATGTTTGATTTTAATTATAATGTGTATGTATTTAACTCGTAAAATTTATAATGAGTATAAATAATTTTTACAAGGATATAAATGTTAAATAATCATATTTCAAATGCTTGTGATTTTAAAAAATAAATAATAAATCACATATATTTCAATATTGAAAAAGGAAAAAAAACAAACATTTTATTTAGACATATATAATTTATACCCATTCATATTTTAGCTAAATTCGAACTCACTTAGATTTCAAATAAAACAATACTATCTTACTCTTTAACTCGACATTTTTTACCCACTTGACCTTGACTTTATACTCAAAATTATTCAACATTTGAGATGGCGTTGAGAGTTCTCAAATTAATTTTGTGTGTGTGTGTGTGTGGTCATTCTCTATGTATTCATTGTGTGTGTGTGGCCATTCTCTATGTATTCATTTTTTTTAAAATACAGATAAGCTTTCCAACCATGGGGTTTAAAATAATAAATTTTTAGCTTTCTTAAACATCATGATTTAAGAGTGTATTTACAATAAAAAAATACAGACACTCGTACTTGAAAACAATCATACCCACACAATAATAATAAAAAAAACACAAACACTTGCACCTAAGAATAATTATATACACACACATATAAAATGAGTTAATGGGGGAACAACATTGGTAGTTTCAAAATAAATAGCAATAAATAGCATTAACCGGAACTTTGGGCAAAAGACATAACTTGTTGGCATTTGGAATTGCGTTATGCATACCATCCCGCATTGGGCTGGACCTCTGCAAGGAGTTATCAATGGATTCCCAACTTAACACCAGTTCTTTAGAAACTTTGAAAGGAGACTCTGATGTCACAGTTAAATGTATTTATAGGATGAATATTTTATTTATTTATTGTATTATAGTAATTATTGATATGCAAATGTCAACAGATTAAAGTATTGGTACATCATAATCATATAAGAACCAAATTTCAAAACGCATGTAAGTTTATAATATGTTCTAGAGAACTCTAAAACCTAAATAGCAGAGCATTATTTTTTTTATTTTTTTTTTTGTGGGTACTTGTAAACTTTTTGTTTTTCATCTTTCACTCACTGATAGCTTCCTTGTACACTCAAACCTGGCAGCACGCGCTCCTTCAAATTTTCCGTCTGGTCATTTTTCTCATAATTGACACGTTTTCGTATAAGAGTCCAAATATCTGCAGATGAGAGAGAGAGAGAGAGAGAGAGAGAGATAGAGAGACCATTACTTACCATTATTTAGTGTAATAATGTCTGATGATTTTTGTTTGTCTCTTATATATTTATAATCAATGTGCTGCCGGCTCATATCATATTCATATAAAACAATTGAGGCCATTTGTTGTTAATAACTTCATACAGAGAGGTCCCCACGAACTGGACGTGCAGGACCACTTTGAATTTCAAAAATAGTAGCCGTTCTAATTTGTTATGAAAAAGAGTAAATATTGAAATCTAATCTAATCTGATAGATTCAATTTAGATTTTAGGGTTTTTCAAAGTGTTATAAGTCGTCAGGAATATTGTATAGGTGGAATCTGCCAAGTTTTGCGCAAACACTGAATCTTGAGCTCCCATTTTGAAACAAATAAACTAATAAAAAAGAGAGGGATCACAGTAGCTCTATCTTTCAAGCAATTTCGAACATATATATATATATAATCCTACATCGTTGCCTATATTGTGTCTGTTTCCCAAAACTGGATGCAACCCTTATGCACTCCTTCGTACAATGTTTGCAATTCTTAAGTCTTTGTTACACCCTCAAGTTTTTCTTTTCCCCCATAATTTCTGAAGTTTTCATTCTTCTTTCCCCAATTTATGATGTTTTGCTTTTGTATATGAAAATTGAGATCGCAGGACATTATATCAAATACAACGTGGTGCTCTAGCCATTATCACTCGGCCCAAACCCATTCGACGTCTTGCATTTTTCCTTTAAATATTCCCAACTGCCCCTTCTCATTCACGAGAGTAGAACGTGTCCCTCAACTTGGAAGGTGCAGGTACTCTCTCTTGGCCGCAAAGCCCGGTGATAATTTCTTGCACTTTAAAAAATTTAAATTACACTTAATTTTTGCTTTAGGGTTCAGCCACATTGGAGTTGCTCCACCACAGAGCATTGTTAATAATCTCGCAATCATAACAATAATTTAATTTGTTATTTTACTCGCCTGATTATTAAGCAGTGCTCTACCGTGGAGTAACAAACTACAGCCACTGCCTTCTCTTTAATATATGAACAAATCATTTAATAAAATCAATAACCCGATTGTGTATGTAACGTCTTTTTATCTAGCACTAATGGCGTTTACGGTATTTAATGTCATTGTTACCATCAATCCCGAAACAAAGCATTAAATAGGCCTTGAAACTGAATCCCCTAAAGTGGTGATCAAATGGAACAAAATTTCACAAACTTGGATATCACGTTCCCCAGAAAGCAATTGAGAACATGCATAGGAAAAGCCAGATCTATATGCCCAATTCTTACCCCAAAAAGCTCCAACACCATTTAAAAGACTCAGTCAACAGCATCAGCTCTCAGATCTTTCACTTCTCATTCATAATTAACAGCCATAATTGCCCATATCCACTTCACATGCGATTGGTTGTGATTCAACCTTCTTGCATTTACTTTTGAATTTCCCGCCCAGTTTCTGCGTATTTGAACATATACAGGAATGCTAGCATGCCGTATTTCTATGTATATAATGCAATATATTAGGCATTGATATGAAAACATGATCCGAAAATATTTGTATGTTTGAATGCCTTCGATTCTTTTGTTACATCTTTCAAGTTATCTGCTTTATTAGAAGTATGTTTTATATTGCCAAATTTGGACATAAGAAGAAATGTGATGCAACCAATTCAAAAGTGTAACACTGTACATATATAAAGTTAAGGTACAAAATGTGTATATCAACTAATGACATACATTGTTAATGTATGGTAGCTTATTGAGCTGCCATATGGGAATAACAATTTGATCTTTGGTGTAGTAGTTTGACAATTGAGTAAATATCATTCATACAAAGTTAAGATACGAAGTTAGCATCTCGATTGCTGTGGCATACGATATAACAATAGCAGAATTTATCATATATATGTAACTAAAATTGAAAATGATTAAGAAACTAACAACTTTACAGATGGTACGTTGGGTAAATGTAAGACACATTACAAGCTAGGTTCAAATTTTAATTTGGAGTTTTAAGCCCCGTAATTGGTATATACGTTCTTCGTATCACAGCTAAATGCATCAGTTTATATCTTATACATATTTCTGAAGCTGCAGTACGAGCGGCATAAAAATTTGGAATATTAAATGAAAAACACACACACACACACACACATTTTTCTGAAGCTGCAGTAGGAGCCATGTAAAATTTTGGAATACTAAATGAAAATAATGATTCTCGGTCAGTGGGGTTAGTCAGGACCATTATAGAAATGTAATACAATTGTCACCAAACTTCGCTGAATTAGTAAGTTCTAAATCAAAGAGAATTGAAAGGAGGTGGGTCCCTTCTATCCAATGGGCGTGGTAATGAGGATGAAAAACATTAATGAGAGAAAGGTACATAATTAAATGCTTGGTCTTGTATGCTGGGGGTTCAGATCTGTCGAGTAAGTGAAGATTCAATTATCACTAAATTTGGTCCAGCGAATGGCAGAGAGATTTTTTAACGGCCGAGAAGGAAAAGAATCTATGATTTGCCCAAAAAAGAAATAGTGAGTATTGAGGGGATTCACAGTGAGATGTCTGTGATTTTGATTTCAGTGTTTTAATTAGTGTCATTCATGAAGTTGATAATGAAATAATGTAAAAAAAAAAATTATTTAAAATTTGCTAAAGATTAATGACTCATTACATATGTCCATGACTCGTGCAATACTTGCCTTCCTGACCCATGCAAAACAACTGTTGCAAGTGCAATGCAAACCTGTTAGACGCACCCTTAATATATCAGTGATCATATTTTTTGACAGTATTTATATTTAAAAAAAAAAATTGTGAATGCTCATACCGGCTAAGAAATGTGTAGATATTTTAAAAAAAAAAAAAAAAATCTAACCTCATTTGTATCCTCATTAAATCATTACATAATATTAGGCTTCCCTAGCAATATCGTAATAATATTTTTATGACCTGTAAAATCTTTTATGATGTCATCATTTAATGGGTAAATGTCATCTCACTGCAAGTAACAAGAATTAAAATACTTTCCAAATATTACTCATCATATAATATAGAGTAGAGGTATAAATCATTTTATTCATCTCAAAATCCTTTTAATAGTATCAAGAATATTTTTCAAATGTAACTTGTTTAAATCTTGACGAAGAAGATAAGTATTAATGGCGTTACCAGTATTAGGTCTACAACTAAATTTCCGAGTCCATAAATGGAAGCATGTGTAAACAAATGAGGAGTCAACCATGGATCAAATTGCTCATGATGATGCCGCAACACTATCAATCATTCTTACAATTTATTCTTATCGCATTATAATTATATCAATTTATTCTCTATCATAATCAATTTATTCTCTTGTCTTCTTCTGCTTCTGCATGTTCTTCTTCTTCTTCTTCTTCTTTCCGCTCAATTATATCAATGACCGGGCCTCCTGATATGCAATAATTCACTTGGTATCGATTATGCCCCTACATGTATATATTGCCTTATTTTTATTTCTCTCCCCCGTTGTCCTGTCCTTCGTTCATTATTCAATTTAAATCCATGAATTATTAATTCAAAGAAAAGGAGACCAGAGAATGTGGTGTAATCATAAATGAGAAGTATGGCAATGTGCTATTAATATTCAATTTCAAAAGTGGCTTACCTAAGAGCCCATGCTGATTCGACAGTGAATTCTATAAATTGATTCTGTACGACTTTTCAATTTTCAAATTATATGTTCATGAGCAAACGTCTGTTTGGCTCTGGAAAAATCAATTGAACCACATCTGTTCCGAAACCGATTATTAGAGAATTTGGTTTGGTTCAATTGGATTATCAATTTTTTTAATTTTTTTTTTCAATTTTAGCACTTTAGTTTTAAAACCTGAACCACAACAAGAAACTATCGGCTCAAAACCTATCTTCAACCATTTTTTTTACCGCAATTTTTTTTTGTTTTCTTTGTATTCTTTCAATTATATATATATATAGAGAGAGAAAAATATTTCAATCCAGAATTTTAAAGTGTGGAAACATATGGGAAAATACATAAATTATACAGTTTAAGTACTTAGTTTATGTATTTTTAAGCTTCAAAAATCTTATGATTTTAAAAATTTTTTTAAGTTTTCCGCATTTTAAAATCTTGAACCAAAAAACTACTCTCTCTCTCTCTCTATATATATATATATACACGACTGATTTAAATAATAATAATAATAATAAAATCAAATGTTGGACAAAGCATCAGCCAATTTTCAGATCCCACAGTTACATAAATTTAGTTAAATCGTTTGATATGGTAGACAAAAAGATATAAAGCTCCTTCTTTTTCTGCCATTTTATGCAAGTTTTTGACTTGGGGTATCTTGTCTGCATAAGCATTTGGCTGTGTTGTTGTAACTTTATGTTATGCTTTTTCAAAATCCACGTACAGTGTGTCTGGTTCCATGCAAACCCATCTTTTGAGTATTGTCTTTTTACTACTTTACGAGCTCAAATTACCACGGAAATTAGAGAATCAAATCTGTAGGATTCTTCTTCTGGGCATCTACCTCTTGTATCCATATATATATACACACATATTAAAAGGTGAAAAAAAATTCACATTTGAATGTGTTATTTTGTTTCGAAAATTTTCTATTTTTAAATACAGTCTTGCTTGCTATTATGGCAAATTGGCAATGCATGGAGAAACTGACATCATGACTACATGCTTAGCTCTAGGAATTGATTAAAAAAAAATTAAAAAAAAAACGTGTAGTCCTCTTTCTATCATGGCAATAAATAATCATTCGATTTGTGATCTAGTATAAGGACCCTCTGGCAGACGTTGTTTAAGCCAAAAAAATTTTTATTTCGTTAATATTATTTAATTCCTTGAAAAATAAATCTTTTTCCGTTCATACTTCATATCAATTTAAAGTTATCATTGAATGATTACATAAAAATTGTTTGTTTTTTAATAAATTCTGAATTCCCAACGATGCAAAGTTGTAAACACTAGTTCGTGTAATAAATTGGTGGCAGTGCATTGATTTTTTGACTCCATGCAGTGACATAAGCATCAAGGACTAGCATTGACTCACTCTTCGTGTACGTACACAATCGTATAATTTTCTTCTTCCACTTACAGGTGTTTCTTTAGAATACTGAAGTGCCCAGATCTTGATCGATTACCTGAAACGATTGATTCTTCATTTGATGTTTTTTAGGTCTCAAAGCTTTAAGCACCTGCCAGCTGGTAACTATCAGAGACACCTCGATACTTAAATCAGTATTTTATTGGTGAGAAAATGGAGGAAAATGTGATAGAAAGTGCTTTTCCTACTGTTTCAAAAGGATTATGGCGAACATGAAAGGTTATGGAAGGAGAGTGCTGTCAGAGGATCTAATCTCTATCCATTTTGGTTAATATGAGAATATGATAGATTTTATTTTTATTCTGATAATCTGGAGGGAAATAATTAACTTTCTCTTAATTGTGCTCTATTATTCGATTAAGTTTCCTCAATATTGGATTAGGTTTAACTTACATTTTAATTCTTATCATTTTTTTTTGGTTATTTTGTACTTTTAGACACGTGACGGGACGTGATTTGTTGCTAGGAATATTTTCCCCTACAAATTCATATTCAAGGGTCCAAATTCAGGTCAAGCTAATCTGTGCACGATCAAAATACAAGCTTTGGTTGTTAAGGCATAAGATCTTCAAAAATTACCAGAACTTAGATTCGAATGACACATTCAAGAAACTATGTTAAGGTGGAAAATAAATTTCGTATGCAAACACATGTGCTGGCAAATGATATGACTCTCCAAAGCTGTAATCTGTTGAATAATGGATTAAATTTTTCATCTGGTTGTCATATTCACATGAATTGCACCAGGACTGCATGTATACCTTATCATAAATTAGATTTATCATTTTTGCACCTACAAATTCATATGATCACTATATCACATTAATTACAATTCAATTAATTTTAGAATTATTACCCAATGAACTTCCAATGGGAAAAGAAAATACCCCTGGGGCGCATTTACTATAGGACCAGTGGAGATTTAAGTCCCTATTGAAAAAAAAAAAAATTCTTCTAATAGTTAATTCAGTTTGTCTAAAATTTCTAATAAATTTTTCTCGAGCCCACAATATATAGTTACACTTAAATTCTCACGCTCTAAAATTTTAAATTCAAATAAAAAAATATGGGCTTTGTAAACTAAAATCAAGTACATAAATATTAATATTAATTTGATTTTTAAATAGACCATAAAATCATTAATAATTTTTTATAAATCTTACCTTTTCCAATTCTAGGCACCCATCAAAGATCCCTAAACATCATTTTTATTTTGGTTGTTTATATAGAAAAAGACATATTTAATAATATTGACAAAAAAATGTTGTTAGTTTATGAAAACTCGTAAAAAACAACTATAAATATACACTGAAGTATGATAAATCTTTTAAATTTATATAATTATTATTTTTTAAATTTATTTTATATTACCATTGAATAAGTCTCTAGTCAATAAATATGTTGTCTCTTCCCCTCCAAAATACACACACACACAGAGGAAACAATCAAAGTATTAATTATTATACAGAAATTACGACAGCAATTACACAAATTACTGAAGGAAACCTAATGGCTAATGACTTTTTCAAAGTTCTTCTATTTAAAGAAAATTGAAAAAAAAGAAAAGAAAAAAAAAGGAAAGAAAAAGCTCCGTATGTACAAAGGACGAAAGGAGAGAGAGGGAGAGGGAATGGGATTCCTCTGTCAAATTTTGTCTTTTAAGAACCAATCAGAAAGCGAGTGCTGTCAGCGCCAACAGTCGTTTTCTTCGACCCACCCGGCCACCCCCCATTTTTGTTTTAACTTAAACTTTTAATTCCATGAAAAGAAAAAAACCAAAGCAAAATCCACACACCCAGTTTTACAAGTCCCAATCAGCTGGGTCCACCTCAAAACCCCGGACGACTAGCATCTGATCACGTGAATCTCCCATGTGACCCCTCTGCTTCCTGTCTCTCTGCTGCCCAGTTCCTGCCCCTTCCCTTGCTCCCGCAATACGCCACCGTTTCATCTCGCCTCCCACACTGGCCTACGCCAAATTCCGCAGCAGTTTCGAGTATCAACTTGTCCAAAATGTCCTTCTCAAGCTCCGTCACCACACCTTCGCCTTCTTCTTCAAATGCAATTTGTTTCTGCAACTTCATTGGCGGCAAATCTTTGTCAATTAACCCATCAATGTCTTCGAGAACCTGACAATTAGCGCGAGGGCAGCTTCTAATTTGCATACACAACGTGTCCATCAACTCTGACCCTTGCATGTGACCACGTCCAACAGTGACACTTGAACTGACCCATGGCTTCATGTTAATATAAGGCTTCAAAATATCCACCAAAATTTCATCAACCAGCCCAAACATCAATTTTCTATTGCAAATATGACTCAGTTTACCCGACATTATGATGGGGCTGTTCATGTTTTCGAGGTGGTGAAAAATTGAAGGGTCTAGAGGGTGAAAAGGGGAGAACCATTTGGTGAATGACACTGGGGTGTCTTTGTTTATGCCTGTACGGTTTAGTATTCTAGTAACATACTCATATTCTTCTGCTTCTCCTACGCCGGTGCTGGTGTTGGTTCTATTGGTGGTGGCGGTGGCGGCAACTTTAAGCCTTTCCTCGATGTTGCCTTGGACAACGACGGACGTTTCCTGTTTGTAAGTCTGGCACGTATTACTAGATAACTGCGAGCGATGTCTCGAGTTTTGTGCGCTCAATACCTGTAATGCGTCCACAAAGTAATAAGGTAAATAAATGATCATGCAAATTAAAATATAATCCACAGCATAAAATATGTAAACGAAAAATTTAATAACCATGTAACGTTGCACTAGTTATAAAAATTAAAATTAAAAAAGTACCTGTTTTTGAGGTAATTTGGTTGCTGGAGGAGAACGGTCTTTCTTGACGGGGAGAAGAGTGGGGACTGTGATATTGAGAAGGCCATTTGACAATGGAGTTTGCTTGCATTTTTTGTCAGAGCAATTGGCTTTGTTGGCTGTTGAGGGACGAACAAAGACCTCCTCTTGCTTGTTTCTAATGATGTCTGTGGTTTGCGGAGGCTTTTTAAGCCTTGAAGTAGTGAACCTTTCACCGGCTGTGGCTTTCTTAAATTTCTTGGCTGGTCTTTGCTCATTGATGATGTGTTGTTGTTTTTCTTGCTCTTGCACAGGCCGCAGCTTGGACTTTGACGATAAAACTTTGATGGGTTGTTGTGGCTGAAGAACAGTATTGGCTTGTGCTTCACATGAAGATTTTCTAGGCTGCTGATGAGGAGCAGTGTTTTCTTTGGTGGTTGTGGTTAATGTGGTTACTTTCTGTTTGGGTTCCAAGAATCTACTGAGCCTTGGGGAGCAAGAAGGAGTACTACCTGAGTGCTTACCAGGGCTTGATTGGTCAACAACTTTGTTCAAAACCTTGGAATAACTTTTCTTAGCCTTCAGTTGACTAACCAGCTCATCTCTCTCTCTTGCTTGTTCTGCTCCCCTGTTGTTTCTCAAAGTGTTTGTTATGTCAAGACCAACTTTCCTGCTGACACTTTCTTTTACTTGTTTCACTATTTGCCTCGCATATTGACTTGGGCTTCTGTGCTCGTCGTCTTGCTTGAGTTCCTTCCTTCTCAAGTATGAGAAGCGTGAGAACTCAACCTCTTCTCCAGCATTTACGTTTTCTTTGTTGAATTGAAGTGAAAGACGGTGGTGATAATCAACGTCTGATCTTCGAGCTGAAGAGATTCTTGGGGTCTCCGGCAAAGAACGGGTGCCTGCTGTTGTCATGTCAACGTCCAAGGAGCGTCTGTGGCTAATTATAAGCTTGCCATGTTGGGGTTGTCTGGGTCGAAAATGATGGTGCATATTTGACTTTGGGGTTTCATGACATGATGACGATGAAGGATAAGAGGGGGATTGTCTTTCACTAACCGGAAGAAGATCAAGACCCATCAGCCTTGCTACCAAATTTGGAGTCTTGGCTCCTGGAGATGAGCTTATTTCTGAGGAGGATGAAGAAGAATCAACTTTTGATGATGATGATCTTGTTCTTCCTCCAACACCACGACTTGTTCTGATTTGAATGCCCCGCTACATTTTCAAAACCAAGATTAGTTAAGATTAATTACTAACATAGTATATTGCATATCAATATCACTATTTTCATCATGATTACCCACTTTTCAAAATAAAGAATCTTGGAAATGCTAAAACTTAAAAAAAGAAAAAAAGAAAAAAAAAAAGCTAAGGGTGGGAACCCGAAAAGATTAATTGGTTAAATAAATATATCATATCATAAAATAAATAAACTTACTGGGATATTTGAAGTTTCTTCTTCTTCTTCTTCTTCTTCTTCTTCTTCTTCTACTTCTTCTTCTTTCAAGTTAATTGAAGATGAAGAGAATGGAGGCTCCTCTAACTCCAAGCTATTCCTAGGAGCTTCTGCTCCTTTGAGGGTAGAGTGGTCTTCAGGAAGAAAAGAGTCGTTGGTGGCCTTGAAAGAAGAAGCGTGGTGATGGTTTAAAGAAAACTGAAAATGGTGAAAATCAAACAGCTGAAAGACAGCACTCATGCAACCAGAAGTAGCAGCAGTAGTGTTGCTATTACTGGTACAATATTTTTCCAGTCCTCTTTTGGAGCTGGAGGATTTGCTGCTACCGCCCCAATACCATTCTTTCCCCATGTTGTAAGCTGTTTTTTCTTGGAGACAAAGAAAGTGGAAACGACAGAAGAATTAAGGACTACTGTAGTGTGTAGAAGAATTAATAATGTAGTAGAAAGAGTGAAGTTTGAGGAAGAAGAAAAGCTGAAAATGCTTTATAGGACGCTGGTGTTGAAGCGAAAAAAGCGGATCCATGAAGTATGAATCAGCTTCGTTTTGATTTTCAGGATTTAAGTACAAAAGGGGAGCTTGTGGGTTTGGTTAGTATGGTAATTATATTTAATATTTCACTCACTTCCAAGTCTTACCAGGGCCATGAGATGAGGCCGAGGCAGATGCAGAACCAACTCTCATTGGGAATTGGAAATTGGAAATTATTTAAAGAAATTTAGAAATGGAAAAGGATGACGAAATGGCCACGCACTTCTCCTATAAATAACAATAATAAAATATATACTATTTCTCTTCGTGGGTGTCTTGTGCTTGCTGTTCAGCCTCAGCTTACACAATGTGATTCGCACTCCTCACACTCACCCTGGGGTTTGGAGTACGAGGTGGGTTTTATTGGGGATCTGTAATGTGATTATAGATGACGTTTTATCCTCTGTTTTAAACCATAATTTTATGTGAAGATTGAATCAAATTTGAATATGGTAGGCTTTTTAATTTTTTAAGCTCGTTGTCCCCACTAACTTGGGTTGCACGGCTGGAGTGTGGTGGTTTTTGGTTTTGATGAGTTCAAGATTTAACCTTACTGACGGGCGCTATTGCCTAAATTTTGACCAAAGTGCCGGGGGGTTGGGGATTGGGCTGCTTTCAAAGGATTGGATATATATATATTTTGGGCCCTAGTTTAATTACGGGAACCATTTATCTTTTGTACGAATACTGTTTTAACTGAATTTTGGTGGAAGATACCTAGGAGTTGGGGTGTTTGAGAAGGGGGTAATTTGAGCTTTGTTAACCTACAAAAATTAAACAAACTGAGATTGAGGTGGAGCCAATGGTAGCCTGCGACTACATTTTAATTCTTATGTAAGATTTTGGATAATAAAATAGCGGCTTCAAGTTTCAAGGGACCTTAAAGTTTAACAATGAAGATTTTGCTCTTAGGTAGAAGAAGATGGGTCTATTTTGAATGAGTAAAAAGTGATATCATTTTGAGGAAATCTTAACTCAAGGATCATTTTAGCCTATTTTAACCTTCCTCAACTAAGGCTATTTTAATATTTTTTCTTTCTATCCTTTAATTGTGATACATGTGAGTTTAGAAGGTTAGAAAATTTTCAATTTTTTTTTTCCCTCTATAACTGAACATATGGAAAGCTTTTAACATTGTAGTTCTATTACTTTTTGGGGGTAGCAAAAGAACAAATAACTTGGCTTACTCTTATTACTTTATTCAAAAAATTTTTACTTTTATTGACTCATTCTTTTTAAATCCCAAAAAGAGATATTTTATTTTTTCTCATAATGTCATAAAGAATCTTTACTCTTATTTATCTCTTTTTTTTAATTTTAAAAAAGAGATATTTTATTCTTTCTTGTAATGTCATCCATTATTCATGTATTTAATCTAACCAATAAATTTGAGTTCTACTAATATCCCTTATGGTTGGATATATTTACCGAATCTATCCTTTTTTTCCCAAAGGAACTTATCTTTTGAGAGATTTATAACCATTCAGGCAAATGTAT
Organism: Aegle marmelos; assembly: GCA_030449875.1. Lineage (NCBI taxonomy): Eukaryota > Viridiplantae > Streptophyta > Magnoliopsida > Sapindales > Rutaceae > Aegle > Aegle marmelos. The sequence continues at coordinate 6,002,898 of JASUUL010000022.1, read as the reverse complement.
TGTCTTCATTTTGATTGACTTTTTTTGGCCACGGTGCCACTAAGTTATTAGTCCAGTCAGCATCCCAATTTTCCCCCAAGCAAATGCTATTCAAACATATGAAAGTGCTTGTATGGGGTGTTTGATTGCAAGATATTGGCATATTTTTATAGGTGGTGTAATCTCTTTTTCGTTTCTTCTCGAAGAAACTAACCTTGGGCAAATTCTTTCGAATTACTGATTTGGGCATTAATTCATAAATGTTTATCGTGTTTTTTAAAACAACGCTAAACATCCTTGCCATTACTTCGACAACATTGATGTTTAAGGTTGTATTTGAAAATACAAGGATCGGGAGCATGTAACGCTAGGAACTACACGAAAATTTGCCTAGGATTGATTGATTTAGAGAGAATTAGATGCACAAGCATTGCCAAACTTATCTTTCAAATATCAAGCAGTATCATCTAATAAAACAAGGTGCTTTTTTTTTTTAAAAAAAAAAAAAGAAGAAGAAGAAGAAGAAAAAAGAATAAGGGACAAAAACTCACATGCCCCTTCAGAGTTCAAACAAAAGAAATCCAAGATGATCTACTTTGAAAATGAGTCTTTCACGTAATCAAGTAGTTGTGTTCCTATTTCAAAATCAGACGCCACTTATTTTAGAGTTATTCAAGCGGTAAAAGTTGCATTTTTAGATTAGACCATTGTGCCTAATATTCTAGGCTGCAACGCGGATGCCCAGCCACAAAAAATCTCGCCAACATCCCTGTCCTCGTGATTGAGAAATCGATTTATTTCCAAGCACAGTTCCCCCGCTAGAGATGAACTAAAAATATTCTCCATTCTCCAAGTATTTCCTTTAGAGTAGGAAAGCGTACAAAGCCAGAGAATTAAGTGATTATAGACACCCAACTTCATGACTCACAATATTTTCTTAGTATAGTTGAAAAAAAAAAGACACAAAAAAAAAAAAAACGAAAGGAAAACCATTCAAGTACCTTGGCCGAATGGTGAGACATTGTCCTCACTAAGGTGAGAGTCATTAATGAGGGTAATGGCTCCAGGCCTTCTTAGAGACTCATCTTATTCCTATATAATTGAATGGAGATGAAGTTGATATCTCTATAAAATCAGTAAGAGTAAGAATTTAAGTTGTGCCATAATAGACTTATGATTATAAATATCAATAGAGTTCTGAATGTAATACACACATTATTATTTGGGAAAAAAAAAATTCGGTTAAGTTTGTTAAACCCCCAATTTTTCCGTTGGGAATTGCTGCGCGAGATAACAGTGGTGTAGTCATTCTCATAAAATACAAACAAGAAAATAAAGTCACCTTGACGTTAAGATGTCCTAATGATTCTAAATTTGAAGGACCCTAATGAGGGAGGGCCATGGCCATGACATATGCGCACCGTGTGATAGAAGGTTGGGCATATGCTGTGTGTCTAGGTTTCCCCGACAGAGGTATGTAAGCTTCTTTTCCGGAGAAAACAAAAATACTGAAGGTGAAGGAGCATCAACAACCCCCCCATCAGCAGATAATCAGAATCCCACTAGATCAAAATTGAGGCTTGTCCACATTCATCTTAGTGATACTTAAGATTACTACTGATCAGGGACCACAGCCATGGCTTCAAATGTTTCTATTCTTTTTCTTGATTTGCCAACTAGTCCTTTCTGCATGTCCAAGACACTGTAATACCACAACTCTCTCTCTCTCTCTCTCTCTCAGAGTCCTGTAAATGTCCTTTGAAGAGTAAAGAGTTTTTCTGAGTTAAACAAAACTAGGTGGCCCTAATTTTTTATGGGAATTAAGAAGTATATCCTTTTGTAGTAGCATCTATATAGAAAGGTGCTTCCAACGTTTCGTATAATAACATCAAAACATGTGTTGGGGGTCTCAATTCAGCAAATATTAAGTTGTAGGCGTTCAAGAACAATACAGTATCACTTCATTTAATCAACACCACAAAACTAAGAAACACACTTTAAGTTACTGATGTGACACAGAAACTGAGGAGAAATCTGTGTGGAGTGTTGCAGTGCGGTAGCTTAGTGCCGAGGACTCCTCATCAACAGGGAGTAGCTGCCAATAATTATAATGGCAATGAATGGAAAATTTGATTTCACTGAAACTTGACCCTACCAATTGTCTAAGTAATTCCAGTACAATTCTTAAAGTCATGTCCTTCTCTTCTTCTGGGTCTTTAATGCATAACGATAATCGCGTAAAGCATGTCCCCAAATGTTTCTGATTTGTCTGTAGGAAACTGAAGCTCAACTCTACAGCAAGCCCTCATAATATACAAGGAATGCCTAATTTGGGTATTACTACAGGGCTCTACAGCAGCAATTATCAAGAAACTAATTAGATATTAGCATGCAATGGGTAACCTACAACCTTAGCAATCAAGAAACTACTGAGGTATTAATATCAAAACAAGCAACTCTAAAGGATTCAAGAATCTTAATGACTCGACGTGATTCCTACTCCATTTTAGACAAGATCAAAAAATATATCTCCAAATGTACCACAACTTCAACGAAGTACAAAATTAAGCCTCCAATCTCCAGACGTACCACAAGTTTAATTATGTACAAAACTGAATCGCTAAATGCATCACAGCCTTAGCAGAACTTTTGGTTAGAGGCGATCTTTTATTCAGATTATTTGGCGCGTAGTTTTGAAATCTCACCGGGCTTTTCAAATACTTGCCACATAGATACTGTGAGGTAGGAAATCAGTAACTCAATAACTATGCAGCAGACAATTGTTGGATTCAATAACTCAATTACTAAATAAGTTAGGCTACCAGTGACAATCTGAGTAACCCGAAAACTATCTATTAGGTAACTGAAACCGGCAGCCAATAGTTTCCAATTGTGCAATGCTTATCTACTAAGACCACCAGCTAAACCAATTCAGCTCGTAGACCACTGGCAGCTAGCTATTAAATAATTCCGGTGTCTCACTTGACCTTCATTTCACCATCCCGTGCGAGTACATATCTTTTAGGTCTTACATTCAGTAATCTTCTAAAAGAATAACTGGAAACACTCTTTCACATAAGGTATGTAAAATTATTGAAATTGTCCACATTGAGAAAAATCCGGCTTACCTAACATGAAGATGAGATTAGCTGTCTCTTTCTTTGGCATTTTCTTATTGCCATACTGAAAAGGACTGATAAGAAAGCTAAGTTTCACAATGAAGATCATTGCTTTCATCATTTTAACATCTTAGGACATTTTCAGCTATGTGCCAAAACATGAACTTACAACTTTCAAATTTTGAATTTGAAACAGTAAATTGTTCTACATCTTAAACATATGATTGGAAAAAAAAAAAAGGAAAAGAAAAAGCTATGTCCATGGCAAGAAAGAATCATAAAACATGACAAAATATACGAGTGAATGTCAATTAAGTTTAGTGTAGTACAAAATATATTAATTGTAATCGTCTAAAGCAGAAAAAGCCACAAATAATATTACGGTACACTAGCTAGCACCAACCAGTACTACGACTAGGTATTCTTTAATTCCAAATCATCTAATCCAGTAAAACAATGTTCCTCAAGGATATGATATGATCGTCTTTGGCTGTCTTTGGCATTAATGGAAGCAATTTTATCATTAAGAACTATATCAAGGGCAAAAAGAGCTGTTTGGGCATGGAGTCCATGTCACATTATAGAATTATAAGATTAGATAGGCCATTAAATTTCAGTAAAACCAAATGATACAAAAGAAGGCTCAAGATATTTTTCCTTTCTCAATTTAGACTGACTCCGCTCACTTAACCCAGAAAAAAAGGGGAAAGAAAAGAAAATTGCTGTTTTTTTAACCCCAAAAAATAAAACTAAAAAAAAAAAATCCCGGAGGGGCCTCCTATCATTCTTTAAGGAAGGCAGGGTTCAACTATTACTAAAGTCTCATCAGCAGTAAAAATAATACACTGCACAAAGGTTTTGATAAAGATTCAATGAAAATAGATGGAATTCCAGAAGTCAATTGTTAAGAATATTCCCCAATCCCACGTCAAATTTTAAATATATAACTAAGAGCCATGCTTATGCTCTGTTGGTTATCATTTCTGAGGAGGACATAATTTGTCTTAGCGATTCAGGTCACATATTCAACACAAAACAGTAAGGAACATGAAAAGGAAAAATGTATTTTTGAACAATTGCTTGCTTGGAATATAGTACTTGAAACATTCACAAGCTGAAAAGAAGAGTGCAAAGTCAAAAAGGTCAGATGGCATTCCTTTTTCTCGATATCAACAGGCTTTAGGCGATTGAAAGAACACAAGAAAAACATCAACTGATGAATGTAGGGAATATGATGGATGAAAGAATATACCAAATAAATAAGCAAAACTTCTATCTAGTTGTGCCATGGCTTCAACATAGAAACTAGACACTATGCTTCTAAGATCCACCGTCCACGTCAAAGCCAGCACCCGTCCAACCAGGTGCTCCAGTTCCTCTACTCTTGGTCAAAATGCCAACTCCCTTCCCTCGTCCCTGAAAGTGGGATTTCTTCTTTCCTTTCACTTCTCCCTCGACAGTAGGATGTTGATTGTGCCCATTCATAACTGGAGCATTTCCACCATCTCCTTGACTGGATGTAGCATTTTGGGCCATCCCAACACTTGTTCCTGACAGTGGGAGGGCAGGAGTGTCTGAAACTAGACTGATCTGTGCAGGTCCCATTGGTTTGCCATCCTAAAGATAAACCCAGGTCCAAAATCTCAAACAACTTCCTAATAACATGCCAATTACAAGTGAAGTTCTTTTATTAATGAAAAAGCATGAGATAAACAAGAAAATGGAAATTTTTTGCCAAATTAGAAAGCCACTAAACAAAGCAGGCATTTTGGTCCCACAACTAAATATTCTGGATGAGATTTGGGTCAATTTGAAGGAGGAGTAGCACAAATGTTAATTACTAAAAAGGTTTCAAGTTTAAAAGAAGTGACAGTGAAGGGAACTACTTAAGTTAATTAATATCTTCTTGCACTACGTTAAGCTGTTGCCAATAAATAAACTCCTTTCAAAGAACATAAAGCAAATCAGTAAACTATTGATGATTTCTTTTTTTTTTTGTGGGGGGGCAGAAAGCAAGTGTGTTAATGGTGAAACAGTATAAATTATCAATGAATTAAAGAAAAAATTTGGAGTCCGAAAATGAGAATCAAATATCACTCTTTTTCTCATAAAGGGGAATGCTCACTGACATAGCTTGGTGCAGAATGTTACATCATACTTATTCACACACAGAAGATAATGCAAAGAAGATAAATAAAATGAAATAATAGAGATCTTACATAAGGAGAAGAGGCAGATGCTCTACTTGGGTTCAAAGCTTCCAGTCGTCTTTTCAACTCCTCAAGTCTTGAAAACTGGCTGCTACTGCTTTCTTTAACCTATCATACATAATAACATTGTAAGTAACTTCAGAAAGTGCAGACATTCTACATCAACATTTAGCAAATATGTACCAGATTATTTAGATCTTCACATAGCTTCTGCTTCACTGCTTCTTCATCCTTCACGACCTGTGATGCTGCTTCCCAAACCTGAAGTGAAAATGAAAAAAATACATAAAATCATAACACCATGTAGTAAATCCCCTTCTCAGGTCAAACAGCTTTATATTGGAAAAAAGGCATATTTAGTTCTGTGAAATGATTCTCAATCAAGAAGGAATCTCACTATATGCATATAAAAGAAATATGGATTCGTATAATACAAAATCATGCAGTGCAACCTCATATCTAGCAAAAATAAGCCAAAACGAGGTCCAGATAACTGAGCGCAACAATAATTTGGGGAGTTAAAAAAAAAATATCAATCCCAGTCAATATGCAGGGACATACCCAAAAGGTGAAACTATATTTTTGGTGATAACATAAGCAGAGTTTTAATCGGAGGGGGACAAACCTTCCATGCTTGTTCTTCCTTCTGCTTGGCAACACGAATTCTCTCAGTTGACATTTCTATTTTCTTTCTCAAGTGTTCGAGTGCTTAAGTAAAGTGCCATACATCAAAGCAATGGCAGAGTGTCTCAGCCATAAAAACTAATGACGAAAAATTCCATAACGCTGCAACTTTAAAAAGTAATGACGATCATTACCTGCTTTTTTTGGTCCAGCAGTGAGCTTCATCTCCATCGTAAGATTTGCCAGCTCTCTTTCAACATCACGTATTTTAGAATAATTTTCTTCAATGTATCTAAAAACAAGTGCCAGAGAAGATCATATGAGACATTCTATGAATCGCCAGTAAAAAGAAAGATGCAGAAAAATGAGGGACATAATCAGCATAACTTTAGCAATGCAAATAGTTGCCAGCTCTCTTTCAACATCACATGTTTTAAAATAATTTTCTTCAATGTATCTGAAAACAAGTGCCAGAGAAGATTATGCAAGACATTCTATGAATCAACAGTAAAAAGAAAGATACAGAAAAATGAGGGACATGAATCAGCATAACTTAAGCAAAACGAATATAAGACACAGTCGGGAAACAGAGGCAAGAGCTATCCAACATAATAGTAATTGAACCTTGGAATGAAAAATGATTTAGATAACTGTTAAGAAATTAACTTCTTAACAGCCCATAGTTTTTAACAACCAGAACTAATTCAATCAAAGAAAAAATGAATTCCTATCAAATTGCAGGAATGAAAGCAATTTATATAGCAAGAGACCAAATACTTGCTATGAATTATAAGGCCACTGACAAGAAAACCACTGACCACTCAAAACATGTAATCACAACAAAATCCTTCCTGCCATCATTGCCATCATGTCAGCAGACTATAACTCTATCACCACCACCGATTATTTTCAAGATTCCTGCACCAACTCTGTTACCATAACTTCTCTGCCCATCAACACGTTGCCAAAATCAATGCCACCATCACCACAACCTCCAATATTCTTGATCTCTTGGGCTACCTCCACCAAGTCCAGGGTGCTTGCACAATATCCCGACTCTATCAACGACCAACCATATCACCACTACCAACAACACCTGATAAAATCATCAACTTACAACCAACTCCAAAACCTTCCAACAAATACCACCTTTTCTCACAAATAAATAATAATTACCAACGAATGCAAAAATGGAAAAACAGCTACACATATAGGATGCATTTGAGAATTCCTATAAACCATAATAATATTTTTCATCTCCTTCAATCATGTGACATCTAATCAAACAATAAAAATCCTCAGCACCAACAAAATATCCAAACGAAAGACTAAACATCATCTCCATTTCTCTAGATCTAACTACCTCCAATTACTAAGAAGACTTTCACAAAGCATGTATATTCAATTGTAAGAATCTTCAAACATTACAAGACTCACTGTAACTAAACCAAGAGCTGTGACCAGTGACAAATTAAGTACATTGAAGTCTAGCTTGATACAGAATCAAAACAAATTGCAGTGGGAAAAGGATTTAATTAAACGAAAATGTGAACTTACTTTCTCAACTGAAGCTGCTCTTCTTCAATTATCTGGTACAGAGAACACAAAATCTCAACCACATTAACAATTAATTAAAAAAATAATAGAAATTACAAATCATAAATCCACGCGTAAACAGATAAGAGAGAGACCCTCTCAGTGTAGGTGATGACAGGGGCTTCTCGCGAGAGACCGTCAGGTCCGATCTCCGGTTGAAGCGAAGCATCCGAAGCCATTTTCTTTTTTTCCTTTTTTTTTCTGATAATTTACAATGTGAACTAAAAATTGAAATATCTGATGAAACTATGAACGCAAGTCAATTGTTTTTCAGTTGCAATTTCAATTTATTACGGCGATGTTTTACTGCGTTTGGGTTTTCGTTTCCTTTGATGGATTGAAAGCAAATACGCTCTCTAATCGTTCATTAAAATTGAAAATGGCAAGCAACGCGACATGTCGGATTGTGAAGGCCGGTATTTGGGGTCAACTCGTCAAAGATGAGTTGTCACTTTTTTCCATGAGGACTATTTTTACCCTCCTGACGGTTAACTGGACGCACGTGCCAAGCACGTGAAAGAAACCGAAATTGATGCACCCGCCTCTCGGATCTCTCAACAGTTATCCATCCTCGACCTCGAACTTTATTAAAAAAATAATAAAAATTAATTTCTTTCCCTTATTGTAAAATTATAAATTTACGAGTTCAGATTTTTTGATTCATAGCATCATTGATTTTCTGATCCCTTGAATTTTAGAATCTTATAAAGACATAATGATTATTAACTAACATTCATTCTTTCCTCTTCATAATAACCAATCATGGTCTCCAGTGATTCCATTCACTGCGACACATCAATCGAAAGCCAAACTTGCCGGAAAAGCATTTGAAACCAAAAAGATGTAAAAATATTCTTAAACAAATACATCTCTCATTTTCCTGTTGAGAATAAATTGGTTCACTAACTTTATTGATCATAATTCTAGCATCTAGAACCCTACAATTCAATGCAAATAGGCTATGCAACTTTCATAAGCAAAAGGGGGAAAAGAGCTAAGTGCTTCTTCTTACTGGTTACTTCAGCAGACAGAGCTCAAAATACAACTTGATACAGAAGAAAAATACGAAACATTAAATTTCTGTTTGATGCATTTATGATGCTGCAACAGTACGTAAGAGTTTGAGCACAGCTTCTTTGGTAGGCAGTGCAGGAATTGCACCTCTCTCTGTAACGGTGAGGGCGCCACAGGCATTTGCAAAATGTAAAGCTTCTCTTAACCGATTCTCATCCTGCCAAAAATAATTATAGAAGAAAAAATAGTAAGCTAAGCTCTTTTGGGTTATGCAAATTCTGATATGGTACATTAGCATGTGTCATAATCCATTGAGAGTTCAGCGTTCCTACATGTCATCTGCTCTAAAGGCAAAAGTGTGTGTGTCTATAAAATAAAAGTACTGGAATCAGAATATGTGAGCAAATATGGTTTCGTCTATTACTTCTCAATGATTCCTGAATATCCCTTAATAGTACTTGCATTGTTGTCACAAGCAAAGAAACATAGATGTTATATGATAAACAATACATATTATGCAGAAGTTTGTAATGGATTAATGTCAAACAGGTACCTTGATTAGGTTTTGATCAGCAGCTAAGCAATTAAGTATTCCACTGACAAATGAATCACCGGCACCGGTTGTGTCAATAGCTTTCGTTTTAACACCAGGAACCCTGCCTTTGAATTCCTGCAAAAAGTTTTTATTTGCTTATTGCTGATGAATTATTTAATTTGACCATTTGAATTAGATAGTTCAGCTTCCAAACTTCTCAAACTCTACTTTCTTTGGATTTCTAAATGATACTATATTCAATTGAGACATTCACTTTGCAGTTTACATAACATACTAACAATTGAGACATTCACTATGCAGTTTACATAACATACTAACAACAAAAATCCACCATCATTAGTTCATTACTGAAGAAAAACAGCCTACATATGATAATTGAAACAGGATTTAAGGAACTGAGTTTCCAGTGCAATGCTTTTAGGAAAAAGGAAAAAAAAGTGTTTCTACTTGCAAATCCTAATATCAAGTAAAACAAAAATCTTTTTCTCACCTTAGTGTAATATCTACAACCTTTTGAACCTTCAGTGACAATCAAAAGCTTGAGATTAGGATGAAACAGCTTCTCTAACACCACGTTATCATCATTATGATCATCACCTCCAGTTAAGAATGTAATTTCATCGTCGCTTACCTACAATTCATAAGTGAACCACAAAAGAATCTAATGATATATGATGAATTCATTTATAGTGCCTATTGAAATGTAAAGACGCCACTAGTGTGTCTGTAATAATACGGAAGCATCTTTTTGATCCATGAATGTCTTGTTTCAAATTTTACCTTTATTATATCTGCTTGATTCCATATACTCATTATGCCCTCCTGAGCAGCCTCTTCTGATGGCCATAGCGGCAATCTCAAATTAGGGTCATAGGAGAGGATGCTACCAGACTCTTTGGCCGTGTTCATGGCAGCAAGTTGAGTTGACCTGCATGGTTCTGCAATTAAACTAATTGAACCATAGTGGAAGATGCTGGCCTGTAATAAAGTATAATTTGGAAATCAATGATTTTGAAACATACAAAATATCTCCTTAGGAATATACAGTTAATGTTTATTTAAAACAAGAAAGAGAGAAAAGGACCTGCTTAATGAGGTTTTTGTCAAGTTCCGATTCACATAGAAGCATGTCGGCACTTGGATGACGAAAAAACAAAAATTCACGCTCACCATCAGCTCTGAGTGTAACAAACGCTAAGGCAGTCCTTGCAGTGGAATCATAACAAACACCCGATGTATCGACATTGTTTTCTTTTAAAATGTTAGCCAACATGTAACCAAATTCATCGTCTCCTAGCTGTAACACAAATGACAAATATTTTCTAACTGTCATTACAACCTAGCAGAAACAAGATGCTGCCCCCAAAACTGTTCACAACACAAAAAACAGAGGATTTGGTTTTATGCTGCAGAAGCAGGGTGCTGGAACTAACAAAGTGCCTTATTGCGTGGATGTTGCATATTTTGTTTAGTTAAATCTACGAGAATTGAATTCATAAAAATGATGAATAATGCAATAAGATGCCAAGAAGATATATAGAATCCATATTTTGCAAACAAACATAGATCTAAATCAATTGTGGAGCAACCAAATCAAAAGCATATCACAAACAAAGGATGAATTGCAGTTCCAGATTCTAAGGAAATTCCTGGTAATAACCATTGTCAAAATGTTCAATTCATACAACAAACACTACCCTATTCCATTCCTATAGTCAACGAACAATTAGCACTTGATGCTTTGAATATGGGGTTTGGAGAGAGATGGGGGTTTAGCGAACTAGTAAAAAGCGAGATCAGAAGTTCTAATAAAAAGTCGAGCATATGAAAGTCATGTAAAGGATAAGACCAAACCAAGAACCAAACAGAGCCATGGAATTATCCAAGAAAGTGGCATGCAACAAGACAAAACTGTTCACACACCTTACCAACAAATGCTGATGACCCTCCTAACCTCGATATGCCAACAGCCACATTTGCAGGAGCACCACCAGGAGCCTTCTTGAAAGCAGGTGCTTCAGAAAGTGAAACCCCTCCAACAGTTGGGACAAAATCGATCAACATTTCCCCAAAGCAAACAACCAGTGGATCATGAGCTGCAGACCGTCCATCCATACAGGCAGAAAGATCTTTAGAACCACCACCTATAGACATAAAATTGCTTGATATCAATACCCATTGTCAATCAGACAATTTCAGGAATACTACTTAAATTGGGTAGAATCACAAAACAGTGACATCTAACATAGCATTTGAACAACAATCTTATAGCTGAAAGCATACATGCAATCTGTTAAGATCTAAGGCGTGTTCAATCATGTCATGCAGAAACATTACCAGATCAAGATGATATTTCTCCTACAAAAATCAACTAAAACAACTATTTTGAGAAACTGAGCAAAAATAGTTTCACCCCAGAAACCCTTCTGATACTGTTATAATAATAACAACAGCTAAAAATATAAACATCGACTAAGGCGTGTTCAATCATGTCATGTCATGATTGAACACAGTGACATCTAACATAGCATTTGAAGAACAATCTTATAGCTGAAAGCATACATGCAATCTGTTAAGATCTAAGGCGTGTTCAATCATGTCATGCAGAAACATTACCAGATCAAGATGATATTTCTCCTACAAAAATCAACTAAAACAACTATTTTGAGAAACTGAGCAAAAATAGTTTCACCCCAGAAACCCTTCTGATACTGTTATAATAATAACAACAGCTAAAAATATAAACATCGACTGTGAAATAAGAATAGTAACAAGAATTCAGAGATTGTAAAGAAAGATTAACACAATAAAGAACAAAACTTGAATCATGCAACAAGAGATCTATCAAATCATCAGCAAAAACTGATTCAATAACACACATACAATACGAAGAAAGAAACAATCTTGAGGCCATATATGATATTTCAAAGAAAAACACAAAGGTGGAACGTGTAAAATAGAAGTATAAAGAGGAACCTGAAGCGGGATTGTGATTGTCAGCCATTTGAGCAAATGAATATATAGTTGTGATGAGAGCTAAACTAAAATATACCAAGAAAATGAGATGAAATGTGAAGTTAGAAGGAAGAATTGGGTTGTCGTGGGGTTGATAAAAAGAAGCTGTCAAAGTAAGAGGTAGTTTGTTGAATTTTAGTCTTTAAAGAATCTTCGATAATGTGAATACTAAGACGGCCAATGACCGGTCTGCCGGCGGCACACAGAAATTTGACAAAAAAACCAGCCATTGCTGGCTCTTAGTAATCACATGTCCCTTAATCTTTGTTTTTGTTTTTTTTTTAAGTAAATTATCTTTATTCGATTCAAAAATCATTAAATTATTATTAGTAGTAGTAGTAATAATAATTAAAAATTAAAAATTATTATTATGCACAATAAACATATATTACACATAAATATGTAAATAAATTTTATTTGTTATTATATTCAATTCAGTCATTTATAATCTTACAATAATTTAGATTTATCAAATAGATGATATAATTGCTTTTATAACTCGTAGTACTCTCAAAAATAAATTTTATTCAATGTTAAATTGACTTTTTTACAGTTGGTTATTTTCATTGTATAATTAACAACATTTATTTAAAAATTTATATCATTGCTAAACTCACCTAGGTATCCATGAAGGTTTTGGAATGATCCTTAAGATTGTAGAATATCTTAAAAAATATAAATGTAAATAGATAGTTAATAAAAAAATTTGTAGAGAATATCCTAACATATTGAAGGAATCATCTAGTTTAATTTTATAAGGAATTATTTCAATCGAGCTTTCTACTAATAGTTTTCTCTATAGATCATATTTCTTCTTATTGGATAGCACTATCAAAGTGTCAAGGCATATTTGGAATAAGATATTATAATTTTTAAGTTATAATTATTGTAAAAAAATCTTATAAATATAAAATAAAAGTTAATAGTGCGTAGTAAATATAAATTAACTCAACTTTATATCATCTAATAATTTTGATAAATAAGTAAGGATATAAAACATTTTTCAACACAAAAGTATAAATCAAATCAAGTTAACTTTCAAATTACAATAATTAATATTTGTCAAATAATTTGGTGCTATAACTGCTCAATCAAAGTTCTAAATAAGGGTTTAATCAATAATAAACTATGAATATATTAATCGAGAGCATATCTACTTTAAATATTTAAATTAGTTCAACCTCTACTTCTAATACTGAAACTTAAACTAAAAATGTGGTTCATTGCATTCTTAGAAGTGATTTATACCCAAATTAGCAAAATTCAACCTTCTCCATCAAATGTAGAAATGAATATAGCAAAAACCATTGTTTGAAGGCTAGTACTCAATTAACACATGTATACACAAAGGCATTTTTACTTGGTTAAAGTGAAAATGTTACTAAAATATAAAAAAATACACATTTCAATACATTTTAAATAATTTTTTATTTATTAGTATATATATATATATATATTGGTAATATCCTGATTTTGCCAAAACCTGAATGTCCTCACTATAGAGTGATTATACATAAATATATGTACATGTATGTACTTACGAGCGCGCGTGTGTGTGTGTAGACAAACACACACACACACACACATATGGCTTGACAAAAAAAAAATCATCTTCGAGATTTTGATATATACGAACAAAAGTTAAACCAACTGAAGGCTTCATAAATTAATATAAAGTCCAAATTAATTGATGAAAATCAATCTTATTAACCTAAGTATTTAACAAAATTAGGAGTGGGTATGGACTTGGATACAAGACTAAATCTATGTTGAGCCTAAACAAGGACTTAGCAAATCTAGATTTTTTTTTATTTTAAGTAAACAATAAATTTTTAATTTAAATAAAAAAGAAAAACTCAAAGTATTAAATTAGTATAATTTTTTACACCAATATTTGTTATTTATTATATCGTGTTACTAATATTTTATATATTAGACTATTATTTTATTATAGATTAGATAATTATTTTTAATTTAAATATTTTTACTAAATTTAAAAAAATTATTTTATAATTAATAAAAATCTGAACCCACCCAAACTAAATTTAAATAGACTTTTAAAAAGTTTGAGCCTCTTTTTTAATTATATAGGCTTGGGCTTGGGCTTAGACTTAAAAAAAATTAACCCAAACTCATAAATTTCCAACCTTATAAAATATATGTAACATCATTATTTCTCAAGTATAAATAATCATAAAAACAGTCTTTAGATCACAATGATTGTGAATATCATGAGACTTTGGCCCAAGTCTTAAAAGTGAAAGAATCCTTCTAAGATCCTTTTAATAAATGGAACATACAAGCACCAGCACTTCTGCACTATCATTGCTTATAATAAATTTAGTGGCGTAGATTCTAACAACATTTCTAGTTTGGTAGGAATCTTCTTTTGTGACAATCTTTATCGGGGCACTATAATTATCCTTAACTCACTCAATATTTTGGGTTTGATTTATAATTGGGAAACTATTTTAGACTTTCATGAAAACATAACACGTGGATTTTGTTCAGATTTGTATTTTCCATGTGATTTTGATCAATATTTATAATAAAATTACGAATGCATGCCTTTTTTTTTTAATGTAGACATGTCGATAAGCCATGTAATTTAATAAATTTATTCTTAAGTATATTACAAAACGTGTAGTTCAATAATTGTCTATACTAACTTTATTAAGCAATATAATTTAACAATGTATCCACAAAGAATAAAAAAGAGGTCATGCGCTTTGAAAAAGAACTATATATATATTATTTGTAGCAATTTTTTCTTTGGATTTACAAATTTATGTTTTAACTTAAAATATATTAGGCAATATTTGAGAAGTATGATAAAAATTAAAAAGTTGCTATTAATAAAATAAAAATCTTACAATAACCATAAAAAAAATTGTGATTAAGCAAAATACATCATACTCTACACTCAGTGTTTGGCTAAGTGACTTTCATATTCTTAATAGCCAATAATTTTTAACTGGCCTTCTTATGTCATCCAGCTAACCAAGTTCAAATCTCAAAAGTAAGAAATTTAAAAATTAATTTGGATTTTATATACTTTCCTATCTTTTTAAAGAAAATAATTAGAAAATGATAAAAACTTATTTAATCCCTATATTTTGAGGTTAATGACCATTTGATCCTTATATTTTTAAAAATATCTCAAAGTATATCTACCTTTAAACTATTAACATATCTACCGTTATTTTTTGTTTCTTTTAACTTACTTTTACAATATTATCCTCTCACAATAATCTTTCTTTTTTTTATAAAATTAATTAAAAGAAAAATTTAAATTATCAATTTAATCCTAAAAATAAAATAAAATAAAAATAATATATGTTAATTTTTGTGAAAGCTTATGTATACCCAAAAAATTAATATTGTAAAAAAAATAATTACCGATTTTTTGGGACATTAGTAAAAAAATAATAATAATAATAACTCCTCAACAGAGCAATCCAAAAAAGTAATATGTGTCCATTTTGTTTCTATTTCATTTTTTTAGATAAAATTGGTGTTCAATTTTTTCTTTTTATTAATATCCAAAAAAATTATTGTAAGAGGGTATTATGGTAAAATCACGTCAAAAGCAATAAAAAATAATGAAAATGTGCTAATAATTTAACATCAAAGATGTTTTAAAATATTTTTAAAAATATAAGGACTAAATGAGTATTAATATTAAAATATAGGAATTAAACGAGTTTTTACCCATTAAAAAATACGAAAGACCATGATACTAGGGCTAGTATTTTTATTTTTTGGTATAAAATTTGATTTTTTTTTCCATGAGTAAATGAAAAAATAAATGTAGAGATTTATTAAATCGGTCGCCATGATTAGACTCTGTATCCTTGATGACTTTTATTTTGGATTTGTCATCACAGTTTTTGGATATTTATTATAGGCAGCATATGGCAATAACTTACAGATTTATTGACTAAACAAGAACATATGATTTCACCAAATCTTAACATTTATCGAGCATTTGATAAGATTAATTAACTTCAATTCAAATTAAAGCTCACAATTAATGTACGGAAATCGAATTAAAGCACACAATTAGGACATAGGATTAATTAACTTCAATTCAAAGCCGTCCCTGAGCAGGATTAATGGTTCTGCTAACGAAGTTACTTGCTGCTCCAATATTAGCTCTACCATGGGGATTGTACCTGAAAGGAAAAATAAATCACTTCATGTTAGTTCTGATTGTTTCACAGGCGAACAAGATACTAAAACTTCACCATTAAAAAAAAAAAAAATCATTAGTTAGTGAACACTCTAAAAAGCACTTTCATTTCGTGACTAGAAAGTAAAACATGCTCTTTTTTTTCTTTGGATAAGTAAAACAGGTGTTTTTATTTCCAAAAAAAAGAGAAAAGAAAACAACTTTCAAAGCTTCATTTGATAGAGTTTTTCAAATATAACTTATTTAAGTAGAATTTTTCTTAGTAAAACTTTTATAAATAGAGATTTATCAAAAAAAAAAAGTTGAAACTTCTTAATAAAATTTTTTATTAAAATTATAAAATTACTTTAATATAAAAGTTTTTTTAAGGTTATGCTATAAAAAATGATCTTTTAGACATTTTAATACTATTTTTTTTCAATTCTTATTCTTGAAAACTCAAAATTTAAACTGTTGTTAACAGAATCTAAATACCTTATTTAATCTCTAAAAGATTTACTAAAAAAGATAACATGAAGAATTTTGATAAGAGCTCATGAGATTAATTAAGTACTTATGAGTATTACATAAGTCGTACCAAACAAGCACCAAATTTATCATCGCAAATCAAGTGTTCGGTTATTGTACTTAATATATCATCATGTAAGTTGAAAATTGGGAACGGAAAATATGGGAGATGAGAGTTAGTAACGAAAAATTAGGAGCATAAAATAAAATCAGAGATTTTCACCCGAAAATGATGAGTGTACTATTATTAATTATTATAGTTATTTGAGAAAGTTTAATTACCCTATTTGTTACGTAGGGTTGCACCCTGAGGCGATTAATGGTCCCTGCTACATTAGGATCTGCTCCTGGTGCTTGAATTGCTTCCTCCAGCTGAAAAATTGTATGTGTAAAGAAGGTTAAAAGATACCTTAATGAATGCGCGTATGTCTGTTTATATATATAAACAAATGTTTGCCATTTGAGCACAAAATATTATGGAACCTTTCGAGATAAAATTTGAGCAAACCTTAGTTTTCAATTGCTTATTCTCTTCTTCAAGATTATGCGCCTGTCAGTTTGTATGGCAAAAATGAAGAACATAGAGTGAGAGAACAATGATTCATTCTGCTGTTAGGATCCGGCCGGGATCCGAAATCCAAGAGTATTAAGTCCATATTTAGTTGCAAGAAATGGTAAGAGATGAGAGGAATGGAAAAGAAAGAAAAAGAGAAAATTAAGTAAAAAATATGCTCCATGCCATTTATATTGTTTGGATGGATATGAAATTAATTTTTATCTTCTCATTTTTTTCTCTCTCCTCTTTTTCTCTTCTCTTCTCGATAAACATCACAATAAAAAGTTTATTGAACTACTTCACATATGTATGTGAGCAATCTTATATTAATAGGATTTTTATTTTAATTCGTGGGTGTTTTTGCTCAAAGTAAAAAACATCATGCTGCGAGCAATACGACGTCAATAATTTAATTCATTCTTACCTTTTTCTTGAGGGTTTCCAATTGTTGTCGCATTAAGTCCGTCTGCAATATTTGCAAGCAAAAATTCATCAAATCGTAATCAGCTTACAATCAACCAACGCAATATTTGTAATGCTTGAGAACAGATAGGAGATGAACTTTTGTTTGCTAATTTCTCAACTTCTATTTCTCGGAAAAAGGCATGCATGCATTTAATTGAATGTTCTATTCTCAGACATAGTTTTTAATTGAATTGAATGTTCTATTCTCAGATATAGTTTTTAATCTCTCTCTCTCTGTCTTTTTTTTTTTTAAAATAATTTCTAATTAAAAATAGTTTTTTTTTTTTTTTCCTGAAACGTAGCTGATATAACCATATAAATTATGCCGTAAGTGCATGGGCTGTGGGAAAAGTTATGTGCATGCATGCGTGTACCTTTCGTTGTCTAGACAGTGAGAGTGTTTTGTCAAGTTGTTTCTCAAGCTTTTGCAGCTCTTTCACTCCAAGTGCTCCAAGATCTTCTCCCAGAAAATGCCTGGAATCGTGTTTTATTAGCTTTAATGGTTAGTAATTAAAAAAAAAGAAAAGAAAACTCTTCATCCAAAAACTTAAACCGAAGGGTAAGGTTCCGCAATAGTATTCCTTGAGCAAACTTTAATTAAGAAGTATGAAAAAAAATTAAGAAGAAAATACAAATGATTCACAAAGAATCTGCTTTGATTCAACCTTTGAGAGCGCTCGAGAGACTCATGTAACGCTCTTAACCTTAACATCTCACGCAACAATGCCTGAATTTTGAACAACGAAATGAAAAGGATTATCAATAGCTATGGCATTTACTTGATTATAAAAGAATATATAAGCAGATTGCATGAATAACAAAAATGCTTCAATGACTAAAAAATTGTGTCGTTATCAGGATATGGCAGCGAATATAGACTTGTCGTGAGTGTTGAAATCTCACTTACTTTTGGCAGCATAGATTCAACATTGTCACGCATGCTCTTATAAAATTTATTTAAAAAAAGAAAGGAATGAACCTCTTAGTCGAATTGTATTCAATGGTGAAGATAATATCGCGGTGTGAAATATAGAGATGGATATTAAATAGCATAGTAATGGATCCCTACTAAAATGTTTATTTTTTTAAAAAAATAAGAAAAATGGTTAATCCTCATTTTCAATGAACCAAATGTAAACCCTTCAAATTTCAAATACATGAAATGTAGATGTAATTTATTTGCTAAATCGTAACGGCATAAATGCACAATTAAAGGAAACAAAAACTGCAAAATAGCAATTTTATTAACATAACTTGTATAAATATCGATTCACACAGACAAACCTCTGGTTCCAGTTCATTTATGCCGCTGGGTTCTTGAGAGGTGTAGCAGCATTGCCTGTACCGTTCAAGGATTTTCGCCACACCGCTGATAGAATCAAAGAGAATAATTAAATTACAAGAGTATTTCCTATACCATTTATCATAATTACTATATTTTAGATAAGTGCATGTGTAGATAGAGTATAAGTACATTGGATTTTGTAATAACCTCTTCAGTTGTTCCCAAATTCAAGCGGTTGTGATCACCAAACATTCAAATATAAAGCAAGGTGCAAGAAAGCTTTATAAATGTATTGGTGGAAAATAAAGATGACACATCAGGATAAATTTCCTTTTTTTTTTTTTTTTACTTAAGCAATTTATAAGTACGTGATCGGTAGTTAATAGGTAAGATTGTAAAAGAAATTTATCCTAATTATCATAAATACAGTACGGCACAAGATATTTAACTGCTCATGGGAGCTAGAAATAGTAAGATCCTCTTTTATCAAAAATTAGGCAAAGAGGCGGACATAAACAATAGTATACTCATTGCCAAAATCAGTTTTTGAGAGAATAATAGAGTCTAAAAAGACAGCAAGTAAAGAAGTTTTCCTTTGAAAAAAAAAAAAAAAAGAAAGTTAATGTTGCTATTCCATTACATATCATTATGAAGGTTAAAAACAGATGTCAGAATTAACCTCTCAATATGTAGGGATTAAGGCAGATACCTGTTTAATTTCATCTAATTGAACAAATATGGCACATGTGATCAGCATATTTGATTAGCTAACAGATTAATAAGGTTTTGCTCTACAAACGAGTACTGAAATCACACATGCAACTAGCATTTTATTTCATTTCAGTTGAGATCCAATTGCAAGTCGCTAACCGAAAATAATAATAATAATTCTTTACCGAACTTCAAAAATAGTTTTATGTGCTATCCCTTCAAAATGTTGCTGATTATGTAGTGTGCCAGTGCTGGTTGTGTAGCGAAAGAATGCATCGCAGCTAGTCTTCTTTTTGTCCACAACACATGCAGTTCAATGTCCTCAAAAGAAAGCTTAAATCGCAACATTAATATTGAAAGCAAACAACAACTTTCAAGTTGTCCAAGCCACATGTTAAACCATTTCTCATCTAGACTTCCAATGTAAAAATGAATGAAATAAACAAAAAGAAAGACTTACTAGTTACCACGATTTAAACTATATATCTATACAGAATCTTATCAGAGCGTAATATGGTCTTGGAATCACTTCTTGATCAAGTACGAAGGAGAAAAGAAAAAAGAGAGCACATATGTAAAGATTTTGTTTTGTAAAATAGTAGTGTTTGAGAGATTTCAAGAGAGCGAGCGATATTGAGTGTTGTAAGGATAGATCAAAATCCCAAATGGTAAAAACTTACAAAATATAATTAAGTAAGAAATAAAAAGAGACCAAATAGCAAAAACTGCTCCGCAACAACTAACAAAAATCAGAGGCAAAGAAAAAAGGAAAAAAAGAGAGAGAGAGAGAAGACTACATATTCATGAACGACAGAACTAGACTGTAGATATAAAAGCTACGGAAGGTATGGTGTGAGAAAAAAGAGAGAAAGAGAGATTGAGAGAAAGAGAAGCCCTAATTAGCTAGAAACTAGCATTATTAATTTTTTCAGAAAATTATATTATCTAATACAACCTGTCTTATCAGATTTGACACAAGAAACGCAAAGCAAATATCCAGAAGAGGAGTGAAGCTTGATTGAACATGTCAAACTTTTACAGTTAGGACTAGCTATTTCCTCATCCTCGTTACATCATCTTCGGTTCTCCCTCGATTTTTGATCTGGATGTTAGATCATTATAAAACTAACCCATATTTTATAATATGCACAAAAATGTAATATGTCACACACACAGATTTAAAAATTATATTTATTAAGCTTAGATTTAGCAATTAATAATGTGTATATATAAGGCTTACAAATTGCTGCCAAATTCAAAGAGCTTGCCATGGCTAGAGAAGATGATGAGAGCAACTTCAGCATCACAAAGCAGAGAAAGCTCATAAGCTTTCTTGAGCAAACCATTTCTTCTCTTAGAGAAAGTAGCTTGTCGATTGATCTTGTTCTCGATCCTCTCAAGTACCACTTTTCCTCTCCCCATAGTTTTCTAAGAAACCTAAAAGCAAAGCGAATTTGAGATATGATGATGCCAAGTATGATCTGCTTGCTTCTTCATTTATTTATTTATCTTCTTATTTTCTATTTCTTCTGGTGGGTAATTAATAATGGTAGCGGAGATAATGTACTTTGCTAGTAACTTTTCATGTTTGATACCACATGTATGTAAGAATTTTCTAGATACCAATTAAATTTAACTTAAAGAAGCTCTCTGTGTATTAATATAGGTCTTCCGCTCTTGTAACAAAACGGGCTCAAGCTGGATCTTCTTTTCTTTAATTTTCACATCGCTTTCTCCTTTTATTGTATACATTACAATTTATACTATACTACGAGGACAAAGACTTACTAATATGGACAAATAATTTCTAATTTGAGCTTTTCACAAAATAATATCCCGAGTGATGCTTATTAGTGTAAAAAAATAAATTAATTAAATCTTAATTATATCCAATCGTCAATATATGGGTAATGATAATATACTTACAAAGTTATAAATATATATGGTCATAAAAGATATAGATGTATGACATAAGAATTTTAAAATATCAGAAGATCTCGTGAATAAGAAATAGTCGTAATGTATTTTATATATAGTCATTTTTTAGTGCAATTGCTATTTTTTTTTCCATGTGGACATTTTATTAAACCATATATTTTATAGTGTATGGAAAAATAACTTTATTAAAACACATAGATTAACAGTGTAACCGCAGTAAAAAAAAAAAAAGCGCCTTCACTTTTATATATATTCTCACATTTGTAATTTATAAAATTAAATAAACAAAATAGAAATTGTGTATATATATAGGAAGAAATATTGTGCGAATAATTTTTATATAAATATTGAAAATCAACTTAAACTTTGAGAAGTAACACACCATTTATTATTTCTTTCTATTATATGATTTATATCCCATACTTCAAATTCACCTTGTTCTCAAAAGAAAAAAATAGTGAAATTAAATGCTTAATTAAAAGTCATATTTAAGATATAACAAATTAAGTTCAATAACTAAATAGATATTACTCACGATTTTTTTTATAAAAATATCTTTTAATTTAAAAAAAATTCACTTAATGAGGTCTTAAATAAAATTTTATTTAATTAAGAGAATCCAAAGGTTATGGCCTATCCTAATTGAGATCTCCCATCCTAACTAAATTACTGTTAGTCTAATCAAAATACACAATTCCCTTCACTTCCCTTCTCAATAAAATTGCAACTATTCATTCTCAGTCATTCCCTCCTCGATATTTCACTTTCGCTCCCGCTGTCATTGACTTCAACTTTTGATCGTAAAGCTGGTAGTCGATATCAAATACCTTGATATATATATATATATGTATAGTTACTTTTATTGACCGATAGACCTCGGACACGTGTCGACTGGGGAGGAAGGACTGGCTCAGTTTGTAAATCAAAGCTAGCCCAGTTTTTGCTTTTTGTTAGTGGAAATTTTGTCCATTTACTTTGCTTTCTCTTCAACTTTGAGCAACTGTACAATGTCAGTAACCTTAGGCGTGTCGGCTGCTGATAGGATTTTACAAAAAAAAGTTTGTAGGCCTGACCGACTTGTCATTTCCTACCACTAGGGTCATGATGGTCTTGCATGTTCATTTGAGCTTGAGCACAAGCGATTTTTAAATTTTATTTTATTTTGATTTGCTCCCCGCCCGAACCACACCGCCCCCCCCCCCCCCAACCCAACCCAAACACCAAAAAAATAACTGTCTCGTTGTTCCCTTTCTTAGCGTGCTTTCTGACGTTTTCTTTTTCGTACTTATTACAATGGAGTAATGGACAATTGGCACCGCAATAGACAGTTAAGAATATTATTTTACATTAAATAATTATTATTGATATTTATAATTAAATAATTATTAAAATTAATATTTTTAATGTTTATAATCACATAATTATTAAAATTAATTTTTATATATTTATAATTAAACGATTACTAGGATTATTCTATATTAAATCTTATAAAACACTACTCAATTTTCTATTACATTATATATTTGAGAAATGTCTTTTTTATTAACATTTTATAAAAGAAAATATTATCTTTACTTAATTATTTTTTATTTAAGAGAGGAATTCAATCCCTATATTTTAATATGGGGACTCAAGTTGCTACTCTGCAAATGTGAGAGCATTTGGGGCGAGCCATATGGTGCTTCCTAAACTATCTAAACATATATAGAATGTTTATTGTGCATGACAAACAACAAAATTACTACTCTTATTTTTGTAAAATTTATATTGATAATAAGAGCAATTATATGTTTACAAATACACAATTTACATTTCAAATAATGTATTATTGATTAATAAATAATACCTACTTTATCTTTAATAATAATTGACTTTTTATATCATTATTAATGTTAAGAAATTAAGTTGATATCATTGAGAAAACTACCCTCCACCAAGTCAAGTTAAGAGGACAGTGAATTCCATTGAGAAAGTCTTCCATCTAGTTTAGGAGAAAAGAATTTCACTTCCTCATGAAACCCCTCCAAATAATGTTTATTAAAAATTTTGTGTATAGTTTCTTTTGCAGGATGATCATTAAGGATATCCAAGACAGATTGTAGTTGAGTGAATATGGGGTTGATCAGGAGATAAAATTGGAAATTCCTTTTAGGAAAGGAGGAGAGTTATTTATGGAATTAAATTAGCTAATTTAATAAATTTTTTTAAACTTTTTTGATGAGATTTATTTGCAAGAGGGGCATTCTAAAAAGTGTTAAAACTATCTACCGCACCGTCGCACCACTGTAAATAATTGTGAGGTTGGGGCCTCAATTAGAATTTAGAGCATCCATGTAACCCAATGGCAAAGCCCAAAAGATCCAAATAATCCTCAGTCGTGGACATAGACAAGAATCCAGCAAACAGATTTCCAAGCCCAAATAGCCAACAAGAAGGGGCACGTTAGATGTACGCCAGTACAAACAAATATAACTGCTACCATCAGTCGACAATTGCCTCGAAGCCCGTTGAAGGTGAATAGTTTGAGAACTGATGGTAGTATTATAAAATTTTATATAAATTAATTAATATTAATTTATTAATTAAATAAAAATATAAAATAATAAAAATAAATTATATAAAATAAAGGATATATAATTAATTAATTATATTATATTAATTTATATAAAATAAATTTATATAAAAATTGATAATTATATTATTATTTATAATCTAGAGATGTCCTTTAAATTAATTAAATTGAAATAAATAAATAAATTTTAAATATTTGTGGTTATAAATATAATTTTATAATTTTGATTATAATATTATGCGGTTGTTATAAATTATTTGAGTGTATGACTTCTTGATTATTTAACCATACCCCTGAAATGTAATAATTTTAAAATATTATGGTTAGACAATTTATAAGATTGAAACTAAAGATCTAATTACTAATTATAGATCTCTTTGAGATTATATAATATATAGTGTATAATAAATTAAAATAAAATAGGATCATAATTCTTTTGAGACTATTTTGGTGTGAATTTGATAAAATCATAACAGATTCAAAGTTCTTCGTGGCCTATATTTATTATTTTCCATTTTCATGTATGCAAATGAATTAAAAAAAAATCCTCAATATTATATAATACTAGATTTTGGATGTAGCGTACAAAGGAAAAAAAAAGAAGGAAAAAACTAGAAAAAGAAGAACGAATTGGGAAGAGCAACGGTTCACAAGTCACATGATGACAGCAAAAGTAAAGATAAGTGTATCTCAACTCTGAAGTACACGTGGCAGTCATTAGATTTTCTCATTGGCGTTGACACTAACAGGAGCACCTGGCACTTCGATTTCGGATCGTCATTTCACTTCACTTCACGCACTTCGCCTTCATCTTCTTCAGTTCGCTGACAACGAGAAGCTTAAAAGTTATAAATAAAAAAACCCATTAAGCACTTCACAATCAAGAATCAAAATCAATGGCTTCCTGTTCTTATTCTCTCAAACTAAACGATATGCTATTACCGTCTTTTTGTTGTAGTTTTAAAAACAGACCATTCTTATCAAATGCAATTTTTTCTTCATCAACTTCATCTCCCTCTCTTCTTTCCGGTTCTCCAAGGCTTCCTCTTATTAGAACTTCACATTCACATTCGCTCTCTATTAAAGCCTCTTCATCTTCTTCCGCAGCGATAGCTGAACCCGAAGGCATCAAGGTTATATAATTTTACGGAAGTGATCAAAATTTTTTTTTTTGGGTATTCAAGTTGTTTTGTAATAGCTTTGTTTCTTGAATGTGTGTATATGCTGTGTGTTTCAGATTAATTCAGTGCCAACTAAGCCGATTGAGGGACAGAAGACTGGAACAAGTGGCCTAAGAAAGAAGGTTTTTTTTTTTTTAAATTTACTTATTTGTTTTTTTACTCGCTTTTTTCCCCGCTATTGATCAATGGCTTGGTTGCTGAGAAAGAAGAAGAAAAGGAAATGGAATTCTGGGTATTATTTATTTTCTTGTTTTGTTTGGTTTAACTGGAGTTTCTAGATCAAATGGTGTTTGATTGAAGCAGACTATATAGTTGAGTGGATAGTTTTGCAGGTCATATGCTTACCCATTTATTGGTCATCCTAATGAATATCAAATGGAGTTCAGGCAGTGGTTTGTTCATTTTGTTCAATTCGTCTCTTGTAGGTTAAAGTTTTTAAGCAAGAAAATTACCTTGCAAATTGGATCCAGGTATGAGGTTTTCACTTTTGCGGCATTGTTAGTGTTAGTTAATTGTGGTTTACATTGATTAGGCTTTGTCATGTGTAGGCATTGTTTAATTCATTGCCACCAGAGGACTACAAGAGTGGGCTTTTGGTGTTGGGAGGCGATGGTCGTTATTTCAACAAAGAAGCTGCGCAGGTGACATTTTGTAGTGGTTGACAAAAGTCACGGTTTTAATTTATGTCTCTGCTGTGTTGATTCACATGAGAATTGGAAATTGCAAGCTCATTTCTTTCGAAATGCAGATAATCATCAAAATCGCTGCTGGGAATGGTGTTGGAAAAATCCTGGTTGGCAGGTAAGTAATTCAATTGGTTTCTGTTATCGAACCATATGAATATTTTTCAAAGCAAGAACAAGGAGACAATGGAAATTGCCACTTAAGGGCAATTCCTTTTAGCCCTCTTGTGCAACTCAGTGCATTTTTTGCAGCATATTAGAGTTTGCTTTTGTGTTGCTTAACTCAAATTAAACCCCACCCCTTAATTGATTCTGCTCTATGACACATGAAATTATCTTCCTGGCATATTATTTTCATCTCAAAAATTATATAACATGTAAGAAATATATGCAATTTGGTTCAAATCTTTCAATTAAAAATTGGCACACGGTGTGTGAAATGGAAGAGCTGGGTTGGTCGGTATTCCTTTAATTTCTGTTTTAGCTGAGGTGTGCTTGAGAAGCTGATGAGACTTCTTTTCCCTGAACTGAATGCATGTTTGCTATTCCAAAAGTACCATTCATTTTTAATTGATTATTTGGTTGGTCATTCCTAACATTGTGTAAATTGAATGAAGAAACAGTCCGGATAATAACTCCTATCTTATCTTTTGATTTCTGACTTCTACGGAAAAAGTTGGTGAATGATGGGTTGATGATATTCTATAATTGCAAAGCCAATTTTTCTGCTGCAAATTTCTTGTCTGGGTTTCTGTGCTGAAACCTAAATTGGGTTCTTCCTTTGCAGGGATGGGATTATGTCCACACCAGCTGTTTCTGCTGTCATCAGGAAGCAAAAGGCAATTGTTTAGTTCTCTTTATCTTTCTTCAGAAGTATTTTTAACAAGTCATTTTGTTTTTCTTGGCCTTTATTGATTACTTGAACTCTTTTTTTACTCAGGCCAATGGTGGGTTTATAATGAGTGCAAGCCATAATCCTGGTGGGCCTGAATATGATTGGGGTATCAAGGTGATGCTTGTGTTATGCTCTGGCTCACATCTTTTATTATTTATTTTAACCTTTATGGTGATTCCATTGGTAAACCTTGTTGAGTGAAACATGCCATAACAATGTGGAAATTTTGAAATTGTGATCACTCATTTATTAAAAGCTTTGTTCATGCATTGATTATGCCCTATAACTTGTTATAGGTGTTTACTGACTTCAAAGGCCATGTTTTTATTCTCAGTTTAACTACAGCAGCGGCCAACCTGCCCCTGAATCCATAACTGACAAGATCTATGGAAACACACTTTCTGTAAGTAATTGTTCTGTACATGTTCTGCTATCCTTCCTGTTCATTTTTCTTTAATATTGCCCTGTCTTATCTGAAAAGTAAAAATGGTTTTTTCATTCTAAGTTCTTGACTTACTTCTTTATATCAGCTCTCCGCTCGCTTGTGAGAATTTACTCATCACTGTTACCATTAGATTATATGTTTAATGTTAAATATGCTTAAATGAGTCTTTATTTTGCATCCTAAAATGAGGTGTGAGATAGAGATATAGAACTCATTTTTTTTTTAAAAAAAAAGGACAGTGAAGATTGATTGCGGCAGTGAGTGGTATACTCCCCACTCCTGATAAATCTGGTCAAAAACATTTGGTGGGGTGGTGGCTCTACCTGTCATGCATATATGTTGTGCTTGTATCTTTTTGTGTGTCTTAAGTACCATTCTATACCTTGAAAGTGCAATTTAGGTTTTGTTCCATTTCCTCCACAATGGTAAAAATAGTGAGCTGGACTTTTTGGATGTTCGAAGTCCATATAGCTGTTGTTGTTTTATCTGCTGAGTAAATGAGATGTCCTCGTCATTTCTCAGTTGCACACTTGATGAGTCATGTCCACAGGAGCTATTTTTTCTTGTTCCTTACTCTATCAGCACAATCGAGCAAAACAGGACTCACTACTAGGGTTTTTGGGGATTAGACTAAAACTACATGTTCTTCTGGCTTGTTTTGAGTAAGCTTTATGCCATCTATTAGAACAATCAGGCAATACAGGTTGGTTTGTTGCAGCCATCTAGGAGAATAAATGTTATTTTCATATTTGTTCTTGCTTTGTGCAGGATTTTATCAATACGAGTTACTCGGTTGTATTTTTTTCTTTCACTCTTCTTCTGGTGCTTCAGCCAGATGTCTTTATCCCTGTCTATCTACCTTATTGCAGTTGATGTCCATTTCACTCATGTTTAGAAATTTTATTCATAGAACTTTTGAACTGTGCTGGAATATCATCAATAACTTCAGATGTTTGAGCATTGTTACTTGACTGCGTGCCACCTTGGCCTGAGATTTGAGATGTTTATGTGTTGTGCAGATCTCTGAAATTAAAATGGCAGACATCCCTGATGTTGATCTTTCTTCTCTTGGAGTTACAAACTTTGGAAACTTCAGTGTTGAAGTAGTAGACCCAGTTTCTGACTATTTGGAGCTGATGGAGGTAGAAACCAATACATATGCAAATTTGGGATTGGATGAAAATTCTTGTACTTCATTGCAGTGATTATGTTGAATTTGTGCAGAATGTTTTTGACTTTCCACTCATCAGAAGTCTTCTTTCACGATCTGATTTCAGGTATAAATTTTTTCCTCTACCAGGCAAGACTTCTACATTCTGTTTCTTAGTTTCATTTTCTGGTTATTGCAAATCTTTTTCCTATTTACTCCCAAAGATGAAGCATGGTAGAATTGACTAGGACCACCAGCATTGCGACTCCATGAAATCTCAAATGCATTCTACTTGCCCTTGGCCTACCTCTTCATCTGATGTATATCTTAAGATGTTGAAAAAGAAAATTTGGGCCTGAAATTCATTTCTCATCGGTAACTGAACTTGGTAATGCATTCTCACATACAATTCAAAGCCAGCAATGAAAATCCTGTCCAATCACACCACTGTAGCTGGGGCTACATATGTGATTTAGTGACAGGCTGCCTTGGTGCGTTGTTTTTCTTTTTCCTTTTTATTTTTGAATTATGAGTTTAAACTACTAACTTTTTATGTGTGAGATTCATTTTCGACATGGTCTAGGAATGGTTTGTTGTTAATGATTCACAGCCCCTCAGAATGCTTTACTCCTTGGTTCTTCAAGATCTTTTTTGATCTAACCTATGGATGTCTACGGCTGTGTTAGCACCTTGCTAATACTGGGAATATGCTCTCTCCCATCCAAGATGCACTTAGCAATTATTGGAATCCCCACATGGTTAAGTTAGCAGTATTATTCTATTGCCATTTAATGAATTGGGCAATGTAATTATTAGTGACGTAGTGCGGACATACTAGATTTCGTTCTAGCGTATTCTTGAAAACTCAAGAAAGATGACTCTCACAAAGTAGAAAATATCTCAATTGAGAAATATTGAATATTATTAATGAAAAGTTTGTGTAAATAAACAAGCATAACATGCCTGTTGTACTAGTTAAGATTATCCTATTCCTAATAAAATTATGATTCCTTATGAGAAAAGGAATATGAATTTAATAAGAAAATATAAAGTAATTCCTAATTAAACTAGAAAACTAGTACTCCTATTATGACTCTAATAAGCTCAATAAAACAAGACAAATCCTAATAAAATAATAAATATTAAATTGACTCAAATATTGTAATTTCTAATATATTCTATCCTATATGCTTCCTATATCAATTAGTTTGTTTCAGAGCTTAATAAATTAACCCATTGTTTGGGCTTTCTGCATTGCTTTTTTATCTGTTTGCTATTAATTGTTGAATTCTCGTTGTTGATGTAGTTTAGCTAGATTTTATTTCCATTTTGGCTGCATATGGAGCCTGTTTTATATGGTTTTAGATATTCTATATGCTTCTAATTTGCATCTCATGTCTTCCTGCATTTCTGCTTTTTTTTTTTAAATTATTTTGGTAATTAAAAAGTCTTGCATTCATGGCATAATTTAATATCGATGTCTTGGAAGACTGTCAAGATGGCTGTTTCATGGTCCTAAATTGCATTGTATTGGATTTTACATTCTAGGTTCGTATTTGATGCCATGCATGCAGTTACTGGTGCATATGCAAAACCCATCTTTGTGGAGAAGCTAGGAGCTAAACCAGTATGTTCCGCACATTAAACATCTTGATGGTACTATTATCATGATTACCATTTGTGTTGCTGATAACATACATTAGATATGTCATGTAGGATTCAATCTTAAATGGAGTGCCTCTGGAAGATTTTGGGCACGGTCATCCTGATCCTAATCTTACGTAAGAAAGCTATTAATGACTAAATAGGAGGTTACTTGTGAATGTTTTGTGGCTTAACTCAATTTTATTGAAAAACAGATATGCAAGAGATTTGGTCGCCATTATGTATGGTGAGAATGGACCTGATTTTGGAGCTGCAAGTGATGGTATGTGAAATGATCACTAAAGATAGAATACCATTTTAAACCTTCTTGTGTTTTGATATAAGTCCAAGCATTGCATGATTGCGCTCATGCATATATATTAGGATGTTTTCACAACTTTCATCTAGTTCTAAGTCTGCTTGTGCTTGTAGAAGGGGCACTGCTGGCACTAATACTTACACATTAGGATGTTTTTACAACTTTCATCACGTTCCAAGTCTGCTTGTGCTTATAAGAGCAATTTTGGAATCCTCATATATTTGAAGTATTAAATTTGCATTTTGGTCATTTGATCCTTGTTTCCTTCTCCATATGGTAATAATTCCATAAGTATCTGCTCTATAAACTTTAAAACATTGTGAAGATATTACTATCATTAGACTGTTGGTGTTATTTTTTATAAAGTTGAACCACAATATATCCTTCTGTCTGGTCACAATCTACATATTCTTTTGTTATCATTCAGGAGATGGCGATAGAAATATGATTCTTGGTAAGGGATTTTTTGTCACTCCCTCAGACTCGGTTGCAATCATTGCAGCCAATGCACAAGAAGCCATTCCATACTTTAAGCGTGGCCCTAAGGTAGGAAGCTAAAGCACCTTTTCTTTCCAAGCATCTACTTTGACTTATAAACAATGACTTATCATTTCTCAGGGTTTGGCAAGATCCATGCCAACAAGTGGCGCTCTTGATCGTGTTGCTGAAAAATTGAAACTTCCTTTTTTTGAGGTTAACGCTTTTAAACTGTAAGAAAAGATGTAGAGAACAGCATTTTACGTGCATTGGGATTCTTCTGTCCTAACAAACAAAATGCATTGTTGGATTCAGGTTCCCACTGGGTGGAAATTTTTTGGTAATCTTATGGATGCTGGGAAGTTGTCTGTATGTGGGGAAGAAAGTTTTGGTACTGGTTCTGATCACATTCGAGAGAAAGATGGCATATGGTAATTTTTCTCTTTTAGTGTTGTGGCCATTGGGAATACTGGGTGGAAAACCTGCCTACCTTTTCCAACTCAAAAATATATCAATGCAGAAATGGAATTCAAGTTGCTACATAAATTCTTTTTCGTGATGCTTTTACCTGCGTTTTGTTTGACCTTTTCACTGTAGAACCTCTCATGGGTGTACCATTCATAGATAAATTATACATAAATATATATATATATTGAGAGAGAGAGTACCAGATGCCTTAATAGCTCTCCTAGACTTCAGCAAAGTCTAGGATCTCGGATTGAAACATTTCTGATATATATATATATATATATAATTTTTCTGGTTATTAAGATTCTGTTCTAGTGTCTTCAATCTTCCTTCTATTGACGAGAACTATAATATTTTAGACTAGGGGTTCATTTGGTAGTGAAGTGCAGTGGTTTTTAAGCTATAGCTGCTGTGGAATAACAGCTTGTCTGTCAAGAAAGCTGATGGGTGTTTAGTAAACACCATTAAATAAATTACAGCTGGGCCGAATTAATGTTATTTTAGTCCTCCATCACTACAGGAAAAAAACAAAACCCCAAATACCTCGACGGTTGGAGCCTTGAAGAAATTTTGAGAAGCATGTTCTTGTCTTGAGCTTAGGCATATGCAAATTCTGGAATATAGTCTTTAAGTGTACCCTAGATGCTTGCCTCGGAAGTCCCTTGTTTACGTTCTTCTGTAAAGTGTTGCAATTTTGTCTCTGATTTTATGGTAGTTTTTCATTACTTGCATGATTTTGAATGCTTTTTGTTTTCTTGCTATCAAGAAACATTGGATTAACATGTCAGTCCTTTCTTTGCCACCAAATTCCCATCAACTTTAAAATTCCACATGAATCAAATGACAGGGCTGTGCTGGCTTGGTTTTCAATTATTGCGCACCGAAACAAAGACAAGAAACCAGGGGAAAAGTTACTCTCTGTCTCTGATGTCGTGAAAGCACATTGGGCAACATATGGTAGAAACTTCTTTTCGAGATACGACTATGAAGTAAGCTTTGCTATTGAATTCAATGCAAAATTATTATAGTTGTTGTTCCAGTATCAGTTTTGGATTTTCTTGAAACTGACTGGAATAAGTTGTTTCATCTTGGAATTATTGCATCTCTTTAACATGTTGAAATCTCAGGAATGTGAATCTGAAGGAGCAAATAAAATGATAGGATATCTTAGAGATGTGGTATCTAAGAGCAAAGCAGGCGATAAGTATGGTAAATTTGTTGCAAAACCAACTTTTTTTTTTAATTGACATTACGCTGTTTTATCAATGCTTGACCACTCCAAAATTTCATATTGTAGGAAGTTACGTCCTTCAATTTGCAGATGACTTTGCATACACTGATCCAGTAAGTTTAAACAAATGTGCCTATTTTCTTAGATGTGCTCTATTTTCTTCAACCAATTACTTCTTCAATATTGCTCCTTCCTTATCTGTGTCATTTGTATTGTACCAAATGATTTAGGTTGATGGAAGTGTGGCATCAAAGCAAGGTGTTCGGTTTGTTTTCACAGACGGATCAAGGATAATATTCCGTTTATCAGTATGGACCAACGTTTCTTTCCCCATGTGAAATTGAAGGATCACACGCCAGTATGACTTGACCATGAATTTCATATTTTCTCTTATAGGGAACTGGTTCTGCAGGTGCAACTGTTAGAATGTACATTGAACAGTTTGAGCCTGATGTCTCTAAACATGAAATGGATGCACAATCAGCTTTGAAACCGTTAATAGGTTAGTCCATTGTCATTTAACTAGTTTGTAGTTAACTCATGTAACTTATTCCTGCTTATCGTTTATCATGTGTCAGAGCTGGCATTATCTGTGTCAAAGTTGAGGGACTTCACTGGAAGGGAGAAACCTACAGTCATCACATAAAGAGCTCTCCCATTATCGGTCTCTTATGTATAAGGTGTTATCTTAAGTTGGAGCTGAGATATGAGCATACCAACTTTTCATGCTTGAGTTATCATAAATATTTTCCATTAGGGTTTGGTTAGGAAACGTGGCATCATGGAAACCATAGATAACTCCATGGAATATAAATGAAGTACATAGGTCGAAATAAAATGTCTTAGTCAATTAGCAATAGATTTGATCCTACTCCCCTTGTTTGCTGTATGCTTATGTAAAATGGAAACGAGGGAGTTCTTATTAAAAGAGGCGGAAAGCAGACTGCAAAAAGAAAACCTATCATGGGTATTCTGACAACAGTTTGAGATAAAGATAAAAGCCGTTTGGAAGTTAAGTTCATAAAATGATATCGGACACTGCGTTGAATTCCTCACCAACCGCACCTAGATGAGGGAGCAATCCTCCTTGATCCTGCGGTGTTCCACCTTGAATGTTTTCGAGCACGGAGGAAGTGTACAATTCTTGAATTTTTCTTGCTAAGTATTTGAGGCTTGAGCTATCCACATACTGAACATTGTGGATGCATATGTTGAATCATCTTGATAAAAATAATTGCTGCAACCCTTTCTTAAGACACAATTTGGTGGTGTACGTACATAATTACATATAAACATTCATCAAGAGACTTGATATGAGGATTAAATTGATTCAACTAATTAGCTAAGCTGATCAGATCAGATAGATCTCCATGATCAAATCCATCCAATGGCAGGGCCCCGACCGCCTTTATTGGTACAACTAAGACTAGCATCTCCCCACCACCATATGCATGCATAATGGTAGAAACAGTGTTGTTATAAACTCCTAGCTAGTTTCCTCTAATTTACAAAGCCAGCAACACGAAATCTCAGTGATATAATGTCACAGAAAGCCAGCAACACGAAATCTCAGTGATATAATGTCACAGAACGCACTCAACATGAGATGACAAGTTGGGTCACTGCAATTTTTCTCTTTAAAACTTCTAAGTCATTTCAGTTACCTGTTGGATACCTTTCTTCCTTTTTTAGGATGTGACACACTCTAACTACATTCTCTTCTCCAGAAAAAGGAATAGCCCTGATAGGGGCCACTGAAACAGTTTGCTTTATCGGTGCATTATGAAGATATCAATAGTTGTAGGCCTTTCATCCGAGAGTTTATATTCTAGTGTTGAGCACTCACTTATCAGTTTAAATTTTGTTTTTGCGACTAATGATCGTTCGACGGAAAGACAATCAGTACTGTTTCGTTGAGGGCGGGCATCAATCTTTAAGAGTAATGACAAGCAAGCGTGTGGAGACGGAAGGAAAAAAAAAAAAAAAAACACCATTCACGGTATTACATGTGAACATGAGACAGCAACCACAAGTCCACAACAACATGTTGGTCTTTTATAGTCGTAATGTTCAATCTTTCGTATTAGAATAAGTAGAAGCCAAATTAACGTAGGATGATTAGGAATACATGATGTTTAGCTGTAAGCTACAATCATGATAGTGCAACACCAACTGGTCTGGTCACCATCAATAGCATTTCCATGACAATGAGAACATACTTTTGAAATCATTGCAATGGAATCCATCTTTTTCTTCAAAGATCCAAAACCAAAATCAATCCGGATTGTCTCTGCTCCCCATTTGTATAATGATTTAAATCCTCCACCAGACCCACCAACAATAATGGTTCAGACAAGAGTGAAAGCATGTAAGCAATCTCTTTAGTGGATATATGTATATAAAAATAAGAGGATGTAACTGTGTTTGTCCTAAATGTGACACAAACACAACTCCCTACTCTTTAACTATTGTTGTGTAATAGATCCAACCTTGTTGGGTCTATCAATATCATGGGATTTCCTCTTGGAGAGAAAATTTAACAAAAAAATAGAAATAAAAACTTAATTTTGCTCCCATCTTTGTATATGCACACCATTGTGACAACTCCACCATCATGTTAGCTGCCAGTAGTAATGGACCTTTATGTCTCCTCTTTCTCTTCTCCACCTATTTTCTTCTGTCCTCTAGCGATTATGGATTTAGGGGGAAGGAAAACGGATTAAGAAATTAAAAACTGGTTTTGATCATTCAATCAAAATGTTTGTTAATGTGAAACACCATTCTTGAAAACAATGGGAATAATGGACAACAAGCATACTCTTACTGTGCCAACCATAGAATAAGACTAATGATATATGTAAAATAAAGGAATGCATAAGTTATAATTTTACAAGTGAAAAATGTGAAGGGTGGGCATATTTACACCCTATTAGTTTTGTAATTCACCACACTATAGAAAATAATTAGAATAAGTTCACACCATTTTTTAAAGTACATGATGAATCAACCAAAAATTTAGATAATTAATTAATTAATTTTTTTAATTTTTTTTAATACTTAGGTATTTTTGACTGTTAAGATTTCTTAAAGATAAATTTTATTTGACTATTTTATCATTATAATATAAGATAGCTAAATTATCCTAAATAACATAAGCTCTTGTATTTAATAGTTTAAATATTTAATTTTATTTGATTAAATCTCTAAAGTTGTTTATTTGAATTTTTAAAATAATGTAAATTTATTATAGTTATCTCTTGGAAGTGGAGTGAGTTCACCAAATTGTGGGATGAAAATATTACCACCCAAATGTAATACTGTATAAAGCACATGTTACAGCGGTTTCTATGAGCGGGGTGGAATCAGGATCTTGCTTTGAGGGTGGCTAATCCATAAACCTAGTGGGCCAGTAACTGGGACTATAATGAAGAAAGCATAAAATACTGTGGACTGGAATATAACATCTTTGAAATTAAGGGAGCAACTGTAAAATATGCCTGCAAATTTATGCAATTTCCTATTTAGTCCCTTATTTACCTTTTCCCTTTTATTTTTCCCCGTGGGGGCCTGCACAAAAGTATACAAAAAAAGAAATCAAGAGCGGGGTAATAACAAAAGCGTACCTGATCTTTTTATTTCAAGAAGGACATAGTTATTTATTTTCAACAATTGTATCTGTGTCCCTTTCAAGTGACTGAAATATCTTTAGTGTCAATTATAGTGATCGCAAAAGTCAAATATTACAGGGGAACTAGATCATTTCAGTAAGTCAAAAACAACTCCTTGGCCTACTGATCGACAACTCTTTGGGTGCTTATACTTTATAGGTAGATTTTTTAATAATTCATCCTTTTTCGAGCAAATTTTTAGGTTGGACTTTACATAATTTATGTCAAGGCAGTTTCCTGTAGACTTTTGATTGTAATAGCGATAGAAATATATCATACTATTAATAAATTTAATAAGGGTTAGGAACTAATTTAATATGAATACAAATTCATGTTTACTACTTATTTCATACCAATAAAAATTCACGTGTACTTAACTTATTCATGAAAACATAAAAGATAAGAGGTCTAACATTATTATCCAATTTTTTTTTGGGATGATATTTTCACTCTTCAAAATGTATACCACTTCCAAAAAAAAAAAACAATTGTAAAAAATTCATATAAA
The DNA here is from genome assembly GCA_030449875.1 of Aegle marmelos. Taxonomy (NCBI): domain Eukaryota; kingdom Viridiplantae; phylum Streptophyta; class Magnoliopsida; order Sapindales; family Rutaceae; genus Aegle; species Aegle marmelos. The sequence continues at coordinate 5,965,890 of JASUUL010000022.1, read as the reverse complement.
TTTAACAATTTCAAAAGAAAGAAGAAATTTGAACAATTAGATTATTAAATCCTTACTAATTTTTTAAACTTATAGCACAAAAGCACATGATATTAGATAATCTGGTAATTTTATGCTACAGGGACAAAATAGTTAAATAATGTTAAATAATATTAGTGATCAACAATGGATAAGAGAGTTGCAGAAAGAAAAATGTATAATTAATTAATTGTTGAAAATTTTTTATTTTAAATTGAAAAAAAAAAGATATTTACACTCTAAGATTTGAGAAAATAATCACCAATACCCTCAAATTTTTAAAGAGGGATATCAAGACCTCTTTTTTTTTTAACTATTACATTATTTACCTCTATTATTTTAAAAAATTAAATTTAATTTTTTTTGTAAACACAAATAGCATAAAAATAATGTAATTTATGCAGTAGATTAAAAATATTAAAATATTTTAATAAATTTTAATTGTAAATTATTATATTTATTTAATAATATATTTTTATTTATTGTAGAGATTTTAAATAAATATTTACATTAAATACATTATACAATTAGAAGCATTCTCATACAGTAACATTGTTAAAATTATTATTTTTTATAATATTCAAAATATTTTAATTTTTAATACATTTATGATTCTATTTTTCATAAAAATTACTTCAATATAATAAAATATATCTAATAGATTATAAAATATTAAAATTATTTTTAAAATTAAAATTATTTTAAAATGTATATATGATTACAATATTTATTTTAATATTATATTTTTATTTATTATAAAATATTAGAATTAAATTTTTAGAATAATAGAGATAAATGATATTATAGTTAAAAGAAGATTTTGGTGTCCCTGTTTAAAAATTTATGAGTATCAATGATTATTTTTCTAAATACCAAAGATGTAAATGTCCTCTTTTCTTTTAAATTCAAAAAATAATGTGAATTTTTAATTTTTTTTAAATGGGTTGGACATACACATATTGTGAGGTGGAAATATTCTCTCTCTCTCTCTCTCTCTCTCTCTCTCTCTCTTCCTTGTTTTAGCCAGTGTAGCCAAACAAAAAGTCAAAAGAGGATTTTCTTCCTTTGAGAAAACCTTTTAAGAACATTTCTTAGTCGTATTATTCAGAGTGTCACATGCATGATGAACAAAATTTAGTGGTCTGCAGTATATTGAGCATCAATTTAATAAGGGTTGAGTTAAACGTTCTCGTTTGAAAAGAGTGATCCACATTCTTTAAGATATTTTTGGGGGGGGATAATTAAAAGCCTTAGTGATTGATTATTAATGGGGGCTGTTAGAAAAGGAGTTACGGATGATTAAGGGTTTAAAAAGTATTTGGGTTTTGGGACTTCAAAAAAAAGCTTGATTGTCCTCTCTTATGCGCACGACAATTATTTGTGATAATTTTGCGCCACGCTTATTGCCTTCTCGGTGACTCTGTTGTTAGTTCCACTATCATTTTCTTGAAATCAAGAAGAATATATACTTCTTTTATTTTTTGTCCATTCTGCAACTACTTTCTTTTTCTTTTTTTATATATATTAGTTTGTAATAATAATTCAGCTGCCACGGTTATTTCACTTTTCTCAAGATACATCCCTTGCCAACCACCTTATGGTCTAACAGTAATTAACGCACCTCACTAATGAGGGCTTTTTAAGTCTACTCGTGTTTATTTTGGATAAATTTTCTTTCAAATATCTATATGTTAATCTAGTTACTTTCGAATCCAAATGTCAAAACTATGAAATAAGAGAGTTAATTTAGGAGGTTTTGATAGATTGGTACAGTAAATATCAATAAATTTATAATGTACCTAAGATTCTCCAAAAAAAAATTTAATTATAATAACTTACATTTCAAAAGCTTGCTACATGTCTCCATCAAATATCATCACTCTAGCTTTAAATTTTAGGCCTATTTAGTATTGTTGTTTAGCAATTTCTACAGCTTCGATAAATGTGGCCTTAAGTCACGACACGCAAAGTATTAAGTATCTCTAAGCTTTGTTTACTGTAATTTTTCCAATAGGGCTTCTTTAAATAAGTCTTTCATTATTAGGGTTTTTATAAGTGCTTGTTTCTTATAACTTATTTAATAGTTATAAGTATTTATTTAATTTCATAAGCTGTTATTATAATTTTTGTTACTGTTTAGTTGTTTTTACAGTAGAGTTTCAAAAAATTAAACAAATAAGTTATTTTACTCTACTAACAAAACTCAAATTTTATGTTTTTGAGAGTACAAGCTATTTATTATAAAATAAATAAAATTATTATAAACAACAAAGCTCTACTAAGGGAATTTTTATAAAAAATATTAAATTACTAATAATTTTTTAAAAAATATATTATAAAATAAATAAAATAAGAACATAAAATTACAACTAAAGACAGTTTTTCGACATTTAAAAAATTCTACAGACTAGTAATGAAATCATAAGGAACGAGCACTTACTCTCTCACACAATTTTGAATATCTCTCGCGCAATTTAGATAATTTGATACACGTTTTGGGATATAAATATTTAATTTTAGTTCATTATTGAACTTCGCTTGCAGAATTTTCAACTGCCCATTGCTCAATGTACAATGATCATGTTCCATAAATCTTCTTAGTTCATTACTATATAAGATATTTATAAACCGAACTTTCTGTTGGAAAATGGATTACTGACTTCATGCCAAATATTTATAAATTCATGAAGCTTTTAGTGGGAAATGATTTAATGTTTTTGCATGCAACTGTTCAAGTCAACTAGGGACACGTAATTACAGTTTAAACACTAAGTTCAATTATTATACTTATATCTTCAAAGATACGCTGATCGAATCTAAGTGCTCAAACACTTAAGTTCCTCAACTTACAAAATTCCACTGTAGAGTTTATTCTTAAAAGTGTTTCCTTCTGCAGATGACAAGATTGATGCGCAATTCATTTCCAACTTGAGACTTCAAAGAATATATATACACGTATAAATATACACATACCTACGTGTATCATAATAATAAGAAGAAGAAGATAGAGATGCCTGAATGCAGATTTCATGTGAATTTGTTGTTACACCACATGCTATTATAGTTAATTGAAAAGAAAATGACGCTAAATGGTACAAGAGTGAATTTACATTTAAGCACGCACACTTGAGAATCTCTGCATGTGTACGCACGCACGTGTGCATTGTACATGTGTATGATACTACGTGTAGATTTTAAGATGGAAAAGGAATGAGCCATTGGATTCAATAGCTCCAATTAGGTTTCCTTAGTAGAGCACAATTACACACACACACACACACACACCACACACATGGGTTACTAGGCATCCTAGTTTCATGTATCTCATTTGAAATCTTCATATTTGAGAATTAACAAATTTAACCCCACATTATTCACAAAATTGCATTCTTCTTTTTCATCTTTGATTATTTGATCATTTTCACATGCACAAATTCTACTTTTAATGGTCTAAAAATTCTTTCACAAAATAATCTATCTTTTTCTGATTTATTGGTTTTGGTATGAAAAATATAGGGTCTTGTCACTTCTCCAATTATCTCTCTATTAAGTAGGATCTTATTAGCCCAAGCATGTATTTGTTAAGGAGAAACCGATCCAATTCATAATTAATTCTTACTTTCATCCGATCATTAATAACTTGATTATCTTTACATAATAGTAGATAGAAACAATGTTCATAAGGAGTCCTATTAAAATCAAGAAATATAGGCCTACCTACCACCCACACTAAAATAAATAGAGTTTTCTTAAAAAAAAAAAATACTAGTGGAGAAAGACCTCCTTAGGATAAGAGATATAGAGTTAAAGACAGAGCTACAAAAGGATCTTTTGTTTATTATATACACAAGAATTTATGATTAAATATTTCCATAGAAAATATTAAATATAAACTTTAAGGTAAGTATAAAAAAAAAATAAACGGAACAAAATAGTAATATGTATGATTATATTCAATAAATTAAAAATAAAGGGATATGAATGAAATTTTGCAAGTTATAACTTAGGGTCCACCAACCCAAGTTAACCCACCTCTAGTTTTGTCACTGGGGAGGGTTCAATAGACAATTCTCCTCCAATAGTATTACACCAACTATTATATCATATGGTGTAATAATTTTTTTAGACTGAATAAGTACTTTATATAATTCTTATTTAATAAGGATTTTCTTATTTTATTAAAGTAAAAAATAAATTAAAAATAAAAAATATAAATTTCAATACACTATGATATAAAATATATTGATTGAAATATATATTTTTTTTAAAGGATCTCTTACTCTCTCTCTCTCTCTCCATATATATATATATATATAAGGAAAGTAAATATATCTTCTTAAGTGGTAGATAAGTCTTGCCGTTAGTTAATGCTAATTTTTAATCTATATTCGATGTATCTTTGGGCTATACAAAAAATTTATAAATTCAATATCTTAGTAAACCCTAAAATGTAACATCTATAAAAATGCACGCAATAACTTTGCAAGGGGGAAAAAAACAATAAAATGTAAGTTGCAACTGCCACAAATGGAGTAGTATGTAAATCCATTTAACGAATCTTAAATGGTACTTCAGTCATTGCAATGGAGGCAAGGGACTTATTTGCTATAAATTAACAGAAACTTGTCTTTAGTTACAAAATGTGAAAAAGGGGATCTCTACAATATTATCAAAAAATGTTAGATATTTCGTGACTATGATGGCTACAATTAGGACGTTTTTAGGAGCTCCTCGAGGGATTTGCAGTGAGTGATGCGAAAATACTTTGACTTTGTATTTCTTTTAAAAAAAAAAAGTTAAGAGTGTGTTAATGAATAAAAGTAAAGTTCGTTTCTAGGATCTAGTGGATTAGTTTTCAAACAATTTTTTATAACTGGTCACTTAGTATAAGATAGAAATTAAAAAATTAATTTGAATACTCCTCTACGTTTAACATATTTTTATGTCTCTCATATGACAACTTTTTAAATTTATTTTTAAGATTTAGTAAAATCTATCTTGAAGACCATCGAAAGCATCTTTAGAATTTATTAAAAGCCTCTAATGTGAGAGGAGCTTTCGAAGAATTTCGTAATTTCATATGTGGAAAAATCTATTATTTATCTAGACCATATACTGTAAAGTATGGTAATTAAACTAATCCAAAATTAATATTATTGGGTTATACAGAAGTGCTTTAGATGCTTAATGTTCATGTATCTGTGTTGTTTAATGTTTTTTTTTTTTTTCTCCCCTGAACCAGTTTACTATGTCATTTGATTCGCCTTGTTACTCTCATTTCTAACTCTGAAAGAGTTGTACTGTAAGCTGTGTCAGAATCACAGCAACTTGGCCTTGTTTGCTTTGGTTGCCTGCTGAACAGGAAACCTCAAATAGTCCCTTAAAAGGGACATTACCTAGTAGCAAATCTTTGACGTTTTTCTGCATTAAAATTCTGCCCTCGACATTATAATCTCTGCAACATTACTTCTTGTCCTTTCTTCTGTATGATTTGATGGAGTTATTGCTTTCAACTTGCAAACCATTTTGTACGATGTATAAAACTCATATGGGCTCTATACCAAGCTATAAGGAGAATCTTGATGCTGTTAAATGTAAAAACAACAATGTTTATCGGGAATCACTCAGTATTTTAGTGGTAGGGGTAAAAGAAAAGATCGGAATCGCTTTTTGTGTGTCTTAATTAGTGAAAGTAAATTTTGCTCTAAATACTTGAAAATAGGGTAAGTTTTATGTTACATTTAGTGTAACAAACAATCAATGTATATAAGTCATTAAATTTTGTTTTATTTTTTTTTAATTTAAGGGATGAAAATAGTTCTAAACTAAAATTAACTATGGGTGAAATGGTTATTTATAAAAAATTTTATTTTTAGTCACATATTTACTTATTTTTTCAAATAAGTAACTATCCTCCATAATAATAAAAAATATAATAATTATTAAATGAGTTATAATTATATTTATAATAAAATAATTATAATTATTATGTTATAATTAATTAATCTATTAATAATTATTTATTTAAATTAATAATAATTCAAAATTAATTATTATTAATAATTAATTTGTGAATAATACTTATGAATAAATTATAAATAATATAGAGTGATCTAATTGAATATAAAGTAATTTACACTTTTATAATGTATTCACTAAGTATAAATCAAAATTAGCTAGAAACATAATGAGTTAGAATTAAAATAGGTAGAATCAAAATGAGAAATCAAATTAGAATATTTTATTTATTTGAACTATATGCATCGTAATTAGAATAAGTTGTTTACCATTTATGTATTCACTTTGCCTTAGAATCAAAATTAAAATAAGTTAACTTGTACCAAATTATTATAAATTTCTTAATTAATTTTTATCACAATTATTATTTTATATTTTAAATATTATTATTATTATTATTCAAAAATTAACTATTAACAATAATAATTTTTAATTATTATCATTGAAAATTTAACCAAAAATTAATAATAATAATTATTATTAGATTAATTAATTAATTATAATACTTTTTATTCTTGCTACTACTACTAATAATAATAATCAATTTATAATTTATAATTATATTTATAACTATAATAAAATTATTATTATTAATATTATTATCTATTTAATAATAATTCTATTTTTAATTAAATAAATGGCATTTTGAAAATTTTAAATTATAGGGGCAGATTGATATTTCAAGGATTTTAATAAAATAAAACAGAGTATAAAGGGTAAATAAAATTTTATAATAAAAAATATTTATTATATTTATGCATAAATTATAAATAACATAAAATATAAGGGACTTAATGATATATCATAAGACAATTGTAACTTGCATAAAATGTAACTTAAGTGGACTTTTTTGAAAATATATTTATGCTCATGTGCCGATTGACATCGTAAAAATTGAAAAAATTCAATAAATTTCTAATAGCAAGTATCTTTAACTCACTTTGGGTAAGAGATCTTAACTATATCCTTTTTATTCAATTAAAAAGATATTTTTAAATACGTTTACCACCTTTATTAGAAGTATATTCAATTCTCTCTAATTTAGATATTTAAACTATGTCATCACAAAATAAGAGATCTTAATTGTATCCTTTTTATTCAATTAAAAAATATTCTCAAATACGTTTACCTCCTTTATTTGGAAATATATTCAACTCTCTTTAGTATAGATATTTAAACTATGTCATTACAAAATTTAAGAGATTTAATTAGATTTTTAATTATAAGTATTTTCAAATCTCTAGGTTGGATATCCAAACTATAAATCATAAAACTTATCTAAGAGATTGGCACATATTTCTAATTATAACTATCAGTAGAACACTACAGTATTTAGAGTAATTATTAATTGAGACTAATCTATGCTCTAAAAAGAGAGAGGAGGAAGCAAAATGTTTTGAGACCATTTTATGCCAGACATCCTTTCAGGCCACTAATTCCCATTAGTCAATATTCCTTTTCTTTTTCTCTAAATCTCAAAGCAAAATCAAATGGGATTGTGAGTCTGTCCATTTTCTTTGAAATCAAAATCTTCAATGGACCCACGAGGTAAATCGTGGTACCTAAATGGGGCAAAAAGCAAGAAATCTTTTGGCGGGTGTGAGAATAAATAGAAACTTCTGGTGCGTGTTGAGAAGAAATAGAAACTACATTGTCTCTTACATGGCAATCACTTTTTTACTTGCAGATTGTAAAGAAATCCAAACCTAGATGTCTAATCAATTTGAAGGACTTGTTTTTGGGTGAATTCACGGATTACTTTTTGTATGAATGACATTGGTCTTGTCAAAATCCACCACGATATTTGCTAGTTGTACGCCTCATTCACTAGTCCTATATTGGCAACCTCAACTCCTCCACCACCCAATGGCAAAATTGGGTTTTCACACTAATCAATTTGATGCTGCTGCAATGTACCTTTAAATATTGATCGTTTATCAGAAAGTAAGTAAAAGGGTAACTGCCATGGCTTGTTTCTATATACAATTAGTATTTCAAGTTGAAGAATGGCCACCTATCAAATTTGGATTAATTAAGTGAATCAGCTACTTTAGAATTGCTTCAGATCAGCTTTAGAGCTCAGTCCCAGCTAGAAGAATGCTGACACTACACTTAAATTCATAATAATAATAATAAAGTAGTAAAACAAGCTAACTAAATTAAATAATAAATAGTCCCTCTGGCCTATGTCTAAGAAACAACAAATTTGGCCTCAATAAGATAGGGTTTTATGGTTCATTAACAGGCAGTAAATTTTGTTAATTTTTGAGCTTCTGACAAGCATCGGCCTAGCTGTTGTTAAAGAAGATGTGGAATGAAAAAAATTCCTTCAACTCTCTCCCCCTTATTTGTTGGTGCTTTGTAACCCACATCAGAACAGTCTTCACTTCACCTATCCTTATTAAATCCTCAAGCTTAATCACGTTGTTTTGGATTCGACTGTTGAAACTACCTACCGTATCCCTTCGTTCATTCGAGTCTGTTGTTTACTTGACATGAAATTATAGTAGATCTTTTAGTTTCTGTCATTTTGTTCCACTCAAATCTTGCTGATTCCAACAGAAACATTTCTTTGTCTCTTCCTTATACCCCCATGTTACATTTTCAATCATTCTGGTTAGCCATCCATGCTACAACTTCTACTTGTACTTTCCTCACAAATCTGTACAACTAGCTGGTTAGCATTGCTATCAACGCGTGCACCCTGCTGCAGTTAATTAAAAGATGTTGAATAGTGAAGGTCAAGTCGTATCAGCTTTTTCAAGCATTTGCGGTCCTTTTTTTTTCTCCCTCACACATTTTTTTCTTACAATTGCATCCTTTTGCGACTTTTCCCCATAAAGAAAGCACAGGGCACAGGGGGCAGCTCTAAGGTTGGCTTAGGCCTTTCATTATGGTCCAATAGTGTTCCCGAAAACTTGCTTGCTACAAGACTCTGAGGAGTAAGCAGCGTGACATTAACATATTTTCTCTTCAATAGACGCCAAAATGCCATTGGGAAACTCTTTCCTGGCAAACTTGAAAAGAAGACAACACTCCTAGAAGTTGGACCCATTATCCATTATCTAATTTTTCTTTTAAGAAGTAAGTTACGAACTCATGAGACTGATTCGTTTTAAAAAAAATTTCAGGATATTTGAATTTTATATATTTAACCTTAAATTTTATTTAATCTCAATAATTAATTGCGTGTAAATTGATTCGATCCTAAATTTTAATGTGGTCCACTTCGCAATTAGCTTACTTAGAATATATTATGAACCCACATATTATTAAGTTTATCTCTCATAGCATATGAAACCTCATTAATATAACTTATCTAAAAAGTTTACCCGAAACTAAAACAACTATTAAAATCTTATATATTTAACTCAAGACTCATTCTCAGTATATGTGGCTGGGATATATGCTGTTTCCAACGGTACTCCCAGCGCAAATTCCTTCTTTTATGAGCCCTTCTTTGCAAACACTCAAAATTAAGAGAGGGAGAGAGAAAGAAAGAGCTATAAGATTCCAATTTTTGTTCACGATCTCCCCAATGAGAGTGGCCTTGGCTTTTCTTTCGACCCACCTCTCAAACTTATATCACTCTCCCTCCCTTTCTGTTTTTTCACAACTCACAAACTATTCCCTCTCTTTGCGTTTGTCTCTCTCAATATAATCTCAACCTACAACTCTTTAATGCAATGGCAATAGACTGCGTAAAAAATATACCCACCATGCTTCATCAACCAAAGGAAGAATACAAAGATGAACAAAAGCCACTAGTTTTTGATGCCTCAGTGCTTAAACACCAAACCCAAATACCAAAGCAGTTCATATGGCCTGATGATGAAAAGCCTTGCGTTAATGCGCCGGAGCTCCAAGTACCACTTATCGACTTAGGTGGGTTCCTTTCCGACGACCCGGTTGCTGCTAAAGAAGCTTCAAGGCTCGTAGGTGAGGCTTGCCGAAAGCACGGGTTCTTTCTTGTTGTTAATCATGGAGTTGATTCAAGCCTAATCGCCGATGCTCACCGTTATATGGACCATTTCTTTGAGTTGCCACTTAATGATAAGCAAAGGGCTCGGAGGAAACTTGGTGAGCACTGCGGTTATGCTAGTAGCTTCACTAGTAGGTTTTCCTCCAAGCTTCCATGGAAAGAAACGCTGTCGTTTCGTTATTCAGCTGAGAAGAGCTTATCAAATAACATTGTTGAAGATTATTTGATTGACACAATGGGAGATGAATTCAAGCAATTCGGGTATGAAACGAAACTATATTTATGGGTGTGCGTGTGTGTGTGTGTGTGTATGCCACTACCATTTTGGTCTCTTTTTGTGTTTTGTTTTTGTTTTATTTTAACACTCAATTTTTTTTTTTAAAAAATTTCGTATACATGTTTTTGCGTAAAACAGAAGGGTTTACCAGGACTACTGCGAGTCGATGAGCAGACTTTCACTGGGGATTATGGAGCTTTTAGCAATAAGCCTCGGTGTAGACAGGGCCTACTTTAAAGAATTTTTTGAAGAGAATGATTCGATAATGAGGCTAAATTACTATCCGCCGTGCCAAAAACCAGAGCTCACTTTAGGGACAGGACCTCATTGCGATCCAACTTCTTTAACAATCCTTCACCAAGACCAAGTGGGCGGTCTTCAAGTGTTTGTAGACAATGAATGGCGCTCAATTAGCCCAAATTTCGAAGCATTTGTCGTTAACATTGGCGACACCTTCATGGTAAGAATACTTCACATATCACTTTTAACTAAATAATTAAAACGGTGTTATCATTAATTTTCTTTTTTTGATTATATATGGTGATGAAGCTAATTAATTTGGTTTTTTAATATATATATATATATATATTTTTTTTTTTTTCAGGCACTTTCAAATGGTAGATACAAGAGTTGTTTGCACCGGGCGGTTGTGAATAGCCAAACAACAAGAAAATCACTTGCTTTCTTTTTGTGTCCAAAGAATGATAAAGTGGTATCCCCACCAAGTGAGTTAGTGGACACATACAGCAGCCCAAGAATATACCCAGATTTTACATGGCCTATGCTTCTTGAATTCACACAGAAGCATTATAGAGCTGACATGAAGACTCTTGAAGTATTCACAAATTGGCTTCAACAGAAAAAACAGCTGAAATGATCATCATGCATGTTCTGCCAAAGAAAAAAAAGGTTGATGATGGGCGACAAAGGGGGAAAAAATCGAGTTTGGATTTTTTGGGAAAGGAAGAAAAAGGCTAGCAAAGTTAATTTTTTTTTTTTTTTGGTGGTGGGGGGAGGGATGGTTGAGGGACGTTTTGTGTTCATGGGGTCAAGTAACTTATAAGCTTTTTCACTGATGGATCAAAAAGCAGGGGAAGAGAGAGACATAATGAAACCAATAAATAGCTGGGATCAGCTAATTCTTTTTTCTTTTTTTTTTTTCGTATTTTGTCTGATAATATATAAAGGTTATCAATAGCAGCGTCAACTATGTTCATGTAAAACGCACAACGAACAAGGAATAGGTAATTTAGTCATCTTAGTACTGACCTTTTTTTTTTTTTGAAATTACTTTATTATTTATGCCTTATATTTGAAATATTACGTAGAAGTTGCATGCGGACCTACCTAGAATATTAGCATTATGAAAAATATATACCTATTTTGAACCCAAAACCCAGATATTAATATATGAAGTTTGGCTAAGATTAAAGCTTGCAAATATATATTAAAATTCGTAATTGATATTCACCGGCCTTGGAAAAACATACTTACTCAAACCCTAATTATGTGATCATTGCCAGCCAGGCTATATTAAATTTTTACAAGTGCAGGGCACTGTCACTTATTTAGCTAAATTAATTTAAAGTAATGTTTTGGTAGAGCTCAAGACTAACTATATGCTACAATTGTATGAATATATATAGGTCTCCCAAAATGACTAATATAGAAAATGTTAACGTTTATGTAAATAGTAATTAATCAAAATTGTTAAATACGACAGGATTTCTACGTCATGGCTCGCATCAACCAATTAAATTGTTTATTTTGAAGCCCTTGGAACTACATAAAGCCATCAAATAAATCCAAGGTGAGATGGTGCCCACAAATTTTTAGTGACTCAGAGGAATAGGATGCTAGAATCCATTGAAGATTTACAGAGCTTTCATTGCAGTGTATTCGTTTGCAAAAATTCTTTATTTTATTTTGGTTTTCATCATCATCTATTTTTTTTTAATATTTTTATATCTGGTTATTTGGCAGATTGTGTAATATTGAAAGCAAACGAAAACTTGTAGCGTTGTCGCGATGTTTGTCGTAAAATGCTGCAACATTCTTCGGATGATGATATCGTGTTAAATTTAAAGCCTAAGATATATTTTGAAAATCGTCAAGGATTCTGTGTAATTTTAAGCTTACTATTTTGCTTAAACTAGTCTAATCAAACATAACAACACAGCTCACAACTAGTCCATTCAATTAACTCAATATATCGACCCCCCACATGCGAGGATGCATAGACTAATATATTCACGTCTATTTAGTACCATATATGTTCAAAAAACCATTCCTATTGGCCATTTTAAATCACATGAACAATCCATTAAAATTCAATGCTGAATCCATTTTTCCTTTTCCTTAAAAAATAAGTCACACAAATCCTATTTTTCCTTTCAATAAAAAATAAGTTACACAATCTTACTTTTTGCCACACTTCACTTAGAAATACTGATTAAACAAGTTTCATTTCAAGGTTGATGTAGGAGGAATCAATCTATCAAATCCATTGAAGGGCTAATCTTGCACGTTTAAGAATGCGCCTAACAAAAATTTTTATAATTCTTTTTCAGATATTGGCACTGTTAATTTTTTTTAAACCATTTTTTCTATGTATCTCATTTCCAAAAATACTAAAGCAGAGTCTACTTGATCGTTACAATTACATATACGATCATATATAAAATTAAAAATTCAACAACAAAAGAGATACAACACCCAAATCAATTGAAGTGGGACTTTAGTTATTTACAGACTAACAGAAGATTCTCATGTTGTAATAAACATTATGTTCAAATACTTTCGAATATCAATTAAAGTGTCCTTTTTTTATAAAGAGAATTAAAGTGTCTTTTTTAAAGAACGAAAAATCCAGGGATACAGCCGCCGCAAGTAAGGACAATGACAGTCCCATTCCCGTACTCCCTTCCAAAAGGCCCGCATCACGTGGAACCATTTGTTGTTTGTTCTGGCAGCACCTTCATCATATAGCTATTATACATATATATATATATACACATACCTCATTAATCCAACTCCTTGAAAAAAAAAAAACAACAAATAGTATTCTCTCATTTTTCATTTATATATATTCTCGTTGGATTTCTCTCATGGTTACCAGCTGCGCCTACCCGGCTCCGGGCTCCAGTTGCCATTAAAATAAATTTGATCTGTACAGTTCTTGTTCTTTCTTTCCTTGCATTAATTAATATAGACCTCATTCATACTTCTTGCCCTTACCATTAAAACAACACTCATGATTTGCTTACATGTCCTGCATGTTAATCGACTCATCCATGTGTCCTACACTTTGGATTGGTCAGTTTCCGCTGCTATACACGTGGGCTATGAAGCTAAATCCATGTGTCCTACACTTCGAATTGGCCACTGTCAGTACTTACACGTGGGGTATGTATCAACATCCATGTGTCCTAACTTTGTATTGTTCGATACGACCAGCTTTACAGTATCTCTATTTATATATACGTGCTTTGTTTATTCTCTGGTGCTTTGAGAATTTGCCATTTTACAATATTGTAAATTATATTCTCTGGCGCTTGGGAATTTGCTATTTTACACTGTTGTAAATTATATTAAGCATAAAACCTCACATTGGTTGAGTAAAAATCTTAGGTTAAGTACATAAGATTTTTTCTTATTTGGTCAATTATTAAGCTAATTGTTTAATATGGATTATGTTTATAAGTTTCTGAGAACTAGTGCATTTTTCCTTAGCATGTTGCGTCACGTGTAGTTCGTTATTTTTTAATGGTTTTTGTCACATTTAAAAGTAGTTATTAATCCATTTATACATAGTAGATTATAACACCAGACATAATCTTATAAATTTAATTTATTTTTAAGAATTAGTTTTTGAGTATAAATTAGGCTTATGAGCTTTTATATAGAATGAGAGCTAAACGCTCTCAACTCATTTATAGGTAGAGCATATACTGTTATCGATATGACAAGAATTAGTAAAAAGTATTTGTCTAATTGAGAGTGTCAAAGAAACTACCCTTTATTAGCTGAGATTAAATCATTATTAGTTAAGTTTATTAATTAAGTATGATTGAGAGTGTCAAAGAAATTACCCTTTATTGGCTGAGATTGAATCATTATTAGTTAAGTTTATTAGAATATTTGGCAGCTCTCAACTCTTAACTAACTTCTGAGTACTAGTTAAGCTTATTGCTTTCTATACAAAAGTTTTGCATTTCGTAAAACGAAGATTTCACCTAGCTAGCCACAGAAAGACGAATGACGAAGGGAGAATAACACGGTCTATTTATTTATTTATCTGTGTCTCAGGATTTTATGTTTCGGCTTCTACTTTTCACATTTGAGATTGTAAAAATCGTGTATTTCTGTCAATATCTCGTCTAGGGCAATAGCATAATTTAAATAGGTTTATGCGAGCACAAACTATGAATCTAGCCTTGTACATGAAAAAAAAATAGTATCATCTCCCAGGAAATTTTTATTGCCCTGTCGCTATAGGAGCACTAATATGATTTAGTTCCTTGATGATCAAGAGCGAATTATTGAGAGGACAATATTTTCAATCTCCTTGCTTCAAATTCAGTCCTTTGTTGCTTTGCTCCTGTTCTTATCCTATTCTTTCTAAATTCTGAAGCACCTAATTATTTCCCCTAATGAGAAATTCATTCAAAATTACTCAAATTACATAATCTCATGTTCTCATTTTTTATATTTCCTCTCTAAAACTCAATAACTTGCTCAAAATCAAGTCACCAATATTGCAAAAATCTTTCTGATAGATTTAAATTCTACTCTTAAATTCTATATATATCTTGTTTATATGATAATGTCTCTCAAAGAATGTCAACAAATAACTTGTTTCTTTTTCAAAAATCTATTTTACATTCGATAACTCAAGAATATTACAAAACCGGTCGAGGCTACTCTCACATTTAAAAAAAAAAAAAAAAAGTCATTTCCATCATACATGAAAAAGGATAAGAGGTAAGCTATTACTCGACTACAGCCGGTTTCTAAAAAGTTGATTAAATGGAATTATCTGCATATATATTAGTTTTTTTAACCCAATTGATACAGTAAAAAAAAAGTTTTTGGACAAAAGTAAGATCGAAACATGTGTGGTTGAGTGTTTCGTCTTGACATTTAAAGCCACGATCATGATTTTATTGGCTCTTCAATCATGGTAGATTCTGTTGCAGCTTGGGACCAATGCACATGAGGAGTCTCTGTCCATGGCTTCTTCCATGCATAGAAACAATATTATTTTAAATATTTATTCATTTGGGATTTTGGTAATGGACAAAGTTTGCTTGTTTTTATTGGTAACTGTGTCGTTATCATTTTGTATCAGAGTAAATTAAAAAATTGATAATAAGCCAAACTTTATATGTAATGATAACGCGCTGATAAACAAAGAGAAAAACAACAAAGCTACAACTTAAGCGGTTTCCCCTCATTAGTTTATTATTAAAACTAGCACTCTGTTAAATTAATTTAATAGAAGCTCATCAATATTTTATAATTTCATGGCTAGCTCTGTCTGCAAGACCTCTACGGCTTCCCCAAATTTGTCGTGTTTGCTGCTTTTATTAATAACTTATTATCTTGTGTTATTTTCCGATAAGATTTCAATTTGTTTTTGGAAGACTAAAACTTCATCTCTCATATAATTTTTTTTTTTTACCAGGCCCCTTATAAATTTTAACTGCTCTTTTTTCTTTTTTCACGTCAAATTTTATATGACAAACACATTTTTAAGGGTTAATCCGACAATTTATCTTACAAATTTATTAGTTTTAATTTGAACGCGTGTCGTATTTGTTCTAATATCTGTTTGTTTTTTAACAGGTTACATTTATTCATTACATTTAACAGTGTGCTTTTTCAATAACTATTTTAATGCTATAGACAAAATGCGTATTAAGAATTTACGAGGAATCCAAGTGATAAAACGATTCTATGATTCATTTCCTCATTTTTTTTTTATTTTAAAGAAAAGACTATTTATAATCTAGTCGCACCTCCTCAAGAGTGAAGATGGACCGATGAATTATTGATTCACTTCCTATTTTGATAAAGTTGGCCAATTAGATTACTTATATAATTAATAATTAAGATTGCTTATAAGATTAGCTCACTTCCTAGTTTGATAAAGTTGTCCAATTTAGACTCATTTGTGACCGCCGTCGCTTTAGAGGGCCTGCATGATTAAAATGAGTTGTGATACCTCGTTTCTTATGAATAGTTAAGTGATATTTTCACATAAGATCCTCTTCTATAATTACGTGCCAGGATGTCCAACACACATTCAAATGTCGATAAATTATCACAAAATCTTGTTTCTTCTATTTCTTTGTCTTTTCTCTCGGCAAGTTCGTATGACAATGAAACGAGAAGACGACGAATTTTGATTATACAACCAATATATATATATATATATCCTCATATCTCTTGTATATCTAGAAACTAGATGATTACATATTTTATCTTTGCTTAACTTTTATCTTACAAATGGGTATGATTGGCAATTGACACGTAAACTTGGAACTCTTCAAAATTTAACAATGTTATTATAGTGCATGGAGATCCGATGTAAGTGCCTTCGATTGGTTAATGCCATTCAAACTTAATACTGCATGACGAAGACACAAGTCTAAAATTATATTTCAAGACAAATTGAGAGTTTCCATCATACATGCAAATGAAAACCTCTTTAATTGACAAATTTGGCACATATATGCTCGAATGAGTCATCTTTTAAAGAAGTAACTTTTTGAAAACTTGTTATTTGTCATTTAGTTTGCATTTATCTATCAATTAAAATTAGAATGTTGCGGTGCCAAATTCAGAAAATTCTCAACCACATTTTTTTCTTCTAGATTAAGAAAAATGCATCAGCTAATTTTCGTATATCGCACTCATTTGATAAAATTTATCCTTTAAAAGACGAAAATTGGGTCACCTTTTTTTTTTTAAAAAAATGATTGAGTAGTTACATGCAAAAGAGTTCAAAATAAATCATTCATTAATCTACATATCAACGAATTATGTCTAGACTTTTTGTGTGACGTAAATGCAACTTAGAAAAAAAAGGAAACATTCACTATTGAACGATATTTTTTTTCTTTATGGAAGTTGAGTGAGACATTTATTAAATAGTTTAATTGATGTTTCATTTCAAATAAAATAAGTTTTATATTATCGTATTATACATTGACTATCTTTAAATCACCATCTTTCTTTTAAAAACTTTTTAAGTTATTCTATTTCTATTTAAAAGATAAGGAAAAAATAAGGGTGAGTTGATAACTTTTTCTTTAAAAAAAAGAAGATAAATTGAGATTTTTAAAATAAAAGAATGATTTAAAGATAGTTAATTTATTAAAAAAATTAAAATTAAGCCTTTAAGAATATACACGTGGGGAGATTTACAAGGATTCATAAAAGTTAAAACCTTTTACCTACCCAATGTAGAGAAATGAGGGCATATTCACGGGCCTAGCTCAAGAATGAAGGACCATTTTGTAGTCCATAATCTATCAGTTTTCTGCTCATTTAACGAGGGTGCTATTGGCCCCGTTTTTCACCTCAAATCTCCTGATACAATTTTTATTTGAATTACAATTTTATCGCTAGTAAAATTGTTAAATGGACATAACCTTAGTAAGGGTTTTATTTTGGCAATTTCTGATCTTTTTTAATATTACATCCTCACACTATAAGTTTATACAGGACAATACCAAATAGAGGGACCGCTTCGAAATAGCACAATTAAATTATACTTTAGAAATATGCACATAAAAATTCTACGAGGATAATATTATAATTGAACCATAGACTAGAAATATGAGCTTCAAAAGTCTATTAGGATGAACTTTGAAGTATTATAATTGAAACTCACAACAGGGATAACAAATTGAAGGAAGGAGAAAATTTATGCACACAATAATTTAATAGAGACTTGAACTCTTAATCTTAATAATGAGATAAAGAGATACCCACTATTTGACTAATAAGTGGTTTATCTAAGTAACTTGCAACAAAATCATCATTTCAAATTAAAAATTCATGACACTTTACAATTTCTTAATTTTGAATAAATATAAGAACAAACACATTATTATTTTTAAAACTTGCTTTTCTTGTCAAGATAATGGATCACCATCAAGCATTATAAATTTTTCTTTTCTAAGATGAGACGTAAAGAAAACAGAGCAATACTTTAATTTGGAATAGGAACTTAAGGAGATGAATTGGAGAAAAAAATGAATAAATTTGTTAGATTTGAGATTTCTGAAATCTTGTAAATTAAAAAAAAAATAAATATGGTATATTGAAAATTTCAAAATTTTTAATGGTATCTGCCTAGAATTATGGTTAGGAAATGTGGCACTTTTTTTTTTTTTGGGATACATGTACAAATTTTTTTGTTTTACTCACTCTCTGGTAAGGAAAAATTTATGAAATTATTTTTTACTTCTCTGTGATTATCGCTATCGACTCCCACTTCACTCAACTTTCGCCAACTGTTAAAAGTCTTTTATCTTTTAGCTTTAGTTGAGTCATTGATACTTCGTGAAATGTTGCCTCGACGGAATCGTATCCCGATACCTAAATATAGCTCCACCCGATATTTAAATCGCAACATGATGACAATAGGATGGGCTACAAGGGCCAAGAATTTCGACCTTCTAAAACACAAATAATCAAAGTTCGTTTGCCTGCCGGTCAATTGAAGAATGAATACCTTTTTGTTTTTTTCCCCTTTTCCTGGGGACAATTACGAATTGCATCATTTTGGAAATAAATTCTGTAAGTTGATGCAAACAAATAAGCTGCCGTCTTCTTCGTTTATTACTCTCTATTGATTTGTGTTCCTTTTCTCTGGCTGCCAAGCTTCCTCTCTTATAGCCTTTTATTTCGGGCCCTATGAAAATTAGAAAACAAAATTGAGATGGTGTGATGAATGAGGGGTCATGTTTAAGGTCTTTTTACATAACGAAAATCGTTGGGGTGTGGCTATTTTACATTTTAAGACTTTGTATGGTATATTTTTTTAAATAGAACTTATTTAAATAAAGATTTTATTAGTAGAAATTTTATAAATATAATTTTTATTTAAAAAATTTAGTTATTTGATTGTTCATAAGAGTTCTTATTAAAAATTTATGAAATTACTGTAATAGATAATTTTTTTTAAAGTAATGTTAAATGAGTAAAGGATATTTTAGATATTTTAATATTTAAAAAAAAATTCAAGCTGTATTCTCAAAAGTCTAAAATTTAAATTTTTTCTAGTAGAGGCAAAATAGATTTATTTAAGTTTAAAAAGCTCTAGTAGAAAAATAACTAAATAATAATAAAAATTTATTTAATTAAATAAATACTTATTACTATTAAATAAATTGTATTAAATAAATATTAAATCTGAAGGGGTATAATTCCAACTTATTGCTGTATATTTCCACTGCATCAAACATATCAACAAATTGTGTCTGGAAATATATAAATATATATATATATGTCAAACAGTCCAAGCCAGGCCGTCAAAAGCAAGTCCATGTGGCACATGTGTTGGAACCGTCCAGATAACTTGGTGGGCAATGCCACAGCCCGAGCCCGCATAAGGCACGCCGTGCTAGCCTGACCCTTTTTTTTGTTTTTTGTTGGGTGGGGTCGGTCATGCCTGTTATTGTTAGAAGCAAGCCCATGTGAGCACGCGACTTTTGTAGGTGGTATTCTGTAACCATATTTAAATATGAAAAACTCAAAAAAATCCAAATTATATAAAATATTATTATAATAAAAATAAAATATAAAAAAATAACAATATTTTTAATTAGCCTTTCTAGAAATACATTATTTCACTAAATTGAAGTATATAAAAAAAACATTTATTACATTTGCATGACATAACACTAGTAATAACACGAAAACTTAACAAACAACCTTGCATTAGATAATAATTACAATTCAATTCAAATTTGATTAATATCTTATAATAATATAATATCAATTTTATATTTAAAATTCAATTAAATAGAAATAGAATGAAATATTCTTGATATTTTAGATTCATTTATTTAAATAGTATGTAGTAATATAATTTAGTCAAAATTAAGACATAAAATTTGAAGTGTGTTTTTTCACATATCGTACTGTGATCCATCTTTAATCCTACAATATTATTGTGGCTCACGTGTTTAAACATCAAACCCTTGCACAACCCACGTACATGTCATGCCTTGTCACTTGCCCTATCAAAACATACTTGTTTAATGCTTATATTATGTCTCACGCTGTTCGATTTATTGGCCATTTCTAATTGCGTTGGGCACAAAATGCATAATTTAATTTTTTATTTTTCTAATAAGATACAGTACAACTGATACATACAACCTAAAATCTCACCTTATGAATTGCTGTACAACCCAAAATTAACACTTATAAATCGCTCATAAGTTTCTTAGAAATTTGAAAGAGTAATAGCTCCACTCACAAACTAATAAGGGAGAAGTTAGCATTAAGTATAAATTAGTGGAAGAAATGATAGCTCACATCTAGATATATATTAATATATACTTAGAAAGAGAAAAAAGTTTGCTCGAACTTGAACCCAAACTTCTAACTTTAATTATATGTGTTTAAAATTATGAATTTGATAAGATTGGACATGGGGCCTAGTAGCTCATTATATATTTAAAAATTAATAATATTCAACCCTTTTGATTTCTCTCATCAACCCTTATTTTTTAATTAATTACCTTTAGATTTATAATTATCCTTGTTAAACAATAAAAAGATATTTAAAATATAAATACAATTCTAGAAATCCTAGCCACGTTCCACCATGCTTTCATCACATTAAGCCACGGGACCACTATCGCTTAGTCATCGACTGACCCTACTAGAAGTTCCCCAATAACTCAAGACTAATACGCCTCGTTTATTGAATTGATTTTAACGAGCTGTGACATGATAGTATCAAACTTAAAATAATATTAAATGAAATTTGGGAAAGAATAATTTCAGTATATCATCAAGATATTATAAATGAATAGAAATAAATGATAAATGATTAAAATTGATTAAAAATGAAATTGGCTGAGATTGAAATGAATAATAAAGAATGGTGACTTGAGGTGGTGGCAATGATAGTGAAAGGTGGATAGAGTTTTTGGGATTATTTATATTTTTAATTAATTTTTTTTTATAATTTAATAAGTTTAATTTTGAAAGTAAGTAGGTTTAATTAAATAGTAAGGGTCAGTGAGAAAAAAAATTAGGGAGTTTGATATCATAATTCATATTTAAATTGTAACACGGCAACATTTGGTGAGATACAAGGACTAAAAATTTAGATATTAACAAATAAAATTAAGAATAATTATATTTAATCCTCAAACTTTATCTCATTGATGCCAACTTCTTAATTAACTTAAATTTATTTCCAACGTTACTCTTATCCATCAAATTTTTTTTTTTATTTAACAGCCCTTATTTAACAATTTGGTGATGGCGGTGGCACCACGCTTCTGTTTTCTTATTGCGAGATAGAATCAGAGGAGAGAGTAAAATTGCAAGCATCAAATGAAGCCATGAATTTGCAATCCACAGTCAATAGCTATAATCGATTATGAGCTCAGGCTTAAGCCTGACCACGGACAAATAGGATAAAAAGTTTAGATGCACAATTACAGTGCTTTGGAATTGTAGAATCATTCATGAGAATCGAATGACTGTCATAAGATCGAAAGATATAGAGCTTTCGTCAAATTTTTAATCATAGAAACTTAGTAAAGAGAGAGGACAGAGGAGAGAGAAAAGAAAGGTAAATTTTAAAAATTCAACTTATCTTAGGGGGTGTTTTAGTCTGTTTAAGTTAAAATGAGAAAAATAAGAGCTAATAAGATATAGTAAAGGGATCAAATATCCGTGTTTTATAATTAATAAAAGAAAGTATATATATAATAGTTAATTGTAGAGTGAAGACTTCTTATTTTTTTTTTTTGGAACAATTTTAAATTGTAGTATTTTCGAAATGAATTATGTAAACATTGTCAAATTAATTTGAGTTGGACTATTGGTACCTATCCAATAACCATTTGAGATCCCTATTCTTCTTATACCCTATTAAAATATTTAAATATAATATAAATTTTAATAGGATGAGCGTTGTGTAAATTTTATTATACTTATAAATGCGCAAATCTTATTGTAATATATTTATGATGATAAGTGTTAATTTTATGAAGAGGGAGATTTAATTAGGTATAGGGTTAATTTTCCAATTATGCATGGGAGTTTATTAAATATGATTTATTTTATTCTAAAATTTAAAATAAAATGTTAGGAATCAATTAAAGATGAAACAATGCTAAATGAAGCACTTGAGTCTTTCGATTCATATAAACATTTCACCATAGGCTTAAAATTCCTTTTTAGTTCTAATTAGTTTATAATAGAGATATTTCCACTCCTCATAGTCCTTATTTTGGTAAAAATAGTATTAAACACTCAATGTGCTAGGGGAAAATAATATTATGTTAAATGTGGTATCAAATATACGTTGTGCTAGGTAATACTAATCTTACTGTTGACAATGTAGCAAGGTTGTTTACTAAATAACTCAAATGAATTCTTTGTCAACATTAAGTCAAGATGAAATATAAGTAGTGAAGTGGAGTTTTTCAATAATAAATATAGTGTAAAATATTTATTGTACCAAATAACAATAAACTTGCATTAAGGAGCCAATAAACTGTGTAATATATAGATAAGATTATTATTATTTATCAATAATAAATCAAAACAGCTTAATTAAATAAGAAAAGTAGAAATTAAATTTACTAAATTAAGCTCATTGATCATACTAAGACTTTACTTTTAACTTAAACTTAAAACTAAATTAACCACTTCTTTTGCATTAGGAATAAAATATTTGTTTTATAAAAATACTTAGAAAAATTCAAGATATAAATAAAATTTCAAAAATATAGCTCAACTTTAGATTTTGCTATTAAATTAAAGGGAAGTCTCCTATTTATAGATACAATAAGTAAATTATGGCCTTCGAAATAAAATAATTTAAGTACTTCAAATTAGGCGATGTGGTAAGCTATAATTGGATAGAACACCTAATTAGGATTGTCATTTGATGTATATAGATGTATCATACATGTACTTTTTGGTCCATTAATATACTATTACATCCATAGTGAACATAAAAGTCAACTTTTCAGTCTAACAATATGCTGCTACATCATCAATTGAACCCACATCATTTTAATTAATACTACATTATCAATCAACACCACATTAAAATTTTTTAGTTCAATTAAATAACGCCACATTAATCGGTCAATGTCATGTCATATGGGCCCACTAAAATTTAAAATCATTGATTTTATCCCTTATATCCTTCCTAAGGTTTCAGTTATTTTAAGTTAAAAAATGCTATTCATTTTATTGTCAGACTTCTTGTTAATAGTAAAATAGCCAAATATCACTAAAATACATAAAACACTCAAATTATAATAAAACATACAAAGTCAAAGTTTAAAGGAGTTAAATATATAAAAGTGAAAATGTTAATAAGACTTGAAGTACAAGATAATTATTTTACTCTTTATAAATATGTATTTTTCGTACTCAACAGTAAAGCTATTCGAATCAATGAATTTCCTCTTTAAACCTCCTAATTAAATTAAGTTTCTATTTTCAAAATAATTTTCGATAAAATTACTTAATCAACCATACTTCTCTTTCTCTTCAAATCCCTTAATTTGACTGTAGGTACTTTAAACTTATATCTCTTAATTTCAAAACATATTGACACTTTTTTTTCTTAACTTTTCAAAATCAATTTCATAATAGCTATTGCAAATTGAAAGATAAAAATCTACCATAAAAAGAAAAGAATATTAATCAAAATTTTACTAGCCGTGAAAATCATAAAAGCTTCTTTGGGTTTCAAATTCATCTTGAAACAATAAAATTCAAGATGAACAAAAAGGAAAAGAATAGTAGTAGGAAGAAAAAATAAAGTTTGATTTATTAAGAAAAGAAACGAATCAATGGTCAAAAGAATGAAATCGAGATTTGAAGATGTATAATGTGATAATAGAAAGAGAAAATACAATATGAAAGTAGAGAGAGAAAATAAGTGAGGGATAATTTTGAAAATTTAAAATTACACACACACACACACACATATAAAGGGAGAGAGAGAGAGAGAGAGAGAGAGAGAGAGAGAGAGAGAGAGAGAGAGAGAGAGAGAGAGAGAGAGAGAGAGAGAGAGAGAGAGAGAGAGAGAGAGAAACTTAATAAGTTCAAATAACCTCACCCTTTCTTAGTTCTTATAACACCGTTCTTAAGGAGAAAAATAACATTTTACTTTAAACTCCTCCAATTGAATCCCAATCTTCATCTTTTCATTTATCATTAAACCACATAGCAGATTGCTCAAGTTCTTTTTTATTTTGTTTTTCTCTCTTTTATTATTTTTAGGTCTTGAGTGAATGATACTCCTTTCACTCACTCCATCATTTTTAAGACAACTTCATTATTATTATTATTATTATTTTGACTTTTAGCTCCTAGGCACAAAACAATCCTCTATATAATAGCATTTTGTTGTATACTTAGAAATATGAGAGGAAAAGAAATAATTCTTTTATTTATGTATAGTATTTATTTGGATTTAAATTTAATGTACTCATTAATTTTATTTTTATTTGCGAATCTCTATTTTGATTTTGAGTAGTGTTATTAGAGGTTTTGGGAAGTTTTAGAATTAGATTTTGCCGGTTACCATTAGAGATGTCCAATAGGCGAGTGGCATAAGGCATGACATAGGAGACGTGTTTGTACAACACGGAACTATAGAAGCATGCTTTGGTAGGGCACTTGGCACAACACATCTTGTACATGGGCCGTATTAGATGTTTAGGCACTTGGGCTGAATAAGCACAACATGTGACAAATCTCGCTCCAAGTTTTGTTCCTAATTTTAATTTTAATTAATACTACTATATATCATTGAAATAAATGAATCTAAAATGAACAATATTAAATTTACAAAAAATTTTCTATTTTTGTTTAATTGGATTTAATATTATATTATTTTAAGATATTAATCATATTTAATTGAATTAGACTATCATCTAGGGCAAATATAATAATTTTTTAATATATTTCAATTTAATGGAATAATATTTTTCTAAAATAATTAGTTAATTTATCTAATTTAATATTATTATAATAATATTTTATAAAATTTTGCATGTTCAAGTTTTTAATATCTAAATATGTGTTTATAATATATCATCAATGAAAGTCTCACCTTAGTGGTTCAAAACACAAAATAAAGGTATTGAATAATGTGATTCTGTTTTTTTTTTTTTATAATTGAAAAAAGAAAAACAAAAGAAGAGGAGTTGGGCTAGCACGACCCGACAAAAGAAGAGGAGTTAGGCCGTGCTGTGTTGGCCCATTTACCCTCATAGGCTTGCTTTTGATACGACCAATGAGGATATAATTCAGTTTTATTTAGACCTCCCAAAAAGCTCTTTGATCAAACCTCAAAGAAGATTCAATTTAGTTTAATCCTTGGCCAAAAAAAAAAAAAAAAACAGTATGTTGGAGTTTTAGTTAGTTTTTGGTAACTTCTTTGATGATCGAAGAAAATACGTATTATAGAAAAATAGTTGGCCAAGAAAATTAGTTGTGTCCAATATATAAAATGTGGGCAGAATTGAATTAAAGGATAATGCCACACAGTATTTAAAGATTAGTTGGACTAAATCGTACCTTAAAAAACGATTCGGTTCGGTTTTTTTTTTTTTTGGTTTTAATTTGATATTATAGGTAAAATGAACCAAATTGATTAGTACCGAAACCAAACTAACAGAAATTCCCAAACTGATTTTTTAAAGTTCCCAATTCGATCTGCATTGGAAATTCAAAAATCAAACCAAACCGAAACCGGTATCTATCCCTACTAATACGTATGAGTTTAATTAGATATATTTTTATTCTTTTATGTAATATCAATGAAGGCCGAAGATATAAAATACTCAAAGTGGTTTTAACAAATTTTAGGAGGTTGCCATTAATTCAACTCAATCAAATTTTTTTTATTTCCTATCTATTTAAAATTCAAACTCGAGTAACGCGTTAAATAAAATTTACTCCAAAATCGGTTCATTCTGTGGCCCATATTTTTTAAAAATAAATTACATGAGATTTGAAAATGAACAAAATATTATAAAACGAAGAAGAACAAATGAACAGCACGCTGAAATCTACCCAACTAACACCACAAAATATATTAAAAAACTAATAATCGTAAACAGCAGAGCAAACACCATACGAGCACTCACTATGCTGCCATTTCCACGACAAGATAATTTTTGTAATGTCAACTAGCAGGACCTTACGCTTGGCAGGATCCATAATCTCTACTCCATGGTAGCCGCTTCCTTGAAAATGACTCACCACTTGCATCGCTCTGTGCTCCATCATCCTGACGAGCTCAGTCTGATGATCAATCAATGGATCTCCATCGCATCAGATCACCATCGCCTTCCATCCTAGCAACCTGATTTTGTCTAATAACTTTGACCCACCTCCCACCGTTAGATTGCAGTACTCATGATTACGGTCAGCCCCGATTGGTAACGCAAACTCCCACATCTAATCACCAACACACGGAGGCAAAACACGATCATTCACTAAACCTCAACTCTGACTCGGTTCTTTTGATCGCACCAAAGAAAGGGAAGAGAAGTAACAACCCTTTGATCTTCAGCGGCAACAGATTATCAACTTGTGCAGTTGCACGTAGTCTTGCATGATAAGCAATGTTGTCATTGTTGGCGTAAAATCATAATTCTTCTCATAAAAAAATAATTTTAGGACCGATCTCATATAATATATAAGAAATTCGTAATCCAGAAAATCATATCTTGATAATCTGAGAAGATGAACGACACCAGGCAATAAATCCACTACCCAACGATCTTCCAGGTTATAACTCAAGTTTGATCTGCACTGAACGTGTGGGCATTCATTTTACCACTCCCAAAAATCCCTGGCGTCTTTTTTCTAGTGTTTTTCTCAAAAAACGTCTCTCATTTTCTTTAAGAGAAAAGAACACTTATATATAATATTACCCTAATTAAAAACCTAATCGTGTTATCCTTATTATATAATAATTCAAAATATTAAATATATCATATTTAATATTTTTTCTCTCCACTTACGTAAAAGTGGAGATAAAATATAACAACTTTGGAGTCCACCTTGTAAAATATCACAAGGCCTCATTTATACTTAAATATAACACATAGGGCCTTAACAAATATTATATTTAGGTTTATCACATAATATGTTAGTTTTATTATCTTTTAGTCCAGCAGTGGTGCAGTCAATTAAATAAGCTAACCCGGGGATCATTTGGGAATATACAATAGTGGCTATAATAATTAAGCCTGTAATTAAACTAACTTAATTATTTAATTCTAATTCTATTTCAATATAAGATTGAAACTGACCTCCATAATTATATGCTCGAATAATAATTCATCCCAAGTCACATTGATCTCTTTACTGCACAATCCTTTGCACCACATCGTTAATTAAATTGATATCTCAACTGTTCAATCAATTTAATAATATCTTATTTCTTGATACTTACTGGTTTTCTCTAATAATCATTTTCAACATATTAAATACGTCGATCCATTTTGGCCAGAGAATTTTATGATCAAGTACCGAAACCTATCAAGAGATGTGTTGTACAAATTCCATATTATTAATCTATAACTTCAATACTTATAATTGCTCCCATCAAGATATCGGGTAATCTTGACTACAAGTATGTGTCGTGCTCATTGGTAACTCAAATGGAATGACAACCACAATAATGAAATTATAACTAACTTAAGATTAAGATTACAGTAAAATCAATGCCTATAAGATTTAATAAGTTTGACAGTTATTATAAAGTTAATTAAATCTCATATGCGATCCTGTTCAATGTAGTCGTACTACATCAATAAATTCATATATGATTAAGACAAATCATTCAATGAATTTATTACAGTTTATACCTAAATAAAGTGCTCAACATTATTTATCACTCAAGATTAAAATTACAGTAAAATCAATGCCTATACGATTTAATAAGTTTGACAGTTATTATAAAATTAATTAAATCTCATATGCGATTCTGTTCAATGTAGTCGTACTACATCAATAAATTCATATATGATTACGACAAATAATTCAATAAATTTATTACAGTTTATACCTAAATAAAGTGCCCAATATTATTTATCAACTGCGAACTCAATTTATTAAATCATAAGATAACTTGTATTTATGTCTTCTGTGAATCTATATAGTGAACACATAAATACATATAATATGATTAAATGGACTTTAATAAAAAATTAATGCAAATAAGATATCTGAATAAAATACCTCAATTATTTTATTAATCAGAAAAAATTGTTTATTACAATTAAATAAACATATATGCTTTTAAAGAGCATATTTTCCCAACAATCTCCCACTAGCTCTTAAAGCATATTTGAGATCTCACGCATGCCCATGGATTCTAAGTGCAAGTTAAAGAGTTTCCCAGGTATGGCCTTTGTGAAAGGATCTGCCAAGTTTTGCTGTGATGCAATCTGAGTAACCTCCACATCACCTCTCTGCACTATATCCCTTATAAGATGATACTTCCTCTCAATATGTTTTTGTTTTTTGTGGTTCCTTGGTTCTTTAGATTGAGCTACTGCACCACTATTATTACAAAATAGTTTAAGGGGTGTAGTTACAGCAGGAACCACCTCAAGATCTTGTAAGAACTTGCAGAGCCATACAGCTTTTTTTGCAGCTTCAGATGCAGCTACATATTTAGCTTCAGTTGTGGAGTCTGCGATACAAGATTGTTTCACACTCTTCCAACTAATAGCTCCACTTCCTAATGTAAACACATAGCCGGAAGTAGATTTTCTGGAATCTTTATTTGACATAAAATCAGAATCAGTATAGCCTACTGGAATAAGTTCATCACTAGAATACACAAGCATATAATTTTTAGTTCTTTTTAGATACTTCATCATATGCTTGACCGCAGTCCAGTATTCAAGTTCAGGATTAGATTGATATTTGCTAACCATCCTTACTGTAAAATAGATGTCTGGCCTAGTGCAAAGTATGGCATACATAAGACTTTCTACAGCTTCTGCATAAGGAACTCGTCTCATTTTCTCTATCTCTTTAGATGTTTTGGGTGACTGATCTTTAGAAAATGCAATTCCATGTCTGAATGGTAATAAACCAGTCTTGGAATTTTTCATGCTAAATTTAGCCAATATTTTATCGATATAGACTGCTTGAGATAAGGCTAAAGTTTTATTCTTCCGGTCTCGCAGTAATTTGATACCGAGAATATAACTTGCCTCTCCTAGGTCTTTCATATCAAACTGTTTTGCTAACCAACTCTTTATTGTAGTCAACACTCCTATATCATTTCCAATTAGAAGGATATCGTCTACATAAAGAATTAGGAAGGTTACAGATTTTCCCTGAATTTTCATATATACACATGGTTCATCAATATTCTGAATGAATCCAAACGATTTAATCACTTGATCAAATCTAATATTCCATGATCGAGATGCTTGCTTCAATCCATAAATAGATTTCTGTAACTTACATACCATGTGTTCTTGGCCTTTTTGTATGAATCCATCTGGTTACTGCAGGTAGATGTTTTCTTCAAGATGCCCATTAAGAAAAGCAGTTTTGACATCCATTTGCCAAATTTCATAATCTAGCACTGCAGCAATGGAGAGCAAAATCCTGATGGATTTAAGCATAGCAACTGGAGAAAAGGTTTCCTCATAATCGATTCCTTCTTTCTGAGTAAATCCTTTAGCTACTAATCTAGCTTTAAATGTCTCTACCGTTCCGTCTACTCCTCTTTTTCTTTTGTAGATCCATTTGCACCCTATAGGTTTTACCCCAATTGGTGCCTCTACAAGTTCCCAGACTTTATTCAAATACATAGATTCCATTTCTTGATTCATGGCCTTTTTCCAAAATTCAACATCTCTATCTATTAGAGCTTCGTTGTAACTAGTGGGATCTTATATATATTCATCTGAGATAGTTTTATAGGTTTCTCCTAGTAACATGTATCTCGCAGGTAACCTAGTTACTCTCCCACTACGACGAGGTTCTAAAAGAGATTGTTGCTCAGGGATAATCATGTGTTGATCGTCTGGTTGTTACTGTTCTTTCTGTTCTATAACAGGTGTGGAAAGTGAAGTATCAACCTGATCATCTGACAGTTCTTCGAGTATTACCTTACTCTTAGGTTTGAAGTTATTCATATAGTCTTCCTCGAGGGAAGTGAAATGTATGCTCACAATCACTTTTCTATCTTGAGGACTATAAAATAAACCTCCTCTTGTCCCTTTAAGATACCCCACAAACATACAAACCTC
The DNA here is from genome assembly GCA_030449875.1 of Aegle marmelos. Classification (NCBI taxonomy): domain Eukaryota; kingdom Viridiplantae; phylum Streptophyta; class Magnoliopsida; order Sapindales; family Rutaceae; genus Aegle; species Aegle marmelos. Next base: position 5,935,073 of record JASUUL010000022.1, on the reverse strand, counting down.
AGAACGTGAATCCATTTTGTTTGCCTTTGGTTTCAGCACATGTGCTGGTGATCCTCAAATACGGATATGTCGCAAACTTGGTTTGCGACTTGACCATAATTCTATTGAAGTTTTAGGCACTGACTTAGATGGAACTAAGTTGAAGAGGTAAACCGCAGTTTCTAGTGCTAGTCCCCAAAAAAGAGATTGGTAATGACGAATAACTAAGCATTGATCTTACTATATCTAAAAGAGTTCTATTTCTTCTTTCAGCTACCCCATTTTGTTGTGGTGTGCCTGGGGCAGTTAACTAAGAAATAATTCCATTTTCAACCAGATACTCTTTGAAATCTCCAGAGAGAAATTCACCACCTCGATCAAATCGAAGTTTCTTTATGTTCTTATCGAATTGCTTTTCTGTCTCAGCCTTATACTCTTTGAATTTCTCAAGAGCTTCAGACTTATGACGCATTAGATAAACACAACCGTATCTTGAGTAATCATTAGTGAAAGTGATGAAATACTCATAACCTCTTCTTGCTTGTACATTAATTGGTCTACATACATCTGTATGTACCAATTCAAGTGGTACTGTTGCACGCACTCCTTTGGCTGAGAATGACCTTTTGGTCATTTTACCTTCTAAACAGGATTCATAGAGTGGTAACGATTCATTTTCCAATGGACCTAAGAGCCCATCTTTAATCATTCTCTGTATCTTATTTTGATTTATATGACCCAAGCGCAAATTCCAGAGGTAACATTGGTTAGAAGAAATATTTCTTTTCTTAGATACATGTATATGCCCATCGTTATTGATTACTGTGTCATGCATAGAATGGATCATAGGACTTATATGATATAAATTATCTCTCAATGTATCAGAACAAACAAGTCTCTCATTATGAAAAACAGAAATAAAGGATCCAAAATTTATAGTGTACCCTTGCTTTAACAAGCAAGCTATTGAAATTAAATTCCTCTTAATGTCTGGAACATAAAGACAATTATTCAAATTTAAAGTCTTATTATTAAAAGATAATAAAACTGATCCAGTCTTTATGGCTAACACGAACTGTCCTGTACTTAACTGCAGCTTAACGCTTCCTTCACTTAGTTTCCTAATTTCCTGAAACCAATAAAGTGAATTACAAATATGAGTAGTTGCTCCTGAATCCAACACCCAAGTGTCACTATGATTCTGAACTAATCAGGCTTCAATCACAAAAAGATTTCCCATACCTGATTTCACAATCTTAGGGCAATCTTTTTTCCAGTGACCTTTTCGTCCATACTTGAAGCATTTGCCCTTTGGCTTGCCATCTTGCTTGGTAGACAATTTTTTTTTCCAGCTTTTTTGTTACCCTTGCCTTTCGACTTAGGTCTAGAAGAAAAACCTTTTTCCGTCATATTTATACTTCCTAAAGATTTCTCAGCACGATAGATCTCTTCAGCAGAATGGAGTTCGTTCATCAATTCTGTTAAGGTCATATTTCTTTTATTCATATTATAGTTGACCTTAAACTCCTTAAATATTTCTGGCAAAGATTCTAGCACCATGTCAATCTTTGAGTTATCATCGATTTGTGCACCCTGAATCTCAGCCTCATACAAATAGTCCATCATTTTAAGGACATGATCACGAACTCTTGTGCCCTTCCCCATTTTACTGTTCATAATACCTTTCAACATTGCTTGTCTCATTGAAATGAAATCTGCTTCCGCCCAAACATCTCTTGGAGACTATTCATTATTTCAGTGGCAGTCTCCAAGTTCTGATGTTTGGTCTGCAGAATATTAGAAATTGAGGCTAAAATGTAGCATTTTACCATTTCATTGGCCTTTTGCCATTTCTCATAAAGCCTCCTCTGATTTCTATGAGCATCTTCCGCTAGAACTGAAGGGAATGACTGGGTTAAAACATATTTGTAATCTTTAGCAGTTAAGACAATGAATAGATTTCTTTTCCAATCTATATAGTTCTCTCCAGTGAGTTTGTTTTGACTCATAATAATAGTAAGTGGGCTCAGGGAAGACTTTTTCTGAAAAATAAAACATCAATACATAAATAATTTGATAAAAATTTGCAATAAATGACAAAAATGTAAAAAATCATAAAAGCATTTTTAATTTATTACAACAATAATCTAGTACCGTTTTGACAAGCTATCCGTTGGGGAAGTCATGTCTACACTTACTAGAGCCAATTAATCATTGGATTATTTACTTTAATGTGAAACATGATAAATAACTATCGTTATCCTTTTGGGCCTAAATTTATTAACAGAGCTTCGTTGGGAAGGTTAATAACAAATTTTAGTTGAGTGTATAACCATTGTTTCAATCTATATACTTTTCATATCAATAGTCACCGTTGGGGTGAACAATCGATTGAAAAATATTTTAATTTTATCTTTAAAGAAGTTCATCAAATAAAATATCTAATATATATATCCTCAGTAGGGAGCATCATCGTATCATGAAGTCGAGATATATATATAATTTTATTATTGACCTAACAATGGAGCCCATGGGAAAAATTGTCTTGAATTTTCCCTCTCCCACTCAATATTTTAAAATTAGTTTTTTTTGTTTTAAAATATACATTAATTATATATTGTTAATTGCATGCTTCCTATAATATTATCTTGATGATATCTAATATTATTAAACATTTGCAAAACTTCAAACAATATAATAATATTCATAATTAATGAATGACATATATCATTATGCATAGAGTGACACTACCTATTCTATATGACATGTTATCATCCAACATAACATATAGGAAAATAATTAAATAATCTTAATTTATGACTTTCCTAAAATAAAATAACATAATTACATTAACGCTAAGCCTAATCTTCAATAGGTTTATTGTCAATGTCCATTTTCCATGGGTTTATTTTTGTTGATGGATTAGGAAAAATTGGACTTTTTAAATTTATTATTGGTCTAATTTTAATTTTTAATGAAAAATAAAAATATTTTTATTTTATAAATAAAAAATAAAAATTTTTAGACCAAAAATAAATTTAATATGTTAAAATTTCATCTATGTATTTTAATTCATTAAGCCCAATTAAAATTGAACCCAAATCTAAGATTTACCAAGCCCAAAATTACTTTTAGACTTAAATACAAAATATTAAAACACTTTCTACCCAAAAGAAAAACTTAAGAACTATAGGGAAACCAATTGAAACCCTAAAATTCATCTTTTTTTTTTTTTTTCTTCCAGCCGCCACCACCAACAAGCTGCGACTGTTCATCGTCTCCACCCTCGCCGGTGTCGGATTATCATTGCTGCCACTCCGGGAGGCCAGCACGCACGCAGGCAGCCCACCCGTGCTGGCTGCTGCAGCCCGCGCTGCCTGCTGCAGTTGCAGCGATTGCTGGCTGCTGCCCCTGCAGCGCGCGGGTGCTGCAGCCTGCGTTGGCTGCTGCAGCGCGCAGCTTGCTGCACGTCCAGCGCGCGCTGCTGGCGTGCTGCCCAGCGCGCGTTGTTGGCGTGCTGGCCGCGTGCACTGCTTGCCGCGGAAATTTCCGGCCTCTGTTCTCCGATTTGTGTTCCGGTTAATCTCCAGTAATTTACAAAGTTCCTAGAACAATTTTTGGCTTACAAAATTTTTATTACAATAAATTAAATCAAGAAGAAAATATAGTAAATCACCCCTTTTATTACACATCTAAAAAAATAAATAAAAATCTAACCATAAATTAAGACAAATTATTAACATGCTTTAATCATATATTAATTAAATAATATATTTAAATAAAATTGTGTTACTCTCATACATAAATATCAAAATTGATTTCATAAGATATTCTTATATATGAATATGAGATGGCTCTGATACCAATTGTTAGTATAAAATTATAATTTTTCTCATAAAAAATATTTTTAGGACCGATCTCATATAATATATAAGAAATTCGTTATCCAAAAAATCATGCCTTGATAGTCTGAGAAGATGAACGACACTAGGCAATAAATCCGCCACCCAATAATCTTTCAGGCTATAACTCAAGTTTGATCTGCACTGAACGTATAGGCATTCATTTTACTACTCCCAAAAATCTCTAGCTTCCTTTTTCTAGTATTTTTCTCAAAAGGCGTATTTCATTTTCTTTAAGTGAAAAGAACACTTATATATAATATTACCCTAATTAAAAACCTAATCGTGTTATCCTTATTATATAATAATTCAAAATATTAAATATATCATATTTAATATTTTTCCTCTCCACTTACGTAAAAGTAGAGATAAAGTGTAGATTTTGGAGTCACCACCAGAAAAATATCACAAGCGCCATTTACACTTAAATATAACACATGCGCTTTAACAAATATTATATTTGGGTTTATCACATAATACGCCAGTTTATTATTTTTAGTCAAAGAATGGTGCGATTAATTAAATAAAATTTAACCTGGATCATTTGGGAACATACAATAGTGGCTTCTGATAATTAAGCGTGTAATTAAACTAACTTAATTATTTAATTCCAATTCTATTCCAATATAAGATTGGAATCGACTCTCCATAATCATCTTTCAATAATAATTCGTCCCAAGTCACATTGATCTCTTTATCGCACAATCGGCTTTCGCACCACATCGTTAATTAAATTGATATCTCAACTGTTCAATCAATTTAATAACATCTTATTTTCGATCTTACTTGGTTTTCTCTAATGATCATTTTCAACATATTAAATACGTCGATCCATTCTCGACTTAGAAATTTTATGATCAAGATCAAACCTATCGAGATGTGTTGTCAAATTCCATATCATTAATCTATAACTTCAATACTTATAATTCTCCCACCAAGATACTGGGTAATCACACTCTAGTATGTGTCGTCTTTCATTTAGAACTCAAATGGAATGACAACCACAATAATGAAATTATAACTAACTTAAGATTAAGATTACAAGAAAATCAATCATATAAGATTTAATAAGTTTGTGATTATTATAAAGTTAATTAAATCTCATATGCGATCCTGTTGATGTGGTAAATCTCTACATCAATAAATTCATATATGATTAAGACAAATCATTCAATGAATTTATTACAGTTTATACCTAAATAAAGTGCCCAATATTATTTATCAACTGCGAATTCAATTTATTAAATCATAAGATAACTTGTATTTATGTCTTCTGTGAATCCATAGTCATCACATAAATATATATAATATGATTAAATGGACTTTAATAAAAAATTAATGCAAATAAGATATCTGAATAAAATATCTCAATTATTTTATTAATCAGAAAAAATTATTTATTTCAATTAAATAAACATATGTGCTTTTAAAGAGCATATTTTTCCAACAGTCACCAGCACTGCTGCCCATTAAGAAGCAATTGTCAAAATGAGCATATATATAAACCAATCATCTTGTGAGTTCTTGATCCAGTGCAAGGCATCCATTGAAGGGGGCAGCGGGCGCCACCTTCTAGAAGGTGGGGCTACGCTGAATTGAAGTAAAAATTTACTTCAATGTTTGAAAAGAAGAAGGAAGAAAAAAATGAATGCCAGGCCGAAAACGAAAAAGAAAAATAAATAAAATAATAGTACACAGTAATCCAATTTTGCTTATATAAAGGAGCGACATTTCTTCATTTTCTACATTCAATTCTTCAGTCTCTTTTCTTTATTTAGAGAGTTTTAAAGAGTTTAATGATTTGAGAGTTTGGGTGTATTAGGGTTTTAGGAAGTACGCTTAAATACCACAATACTTGTAATTCCTTTTCGCTAGTAAAATTATTTCTTTGTCTTCACTCATTAATGTAGGCTAAAAACCGAACCACGTAATTTCTGGTGTCCTTTGTGATTTTTTTTGTTGTCTCATTATTTCTCAATTTTATTTTAATTGTGTGTCTGCTTCACCTAATAAATTTCCCAATATCCATTGCATCATCATAGGCTGCCGGCAGCCGATGCTTTGTAACAAGTCTATAGTCAACTGAGGTTATGTGAAGGTGTGTGATTTCGTTTGAGGCAGCCAATGCTTTGTAGGGATCAATGGTTGAATGAAGGTGTGCGATTTCGTTTGACATATTAACTGAGGTTATATGATAAATTACTGGAGAGAGGTGCTCAATGCTTGAAAGTTTAAAACTGCCATAGCTTTTATTTTTGTAATTTCAACGGTTGCCCGTTTTATATTTTTATTAAAAAAAAGACACGTGTAGTTGTTGAAATGTATTGTATTTATAATGTAATGAATTAAATTATTTTTAATCTCTGAAAACAAAGCCCGCAGGGTCAATTTCTTTGGCATCCCAAATCTTATTGCATCTAGCTCATCAAATGATGGTCAAATTTATAGCCATCTTAAGCCTGCAAAATATCAATATACAGTATTAAACTTCGACAAAACTAACCATAACAAATGATAAGTGTTTTACAAAAAGTTAATCAACTTGGGTTTTACCAGATTAAAATGGAAATTGAGCTAATACGTTATTGGCTTTTTTAATTAAAAGAGAAGAGATTATTAATTAGCACCTTTCCTATTAAAAAAAATGAACTCAAAATTGTTACATAATGTAGGAGAAGTTTAGATTCAATTATGCTGAAAATAAGTTTGTCAACATTTAATGAAAGTTGTGTGCGGGATCCAAATCCTCTTGTAATCTCAAGATAAATTTTAACAAATTTAAACTAAAGTAACAAATGCAAAGAAAATAATTGAGAATGCATTGCTGTCCATTTCCTTCAAATTTTAATATGTAGTAAAAAGGTTTTAATCACATGAGCGACGTGGCCCATGTGATCAACTCTGTATAATTTTTTTTCTTTATATTCATATATTTAGAATTAAATTTATACACCTTGATTTATTGTATAGGATATTACAATATATATAAAATAATTGAAAAGAGATGAAAATTAAATCTCATAATGCTTTTATGGAGGTTATTACAATAAATGTGCTTTACTTTACAAGGTTATATTTCAACTGCACAATCGTCATTTAATGGTTCAATTACTTTTACTATACCTAATCACATGATTATTGACTTTACATCAACTTAGTTCTTAGGATAAGTTGAGTCACCCTTCTATGTCACCTTACTGTGTCCAAGTCAATGCCATTGAAGCTCCTGCTCACTTGTCAATCCTGATGTGCTATTTTCATTCAGGCATTTCATCAAATATCCTTGCATATGTGTCAAACATCTTGTTCTAGCCTGTCATCGATGCATGATGCTAGTCCCCTTTATTTATTTATCATTATCATGCTACAATCTATTGATGTTATAATAATTTCGGTCAATTAAGCCTTGAAATCTATGTGATTATAGCTAGGGCATTTTTTTGAGTATCTTTGAAAAATCTAGCCAAGTAGCAGCGTGTTCTAACCAATAATTGCCAAGGAAGGATGATATAATTTCTCACATGGATTAGTCTTTGAACTGCCTACTTAGCGATTAGAAAATATAATGAAATTACTAACATTAAAACTTGGGGTTAACTGAGAGTTTGTACCACAACTCAAATTGTTATAGTACCTTTCTGCAAGTTCCGAAAGGAGTACAAGAAGTTAAAGGCAACATAAACATTTACACGAGAAAGCAATATTGAGGAAAAGCCTGTGACTATCATGTTAAACACTATTGACAAAAATTTGAATTCTATGCACAGGCTTAGGTGTTGGATAAAACTTCTAGTGAATACTATCACTTATAATCTAGGAATATTATGTTATATCACAAAAAATTATGTGGAAGCGTACCTAAATCCATAATACTAAATTAATCCTTAGGATTGTGTGGTTGGCCTTCCAAATTTACACGTTTTCCTAGAGATTCCCTTTGATTCTCTCTGCGCTCTCTCTCTAATGATGGGATATCAGAAAGAATGAAAAGAATACGTGTGACTTGGGGACCATAATCACTTATATAGACAATCTTTTCCTATTATCACTGGATATTCCTAATTTTGCCCATCATAGAATTAGAATACTATTAGGTTTCTACACATTCAAGGCCCACATCCTATTAGATACATTAAAACCCATAATACCGAAAATCTTAACTGATCTCTTTAATTAGGCTTAACCTTAATGACTGTCTGTAATATATAATTATTCACATATAAGCCCAACATTAGATTAAGGATCCAACATTATTGAATTAAAAAATTCAATTATTTCTCACTTGGGTTATATGTGTAAACTTATGATTATGTTTCACAAAAATAACCGTATAAGCTTAATCTTTACTGTCATTATTAGAATGTATCTATAACTAATTCGGTCCATCAATCATATGAATATAGGATCAAAGCGGCCTTCGTTACATCTATCATAACTCAATCTATCAATGATCACTATATCAATACAAGTGAATGACATGAATCATGATGTGGATGTGTAGCATAGAAATTTCATGCAATGTGATCTTAGCATACCTATTTTCAACTGGTCTACCTTAAACCTTAGTGAGATTAAACCATACCAAAAGATTAGAATGTGAATAAACCAAAACTTTATTTCTATAGAAAATATTCAAAATATCTAGAAACTGAAATAACTGAAAATATCTATATTATAGGATCATTAAAAATCACAAACTCCCACTAAAATTGAATATCCTTAAATGACTCTCGTACGAGCAATGTGCTCATAAAACATATTGGATAGTAATCCCTTAGTAAACGGATTCGCAATCATAGAATTTGTACCAATGTTCTCAATAGACAATTATCCACTCTGAACTCTTTCTTTAATAACTAAGAACTTGATATTTATATACTTCGACTTCGTTGAGCTCGTATTGTTATATAGCACTACTGACTTATTGTCACAAAATAACTTTAGTGGTTTGTTAACATCATTTATTATACGTAGTCCCATGACAAAATTTCGTAGCATATTCCATGATTAGATGCCTTATAACATGTTATAAATTCTACTGCCATCGTAGAAGAGGTTATAAGAGAATGTTTAACAATCTTCCAAGAGACAACACTCCAGCTAGTAGATAGATGTAACCCAAAGTAGATTTCATACTATCTCGGCATTCAACAAAATTAGAGTCAGTACCCAACGATATCAAGCTTATTTGACCTTTGAAATACGAACATATAGTCTTTTGTTCTCTGTAAGTACCGTAAAACTCATTTGGCTACTTGCTAATAGTCTAATCCTAGATTGCTTAAGTATCTATCCAACATCTCAGTAACATACGCAATATCTAATCGCGTACAAACTTGAGCATACATCAAACTTCCTACTCCTGACACATAAGAAATCTTCTATATTTCTTTTTCTTCAAAATCATTTTTAGGGCATTGATTTAGACTAAATTTGTCTCCCTTAACCACATGGATATCACTTAGTTTGCAATCTTGCATGCTATATTTCTTGAGAATTGTTTCGATATAGCTTTTTTATGATAATCTCAGGATACCTCAAGAACGATCCCGGTGGATTTGTATACCTAATACAAAAGAGACATCACCAAAATCTTTCATCTCAAAGTTCTTAACTAGAAATCTCTTGGTTTCTTGTAATAAGCATGTATCGCTATTGGCAAGTAAAATATCATTGATATATAAAATCAAAAAAAATATATTTACTCCCATAAAATTTATGGTATATACAATCATCAACTAAATTTATCTCGAAACCGAATGAGACGATCACTTGATGAAACTTGAAAAACCATTATCGAGATGCTTGCTTAAGCTCATAGGTGGATTTTTTAAGTTTGCAAACCATATTCTTTGGATCTTTGGACACAAAGTTTTCTAATTGCACCATATATATTGTCTTATGAATATCGCCATTGAGAAATGTTGTCTTCACATCTATATAATGTAAATCAAGATCAAAATGCACTACTAATGTTATTATAATCCTGAAAGAATCTTTCAAAAAAACAGATAGAAAGTCTCTTTATAGTCAATGCTTTCTTTTTGTGTAACGCCTTTTGCAACAAGACGTGCCTTGTACTTTTTTATATTACCTTTCAAACCTCTCTTGGTTTTAAATATATATTTACAACTAATAGATTTTGCACCTCTTAGCAACGAAATAAGATCCTATACGTCATTGTCTTTCATAGACTTTATCTCTTTATTTATGACATCAATACACTTTTGAGAGTTTTAACCTTTCATGGCTTGATGAAAATTAATTAGATCATTTTCTATCATTCTAATGTCTGTCTCATGTTCTTGGAGAAATACAATATAATCATCTGGCAATACATTTCTCCTTTCTCAGGTAGATCTCCTTAATGGCATAGGTTCTTGAGATAGTAAAGTTTGTTCTTCTGGAATAACTTCTTATATGAGGGGTTCTCCAATATTATCTAGATTTGTTGTGTCTTGTACAAAGTTAGAAATGAGACTCTGATTAATGTTAAGAACACTTATAGGAATATCAACATATTTCACTTTAAGGATAAAGTCTCTAACCATATCTCCCCATTGTAAACTCGACATCCTTAAATAACCGAGCATTTCCTGTCTCAAAAATTGGCTAAGTCATGAGATTATAAAACTTATACCATCTTGATCGTTCCGAATATCCAACAAAATAGCAACTTACCGTCAAACAATTTAATAGAAAATATAAAATTAAAAAAGATAAACATATATAAACTTTATGGATCTGAACATAGGTTTAGTCAAATATTAATTTTAACAACCAATAATACATAATAGAATTGGTGAAAAGATTTAATTATATTTAATAAACATATAAGACAAGAACCATAAACATTAAGAGACACATATATGAAATTAATTAAATAAAAATAATTTATTTATTTCTAGAGGGCATCAACCTTAACCCTAATATGAAATATTTAATTATACATAATTAATTTAAGAATAGAAGAATAGATAAAAAGAATAATAGAGATTAATCCTACTATGGGCTAGTTTGTCTTGTTGTCAAACCCATGGCTGCTCTGCTTCAATTACCTTCTGTGATCTCATTCTCCCTTCGTCCTCTGTTTCTGTGTTCCTCCATAAAGCTGAAGGCTTTGTTTTTTTAATGCTTAGACACCAATTTTCGAGTCAAAATCCTTATTTTATTAGCTTGTCACGTACTCCACATTTGTTTTCAAGTACACGAACAATTATTTTTAGCTTTACGAGTGTAATTCTTGATGGTCTAATAAATTTAATTTATGTTTGGTCTTGAACCCATTTGCAGCATATCCGGTAATCTTCAATGCTCTCCAAGTCTGTTCTTTGAAGTACGTTTGTTTGCTGATCTTTTACTTTATTACATTGTTCAATAATAATAGATTGATTAATTAAAATTATAAATAAAAGAGACTAATAAATATATAATTAGAGAAAAATATATCAATAGTTTACTCTCATCAACAACTTTTTTGTTTGTTTAAGCTTAAAGTTAATTCGGTGGGTTTACACTTTGGTTGAAGATTTAATGAATTTGTAGAATATTTTGATTATATTTTTTAGTTTAATTTTAATTGTATTGAAATTAAAAATATTAATTTATATTTAAATATTATTCATTAGTATAAATTATGATGCAACTAGAGATAACATATTAACTTTACAGAAGTCAACTGAAATTTTTTATTAATAAATTTAAATAAAGTTATCTAATATAAAATGATAACAAAGTAAAAAAAAATTAAATCATATAATGCAACATATACTGCACAAAATATGGTACTACATCCCTTATAACATGGGGGTGCGTTGCATCATGTTTGGCTGCAGCAATTGGCCCGCCTAGCAGTTCTAAGAATCAGCAATCTCACATGTAGGCAATCGAAGGCATAATCACAATTCATCAGTGCAAAGTGCATCCGAATGTTGGCAGTGCTGAAAATTGAGGCATATATCAAAATAGAGTGAATTTTGCTTTGCTTTCTGATTATCTTTAGTTTGGGGAAGAGATCATTTTCATGTAATAATGATCGGAAATTTTTATTTCATACTAAATTGCGATCCTCTGCTATCAGTGTATGATTTTTCACTGAAATTACTAATTTAAAATTTCTGAAACTCACGCATAGTTATCAACTCTTAGATTAATATACATTCGAATATAACAGTTGCCAATCCCTGACTAAATTATCCTCTAAATAATTTCAATCGTTAGATTAACTAATGAAGTATCCAACGACCATGAAAAATAAAGAAAAAAAATGTGGTAAGATCCCATGGTGGCAACACAGTTGGACACAAAAACTTCTGCATTTAATATTTTTTTAGTATGTGCAAAATAGAAATTTCCATAGTAGGTCTTTTATAAATATTTGGCTTATGGAAAAAAATGTTTGTAATATATTTTAATTGAAAAAATTCAGAAAAAAATAATCCATTCATCCTACTTATTGACTAAAAAGAATAAATAAATAAATAAATTACTTTTTGAAAAATAAAAATAAAAAGCTATTGCTGTCTTTCTTTGGAAAAGAAAAAAAAGAAAAAAACTAATTGTGTTACGGAAAAAAAGCTTTCTCGCATGAAAAAAATCATAAAGTCAGCATTTTATATTGGCCTTATTTATTCATTTATTTATTTTCATAACATCTATTGTATAATATTTGGCTTATGGAAAATAATGCTCAAAGCTTTTTTTTTTTTCTTTGTTTTTTTTGGGATGCAAAGGGCTTCTCAATATAATGCTTAAAACTTTTAATAAAGAAACATTAGTTCTACTTTTTGTATGAAAAGTAATAAACAATTTTTTTTAATAAAAAACATAATAGTGTATAGCTGTCTTTCTTTGAAAACTACCAACTTCTCTATAAAGGAAAAAGCTTTCTAGTTTAAACTATTAATGGTAAAGAACTATGCCCAAAACATGCTCTGTCACTCACCAAGCATGAGTAGTCCGTATTAATACGTTAAGTTTTCATAAGACTACAAGCAAGCACACAATCATCGGATTGCAGCCCAAAGCGAGATACTTTGAGATAAGGGACGAGATAATGTGGAATGGGATACGTAACCAAATCCTCGAGATAAGAAAGGAGATAATGTTGAGTTGTGCGTGCGGCTCACCGAATTTCGTAGGATCTGGTCCCGTTCCTCGCTGAAGTTAGTCAATAAGTAAGTTTTAAGGTTTAAGACAAAGAAGGATCATAAATAAATGATTTAGTTCGATGAGAGTCCAAATTCAATTTTTTTTCGTCTAGGAAATGATTGTTGGATTAGACACGACGTTGAAGAGGTAAGTTTCCCAGTCGAAGACGGAAGAATAATCCAGAATAAATAGGTTTGTTTGATGGGATACTAAATTAATAATATTATTATATAAATTAAAATAATGTTGAGTTGAATTTTTATTAACCAATAAACTAATTAAAATTTTTAATTTTTTTAATCTAATAATCAATATTCGGCAAAAATTCAATTAAGAGTTCTTATCCTCTGGCCTTTCTAGTTCATGACAGAGTATTATTATTATTATTCCCTTGAGTGCTTCAATATCCACTACTCTTATCTATGAATTAAACTCCGTGACTTTTGAAGCCCTCGAAATAAAAGCTCAAGGCACATCAAATAATTATTTCCAAGTTCGTTCATCACCTAACCTTAGCTAAAGTTAAACATGTCAAACACAACTACTCTATGTGAGTCAACCACTGATTTCCCCCTACACCCTATGTTCATCCTCAGCTCCGACGGCAAGATGAGTCGCAACCACAGCCTTTACCCAAACACCGCAGCCACACCCGATCCAAGTGACGACACCATAGCTCTGATACCAAGAGGGACAGCGGGGGGAGCGGAAGGATCGCCATAATATCAAGGAATACAAAGCATTAGATTTCCAAAACAGTTTCTAAAGGTTATAAACCCAAAACTAGACACTCTTTGTCTTTCAAATAGGGTACCAAACCCCGAAGGAAACAATCAAGAGTTTTCTGATGCACAGGATCCTTGAACAAGGTAAGTGCAAAGCATATTATCTCAAGTTTTGAAAAATGAACTGATAAATTCTTTTTTCAGACTCTGAGAACCCTAAGATTTCATTAACAGAGAGAGAAGAAAGAGTTTAGAGAATCATGGTTTATAAAACACTCTTTTAATAAAAGAAGCTTTCAAGTCTTGTTGGAGATCTTAAGAGCTTAAGATATCTTACAATAGAGAGGGAGCTGCCTTATATAGGCGAGTAAAGAAGGACAGGGCCCCTGCTTTTACAAAAGCAAGATTAAAACAAAGCATCTACTTTTGAAAAAGTAGAGCGACAAGATAAAAAGCAAAAGTTAAAAGGATAGGACACGTCCCTATCTCTTTTCTAAAGTAATTTTAATAAAATAAAGCAAAAGTAAAAGCACACTCAAACAAAACACACGTATTACAATACGACAAACTACTTTAGCTTTGCAGAGTGTCGGCATGCTGATGGGTCTCAGAGTGAGATCGCATCAGTATCTGAGTCGGTTGCATCCTCATCATCTCTTTTGAAGATTTTTTCAGGATGAATACAACCTGGCACACAGGGCCAAGGGCAAAATCGGGCTCTGTGTTCCTCGTCTGGGTCTGGTGATGGTTGAGTCCGAACCTGTGAACAGTAAGGTGGATAGTGCTGATCTGGTGGCTGATTGATGACTTGTGCTTGCTTTATTAGATATGGGGTCTTCTGATGGGGTTTGAAGTTGTTTAGGTGTTGAGCTAGGGACATGAAATCTTCCCAAGGGTCTTGGGCATCTTGGAACAGAAAGTCAGTGTAATCTGGCTTTTCTTCCTTGAGAATAATCCCCGAGGATTTTGGTGTGGATATGGCTGAAGGAGTTGGGACTATGAGAATGTCGTACTGAGGACCTAAAGAGGTGTGGAGGATGTTCTTAGGTAGATCTGACCTATGATTGAGCTGGCAAAGGAAGTTGTGCAGGTTCCTTTGAATGTCTTGATCCTGTTCTAGGAGGGCTGGATGTGGGATAGTATACCATTCACGTGCCTGATCCACGGTCTAGAAGTTATCAATATGTGGATGCTGGAAATATGGCCTGTGAATTGTGAAGACAGATGTGAACATATCTGCTTCTGTTTCTGGTATCTTCTCTAGGTTGTTGAGGAAGATTATTTGCTGCAATTTCATTCTCCACCAAGAAATTGGAGAATACCACTCAAACACGGTCCAGATGAGAGAGGTGGATTGTTCAGGATCCATGAGGTGTTTATACACGGGTTTCACTGGGAAGACCAATTTTGTAACATAGAGGACTGTTAGGCACCAGATGTACCATAACTCATCTTCAGTGATTCCCTTAACTGGATGGAGATACAGACCTGTAAGGAACAAGTCTTCTGGATGGAAATCTAGGACAGGGATGGTTTCGGTGAGTAGGTAGGCTCGGATGAAAAACCTGAAAACATATTTTCGGGTAAAGTCTTGAATGGCAAAAGCTGAGTTAAAGGTTCTTCCAGGAGGAAAGTATTTTTTGTTTAAGGCCTGTTTTGGTAAGGAGGTTGCCATAGTGATGAAAGGAAAATGATATTGTGATGAAAGGCAATGTATGAGCGTAGAAGGTTTGGCAAGTTTGGATAGTAGATCTGGGATGAGGTTCTGAGTTCCTTTTATATGTTTCACGGAGAAGTCATATTTCGAAAACCAGTCTTTTAATCTCAAAAGCATCTTCTCTGGAATATTCTTTCCTTTGGAGTTCATGATGGCTGGAAATGATGAGCTGTCTATCTTTATCAGAAAATGATAACCGATTAAATGATATTCAAACTTTTTGATACCATTTTTTACGGCTAAGATTTCTTTGTAGATACTGTGGTAGTGGCATTGTGAGTTAGAAAAATGTCCACTAGCATGTCCAATAAAGCTTTCTTTTCTGTTGATTTCTTCGAGGAGTACAGCACCCCATGAGTTGTCACTTGCGTCTGTTTGCAAGATCCGATTGCCATCTGTGATGATCTTTAAAGGTGGAGGATCTTGTGCAATCTGCTTTAGCTTTGTGACAGCTAAGGTGTGGTCGTTATCCTATTTTGGTGGCTTCTTTTTCAATAAAGCCGAAAGCTGCTTTGTGAGCTGGTCCACATGAGGGATAAAATCACGGATGTAATTGACAATGCCAAGAAATTGTTAGATCTGCTTTCTGGTGAGATGGTGATCTGAGAAATAAAGCAGTTCTTGGGCTATGTGCTTTCCTGGTTGGTAGTGACCGTCTTTGATGACCATGCCAAGGAATTCAATGTTATTGGTGGCAATGGTGCTTTTCTTTGGTGACAGCATTATTCCATGAGATTGAACAATGTCAAGAAATTGATTTAGCAACTGGCGATGTTCTTCGTGTATTCCTAAAAACAGTAAGATATCGTCAATGTAAACCAATGCATGATGCAAAATGGGTTGAAAGATCTTAGCCATTGCTTTTTGAAAAATGGAGGGAGCAGTTTTTAATCCAAAGGGTAAAACTGTCCATTGATAATGAGCATTCGGAATGCAAAAAGCTGTTTTGTATCTTTTAGAGGGTTCAATGCCTAATTGCCAAAAACCCGATTTCAAATCAAATTTTGAAAAGATTTGGGCATTTTTTAAATATGTAAAAATGTTTTGTCGTTTAAAAAGTAGAAAATTGTCATCTTGTAAAAACATATTTAACGGTTGATAATCAATGACTAATCTCTTTTTCCCACGGACAAGTTCATATCGTTTTTCCACATAAAAGGCTTGACAAGCCCATTGAGAATTTGTGGGTTCTATGAGACCTTGGGCTAAAAGTTGGGAGTACGCTTTTTGGGTTAGGACTAAGTCAGAAGGACTCATTCCTGGATGGGTGGCTTTGGTAGGGTTCGTGCCTTCATTTAGCTTGAAGGGAAGCTTAATGAAGAGGGAATCATTTTTCCATAACGGATTTGGATGGGTGAAGTCAGCATGAGAATCAGGACAATACTAGAGGAATTTGGTCGAAATGTCTTGGTAGGATTGTGGAGAATTGGAAAGACTGTAAAGTCTGAGAATATTGATGAAGGGTTTAAATATGGACTTGATTCGAATTCCAGTAGAGAGGATTTAGAGGTGTTGGACTTTGGTGATGGTATCAAATCCTAATAAGATATCCTTATCAGGTAATTTTGAACCAATGACATGGGTCCAAATGACACAATTGGGAAAGATTTGGATACCAATGGGGTGTTTGGTAATCAAATCTGTTGTGAAGATTTTTCCATCGGCTGCTTTGAAATATTCTGTATGCGGCTTCCAGTGGTGTAGTGGAAGGATATCTGGATTGAGCATCATTTTCTAAGCACCTGTGTCAAAAAAACCAATGACATGGATAGGTCTTTGGAATTTTGAGGGTAAAACCTAGATTTTGACTGATGGAATTGGAATGGTGGAGTTTAGGGGTAAAGACTGTTGGTTGTAGATAGTGAGGAATTCATCTGCTTCAGAGTCATCAGATGAATTTTCCAGTGCGAACACTGTGTCTTCATTAGGTTTTTCTTGTTCTGAAAAACAAGATTCTATCTCTTCTTTGTCTGGAGAATAATCTGTAACAGTTTGCAAATGCTTAATCAATTTGATAGCCTTTTCTCGCTTGTGAGGACAATCTTTGGCATAATGTCCTTTCCTTTTGCAAATAAAGCATATACTGGATTTCTTCCTTTGCTGTTCTTTGGAGGAAGAAGATCTTTTCCTGTAGAACGTGAAAGGCTTTCGAGCTTTCTGGAAATAAGGTTTGGAAGAAGATCTTTGGGGTCTGATCTTTCTGAGATGTTTCTTCTTGTGAGGACTACAATCACATTGCTTCTTGTCCTTGCACTTGATTTGCAGATAAGGTTTTTTACAAGCACTTCTAAAAGGTTCTTTGTCTTTGATCAATTATTTAAAGAATTGTTTCTGTTCACAAAGTTTGTCAAGACATGATTTGGCAATCTGGAAGATTTTGCCTAAGGAAATGTTTTTAAGACTAAGATTGTAAACAGCGAGCTGCCTCTGAATTTTCGGTTGTAATTTTTCAGGTAAGGAGGCAAGAAAGACATGCTTCAGAGTAGGGTCATTGAAACCATTCAATTTGTAGAACAAAATTGACATTCTTTTGTAGTGAAAGTCAAGATCTTTGGCTTTAAGTGAACAACACTTCATGTTGAGATAATCGCGTCTTGCTGCTTCAAAGTGTGCAGCTGGTTTGCCAATGAACTGTTCATGAAGGAGTGCCAAGGCTAAGGAAACATCAGGCAACTGGACAAATTAGAGTTGTCTGTAGGAACCTAAACTGTCAAACCAGTCTCTTAGGGATCCTATGAAACGGGTGGTTAGTTCCTTAAGAACTAATTCCACTGTTGCACCTACTTTGAGCATCTGAAGATCTACCCAAGCTGAGATCTCAGATAGCTTGTCTCTCTATTTACTAGTTGGAATATCATCAAAAGTAAACCATGGGCCGTTTGATGAGTTTGGAGTTTGCTGTTGAGGAGGAGGTGGTGCAGATGTAGATTCAGTAGGATCATCAACATCGGATGGAATCTCAAAATAAGATTCTGGTTGAGATGTCTGTGCATGCTCTGTTTCTTCTGGTTGAACCATCAGGAGTTTAGTAATGTCTGCATAGGATTTTTCTGAATCGGTTGTGGAAACTGAAGAGATCGAAGGTTCTGAACTGGATTCAAAGATAGGTTCTGATGGTTGAGAGGATATGTCAGCAGATCTTTGATCAGATTCAGATTCTGAGGCTGATGTTGTTTCTTGTGTAGAGGTGTCTGTGGAAGTATCAACAGAATAAGAATAAGAAGCATACTGATGCATGGGTTCTTTGTCCTTTGATTGGGACACATGTGGTTGAGAGACATGAGAAGGAGGTATAGAAGTATATTCTGGTGATTGTTGTTCTTGGAGTTCTGGTTGAGGTTGAGAGAGCTAATTGATTTTCAAAGGTTTGGGTTGAGGTTTAGGCCTTGGTTTTGGCTTTGGTTTTTGAGAAAGTTGAGGTGTTTGTTGGAATAGTGTATGGGTCATTCCAAACAACTTGGATGGGTCGTATGGTTTGATAGGAGCTAACAAAAGGGTGAACGGATGGTACGTTGGACCAATAGTTGGTATTGGTGGAGTCTGGGTGAAGAGTGTAGGTCTCTGTTTTTCTGACTCGATTCGGTTCAGTTCTACTTGCAACTTTCTGATCTCTTGTTCTTTGCTATCAAACTCAGGACCATAATATCTTTGTCGGAGCATTTCTCGTAAATTAACATCTAATTGAGCAACTCTGGTTTTTAAATCCTGGTGGATTTGCTGCATTTGTAAGGTTATGGAATCAACCTTAGTTTCAATCTTATCAGTTCGTAAACTGATCTTGTCAACTTGTTGATGGATATGCTGTAAAGCATCATTCTGAGCTTTGGCATTCTGGGTTTACCAATTTAAGACTGATTCAAAAGGTTTTGGTTCTTCAAGATGGCCAGCAGAGGTGATTGGTGAAGGGACAAAAGGTTTTGACAGGATTTTTCTTTAAGTGTCAGTTTGAGGTTCAAGAGGTGGAAAGGAATAATCTGTGGAGAACATCATACAAGGGATTGGTTGACTTTGTGGAGGTGGATTTATGACTGGTGAAGGGACTTCTGTGTTGCAGTGTTTTGCAATCCATTTAAGTTCTTTTTGGTAAAGGGGTAAAGGTGCAGGTGGAGGTGAAGGAGGATTTGATGGCCTTTTGTGGTCAAACCTATAAGAAGTAAAATACTTCTTTTTAGGTTTTCTCTTTTGCTTTGAAGCAAAATCTTCATCTTTGCCATCTTCCCAACAAGGGCAATCTGGATCACACATGCCTGATCCAGGAGCATCCCATAGAAAATGTTTACAAATTTTTACAGGATAAATTGGGTAGCCTTCTGAAGTGAAGCCAGTGTGAACTGCAGTGATCATGGAGGAATATGTGAAGGATAGTCTTGGAGACTCTGGTGGAGCTGTAGCTAGAACAGCTAGAGGAGGTTGAGAGGCCGGTTGAGGTGGTTTGAATGTCATCTTGACAGATCCATCTTGTCTGCGTTCAAACATGCTTTCAGATATCTGAATTGGAGTATCATTCTGATGAAACTTTTCATAGTTGAAGATCCATTCTAAGGGCATGAGCTTTACAAGTTCCTGTTGAGGAATTTGTCTGGGAATCTGAATGATGGTTGGGATTTGATCAGATTCAGCTAATACCATAAGAGCATCAGAGTGACTTTCTAGAGTTGGAAGATCTAAGGCATGATTTTGAAGCCTGTAGACTAATTGATGGTGAAGGGTGGCTATTTTTGCTGAAGAGATCTGGTCAGCACCTTGAATTTGGATTTGGACTTTCAAGACTGTAGAAAGGTTGACATCTTGTAGGGACAGGTTGAAATTTGGGTAGAAGGTGAGGAGAGCACTGCCTGCATGTAAGGTGGTTAAAACTGTACCAATAACAGTGTGTTGATACTGTTTGAACCTGGTATCCAGCATAGCAATTCAAGCAGTGACAGGTAATCCTTTTCTTCCATGAAGAGTCAAGATTAATCTCACTCCTCCGAGATGGAGGTGAGTATAGCCTTCTCGTTTCCAGTTAGCAACGAGTTCTGGAGAAATTTCTAAAGTAACATACTGTTCAGCAATAGTAGCTTGGAGAGTACACTGATCTAATCGAGAAGATTGGATATATTCTTTAGGGAGTGGTCGTTTTGTATTGATCAAGGATTTGATGCTAAGAGTGAAAGAGGTAGAACGTTTATACAAATGATAAGGACTAATAAGAGGGAAAGAAGACTCAGTAATTTGAGCAGATTCAGGAATATAAGAATATTCTACAAGGTTTTCTATCTTATTTGCAGTATGTCTAGTACATGATTTTGGTAAAGACAAGGTTGAAGAAAGAGAAACAGTACTTGAAGATTCTGAGCAAGAGAATGTAGAAGCCATGATTTTGAAATCTTTCTCTCTGTTTTCTGAAATCTAGTGTTTCTTTAAAACTGAAAAAGCATTTTATCTTACCACTTTTCTAAAAATCAAAACATGATATTATCACTCATAGAGATGAGATGAATGGCTCTCCAATCAAACAACACTGAGGCACTTGGTTCTTCCACCACGCCCAAGTTTCCCCTCGCGGTTTACACCCACGGTGGAGGTCTCCTCCTCTTAAGCGCAGCCACAAAATTTTACCATGATTTATGCTCAGAAATTGCGGCCTGAATCCCTGCCATTATTGTTTCAGTAGATTACAGGCTTGCCCCCGAGCACCGTCTGCCAGCGGCCTATGATGATGCCCTGGAAGTCTTGCACTGGGTCAAAACCACTCAAGAACACTGGTTACGACAATACACTGACTTCTCCTCTTGTTTCATAATGGGTGATAGCGGAGGTGGCAACATAGCCTACCACGTAGGTCTGCTAGCAGCCGCACAAGTTGATGATTTGTTGCCTTTGAAGATCAAAGGGCTGATATTGCTCAAGCCTTTCTTCGGTGGCATCAAAAGGACTGAGTCAGAGATGAGGTTGGCCAATCAACCGATTTTACCACCATCTCAAACTGATTTCACGTGGGACTTAGCATTACCCATCGGGGCTGACCGCGATCACGAGTATTGCAATCCAACGGTGGGAGGTGGGTCAAAGATTTTATCCAATTCAGGTTGTTAGGGTGGAAGGTGATGGTCACTGGGGGCAGTGAGGATACGTTGTTTGATCGCCGAGTTGAGGTGGCGAAGTTGATGGAGCAGAAGGGTGTGCATGTGGTGAGTTATTTTGATGATAGCCCACACGATATGCTTTGCGATCCTGTCAAGCTTGAGGCTCTGTATGTTAACATAAAAAATTTCATTTTGTCTTGAGAATTAATGTCGCTGCATATTTTAAATGTTACGTTAGTGATCGACATGGTCGGTTTAAGTGGAGTATTATTTGTTGCAGCTGCTTCTGTGCTGTTGGCCCTGTGTTAAAATAAAAAGATCAGATGTTGTCTGGTGTGATAAATTGTTAATTGCTCCGGCTTTGTAATGATCATATATATTAGTTGATCAGATATTGTCCGGTGTGATAAATTGTTTATTGCTCCGGCTTTGTAATGATTATTTATGTTAACAGCAATTAAGCATCTAAATTTTTTCCTGCCGCTACGTACAAATATACTTAGATATAAAGATGGCCAATGACCTAACAATATGTGGCATGGTATAAGTATGTTTCAATAAATATAGTATATATGCAGATTAGGTTGGTATTAGAAATTTAGATATATATTTTTAAAAGCACATCACTATTAGAGATGAGGTAAAATACTATAAGTAAAAAAAAAAAAAAAAAAGCTTACAATAAGTACATTTTATTTTTTAATGAAAATAAATATAAAATTTTATAATTTTACAAGTAACTTAAAATTGAATCTTTTAAATTCATTTAATTCTTAGTTTTAAAAAATCTTATAATTGATTTATATTTATAATTGATTAAATAATTAATTAATATCATAATTTTAATAAATAAAATTATAAAGATCGTGATTTTATAAATATATATTATTTTTATTGTAAATTATAATCTATAACCATAAAGTCTAAGTTAACAATTAAGTTTAACTCCTAAAAAAAATTATTATTGTTGTTGTTAAGTATTGAAAAAGAATTCTAATACCATAAGGTTAAATTTACTAATTAATATTATATTATCCTACTATTATTAGTTTATTATTATTGAATGTGGACTTAAGTTTTGAATTTTTGATTCCATTGAGTTTGATTAAAAGCATATAGATCCAAACAATTACATAAGATTAAAAAATGTATAGAGAACTTGGCATGTGTATTTAAAGAAATAAAAAAAAAAAAGTTGATTAGTTTTTTTTTTTAAGACAAGGCATGACATGACCCATGATACTAATATATGTAGACATGACATATGTGATTAGTTAAGTCTAAGTAAAAATAATTAGGCATGAGCATAAGCATGTATGAGCTTTTTTTGCTGACCCGATTCATTGGTTGTCTCTACTTAAAAGTGATTTAAAAAATTTAAAAATTATTTTTAGTGTTTGGTTAAAAAAATTAAAATAACTTTTGTCAAAATCAGTTTCTCATATAATTGATTTTAAAAAGAAAAGAGAGAGTAACTTTTAAATTTTATTTTTATGAATCAATTTTATCATTTAATATAATTTCATAAATATTCTTACAATTTTACATAAATTTAAAATTATCTTTATTCAAATTAAAAATAAAATCAATAATTTAATAGTTTTTTATTATAATTCACACTCTTCTTTGTACCTATTTCTTCTTCTATTATTTGATTTTTTATTATAGCTCATTACATTTTCCTTTTTAACATTTATTTGTTAGAGTACCTCGTTATACTTTGATTGATGTTATTTTAATAAAAATTGAGGTTGATTTTTTTAATTATCAATTGTTTTAAGATAAAAAATAAAAGAAATAAAAATAATATGGTATAAATTTTATTTTCAGTAAAAATACACAATTAAAATGCACATAATGTGTGATATATTTTACTAACACACATAAAAATATGTACATAGAATATTTAGTGGGAAGAAAATCAGTTAAATATTTAATAAATTTTATTTTTAGATGTAATGTGAGTTTTAAAAACAGTTATGGGTGTTTAGTAAAATTCTATTATTAAACTACTGTGAAAAAATAATGATTAAAATGCATAGGGATATATTTTACTAACACTTATAAAAATATGTACAAATAACAATAATTATTTTAAAAATACAACATTTCCTAACTGATCCTAAGAATATATAGCTTAAATCTCTATTATTTTGTATTTTAAAAAATAAATGCACAAAATTACGAAAGTGTTCAAAATATTTTTTTTTTTTAAGAAGAGATTACCCGTGATTTGGTACAGCAATAACTAGCTTATTTATTTATTTCTTACCAAAGGACAAGGACTACATTGCAAATACCCTAAAAAGGATGGAATGCTTTTATTATTTGCAATTATGATGAAAATTCAAAGCAAGAACCATAATTAATCATCAAATACCTAACCAGACTGACCCACCGCCCTACTAACAAATTAAGCAGCCTTCCTGGGGCACAAAACAAAGTCTTTAAAATAACCGAACAGAGCAGGACCAACAAAGTCTCTGGCACGGTGGCCACTACCATCAACATGGCCCACCACAGTCACACCCTTTTGGTCCAAAAGCTTTAGAAACTCAATCTGACGGTCACTCATTGGGTCAGCAAAGCCCACGTACTCCATCACCCTCCACCCTAGCGAGCTCATTTTCTCAATCAGCTTTGATCCACCTCCCACCGTTGGATTGCAGTACTCATGATCACGGTCTGCATCTAGTGGTAGTGCCCACTTCCACATCGTATCATTAAGAGCCAACGGAAAATCAGGATCATTCTCCAATCTCAACTCCGATTCCGTCCTCTTGACCCCACTGAAGTATGGTTTGATCAAAATCAAGCCCTTGATTGTCAGCGGCAACAAATCATCAACTATAGCAGATGCACGTAATCCTACCTGGTAAGCTAAGTTACCACCAGCGCTATCTCCCGTTAAGAAACAGGAAGAAAAGTCAGCATACTGTTGTAACCACTCGTCCTGACTTGTCTTGAGCCAGTGCAACACTTCCATGCCATCATCATAGGCTGCGGGAAGACGATGCTCAGGGGCAAGACGATACTCTGCTGTCACGACCACAGCAGGGATTTGCGCCGCGATGAATTGGCAGTACTCATGGTTCGTGGATGTAGCTGCGCTTAAAAGAACGAAGCCTCCACCGTGGAAGTGAATAATGAGAGGGAGCTTGGCGGATGATGAGGAACAAGTATTATTATTAGTAAGTGCTTGACGGGGCAGGAATATACGAACCCAGATGTTGTTTGATTCATTGACGGTGAAATCTTTTGAGAGAGCTATTGTGTTGTCATTTGGATCGGGTTTGGCTAGTGTTCTTGGCATAACATCGGGTTTCCGAGTGATGGTGCCATCGGTGTTGATAGTCACGGGGAAGTTCTCCATTGTGGGCAGATTGTTTTGAACTTTGAATGATCTGATGGTACAACTTACTGTAGGCTTTGCTAAATGCAAACGCGCAACAATAGGAGCGACTGAAAAGTCAAAATAGCCTGCACTTCAGATCAATCGTTTATCCGATTCTTAGGATCCAGACCACAAATAATTTAGGAAAATGTTAAACTTACATTCTTCTCACAATTATAATATTATAAATTTTATTATAATATTATAATTGTGAAAGATGTACCTTATAATAAATTATAAGATAAAAGGACTCTATAATTTAAATGATAACAGAGCAACGAAGTCAAGAAGGATGATTTGTCCAACATACGGCTGTAAATTAATCTAACGGCTATAGACATTGCAATCTAGTGGTCACGGATAATAGATATTTTGTCTTTGTAACATTTGCCGATGCTTATCCATGAGCCATCTTAGAGAATCCCTGACTCAGCATAATGTGTCAACTTTGAGATGTGAACAAGGAGTTGCTAACTTGATAATTAAAAGTCATTTTATAATGTCGTGGTTAAAATTATGATATTAATATTATAATTAAATATAAATTATATAAATAAATTATAAAATTTATATATTTAATATAAAATTTATAAATCAACATTAATTATAAAATATAATATAAATTTTAAAAATTAAATATAAGACTTATAAATAAAAGTTAAAATAAATCAATTAATATAAAATTAGTAAATTGATGTATTATTAGTAAATTAAATAAGAATTTATAAATATAATATAAAACTAGCAATCAACATTAATTGTAAAATAAAACATAATTTTTAGAAATTAAACATAAGATTTGTAAATAAAAGATAAAATACGTAAATTAATATAAAACTAGTAAATTAATGTATTATTAGCAAATAAAATAAAAATTTGTAAACATAATATAAAACTTATAAATTAACATTAAGTACAAAATAAAACATAATTTTTAGAAATTAAACACAAGATTTGTAAATGTAAGATAAAATAAGTACGTTGTTGTGCAAATTTTATTGAACTCGTAAGCGCACGAATCTATTATAGAATAGATTAATGGTGACGAGTGTCGATCCCACGAGGAGGTTGATTTTAATTATATGTCGAATTAATTTTCTTTTAATGGGAATAATTAAATTATGGTAATTTTATTCTAAATTGTGAATTAAAATGGCGGGAATAATTGAAAATGTAACTGTTATAATAAGGCACGTGGGTATCCGGATCCGCATCAACATGCTCCATGGGCTAAATATTCTATATTAATACCAATTAAATCATAGGGGGGGATTCCACACCTCATGAACCACTCTCCAATAAGTATGGTGCAGCTTTATCGTCTAAATAATAATAACTCAGACTTGGGGTCTTAGGTTTAACCAAGGATGTAACTAGACAAGACTATTATTATTTATCGACGAAAAGTCAAAACAACCACAAATATTAGAGGGGAAGAGAAAGTAAATTTACTAAATTAAGCCCATGGAACATGTTGAGACTTCACCTTCAACCCAAGCTCAAAAGGAATTAGCCACTCATATTTTAACTAAGGATAAAAAAGGAAATATTATTAAAATACAAAGAAACTAAAAGAAGGAGAAGGAATTTCAGAAATCTAAGCTTAGAAATGAATTCAGGGGTACCAAATTAGGGGGGGAGAGCCCACTTTTATAGATATATTGAGTGAATCGTGACCATCGGATTAAAAATAATTCGGATGCTCAGGGTTGCGTCACGTCATCGGTCAACAGTCAACAGTCAACAGTCAACATTTATATAGTAACGCCACCTGAATAGTAAATAATCCCATGTAAGCGCATCTACTGTACACATGATTTTTACTCCACTGAGATACTGCCACGTCATCTATATACCGTACATAAGAAATTTAGTCCAATAAGATCGTGACACATCATTGGTCAACGCGACGTCATCGGTCAACGCCACATAAGCAGTCAATACCACATAATTCATCCAATCAGATACTGCCACGTCATAGGTAGTTGTCACATCATCGGTCCGTATATATGAATAGTGTCGTGAATGCGATAATGAATGAAGATGTCGTGAATGACTGCACGTATTTGAACAAAAGACTGTATATGTGAATATTGACTTTTTCCTTTAATACTCCTCTTAAGGTTTTCGACCGTCCTGAGTCCAAATATGACGTCTGTTTTGCTGTCTGATCACTCGTTCATTGTGAAACGATCATAATACTCCTAAAATACATAAAATACATAATTATAATAAAATACATATAATTAATAATAAAATACTTAAATAAATAAAAATAGCAATGTTAGTGAGATTTAAAGTGTAAAATGACGATTTTTTCCTTTATAAATATACAATTTCTAACACTCAACACACTTCAACCAAACATTTAGTGCTAGTCCCTAGCAAATAAAGCGAAGATAAAATTCAAAACTTTTTTTTTTTAAAGGAAACACATGTGTTTGTTCAATTAGATTAATGATAGCAATCAAATAAAAGTACAAGCATTATCTCCAGTCTAAAGGAATATTACACCTACATCAACCATCCATATGTATAAGTCTAGCAGACTTTGTTGTAGCAATAGTAATCAGGCCACTTTCAAGAATGATATATTCAACCCCAAAATCTCACCGGTTGTAGTGACACTCTCACAAAGAAATTAATCCCAATAAAATTTGTCACTACAGTGAATGGTAAATTGAGAGAAAATAATAAAGAAATATCATACACTCTCACCAAGATGAAAAAAATATGCCCATAGCTTAGAAATAATATGATCTCAAATAAAGTATTAGTCAACCCAATGCATTCATTTTTTTTTTTTTATGCATCACTACATCTTAATTGCCCATATAACTAGCTTTTATTTTAGACTATAGTTTCCTAAAATCAGGAAGCACTTTTATTAGGACGTAACGTAGGCTAGGGACATGGCTAACAAAGAAAGGGAAATAGGAAAACAAAATATATATATTTGAGAAAAAGTTTAAGAACTTTTGAAAATTATAAGATGTATTTTGCTTATTTATTGCTATTGCATATTTTTTTCTTTTTCCTTTTTTTTCTTTTTTTTAAATTTTTTTTATAACATAACTTCGCTGAACAAAATAATTATTTATCCTTTTTCTCAAACATGAATTGATGGATGGAACTTGTATGATATTGGGTAATACTCCAAATTGAAGGGGTCAGGATGATAAGTTAATAAATAAAAAGCTCTTTTTTAAAAAAATAAAGGCTCAAAGGGTTAATTATGGATATTACATAATAGGGATGGCTAGAAAGGCTCAAACGGGTCAAAAATGGTCTTCCAGCATCTTTTAAGACTCTAAATAATTTTCCATATCTACTAATTAAGTGGGCATTTAGATGTAGTAACACACACCTTTTTTTTTTTTAAAGGTTGACTCAAAGAAAATCTAGAGATCATGTATGAAATAATAAACTGCTAAGCTACATGAAGAATGGGTAAAAAGGGTTACTCTCCAAGAAAAATTAATAGGCTCAAAAACTCACTTGAAATTTATTATGACATATACATTCTTTCAAGCAACTCATATTTGTCTCCAACATCAACATGTAGAATAGTAAACATGGTATAACATCACTCAAGACCAACGATAATACAAATACTACAATTTAAAAGTCATCATATCATCCAATATCAAGATCTCATAATTTTTTTTTAAACAGAATTATTTCCCCCCAACCTATTCTAAACATAAAAAGAAAAACATACATGTAGAAAAATTAAAGAAAAATGAATTTTTTTCTTTTTTTTAATAAAGAAGATGCATTTCTAGAGTTACTACACTCCATATTCAGCCATCTTCGACTTTAAAAACTTGAAAATATATATTTATAAAGGAGAAATTATCAGCTATTCCCTCTCCCCAACCAGAACGAAACATTATCCTCAATGTTTTAAAGGAAAGAAGTAGAGATTAGAAGATATCACCTGGATGTTGTAGCACAGAAGAAAATATTTACATGGTTGAAGGAGAGATATATGGCTTAAGAGTGAAAAAGAAAATAGTGAAAAGACAAAGCAAATAATGATAACATAAAATTATTAAAAATAAAAATATAAGTGATCAAACAATAGTGAAATAAAATAATATTAAAATAAAAAAGATATTTAAAAGTAGTTGCGACTATGGCTCATATCTTCCTCTGGTTTTACGTCCAGAAACGGCTTTAACGCCCTCTATGGGTCGAGGATAGGCTTCCCATCCAGTTTTCTTACAAACTGGCAAACAGGGTCTTTTATAGTCAGATTCCCGAGACTATAGTTTGCACATTCTTTCTAGAATAATGGCCATAACTGGAGTATTGCATATTGGACGTATCCACTGGAATGCGTTTCAAGAGACAAAAGGATATCATCCAATGACTCCTTATTCAAGCCATCCCTAATGAATTGAATCTTATCTTCTCTGTTATCAAACACCATTCCTAAAGAACATGATTTTTTATTGCATATCATTCTGGCACATTTATTCAAAAAAAATTAATAATAATAGTTAAACTTACAAAAACATAATTAAAAAAAATTTAAATCACCAAAAAGAAACAGAAAAGAAAAAAATTCAGGTCACTTCAATGTTTTTGTGCTGTTTTCTCCACATGGTTGGTATTCTTGATATGACTTTACTTTTATGACCATTAACTTTAAAAATTACATTGTTCCTTGGATTCTTAAATTTAATGGCTCCATGTGAAAAAACAGTATGATCAGTAGATGGATCAGACCATTGAGAGCGTAACTTACTTGGAGAAATGTGCCCTTGAGAATTGAACAAAAATACTTTCTGACCTGGTGTGAAAGATTTTCTAATACTCCGCTTGTCACGGAGGATTTTCATTCTTTTTTTGTAGTCCATAGCATTTTTATCGCTACGAATGTCCTCTGGTTTTACCAGTTGTATCCTCCTTTTTGAACCAAAAATAGGTTCAATGATGTCTATATTCTTTTGTTTGTCATCAGGAGAGGATGAGATGATTTCTGACAATATTTTTTCTTCTTCCAAGAATGTGTAGAATTCAAAGGGTCGAGTGAAGGTTTGAGCTCAATTCTTGGGGGTGATTCTAATGATGAGATGAGATTTTCTTTCAATGGTGCCAATTGCTCTATCCTTGTCTTCCATTTATCAATATCCATGCATGGCGATGAATCCAATAAGGCATTAATCTCATCAATCGACCTGTCAATATTAAAATCTAAACCAAAGTGAGTTAAACATATTAGTAAAGGGTCATCACTAAGGTTTAAAGGAAATGTATGATCAACCAATTCATCAATTAAATCCACATCTACAATTTCATCATTAGTACTGTGAGGTTGTTTGGCAATATTGAAAATATTTATTTCCATAGTCATATTGCCAAATGACAACTGCATATTTCCAGTCCTGCATTGAATGTGAGCATCGGCAGTTGCCAAAAATGGACGACCCAAGATAATGGGGATATACTTCCTTAAATCCTGCACTGGTTGAGTGTCAATTACAATGAAATCAATAGGAAAATAAAACTTGTCTACCTGGATAAGCACGTCCTCCACAATACCACGAGGTATTTTTGTGGACCGATCTGTAAGCTGTAACACCACTGGAGTTGGGTGTAATTCGCACAGTCCAAGTTTCACAAATACAGAGTAAGGCAACAGATTTACACTAGCTCCTAAATCCAACAAAGCATTCTCAATTGTGTGATTCTCTATACTACAT
Source organism: Aegle marmelos (assembly GCA_030449875.1). Lineage (NCBI taxonomy): Eukaryota > Viridiplantae > Streptophyta > Magnoliopsida > Sapindales > Rutaceae > Aegle > Aegle marmelos. The sequence continues at coordinate 5,904,427 of JASUUL010000022.1, read as the reverse complement.
GAGATAGTGGGGGAGCCTGGATCTTTGCTTTTTAGAGGCATTTTATGTTGGAGTATAGAACTAATATTTTCTGTTAGAAAGGTCTTTTTCTGAACATGAATATTTCTCTTTTTAGTACAAAGGTCTTTAAGAAACTTGGCATATGATGGCACTTGTTTTATGGCTTCAAGTAAATGGATGTTAACACTTACCTGTTTGAAGATTTCAAGAATCTCACCTATGGATTTTCCTTTCTTCCCTTTAGCTAACCTCTGAGGAAATGAAGCTTTAGGAACATATTCTGGTGGGTTGGTTTCCTCTTTCTCCTCTGATAATGATTCCTCAGTGTTCACAGGTACAATCTGAGTTGATTTTGGCATCTCCACTTTGTTGTCGACTTCTTTTCTTTTTCGCAAGGTCATCACTGCTTTGACCTCTCCATGCTGCTGTGGTGAACTAGAACTTATCTCATGCACTCCTTTAGGGTTTGGCACTGGTTGACTTGGGAATTTCCCTTTCTCAACAGTCATGGCCAAAGTTTGAACTGAAGAAGTAAGTTGTCCCACCATTTTCTCAAGGCTTGAAATTGATTGAGCTTGTGAGTTGAAGCCCGCTCTCATTTCATTTCGTAATTCATCAATGGTACGGTTCTGCTGCTCGATCTTGGAGTTAGTAAGATTTTTGACATTTTGGAATGTATCCTCCCATGGTTTAGGTTGAGAATGGTTTGGGTTCTGATTGTATGGTCTAAATGGTGGTTGAGAGGCTTGAGACATTTGAGGAACTGGTTGCATTGGTGGAGGTGGAACTGATGGTCCGTTTTGTTGGAATCCTTGAGACCATGAAAAGTTGGGGTAGTCTCTCCATCCAGGGTTATATGTGTTGGAGTAAGGATTGTAGTTTGGTGGTTTTTTCGTGATACCTATGGCATTGGCTTGATCTGAATATGAGTCATGGTCATGTGGCTCTGTTGATTTAGCGGTTGTCAAAGATGCTATTTGTCGAGCAAGACTTTCAACCATCTCTTTGACTTCTTTAATTCCTGATTTGACTCGCCAATATTAACCTCATTCACTCCCTTAATTCTCCTGGTATTTCTGAGTGATCGACTCCGTTGTTGAGAATTATCCGATTGTCGTTGGAAAAATTCCCAAATCTCTGATGCGCTTTTGGACATTAACTCTCCTCCACTGGTTGCCATTAGCCATTCTTGCATATGTGGCAATAATCCCTCCAAAAAATATGGCATTGGTGCCATTTTTCGTACCCATGATGTGGACACTTCAAGAGTAGTCCATTAAATCGCTCCCATGCTTCGAAAAACTGCTCGTCATCTCTTTGAGTAAACTCTGAAATTTCCCTGCGAATAGCATTGGTTTTATGAACTGGGAAATACTTATTTAAAAATTTAGTTACCATTTGTTCCCATGATGTAATGCTATTAGCAGGCATTGTATTAAACCATGAACGAGCTCTATCTTTTAATGAAAATGGGAATAATCTAAGCTTAACATCATCATCTGAAAAATTCTCATATTTAAAAGTTTGACAAATAACATGAAAATTATTCAGATGACTATATGGGTCCTCATTTTCTAGGTCATAAAATGTGGGGAGACAGTTTAGCACACTAGGTTTTAATTCAAAACTCCTAGCAACTACATTTGGGTACCTTATGCATGATGTGCTCAAATTAGCTAAAGGACTAAAATAATCCTTAAATGGCCTCTCTTGTGGTTCTGGTTGCTGATTTTGCAATTCCATTTCAAGTTTCTTTTGAAAAACAGTTTGTTTGTGTGTGCGAAGTGTTTTTTTCCAAATCAAGGTCTAAAGGTTCAAGATTACGTGATAATGACCTTCAACCATGCATGCAAAGAATAAAATAAATAAAAATAAAATAATAAAAATAAATAGGAGAGAGAAATTACGATACTAATCTTGTGACGTTGTTATAATCTTACTATGAACATACACTCAAGTGCTAAAAAGAAAATACAAGAAATAAATTAAATAAAATAAGAAGATAAATTACAACGAAAAATGAAAAATTAAATTATAGAAATATAAAGAAGAGAAAGAAACAGAATTAAATAACAGGAAAAAGATTTAAAAGAAAACAACAAAAAATAAAATAAAATAAATTCTATAGATTAATAAATTAACAAAATAAACCAAAATTACAAAAAATAACTCAGAAATTAAATTATTGAAATTTAAAGAAATTTAAATTACCAAAATTAAATTACAAACTCACCTTTTTTTAATTTTTTATATTTTTTAATTTTTTATATTTTTTTAATTTTTAAGGAAAGTAAAAAAATTACTTAAAAAAAACTAATTCTATGAATTAATTCTACGAATAAATTAAAATAAATTACAAGATAAACAAAACAAATTATAAAGAAAAGTAAAGCAAAAATTAAAGTACAGAAATTTAAAGAAATCACACAATAAAATTAAATTACAGAAAATTAAATTACAAAAATTAAATTACAAAAATTTAAATTACAAAAATTAAATTATAGAATTATTATTTTTTTTATGAGAAAAAAATACAAGAAAACAAAAAAAATTAATTCAACAAATTAAAATAACTTACCTAAAAATCTCGCGCAAAAACTTATCACGAAATTTTATTGAACTCGCAAGCGCACGAATCTATTATAGAATAGATTAATGGTGACGAGTGTCGATCCCACGAGGAGGTTGATTTTAATTATATGTCGAATTAATTTTCTTTTAATGGGAACAATTAAATTATGGTAATTTTATTCTAAATTATGAATTAAAATGGCGGGAATAATTGAAAATGTAACTGTTATAATAAGGCACTTGGGTATCCGGATCCGCATCAACATACTCCATGGGCTAAATATTCCATATTAATACCAATTAAATCATAAGGGGGGATTCCACACCTCATGAACCATTCTCCAATAAGTATGGTGCCAAGAAGCATCGTCTTAAAATAATAATAACTCAGACTTGTCTTAGGTTTAACTGGTAGAATTGTAGACAAGATTATTATTATTTGTCGACGAAAAGTCAAAACAACCATAAATATTAGAGGGGAAGAGAAAGTAAATTTACTAAATTAAGCCCATGGAACATGTTGAGACTTCACCTTCAACCCAAGCTCAAAAGGAATTAGCCACTCATATTTTAACTAAGGATAAAAAATGAAATTTTACTAAAATACAAAGAAACTACAAGAAGGAGAAGGAATTTCAGAAATCTAAGCTTAGAAATGAATTCAGGGGTACCAAATTAGGGGGGGAGAGCCCCCTTTTTATAGATACATTGAGTGAATCGTGACCATCGGATTAAAAATAATTCGGATGCTCAGGATTGCGCCACGTCATCGGTCAACAGTCAACAGTCAACATTTGTACAGTAACGCCGCCTGAATAGTAAATAATCCCATGTAAGCGCATCTACTGTACACATGATTTTTGCTCCACTGAGATGCTGCCACGTCATCTATCTATCGTACATAAGAAATTTAGTCCAATAAGATCGTGACACATCATCGGTCAACGCCACATAAGCAGTCAATACCACATAATTCGTCCAATCAGATACTGCCACGTCATAGGTAGTTGCCACATCATCGGTCCGTATATATGAACAAAGATCGAACGTAATACAATGAATAGATCGTGAGCGATCTGCATGCGTATGAAACGATCTACATATATGTGAACATTGACTTTTTCCTTTAATGCTCCTCTTAAGGTTTTCGACCGTCCTGAGTCCAAATATGACGTCCGTTTTGCTGTTTGATCACTCGTTCATTGTGAAACGATCATAATACCCCTAAAATACATAAAAATACATAATTATAATAAAATACATATAATTAAATAATAAAATACTTAAATAAATAAAAATAGCAATGTTAGTGAGATTTAAAGTGTAAAATGACGATTTTTTCCTTTATAAATATACACTTTCTAACACTCAACATACATCAATATAGAACTAATAAAAATTGATATATTACTAGCAAATAAAACAAAAACTTATAATTTAACATAAAACCTGTAAATCAACATTAACTGTAAAATAAAACATAAATTTTAAAAATTAAATATAAAACTTGTAAATGAAAAGAAAAACAAGTAAATTAATATAAACTAGTAAATTAATGTATTATTGATAACCAATATAAAAACTTCTAAATATAAATAAAACTAGTCAATCAACACTAACTGTATAATAAACATAAAATTTAAAAATAAAACATAAGACTTATAAAAAGATGGTAAAATAAGTAAATTATTATAAAACTAGTAAATTAATGTATTACTGATAAATAAAATGAAAACTTATAAATATAATATAAAATAAGTAAATCAACATTAAGTGCAAAATAAAAATAAATTTTATAGATTATATCTAAGACTTATGAATAAAAGGTAAAATAAGTAAATAAATATAATATTACTCTAAAAAAATTTCACAATTATAAAATAAAAACTCATTATGATGTTTATTATCTTAGATATTTATTGATTATTTTATTTAAATTGAATAATGTTAGTTTTGTATTTATACAATACAAGTAATGTTTTATTAAGGATGAAATTTATGCTCAAAATCATATTATGAAAATATATTATTTTTATATTTTTTAGAGCTGTTGTAAGATGAGATGTTTGCATCTTGTTATACTTCATCAACAACAATCTTAAATATTCCATAAATACAAGTAAAAAGTTTAAAATTATACAAAATATGTGTAAGATTCAAAATTAGATTTAATTATATTGATATATCATATATGTGTGTAATAATATAAGAATTTTTTTATTTTGTTTTTACTTGATCCACATCAAGATAAGTAATTGCACGTAATTAACATATGCAATAAATAGATATCATTATAGAAAATATGGGAAAAAAGTGTACAAATGTCTTAGAATAAATATATAATTTATAGTAGAAAATTTAATAAAAATTATTTTACTTATTTTAGTATCATTTTTTGTTTAATTAGTGAGTAATTTTTTAATTAAAGAAAATATTTTCTGTAAGTGAATAAAATTCTAGATGGCTAGAATTTTTATTTTTAATTTGAATAGATAGATAGACATTTTTTTTCAGTAGGTAAATTTTTTTTTCAATTATGTAAAAAAAAATATTATGGGCTGGATGAGTTAAATGAGTTGAACGCAATGCAAACAAAAATATGTGAAGTGTGATTGAATAAGGAAAAATCCAAAAAACATCATGCAATCTACATAAGTCAAATAAAATTAAAGGGTTAAATTCTTATTTAGTTCTAATATTTTTATTTAAGTGTCTATTTAAATTTTATTTTATAAAAAATATCTCAGGGCATTTTTACTGTTAAATATGTTATGTGTTCTATGCTTTCTTTTTATAATAATATCCTTATAACAATATTCTTACCTTCTTGAAGATATTAATGAATTAAAAAATTAATTTATAAAATTAGCCTCAAAAGTAATGTAATATTTTTCACAAATTTTTATGTTATTATTTTACTTTTAGGACTAATTTGAAAAATTAGTTTTTTTAATAATATTAGTAAAATTATTGCAAGGATATTAAAAATTGCATGGCTGATCTTAACTTATTTCTAAATAAATTATTAGCAAGATTGTTATACGGTTACAAAAAATATTAATTCTTTTATATTGATGTTTATTCATTTTAATTTTTAATTAAAATTATTGGTTAATTTACTAATAAAATTTTTAAAGATAATTAATCAATATCAAGAATATTATTGTAAGGATATTATTATAAAAAAATAAAGCTAAGAGTATATCATATTTAATTATAAAAGTATTTGAAATATTTTTAAAATATTAAAATTAAATAAACACTTAACTTGCAATATAAGAACTAATCAAACGTTTACCCAAATCAAAATAGCAAAGCCGAAATATGATATTTCTTTTTGGTGCCCATGTTGATTTTCCTTTATCAATATTACAGAAGAAAAATTATAAACTCCACACAATCGTGGAATCAGTTGCATAATTGCAATACAACGCGGACGCACGACAATCATCCACTCACTCACTCTGAAGCGATTGTTGGCCGAAGATAAAACAAAATCTTTTATGCAATCTAGCACGGCCCTACGCCTAGCAGCAGTCACAGGATCACTATTGTCAAACCCATGCTTCCCTCCTTAGATCAAAATGACAAATCACTTTCACACCTTTTCGCCCCATCATCTTTGCCAACTCAATCTGACTATCGATCAATGGGTCCTCACTGCTTCCACTGAACATCCTAGCACTCTGATATGGTCTAAGATCTTTGATCCTCCTCCCACCGTTGGATTGCAATATTCATTACCACGATCAACTCCAACTGGTAATGCCAGCTCCCACATCAAATCATTGCCACATAGCGGTAAGAAGGGATCATTCACCAACCTCAACTCTGACTTAGTCCTCCTGACCCCACCGAAGAAAGGGTAATACAATATCAGCCCACTGATCTTCAAGGGCAACAGATCATCAACTTGAACATACGCACGCAATCCTGCATGGTAAGCTATGTTACCACCTGAGCTATCCCCCATTAAAAAACAGCAAGACAAGTCAACGTATCTTTGTAACCAGTCTTCTTCTGTTGTCTTGATCCAGTGCAGCACTTCCATTGCATCATCGTACGCGGCTGCCAGGCGATGCTCTAGGGCAAGCCTATACTCAACTGATGCAACGACTACAGGGACTTTGGCTGCAATGTTTGGGCAAAACTCATGGAAAAGGCTTGTGGCTGCGCTTAAGACAACGAACCCTCCCCTGTGGAAATGAACAATGAGGGGAAGCTGGGTAGAATAGGAAGGATCAAGTGCTTGACGGGGCAGGAAGATGGGGACCCAGGTGTCTTTTGATTGGTTGACGGGGACATCTTTGGAGAGAACGTCAAGAATTTGGTGATGATCACTTGGACTATTAGGTGTGGCTACAGTGCTTGGGAAGTTGGTCCAGTTGCGAATTATGGTGCCATCGTCATTTCGGATGATCTGAAGCTGTTTGTAGGTATCATTGGTTGAATCAGACGGGGCAGTTTTGCCGTCTGACATATTAGATAACTGGATGAACTTGAAATTTGATGGATGATGATTAATGTTGCATAAATTTGTTTTAGATTTTTATGCTTTTAAGCTCTTGTACAAGTCGACCACTGGGCTGAGGCCGGTGGTGAGAATCCCTCTCCCTAATTGCATTGTAGGAATTTAATTAAAATTTTTTTTATAAGTAAAGATTAAAATCTTTCAAATATTAAAAAGAATTAAAATTTAAATTAATTATATAAAAATTTATATAAATTAATTTTAATTTTCTTTTTATGATATGATGTATCATGCAATAATTTTTTGTAATAAAAAAAAAATAACTGTTGTCCAAGTCAAGTTAAGTATACAAAGATGAGTAAATAAACAAACAACCAAAGAAAAAAACAAACAAAAAAAAAACCAACCGACCAAACTAACTTCCATAGGTGAAGTGACCCATCCTCTATATATAATTGGGACAATTCTACCATACAAACGTACGTTTGATTTATAACACCTACATACTATTATAAAAATGATGATGCGTACAAAGTCTAGATAAATATAAGATACAATAAGTAAGTAAGATGAAGCCAATCAATACAATTCGTGTTTCCATGGTTGTTTGATTATTTTCAATATGCCCGCGAGTATTGTACTGAATAGTGATGTTCGTACAAAAATCAGAACAAATTCGTGGAAAAATGTATTGTAATGAATTTTTTTGTCGTCCTTAGTGAATGTTTTTTTGTCTTGTAACGATGGTGTGTTGTTATTTATACTAATTTTTGTGCAGCTATTGCTTCTATATTGTACTTAGTTTCCAATAATGAATTTGGACGGAGGAATATAATCATTGACATGCTTCCCAAAGTCACCCAAGCTGGCCTATTTCAAATTAAATTTTTTGACCTAGAAAAGTTTTGGTATTCATTTCAATTATAGACCATATGTAATGCAATGGAGGATTATTCCAAAATCACATAATTGCAACATTTCAGGCAGTAAGTTCTTGCTTTCATTATTCGTAATTATCACAAACTCACCCAGACCAAGCATAACGAATCACCACGTCTCCAAAAGACACATCATCACTTATTCACTCAGTCACTAGCACGGAGGCACTGTCGAGGACAAAATGAAATTCTTTATGCAAGCAGTAAATTGCGTAGTCTTTGAAGTGTCTATAATTTCACAAGAATGGAAACCTCCTTCAACAAAATGACTCACGAGTTGCACACCTTTTTGCCTCATAATCTTAGCAAGGTCAATCTGACGGTCAATCAACGGATCCCCATCACACCCAGTCACCATTACCTTCCATCCCAGCAACTCGATCTGCTCTAATAGCTTTGACCTACCTCCCACCGTTGGATCACAATACTCATGACCACGGCCAGCCCCATCTGGTAAAGCTAACTCCCACATCAAATCATTAACACATAAAGGAAGATGCATGTTATTCTCCAGCCTCAACTCTGACTCGGTCCTATTGAGACCACCAAAGAAAGGAGAATGCAATATCAGCCCTCTGATCTTCAACGGTAACAGATTATCAGCTTCTGCAGCCGCACGTGGCCCTGCATGATAAACTATGTTACCACCAGCACTAGTGCCCATTAAGAAACATGAAGTCATGTCAGCATAGTTTGTTATCCACTCATCATGGGTGGTTTTGATCCAGTGCAAGGCTTCCATGGCATCATCATGAGCCGCCGGGAGACGATGCTCGGGGGCTAGTCTGTAGTCAACTGATACAACTACTGCAGGGAATTCGGATGCTATGTTTGAGCAGAAATCATGAGTCATGCTTGTGCCAACGCTGAAGAGAATGAACCCCCCACCGTGAAAGTAAACGATGACAGGTAGCTTAATTTTATTGGTGGAAGAGGAACAATTAAGTGCTTGCCGGGGCAGGAATATGCGGACAGAAAGGTCGTTTGATTTGTTGATGGTAACATCTTTGGAGAGAGCTATTGTTTGGTGATCGTCAGGATCGAGTGTAGCAGCTACCCTTTGTAGGCTGCTTGGGAGATTGCTGTAGTTGCGAGTGAGGGTGCCATCATCGTTGGGGATGATCTGCAGGTATAGATAGGGATCAAAGGAATGTGGGATGGAAAATCTGTCTGACATATTAGAGTTTGCTCTGTGAATGTGATGAAATTCAACCTTGATGGTTGGTGATCAATTCTCTCTTATTTTTTGTTTCTAGACGCCAACTATAAATAAATACCTGGTAAGCTTTAAAATACTTGCATATTCATAGTGCAATAGCGTGGGTGACTCGGCGAGGGTTAAAATGTCCCCAGAAAAATATGCATCCTCGTTTGTATTTTTAAATACGAACATCTGTATTAATATATATATATATATATATAAGTTTTTAAATTATATGATTTAAAAGAGTTATTTTTTAATTAACTATAAAACCGCATTATTTAAAAGAGTTAAAAAATTAACTCTTCTAAATTATACAGTTTAAAAATACGTTCGTATGATTAAAAAAAAAAAGTTTAAAAGCAGGCACACTAGATTAGACTATATGGCATTAGATCCATCTCTAAACAAAATATACAATACTTGAAAAGAGTTAAGAGAGTGTTCCGTCACAAACAATTGGCCCCTATACAGATCATCAAATGTGGTAGTAGTAAAGGTTTAATAATCATTTTGATACACGACACTAACGATTAATTTATATTTATAGGCCAAACGAATTATTGAGATAAAATACTATTCAATGTGCGTAGTTTTGTCAGATATTTTGCAAACAAAATCTAATCATGATTTCTTTGAGGGCAATATTAGTAGAGAACACCAACTTCGACCATTGTCTATCAAAGGATCATCCGATCATGTCCCACTAGAGATTCGGTTAGACGACTTTACTTTTAACTTGAGTCACCGTCCGATAACAAGAAAACGGGGTTTCAGAATTGCTTATTCTTACTGTCTAATTCTTCTATAAAATTTTGGGTATCAGAATGTTATCTACTTTTTCACAGCGGAGAAATATATTATGTGCATTGCATGTTTTGTTGTCTGAAACCTCCCTTAAAAAGTAAGATCTTGTGGGTTTCATCAGATCATGTTCGTCCTTTTTATAAGTTCACGAAGGTTACAATTAGCAACATGTACGAGGAATTTAGAAGTAGTATTAACCAGGGCCAACAACTCCCCTCTTTTTCAAGGCCGAACTTTTTAGTTAATTTACATCCTTTGACATGGGCCACCGAATTCTGTTGAGTGTTGTGGCCGAGTAATCCACTGTCAAAGATTGAAGGCCCAATACTTGCTAGCCCATTTGAATTTCAGGGCCATGGAGCTTGCCGATGAGGCCGAAACTTGAGGCCTCAAGTATCGTTAAAAGATCAGTAGCACATGGCAACAAAGATTTTCGCTCAGATTTTTATCAATTTCCTCATAAAGCCCCCTTTTTTTTTTTTTGGTTTTTGAAACGCATAAAACCCCATGCAAGTATATCCCTCATGTAAGATTATAGTAAACGCTTCGTTTCTTTTGTGATGAAAGGCAATTACTTCTGATCTAGAGTTACACTACGCATGAAAACTAAAATAATAATAATAATACAATTGAAATAGTATTTATTGACACTAGCTACCACATTTAGTATAAGGAAATTATAATTATCAGTGATTAACATGTTACACATCTTATAGCTAACTAAAATTATGTTATCGTTGAAGTTTTGATGGTTTATGATGTAGAACATGACCTAAAAAAAAATTTGGAGATTGTAAGTTGAGTTATATGTGTTCGTCTATCTTTTTAAAGTTTACGAAAAGATAAATGTAGGCGTTTACTGCTGCCTTGCAAATGATCAGCAACTTTTTTAGAAAATTTCATTTCTTTGGGAGTTAAATTGTACTTTGAATACTGTTGCCTAATTTTTAAGCTTCTTTACAAGTTTTTAATTTTATTTCTAGAACTCAGAATTGAATGGCCATTTTTTATTTTTTTTATTTTAAAAATTACACGCGCACACACACAGAGATCTTTAGTTTAGCAAAATTTTGTAAGTAAAACTCTAATTTATTAACAACTTTTTATCAATATTCAGTTGTCGTTCTATAACTTTATTCTTTTATCATCTCACTTCGTTATTTACATTTAGATGCTAGTAGAGTATGATGGATAAATTTTGAAATATGAACATCGATCATACTTTATATTTCGGGTGGTTCATTTTGAAGGTTTCTTATTTGTCATGATATCATAAACGAATGGCTTCAGCCGCTATTTTAATTAAATAAATTGATTTGATTTTCCAATATAAAACTATCTCAATGCATACTGATTTTCAAAACACATCATTCACTCACTCTACTCTAGCTATAAATTAAGAAAATCTTAAATTTTTAATTTTTAAACATTTTCAGAAATTATATGTTATCTGATTTTTAGGTGCTCTCTAATGTAATTGGCTCTGTAATGCATACAAAGAATAAAGGGTTATCCATTGACTCACTTCAATAAAATAAAAAAATTTTCCGTTTAAAGTTCCCTTTTGTAAATGGTAACAGAGAATGTTTACATGTTTTCCACTTCAGTATGACTTTTATCGCTCATGCGGATGATTTATTGAGAAATAACTAGCAGGAATAGTCAAAAACAGAAGAGGTAAGGCTACAACTACCAAAAAGAAATTTACTACTTAAGACGATCGGCAACATTAAAAGCTAGCTGGTTTTTTGGCGACAGGTAGCTAGCCCAGGACAGTGTAGTTAAAGCCGTACTCATTTAACGTCAAGATCACAAGTGCCTTTTTATTTTATTACATTTTGCAAAAGTCTACGGATGCTTTGCAAAAAGCTGATTGCAAAAGTCCCCTCTAGCTATAGATCGGTACAAGTACTGTAGAACAGCAATAAATCGCAAGAATTGCAATAAGAGATGACTTCTGGCAATGGATTCTTGAGCAATTAATTCTTGGAAAATGACTGCAATACTCTTTTCCGTCAAATCTCAATTGAAAAACTTGGGTTTTTAGTTGTTCATTCTTCCAAATTTTCAATCGCGATCTCCAACTTGTGGATGTATTAATCTTGGAACGTGACGATCACCAATGAAAACTTGGTGGAATTAAACAAAAGCAAAATAAAAATTTTTGACCGAGCGCGGGAGGAGTCGTGCCAGACGGCATTGCGCATCACAAGATGAGTCCTAATTCTTATCCAAGTAAGGGCTGTTTCTGTTCTTTTGTTTGAAGTTGGAACGAGTCCTGTGATTGTTAGAAGCCGTACACTCTGGGGCGAGACCAATTTGAGGATGACAATGTTTGTTGAAGGTGACAAGAAATCGGTCGCTGATTGGGTTTCAAAAAAATTACGATCTTCGTGTAAAAGATTTGTATGTACAAAAATATTAGAGCAATAAATATTTTTGGGTTGGAGATCGTTCGCATTTTTTGGGGCACTGACTCCGTGATGGAGACACAATGGCCCCGAACTAAGACCCTGCTGACTTACGGATATTCCACTGCCAAAATTCGATTTATGCACAACGTTTGGGCCACGTTAGCTCAAAATTTACGAGTTATTGTTTTTTTTTTTTTTAAGGATATAGTGATTAAGTGTTACAATTACAAATGTTTTTGCATTATTTGTTTTTTCATTTGTTATAAATTACCGGTAGTTTGCAAATTAAGATCTACTCAAAAAGTATTTATAATAACAATAATGATGTAGGCCTATAAATTTTTTATATAAACTTATTTTATACAAGTTATTATGACATAATTTAAATTGATCATACTAAATACTTCTCGACCCACATAATTTATTTTTTTATTTTATATTTTCATTTAATTCTTAAGTTTATGTCAAATAATTTATATAAAAATTTATAACTCTACCATTACCGATACATAAAATGCATATTAATTTTTAAAAAGTCTATAACAACATTCAAAGAAAAATTTACTCATACACCATGTTTTGTTTAAAAAAAAATAAGTGTTTAGACTTTAACTTTATCGTTGAGACAACAAGACTTACACGGGTTATTTATTTATTTTTCCTATACACCCCATCCTTTCTCATAAAAACTAAAAAGCAAATAGTGATGCTATACTTATTTAGTCGAAATATTTAGTCATCCCAATGAACATGTCATCAATATAAATTTATTATTTAAATTATAAATGATAAAAATCAATAATAATTTATCACTTAAACCAATCAAATAGAGACAAATTACTTACCACATCATTAGATATATAAACTAATATTCCAAATAAATATAGTATTATATATATAAAGCCCTCTTGCACATGCGAAAAATAAGTAATTGGCTGAAAATAAATTTTATTGAACGAGGGGCTGAAAAACCCAATAGAATTCCTTTACCTTTAAACATGTTTTTAGCTTTAATTGGTATATGATTGTTATGCTTCTCATAATTAAAAAGTTCTCGCCCCTCACCTTGAGAAATAATTAATAAGGGCGCAATATTTTAATTAAATATTAAAAGAAGGGCACTTAATTAACAGAAAAAAAAAGGAAAAAGATAGAACCAACACAACAACAGTGAACTCGCAACAAAATGCACTGCCCCAACGGATCATCAACTAAACTCATCGACAGAAATACTGCCACAGCACAGCTACCAGGCACTTCAAGTTTTTATAGATTTCCCATCCGAAAAAACGCATAAAAGCATCAGTTTTTAAAATAAAAAATCAATCAATTTTCCTTTACCCATCTCATTCGATTTGATAGCTTTGCAATCCATGAACAAGAACAAGCAGCCGCCCTTTAACAGTAACCGCCATTTGGTTCACCTCCGGAGCCTTTGAAAGTCCCAAGACTGCATTCATCAATATTAAGGTATCAAAACTGCACATTAACTAAAATCCCTAATGGCCTAATCTATAAAATACTTCCAGTACAGCATGCATACTGTGGATAGATATCTAGATATAAGTAACAGCCAAAAAAAAAAATTAATTAATTTTAATACTAATTAATAGTAATTTTCTTTAATCTGTCTATCAAATCTAGTGACAGTCACCACCACTGATCTAGTAGGGAGCAGTACTAGAGGAGGCTGCGGCTACCGACAGTGACGACTGCAACTGAAGCAGGTGGTGGTAACAGTCGGCGGCGGTTGGCCTCAGCTCTGGGTTCTGATCAAGGCATCTGTTTTGCAACTCTCTAAGCATTTTGGGCACATTGCTCAGCCCACATGTATTCACCAACTGCCCCACTCCCCATACGTCAACTTTCACTCCATGCAACCCAGGCCTTCCCATCTCCGGTGCGTGCCTCCCACGCGCCTCCGCTCCTCCCGCCACCGCGGCCACCAACTGTGGGTATATCTGCGGCGCACTCGCTGCCTCATCGAACCCACTGACGAACCACTCGTTTTCCCTATCGCTTCTTCTCATCACTTTGTCCCAACTAAGGTCTCTGTGCATGAAAGATAGATCGTGTAACGCTACTAGTGCTTTGGTTACGTATTTGAGTGCCTCTACGAGTTGCTCACAACTTGTGGGCTTCAGTTTGCACCCTCTTGGCTTGAACAACAATGCCAAATCTCTCTCTGATGATTGGTATATGGCCTCTGCATGTGGGATTCTGTGGTCTAAGAAATCGTATATCTCTTTCACCGCTGCCCATTTTCTCCTGCTCGAGAACATTCTAGTGACTGTATTTGGTGTCATTTCGATGATGTTACCATTGCCCAAATCGATTCTTTCGAAATCGCTGGAAGGGTACTGCTTGTAACCGCCGCCGCCGTTGCTAATAATGCTGCCGCTGATGTTGTAGCAACGATCGGCCAACAAAGGCAACAGGCCTGCTATTCTGTAACACGGGATTAGGGCTTTGAGCCTCTCAACTGGTGAAGACAAGTCTAGTGAATACAAATCTGTTCTCACAACACGGTCTTGTGATCGACTCAATGCACAGAATGTTACTATGTAGCCGACCGCATAGTAGCCAAACAAATACGGAAGGTCCATGTAAGTCCACAGTAGCTTCTCCACAATTGAAGATGAAGGATCAAGTTGGCCCTCTTTCAATTGATCGGTCTCTTCTCCTCTCCACAAACAAAGATTTCTAACAAACCCCGTCACATTTGGCCATTGGTCCTGCAATGGCTCTGGTGATGATATTGATGAAGAAGAAGGTTTCCGTACAATGACCATTTCTGAAGAACAGAATTTGGAAATAACCCTATTGATGCAATCATCCCAGAGGCCAATGAAGGAGTCTCTACTAGTGGCAGTTGAAAAACTAAGACTAGGGTTATTACTACGAACAATGGGGCTTAAAATATCATATGTAATGGCCCTACAATCTAACAATTCAGTTGAAGTAGTAAAGAAAAATTCTTTCCCTTGCGGTAAGTCTCTGTAAACATCTTTTCTAATTGGGAAACGAAATTCCTCGGGTGGTGGCTCTTGTAAATGCCACGAAAGCTCGAACAAGCTAGGTAGTGTTGTCGGCGGGACACGAAGACATCCCACGTAGTAGTCACTTGGATCCTGATACTCCCATGGAGGAACTGCACGCACGACAAGAAAACAAACAATGACAATAACATGCATATGTCTTTCTTAACAAACCGGCCGGCGCGCCCCCACCCCCCCCCCCCCCAAAAAAAAACTAAACAATATTAGATCCATGATGTATCAGACAGTTTTTAGAGACAGCTTACATCTTATAGAGGGTTCTGTGAATGGGAACTGAACTCTTTCTAAGAAACCTGAAAAGGTGAGAGTAATAAGATGTGTGGATTCCTATACTGTTTTTAAAAGACGAATAATAATAGCAACTAACAACAACATATAAATTTTTGTACCAGCAGAAGAAGCAGAAGCTGAGCCTGAGGACGACTTTCTTCTGCCAAAGACTTTGACTTGCTGTCCAGGAACGAATCTATCAACAGAGAAACCTCGAAGAGTTCCTTCTTCAAAAGCTTCCATGTTGCAAGCAACCGTAGCGTCATCAAAGAAAGTGAGCTCGTCCGCATTCAAAAAGCTTGACCCTTGAAGCTTTATTCTTCCTCTGTGATGCTCACCTTCTTCAGCCCACAAGCTCACTGACTCCTCCCATGTCATTCTTATTTTGCCTATTCTTCTGAGTTCCTTGGAACCCACATCTAGCGAAGTCTCGAACCCTAACAAGCTCCCTCTTCCACCATGAAAGAAAGCTTCACCCCCACTTGTCATCGCCAGTTGCTTTGCCCTCGCTACAAGAACGTGAAAGGCTAATGTTATTATATGTAAAAAAAGGAAAGGAAAAAAAAAAAACTAAAAAAGTTTTTTTTTTGTTTTCATTATCTATTTTGATAATACTTATGTACCTGCGAGAGAGAGCTCATCTTCTTTGAAAGGAGGGGGAGGAAGAGCTCTGGTTGATCTATTGTCATGATCACTTGAAATAAAAACAGAAGAACCTGCTCTGCTTTGAGATGTTGATCTCATGCGAGACCCCATGAACTGAGACAATTCTTCAAATACTTCTTCATCAAACGAAGCTGGCAGCCTGTGTAATTTCCTCTCATATGGAGAGAGTCTGAAGTAACTCTTACCAACTTGTTCTCTTTCACCGCCTCTCTCCCATTCGTAAACCTTTCTAAATTCACCCAACATGTTATCCCACTTGGTTCCAGCTGTTTTAGCATCCCTCTTTACTCCCTGTCTTTGCAAGAACTCTGCAACTTCTCTGTCTTTATCAGCCCTAGTTTTTGCTCTTGTTGATTGGGCAGCAGCAACAACTTCTCCCTGAACAGTACCCTCGGGCTGATGATGATCAACTCTTGAGGAAGATCCAGTGCCGTTGGATCCACCGCCACCTTGGTATTGAATCCTCCAAGCCCTAGCTAGCCACAGCATCTCGTTTGGTTTCCAAACTGGGCTTACATACTTGCCTTTTCTGAACTGGGGGTGAAATTGCTCACCCAATAATTCTGGCTTGTTTGTCTCCTGACCAGAAGCTGCAGAGAGAGAGGGAATAGGTGAGTGAGGAAGAGATGATGCTGTGTCTGAAGAGGAAGCCGTGGTGGTATGAGCTTGGCTTTGTGGGTTGGTTATTGGGTGTGTGGTTGGTGATGGGCTTGATTCTGTGGTGAGCATAGCCCTTTGGGCTTGTTGTTTTTGTTGTTGTTGTTGTTGTTGTTGAGATGGTGATGGTAACGGCTTCCATTGGCTGCTATTATATCGTTGCCTTTTGGGATTTACTGGCTCAAATTGTTGCTCAAATGGAGAGGAAGCAGTTGCACCGATAGGTACATACAAAGGAGCAGTGATGTACTGAGCTCCGGTCACCACAACTGCCGGTGGTTGTTGCTGATGGTGCTGGCTTTTTTCAGTTGACTCCTCAAGTGGATTTTTCGGGGAGGATGAAAGTTGTTGCTGCTGAGGTTGCTGCTGCTGCTGTTGAGGTTGTTGTTGTGATTGTTGCTTCTTGGTTGTATCTCCTTTGTTGTCACCCATCTCAAAAGGGTCCCAAAAAAAAAAAAAAGCTTTGTTTTTGTGAATAGAAATTAAAAATTAAAAAAAAAACTTTAAGCAAGAGCCACAACAAGAATAACAAGCACAATTACTCTCGAACTAGCTTGGTTGTGATTACGGTTTGTCTGTGTCTTTGTTACATTTACAAAGGGGTGGGGGCCGGGGGCAAGGCTTTGTGATTTCTCTGATTTGGACTTGGAATGGGAATGCCACCGTATCTTGAAAAGGGAAAGTTGAAAAAGAAAAATATCAATACTCGGAGAATTCATATTATAGCAGCAAAGCTAAAAAGCCCAAAAGCGACAACAAAAGCAAAGGAAAGGAGTAACAGCAAAAGTCGAGATTGTGGAACTGCCACGAATAAGACCTTTCGTTCAAATTTTATCAGTTAAATACAAGACCATATTGCAATTTAGATGTGTGATTTTGACAAGAGAAAAATACATACATAGCGCATGATTATTGATTAGCGAGGTGTCATGATTGTGGTCAGTCTGAAAAACGCGGCTCTAAAAACAAATTAACATTGATTTCTCAAGCGGGAGAGAGAGAGAGAGAGAGAGAGAGAGATCAATGTTAATGTTTTTGTGTTGGTGTTGCTGTTCTCATGTTCTGAAAGTGGGGGGAAAAAAAAAAAGCGAGTTAGTGAGTGAGCGAGCTGAGTGCTCGTGCCTTAACCGGCCGCGAGCTACGAGTGAGTGCGAGAGCGTATTTTGGAATTTGGACTCAGAAGAGTTTAGATGTGGACACGTCAACCCTATGGCTCTGCTCCAATGACTCACTACTCTAGAACTTTGGCCCTTCTTGACTTTTTTTTATTAGTATATTTTTTCACTCGCTATCCTTTTCTAAAAATTTAGTAGATACAATATTATAAAAAAAGAGAAAAAAAAAACTTTTTACTTCAATCCTAATAATCTTGTACTAGAAGTGATGGCAAAAAATTCCACGGGGTTAGGGAGCCACAAAGAACTGACCCCGCAGCGTCAGAATTTGATAAGAAAATTTTGATAATATTAGATCTCAATTGGGGAAAGGGATTAATTAGGTTTTTGAGCTAATTGAATCAACTTTCATTGGGGTCAAAAAAATGAAAATACACTTCAATCTCATATTCAACTTGATTATGAAAAATTAGAAATTTATTAATTTAATTTGTTGATAATTAAATTTTCAATCGCATATATACATATACAGTCGATTTCTAGTGCAGGCGTTCTTTTTTTTTCTCATGTGGACACACTTTAAAAGTGCAGGATTTAAGAGAATTAATTTTTAATTCTTTAAAATTACATAATTTTATAATTCATTTAAAAAATAACTATTTTAATTCGCATAACTTAAGAGTGTGTCTACATCAATAAAATTGTGACATTTGCACTTGAAAATTATTATATATATATTCTCAAGAAAAGTGTATTTCGACCAAATTTAAGTGCAAACGCAACTCAAACAAATCAAATCTTGATAAAATTTTATTATTAAATGGTCCAATATTCAATTTTAAAGATATGCATTTTAAGTATGGGTGGGGTGGAGTGTAGTAAAAAAAATATAGAGAAAAAATTTTAACTTTTCATTATTTTTAATTTGGATTTTGGTGTATAATCTATATATGTATGAGCTAGTAATGTTAGTGAAAATTTTCTAAATGGAATAAGCTTTAGTAGTAAATTTTATTCTTAAGGGTTCACTTGTTATTATGGTATTATGACTTTTACACTACAATCACTATAAAAATAAAAATTATAGCTATGAAATAAAAATAATCTTAGTGATAATATGATATTTAAATAAAAATTTTATAAAAAATAAAATTATTCTAAATTTTTCATAAAATAATCGATGAATCTTAACTTCATACGTATAATTATATAATATTTAAGTCAATGCTCCTAAAGAACACTACCAAAAAATGCGTTAATCTTTTTTCTATGTGATTCAAAAGGTTAAAACAACAATTACAAGTAGACTGACAATCTAAGTTATGCAATTGCCTTGGTGATAGATTCGTGGAATTAATTAAATCATTGATTCTGTATTTTCACTTGCCTAGAATTCCGTGAGTACATTTTCTCAAGTAACGCACTCACACACATGAATGCATATATATCACCACTAGAATACAAAGAGATATGAATATACAATTCAACATATTAGAGACAGCATAGCATTTTGTATTTGTTAGTTGATTATTATTATTATTATTTATGTTAGTGGCATTTTCGCTTTGGCAAAATGAGGATATCCTAAAGTGCGAGTGCTTGTAATTTTTTTTTCAATGAGGACATACTTTTAAACTGTAAAGTTTAATATGTTTATTTATGAATTAACTATGAAGTAGTGTAATTCAAGAGAGTTAAAATTTTGATTCTATGAAACTTCGTAGTTTAAAAACTGTGTTCATATGGGAAAAAAAAAAGTCCACACTAGAGAAGGAATGTATATCACACAGCTAAGATTGTGTTTTTTTTTTAATCTATTAGCGTCTTGAATATGTGTTTTTTTCCTATTAGTGACATTTTTACTTTGTTAAAATTAGGATATTCTTATACTAGAGAATTACTATTATTATTATTATAAATATTTATAACCTAATAAAGGATACCTGACCATGTCAAAGTTATGATAAGTTAAAAAATATAAAAAAAATAGATTTTAATACACGGTATGATAAAACACACCGCGTGGAGTCTCTTTTTTTTTCTTTTAGTTTATTATTGACTTTAATATGACTAAAAATTCCTGATTGAAAAAGTATTTAATAACAATTAAAGTAATAATTATATATGTAATATTACATATATATACGCACGCGCGTGTGTGTGATGATAATAATAATAATAACAATTAAAGTAATACTTATGGAAAATCTAAAGAAAGAAGTTGTTAAAAAATAAAATAAAAATTACACCAGTCCTAATAATGTAATTACATTCAAATTTCAAATATTAGTCTAACGGTGGAGAGACGTGGAGTGGAGTTGTCACCATTTAGACTCTACAGAATGGATGCCTACGTGCTCCAAATAGAGTAAGATGCCATCAAATGAGGCAACATAAAAGAAACAGAGGATCTTCATTTACTCACTTTGTTGGTGGGTGTTTAGTTTGTACACCTAAAAATGTTAAAAAAGAAAACAAAATGAAAATGGAGAAAAGGCAGGCAGCACGCAGGCAAGGCATGCAGGCTAGCACAGAGGTGGCAGTGAAGAGTAACACTGACTACCAACGACTCATTGCCCAAAAGGCAATCACTCCGCCAGCCCGCCCGCCAAACATTTTTAGCCCCCATAGCTTTATTTGCTCTCTCTACCTCTCTTCACCACCACGCGTACTTCATCTTCCCAAAATTCAATGTGGCATCTTAATTTCATTATACCTTTTATATAAATATGGTTCGTATTGTTTTTTTCATTTTTTTTCTATATTTCTATTTAAACATCGTTCCGTTGATTTAAGCCTTGTTTGCAATTAATATGTTGTAACTTTTAAGTTACAATTATTATGTAAAAAAATTAGAACTACAAGATAAAAATTAATAAAATATGATAAATATAAAATTTAAATAATAATTTTGATAAAATTATTAAAAATCTAATAGATTTTTTATTATACAAGTGAAAATCATATCAACATAATTTTTAAATTATAATATTATTTATCAAATATTTTACTATTGTACTTTTTAAATTACAGTTACCTAACCTCAATTCTAAATGTACCTTTAGATGGTGTTTCTCTAGTGTTCAAACGAGGAGAATATGCATGTGTCGAGCTCACAAGTCATTGTCTCGATTCAATTGTTAAAGAATTCATAGGTCTTATTTAGAATTAAGGTGTTATAGATTTTAAATTATAGATGTTGTGAAAAAAATTATAACTATAAAACAAAAGTTAATAATATGTGGTAAATATAAAATTTAAAATAATAATTTTAATAAAATTATTAAAAATATAATAAATTTTTATATAAAAATAAAAAATTATATAAACATAATTTTTAATATATAATAGATAATGTTTACAAAACACTTTAATACTATAACTTTTAATTTATACTTGCTCCACCTCAGTTTTTAATGCACTCTTAATAAATGAATTAGTGTAATGCTATTAGGCTTTAAGCGAGGCTTGAGACTTAGGCGGTGCTCTCATTTTTGTATGAAATCTTACGTGACCTATATTGTAATTCGGCCAATTTAGCTTTTTTAACAGAGTTTCCTACTTTAAAAAAAAATTAATTCCTCCTCTTTTCTCCGCTCATTTCTCTTTGCATTAATTCCCTGCGTGTTAGTTGTTACTTTGTTGGTGTATTATAATTAATTCAGACACAATTTTCGTGCTTCAGTGGGCGCGCGTCAATAATTTATGCTGCAACTGTAATCGGGGCATACGTACAATGAAAACCCCTAGTGCGTTGAGTGCCCCTTGTGCTGATAATGGATAAAATTGATGAGCCAATTGATTGATGAAATTATAATAAAATTAAAGATGTCAAAATTCTGTGAGGGGTTGGGGCTCCATAACATAAAAGATTATTAAAATAATAATATGAAATAAAAATTTCGGTCCCGTAATTTGTGAATATCGATATTAAAGATTTTTTTTTGGCAGCTTTCCTCCTTTTTGTAGTTTTAACTCTACTGTTTAGGTAGAATTTGCGGCCATTATTAGTTTCTTTGAAATCTCAAGCTGATTATGATTCCTTGTTATCATTGGTCCCAGCCAGCATCTACTTCCCAGTACTTCAAATCTTCTTGGCAAGTTGCTCTTACACGGCTCTAATAATTTAAGGTGATAAAAGATTATGAAAACATTTGCGTTTTACGTATTTTGAAAATGTTGTAATTTAGCATGATCAGTGAGTTAGAGAGTTTCCAATTATCAATAGCTATAACACACAATTACTCAAAAATAGTTTCTTTATATTTCTAAATTTTTATTATTTAAATAATCTAAAAATTAGGAAAAATTAATTTTAGGTTAATTATAAATTACAGTTAATGTAATTTAGTAGCTACCCATTTAATGCATCTTTTTGCTTATTGTCATTTCGTACAGAAAATGGCAGTCAATCACCCTCTAAGGCGACACAATGAAACTTTAGGCCCCCCATTTCTCAAAAATACCCGTTTTAATACATTCCATTTGACTGTTATTGGCCTACCAGAGAGAGAGAGAGAGAGAGAACAATATTACCATCCTTAGGTAAAAAAACAAATTAAGAATTGCAAATGATCAATAGTCAATTATGCATGAATTAATCAATTTACTATCCATAAAGGTTGCATGAAGAAAATGGTTCTTCAATTCATATAAAAGTAACATGTGTGTGGCAAAAATAAAAAACAAACAAACAAGAAAGCATACGCTGGAAGCATTTTAGAATTTTTCTCAAAAAAAAGAAGAAAAGAAAGCGGTTCAAATTATTATCTAATAGTTCACAACAAAACAAAGTTCATGATGTCAAGCAAGTGGCTTTCCTATGGCTGTCTCTTTGGTTAAAATTAATTTATAAAGCAAGCACTTGGCATCTATTTAAAAGACAAATAGCTTGCGTATGCGTATATTCATGTACACGGAAACAAAATCAATGGAAATGAAACATTCAATTTCGAACGATTTGGAATATTTTTTGAATCTTTTTGCTTTCCTCGAATTCTGCTGGCCAACCAACAGCTGGATCTCAAAATGACAAGAAAAATACAAGCAATATTCATGACTCATCTCAATAAGCAATTATTCCTATGCCAATATATTTTAATTAATCCCCACTGACAATTGTTACATCATTTTCAGTAGCTAGCACTTTACTGTATGTGCAGCGTTATGGAAGTCACTGGATCAGCATGAGTTTCGGGTTTTGATCCAATTTTATTCAGTAATTACAACATCCTCTCGTGAGTTGCTTCCATGGAGTCAATGTATCGTTACAGCTTTCTTTCTCCTTTGTTATGTTGTTACTGCTGCTGCAAGGCTGCAACCGTTAAGCCGGACCATCATTCCCTCATGTGTATTATCACACACACACACACACACACACACACAGAGAAATCCTCTAATGAGAGAATAAAAAAATGTATTTCAATATTTTAGCAGACAACAACATACAATTTTTGATATATTGAAATATATATATTTCTTTTATTAGAGTAGCATCTCCACTTTATTAAAAAAAGAATATCGTCGTCAGAACATACATACACATATATTTCACTCAACGTCATAGATTTTATATTTTAGTTCACAAGTTTTCTCTTGTATGTGTTTTTTATTAGAATCATGCACATAATTTAAGATTTTAAAATACTTATTGTTTTATAATTTTATATTTTAATTGGAGTCTATTATAGTACATGTCCTAATCTTTATTTCTATTATAATTATCATTTAGTCTTATTTTTTTAGTTAACTTAAGAAAGAAGGTTTTCTCTATTATAAATAGAAATATTTTGTTATTATTTTCACAATTTAGATTCAATTATTTAATAAAACTTTTTATTTTATAATTTTCTCTATAATTATCTATCGAATTCTCTCTTATAGAGTTGTTTGCATTAAAGTGTCATCTAATCTTATTTTATGCGTTATTAAAAATCTCATTAAGTCATCTAATTTCACTTTATGTATTACAATAAAATTTAATCACGCTCCAATTAAACTTTAATTAGAATATAATCTAACCGCGTTGACTTAGTTCATTACTAGAACGATATTTGATTTTCCTACTCTATCAATTTTTGCTTCCGCGATGATTGCTTCATCAATTATATTAATCTTTTAATTGAGAAACGACCCTAATGTTACACTTATTAAGGAAAGAACTCAGTCATTAGAAAATTATGGAGATAATCTAGACGTTGGAAATCCCTTTGATAGTGCTTTACATTCCGCTAATTTATTCTCCATGATTTTCCGATGATTGAGTTCTTTCCTTATTAACACTACTGCAAATTTTTGGCAAAAGACGTCACAAAACTTTTGCTGGAGTTTATAAGTTTTTTATTTCCTTTCATGATGCATATCTTACAATTAAAAGTTAAATAATAATGCACGATAATCATAAAAATAATTCGTCTGGTACAACGAAAAAAAATTGTAGAAGCCTGAATTAAAGTCCACAAATACAATGGTTCACTATCTCACGATACTCATAAATGCCTCAAAATTAAAATAAAAAAATCAAATAATATTTGGGATTAATTTCACTAACTTTTTCGGATTTTTCGCTGTTCCCCTCTAAAATTTCACCACAAACCGTTAGGTATGACTGAGATAAATGGCTATCTGAGAATTGAGAAACCTCTCTGGCACTCTACTTGGTCATAGCCCTAAAAACTCTCTAGGCCGGCTGTTTCTCTTTTCTCGCCATAGCAGGTCAGTCCAGCTAATAAGTCTTTTATTTTTATCTCTAGCTACCGTGTTAAATGTCCCCATTGGAGGGAAACAGAGATCATTGCATGCTTTCGCAAAGCATTGTCAATGTCAATTAATTTGCCTTTAGCAAATCACAGCGGAGCAGCCAGTCCAGCACAGCCCTTTTCTCTTTTATTATTATTATTTTTTTAATGTTCTTTTACATAATTCTTGAAATAGACAGTCCCTTGGAAAACAGGGAAGGGTTCCCTAAATCGTAGGGGGTCCTAACTTTACATAAATAGGGCACATAGGATAACTAGGTTTGCTCTCTTTTCTCTACAAAAACATGAACATTGGGATTTGAGAAGCCTAAAGGCTGTTACCCAGACTTGTCCTGCTCTTCTTTTACAATTATTTAGTGAACTTTTTCTTATGTTATGAATTTTGTTCTCCCATGAGCTGTTACTGTTGCTACTTTCGCGGTGCCATAAACGTTCAACCATTATTCACCTTTCTTTTCTTTTTTAAAATATATTAATTTACTGTTCATCCTTTTAGACCCTCTTAAATAGGTTCATCATTCGTGCTCGTGCACGCCATTGGTGTAAATTAAAAGGGGGAAAAAGATCTCCACATTTTATTGCTAATTTGGACTTATGCCTTTTTTTTCTTTTTTAATATATTATCACATGTTTCTCATTAAGGGTGCGAGCAAAGATAGCTCGACATATACGGCAGAGTAGCTAGCTTTTAAGATCAGTGGGTATATTTAATTTACTTAGAATACAGACTTTTCTCCTTATTTTTAAATAATTTTCAATTTTAACACACACTTTAAAGCGTTTTTGTTGATGAAAATATGATTCTGAACCTACTTTCTTTTCTTTTATAAATTATTTGAGGCCGACGCGGAGAAATCGAAAATTTTATTGAAAATAAATACAATTTAGAAAAAGTTTTCAAAATTTTGGCACTTGCCTCTCTGTGGTTCCTAGGAAACGTATATGTAACTTACCGACAGAGAACATAAAAGCAGAAAAAATATTCGTGTAAAGTGCAACAAGCCAACAAGCACATTGCATGCGCGAACATTCAGATCGCGCTATATACATAATTGAACTGAAACTCTCCGACTGTAATATTTTAGACTAGCTTATGATTTGCATCTACAACTTTGAGTAGATTAATGTAGATTCGTCCATACATGTATACAGTCTTCATACAACATCCTCTAATATGTTGTTATAGATTTAGGTCCTATTTCGGCAATTGTAGTTTTTAAAATACAGAGTTAAAATATTTAGTAAACATAACTGATGCATCTTATAAATTAAGTTGATTTAATTTTATATTTATATGATAAAAATTTTATTGCATCTTTACTAATTTTATTAAAATTATTATTTATTATGTATCATTAGTTTTTATTTTATAGTTTTAATTTTTTATTTTTCACAATAACTATAAAATAACACTTTAATACTAAATAGGGTCTATGTTTTAAAATACAGACGAATATTGTGTATTAAAATAGGGCGAATGTTTTTAAATACGGATGAATATTGTGGTTTGAGACTTGAGAAATTTTGTATAACATTCACAATTTAATGAATATATTAAACATATAACTAAAATATTGTTATTCCAAAATGAAAAAAATTATTTGGTGATGCACAATTTAGGAGAAAAAATATTTTGACAAATTATACCTTGCCTCATCATAATTTCCAGGAATTGAAAATCCTGTAGTAGTCAATTCTGTTGGATAAACTCCCTTGATCTAGAATACCAAACGGCCTGTTCCTCTCTTATTTGAATAAATAAAATAGAATAAAATAATCATCTAGATGGATATTGTGGGGCTTCTGGAAATGACCCAACATGATAAAAATTTTATTTTATTTTTTGTGAGAATACTCGTGATACCATAACACTCACACTTTTGCTTGACCGTTGCGGCGACAAAATCTTGGACCGAATCATGCAAAGAATATGAACTCGAAAAAAAATCTTCCCGACGTTGCGTAGTTTTCATTTCTAGTGCATTTGACCAGAATAAAAAGTCAACAATAATCAATCTAGAACACCAAATATTCCATTCTTTCTGGAATTAATTATTATTTTATTTTCATAGATTGTCACGAGCTGCTAGAAGTTTTCGCAAGTTCGGGCTATTTCAACCAATGAATCTCACGACTGGAGGCTAAATCCACGCACACGAGAAGGTTTTGGATGAATCTACTACAAATCGGAGTGCACAGCGAACGCGAGATGCGTTTAGCACTCGAAGTGGGTTGCCCTTAGAAAGCGGGTTAGTTTAGCGCAAGAAGTAGGTAAACTTAGAAGTGGGCTGTACTTAGTAATCGACCATTCACACAATTAAGCCAAGAGTGGTGCACTTAGCATTCGGCCCGATCCAAGTTCTAGAGGTTTCCACTAATTACACATGAGCTGAAATTATTTAGAGACTTGCATTAAGACCCCTGGCCAGCACCTCTATAAATAGGGGACGACTCCTCATTTTAAGCAACTCTTCTACACACATCTTTGTGCATTTCCAGCACACACTTGCTCTCTAACTCTCTTGTACAAAGCATAGTATAATTACGCATTTGAGTGTGATACAAATATAATTGGTCATTTAGCTTGTTTTTCTCTAACCTCTTTTTATAAATATCTCCGTTTAGGTTAGGTAGGGAAGGGTTAAGCTTACTTAACGACTTAGAGTGCTAGGAAGTTGTTTAAGTGCTGCACGGGAGGACTGGGCAGCAACTCTCATCCCGTGATAAGATGTTGCCTTTTTAACAGTACTGGGGAAATTATCCCACCTCAGCTCTCATAACTACTTAATTTATAATAAATTTCAGCTGATGTGGGATGAGCTCCCAAATATTGCTAAAAGGCAGCATTTGCTTCCAATGCAAATAATACGGGATAATTTCCTTAACAATTAGGGCATTTATAGAGGGGTAAGCTTGCTTGATAAATAATTATTATTATGAATACATAAAAAAAAACAACTCATTAAATCAAATTACTTAACAAATCTATCATCACAACTTCAAATTAAGTGGCGCTATTGACCCACTAATTTTCTTTTAAAACTCACTTTTTTATAAAAATAAATTATCAAATTATAACTTGTGTTTTTAATTCACTAATTCCATAATATCAAAAAAATTATCCTTGATTAACTTCTTTCTCTCTCTATTACAGTAATGGTTAAATCATAAACTAGTTTCTCTCTGTTTCAAATTTTCCTTTTTTTTTTTAAATTTGTTCTTGGTAAATCAATTTTATATTTATCTTCCTATAAAAAAAAGAAAAAAAAATAATGTTTCTCTTTAGTTTTCATATAACATTATTAGTTGTTACTTATTATTATCGTTTAGAGTTTGTGTGTATGAGATTTGATAAAAAAAAAAATTCTAATAGATTCAAACTGATACAAAGCCTTTTATTTTTTATTCTTTCATGATGGGTAATGGTCCTTTCATTTGGTTTAGATTATAATAAAGTTAAATATATATTTACTTCATGTATCATGATAAATTGTAACATGAAGGAGATGGAGGAAGAGAGATTAAAAGAACAAATAAGTAATTCATCAAATTATATTTTTATAATAAAAACTTGAATTCAAGAAATGGTATAGTGATGAATTTAGTGGCTTTAAATACTGCATCCTTTAAAATTTTATGTTCGACTTAACAAACTACCTCGATACCTATTTTGTCCTTCATGCACAAAATTATTATAATTTGTGCATTTTTTTCATTTCTTCTTCATGTGTTTCTTTATCTCTGGAATTAGGTGAATAATGTTTATATATAAACCTTATAAATTAAAGTCATTATATCACTATGTCACTTGTGAGTAGGTGGGAAAAAAAAAAAGCCCGGGTCGGTTCGACCCTCTATATTTTTAAAAATAAAATTTTAAATTATAATAAGAAACTGAAATAAAAAAATCGAAAGAGAATACTCAAATCCTTAAATCATAAATCAGCAATGATTAAAATAACCTGAAATCATAATATTAAACTCTCTCTTAGGTGTTAATTATTTAAAAAGTGATTAAATTAGAGAATCCAACATTTAAAAAATAAATCTATAAGTTTTTATTTACTTTATTTTCTTTCTTTCTTTTTTATGAGTATTTTGAGATACTCATTTTTTTAAATTTTTTTATCAATTATGAAAATTTATTGATTATTAACTCATTTAAAATATAAAATAATTAAAAAATTTTAAAAAGAATTAAAAGCCCACGCCCATCCAGAGCCTTGCCCAGGGCCCCAATAGGTCCGACACAAGCCCGACCCTTATATTTTGTCTAAAATAGGCTTGAACTTGTGTTTAAAAAACCCAATCTAAGCCCGTATTTTACCATTCCTACTTATAGGAGAGGCATGTCCTTTCTCTGTAGTGAGCCTTGCTTGTAAAGTACAGGAGAAAAGAAAAAACATCAGCATAATTTGAAAATAATTTTCAAATCAAAGTTGTAAACGTTGCAGTTAAACTTTTGACTGAAGATATTTTGATAATTTTTTTTAATCTTAATACACCAGAAACGGTAAACTGCAAATCAAAATTGAAACATTACTTGGCCCAACTCAATTAATCGATCCAAAACTGAGTTTCTGCTGGAAGCGCGTCAATTATGATTCTCATCTACAACTTATCTCAAGGAGTACATACAACTGTTAAAGCCCAATACGAATTTCATTAAGTCGTCCCGCATTGGTATGCATGGCCAGAATTATATGGAATATTAGACCACAATCATCAAATCGTGTTTCAGAGCCATGATTTCCTGATTTTCTTCTTCGCATTTTAATTTCTTTTCTGAAATGATTTGTTGCTGATGCTGTCTTAATTATTGGTTGGATGCGTGGACCTTAATGCATGTCCTGCTGCCGAAGTATTTTCTGATTCAATAGTGTATGAGTTGTTTTGAGCATAACGCTCACATTAAGATTGAAGCTATAAATCTGTGTTTTTTATATTCTTTTTAATTTATTGATTCCGTAGTAAAGATGAGGGTGATTAATGCTTATTTAACATTTTATTCCACTATAAAGATATTACTACAATGAGTGAAAGGAAAAATGATTTTAATTTTATGTAGAAGAATTTGGGAGTTAAATAATGTTTTAAAATATTTAATTGTATCTATTTGAATATGGACTTCGATGCCACAAAAATGTGGTTTAAGAAGATCCCACTCTTCGCTCAAGCACGGAAGACAAACCACAATCTAGCTGCAGATTTTTTTTTTTTTAAAGTAATTTTTGCCATGTATACACCCTTGTAAAAAAAGGCATTGATAACAATTTCTATGAGGAGCCAAAATCTTTTAAAACGAACAATTAATAAAACAAGGAGAAAATTAACGCTAAAGTGCAACAAAAAACATGAAAAAAAAATTGGTGCAATGAAGCTTGGAACATTTTTCTATTAGCCTTCTTGAACTTACAATGACATTACAAATCCACAAGTTAAAAATGACATTTACTTGTCCAAATTTTAAAAACAACATAAAAATCCACATTTAATTCATATTAAATCCTGCGACTCTTCTCCTTGTATTGGATTGTTCCATTTTAAAGTACCTTTCTTCAAAATCAGTATCATTATCGTTGTTACCTTCGTCATCTTCACCGGCATCATCTTTAACATCCTTTGTCCTGCTCCCTAATCCACCCTTAAGCCAATCAACTACATTAATCATCGTTGGCCGCTTCTCTGGATTGCTGTCAGTGCATCTCAACGCGATCAACACCATTGATTTAAGCTGTTCATGGTTAAATTTACCCTTCAGTCTAGGATCAGCAATATGTTCAAATGCACCCTTTTGGACAAAGGGCGTGATCCATTGCACAATGTCACGTTTCACTCCACCAGGGAGCTTTTCTAGTGGCTTTTTTGCACTAATTAGCTCTAAAAGCAACACTCCAAAGCTATAAACATCACAACTATCCGAAACTTTGCCCCACATAGCGTATTCGGGTGCCAAATATCCGAGAGTCCCTTTTACTCTAGTGGTCATATGAGTAACGCCATCTGGTATCAGCTTTGCAAATCCAAAATCAGCAACTTTTGCTTCAAAGTCTGTATCTAAGAGCACGTTACTTGCCTTTATGTCCCTGTGAATTATATGAGGATTTGCCTCGTGGTGCAAGTACCTTCTTAAGAAATATGGACAAGCACTAAGTACTTTTTAACTTTAATATCAAAAGTGTCAAATCAATAAATTATTGTAAAACTTCATAAGCCTAACGAATAATGCTTTACTTACGCGATTCCCTCAGCAGAGCCGATGGCGATGCTCACACGGCGATGCCAGTCAAGTAAACAATCAGGGGCCAGTCGGCCATGCAAATGAGTGATTAAACTGCGATTAGGCATGAAATCATAGACTATAAGGCGTTCATCGCCACCGCCGTAAAATCCCCTTAATCCCAACAAATTCTTGTGCCTCACCCTACCTAGTATCTCCACTTCTACCGCAAATTCCATCTCAGACTTTGCATTCAACGTCTTCAATCTTTTCACTGCTATCTGAAAGTCAATTAACTCAGTTAAGTTAGCTATCCGTTTTAATTTTAGAAAAAAGAAAAAAAAGAATACTTAAGACAAATATAGACATGATCATTGCCTCGTTGCCTTTACTTGTACGGCCCCAGTAAACACTTCCAAACCCTCCCTCGCCAATTTTGTTATCATTATGAAAGTTGTTTGTTGCATGAAGAAGCTCTTTCAGAGTGTAGAGTTCCCATGGGTAATCCTTGCTATGCTTGTATGTACTATACAATAAAATTCGGGGAAGAAATAAATAAGTTGGAAAAAAATGTAAAGGTTAATTTTTGTTTTTAGTAAAAAAAAAAAATACCCGATCATCTCCTGTTTCTCTCCAAGGAAGCAACAAAAGCATGAGAATTTCCAAACCATTATTGATCTTCTGTATGAACACTTCAGGTGAGGCAAGAAGAGAGCAAATATTTCGATGATTTTGAAGCTATTAAACAAAAAAATAAAGAATGAAATGGTGGAGACAAAATGTAGCTTAGGAAGTCAAGTAGTTTGTGCATTATAATCCTTTCAGGTCCATGTAATTTAGCCCTTGTCCGCATTTGCTAACCTACCTTCCCATTGGTAATGTCATATTTTATTCTTCTGTTGAATATTCGTCGGTATTATTTTAATTAGCTGGTACGTATATATGATAATTTTGATTTAATTATACTCCAAGTTGAATTGAAAGTGACACCACCGATTGTAGAAAGAGCTCGACGAGTTGATTCGACAAACCCGTCAATCTGGACGGTTCATTTGCTTGACCAATCTCTGTAATATAATAATCATATAAGCAAATGATTTTTTTTTTTGGTAAATTGGGTTGAAACAGCTGAGGAAACGTCATGTGTTAAGGGACAATTAGCCGTACTCGAAAGTGGAATTATTCTTTTCAACTTAGAAACTTAAGGGATGAACAGTTTTGCGTATTCGGGCTAAAATAGGGGCTATGTGTTTCTTAAATTACACTAGAAAGAGCATGATAATGCTGTCATTTTGGTGCTATGGTAATGGGATAATGACTTTCTCTCTGATTTTTTTAATCCTGTCCTAGTAAAATGAGTAATTAAAATTAAAATTTAAATTTTAATGTTGACAATTAAATTAGTTTTTATTTTTAATTAAACTATGTTTTCACTGAATTTAAAATTATTGGTAAAAAATCATAATTTTTCTCATAAAAAATATTGTATGATCGATCTCATATAATATATAAGAAATTTATAATTTAAAAAATCATACCTCAATAATTTGAGAAGATGAACAACAAGAAGTAACAAATCTAGCACCAAACAATCTTCTAAGTTATAACTCAAGTTTGATTTCTACTGAACGTGTGGGCATTCGTTTCACTACTCCAAAAAACTACTGACTTTTTTTCAGTGTTTTTATCAAAAGTCGTCTTTCTTTTTTTTTTAGAGAAAAGAACACTTATATAATATTTCATTATAAAATGCTAACATATGTTTTCTTTTTTCTTTTATAATTTAAAATAATAAATATTTTAAATTTAATATATTATTATCTCTCCACTTACATAAAAGTAGAGATAATATGTAACTATTTTGGAACTCACCTTTTAAAATAATACAAGACCCTGTTTACACATAAATATAATACATAGAGATTTAACAAATATTATAATTAGATTTATCACCTAATATGTCAGTTTTCTTATTTTTGACTCTAGTAGTGGTGTAATCAATTAAATGAGCTAACCCGGGGATCATTTGGGAACATACAATAGTGGTTACAATAATTAAGCCTATAATTAAACTAGCTTAATTATTTAATTTCAATTCTACTCTATTATAAGATTGGAACTAACCTCCATAATTGTATGTTTGAATAATAATTAGTCTCAAGCCACATTGATCTATTTATTGCACAATTCTTCGCACCATATCGTTAATTAAATTGATATCTCAACTATCCAATCAATTTAATAACATCTTATTCCTTGATCCTTACTGATTTTCTCTAATGATCATTTTCAACATATTAAATATGTTGACACACTCTGACTAGAGAATTCTATGATCAAATACTGAAAATTTATCAAGAGATGTGTTGTACAAATTCTATATTATTAATCTATAACTTCAATACTTATAATTACTCCCACCAAGATACCGGTAATATTGATTATAAATATGTGTCGTGCCCATTGGTAACTCAAATAAAATGACAAACATAATCATGAAATTATAACCAACTCAAGATTAAGATTACAGTAAAATCAATGCCTATGAGATTTAATAATTTTGACAGTAATTATAAAGTTAATTAAATCTCATATGTGATCTTGTTTAATGTAGTCATACTATATCAATAAATTCATATATGATTAAGACAAATCATTCAATGAATTTATTACAGTTTATACCTAAATAAAGTGTCCAACTTTATTTATCAACTGCGAATTCAATTTATTAAATCATAAGATAACTTGTATTTATATTTTCTGTGAATTTACATAGTGATCACATAAATACATATAATATGATTAAATAGATTTTACTCAAAAATTAATGCAAATAAGATATTTGAATAAAATACCTCAATTATTTTATTAATAAGAAAAAATATTTATTATAATTAAATAAATCGATATGTTTTTAAAGAGCATATTTTTTCAACAAAAATACTACAAGATACTACAGGGGTAAAAAAAAAGAAGAAAATAAAAAGACTTGGACACCCTCAACCTTGTTAATTCTCTTTGTTCCAAATATATATATATATTTTGGATTGAGAATATCAAAACCAAAAGCAAATGTTAATGTGTGAGTTCCCTTTAATAACAAATTTTGGATTGAATCGATATCTTTTGGGAGGTTTAAAAATAATTTTAAAAGTTTAAAAGTTATTTTAGTGTTTATTAAAAAAATTTAAAATTACTTTTGTTAAAGTCAACCCTTTCTACAGCTGATTTTAAAAAATAGAAAAGAAATATCTTCAAGATTCTAATTTTAAGAATCAATTTTTTCATTGATTATAATTCTATAAATATCCTTATAATTATTATCTAAACCCAAAATTATCCTTATTTAAATTAGAAATAAAATCAATATTTTAATATAATTTATTATAATTCATGCATTCTTTTCATTTATCTTATTTCCTTTTTTATTTTACATTACATCAAAAGTTTTCTTTAGCAATATAGTCTAAATTTTATTTTTGATTAAAATTATTATAATACACAATTAAAATCAATATATTATAAAATTTATTTTTAGTTAAAATTATTATAATAAATAATTAAAAATATTGTATACGCATATTTTTATATGTGTAAGTAAATTTTATTCTATAATATGTATATTTTAGTCATTTGTTTTTTATAATAGTTTAATAATAAAATTTATCAAACACTAATAACAATTTTCACAACTTACAGTACTTTTAGAATAAAAGTTTTTAAAAAATTTAACTAATTTTTTTACAACTAATTATTTTTATAGCACAAATAACAATAATTATTTTAAAAATTAAAATATTCCCAAACTTGAGTCACATAACTAGGTTGCATAGGACATGAGAGACTTGGCAAAAATGTGCCAACAGAAAATCCCTTCCATACTTGGGTGGCATTTTTTTTTTTTGTTAGAAATTTGAGTGAACTTAAGTTAGTTTGAATTATTAATAAAGCTAAATGTCTAAATTTCAATAACTTTTTTGGTCAATCACTAACAATAAGTATTAAGTTATTTTTTAACTTAAAGAATCTAAAAACTAGTATTTTTATATTTAGGCCCTTAGAAATCATAAATGTTAAACAAATAACAAATATCTCAAAAAACATGAATAAGATAATGAATTATCATAAGATAGATCTTGTTCACTTAAGTGCAACCCTTTAATGTTTTAAATTAGTATATATTAATCAATTTTATTATAGTTTATGATGTTTTATATGAAAAATATTCATAAAAAGTAAAAAGATAAATAATGCTAATTTGAAGCAATTTACCATTATATTATTATAAGTTGTAGAGATGGGTAATAATGCGAATTAGTAAATTTTATTTAGGTAAGGAAAAAAAATTATTAATCAAATAGGAATATTTAAGAGAATATCTTCCACTGATGTTCTTTAGACTTTTTAGATTAAGTAAAAAGTTAAAAATAATGGATGAAGAACTTAATGATTCAATGATTGAAAATTTTAATTAAGTTAAAGAATAAATAGACATAATCGCTTAACTGATTAAAAATAAATAAATAAACAAGATCTTACTCTTTTTGTTTAAGAATCCATCTAATATTTTCTTACTCCATTGGATTTTTTTTAAAAAAATACACATGGCAAGGATTAATTTTAAGATACATGGAATAAGATTCTGGTTTAAGAACAAACATTTCAAGCCACCGTACGCATTGAAAGGACAAATACTTTCTACTGGAACTTTGGCATCATTCAAAAGCATACCTATGTATCATTGTGTCAAAACCAAGTAATTATATATATGATTTAAGTTTATGTTGTAGTGTCGTGTAGATCAACACATGTCGAATTCTTTTTTTTTTTTTTTCTAAATGGAACCTTAACCAAGTGAGGAAAACATATTAATTAAAAGAAAGTGAAAAAGCAGAGAAAGAGCAAAGGCTAGCATGGCTATGTTGGTGAAAAATTATTTGTTCTCATCAAATCTTTTAAAATTGATCTCATATAATATCTATGAAATCGTAGTCTACAAAATTATACTTTAAATTCCGAGAAGATGAATGATAGGAAGAAAACAATCTGTCATAGGTTATGATTCAAGATTGATTAGCACTAAACATGTGGGTGTTTATTTCACTACCACCCAAAATAACTAGCTTATTTTTCCTTTGCAGTGTTTTTCTTAAATGTCGTATATTTTTTTTAAAAAAATATACTAATATATTATACTTAGTAAAACCCTAGATATGTATTATCCTTTTTAATAATTCAAAATAATACATATTTTAAATTTAATATTATTATCTCTCCACTTATGTAAAAGTAGAGATAATGCGTAACCACTTTAAGGCCCACCTTATAACATAATACAAGACTTCATTTGCACATAAATATAACATATAGAGTCTTAATAAATATTATAATTAAATTTATTACCTAATATGTTAGTTTTTTTTTTAGGTCCTGTAGTAGTGTAGTCAATTAAATGAGCTGACCTGAAGATCATTTCAGAATATACAATAGTAGCTACAATAATTAAGCCTGTAACAAGGTTAATCATTTAATTCCAACTCTACTCCACTATAAAATTGGAATTAACCTCTATAATTGTATATTTGAATAATAATTTATCCCAAGCCATATCAATTTCTTTATTGTATAATCCTTTGTACCACATCGTTAATTAAATCGATATTTTAACTATCCAGTCAATTTAATTATATTTTGTTCCTTGATATTTATTGATTTTCTCTAATGATCATTTTTAACATATTAAATATATGGACTTTGGCCAGAGAATTCTCTGATCAGGTGGCAAAATCCATCAAGAGATGTGTTATACAAATTCTATATTGTTAATCTATAACTTTAATACTTATAATTGTTCCCACTAAGATATTGGATAATCTTGACAATAAGTATATGTCGTGTCTATTGGTAACTTAAATGGAATAATAATTACAATAATGAAATTATAATTAATTTAAGATTAAGATTACAGTAAAACCAATGCTTATGAGATTTAATAAGTCTGTTAGTTATTATAAAATTAATTAAATCTTATTTATGATCCTAATCAATATATTCATACTATATAAATAAATTTATATATGATTAAAACATCAATGAATTTATTACAGTTTATACCTAAATAAAGTGTCCAACTTTATCTATCAACTATGAACTCTATTTATTAAATTATAAGATAATTTAATATATTCATACAATATTAGAAAATTGATGGGTAAAGTAAAGTTATAGCTAGAATGAAATTAAAAGAAAAATAAGGAACAAACAAACAAAGAGAATATCAGAAATTATGTGGTTTAACTTTTAGTTTGTATCCATAGGTGAAGACAGAAGCAAAAATATTTTATTAGTGTTGTAGAGTATCGAAATACTATAGTATTTTACTTCACTATCCATAACTCTAATACACCTAATACCCTTACTAAACTCTCAAAAGCTTTTATAATTTAAGCTCTTAAATTCTCTGCTATCTAAATATAGGAAATGTTTTTTGTTGTGCAAATTTTATTGAACTCACAAGCGCACGAATCTATTGTAGAATAGATTAATGGTGACGAGTGTCGATCCCACAAGGAGGTTGATTTTAATTATATGTCGAATTAATTTTCTTTTAATGGGAACAATTAAATTATGGTAACTTTGTCCTAAATTGTTAAATTAAAATGGCGGGAATAATTAAAAATGAAATTGTTATAATAAAGCACTTGGGTATCCGGATCCGCATCAACATGCTCCATGGGCTAAATATTCCATATTAATACCAATTAAATCATAAGGGGGGATTCCACACCTCATGAACCACTCTCCAATAAGTATGGTGCCAAGAGCTTATCGTGCCAAATAATAATAACCTTGTACTAGGGTGCCGGTTTAACCAGAGCTGTATCTAGACAAGACTATTATTATTTGTCGACGAAACGTCAAAACAACCACAAATATTAGAGGGGAAGAGAAAGTAAATTTACCAAATTAAGCCCATGAAACATGTTGAGGCTTGACCTTCAACCCAAGCTAAAAAAGAAATTAGCTACTCATATTTTAACTAAGGATAAAAAAGGAAATTTTATTAAAATACAAAGAAACTACAAGAAGGAGAAGAAATTTCAGAAATCTAAACTTAGAAATGAATTCAGGGGTGCCAAATTAGAGGGGGAGAGCCCCCTTTTTATAGATATATTGAGTGAATCGTGACCATCGGATTAAAAACAATTCGGATGCTTAGGATTGCGCTACGTCATCAGTCAACAGTCAACAGTCATCAGTCAACAGTCAAAAGTCAACAGTCAATAGTCAACATTTGTACAGTAATGCCGCCTGAATAGTAAATAATCCCATGTAAGCGCATGTACTGTACACACAATTTTTGCTCCACTGAGATGGTGCCACGTCATCGATCTACAGTACATAAGAAATTTAGTCTAATAAGATCGTGACACATCATCGGTCAACGCCACGTCATCGGTCAACGCCACATAAGCAGTCAATCCACATAATTTGTCCAATCAGATACTGCCACGTCATAGGTAGTTGCCACATTATCGGTCCGTATACATGAACAGTGCCGTGAACAGTGCAGTGCCGTGAACAGTGCCATGAACAGTGTCGTGAACAGTGCCATGAACACATGTATTTATTCAATAAGATTAATGATAGCAATCAAATAAAAGTACAAGCATTATCTCCAGTCTAAAGGAATATTACACCCACATCAACCATCCATATGCATCAATCCAGCAGACTTTGTTGTAGCAATAGTAATCAGGCCACTTTTAAGAATGACATATCCAACTCCAAAATCTCACCGGTTGTAGTGACACTCTCACAAAGAAATTAATCCAAATAAAATTTTGTCACTACAATTAATGGTAAATTGAGAGAAAATAATAAAGAAATATCATACACTCTCACCAAGATGAAAAAAATATGCCCATAGCTTAGAAGTAATATGATCTCAAATAAAGTATTAGTCAACCCAATGCATTCATTTTTTTTTTTATATGCATCACTACATCTTAATTACCCATATAACTAGCTTTTATGTTAGACTATAGTTCCCTAAAATCAGGAAAGACTTTTATTAGGACGTAACGTAGGCTAGGGACATGGCTAACAAAGAAAGGAAAATAGGGAAACAAAATATATATGTTTGAGAAAAAAATTCAAGAACTTTTTACAAGATACATTTTGCTTATTTATTACTATTGTACATTTTTTTCTTTTTTTTTTCTTTTTTTTTAATTTTTTTATGTAGCACAACTTCGCTGAACAAAATAATTATTTATTATTTTTTTCTCAAACATGAATAGGTGGATGGAACTTGTATGATATTGGGTAATACTCCAAATTAGAATGGGTCAGGATGATAAGTTAATAAAGAAAAAAGGTTTTTTTTTTTTAAATAAAAGGTTCAAAAGGGCTAACTATGGATATTACATAATAGGGATGGCTAGAAAGGTTCAAACGGGTCAAAAATGGCCTTCCATCATCTTTTAAGACTCTAAATAATCTTCCATATCTACTAATTAAGTGGATATTTAGATGCAGTAACACACTTTTTTTTTAAGGGTTGACTCAAAGAAAATCTAGAAATCATGTATGAAATAATAAACTGCTAAGCTACATGAAGAATGAGCAAAAAGAGTTACTCTCCAAGAAAAATTAATAGGCTCAAAAACTCACTTGGAATTTATTATGACATGTGCATTTTTTCAAGCAACTCATATTTGTCCCCAATATCAACATATAGAATAGTAAACATGGTGTAACATCACTCAAGACCAAAGATAATACAAATACTAAAATTCGAAAGTTATCATATCATCCAATATCAAGAACTCAATTTTTTTTTTTACAGAATTCTTTCCCCCCAACCTATTCTAAATATAAAAAGAAAACATACATGTAGAAAAATTAAAGAAAAAATATATAAATAGTTTTTTTCTTTTTTTTTCTTTTTTTTTAAAAAAGATGCGTTTCTAGAGTTACTACACTCCATATTCAGCCATTTTCGACTTAAAAACTTAAAAACATATATTTAAGGAGAAATTATCAACTATTCCCTCCCCCCAACCAGAACGAAATATTGTCCTCAGTGTTTTAAAGGAAAGAAGTAGAGATTATAAGATATCACCTGAGCGTAGCAATACAGAAGAAAATATTAACAAGTAGTTGCGACTGTGGCTCACATATTCCTCTGGTTTTACGTCCAGAAACGGCTTGAACACCCTATATGGGTCGAGGATAGGCTTCCCATCCAGTTTTCTTACAAATTGGCAAACAGGGTCTTTTATAGTCAGATTCCCGAGACTATAGTTTGTACATTCTTTCTGAAATAATGGCCATAACTGGAGTATTGCATGTTGGACGTATCCACTGGGATGCGTTTCAAGAGACAAAAGGATATCATCCAATGACTCCTTATTCAAGCCATCCCTAATGAATTGAATCTTATCTTCTCTGTTATCAGACACCATTCTTAAAGAACATGATTTTTAATTACATATCATTCTGGCACACTTATTCAAAAAAAAATTAAATCATCGAAAGGAAATAATAAGAAAAAAAAATTCAGGTCACTTCAATGTTTTGTACTGTTTTCTCCACATGGTTGGTATTCGTGATATGACTTTATTTTTCTGACCATTAACTTTAAAAATTACACTGTTCCTTGGATTCTTAAATTTAATGGCTCCATGTGAAAAAACAGTATGATCAATAGATGGACCAGATCTTCGAGAGCGCAACTTACTTGGAGAAACGTGCCATTGAGAATTGAACAAAAATACTTTCTGACTTGGTGTGAAAGATTTTCTAATGCTCCGCTTGTCACGGAGGATTTTCATTCGCTTTCTGTAGTCCTTAGCATTTTTGTCGTTACGAATCTCCTCTGGTTTTGCCAGTTGTATCCTCCTTTTTGAACCAAAAATAGGGTTAATGATGTCTGTGTTCTTTTGTTTGTAATCAGGAGAGGATGAGATAATTTCTGACAATATTTTTTCTTCTTCCAAGAATGTAGAATTCAAAGGGTCGAGTGAAGGTTTGAGCTCAATCCTTAGTGGTGATTCTGATGATGGGATGAGATTTTCTTTTAATGGTGCCGATTGCTCTATCCTTATTTTCCACTTATCAATGTCCATGCATGGCGATGAATCCAATAAGGCATTAACCTCATCAATTGATCTGTCAATATTAAAATCCAAACTAAAGTGAGTTAAACATGTCAGTAAGGGATCATCACTAAGGTTTAAAGGAAATGTGTGCTCAATTAATTCATCAATTAAATCCACATTTACAATTTCATATCAGTACTATGAGGTTGTTGGGCAATGTTAAAGATATTGAGTTCCATGGTTATATTGCCAAAAGACAACTGCATATTTCCAGTCCTGCATTGAATGTGAGCATCGACAGTTGCCAAAAATGGGCGACCCAGAATAATGGGAATCCTGCACTGGTTGAGTGTCAATTATAATGAAATCAACAGGAAAATAAAACTTGTCTACCTGGATAAGCACGTCCTCCACAATACCACGAGGTATTTTTGTGGATCGATCTGCAAGCTGTAATACCACTGGAGTTGGATGTAATTCGCCCAATCCAAGTTTCACAAATACAGAGTAAGGCAACAGATTTACACTAGCTCCTAAATCCAACAAAGCATTCTCAATTGTGTGGTTCCCTATACTACATGAGATAGTGGGGGAGCCTGGATCTTTGCATTTTAGAGGCATTTTATGTTGGAGTATAGAACTAATATTTTCTGTTAGAAAGGCCTTTTTCTGAACATGAATGTTTCTCTTTTTAGTACAAAGATCTTTAAAAAACTTGACATATGATGGCACTTGTTTTATGGCCTCAAGTAAAGGGATGTTAGTACTTACTTGTTTGAAGATTTCAAGAATCTCACCTGTGGATTTCCCTTTCTTCCCTTTAGCTAACCTCTGAGGAAATGGAGCTTTAGGAATATATTCTCGTGGGTTGGTTTCCTCTTTCTCCTCTAATGATGATTCCTCAGTGTTCACAGGTACAATCTGAGTTGATTTTGGCATCTCCACTTTGTTGTCGACTTCTTTTCCTTTTCGCAAGGTCATCACTGCTTTGACTTCTCTATGCTGCTGAGGCGAATTGGTACTTATCTCATGCACTCCTTTAGGGTTTGGCACTGGTTGACTTGGGAATTTGCCTTTCTCAACAGTCATGGCCAAAGTTTGAATTTTCTAGGCCATAGAACGTGGGGAGACAGTTTAGCACACTAGGTTTTAATTCAAAACTCCTAGCAGCTACATTTGGGTACCTTATGCATGATGTGCTCAAATTAGCTAAAGGACTAAAATAATCCTTAAATGGCCTCTCTTGTGGTTCTGGTTGCTGATTTTGCAATTTCATTTCAAGTTTCTTTTAAAAAACAGTTTGTTTGTGCGTGCGAAGTGTTTTTTCCAAATGAAGGTCTAAAGGTTCAAGATTACGTGATAATGACCTTCGACCATGCATGCAAAGAATAAAATAAATGAAAATAAAACAAATAAAAATAAAGAGGAGAGAGAAATTACGATACTAA
This sequence comes from Aegle marmelos, assembly GCA_030449875.1. Classification (NCBI taxonomy): domain Eukaryota; kingdom Viridiplantae; phylum Streptophyta; class Magnoliopsida; order Sapindales; family Rutaceae; genus Aegle; species Aegle marmelos. Next base: position 5,861,726 of record JASUUL010000022.1, on the reverse strand, counting down.
CCTTGTGACGTTGTTATAATCTTACTATGAACATACACTCAAGTGCTAAAAAGAAAATACAAAAAATAGAATAAATAAAATAAGAAGATAAATTACAACGAAAAATGAAAAATTAACTTACAGAAATATAAAGAAGAGAAAAAGAAACGGAATTAAATTACAGGAAAAAGATTTAAAAGAAAACAAAAAAATAAATTCTATGGATTAATAAATTAACAAAATAAACCAAAATTACAAAAAAAAATAACTCAAAAATTAAATTATTGAAATTTAAAGAAATTTAAATTACCAAAATTAAATTACAAATTCACCTTTTTTTAATTTTTTTTATATTTTTTAATTTTTTAATTTTTTTTAATTTTTAAGGAAAGCAAAAAAAATTACTTAAAAAAACTAATTCTATAAATTAATTCTACAAATAAATTAAAATAAATTACAAGATAAACAAAATAAATTACAACGAAAAGTAAAGCAAAAATTAAAGTACAGAAATTTAAAGAAATCACACAATAAAATTAAATTATAGAAATTAAATTACAAAAATTTTAAATTACAAAAATTAAATTGTAAAAATTTAAATTACAAAAATTAAATTATAGAATTATTATTTTTTTATAAGAAAAAAATACAAGAAAACAAAAAAAAAATTAATTTAACAAATTAAAATAACTTACCTCCCCGGCAACGGCGCCAAAAACTTGTTGTGTAAATTTTATTGAACTCGCAAGTGCACGAATCTATTGTAGAATAGATTAATGGTGACGAGTGTCGATCCCACGAGGAGGTTGATTTTAATTATATGTCGAATTAATTTTCTTTTAATGGGAATAATTAAATTATTGTAACTTTGTCCTAAATTGTTGAATTAAAATGGCGGGAATAATTAAAAATGAAATTGTTATAATAAAGCACTTGGGTATCCGGATCCGCATCAACATGCTCCATGGGCTAAATATTCCATATTAATACCAATTAAATCATAAGGGGGGATTCCACACCTCATGAACTACTCTCCAATAAGTATGGTGCCAAGGGCTTATCGTGTCAAATAATAATAACCTTGTACTAGGGTGCCGGTTTAACCAGAGCTGTATCTAGACAAGACTATTATTATTTGTCGACGAAAAGTCAAAACAACCACAAATATTAGAGGGGAAGAGAAAGTAAATTTATCAAATTAAACCCATGAAACTTGTTGAGACTTCACCTTCAACCTAAGCTAAAAAAGAAATTAGCTGCTCATATTTTAACTAAGGATAAAAAAGAAAATTTTATTAAAATACAAAAAAACTACAAGAAGGAGAAGAAATTTCAGAAATCTAAGCTTAGAAATGAATTTAGGGGTGCCAAATTAGGGGGGGAGAGCCCCCTTTTTATAGATACATTGAGTGAATCGTGACCATCGGATTAAAAACAATTCAGATGCTTAGGATTGCGCCACGTCATCAGTCAACAGTCAACAGTCAACATTTGTACAGTAATGTCGCCTGAATAGTAAATAATCCCATGTAAGCGCATGTACTGTACACAATTTTTGCTCCACTGAGATGGTGCCACGTCATCGATCTACAGTACATAAGAAATTTAGTCCAATAAGATCATGACACATCATCGGTCAACGCCACGTCATCGGTCAACACCACATAAGCAGTCAATCCACATAATTCGTCCAATGAGATACTGCCACGTCATAGGTAGTTGCCACATTATCGGTCCGTATACATGAACAAAGATTAATCGTGAATGCGCTGAATGAAACGATCTGTGCGTATAAACAAATGATTGTTCGTTCATTGTGAAACGATCATAATGTCCCTAAAATACATAAAATACATAATTATAATAAAATACATATAATTAAATAACAAAATACTTAAATAAATAAATATAGCAATGTTAGTGAGATTTAAAATGTAAAATGATGATTTTCTCCTTTATAAATATATACTTTCTAACACTCAACACTTTTGAAATAAAAAGGATATTGAGAGGAGAGATGAAGGTTTTTGTTTATACACTTCATTTCTTCTCATTTTTTTACTAAAATAATTTTATTTTATTTTATTTTCAAATTTTGTTGCACCAAATTCGATGCCACATTTGCATTTTCAACAATTGTAACACTGAGTTCATTGCTAACATTGTTGATATTCTCTTACTTTAAGATTTAATTGATTGAGAACTAATCAATCTCTACACTGTCTTTTTTATTTTGCCATTGTCATGTTCTAATGTCTTTGATAGGCCACAATATGATATACACTATACAAACTTATTAGTATTGATTAGCTTAGTTATAACATCTATTAAAAATCTTTGGTATGGATCTTTTATAAATCACACTTCTATTTTATACTACTTTTCAAATAAAGTAGTATTGAACTCTTATGTGCTTTATCATAGAATAAAAAACTAGATTTCTAGCAATATACAAAGTGCTCTGACTGTTAGAAAACATCGAAACTTTCTCTTGTTTGTGCCTGAGATCCTTCACTAACCTTTATATCTAAGTAGCTTTCTTGCAGGCTTGTGTAGCTATCATGTATTCTATTTCTTTGTAGATAAAGTCATAATAATCTGTAGTTCTGAAACCTAACTTACAGTTGCTCATGTCAAAATAAAAACATAGCTAGTAGTGAATTTTCTTTTATCAAGATCTCTTATAAAAAATAAATTCACATAACTCTTGATAGTAAATTTGATCTTTTGTAATATAATGCAACATCTAATGTTTCTCTAGTTTATCTTAAAATCCTCTTTATAGTTTTTCATTGTTGATGCATACGATACTCGAAATATATTTTTCTTCTCTATTTTATTACTAAGATATATATGTGAGAATAATTTAAAATTAATAAGAAATAAAGTATAAATTGACTTACAATCTTATATGTTGAAGCATCATAAGATTTTTTTCAGGTAATTCTTTTAAAGAAACCAAAGCTTTTTATTATTTCTATCTCGATAAATTTACATTTTTAGAATCTTCTTGTTATTTCAAATTTTCTACTTAACTGTGCTTTTAAGTTTTAGACTCAATATTTGTTATGGGATGCTACTAATTGTCATCTACATACAACAACAAAATGATAAAATCATTATCATTAAATCTCTTATAATATACACAATAGTTTAAACTGAGTTTGTTGTATCAAATTCTCATGATAAAGGAATCAAATTTCTTATATTAACATATCGTTGCCTGTTTAAGACTGTATAAAGATTTGTTCAACTTATAAACAAAGTTCTTCTTGCTTATTTTAGCAAAATCTTTTGGTCAGAATATATAAATTTCCTCTTCGAGTTCTTTATAAAGAAATGCAAGTTTCAATTTAACTACTCTAGATGTAGGTTAAATATAATGTATATGGTCAAGACTACTCTAATTGTCGTGACTCAAACCAGAGGAGAAAATATCTCGTTGAAGTCAATACCTTATTTTTAAGTATATTCTTTTACCATTAATCTTGCAAAATACTGTTATACTTGATTATTGTCATTATACTTAATCTTATAGACACATTTATTTCTAACTACTTTTTCCCCACCTAGTAGCTCCTGTGTCTGATTTTTGCTTAGAGTTTCAATTGCTTTCTGCATTATTGTCATTCGAAAAGTAATATCTAAGCTATTTAAAATTTCATGAAAAGTTGTCTCTAGTAGTATGTAATATTAAACTTTATAACATACTGTGAGTGTCACACTAGTGGTCATCTCTCATAAGTTAACCGATGAATTTCTAGAATCTCAAACTCAACTGGCTCTTGTTGTTCACAATCTTCTTTTTTTAAAATTATTTTTCATACATGCTAGTAGAGTCTTTTACTTTTTCTTTATAGTGCTATCATCTCATCTTTCCTTTGTAATTACTTTTCTATAGATATAATATCTTTATCGATGACAATTTTATAGGTAGTAGAATCCCATAGATAGTATCGTTCACTCCATTAATGTATTCTAAAAAAAATAAATTTTTTAGATTTTGGTTCTAGTTTTTTTCTTTCTTAGGTATTGTAAAAATTTTATTATACTCGCACGTACATAATTTTATTGTATTATCAATTAATGATATCGAATGTCGATTTTATGAGTACATAAAATTAATCGTGTATAGGGTTAATTTTCTAAATTTGTATGCAAATTGGTTAGATGAATTTTAAGCAGCATTTAAATTTAAAAAGATAGTGGGAAAAAATTACACATGCAACAATTGAAATAAAATGCTTGAATCTCTTAATTCACACTCATTATTTTATCATGAACTTTATATTTCTTTTTAACTCCAATTCATTTATGAGAGGGTATTTTCACTTCTCAATAACTAAACTCTAATAAATGTGGCATAAAAAACATATTGTGCCAGGTAATACTAATCCTATTGTTGACAATGTGGTAAGAATATCTACTAAGTAACTTAGAAATATTCTTTGTCAACATTGAGTTAAGATGGACCACAAATACTTGAGGAGAGTTTTCTCTAATAAATATTATACAAAGTGTTCATCGTGTCAAGTAGTAATAATTTTACATTATAGAGTTGATATACTAATATAAAATATAGACAAAATTATTACTATCTATTAATAGTAAGTGAAAATAACTCAAGTAAATTGGAAAGAAAAAGTAAATTTATCAATTAAGTTATAAATTATGGAGAGACTTTACCTTCAATTTAAACTTAAAACTAAATTAGCTACTCATTTTTTAACTAAGGGTAAAATGAGAATTCTATTAAAATACATTGAAAATATAAGAAAGAGAAGAAATTACAGAAAATGAAGCTCAAAAATAGATTTAAGAGTGCCAAATTAAGGGAGAGCATCATTTATAAATATATTAAGTAAATCATGGCCATCGAACAAAAATAATTAGAATACAAACGATTCAGACTTCTAAGATTGTACTATATGGTAAATTTTGACTAGCTGAACATATTGTTAGTCAACATCATATCAGTATTCGGTCTAATAGGATCTTACAACATTATTGGTCAATACCACATCATGAGTTAATACTACATCATTAGTTAATTCTATATTAGTGGTGCAATATGATGCAGTCATGTTAGCAATTAATACGACATCAATATTTTAATGCAATAACATCCTACCATATTAGCGGTTAATGCTATATTCGCTAAATCCCACCAAAATTTTAAAATCATAGCATTATTCATGTATACAATATTATTCATATGTACGGTATTGTTAACGTATACAATTTTGCCATTTATGTTATTTTTTAAGGTTTTTAGTTGTTTTGAGCTTAGAAATGCTATCTATTTTATCATCTCACTTTTCATTAATCATGAAATAACCAAAATACCTTACTATGCATAAAATACTAAAATTATAACAAAAAACACACAATCAAAGTTTAAAAAACTTAAACACACAAAGTAAAAATTTTAGTAAAATTTATATTGTAAAATGATAATATATCCTTTATAAATATACAATTTCTAACATTCAACATTAGATATTGTATATCACGTATACAGGATATTCAAATGAATAAAGGTAGGAGTCATTAGTTGGCTTTTCAATCCACATCTCCATCAATGTCTTTAATTCAATTGTATTTAATGGAGAATTAACTATATAATAGGCAGTTTTAGCTGCTTTTATCTAGAATAAAGTGGGTAAAGAAGTAGATCTCAATATAGCTCTTATTTTTTTATGTAAGAGTATTGTTCATTCACTCCGCCACTCTATTTTGTTGATAAATGTATGCAATCATGAATTGCTTGTAAATACTTTCTTGCTTAAATATCAATATACAAGGAACTCACTGTTTGAATACTCTAAATCATTCTCCATTCTCAAGCACTTGTTTCCTGAATTCAAGTTTATCCTACACGTTGAATTTTTTAAACATTAGAAACTCATTGACTTTTTTCTTAATTAGATACACCCAACATTCTCTAAAATAATTATCAATAAAAGTAAGTAAGTATTTTGCACCTTATTATTTAGTTAACTTACTGCCATAGGGTGTTAATATGCAAGTATATATTATACTACTATAGGATGTTGATGTGTAAGTGTATATAATAAGTAAAATATTGATTCGTATTCAGATTGTCTGTATAGGGATTGATATTATAGGATTTGCTACAGTAGTTTTAATAGTATAGTTTTAAATTAAGATCAAATAATTATTAAAAGTAATAAATTAACTAAACTAAAGAAAAATATAATAAACAAAAAGGCAATAAAAAAAATTTTAAGTCAAACACGAAAATGCAATTAATAAAAAAAGAGTAATTCAGTGATTAAGCTCACTTAATAATTTTCACTATTTTTTAATTAAAATTTTATTGCTACAGTATCTATTATAGCATTGGGCAGAATCTCTCATATATCATCAGCAATTACTTATTGGATATCTTATATTTAAATACAGCCTAATAATGACTAATTATTATGCTAGTATCAGATATAATATTATATGTTTCGAGTTTCAATTACCCTATAAAGTTAATCTTTATACCAAAATTTTTACTAATTTTAGATCAAACATGGTATTATTCAAATTAAGATTAACTTAATTTGGGAAATCCAATTTAAAATGAAGTATTATCTTAATTTTTTCCACTAAGTTAGTCTTTTTTTAAGCACCTTTTTAGTAATATCTACTAAATGGGTGGTCAGCTAAAATAAGAAATTACAATAAATAAAATCAAGACAAAATACTATAACACATGTAGAGCAACACATATATATAAGTCAAATAACCATTAAGTTTGTTTATAGAACAATAAATAGAATCGTTTCAACCATCAATTACATTTCCATAAATAAAGAAAAACAAGAAAAGAAGATAAGAAATTGAGTTTTGCTTAGCCATTGCGATATCTCTTTCTTTTTCCCCTTGAATCTTTTGTTGCAACTCTCAATCTCTCTTTTTCTTTGTTTTCTTTTTGTTTATCTTTGTTATTTTTCCTTAATAAAGAGTCTCTCTTATTCTTTTCATGCATGCTCCTTTTATAATTTGAAATTAGGACAAAAAAAAATATATGTGGCTACATATCTCATATATTTAAAAACTTTAAATTGTAATCTTTCAGTAATCATACACGAAATCCAGTCTATTGTTGCTACAAAATTACTGCAACAACAGCTACAACATCTTTATTGATCTAAACTTATTTTAACTCCTCTGCAAGTAGGTTTTTTTTAATCATTTTTGTAAGTCTATTGCAGTAGCATTTCATTCATACAACTTAGTCTTTTTGGTCACCTATAATTATGTACATAACTAGAGCACTGAGTGATCTAAAACACACTCAATTTATTGAAAATAAACTTATTAGATGCAATACAAAATATAATTAAAATACAACTAAAATACATCATTTAGTCTCTAAGTTATATTGATTTGAGTTTAAAAGTGCTATGATAACCCTCAAGTCATAGGATTATTACATCTCCAATGAATATATTTGGTGATTTATAAATATAAGAATGAACTAAGTTTAGAATACATTTATTTTTTAAGTCTTATATGCTGAATTTTAATTTATATTGCTTACTTAGAAAACAATGTTCATAAAATGATAAGTTCATCGATTTGAGTAGCAGAACAATTTTCAATCAGAGAGAATATTCAAATCTTATTTTGACATGTGGCCAAGCTTGAAATGCCATATGATTGCCAACTCTTTTATATTTGACACAACACATGCATCAACTTTTGTGGTGTTTTCTTTTAAACATGAATAAATTAGCATCGATCTTTTCTACCTTATAAATACTAATAATTTTCATAACCTTATTTTTTATATTAATTTTGCATCTAAAACTATCTATTTGTCATAAAGATAATATATTATTCTTCAGGTCTTTAATATATCGTAATTTTTTAATTGTGTGAACTGTACCATCAAACATTTTTATTTTGATAGTACTAACACTTACAATCTCTAAGGCATGATTATCACCTTTGTAAACAGATCATCTTGAGATAGGATCATATCATTGAAACTATTCTCTCTAAAAGGTCATGTGTCGTGTTTCTTTAAATTTATAATCTAGATATCAACTAACCATTTTCTACCTTCTGTAGTAGTTGTTGCCTCACTATAGAGACTTTCGGCATCATCTAAGATACTTGCTACACATTCTTGAGTATTTGATAACTCAAGATCTTTAATTTTTTCTTTAGTTATTTGAACACTCTTTTTTAATATACCTATTCTTGCCATAATTGCAGCACTCGATATTTTTTTTACTTTTTGATTTTGATCCGCCATGATTATAACTCCTACTATGGCTACATTCCATTGATCTTCCTCTTGCCATCCATAGCACTTTCACTTACTGTGAACTCATCATTCCACTTTACTTATATTTTTCGTTTGCTCTCTTCATTTAGATAAAGGTTGTGACGTCATAAAAAATTAGACTATCTGTTTGATTGTTGTTCATCAGATTGATGATAAGTTAATCATATAAATCTATTATATTTTAAAGTTCTATACGTTCATTTTTCTCTATTTTATAACCCAACGTTACAAGCTATGAAATTAAATTTTTTAAAATGATGATATAATCAATCACCAATGTGGTTTTCGCCATTTAAAGAGTGTAAAGTCTCTTCTTTAAAAAGGTTTTATTGTGCAATGATTTGGTCTTATACAATATTATGAAAGTATCTCATATTCTTTTGTTGTCTTTTTCTCTTTCACACTAGATAACACTTCATCAGTTAATGCTAGATGTAAATAAGTAATTGTATTACCGTTCATCTCATTTTACTTAGTATCATTAGTTATCTTTATGAGTCTTTTTCCAATTGCTACCAAGTAATTATTTTTTCTCAAAATAACCTTTTCTTTATTTTCTATGATAAGAAATTATTTCTATTGAACTTCTCAATTTTGTATTTTACCCTTATTATTTGTCACCATGAATTGTTTTTACTAAGATCGACACCCACTGCTTTACATGAAAAATAGTGTATATGTAAATAATAATCGTATATAAGAATAATATCGTGTACATGATCATGTTGTATACATGAGTAGTACCCTGACTCTAAAAATACAATCAATGGCTATAATATCACTGTTAGAAATTTGATAGGTAAATCAAGGGTATAACTAAAATGAAATTAGAAGAAAAATAAAGAATAAATACATAAAGAGAACACAAAAAATTATGTGGTTTGACTTTTAGGCTAAATGTATAGATAAAGAAAAAAAATATATTTTACTTGTAATGTTGATTATATAAGTATTGTAGTATTTTATTTTATTATCTAAAATTCAAATACACCTGATACTCTCACTAAACTCTCAAGAACTTTTATAATTTAAGATTTCAAAATTCTCTACTCTCTAAATACAAGAAATGTTTCTCACAAAAATGGGATGCTAAAAGGAGAAATAAAGCTTTCTATTAATAGGCTTCATTTTCTCTTCTTTTTTAAATTAAAATATTGCTATTTTATTTTATTTTATTCTCAAATCTTGCGGCACCGAATTCAGTACTGCATTTGCATTTTCAACAATTGTAGTTGACAAGCAAGTCGATCAACACATGACAGATTACCAACCTGTGAGACAATATAACAAAGGATAAACTGGATCCTTGCACTTAAATAAACAATGTGAAAAAACTTGTATCAGACCATAAACCTATAAATTAATGTATAAATAATGGGAAAGAAATTTCTTACCTTGGCTTGAATAGTTTGAGAGACCCATCACTAGTTTGGGTGGAAAAACAATAGATAACATCAAGTCCCTCTCTAAGTACTTCTACTACTTCTGATACCAGCAAACTATTCATCATAGTCTCCACTTTACCAACATATCGATGAATTAAAATATTGTTATCAAATAGTTACCCGAATTGAATTTCCCTGGCCAAAAGCTTCAAAATCGGATTCTCAAGCCTATCTCTTGAGACTTTAGTCTTGAATATTCTTCTTGAGGCACTTTATATATTCATAGCCTCATTTATCTGATTAGATTTTGAACATTTTCCTTGCAACCCACCAAAAAAGAAAAAACACTTAGAATAAATTTAATCATGATAATCAAGAACCATAAACCTCTAGCAGAACATTAAACAAAGACTATAATTCAAGCCCTGGGGCAAGGGCATAGAAAGAAATTTTTTTTTTGGCACTTCAACGTATAATATAGACAATAAATACAGTTTAATTAATCATACAAGACAGGCCATGATTGTAGCTTAACTAATCATGATGGCACTCTGTACTGTTTTATAAATAAAAAATAATAAAGACTCGTGATTTGGCTTTGTTTGATATAAATTTCAGAGTTTTTATTAAAAAATAATTATTTGGTTGTTTATAAGAATTTCTATTAAAAATTATAAAATTAGTTTGATAGGCAAAGTTTTAATAAGTTATCTTATGAAATAAATGAAATTTGTTGTTAAATAAGTAAAAGATACTTAGACATTTTGACATTAAAAAAAAAAATCCAACCTCTATCCCTAAAATCTTAAAATTTGAGTTTTTTTTCTAATAGATGTAAATTAATTATTTAATCTTCAGAAAATCTACTAAAAAAATAACAAAAAACACAATAACAATTTTGAAAAGATCTTGTGGAATTAAATAAATATTATGATTATTAGATAAGTCATACAAACAAACATTTAGTAGATGAGGTTTATCATATTTAACCAAAACTTTTATCTTAATTTAAAAAGAATACAATACAATTCCAAAATATTCAAATAATAATATAATGTAGCTAAACGATACTACAATTACGTTATAATATTATTTATTGATCAATTTTTACTGATTATCATTGTTTCTGCAAGATTTTGTGTTTTGGATACGATATATAATGATTTCATTGTCAATAAAATAATATATAATATTTTTAAGTATACAACTAAGAAGAAGAAGATAACGAGTGAAAAAATTGAGATTTTTTTTATATAGTTTTGTGCTTTTTAACTATTTTCTTATTTTGTTAAATTTTATTTTCTTTATTTACGTATGATTAATTCATGTTTATAGAATCAAAATAACTAATAAATTTTAAACATATATATTTTTAACAAAAGTTAAGTTTAAAACTCTTCAAAATTATCCGGTCAATATTAATGATAAACTGAGATACTATTACAATTTTAAAGCAGTTATAAACTAATTTAAAATTAGTTTTCAAAATTTCAAAATCAGCTGGGACCGCCTTAGCTGGTCCAATAGTGGCTCCGCCTCTACTCGGTGGGATTTGATTGACTTTTGACTTTTGAGAGACAATGGAATTAAAGAAATAAATACGCTTCTTGCTATTTTTGATATCTTTGCTTGGCCTAAGATATTTCATATTCTCAGCAACGATCTCTTTCCTAGGCAAGGAGAGATAAAAGTAACGATGTGGGCACTCATACTTTAATTTCTCCTGTACAACTGAAGCTCAATTTGGTGGACCAATGTCGGTGCCATTTTTCAAATCATGAATGTATATGCTTTGCAGTTTGAATGTTTAAAAATTAATTATTTTATTTCGAGGAAGAAGGAGAGGAGGAATGGGAACAAAAATGTGATTTTTCTTTATCTTTTCTGTAATGTAGAGGAAGTGCTATTTGATAGCAATCAAATGAAGATTACACGAATCAATACTGATTTTTTAAATTAGCCGTTTGAACCCATGAATGATTATTCGATTTCTTTTAACTGCGGGTTCTCTTAGCTTTTATATCTTATTGTCTCTTCAATTTATTTTAAGAGACAGATCCCTCTGTAATTTGGATTGATCATTTTCTTCTTTCTTTATATCTTATTGATGAACTTTATTTGAAAAAAAAAGAATATTTGAATTCTTTTTAAATTTTTCACTTATTAAAGTATATTTTAATAGTCGTCTAATAGTGATGGGTTATAAAGTGGGGAAAAAAAAGAGTGTTGATCTTAAAGATCATGATCAATAAGGATATTTCTCAACCAAACCTATCATGGCGTGCACTTATGACATAGATCAAACCACTATTGATGCACAAAATTGGTCAAAACTATTCTATGATAAATTTATGGCAAAGGTCAAGATCATTATAATGATATAGATATATTAAAGAAATCAAAATCATTATGTGATGAATGAATAACAAGAATTAAAATCTTTATGATACTTACAAATGGCAATAACAATAGTAATGTATCATGAGTAATAATAGATATTTTAAATTTCATTTTAAATAACGTGTTATTTACTGAGTGATTAATAATTTTTTTACAATATTCAAATAAATAAATTGTAACATCTCACCAACTAATTGATAAATATCATAATATTTAGGATAATTTTTTGGATAAAAAAATTTTAGATATGTAGCATTAGTCTTATGCCATACACATATGACCATATATGAGCAAATTGTTGTATTTGATTATTTTCCTTTATTGCATTGTGTTCTCTTGTATAAATTAAATTAAGTCTTGGAGACATTTGAAGTAAATGAAGTGAGAAAAAACACTTCTTATAAGTATTCCATAAATTTTGGTATTGAAATGAGTTTTATTAACAATTTTTGTTAAATCCACCACATAGCTAGATGATGATTTATTAGAAGGTGGGTTATTTGCATTGTAAAAATTTATTTGAACATTCTATTACTTGCACATTCATGTGCTAAATTTTATATAAGTAAAGTATAAGTAAAACTATTTTAATTTTTTTAAAAAAATGATGTTATTAAAACTAGTTAAATTAATTTATTCAAAACATTAGTTAAGCTATTTAACACAACCAAAAGAATCAATAACCTTTAGTTTATAAAACAATAGAATCAAATTATTTCCTAAAAAAATTCTTTAACATGAGTATAAGTTATTAATTTTTTTATTAAAAATTTGTTCAATATTGGTTTTCAAACCTCAATCCTTTAACATAACAATTGAAAAGAAAAAGGGTGGAGGGCATCTGGCCAAAAAGAATAAGGGGATGAAGAAAACGTAAGAAGAAGAAGAAAAAGTTTAAGAGAGATACTTTCATTTTATTTTTTGAAAATTATAAAGTAAAAATATGTTCAAACTACTTTGATAAAACCTCTAGAGTTTACGGTAAGAGAATTATTTATTGAACAGTGAGAATGACTATATGAATGTTCAAAATAATTATATTTTTGTAATATATAATATAGAGTCCTTAACAGTAACTCATAGATGAATATTTTTGTAATAAAATTTTTTATTAAAATAAGTTTAGAGTAGTTTTTGAAGTGCAAATATTCTTATCCTTACTAGAATGGAGTGTGTATAAAATAAGAGAGTTTTTTTTTTTTGGGTCCCCAAAGCTAAATAAGTTTTCTCATCTTCCTTCTTCATATTGAGCCTTCAAGGGTCCTTTATCAAAGTTTAAGCAAAAATAAAATAGGGTTTCACTCAAAGGAAAGAAATTATCAATAATGAGTGCTAAGAGAGGAAAATGATGAACGGTTTTAAGCGAGAGAATCCGGGTTGAAGCTTACAAAAATGTTAAGTTCTCAACTAAGAATGCTGTCCAAACTACAACTTGTATAAAGTTGAAAAATTCTTTGGAAAAAATGAATTCCATGGATGCTTCCTGCAAATGATTTCCACAATCTCAACAAAGCTTGGGTTGGGATGTTAGGAATCAATAGTGCCCTTAAAAACCATGATTATTATTAGATGAAGATCATCCTCAATTAAACATTAATCATTGAAATCAAGATTACTATGTCATTCATATCGACAAAAATCTTTGTCATTAAATATATACAAAGATGGTTAGAACAACGACAACTATGAACTGAAAAATACGAAGAATATGCCAAAAAAAAGTATTTGAATATCTTCCAATTATGTGAAAAATATGAGTGAGAATTTATTTTGTTTATTCAAATATATTTATCACTAATAGAGGAAATTAAATAATTTTACTCATAATAATATCTCTTTTATAATTTTAGAAATTTAGGTGCACATTGCGGCGTGCACTCTAAAATTTAATTTTTTTTAATCAATAGACGCAGTCAATGGCAGACCTACATGTGGGCTAAGCCCGGTCTAGTGTAGAAAAAATTCTTCATACTCTTTATTTTTCACTAATTTAGTAAAATAATACAGTTTTTATTTTATTTTTATATATGTCCCTAACTGAATTGCCCTTTTATTTTCATTAATTTAGTATAACAGTAGTTTTTATATTTTATATTCAAATATGCCCCTAACTCAATTACCCTTATATTTTTATCAATTTTATATAACAATAGAGTTTTTATTTTATTTTATCTTCAAATATATCCCCAATTCAATTATTTTATTTTCAATTGAAATTAATGACTTATTTTATAAAATAATTAAATTATATATTTATTGAATAGATTGTAAATATTAGGAAGCTAAAATTTTATTACTACTTTAATTTATTTTAAAAAAATTCTAGTGAAAAAAATATGTCAATGTAATATAACATTATCACTAGTATTAAAAACTACTTATAAAAATAATATATAGTAACAATTATCAACATTTTTATAAACTTATTATGTGAGTTTTTATATATATATTTTTTAGTGACATTAACTAAGAGGATAAAATAGAAAATAAAATTAAATATTTTAAGGAACTTTTGATAGAAGGATCATCAACATCTAGTTTTTCAAAGAAAGTTACAGTACTAACTGCACTCAAGTATCTTTTTGCTTAATGGAGTTTAGTTTATTATTGAATTTTTTTACTAATAATACTTTTATAATTTGAATGGATAAACAAATTTAATTGTTTAATTTATTAAGTCTAGTAATTTAGTACTTGATTTTAAACATAAAAATTTTACTTTCAAGTTTTAATTGATTGTAATTATATATATTGATCTGTTTCAGATTGAAATTCTTAATTGATTTCTTAATCGTTATATAATTACATGTTATTATAGGTAGCAATATTAGATTCTATAATTGAAAAAATAGTGTTTTGATATTTGAATTGCTCTTTATTTTCTACTTTTTTATAATTATTTTTGTCTATAGTACATTTATAGGAATAAGATTCTTAGTATTTTTCTTTATTTAATGTACTTCTTTCCACTTATAAATTTTTATGTTCCCTTTCAAATATAAATTTTAAAATTTAGCTCAGGATAATATTAAGTTCTAGATCCGCCCTTGGAAGCAATATCAGTAGCTGTGCAGACCATCATGCATAATCCAAATAAGATTCATTATTGACAACTTTCATGGATATTTCAAAGATGGGGTTAGTTCAAAATGAGTTTTGGCCAAGAAAATAATCTCACATTTGTTGAGCAGCCAAATAAATTTGTTCATATATGTCACTCTATCAGTGGAAAGATAGGCATGTCCGACTGGCTTTTAAAATTTTATTTATTATTTTTGTTAACTAGCGTATAATACTATAAATCAATTGGGTTCTATAAAAAATTATTAATTTTGGGACAAATTTGGAATGATAATGATAGGTGAATAATTATAAGCATAAAATGGGAAGAATAGTTGGAGTAAGATAAAGATGGCATTTAGAATAAATTACTAAATTAGATAGACTAAGAAATCAATGTTGAACACATCAAGATTTTTATTAATAAAAAAAGAATAAATTTAGTATAAAAATGAATATTCTTATCTTTTTTCTAAATATGATACATAATCCTAAAAAATATGTTTTTTTTTTAAATTTAAAGATGACGTATTTAAAGATGGCGTATAACCTTAACTTTTATATATTTTTCTTACCACTAACCTCTACTATATAAATATCCTATTCACCCCATATGGGGCATCTCACTTGCTCTCACTCTCCTCTCTCACACACACACACTCTCTCTATCTTAGATCATCACCTGTTTCTTCATTTTTGAGAGCCCATTCTATTCTCCACCTTTATCATCTTCTCTATCAAATTATACCCACTATATCATTTATTTACCATCTTTCTCTTCATGAGTACTAAATATCTCTATATATCTATTTAGTTTATATTATTAATCTTGAATAATGTAAAACCTTGTGTAACCTCTTATTTGCTTAGTGAATTGGCGATGACTTGCTTCTATAGACATAGGCCAAAGGTTTAATCATATATATATATATTATATTCTTTGTATTTAGGTTTATTTTGCTACATTTTCAATTTGAGTTGGAAATTATATCTCATGAGTTTATTTGGGCTACCCCAGCTACATTAACTATTCTTTAAGATCACCTAAGGGATGAGTACACCTAAGCTACAACTAAATATATTAGTCCTCATGTCAAATCCTACAGGGCTCCACTAAATTCTCCTTATTTTTTTTTAAATGTTCATCTTGACTCACCAAGCATATTACTTTAGGTCACCACTAAGTGTATTTCACTTATACCACCTACTCTAAATATTAAAAATACACATCTAAATCCAAACTGAGTAGGTTTACCTTTGAGCTGGATCCTGTGAAAGTCACTCAATTGATTCGAATTGTATTCTAGTGAAAATTTAATGAAAAAAATTAATATGAGCCCTATCCACCGAGAAATTATCGGAGATCCTGTTTGGCTTTTAATAGGAAAAAAATTGGTTTTGAATTTTATAATGTTTGTCTTTCCTATGTAACGTCTGGCATGTGTCTACAAGAGGGATCTAATTATTGTTAGGTGAAGTTTGAGCTTTCAAACTTCACTTTCTTACTTTAACCAAAGCTTTAATGTGTCTTTGTTAAAAAAGAAGGGCATTATATTGTGTATTCTGGTTTGAATTCATGACTTCCACTGAAAGCACTGACCAATAATTAATTTTTAATTTATAAACAATAATGCTCATCCCAAATATAGGTTCCACGTATCAATGCTTTTGGGTTGCAAATGAGCCCAGAGGAAATTTTTTTAAAACAAGAATGTCAAGTTTATTCGTCCTTGCAACCTTTAGCCAAATCCCCACAACTTGAGATAATCTGATATTTAAAATTGAAAAAAAAGGAAATGTCGGCAACTAAATTTAAAGTGACAAGAGAATTAATCACATCCATTCACGTCCTCATTAACAAATAAAGAAGAAAACGGATTAGACAATAAAAACACAAAACGTATGATTTATGAACTTTATATTAAATTTACACCCATAATAAGGAGTTGACATTCTCTGCTTTACGGTTACTGACTTTGAGGCCGAAATAATAATTTGATATTTAAGATTGTGCCAATTACTTAGTTAATCCAATATTTTAAAAATTAAATGTACTTTCAATTTTATCAAAATCACAACTAAATCCTTTGGAAGTTACTCGTAGTGAGTTCATCGTCAGTAATTGGTTAAACATGCATATGTTTACTGCGCTTTTATGATCTATGGTTAATTGGGTATGGATAAAAGGAGCAAAAAACTAACATTTCCGAACAAAACCTTCTTCATACAAAAATACAACTTGTTCGTGCACTGATAATTGATGAATGCAAGTGTAATACTACTTGTTCTCGTATAGGTTATTAGTTAATAAGGCTTCGTTTTGGGATAGCAGTTAAAACTTAATTTATTTCATAATTTTTTCTAACTAAATAGAGCATTGATAAATATTGTTAAATCGAAAAATTTATGATTTTGTCCATTTCATCAAAAGTTTTTGAAAACTGATAGTGGTTGCCGCTAGTAGGAATGCATCACATAATTAATAATACTTCTGGAGTTCTTATAACCTAATAATTTTAACAAAATGAAAATTATGTTCTATTTTCCCATAAACCCTACTTCATAATTTTGTTTTTAACACGTTATATTACCATAATTGCTATCAATCGGTGTTTTTGAATATCAATTTTTTAAATCCATTTTTATAGAATATATCATGAATTTTATCATATTTTATATTGATTATAGAGTCTATTGGATTTTAAGTAACTGAGCATTTTCCCCCTTTATGTAAGTTTGTGTATTTAAACAGTAAAAAGTGATGTGCAGAAAGCTTAAAGTTGTGTCTATTTAGGATATTATATAATGAAATATCAATTTAATAATAAATTTTGCCAAGTATATGCACCCTAAAACTCCCTAAAACTCACAATACTTCTTGTACCACAGTTGTCCAGCACCTAACAACTTTTTTCAATTAATTATTTCATCAACACAACAAAAATACATTATTTTATAAGTCATAGCAATCCTAATCTTAGCCTAAAGAGTATGTTCGGCTAATGCAATTCCATGTTTCATAATCCTTTAAGGGAGCATTATATTTTGGTGTAATATACAATATAATGTGACAGTGCCGCATTAAAGAAACCTTGCACATTAGCCTTTTTTTATTAATATAATTAAAACTAAATAAAAATTTATATTATTCAATAGAATAAAAGTCCAAATATGCTACAAATAGTGCTAATGAATTGCCCGTGACAGTTTGATGGTGATAGCCACTGCATAACAATGTGTTTTATACTAAAATTTAGTATCATTATAATCATTATAGTATGGGCTACAAATTATTACTAATAAAAAAAACTTATATTTGCTGTAAATTTATGATAAAAGAAATTAAGGATTGAAACTTTGATTAATTCTATAGTGGATGAAATAATCATTATCTCTTTTACTATTAATAATTTCACCATAATAGTTGAAATGACGCTAGAGTACAGCAGCAAACAGTGGTGAAAATTATTAATGTTAATTTTAGAATTATTATTTTAATATAAATATTAAAATAAAAATTATTATATTATATAATACAATTCATAATACACCAAATATAGTATTGAATTATAGCTGATACCATATAATGCAATAAAATATAGTATGCTAAATCCACCGAAAATGCACAAAAATGAGAGCATATGCATACTTTAGCTAGGAACCGTTAATTAAGACACTCTTGCACATGCGATAAAACATAGCTTCATTCTTTTTTTAGTTAAACTGTATTTAACTCTTCTCTTTTTCAAATCAATTGTTAAACCAACTAAGCCATTCTTTTGGGAATAACATAGCATACAGAGTAATATTGAATGGACTTACGAATATACTACTTCTTTTTATGTCTTTAACGTACAGGAATATGACAATATATACATACAAAGCTTAACAAGCCATTAAAGAGATGAATTTGTGGCTTATTAAAAGAATGTTTTCCTAAACTGTATACAATAACAGTTGGCTAGATGGTAATTAATAATCGATCATGATGATTCAATCTTGATAATGGGACGCCTCTAGTCAAGGCTGAGTATATTGCTAAATTTGTTTCAATGGTGTTAATGTTGGATTCTTGTAATTCCTTGTTGCTATGCATGGAATCGTGATTTAAAGCATAGCTTTACCTAATAAAAAAGAAAAAAAGAATTGCCAACGAAGTGTTTCTCCAGGAATGTGGGACTTAAGACATGATCACATTAACAATACCAAGGGATCAATGTTATTGTTCATAACTTCCAACTATTTTAGGACGTAAAAAACAAATCTGTTATGCATTCTCCGAAGTGAATAAATATATACGTGATACGCAACTGCAAAGCCATTGCCATTTATGGGGAAAGGTTAGGCAAAATCTCACGAGCCCAACTTGCCCCGTTTTTACTCTTTCCTTTCAAATAAGACTTCATCAGCCATATTGATCGCTTGGTATATATTTCTGTTCTTCGGCTATGCTAGCATTGCAGGAAAGAATTCATCTTCATCACAATTTCTTCCTACCAAGAATATAAGAGCTGTTTATGGAGTTCTTGATATAGAAGCCTATGAACTAACTATCATAATACTAAGAATACCATATATGACACCTAGTTAGTGAAATTCATGACAAAATTAAAAGGACATCATGTAATTCATATTCAAACTCTTTTAATGCTACGAGTATCACATATAAGACTTATCTAGTGGAAGTTTGTTATATAGAATTTGATGCTCTTAACTCATACTCAAGTTAATTAGCTCATAAGTTGAGGCCTCCTCATTAAGTTTAAAATACAGAAACTCATGGCTATAACTCATACTCAAAAGTTAATTAACTTAGTGGAGGCTTGACCTAAGCTATAGCTTATACAATTTAACCGGGTGTCAAATTGTATATCCCTGATCAAGAAAGCTAGCACACGAATTAATGCTTGTCTCAAGTTTTTATGTTTAGTGAAAAAATTATTCTCAGTCAATGTGGGATTATCTTGTTGATAGCCGGTCAAGCTTATATATTCTTATTAAGTTAAAATGTAAGAATTCTTATGTTGAGACAACAAATAATTTATCTTCCTCGCAATTCTCTCGTGTATGTCCCCTGTCAAACTATATATTTAAACTCTTACGTTAAGACAATAGACAATTCATCTTCATCACAAACTCCTCATTTTAAGAATACTATATATTTAAGGAGATCATGATCTAAGTCAAGTCATAACTAGATCATGATTTGAGGGTTGGCACGTCATATATCCTTCTCAATTTTACATGTCTGCTATGTACTTATACCTTGAATACTACATATGATGGGAGGCATCAAAATACCACCATGGCCTAATTAACTCATAATCAGAAGCTAGATCATGATTTCAGTGTTGCCATAACCTTATATACTCAGCTCAAGAACTATTCTTAGTCGCCTGCATAGGTTCGGCAAGTTGACATTTCCCATGATGTGTGATGGTTGCCTAAAACTTACACACACACACACACACACAGAGCCGTTCAGACACGCATGTCATTGGCATGACAGTAAAGGAGGTCAAATCTCAAGTTCAAGTTGGGTTGGCAGGGCTGAGCTCAACCCTAACATGTCTCTTGTCGGGTTGAGCCTAAAACCTGAATTTATTTGTTACATTTTTTAAAATTTTTATTATATTTTACAATTTATAATATATAAAATTTTGATTTTATAAGTTTAGGCATTCACAGTTAAGATAAGAGAATTTGAAACTCTATATATATATGCATCTATATATATATATATATATATATATATAGACGCATTTGTTGAGTTCTTGAGTTGGACTCAACTTTTTAAGTGAAGTCCAAGCCTAACCTGAAACTCCCAAGCTTGGGTCTGATTGGCTTTTTTATGCCATCTCTAATAATCAATTTTTTTAAACAATTTTTGTTAGAAGAAAAAATAATGTGATTGTACTCTTACATGAGTCAACTTTACTACCATATAAATATCCATGAGTCTAGCTCATACTTAAAAACTAGCTCCCCAACTTATTTAGCTAAAAGAAATATTTTCAACAATAGGCATATGCGCTTCTGGCGGCCCTCTTAGATTAAAAAAGCATGCA
Organism: Aegle marmelos; assembly: GCA_030449875.1. NCBI lineage: Eukaryota > Viridiplantae > Streptophyta > Magnoliopsida > Sapindales > Rutaceae > Aegle > Aegle marmelos. The sequence continues at coordinate 5,840,526 of JASUUL010000022.1, read as the reverse complement.
AGCTGCTTGAATTTTTATGCACATGATCTCATTGGCATTTAAGTGCAACAAAAACCAACTCAACACTAAGTGAGTCAAACAAAGACATGCATATTTGAATTTATGATGCATCTGCCTCTCGGTATAAGTCTCTTAGTTCATTTGAATCACATAACTAGATGTTGCATGTTAACATTAGAAATTTTGGAATACAAATGCCCAGGGAAAATTTTTATCACGCGTGGGTTATCATAAATTCTTGCAATTATATAACATTTTTTAGTAGGATTTTACAATTAGGTTAACTCCGGGGCACCGATTCAGGAGTACTGAATAATATAACCCATCTTATATTTTCACACTCAATTGGAATTTCTTGAAAACACACTTGCAAAGGATGAAGCTTAAGATAAATGGAACAAGCAGTTTGGGAGATTCAGATCCAACATCAAGTCACGCAATTAAAAGCACAAACACTTAGCATCAGAAATATGTATGTGCTCATGAAAGTCACTTAATGAAATGATCAAGTTTCAGCTGCAGCACGAGTAGATCAGCACATGTCAGATCGCCAACCTGTGATTCCTTTCCGTTAGATAACAACGTTAAAATTTTGCATAAATTCTAGAACTTTAATTACCTCGGCCTGAATAGTAGAAAAAACCCTTCAACAGTTTGGGTGGAGGCGCAGCGGATAACGTCAAGTCCCTCTTCAAGCACTGCTTCCATCACTTTCGATAGCTTCAAACTTTCTTCTTTATGGCCACTATTTATCACAATCTCCACTCCCCCCGAATAAGGGTGAATCGTAACACAGTTTTGCACACAGTTATCCCAATTTGAACTCCCGTGATCAACAGCTCCTAATTCGGATGAATTTTTTAGCTTATCTCTCTTTAGCCCCAATTCTTGGATATTCTTATTCAAGCAGTTTATATAATTCCTAGCCTCGTTTATTTGATCAGACATTGAACGTTTTCCCTGAAACCGACCAGACCAAAAAAAAGGAACCTAGAAGCAGAAGTATTATAATCAAGAAAACCTTAAAACCCTAATTAAGAGAGAAGGGTATGTTTATTATAAAAGAAAATTAAAGAAGGTTGACCTTTATAGACTGAAGAGGAAGCAATGATCGAAGTGAAGCGTGAAGCGTGGACATTTTTTGTCTTCTTTGCCGTTCGATGTCCTTGCGCAAGCTCATCTTCTTGTTATTTTTATTATCACTATTACCATCGTTAAATTTCGCAGAAGCAGCTAACAATAATTTATGCTGTTGTCCCTTTTCCATTTCGTTACTATTAATATTTCCCTCCAGCGAAGCCTGGCCCTGCTGGATCTGATCCTGTTGAATATCGCTATGTTCTTGGTAGGGATTGTGGTGGAACAGGAATGGATCATCACTTTGTCCGGGAGGAAACATTGAATCAAGACTATTATTCAATAGCTCGCAGGCGGATTACTTATGAGTGATAATGAAGTTAATAATAAGAAATAGATACGGTTCTTGCTCGAGTGTGGATGCCTTTGATTGGCTTTAAGATGTGAAGATTCTCAGCAATAATCTCTTTTCTAGGCAAGGTGTGAGATAAAGATGATGGTGTGGGGACATACGCTTACTTTAATTTCTAGCTATTGTTCAAATGGCAGCTCACCTGTGCTCAAACTGGTGGACCATCACGGTCGGTGCCATTTTTCGGATCATCAATATATGTATATGCTTTAAAGTCAAGTACAAGGGAGTCAATACATGTCTATGATAGCATATAGACCTATGGAATTAACTCATCCACGTCAATATAAGTGAAATTGACAAATGAACAGCTTGTGGGCTTATGTTGAAACACCCTCAGTCGAGAAACTGGGAGCTTATGGGCTTATGTTGTAGTACGTTGCTAGGTTTCCAAAGAAGTACGATTTATAAATAGATTTCTGAATAAGTAGCAACGATGGGATATATTCAATTGATAATTTATTATTATTTTTGTAATATTATTGTATACGCCTCAGTACATTAGATAATACATATCTTGCACGAGGACAGACCAACACCAACAGTATCAAGGCTAATGATATTTTATGGGAAATCCATATATTAGAAGATAATTCTTTTATATATTACAAGGAAATATAACGAGTATAAGATTTGCTTCGCTGTTTCGTATCTTTGCCTTGTACAAATTGAAACTATGACCGTAACCGTTATCTTTAATAGTAATTAAAAGGAAAAAAAATCAAAACTCGCCACGAAACATTATCTGATGGTATCAAGAACTAATTAACTTCTCGTTTTGATCATCATAACATTTTCTTTTAAGATCTCATTCATTAATTAATGTTGCTTTTAGTATTTAAATCTGTCGATTTTTTTTTTAAGTTCAATGCACCATTTGAACGGTTTTATGTTTGCTTTCCATATCTCTATCATTTTGCTTTCAATAAAATATCTCTATAGAGACTTTGGTTCTCAGCCAATGCATAACAGCGAAAAAAGAATCAATTGAGTTTGAGTTATGAATAATCTCAACCCTAACTACTAAGATTACGAGATCCTGTCCAGCTCTGCCTAGGGCCAAAAGTTTTGCATGCTTTAGATATCTTTTATATATATTTTTTAATTTTTAAAGTAACGTTCATTTGGCATGGATCTTGATGAACGATCGAAATATCATTAGGAGAAATATTTTGAGCATTAATTTCTCAACTTTGTTCACAGTCAAATAAAACAAAAGCATTGGGTGTTGAGGTTTGGAGTGCATGATTTTTGCTAAAGGCTGGACCAATTGATTCCGTAACTTCCGCTTTATAAATACCTTAGAACCTTGATAAATTAATAATCGTAGAATCATGAAAAATATATGAATTTGCAAATATTAATTAACCTATAAGTTAATAAATAATTAATTTATGAGATATTCCTTAGTTTACAAAATATAACTATGGCCTCATTTGGTATTGAGGTTAGAATTTAATAAGCCACAAAAATATTGTTTGATAAATTTTGTAAAAGTAGTTTATTTCATAATTTTCTCTATTCCATCAACAACTTTTAAAAGCAGGTAGGAGGTACTTTTCATAAGTAGCTTATTTAATAAGCTACTGCACCCTTTCAAAATTCCTATTATTATCTTATATTTTAATAAAAAGATAATTATATCTTACTTATTCATAAATCCCAACATATAAATCATTACATATCATAATATCACTACAATTTGAGAAATTTTATTACAAAAAATTTAATGTGATGTAATCTTTATTATTTTTTATTTTATTTGAATTATGTATAATTATGAATTTTTATGATATTTTATGTAACATATTATGTAGTTCTTTATTTTTTTAATTCAAATTTTTAATATAATTTTACATATTTAAAAAAAGGGTATGTCTAAATAATATATTAAATATACTCTAAAATAAAAGATAATTTAAACACATATCTATTTTAGTCATTATATAATAAAATAATATTTTTGTAATTAAATTTACCAAACACATGTACTCTATTTTTTAAATTCACAATAATTGTAATAACACAATTTATCAAACATCAAGCTACTTTTTTAATCAGTAGCTTATTTCATTTGCATAGCACAAACTATTTATTTCATCAGCCTCTGCAATCCCAAATTGGCCCATGTTTATTGTGTTGACTAACTCTGATATGCATGTATTATTTAAATAATAGTTAATTGCCTTGTATAGGTAGTAACAACATAATGGTATAATTTTAGTTTTCTATATTAGATGTCATATAAAATTCTCTTGCAAAGAGGCACTCAAAGTGATATGAACATTTTATTTATTTATTTATTTAGTTATTATAAAATGACAATACTAACATGAATTTTGCGCTATAAAAAAGTTAGAAATGAGATGCAAGTCAAAACTGATTACAAGCACAACAATAAGAACATAGTTTAAAAAAGTCATAAAGATATATTTAGTTATCTAGTAGATGGGTCTTATAGAAAAATATATGAAATTTTATTAAATTATTAATTTACCACATTAGATTTGAGTTGAGACTAAAAAAATTATTATTTAATTAAAATTAACAATTTATTGAGCATTAATTTACCCAAGTTATTGGTTCATGCATAAAATAATTTTAGGGATTGGAAATATAACTGCATGATCTTGCGCCAAATCTCGAGGTCTAGAATCTAAATTTTTAAACTAGAACAGCAACAAAAATTGAAACCTTTGACAAGACGCATTCACCTGACCGTAACCATTGGACAAATAAAGGAAAAAAGAATTAAATAATAAACCCACAAAACACTTGAGTTTATAATAAACAGAACGCTCCCGCCCGCCATAGTAACAGTTGATGTATTCATTCAGACATTACTTTTCAAGTTCATGATTCAATTACAAGGCAATGACCATAAATGCATGAATAAGTTTCACTCCATTGATTAATTTAATAATGACAAAAGCTCTTGTTCATCAGCTTGTAGGTCTTTCAATGTACATAGCAACATCTCGTATTGTTAAAGATGGTAGCAGAACGTTCCTGTTATTTGACAGTATTCTGATGAGGAGTATTTATTCATGATAAATGATATTATTAATTAAATATATATTTTTTTTAAAATGAATTATATTATTGAAGTATGTAAATAAACGTAAAACTCGATCCTATCCGAACTCCAATTTTAAACAAAATGCAAACTGCAAAATTAATGATTACATTAAAAAATTTCAATTAGAACCTCAAGCTCTCAGTTGACAGGATCGGTCACTCATATGCAAGTTACATTTATGGATCTGAAAAAAGAAAAAAATTAAAATAAGGATGAGCTGCATAGCTTAGGGTTAACTGCATCAAGTATCCGTTTAGATTAAAAAATATATATGTAGTGTCATTCCATGTAAGAAACAGAGTTCATAACCAATATAGAGTTTGCGAAACAAAATAATTCAAGCTACCTAGCAATATGGAAAAAACTTTGCATATGCTGAAACCTCAGCAATTGAGCCAAGATCTCGAAAGGAAAAAAGAGAAAAAAGTAATAATTGTATTGGTATTTTGTTTTCCACATTCTATTTTATTATGAATATTTCTAATGGTCAGAAACCTTTCATTGTAGTGTAGCTCTACAACTTAGAGAAAGCTTGACTAGTAATTTGTATTTGTATTTGTAGCTTCCAACATTAGCTTTGCTCTTTGTTAAAAAAAGGAGAGATTTTTTTTTTTGGTTTTTTTTTGGGGGGGGGTGGGTAGGGGTTGTTGTGAAGGAGGGGGAATTGTTACAGTATAATAGTAGGTACTACACATCAGCCTCATAATTGCTATCAGTAACATAGAAATAGAATTAAAAAAAGGATCTGGCTAAGGTACAGCCGGCTGTACCTTACGCCACTCACAAGTTACAGTAATATAGAAGTAGAATTAAAAAAAGGATCCGGCTAAGGTACCCCGGTTGTACCTTAGGTCACTCCTTAAAAAAAACTATACTTGTGTTCTTGGTAGCTACGATAGGGTTGATGTATAGTACATAATAATGTACCATAACAGGTAGCTATTAATTACATTAATTATAACTTACAACTGACTTAAAATTAGTTTCACACAGCTTTTAAATTGTTTGAATAACAAAAACTTAAAGGTGCAAACACAAAAATAATAAAAAATTATTTTTGGGTTGTTGTATGTAATAGCTAATGTAACATAGCAAGACCTACAGTAATGGAGTCCTAAAAGGAAAAACTCTTTACAATAAAAGTAGAAAAATAAACTTTTTTATGTAATCATTTCTTAATTTTCCTAAGGATAGGAATTCAAAATCATAAGTTGAATACCAATGTAAATGCTGACCTTAGTCTCCTTTAGATATGAAGAAGAAAAATTCAAAATAATTCATGGCAATATTTCTAAACTTAAGCAAGCTTTTGCATATATAGTTAAATCACTTGTAATGCAATTAGAATTTGCAAATAATACAGTCAGTCGTCATTTCTTAACCAAGAAAAAAAAAAAAGTAGGTCTTGATTTCTTCAGATATTTGTGTAAAAGTATCACTCATTAAAATGATATTTTGAATTGAAACAGCCTATTGATGTTTATTCATGTGCAATCTGAATTTCTAAGTGAAAGGGCCTTTGGTGGCCTATAGCCTTGTACCGAAGGAACTTAAGATCATAAGAATCAAATAAAGGTTTCACTCATTATAATTATTAACTTCAAACACCCATTAAAGCTTGAACACGGGATCTGAGCTTTAAGAAGGTAGCTCGTCACCATTGAAGTTATGGACTTCACAAAATAAAATAAACATCTTAAATATCAATAAGAACTAGACGAAGATCCTTCTCAAATATGACTGAAATAAAGATCATTACGACATTCAGATATGACAAGTATAGATGGCAAAAATTGTGACGATTATGAAATGAAAAATGTGTTGAAGAATCCCTAAATTATTGTGTACTCAAATATTTTCTTTTTAGGTTATTCAAACATTCGCATAAATAAGGATGTGACCAAAAATTCCTTTTTTTTTTTTTATCTATATTGTTCACCTTGATATTAACTTGTACAATATATCAAAATTACATATATATATATATATATATATATATATATATGCATCTACTTTGGTGATTTATGTGCCTTTGCACTTTCAACTATTTGGAACAGCACTTGTGTAAAGAAACTCATATATAACTGAGGTGATAGATATTCGTCATACAAAGGAAAGATCGCTTGTACGTAAGACCCTCTAGCAACAAGTGCATGCGATAAAACATGGCTCCGTCTTGTGCTCAAGAAAATACTCGTCTGAAAATGGTTATGAAATTATGTCTAAAGTCAATCTTTTCGGAAACACACAAATAGTAATTACACATTCTACTAGCAAAGGTTCTCAAACAAACATGACGTACTAAATTTATCAATCATATCAGAATCAGAAGGTAGCTTACCAAGGAAAATTGACATACAAAGTTGGCCGCCCCTAGGTACTTAGAAATCTCAGATGATCATGGAATAACTTCAGTAAGTTTCTGTTGCAGGCCAGGTACGTCAATACATGTCTTGTCACTTACCTGTAAAGTAAAAAGCACACTTCACTAACAGTACAAATTTAAGCATATATTGACAATACTGATCAACTAACCGTACCGCGGCATGGATAGTGAGAAGTAACACTTGATTTACTTTTGTGGACACACAGTTAACAACATCTAGTCCTTGTTTAATCAGTACTTCAAGAACTCTTGAGACTGGAAAACTTTGCTCTCCAGAGCTGCTGCTGATCATAACCACGAGGCTACCTACACATGAATGGATCACGACACGGCTAGGCATACAGTTACTTGAGCTTCCAGAATCAGAAACACTTGAACCCAACTCCTTTTTGAGCTCATCTCGCTTAGAACTAAGTTCATTGATCCTATTCTTCAGGTCTCTTACATAATTTACAGCTTCATTCATATGATCCGACATCGAACGCTTTCCCTGAAACCCCAGTTATCAGCATAACCCTTATACTAATAAAAGGGAAGATTTCTTTTTCTTTCTTTTTTTAATTTTTAATCTAATTTTTCAAAACAAGATTATAGTTAAGTACCTTGATATATTCAAGCGGGAGTAGAGATCTAAGAGACGCGTGAAGAGCAGACATTTCTTGCCTTCTTAGCTTTTCGATGTCTCTATGAATCATCTTCTTCTTGTTACTATCACTTGTACTGCCATCCATGGAACAAATTGTTAGCAGCAAAGATTCTGTTAATTCTGTGGGATTATATTTAGTTGGCTGGGACTAGAGGAAACATAAATTAAGGAGAAGTTCATTGCTTTGGTACGAAGGCAATATGAAAGAAAAGTTTTGAATTGAAAAAACGTTTCTCTTCTCTATTCTTGGCCAAGGTCGATAAAGGTTATATTAGTCAAGATTCCTCTCAACGTGATAACGGAGGGAAAAAGAAGAAGATACGTTTGTTGGGGTGAGAGATCCTCGATGGGCCTAAGATGCCTCTCTTCCCTTCTCTTCCAATTATATATACAAGTACAGGTAGAGATGATGACCTTTACCTCACCAGACATAGTCAAAATTGCTCGCTGGTAATGATTTCGTTTTTTTTTTTTTAACCTTCTTTTTTTTAACTGTGATGGTTACGATATTTTTTTTTTCCTTTTACCTTCCTAAAATTCGAACTTGAATGCCCAGAGAATTATAATATCATCGTAATCATATTTATTAGATTTTCATTAGGATTCTTTTCATTTTCTATAAATTTTAGTGTTATTAAAAAATAGCTAGAAAATGAGAGGATAATTTTAGTTTATCTCCTTAAAAATAAAATTTATCAATAATATGTTTTATAATTTTGAAACCCACAATCATTCTCAATTGTAAGATTTACCAAAAGCCATTTTTCAAAAACACTTTATAAACGCAACAATCCAAACTACCAAGTAAACTGCAGAAAACAAGCATCTGATACATTTCAAGTGAAAATTATTTGATCTTGCAAGACTAATGGGAAGAGTTGCCCAGCATAATATCTACACAACCAAGGATAAGAAACTTTTGTATGAACTTTATGTACTTGAAAAAATAAATACTATTCTTTTAGTACTTTTTTTAAAAAAAAAATTCCAAAAAGAAAAGCAGTGGTGGAAAAGCTTTTTTTAGTAACCCAAATTATTATTTTTTTTATTTTCCTTATATTTGTAGATCTAATTATTTTTGCGTCCAAAAGAAATTTTAAAAAAGCAATAATAAGGTGTAGGTGTGTGTGTACATATATATGTTACTCTACAGTGTAATATCAATACTATATCACTTTAATAATTTTTTAATAATCATTATGAACAAGATGGATTAATTCAAGGCTTGTCACAGTAAGTTTGACCACGACCGATTATATTATCGGATCAATAAAATCTGATAAGGACATTCGGGAGTACAAGAGCTCTTGTCATTATTATAGTTAGCATGGACCGCATGGTGTTCTAAATCATTTTTTTAATCACATTGTTCTACCTTATCATATTAAATAAAAGCACTATCTCATCAATTAATCAACACCCGCCCCCTTTAATAAATTAAAGAACAAACAAATTGTCCACTTCGTCATATTTTTCTTAATTTGTTTCAGTTTTCTCAAACACAGTTTTAGCTTTATAGTTTTTGCTAAACAAATGCCAAACAAGCATTTGACTAGTCTTTCATTGTGTGATTTGAAAGTTTTAAATGCAGTGATAATCAATCTATATGAAGCATCTTATCATGTCCATACGAAAGAAACGGTCATTACTTTATAGTTTTTTCTTTTCCAATTCACATATTTAGGGTGCTAAAACTATTTGTAAAATAATCTGAAAAAGGACTTTCAGTTGCAGTCTACTATATTACAATAAAAACTTTTCAGGATTGCTCGTAATCTGTACAGCAGAAATTAATATAACCTGAAATCTTCCGATATTGCAACCAATTGTGACTGAATCCCTATCTCGTTATCACATATAGCCTTTCTATTTCAACATAATTCGTCAGACTTGTTTCTTCCACACAACCTTTTCTTGACACCATCAAATTTAGCCTTTATATTTCGACATAATTCGTCAGACTTGTTTCTTCCTCTTATTATTTTTACTTTCACTATTTATCCTCAGTTATCACAGTACTTCATTACCACTTGACATAAATTTTCTTGCAAAATCTCACTCCAGCCACATAATAAAGTTTTGACATCAATAGGCAACAATGTAATAAGACAACTATAAGGGAATAAGAGCTAACTTGGTAACATTGTAACTTTTAAAATAAGAGTAGTAGTTATTTGAACCACTAATTTCATCTTTACACTTATTTTAAAAATAAATTCACTGTTAAAAATTTAAATTATAAAAAATTCTAAAATTCCCCATCATTAATCTCTCACATTTTGTGAATTAAACTCTCAATTTCACTGTTTCAAATTTTTTTAACTTTTTTAATGAATCATAATCTTTATTCATAATTTTATATCAAATATGTTTTTTTTTCTCGATATTCACTAGTTTTTATGATTGATAAAGATTAATTTCATGATATTCATTTATTTTCACGGCTGATGAAAATTTGGTGATGTCCATTTTTGGATGATGGGTGTTGCTCTACTTAGTTTATAATAGTCTAATTTGCAATTAAAAGGAATTTATGGGAATTGGGAATTTCATAATGAAAAGCGAAGAAAGGGTTAATGAAGAAATTTTATCAAAAATTATTTTGATAATAAAAATATTAATTAAAAGATAATCTATAGAGGAAAATGGTGGATTCAAAAAACCCCACCATAAAATACTTATTGCTAATTATGTTGTAGAGATAATCAGTTATAAAGAGAATCAGTTAAACATTCAATAAATTTATTTTTAAAAGTACTATTGGCTATAAAATGTTTGATAAATTAACTATTAAATTACTATAATAATTTAAATAGTTGAAATACACATCTATAAGCATCTATATTGTTGTCTTTAAGACTAGCAATCCTGATTTTAATTAATTTTTTTAAAATACTTTTATTTTGTATATATAATAATAGATAATTAAAATAAATATTTATATTTTTTATTTTTCTTTTTATTTTTTGGATGTCTCAATATAGTTGGCAATAATAATAATTTCTTTACATTGAATGATTTTATTTCCTAAATATCATGGATAATTTTGAATTTTATAATATATTTGAGTACATACATATAACTTTATTAAGGAAAATTAATTTTCAAATTCAGATTTTAAAAAACTACTCTTTCCCTATGTTTTAAAATATATTGTCCAAAAAAATTTATCAAATACTAAAATTAGTTTTTAACTTTTCAAAATCATTTTTGAGCCTCCCAAAATCAATCCTAAAAAAACCCTAACTGTAGCAAAAGCTGAAAATTATTTTAAGGGGGATAATGTCCTCCATCAAATTTATTGTTGTTTTTCAATTCAAAGTTGCAATGGATATAAATGAAGAATAACAGAGAAATAAATTTCTCGCTCATTAATACATTGATATTAGTTTAGAGATTTTCGTTGTTGACACTAGCAGCTTGGTCAATCGATTTTCAAACAATTTTTTTTTATGGCTATCTAAGTTTAAATTCCGGAGGAGGTTGTCCATTCTCCTATATATTTAAAATAAATAAATAAGTAAAATTTTTGTTTCGGACTTCTGGAGGATAGGAAGAGTGCGTCTTGTATGTTATTGCCAAACGTATATTTTAATGCGAAGAAGATAAGCTTGAGAACTAGCTTCAATGCTTTTATTTGAATGAAGGAAGCATCAAGAACGAGCATTTTTAGATCATGAGTTGTGAAGCTATAGTTAATGTATATATAATAAATGCATGTAAAGCTCAATCCTCCCCCGTAGGCAGGGTTAGAGCAAAATAGTAGTCGTGCATGTATTATGTATATATCCTTAGCTCATCATGAATAATATAGCCAGAAAATGGGAGACCGCGATCAGAGTTTTCTGACGTTATCTTATTGAAGGAAAACTGAAACGATTGAGCTAGCTAAATAATCGTTTGAGCAGATACAAAGCCTTAATTTACAACGCGACAATTAGCTGTAGAACAAGGAGACTAGTGATTTCTTTTTACATATATATACAGTGGTGTTGAAAAATTATAATGTTGGTAAACCAGTAGCTCTTTAATTTATTGATAATAAATGAACAATACAGAAATTGCATCACATGTTGAAATAGGGCAAGTGCTTCCGCGATTGACATGAATTGGCGTCTGTTTTGCTCCAGGAAAAAAGAAGCTTAATAGAAACATATTTACGCCAAATAGTTAGATGTTGGGACTTGTCAAAAATTTCCACAAAATCAACATCAGTCATCAAAAGAAACCACTTGAAATATCTTTGTTACAACAAAATGGTTTGTCACCTCAAAATTATGTTTCGCCCATCATTCTCAACAATAGTGAATAAAGAGAATCGAATATGAACAAATCCGCACTTTTGTTCACACCGAAAATAAGGAGTTGCAATAATTGAAAGTTACAGGTTCATTAACTACAACATGCACGATGCTTATTAAAAAAAAAAAAAAAAAACAACAGCAACAATAACATGATGCATGATGAAACGATCCGTTTGCGCATGTGTACAAACTTTTTCCATTTTAGGCTTTATAAAAGACACATAATTTAACTGCAGCAGATAGTGAACCGCACAACTCAATTTTGACAATGATGGCAGGAGAATAGAACATGCGAAATGTTTAACTGTTTATTGTTCATAGCTATTCAACAGTAATTCAAGTAAAAGTCAACTGAAAGGATTTAATAGACAGGACCAACAACAAGAAAAATATATATTATCAAAATTAAATCAGCACGCCCTATCGACAAACAATCTTGAAAACATATATTGAGCATGCACATTCAACAATCCTTGCGATAAATATATATATTCATCCCAAGATTATTAAGCGGCTTAGAGGATTCTTTATGCGAACGAAATATTTGTCCGTTCTGCTAAACCTTAGACAAAACAGGAATAATTTCCTGATAGTCAAAAACACAGTAATGGAAGAAGGATCCTTCATTGCAACCAGAAAATAGAAGTGAAGAATCCGAGGAAAAATGAAACTTCGAGCAGATAAACCACATCCCTCCCTTATGAAAAGAACAAAAATAAAATAAAAACTTAGAAACATGCAATGACACTGATGCAGTTAATGAGACAGGTATAACGAGTTGAAATTCTTTCAAATTACTTATCACTCTTCAGAATAGCTAACCACTATTGTTGACCTGAAAAAGAATTATAAATAAGACTTGCCATGTGTTTCAACCCACCTACCCCGAGAGGTATTTTTTTTTTCCCAAAAAGGAACTTGGTTAACAATGATTGATGTCTACAGCCATTCTATCATGAAAAATAAGCAAAATAGAACACATTAAATAGAATCTCATAAAATTATACGCTACCAGCTGATCAAATGTTCTTAGCAAATATCACAAATAAACAATTGTTGTTATGACCCCAATGGTATTGAAGTGTAACATCGATATGATCCCTTTAAGGGCTACAGAGAAACAAACAAAAAGGCACGCGTGTCAGTATATTCATCAAATGTTAACCTACATAGTTATCATGCTTGTGTTTCATACAGTAATCATTCTTAGGTGCAAGTGCTCTTAATTTTTTTTCAAATGCAAGTATGCTCTTAAACCATAGAGTTCAATATGCTTATTTTTTAATGAACTATAAAGACATGTTGATCTAATAGCATTAAAAAAGCTAACTCTCTTAAACTACACCGATTTGAAAGCATATTCGCATAAAAAAGAAAAAGAAAAAATACTCGTACTAGAGATGGACTCTTTCGTACGGTACATCAAGGCACATCAATTTGTGTAGATCTCTATAGATACGCCTTACCCACGAAGGTTGAAGATAGCAGCACTTATTCAATAATACGCTATAGATTTATATCTTTGTGACCTGGCATTAGATCTCAATGGATCCAAATCAATACGTGAGTAGGCATCCTACTCTGACAGCCAGCACAACACATACCCTTTGCCACAATTGTTTAAGCTGATTGGTTGCACAATAAATTGCCATTTTTTATACAAGAATTACCTCGAACAAGTACCATTGCACATAAGAAAGTTATGTAAAGCAGTACAAACTCTAATTAACCAACTAAACAGTTAAAAATAATCTATGAAAATAATTGTTGTGCATCAGTCTGTTTATAAACCCCAAAAATAATAATAATAAAGGTAGTATTCAAGAAGATTTGTGCCTATGTATAATAAGGACATAAAAACAAAATGCAACATGCAGTTAATATCATATAGCCAACAACAAACTTCATAGATCTACCTATTATTTCACTATAACAAAATACTAGACATAACTCCATTATATGACACTAACACTCATGTACATTAGAATTCAAAGGAATCTTTTGAAATGTAATAATTCATGGACTATTAGAGGATAGGAATCACATTAAAAGCCTTCTCAATCAGGGCCATTATAATATGCATAATGATCATGATTGTCAACATATATATATAACATAATATTCTTGATTCTTGTATCTGTGTTTCACATAACGATTTTGGTTCTTTCTATATATGCATCGCATTTTGGTGACGATGGTGGCATATGTGCCCATCATATGGTCTTGATTGAGAAGAATCTTCGTGTGATCCTATCATTAGAATCATAATTATAATGAGATACACCATCACTGAAGGCATAAAGGTATTCAACTGTTTTCAAAATTATATATGAATCAGGAGAACTGTCGCATTCGACGAAAAGTTGTTATAAGGCTTTCCTTTGGATTATACAATAGTGAGATTCATGAAGTAAAAATTTTTATCATATCCAAATGCTGAAGAGATCATGAGCAGTCAATTTACCATCCAAATTGTTGCATCAGCATCAAAATTTTGGCTCCACATTATTCATCTGAGCAGCATGACCACGGCCTGAAAACGAAGGTAAACACAATTCTACGCTCACATGCATATGATAAGCCATATGCAGCACAAAATGCTCAAAGAGATATGAGAATAAGGATCTGAGTTCCATAGATCATACAATTCCAGAAAATTTTCTCATATTGAAAGCCAGAAAGCATGTTCAGTTTTAACGTTAGAAGTCAGACAAATTGCAACCGTCAATAGAGGAAATACCTACAAAAACAATAACAGATACAATTAAATGATTCATATTACTTCGCTTGAGTTAGTTTCTGTCGCAGATCGCTTAGGCTGAAACTTGACGGATCCTTAACCTGTAGAGTAGGTATTGCATATGTATGAAGCTACCATGTCCCAGAATAGGTAAATAGAACCCTAACAGATATGCAAAGCAATAAATGTTTATGAAAAGTTACCTCGGCCTGGATGGTGTGAAGTAACCTTTCATCTACTCTGGTAGAAACACAATTGACAACACAAAGTTCTTCATCAAGTAGCACTTCAAGTACTTTTGATAAGGGCAATTCTTTCTCTATGTACCCGCAGCTATAAGCAATCTCGATCCCTATCAGAGACCGGTGGACGACGAAACGATTACTAGGGGGAGTATCATTCTGGTCTGAAGTTTCAATTTGCGAAGCACTTATGCTCAAATTGGACAATCTCTTCAGCTCATCTCTCTTGACACTAAGTTCTTTTATCTTCTTCTCCAAGTATTTTACATAATTCACACTCTCGTTCATTTGATCCGATATCGACCGTTTTCCCTGAAACCCAGTCGGCATAAATAACCCTAATTAGTTAATGTCACAATCAAGCTAACAAAATAAGTAATATTCTTTATTCCCCAACACCAAGTATACTCATGAGAACGAGGAGGAATTGTGGACACAAGAATCATAGAGTTTTACAAAATTGGGAACAAGAACAATGGAAAATGAAAAATATGTACATATGTAGATTTTTTTTTTTGGGGGGAGGGGGGTGTGGGGGGCCGGGAGGGGAGGGGGGATCTTTAGTATTTGGGGCGGGGGGTTTGGTTACCTTGATGAATTCGAGAGGGAGCAAAGCTCGCAGCGAGGAATAAAGGCTGGCCATTTCTTGCCTCCGTTGCCTTTCAATATCTCTATGCATCAACTTCTTGTTGTTATTATAGTTGTTGTTTTCGTTGTTATAATTATCACTAGGGATCTTGTCAGTCTCCATAGCGGAAGATTGTCTCCCGCGGCTTTGCCCCATGTCGTTGCTTATAATACTGCCAGCCTCTGAAGTATGCCCCGAAACCAGATCTTGTGGGATTTTGTACTGTTGGTGGGAATTAGAGGAGACCTTGAAGAACGGCTCATCGCCTGAGTGTAAAGGAAACATTATGATTAAAAAATTTTCGGATTCTGAAGCTTTTGTCTCTTAAGGTTGGTTGTGGAGGAGATACGTTTGTTAGGGTATGAGATCTTCCATGGCCCCAAAGATGCTCTTCAAATATGAGAAATGAATTCACCGGCCACGTAAAAGCTGCCTTCCAAGCAGTGGGCACTGTTCCTTTGTACGACATAACTTGACCTACTTCTTTGCATTCACACTTGTGGACTTTTGTTGAAAAGCGAAAAATTTTTACAATTTACCGAAATTATAACGAAGGTTCAAAATTTTAACTTAAAATATGCTATCCCCCAATTGAATATATAAATTTATAAAACATCAATTCACAATAATTATAACATAGTTTTGTCGCATAGGTTCCCTTTGTTATAATTTTTTAAATAGAGGTTATTTAACTAAAATTTTTGTTAATAAAATTTCTATGAGTAGAGTTTTTACCTAAAAAATTTTACTAATTTGGTTGTCAATAAAATTTTTTATTAAAAATTATAAAATTACCGTAATAGATAAATTTTTTAGAAGATTATGTTATAAAAAATGAAATAAAATTATAAGTAAAAGATATTTTAAATATTTTAATATTTTTAAAAAATTCAATTCTATTCCTAAAAGAATAGGATTTGAGTTTTTTTAGTAGAAGTAAAATAGGTTATTTAATCTTTAAAAATTTAATAAAAAATTTAATAAGAGTCCTAAGATAAAATAAAAACTTATAATTATTAAATAAATCATACGAAATAGATACTTATCAAATCAGTTAGTCAGAAATTTAACCAATATAACTTAAAAATTTGAGTCTAATGCCATCATAAAGATCCATTCAACAGGATCTTTCTAGTGAAATGTGAACTAAAATGAACTACTTAGATGGGATGAGAGACCCCCAAAAAAAGGAGGAAAAAAAAAACTCCAAGCGATACAAGTAATAAAAATTAAATAAGATTAAATTTGTATATGTAGAGAATCCAACTTAAAATTTTGAATCTGATCATATGTTAGTGAAAACATGCGTAAAAATCAAGTCTTACTAACTTGAATTTATCAAGTAGTAGTATAGCTGAAAATTTAATGATTATAGCTCAAAAATTTGAGCTGAATGTAGATTACTTAATCGCACAACAATAAAGGATGAGTTACTTGCGAGAATATCAACTCATCGCTCCATTACATGGTAGAAAAATCAGCCGGAGTGAAATGGACCAACAATTCAAGTACGCAATCAACCCTTTTGATTCTCTGTGCTCTAGTTTATGATTTGATAGTCTCGTTTCGACTTTAATTTTACCATCCAATTAAATATGATGCGAATCATGGATGTCGGTTTTTATATTGTATTCCCTGGGATTTTTAGTTTACGAAGGTGGAAACACTGATAAACGTCAGTCGGTGCACGACACATGGGCCAATCTTCACTTAATTTATTTATTGTCAATTACACCGACGTAAATGAACCATTAAATTAAGCAGGGCCGTTTGAACACAGAATTCCCCACGTGTTGTTAAATCTTGACGGTAAAAGTACCTAAAAATCACTGTAGTCTAACGAAAACAGGGAGTGGGTCAAAGGAAAAGCAAATAATATAGTAATTTTCTTTTTCCTTTTAAAACTAATGATATATTGATATTGTTAATCTTACAAATGAAATTATCAGAGATTAACAGTACGTTTGAAATTAAAGTTTTGTGTGTGAACTAATGGCCATTGAATAATAATGAAGGGTAAGTTTGATATATTGCAAGGGATGCAGAAAAATTGCCGAACAATGTAATAGCTTCATTTTCTTTTTGACTTTGGAGGTTCTAATTGTTTTGTCTTTGCAGGTAAGAGTTTTTACACCTTTGAAAATTGTGATAAAGAATTGTTAATTTCTAAGTAATCGTCTTACTCAAACTTTTCGGATCTCTAAAACATTTGGCCTTTGCACGGTGCATGCACCCTCCCACTGGTCGGAAAAAGGCTTGAAAAAAGCAGCAAACAGTAACCACTCATGGTATCAAGGCAAGGTATCCAGAAGATATGGAGCAGAGCCATTATGTATTTTATTTTCAATAATCAATGCATAAGTTGGACGAAGAAATATTTAAATATGTGTGTTCTTCTAAATCAAATATTATAAAAGTGACCCAATAATGCACTAGTTGCTTCTTATCTTTTTCCTTAACAAGCAATTAAATTCTACACAACACATTATGTATTGATTATATAACTTTATACATATTAAATTAATTGGTAGTGGTTATGATTGCGATGCTGTTATGGAGATTTCGGTATAAAGCTCTCGGATCACGAAGTTACAGGACAAATTAAGAATTGGGAACAATATTTTAAGGCTCCATTTGTTTTTCCCCTCTCTTAGCTAACTCTTGAAACAAACTCTTGAAACAATGACAACTCATGATTATTGATAGTTATTAGCCTTTAGTTGGAAGGCTGTGATCATTACATGTTTCTTTAAAAGTAGCAAATTTGAAGTTGAATAAAATATATTGCTGGGTATTTTTATTCAAATTTTTGAGTTTGATCTATATAGTCTATGATCTATCGAGTATAATTTAAAATTTTATAATTTAGTCCATACATGTGTTGAGTTGTGTTTTATATTAGTTACTAAAATGGAGATGGTTGGGTTTATAAGAAGAATAGATCACTTCACTTAATAGGTTAGTCCTTTTGATTAGATATCTAGAAATCTTTAGCCAAGGCCCCCCAACAATTGATATCAAAGCTAGACCCTAACAGCCGGAATGTGGTACTAGAATAACTTAGGTGTCGGACGAAAGAATCAAGGTCCGATGATGGTGGAACAACTCAGATGTTGAATGAAAAGACTGAGGTCTAGCAATTGTTTCGTCTAAGGAGATAAATTATTAAGTTTTGTCCTATATTGACTAATAAAAAAGAGATATTTAGGTTTATAAGAAGTGTAGGTCAATCCAACTAATATGCAAGTCTTTTAAATTGGATATGTATAAATCCTTAATCAAACCACCCCCCTTCCAACAAGGTGAAATGATTCACATCTAGAATGAACATATACTAGAGGGACTAAATTTTTATATAAGATTTGAAAACTCATTTCCACTATTAGAAGGTAAAGAGTTTTTATTTTATTTTTTATTGCATAAGACTAATGTTCAGATTGTAAATCATATTATATGAGATTATTACTAATATATTTACAATTAAATAATTCCTAAGACTAGATCTAATTTTTTTTAATTTTTATCTCTTTAATATTTGAGAGACATCTACTTTACTCTCATTTGGAGAGATAAATTTATTTTAATTCAGTTATTTTTCAATAATTAAAAAGAAATTTTAGCCCCTATAATACTTTTTTCAGAACTTAAACCATTGTTGCGAAGGTAGTGGCTCTACCACTCAGCGAAAGGCCGAGCGGTGAAGAATTTTTATTCATGAACAATGGTTCGAGTGGTTTTCATCCCATTGTGGGTTTTTCTTGTAGATAGTTTTGGATAAGGGACCTTGAATAGCATTTGAAGTTTTGTTTTCAAACATATAATATACGAATTTTTTTGAGTCTTTTTTATTTAATATAATTCACAGATAGTGATTATGACTAAAATCCTTTAAACAAATTAAAATCAAGCTAACAACCACTCTATGAAGATTTTATTCCTCTACCATGTTTGAAAAAGGAGTAATTGAGTATATTATTATTATTATTAACAAAGTCATTTGTCGTACCACGTACTAAATTATGGAAAATACCATTTGCGAATTCTTAATTCTCTTTGGTGCCATTGACAAAAGAAATTTGAGCAAATAAAGAGATTATAGATGAAGAAAGCAGAGGATGGCTTCAATACAAACAGCATTATGATATTCCGCTACCACATTTTCTATATTTGAAGATACCATGATGTTGGACACCAACTCATTTTCTTTTTGAAATGAGATTGCGTGATGATGCTATCAACAGACCAATGGAACAATATTTATTTACATCCTGCGTTTGAGATCCTCTGATCATGAAGTGGTATGGATCAAGGCACACTATGATATAAATATTCACGTCTATGAGTCAAATTGTTTAGGAATCTCAATCGATCGGAAGGTTCGTATTTTATATTTTTGCTTTTACAGAAAGGACATTCGGTAGGTGTTATTCAATCGGTCAGACGGCATTAAGGAAGTAGACTTCATAACTCACACATGCCCTTGACTGACTAATCCAAAATCAAATCATTTTTTTATAAATAACATAATTATATTGCGTGTTTAGTTACTCCTTATATAGTAAATAGTATCGATTAGATGTAATTATTATTATTTTTGGTTTAAACTGTTATTTGAAAAATACATTTATATTAAAATTTAATGTAATTATCAAAGTGGACCCATAATAAATCACCGAACAAATGGTATATCCCTATTATTATTAACTGTGAAATAATACCGAGAGGGATATTATCTTTTTTCAGTGCAAAACATGAACTTCGATATTTAATAGATTATTAAATCGAATAAGAATATAAATTCATTGTAATTAATGAAATCAGCCCATATTTTCCCCCAAAAAAAAAAAAATTGAGCGAGTTGCCGCGAAAACCATCTTACTAATAATATATGGACACATTAGTTTGTGAATTAAAAAAAATTGTGAATATATTTTTATATTCATTTACTCTTCTAAGTTCTGAGTCGGTGGAGTGGCAGTCGAAACTGGAAAGATGATTGATGAAAAGAGCTCAAAAGAAGACTGAAGCCATCTCATTGACTGCACCCCGCTCGTCAACGGGGCATAACAATTCTTTCATGGTGTGGAATAGTGGGTGTGTTTATGAATGTGGGCAAGAGTATTCAGATTTTAACCCAAGTCCAACCCTAATCAGCCCACGTTGATGCTCCAATTTGTAATGATGTAAAGTTGGTCGGACATAGGAATAAAGTTACGGTGGGCAAACAAGGCCGGGCTGGTCTAGGCCTGTGGGCCTCGGCTTGTGGAGGGACAATAGTTAAGTGAAAAAATTTGGGCAGGTTTGGTCTGATATTTTTTTAAAAAATACATTTATAAATTAAAATTTAAAAATAAAAAATTAAATTTTTTATTCATAAATTAATAATAATTTTAAAATCCTAAAATTATAATATTAAATGTTTTTAAATATTAATCAATTAAGAAGATGTTTAGATCAAAGAATTCAGTATTAAAAAAATTAAATTTCTAAATTTTTATTTACGTTATTTTCTTTATTTATTATTTTATTTTAAAATATTTATTATTTTTTTAATTATTATTGTACGACAACTTATTAATTATTAACTTGTTTCAAGTTTACAACAATAAAAGAAACAAAAAAACATCTACACCCCCCAAAATAATAAGGAAATGGTCACCAATACTCCCAAATTTTTTAAAGAGACACTAAGATACTCTTTTAACTATTATACCTCTTACCTCTATTATCCCTAAAAATCTAACTCTAATGTTTTATAATAAATAGAAATGTAATATCAAAATAAATGTAATAATATATGCTTTTTAAAATAATTTTAATATTTAAAAAATTTTAATATTTTATAATTTATTAAATATATTTTATTATATTAAAGTAAAATTTATAATAAATAGAATCATAATATTAAAATAAATATATTAGAAATTTAAATTATTTTGAGTATTATGTAAAATAATAATTTTAACAATATTAGTATGTGGGAACAGTCTTAATTGTAGAATATATTTAATGTAAATATTTATTTAAAAATCTTTACAATAAATAAGAAATATTATTAAAATAAATATAATAATTTACATATTAAAATATATTTAATATTATTAATCTACTGTATAAATTACATTATTTATATAATATTTGTATTTATTAAAATTTTTAAAGTCAATTTTTTTAGGAGATAAAGAGTATAATAATTAAAAAAATTTTAATGTCTCTTTTTAAAAATTTAAAGGTGTTACTATTATATTTTTAAATCTTATAGGTGTAAATATCTTTTTTTTCTGAAAAAACAAAAAAAAAAAAGTGAAAGCTTAGGCTTGAACCCGAGCGAATTTCAACAACAGTGTAGTTCCAGTTTGTAATGAGGTAAAGTTGGACCTAATTCTAGTTTCGTAGGATATAGGATTGAATTTGGGGCGGATCAAAATGACCAGGTCCGTCCAGGGTTACGGGCTTTGACCTGATCCTCAACGTGAGGATTTAAACAATGATTTAAGTTATTAAAAAAAAAAAGTCCAAGCAGACCCAACTTTTTATTTTTTAATTTTTTTGGGATGCCCACCTTCTATTTTTTGAAAAAAATAAAACTATAAATAACAATAATAAATTAATTAAAAATAATTAAACATAAAAGATTAAATCTCATTTATAAATCAATAATGGTTGAAGAAAAAAACATGAAGTTATAATATTGAATTCTTTCCTAAACATTAATTAACTAAGAAGGTGTTTGAAGTAGAGAATCTAATATTAAAAAATTAAATCTCTAAGTTTTTTTAATTATTATTTTATTTTAAAGTATTCATTCTTTTTGAAAAAAATATCATTATTGATTATTAATTCGTTTCAAGTTTTACAAAAAAAAGGCGAAAGTTCAGGCTTAAACCCTACCGAACTCTTATAGTTCTTGAAGAATTATCTGACCAGACTCACATTTTGCTATCCTAATTGAACTAATTACCCTTACCCAATCAACAATACATCTGACAACTCATGGCAAAATAAATTTACGAATTCACATAGACCAACAAGCAAAGACATCGATGATTGTAAATAAGACATGATAACCGCGCTATCAAAATTGAATTTCTCCGCAAAATCTTGCGAAATTTTCCATGTTGTTGACTTTATTATATAAATTTGCGGAACCACTTGAATCACTTTATAAACGAGATACATATAAAATTTTGTTAGAAGACTAACCTAATAGCGCGCGCCATCGGATTCTTATTGGCGGAGTTGTAAGACCAGTGATAACTCAGCAGGCATCCCACGGCGCACACCTAATCAAACGTTTTAGTTTCAAAATTTGTATAAATTTATATGGTATAATTTTTTAAAAAAATAAAATAAAATGCATTCATTATTAATTTCCCGAAGTATATTTAATGTGACAGCAGTTTTAACAGAGGATCAAAATTCACAATGCCCGTGAAAGAGTGAAATAGCCGGTGAGTGGTGAAATTCCAAAGAACATATTTCTGCCGTGTTCACAAGGCTCTTCAATTCAACACATTCATGATGGTTTGGAAAATACTGAGTCTTTTACTTCCACTCTTTGTATTATGAAAGTGCATGTTACTTACTATTGATTCGAGCAAGCAAAAACATAATGGATATTGAGGCAGGGCCAGAAGGACCCCTCAGAATTCATCACCATAACTTTAGTAATTCAAATTACCAACATCAGCAAGTAAGAAAGAAATATCACATATCCCTTTGATGAAAAAGTATAATCTCCTTTCCTTTTCTTTGTAGTTTTTTAATTTTACACAACATATCCACAAAGGCAATAATAGCTCAATGCTCAAAAACAATAAACTTACTAGGTAAATAAATTAATTTTCAACAATCAAACACTATGAACCCACCGGCCCCTTCTTCCGTGACTTGAAGGGGATGCGCGAAGGCGGTGACGGTGAAAATTCAGCAGGCAGTTTGGGTGCTTCTAACTTGCCAGTAAGCATTCCAACAGCCTCTTCCATGGAAGGCCTAACAGCAGGAGACTTCTGCAAACAGAGTAATGCAACAGTAATACAAAGGAGGGCTTGTTCTCTGTCCAAGGACTTTACAACAGCCGGATCAACCAATTCAATAAGTTTCCCATTTCTGGCAAGATGCCTTGCCCAAGACATAAGATTTGCACGCTGGAACTCAGACATTGGCGATCCTGTAACCTGAAGAGGACGCCGTCCAGCAATCAAGACTAGCAACAAAACTCCATAGCTATAGACATCGCATTTCTCCGATAAGTCCCCACCAGCACCGTACTCAGGGGCAACATAACAAACAGTGCCTCTCATACTCGGAGTACTCCCAGCAGAATCATAGCTATTGTAGTGAGCTCTATACAGCTCACCGCTGAATCCTTCTAACCACCAGTCTAAACTACCTATACTACTTCTACTCCTACTCCTGGTCTTACTCTTCTTCTTTCTCTCCACATACAACTCCTCGTCCCTTGGCCACCAATCATCATCACTGTTAGTCCCCAGTGCTCTCTTCTTCTTTTTCTTCTTCTTTTTGGCCAATTCCTCACAATACTCCTCCTTCCACCACTCTCTGGCAGGCCTACGCCGCCTCTCTCGTTTCAAATTCTTCACATTCTCTTCTTTATCCTCATCCAGCGAAACCCACCAGTCCAATCTTTTCTTACTTTTCTTTCTGTCAACTTTACCACCAACACTCGAAGAAGAAGAAGCAGTATCCCTGCCAATCCAATCACTCTTCGGCCTTCCAATCTCCGTTCCAATCCATTCCATTACATATTCCTTCACTTTCACATCCTCCTTCGCATTTTCATCAACACTAGCCTTCTTCTCCAACACCTCCGGAGATTGCGCTTGTGTTTGCGTCGTTTTCACAAAAGTCTCCGGAGACTGATCAATGCCTACACTCAAATCCTCAAAAGCCGTAGCTGTAGTAGTCGTATTCACACTCTCAGTCTCCACCACAGATCCACAATCCTCTACAGCGGCCCCACAATTACTCTCCAACTCCGCCGCCTTGTTCTTGATCTCACCATCAGCCTGATTTTGATCTTCACCCACCGATTTCAACCTCGCAAGCCCAAAATCAGAAATTTTCGCGCAAAAATTATGATCCAACAAGACATTACTCGGCTTGATGTCCCCATGAATCACAGGCGGATTCAAGCTATGAAGGTAAGAAATCCCCTTGGCGATGTCAACGGCAATTGAAAATCTTTTACACCACTCCATCAATTCTGGGGACTTCTTATGCAACAGAGCGTCCTGCAGATTCCCATTACTCATCAATTCATAAACGAGCAGCATACGGTGCCGTTTCGGGTTGGACGAAAAGCCCAGAACCGAAACGACGTGCTCGTTCTGTTCGAGCAAGGAAGCGAAGTAGAGCTCGTTGTAGAACTCCCGCTCGCCCTGCAGCGATCCGGAGTCCATGACTTTAACGGCGACGCTCTGGTCCTGGAGGGTGGCGTGGAAGACGGAGCCAAAGCCGCCTTGGCCGAGGAGGCGAGAGGGGGAGAAGGAGTCGGCGGCGCGGCGGAGGACGGAGTAGGAGAAGCGGTGAGGGGGCTTGGAGTCGGAGGGGCCGGTGCGCTTCTGGGTGAGCTTCTTGCGGAAGCAGAAGGTGAGGATGAGGAGGAGAGAGAAGGCGGCGGCGGTAGAGGAGACGGGGATTACGGCCGAGCTGTGGCGGTGAGGGTGGTGGGGGGGAGAAATCAACGGCTGAGATTCCGGGATTTGACGCGACGGCATGGCGATGAATGGTGAAGAGACAAACTAAGACTGATTGTAATAATTACGACTCATTGTTTCTGAGCAGGGAGTCAAGAGTTTGTTCGTGTGTGGATTGCACTTTACAGAGACACAAGACAAGAAGAGGTGATCTGTTTTCTTTTTCAATTTCTTTTTTCTTTTTTTTTTTCCGCAAAAGAGTGTGAAATGAATTGTACAACTGGCCGTTTTGGCTGTTGTGACTTCCAATTTTCTTATTTATCAACTCCAAAACAGAAAAGCCCGAGCGAATTAGCATCACTTATTTTTTAGATAAATATATATTATTTCGCCAATCACTAGATTATTTTCTTTTCATTTACCTTTCAGTCCAATAATGGAAAAAGGCTTTGGTTTGGCCGACGCCCGGTTTAATATTATTAAGTTACAATTGCTGCAATATGCTTTTTGGGAAGTGGGTGTGCTTGATCGCTGTTGGTTTCCTTCTCCCCAATCAATTAAGTGACAAAAATAATCAAATTATTATTATTTTTAAATCATATAAATGTTAAATTATATTATATTAATTTTTTAACTAAAGTAGTTTAATATTTATTAAATATTTTAATACTGTAAACATTAGCTTAATAACTATAAAATTGAGGAGCTCAAGTCATAACGGAGAAATCGAATATTACAATAGGTTATAATAAAATTATATAAAACTAAAAAGGTAAGTAAAAATTACGTTTGAAATTAGTATCTGTTTGACATAATTTATTTATTAGTCGTAAATACTTACTTAACCTTATAAAATCTTACTAATTTTTTTTTGTTGTTTGATTTATTTTTATAAAACTTTTAAAAATTAAATAAGTTATTCGGTCTTCACTATAAAAAAAACTCAAATTTTTAAGCTTTTAAGAATAGAAGTTGAAGATTTTTTTCTTAAACATTAAATTATCAAAAACATCTTTTACTTATTTCAATTTTTTCTCATAATTAACTACAAAAAATTTACCTATTACAATAATTTTATATTTTTAATAAAAACTTTCATCGACAACCAAATATTAAAATTTTTTAAATAAAAAAACTCTACTTATAAAAAGTTATACTAACAAAATCTCTAATTGAATAATTTTAATTTAAAAAATCATACCAAATAAAACATTACTTATATATATATAATTGTAATTTATGTTTTTATAATCTCACCGTATAACGAACGGGTAGTAATTAAGATCAAAAGTTTTATTGGTCTAGTTTTCACTATCAAAATGCAAGACCGGCATACTGAAGCACTTTTTAAGTGGCAGAAAATATTGGTTTGGTAATTATCAAATAAAATAGGTGGAAAAAAGTGGATTAGGTAATTTCGCTTTGTTTGTTTCTTCCATCTTCAAAATTCAAACCCTTGTGTTTACATCACACACCGTCTGCCAATTTAGAATATTAGATTTAGAAATTTTCTTATTCGTCTATTAGGTTTGACCTCCCCCCCCCTCTCTTTATTTTTTCATATTTAACAATTAATTTGTATCTAATAAGGTACTCTTTAGGTGAAGTAGGTGCTTTGTTAAAATCGATTAATCGACACTTAGGTTGATTATTATATGCTGCTTGTAACTTTATTTTTAATTGCACAAAAGTCTCCATTACTCCATTTGAATTTGTCAATCCAAAAATGTCGGCTGTCGATTATTATTCGTCAATTTTTTTAAAGTAAATATAATAGAGTTTCTTATGCACGGTGTACTCCTAATGGAAGCTTTACAATTTCGTTAAGCAAAATATCATTTTGAAAACAAACGCAAGAGCCCATGACTTGATTCTCCAATTCATCACAAAACCGTACACAAACACTACATCATTTTTTATTCAAATTCAAATCACCATGACACCATCGCTTTTCCTATAATTTTCAAAACTTCAGCCCTAGGAATATTTCCCTTTTTTTTTTTAAATTTTTGACCTACGCTTTCCTATTTTAGTTCAAATCGAATCCATTCATTCATTGGAGTAAAATTTTGTCCGTAGTTTTTTTGCTTTATGCAACAAGACAAGCTCATAAATCCCATCAATTCTGGTTGGCAGTTGAGCTTTCGGGACTGTGCGTCTTTTGGTTTAATGATGAAAGAAAAAAGCGATTAGAACTTTTGAAAGGATATGGTTGGGAAATGGGAAGGCTTATAATTATAAAGCTTGGTAATAATTTTGGCGAGCTGCATTGAGTTTGATAAACTTTTGTTGTGGCTTTCTTTTTAATCTTTTTTCGGCATTCAATTTGTTCTACTTTTTTCGGTCAACAATCTTATAGTTCACGATTCGTGAAAAAGTAATTAATGTTCATAATATATTTATAAAATGGGAATTGCAAAAAATTAAAATAATATTACGCCACATAAAAAACTTCTGTGAATTTTTTGAATATGTTTTACGTGACGCTTAAAGAAAGTCATCAATTTTAGGGGTGAGGTCAAAAATTTTATGTTCACTAGGGCTGAGAATTTTTTTTTTCCCCCTCAGATATGAAATTTAATCTCAATGGCAAATAAATCTTTAAAAAAATTTCACTGACAAATAAATTTAACAAGTAATTTAAGTACAATTTAGACACTGTAGAAAATTGTGCCTTTAGATGCTTCACAACGTTAAATATTTTAACTTTCTTGTCTTCACAGCTTTTGTTAGAAAGAGAAAATGAAATTTCTAAAATAAGATGGAGTGGGGGAAGAAGAAATTAGAGATAATCGTGATGGAGCAGTTTTGGATATTATAATAGTGGCACTTTTGTTTATGCTGCAGGGATAATTTTGTATATTGAAGCAGCCGTAATTTTGTAAATAGAAGCAAAAGTTTTTCTTCAAATTTGACTGGGTTAAAGCCTAGTTTAACCCATAAAAAACTCCATCACCGACCAATTTATACAATATGAAAAAAAAAAGCAAGAATGATATCAAATATAATATAACTCGATTAAATAAGAATCTCAATTGTATCAAATTAAAAAAAAAAGGTTAATTACTGTGGGGATGACATATTTTTTGACAAACTTTAAAAAAATAAAATATTTTTTAAGAATACTCATATAGGTGGCAAACTATTAATTTTTCCGTGAAATTTAATGTGAATAGTAAAATAATTAAAGATAATATTTTTGCCCCTAGAATTAATTATAAAATGATAGTTTTGCTCCCATAAAAGCTACGGAATAACATTTCTATCCCTAAATTAGTTATAAAATATATTTTTGCCTCTACACAATAATTTTTTATTTTTAAATAAAAAATTTTAATAAAATTACATCTAAATGCTATTAATGGGTTTTTTTCATTAAATCAAATAAATTGTTTAAAAAAATTTTTGAGTTGAATCAAAAATAATTTTCTTATTAAATTTAACAGTAAAGTTTGATTCGACAAGAAAATTTTTTGAAATAATTTATTTAATTTAACCAATAAAAAAATACATTAATTACATTTAGATGTAATTTTTTTATTTTAAAATAAAAAATAATTATTTACGAATAAAAATATATTTTATAATTAATTTAGGGATATAAATATTATTTTATAGTTATTATAGGATAAAAATATTATGTTATAATTAATTCTAAGAGAAAAAAATATTGTTTTTTAATTATTTTATTATTCACATTAAATTTAATAAAAATGTTAACAGTTTATTATCTATCTGAATATTTTTTAAAATATTTTACTCTTTTAAAATTTATCACAAGATGTATCACTTTAGAGCAACTAACCCAAAAATAAAAGTAAGAATCAACCATCTTAATTTAAACAATACAAATTATAAAATGTTTTACCATGGTTCGTGCGATTTTATTCTGTTATGAATTGACTTGTCTTAAAAATCGTCTCCAATAAATCATCCATAGTTGAACATCACTCCCCCCCCGCCTCCCCCCCAAAAAAAAGAAAAACACTCTATAACTGTTCACATTTACAGTCTCACTTAAAACTTGATTTAAGTCCGTCAAAGTTTTGTTTTATTTTATTTTTTATTAAGAACCATCACCAATTCACCAGTACGATGAAAATTAATTTAGTTTTAAAAAATAAAATTTGAAGGAAAAAGAAAACGGAGTTACAAATTCTAGTCAAAGAGAAACTTCAAGTTTCAATTCTAAATGTCAGGGGCTGGCCACGTGCGGCATGTTATTGGATCAGTGGATCTTCTTCGTCAAGAAATTGGATTTGCTCAGAGCTGAGACACGCCCTTCCAGATGAATGAGACAGTCAACCAAAAGATTAAATCTCAGCCGCCCACCTGGACACCGCTTTCTAGTCTTATATCAACACATGCGTCACATGCTAATCAACTTCGTATTTGTCTCCACGTGGCTTGGCACGATGCCTCAGGGGCTTAATTTTTTAAGATGCTGCTGCTGCTTGCTTGTTTGCGATTGCTACAATTGATAATTCGCCAAACGATTTGTTTTTAATTGTTAATTAATAATTGTAACTTGTGTTTTGTACACTTCAAAGAAAATGATTGTAAGAGCCAAACCTTTAATTGAATATGATCCCGAGCATGAGAAGGTCGGCTGGGCTAATTCGAACGAGCCAATGTCTTTTTATCAATTAAATGCAAGAATCGTCCTTTGGCAGTGGCACATAGAAACTTGCCGGAAACACAGGTTGGAGTGAGTTTATAACAAACAGCAAATACAAATTAAAAGTAATGGTATGGTTAGAAATAACTTTGTACAGTTAATTCATATTACGGCATCAATTTGTAATGATTTTACCATTATTCATAAATTAATTTGATTCAATTTTCAAAAGATAAAGATATTTATTTATTTAGAATTACAAATTAACAGAATTCTACAGAAAAAAAAACTGATTACGAATTTCTCATAATTTCTCACTATTTTCAATAACCACTGCATTTCAACATTAAAATTAAATTCCTTCTCATAAGTAAAATTTAATATGATTTGATTATTTGAAATGAATACGACATCAATAAATAGATATTATTCATCAAATTTGATATGATTATTAAATAGATCGAGTGGGAGATGGCACAATTTTTTTTTATTATTTTCTTGTCGAGTTAGGATTAAAATTATTGATCTATTTACTAGATCAATGACAAATTATATTTTCTATTTAAAACTAAATTATGAGTTATTGTCATTAAAACTCGGATATTAAATATCATTCTTTATTTTTATTTCCTTGAAAGGATGAACATTTACATATCATTTTATTTAAAAAAATTGATATAGATTTAGAACTTTAATAGTACAAACATATGAAATATTAGTAGATATATATATATATATAGAAATATTCTAATTCAGAATTTTAAAGTCTAAAATCATCTAAAAAAATATATAAACCATGCGGTTTAGGCACTTTATATTTTAGCCTTTAAAACTCCATGATTTTAAAATTTTTTCGGATGTTTCCCACACTTTAAGATCCTGAACTAGAAATTACTCTATATATATATAGAGAAAGAGAGAGAGAAGAGAGAAAGAGAGAGAGAGGATTATTAGATAATTTATTTATGGTCATGTCAGATTAGAATCTCAATATTTTAATATGATCATTAAATAAATTATGTTTGTATAGACTTAATTTAATATAACAGGAATACGATTCAATGACTCATTTTGCACACTCTATTCATAAGGGTTACAAAGAAGTTCACGACCTGCCTACTATGTTGTCAGCGATAAGGGTTTGCAAGAAATGTACATTGTAGATCATAAGGAAACTTTCTCAATTTGTTGTCTTTATAGTAAAATTACAATGTGACTAAGCCATTTAGAATAGCGGTCATCAGTTTTACTTTTTATTTTAATGAAAATTTCTCATGACACTAGAATACGTAAATTCGAAGATAATAATTAAGTTCTCGGAAAGTCTTCCTTCAAAATAAAAGAACTATGTCGAAGAATAGACTTAGCTAAATCATCCGCATCTAAATTACAGTTCTAATTGATAAATGAAAAAAAGAAGCTAAATAAAACAAGAGTAATTAAAAATTTCAACATCCTTTTCTCAATAACTCCATCCAATCCAACATGGAGAGTCAACATTTCCATTTCGATGCATGTTAAGAATAAAAATAAAAATAAAAATAAAAAGGAAAATTACCCTTTTGCTTTCCTTCTGAGATCAACGACAATGACACTGGTATTGTCGTGGCTGCCTCGCGCAAGAGCGAGGCGACAAAGTATAGCAGCCGCAGCATAGCTTTTAGAAGGAAACAACACTTGGGCTCCGCCGTCTTTGATCGGACGGTCGCTATATCGACTTCTTGGAGCAGTTGCTGCACTTCCTTCGCGAAGACATGCTCTTGCTACTCGGCAAGCCAAATCATCAGGTACCACATCCCAAATACCATTACTGGCCAGGATCAAACACTCATCTTCGCCTTCTCTTTCAGTGATGGAGACTTCTGGCTGTGATGTTGTCACTCTCTTCAAGATGTTGTCTCCTGCTTATCAACATAAAAAACAAGCTACTACTCGAGAAACCAAGGTAACAAATGTACCTTTGACACCAAATTAAGTTTAAACTTACAATTAGTAAGGCTCAATCAATTAATGACATTGATCTCACAAAAATGATAAATATACAAATAACGTCAATT
The DNA here is from genome assembly GCA_030449875.1 of Aegle marmelos. Lineage (NCBI taxonomy): Eukaryota > Viridiplantae > Streptophyta > Magnoliopsida > Sapindales > Rutaceae > Aegle > Aegle marmelos. Next base: position 5,808,678 of record JASUUL010000022.1, on the reverse strand, counting down.
ATAATAACTTAATAAAAAATGGGCCCGGAGTGTGGGTTACCCATGGTGTATATATGCTATCATTCTAGCCAGGTTAATCTAATAATGAACTTAAACCATATGTATATGGCTTGATGAGCGAATTCATCATTTCTACTGGCTTTATATATAAATTCTCCCAGGATTTTCACCTGAAATGAAAATTTTCTTTTTCTTTTTTTCCTAAAAAATTATTAATCTAACAAGCATACAGACTAGCTATATGAAATTCGACTCCAAAACCTAAGTTTTGGTGAGGCTGTCCACTAACCAATGAGTTTGAACTTTCGTCTCATCTTAAAAAGTAATAAATAAAGAAAAATATACATAATGATAGACAAATCCTCATGACAAAGATATACAACTATAATTTTGTTATTTTCTTCACTAATAATTTACACTAAACTTGAAGCACAATTTAAATTAAGAAACGATCCTCATTATTTACCTTGGGAACAGGAGATGTTAAGAATGCCATAGACTCGGACTCCATTCTGATAAATAAGCTTCTCTCCTGCTGCCCTAACTCTCTCCAGCTCATCCGGTCTTTGTGGCTGCAAGCACGAGTAATTAATTAAACAAGTTCTAAGTTCTAAGGTTGAAGAAAACATTTACTATAATTAATTAAAATTAAAAATTGTGGACCTTGTGATCAAGTACAAGAGGAATTGGTCTCCCATCACGACACAGAACGGCGCGTGAATCACCGCAGTTGGCAACCACAACGCGATCTCCGCTGACTAGTGCAACGACGGCAGTGGACCTCGAAAATACGAGGTGCACTGCCTCACAGCCAACCGCGCACGTGCTCAGGGCCACCTCATGCATCTTGTTAAAGCTCCTCTCTATTGCCACGCGTACCGAATCTTCCCACTCAGCCCACTCGACCTCTTCGTTTTCTTGTTTGGTCTTTTTATCAGCTAAACTGCAGTTACATCCACCACCATTCGCAGCTGCAGCTTTCGAAATTTGCACATGCGTTAGCTCCTTCGCAATGATCTGGTGCATCAACTTCTTGCACAGCTTGGAGACCTAATTTAAAAAAATAAATAGTTTGAAAAAATAAATAGATTGGGTAACAAAATAACTCACATTAATCAGATCATTCATACACATGATAAAAATAACATCATAGTATCACTGCAAATAATGCATGTGTGTGTGTGTGTGTGTCTCTGTATGTAATCTATTATTTGAAAATTGAGAGGAACTACATGAGACCCTCCGTGGCCACCGTAAATGGCGAAGAAATGAATAGGCTTTCCACCGACAATATCTGGACGGAAAAATTCTTCCTTCACAGAAACGGCATCGTCCATGCTTTCGGCTAGCCCCTGAATAGAAATGCAACCAAAGTCCGGCATCGGATTCTCCAAGGATGGCGTCGACAGTGAGTGTTGTGGGGTTGGTGGATGGAAGTGAGGCGATGAATAAGGAAGCCGCGGGTCGGAGGCGATCCTCATCCTCCTCATATGGATTCTGCGGCGACGGCGGCTCCTGCATTTCTCAGGGGTGTCACTGTCAGAGCCATCGCTTGAGATTCTTGAGGGAAGATTAATTGGTCGCTTCATTTTACAGAGTGGGGGGTCAATATCTCGAGAGACAGAAGTGTGTTTTATGAAGGTTATAGTGGAGGACGTTACAAAAGGTTAAATTGGAGGACGTTACAAAAGGAATAATAATGAGTTGAGAGAGAGAGGGAGAGAGAGGGAGAGAGAGGGAGAGAGAGAGAAATGGAAGGAGTGAAGAGAAACATGAAAGAGAGGGTTACGTAATGTGTTGTGAAGTGACTCGTGGAGGAAGAGGAGGGTTAGCAAAGCGCCACGAGAACGCTATGCATGAAGCCGTATTGGATTGAACTGTACATGCCATACTATGTAAAGCAGTTGGTTTTACGTTACAGTGTCGAGCTAAGGACGCCATTTGGCCGCTGGTTTCTGATCATTTAATGATCCTGCAGCCAATTAAGCGCTCGTCTGGAAGTGCTAAAAGTCTTAACATTTCTAATTTCTGAAGCAATACTGCGAGTGATAATCCCAAATTTTAATTGTTATTTTTTAATTCTAAAACACCTATTAACAAATATACGACACTTTATGTATATAGCAAACCTTCCCCCCCCCCCCCCCTTTTATCTAACATATATTTTCTACACTAAGGAATTTTTCAAAAGATATATCTTTGTACAAGACATTTCTAGCAGGCACCTCATAAAATTTGATATTTGAGATAATCAAAACTCCTAAGGCTGCTTTTAGAAACAATATAAAATCTTATTATTTGATAATTGGATTTAAATTGAACTTCCTAGATATATATCTTTTCCCAAACATGCACCAACCAAGAAACATCTATCTATATTGCCTTTGCAGAAAGATAACATACTTTCCACAAGCTTGAGCAAGCCAGTAGGGCACATACAAAGAATTGTAGTTAGTTAAATATACCAGCTAATGTGCCACAAATTTGGCAGAAATTTGTTACCGGTACCATCAACAGGCAGCAACTGTATCCGATGCCCATCTGCTAAAATGTAAAACAAGGACCTGCCATCCCTAGCAATGTGATTAAGCATGTAGAACTTATGTATTGGGTTAAGGTGATCTTAGCAGATCATAGAATATCAGTCAATTCAATGTTTTCCATCTATGTAAAGAGATTATTTTTCCAATGTAAGTTACTACATGTTTCTCTCACTGTGAAACCTATACAATGCTCATGACAACCACCCATTCTCTTCTTACTGCCTACCTATCTGTTCCTCTTGAGATCAATAACTATGACACTGATGTTATCGGAGCTTCTTCGCCCCAAAGCAAGCCGAGTTAACAATGCAGCAGCTAGAACACTTCTTGATGGATACAATGGTTCAGCCCCTTCATCTTCTACCATCCGAGGCCCAGCATTGAGGTCTATATCTGCAGCAGCTTCAGGATTTTCTTCTCTAAGACACTCACTAGCAACCTCACAAGCCAAGCTGTTTGACAGTACATCCCATATGCCGTCGCTTGCAAGAATTAAGCACTCATCTTCCACTTCCCTTTTGGTAAAAGTGATATCAGGCTCTGATGTTACAATTGGTTTAAGAAACCTGTCCCCTGTTTAGACAGAGACAACATACACTCGGAGAAACTGTATGGAAAATCAAACTAATGGCTTTTGATTATATGGAGTTGTAATAACTATAAACGTTAGTGTTCTAAATTTTAATGACATAAACAGTTATAAATATGAATTAATATATACATATGCTTGATCCCTTAGGAATACACCCCTACTTTTCCATTCGTCAGCAGAGTGTACCAACAGTAAACTACATGCTCAGTTGGTTGAAACATTACAGAAAACTCCAAGATCGGTAGGCATCATGCTACAAGGAATTCAACATTATCTCAGAGAGAGGACACAACCTAAGATCTAGCATAAATACAATGATTCAGGTAATCAGTAACCATCTGACATCTGCTATGGCAAACTTCTGGAAGTCAAGAAGCAAAAACCTCTTATAATCAAGTCAAATGGTGTAAATTGTTCTACTGCAAGTTACCACTAGAATTCAGTGCTCTTCATGCAGACTGCATGAAACAAAAACGTGGCACACAATTGGGCACAATTTCATAACAAGAAGAAACAAAGGGGTACAAGTCATAAATCAAACAGAGTCAAACACTAGCTTAAAGAGTTTCATAAATATTTGACATCCAAACTTGCCAAATATAGCATCACAATGTTTTACTAAAATGTGAATCACTTGCATCATCACCTATGATAGCTTTTAGACCATAGGATCATCCATGACATTCTCCAGTGGCATCTTAAACCTTCAATCAACAACATGCATATAGCCAATGTCCAATGGCATAAAAATCATAACTAAGCCAAAAGTTTCAACTACTTCGACTCCAAAGAGTGGAATAGAACATTTTAGATAAAATCAATGATGTTAAAATATCATCAAAGCAATAAATATGAGAAGCCTGCAAACCTATTCACTTTCTTAGATACTAGTTCCAAAGAATCAACGAACTATACATGGCTTTAATGTTGTACCATTGCTTACATACTTTCCATCAAATTGGGTTGTTCTAGCTCCATTAAATACCAAGAATTAATCCTGGATTATATGGAAGCAACACCAAAATAAAACTTCTTTAGGACAATACCAAAATTTGATGGATCAAAATAAGCAAAATATACTGCAGTGAAACACATGGGAATTGCACCAAACAATCAGTTCTTTGCGTGTCATACATCACACAAGTGATATCATAAAAAATGCACATGATTCGAACAGCTTGATGATTTCTTTGGAATAAAATACCTATAGCGCGGGACATGGCAAGAATGCCTTCGACTCGTGCTCCATTCACAAATATGACTCTTCCCCCAGAAGCTTCAATCCTTGCAAGTTCATCTGGTCTATCCGGCTGCCAGAATTGACGAGTATTCTTGTAATTAATATTTTATGAAGAGTAACTTAGAGGGTCCAATTAGTAAAGTAGGAAAAATATTTGTAGCCGATCTCTTTAATTCTAAAAGGAAACACCAATCTATACTACAGAATTATTGAAGAAGTGACATGCCACGACAAGAGAAAAAGAAAATGACAGAAATGTCGAAGAACATATGTTATCATCACTAATACATCAGCAAATTTAACTGCGTACATGCACGGATTTGGACAAGAAAAAAAAAAAAAACAATTTTATGCTGAAAACAAGTGTAATGTCATCATCCATGCAGCACCAATAATCAAGTGCAAATGTTAAGTTTCCAGTGCATAAATAAAACAAATCTTATGTCACACTTGGCTATCCTCAAGTTTACTAAATATATGCCTAACGGACAAGGATCCTCTCCTTGCCTCTGCTTGTTTAATGAGTGGCTAAGATTGAGGTTTGAAATTGTTTTTCAATTTATTTGCAATAAAGCCAACATTTTTTCACTAGATTATGAAGGCAAGGAGAGGCAAGGGAGAGATCCTAATCCATGCCAAAGTGCGATAACTTTCAAATGACAATTAAAATTTAAAAAACGTTTGTGGAGCTAACCTCTGAGGTTATATAAAAAATAAGTATTATTAGCTAAGCTGTTACCACTATTTTGTATCATGATACAACTATTCGCTACCTCGAGTTCATTAGATGTGTTCCAATAGTCGGATAACTTTAAAATGACAACTAACGTTTCAAAACGTGGGGTTGCTAACCACCAAGGTTAAATAAAAGTCAGTATCATTAGCAAGGCTATGCTCTGACCAACTTATTTGCGTCGAGACATAACTATTGCATTGCACCATTGAAGCCATTGCCCTCTATATAACTTCGGCAATACATAAAACATCATTACTACCACAGGTTGTACTTGATTGGATTGAATTGAAAGATATTAACTAGACTTATGTTTAATGTCCTGGCAGGATTAAATGGAATTGAAATGAACTGCTCGAATTTACTACTAATCTAGTTAACGCTAAATTACTGCTGCCAGTTTTAATTTAGATTAGATATCAAGATTTATCTCATTAACAGGAGAATTTATCAGTGGGTTAGATATCCTAGTACGTGAATTATTCTTCTGTAGGCATTTAATTGGCCCAAAGATAGAGTTGAGACTATAATCCACATCAGTAATTCAAACTCACGAAAAGTTCTGCCAATCATTTATAAGAAAATATATATTATAGACAATTGAACAAGAACAAATAAAGTGCTTTTTTTTAGATTAAAATATAATTTACTGACTATAATTACAAATAATACTTGAACAATATTTCCAATAGTGAATAAAATAGAAATAATTTTGAATTTTACAAAGAATACTTTGTAAGGCATCATTAAAATACAAATCCAAAGGGAGCAATTTGGCAATCCAACACGCGACAAAAAACCTGATGAATACAATTGTCAAACGGACTAATGGCAAGAAGAAAAATAAATAGAAAGGACAGCTGTCCACCACCAGAGGCGGAGCCATATCGACGTGAAGAACTTACCTTGTGATCACAGCTAAGAGGAATTGCTCTCCCACCTCGGCAGAGGACGGCGCGTGAATCGCCGCAATTGGCAACAATGATATGGTCGGAACTTAAAAGTGCCACCACAGCTGTGGATCCACTGAGCGCCACCTCCATCGAGTGAACAGCACAATCGCACCCAACGCTCCCACACGCGCACGTGCTAACTGCCACCTCGTCCATTCTTTGGTAGCACCTCCCTATCGCTCTCCTCCACCGGTCTTCCCATTCAGCAGTGTTTTCTGTTTCCCGTTGAGGCTCCTCTCTGGTTGAGGTACTAGCTCCCGCATTCGCATTATCCGACGTGCACGTCACGCGCATTAGCTCTTCCTCCATTATCACGTGCATTTTCTCCTTGCACAATGATGACACCTGTATGTATGAGCGATTCACTGATTAACAGACTAAATTATCCCCAATCCTACTTTATCATCTAACAGTTAAGCAAGGATTCGATAGACTTTTTATGTTTTCTTAAAAAAAGTTGATTGTGGAAATTACTTGACGTCCGCCATGGCCGTCGTACACGGCGAAGAAATGCATCGGTCTTCGCCAATTTAAATCCGGCGAGCAAAGACTCGTCCGTGTAGAAATTGCATCCTCCATCTCACGTGATCTCCCGGTGACAGACATCGTTCCGAAGATAGGTTCGACAGCTTGAACCTCCGTCGGTGCCTCCAGAGAAACAACCTTCTCCGTGCCCTCGCCCGAAGAAGGAGACGAATTCACATCAGTCTCCGTCGCTGGCGTATCTTTCGTTTTAGCCTCCGTACGCATTCTCTTGCCCTCCGCCACACGATCCGAGTGCTCCGTCCTGCTCTCCTTTCTAATATCACTAGCCGGAGGCTCAGAACCTTCGGCTACAATTCCGCCGACTCGCCTCATTTTAATTCTCCGGCGCCTGCGCTCCCTGCATTTCGCCGGCGAATCATCATTTTGATCATTAGGCATTCTTTGATAAATCTCTGTCATTGGTAAAACTCGTTAGAAATTATACTCAGCAAACCGGCAACACCGCCTCCGATTAATGTTAAAAACGTCATCATGCACAGTAAGAAAGCAGAGAAATGAAATGAAAATAAAAATCTATTTTCTTTTTAATTTTTGAAACGTAAGAAACAAAATGGCAACGTGTTGAGTTTCCTCAATTTCCTCTACAGCGTTGAGCTAGCTCAACGGGGCAACTTTCCCTCCCTGCCCACGCTGCCCGCCACCGACCAATCTTCACTCTTTAAACGACACGTATCCTTCTTGACACCTCGGTTTTCCTTTGAGCCGTCTTCGCCAATTTCGCTAATCAATTTCGCAAGCCGGGACATATTGAAGTTTGGAAAAAAGCCACGTGTCAAAAGAGTGTCAAAAAGTGTAGGACCAGCACAGAGGAGCTAACATGTGGTCGAATAATTTGACGCCACGTATGTATACGAAAGACTGAATGGTCCCAGTGTTATTACGTTTCGATAGACTTTCCAACTATTTTTTTTTTATTTTTCTCTTTAACAGTAATACAGTACCTTACATACGTGGCAATCTGTGGAAGCACCAGCGATGCGCGAGTGACGTGTCTGTTCAGAATAGCAGTTCTCCAAAAATAGTACATGATCTATTTATTATGCATACTTCATTAACATTAGTGTTTATTGACACAGGAAGGAAAACCTCACATGAATTAATAAACTTTAGAAATAAATGTAGCGAAATAATACACTACGGGAAGGGATTGTAAATAAATCTGGTCCGGTTCAGATACGTAAAGAACTTCACAGAAATTTACAGAATTCAAAGCCAAAAAATCCGAATCTATACATCGAAATCCATATAGATTCAAATTCAGATTTGAATGTAAAATCTTTCAGAAAAATCGAATATTCACATTCGCGTCGACATAGTTTTTTAATTAAATTATTTATTAAATTAAAATTAAATAAAAAATAAAATAAATGAAAAATAAAATAAGATTGGTTAAAAAATATAAGTTAAATGAAAAAACATAATATGATTAATTGAAAAAAATATAAGCTAAATTAAATTAAAAAAATATATCGAGATTTGCATTATTTTTTGTGAATTTATAGTGTTTTTATAATTTCATCTATAGATTCTCAATAATGTTCGACTTAAATTTATTTTATTCTTGATGTTTAATTTATGTTTTGATATTTTTATTTGTGGATTATTGTGTTCTATGTTATTATAAGTATTAAATTATTGATTGTTGGATTATAATTGGATTTCATTTAATTTTATTAGGTAAATTTGTCAAATTTTTAATTTTGCATTATGCAAATTTGAATGTTTAGAAAATCCGCCCTTAATTCATATAGGTATTACCCACATCTGGATCCACATAATTTTTTAGGAATCCAAATTTAAAATAATAATATTGATCTGAATTCAAATGCACCCACATTCAGATTCAGATTCATATTTTACTATCTTTAATTACGATAATTAAATACATTTCTCCGATCGCTTATGTTTGTGAGAAGCAAAGAGACACTTCTAAGGATAAATATTTGATTTAGTTTAAATTGAACCGAATAGAATCTAATTATATTATGACTGTTTGGTTCAACTCAATTCCAATAGCAAAAACCAAATGATTCAAAAATCTTTGAACCAATTGATTCTTGTTTGGTTTGGATTAAACTAAAACCAATTCACCAAACCAAAGTACACTGAAAAAGTTAAAAATAAATTTTTGAAAAAAAAAATTTGAAAGATAAGAGCCTTAGCCTAAACAAGATCAACATAGAAGCTCTTTGGTCTTAAAATAGTTGAAACATTAATATTGACAGAAAATTGGTTGTAATCTTCTCAAAATTGGTTGTAGTCTTCTCTTTTTTTAGATATGACAACAAACCTTGATCAATTAGTTTAAGAAAATGAGCTTATGGATAAACTTCCAAAAGGTAAGTTTTATAAAATTTAAATTTAAGTTTATTTTAAGTTGTTTGCAAAATTTTTGATTTGTGTAACTTTTGTTCTAATGGTTCAACATAAAAAATATTTAGGCAATAATATTGGTACTTTTATTTGTTAGTTAATAAAGTGATTACCAATGTGATATCATACACTATTTTTCTTTTAATTGTTAGTATTTGGCTAACGGTTTAGTTTGAGAGATAATAAAGGTATTGTGAATAATGGAAGTTAAAGGAGTGGTGATTAGGGAAGTAAAGGATTCAGATTGATGATTAGGGAAGTGCTCAATAGTGATGAAACGTTGAAGTAAAGTTTCTTTTTGTCATTTGTAGTGGATTAATATACCATTATTGGACATTAATTTATTTTTTTATTGTCTGCAGATTTATAAACTTAAGATTATTATTGCAGTATAGTGTATTGCTATTATATTATCTTTGTAAAATATATAAGGTAAAATTACTCGAACCAAATCAAACAATACCGCATAACCTATTTAAATCAATTTGGTTGAGTTTGATTGAATTCTAATGCTTGATTCATATTTGATTTACAAAATCATAAATCAATTGGTTTAAAGTTTGATTCAATTTTAAACCTTAATCAAACCCAACTAAATAATACCTATCCCTAACAAGAAGAGAATCATTTAATAGGTAAACTCTATGTTACAATTTCTGTAACATACGCTCTCTCACAGTTAAAGCATCTCCAAAAGATTATTTAAATTTTACTTTTCAAATTTTAATTTGCTTATTGATGTGGCAAGTAAGTGAATGGAAAAATATAATTCTCTCCAAAAGACTCATCAGATTAAAATAAGTTAACATTATTTTAATCAAATCTTTTTCTCTATCAAATTTAATTCATTATGGAAACATAAATAATAATTATAGCAGTTTTATCTTTTCAATAAATAATAATAAAATATTAATAAAAGAGGGAGAAACTCACTTTTCAATATTGAAGAGTGAGAAACAAATCTTATTTAAAAAATCTAAATTAATGTGTCTTTTAGAGTGTTTAATACTGACATGGCTCTTCAAATAAGAAGTAGAATTTTATTTAAATACTTTTTTGGAGATGCTCTTATAATGCTATGAGGCCCACATAGTACTACAGCTGTGTGGGAGCGCACATTATAGAAATTATAACATAACGCGATCCCATTTAATAAATCAATTTCGCCCTTAAAAAAAAAAAAAAAAAGTAGCCGCCTAGTTCACTCTCACACTAACTCTCACACTAACCATTTACCACCACTTATTCTACCATTGTCGCTGTTCATTCAATCGAATCCAAATTATTCCGTTCATTACCACAACCTGCTTTCTCTGCTCCCATCTTTAAGTGTCGAAGCATCTAACAAAAAGAAGTTTATTTGAACAATGATGTATTGCTAAAAGGTTTAAATCTTACGCCAAAAAAAAAAAAATGAAATAGTAATACTATTGTTAGATTTATTCAATTAAGATACTTTTTGAACTAATGTGATTCTTTTTTTCACTATTATTATTTATATGATATTAATTGATTTTATTATTAAGAACTAACGATTACATAAGAGATTAAAGACATGTTTAAATGGTTAATTTTTTTTTAAAAAAATGGGTCAAATAAGTGATACGATTTTGATAAATTTAATATTTGTATTAATTTAGAATTTGAGCTTTTTGACGGATTGAGCGTTTTCCCCTCCAAATTTGACCGGACAAGCAAACCTTAAGATGAGGAATTGACCCCTGGCACTATAAATGTGGCAATTGAAGAATTGTTCTCCACTTAGTTGTGAAAATGCCCTGCCGAAATGCATGTTTAATGTTTTGCATCTGTTTAATTAGTTTAGTCTTCATCACTTCCAGAAATGGAAATGTACAATGCCATACTTATTTTTGAGGCAATTGCTAGCTTACAGCTACAGTATCTTACAGCCACTCTTGCACGGTAAATAAAAAAATAGATCCCACTAAAATCTATAGTTATTTTGTGAGAGTGCTGTAAGGTAGTATTGTCCTATTTTTTATTATGTTGCCTTGCTTTCTAGTCTATTCTACGCTGATTAGGACTGAAGGAAATACATCAATAGAGATAGAGCTACTGATGGCAATTGAATTGCCAGGCTATCCTAGCTCTGTGGGATGTTATTGGTAGCCTAATTTTGTTTTGGCTGCCTCAATCTGATGATTTGATAACTTACTATTGGTCTGTAAAATTGAAGTCATGCCCAAACTTGTGCATTGGTGCCATGAACATTTTGGCATATAAGTCTAAATTTTCAAAAGATTTGACGTAGTTGCTGAATTGCAAATCTTATCAGAATGGTGCCGGGTAATTATTAAAGAGAAACAAAACGATAAGCCATTGCAAACGCTAAACCTTATCAGCCCTCTGGCTCTTAAACACAACATACTTTGTTTCTAACAGAATCAAATAAAAATACTTGTGGTGAAGTGAAAAATCAACCAGCAGAATTATAATGGTGACAGTCTGGTTATAATGATTGGGCTTCTAACTTTGTGTACTCCATCTTTCCAAATCAAGCCTCCAAATTCTGGAATTGTTTCTCGAGATTTTGAAGTGAAAGTAATCTTGTAAGAAAGTTTCTGGTGTTTCTTAGTGAAATTCAATGTTCCTGGCTCCACTTTAATGGCTACACCTTTGAATGGTGACACAACAACGTGGTATTTTGAGACAGGAGGCCCAACATTGGTGACAGTTCTGCGGAGAGTCAATGCAGAAACGTTTGCTGTCTCTGGGAACACCACTGAGATTGCGGGATAGTTCAAATCCCCTGGCTTGGCAATAGAGTGTCGGCAAGTTCTATTTGCATGCTTTCGGAAAACTTGTAGCTGCGTTGGAGTTAGCTTCTGTGTGCATAGGAAATCGAAGTAATCTTGTGCATTAATGTCATAAATCAAACCTGGGTCCAGTGCTTTCACTGGATTTATGTGTCCTGCACCGTGGTCATATGGACTTGAAGGTTCATCCGATGAGGCATCTTTAAGAGGATTATGCGTGTTATCATGGACGTAAGCTGTTGTCATAAGCGCAGACTTGATTGCCGCTGGACTCCATTCGGGGTGCCTTGCCTTGAGCAGAGCTGCAATTCCGCTCACATGAGGGCAAGACATTGAGGTTCCAGACAATATGTTAAACTTCACTCGCCGGTGATCCGCCGGTAAACTTGATGGCCCTGTCTCGCCACTCCAAGCAGCAAGAATGTTCACTCCGGGTGCCACAATATCAGGTTTCAGAATTTCAAGTGTAAGGAAATTTGGTCCTCTGGAGGAAAATGCTGCCACTACTGGGGACGGCTTAATGCCCACTCTGGTACCCAGCAATGCCAGAGTTGCCGTTGCTTTTGGACTTGTTAATGCATATTGCTTAATCTCTTTCCCTTCAATTTCTCCCACAGCAACTGCTGGCAGTAAATGACAATCTGCAACTAGCTCCTCTCCGTTTGCTGCTGTATTTGCAAGAATCATGCCAATTCCTCCGGCATCTTTCACAACTTGACCCTTTTGCACTCGAGGACTAATGCCACGATCACAAATCACAATTTTTCCGGCAACCATAGTCGGATCCAAAGTTCCCTCCAAGCACAAAGAGCTTGGATCCGGGTTGCTTGAGTTACTTCCAATATAAACCACAGGATATTGCTTATTTGGCAACAAAGCCCTCCTGCCTTTATAAAGTGAAACTCCAGTAATAGTCCTGCCAGTTCCAAGCTTAATAGTAGCCGGAAAATCTCTATCCATTGTGCTAGCACCAACGGTTGTGATCCATGGCGATACATTTGTGAGACTAACAGGATCTGGACCTCCATTTCCTGCAGAAGATGACACAAAAACACCCATTTCCATTGCTCCAAACGTAGCAATCGACAAACTGTCACGATAATAAGACGACACTCCACCGCCCAACGAAATTGACAAAACATTCACTCCATCAGCAACTGCTCTATCAACGGCCGACAAGATATCTGAGCTGAAGCAACCTCCCGACCAGCAAACCTTGTAGGCCGCAATTCTCGCTCCCGTGGACATTCCCCTGGCCGTTCCATAAGCATAACCAAGAAGATTTGCACCACGTACAGGAGAGCCGGCAACAGTGGCTGCCGTGTGAGTCCCATGCCCGTCTTGATCTCTTGGTGATTTATACTCACTTTGCTCGTTAATCTTCCCTGTAGCAGCTTCGTAACCACGGTAGAACACTCTTGCACCCACAATCTTTCTGTTACAATGATGCTTCTGGAAGCCACGGCCCGTTTCACAAGCTCCTTTCCAATGAGCAGGCACCGGCGTCATGCCCGTGTCGTTAAAGCTTGCACTTTCAGGCCATATCCCGGTGTCAAGCACTCCAACAATGACGTCATAATCAGCTACTTTCTGAGACCAAATACTTGTGCTGTCTCCAGGTTCCAGCCCAAGAAACAGGGGACTCCTTGTCGTGTGGAGCTCGTATTTGGTCTCAGGAAATATGGCCATTACACCATCTTCTTGTTCTAGCCTCTCAGCTTCTTCTTCGCTCAACCGTGCAGCTACTCCGTGGAAAGCAGTCTGGTAACTGTAAATTATCCTGTCTTCGTCATTTTTATAGACTACCGATTTCACTTTCGATAAGAACCATTCAGCGTGATCCGTAAAGGAATCCGGCATGGCAGACTTGTCCATTTGGACAATGTAAGTCTTCTTCGTTGATGGAACATCGGCAGAGAAGCCAATGCTGAAGGCTAGGTAATTTGCTAGAATGAAAAAGACCCATTTCACTACCCGATTTTCCCCCATTTTTCTCAGAAGAGCAGAGCAAAGAGAGACAGATGGAGCTCAAGATAAAAAGCAAAATGAGTGATTCTGTTGAGCTGATGCATTAAGACTTGAAATATCCGAGAGGAAGGGGGACCTTTAGCAGAATAATAAAGAAGGTTGGTTTGGTTTTTGAATGCCAACGATATTTTGAAGAGCCGACTGGTGGTAGGAGTAAATACGGACATCATCCTTTGGGACGCAAATTTTCTGAGTGCCTCAGGCTCTTCTTGGTAACGTAGTGCCGTGACTTGTAACTTACAATTATTGTGGAACGAAATATCAAGTAAAAATTGTTATATTCGAAAAATGATATGTGCAGGACAAAACGATGATAAAGTAGTGTAAAATTAAAAAAGACGTTGTTCTAGTTGTGATTTTATGGTCTTATGAATTTACTATTTAGATGAGAAGTAGTAAAGTTCTAAAAGTAATTTTTGAACGGACCCATCAGACAACATCATCTGCTGTACGAGTATAAACGATAATATTTAATTATTATATCCGTGGTTTTAGTTATCGAGGAGATCAGTAACAGTTCACATTGGAAAGTTGGTTGTCGAAGCGGTGAAATTAATTTTGAACGACACAGAAGGTAAGATTATCAACTTATGAAGGTTTCATTTAATGATGTTTGTATTTATGTTCGCTAAAATCTGATCAACACGGTCCCCCATATGCTTTCCACAGGATGCACGCATGCAGTTTTATCCTTACATGCATGTGTTCACCGTTGAACGGGAAAATCTTGAAGACGATTACTCTGTTTCTACTTTCGAGATTTGAGCACTTGCTTACATCCTCTGTTCCCATGGAACTTGAGTTGAGTTGCGTTTTGTTCTAGGAGAATTAAGATAATTAATGAGCTTTGAATGCATATGAAAATGATAATAATTGTGCTGAACTGCTAATGTTGACGGCTGATAAGTTGGAGCCTACTTTTGCTGAAAGTGAACTCTCCAAAATGGTGCTGTAACCGATTCAATTTCCTCACTAAAGCCGTGCTCAATAACTCTCACAAATAGATGCTTTATTTTCCGGAAAAAAGAAAATGATCACTTTCTTTCGTGCATTTCTTTTCCCCAGTATCAATTTTAAGAAAAATGAGAAACAGAAATAGAAAATGAAAATGGGAATTGTTGGCTTCCTTCTTCACTATTCCACATTGGGTGCCCTTCAATCTCTGATGACTATTTTCTGGAGAACTGAGAACCGCTGCACCACCCTCCTTGGAAAGGTAAAGTTTGGTTCTCCTTCAAGAATGAGACTTGAGATGAGACTTTGAACTCCACTAGTAACCCCTCACCCCAGAAACTGCAAAACGATTAAAATACTATTAAAAATTATAGCCTTTTTCCTAGCAAGGATTCAAGCAAACTAGAAATTGATCAACACAAAATGAGCGGTTGGTAGTTCAAATCTCTCGATTAATTAAGCTCTACGTTAGCAATCCGGACAATTAGTATTCTGGATTTACTTTCAAATACTATGGGAAAAAAAAACTTCAATAATACAAAAAAAAAAAAGAAAAGAGACTCAAATGTTTTGCAATCTTATAACATGCTTATAAAATTATTTGATTCAAAGATTTATTCTAATAAGTAAAGACCCAAAATAATATTAAACAGTTATCAATTTGTTGCTCCATAAAACGTTCCCTTGTAATTTTTTTTCCCTATTTGCATACGCATGGAATTTAATTGCAAAAAGCGTACATGCTATCGTTTTCTCTTGCCCTACAGCAGTTGCTTCAACGAAATGGAAGCTTGTCAAGTCACTCTCGTATGGTAATTTATTTCTATTCTTGTTCGTCTGTTCTAAACAAATGAAGTCTGTTTGCATTTGAAATGAAATGGACGAGCTGGCATTTTTCAATCTATTTTGTACAACTGAATTAATTATTGTTTCAAGCGTCGGTGGTTTGGGGGCGGGGGTTTTTTGTTTTTATGAAATGCAGCATGTACATAAATTTACCGCTTGATGACAAGTGAGAACAATTAAAAGACGGACAATTAATTAATGTGTTCCTGTCAATCGAAAGTAGGTTGCGTTGTATTTAAACTGAAACAATATTGTAGTCTGCAAGTTTCTGGCAACAAGTAGCTGGTTAATCAAGCTTGTAACCAGTCTATATTTCATTTGTATCCTGCAAGTTATTATATATTTCTGAAGGGAATTATCACAAAATGAAGGCGAGTAAGTAGGACACGTCACAACTTAGTACTTCTATTTAATCACCCACCCACTTCACATACCGGATAATTAACAGTGCAATCTTACAATTTTATTCCTATATGCTGTAGTCTAAGAGGATCGGATGGGAACCGGCTCCTCAGCTCAGTACTGCTAACTGAAAATTGAATATTCAGCCCTCGCTTGCTCAATAATGGCATTGAAGAAGTCCAATTGGTGTCGACCGATTACTAAGCCCATTTCACCCCACCTTCTTCATCTCTGCATTCATTAAGAGTGAAAGATCCATGCCCAATGTGACCCAACTCACTCTTTTTCCGTTTGCCCCACCCAAAATCTGTATCATACACACGAAATTTTGGCGAGCCAGCAACTGAAACTAAGCGACCCGGCGCTTTAATTTTTTCTACAAAATCGGACACCACTTCTCAGCCACTGCTAGCTGCCCTTTCTCCAGTATAGAAATAGCTCTTCCAACAGCTTTGGATGCAACAACAATCGCAATACTCCCCGTAATAAGCTCACTTCGCCTAGCCGACGTGGATAATGGTGCTAGGCAGTTGCCAAAATATGTTGGAGGAAATGGAAGCTCAAATCGTCCTCTGCAGTCTGCCACAGACGTGAAGTGGTAAAGCGGGTCGTCGTCCAAGTGGCCACCGGTAGTACCTTCCTCGCTCTCTTGTATCTTCACCAAAATAACCCACGTTAAAGCGCACGTCACCACATATGTAGATACGCGTGTTGCTGCTGGCTCACTCTGAGTTTGAGTAGCAGAGACCACCAATTGTTTCAGTTTCTCAATATCGGCACGTCTCAGAACCAACGCGAGACCGACCTTGTCTTGAGGAATAACTACAGGAGCAGTGACACCACTACTGCTATCGGCAGAGGAAGAAGCCAAACGATTCTTCAAAAAATTACGCCAATCATTCAAGTAGTCCATCTGGGTCCTCGACCAAACCCTTGTCGTGGCAAGGCAAGTCTTCCAACCGATGGGTGACGGACATGGACGCCCAAGATTTCACAAAATGATTGAAACTTCTTCATCGGCTGCCACGTGGTTGAAGGCGAACCCGATTGAATTGCCTGAATTTGGAAAGACGGTGACTTGTATGGCCATAGTAGGCACCACGTGCTTTTCCTCGGACAGCAAACCTGGGGTAGGCAGTTTCGGAACAAGTGACTGATGAAAACGCATGTTATCTCGGGCTTGGTCAGCCATTAGATGGTTAAAATCGGAGTCAGATTCAGCAACGGAGACCAGAACCGAGTCGCCTTCCTTGTATGAGATATAAGGGTGATTCGGCGGCGGAGGACAAGTAAGATTGGCGGCAAACGGGAAGAGCCGGAGAGTGAGGGAAAGTGAGTGCTTGAGATTGGGGTATATATTTTGCGTGAAATGAAGTGGTAATGTCGGGGAATTCATAGAAGAAGATACGCTGCATGGGACCTATAGCAATCTATGCCATGTCCAGAAAAGTGAGAGGAATAGTTGTTGGGGACACTGACACCGCTTTCATCAACAACCTTCACCCTGTATGATGATTCAGCTGCCATGGCCATCTGAGAATAAACTAAAAGTGATTAACTTGAAGATTGCAAGACCTAGTTTTTATTAGTTGCTCCCTGTTTCTGCTTGCTTGCGTATATCAATTTATAAGAAAAGATTGAATCTAGAAAAACAACGGGACTGTCAGTACTGTCCGCGAATCAGTGAATTTGTGGACAATAAGCATGGGATTTATACCCAGGTGAACAGCTTAAAGAAATAATTATTTTATCCATTGTTGATTTCAATTCCAATAATGTCTAGCGGAAAGCCATTCTTGTGGTCGAGACACTAAGATGACAATTTTCCAATCGTTATATGTATAGGGATGGGTGGTTATTTCAACTTAAAATTTTTTTTAATTAAATTAACCACACAAATTTATTTTGAGTTATTGATATTAATTGGATGATAGATATTGGAAGTCAAAGTATAACATACAATGATATCAATTCAATTACTATTAAATTTTATTTAATTAATTACTTAAAACTTGTATAAAAACTTAAGTTGAAATAACCTAACCTTATAAGTATATATTTAGTATTTATTTTTTGGTCTAGCAGCTTGTAATGACTTTAATACTCATTTGACAACGAATGTAAAATCCTATACTCATTTTCTTCTATATCAAAAGAAAATCCTCTTTTCATAGGGGTTTATTTAATCAAAGATAGGATTTTTACATTTTAATTAATTATATATATAGTTAAAATTTGAGTCATGCTAATGCACAGATGTATATATTTATAGCGTTGTAAAAGATTTTGCCCTTACTTTTAAGTTAAAATAACCTCATCCTTTTTTGTTAATATTATATGCAAATATATCCAAATGAGCATATAAGTCCAAATAAAATCACAATTTAGACCCAATAATAATAAGCCCACAGAAATACATAATTAAAACCTAGTGCAAGAGCACAGTAGAAAAATCAAAGGAAATGAGGGTACCTTTGATTTTATTTTTTAAATAATTTTTTATTTATTTTATGACATAAGAGTAATTGATTTTTGGTAAAGTAAAAACTCATTTGAAATGAAAAATAAAATTATTTAAAAAACATTTGATTATTTGTCTAAAATATAAGACATTAAAAGAGGGATGAAAAGTTTACGCTATGTAATTGTTGTCGAGCCCACTGATAGTTATTCTAGTATTATTTACGCATAAAATAGAAAAATAATCGATGATTATGGATTTATGGTTACAATTTTCTTTGCTACGTTAAAAAATGAATATTATTTGATTTCATGGGAGACAAAAATATCGCTGTCACCAGTGGCCTATCGAACACAGTCTTTAATTTTTGAAAATGAAAGTTGACAAATAATACCATTCGAATTCTGGCCCATAAATTCTTGCCGCCATACATTAAAATAAAGACAAGAAAAGGAAATGTACAATAACTCAATTATGAAGCCTTTGGCGTTTTTCGTCAATTTACTACTTCGTCAATTGAGTTTGAGAAAGTGACAGTTAGGTCCACAGATTTTTCCCGCATAGTCTAAATTAGTCTCTTGTGACAATTCTTTAATATCGCCTTTATGTCTTTTTAAGTAATTATAAAAATAAAATTTCTCCTAATTTCGGAGTACAATTCCCCACTCTTTTTATATATAGAGAATAAATTTTCAGATTAAAATATTTTTATTCAAACTTATTTTATATAAATTGATATGATATAATTAAATTAATCGTATTACATATTTATTAATCTAATGGATTTATTTTTATTATTTTATATATTCATCAAACCTATAAATTTATGTGACATCAATTTATATAAAATAAATTTAGTCATGGCTACACTAGAGCTGTTGGAAGATAGAGCCTGAATCATGGCCACATACGTAAAATAATAAATAATATAAAATACATTATAACTTTAATTATGTGGTTATAAGAGTGTTATAGTGATTCCAATATAGTTGGACCTAATAAATTTACATAAAAGTTTATAATTCTATTGTTACTCATATCAAAATAAACTTCTAACAAAATTTGACTGTAATATCATTATAGATGTGTTACTAATATTATAACAAAAAAAAAGGTCCACCTAAATTATAGCTCTTGTAATTTTGCGGATTTTATCTTTTATGCGAATAATTTTACTCAGTCCCTTATATTTTTTATTTATATTTTATTTATAAATATTATAAACTTTTTATTTACATATATTATAAAATTTAATTAAAATCCTTATACTTTTTTATTTTATTTAAATATTTAAAGTATTAAACTGACTCTTATAATTTTTAAATTCTAAAAATACTCTTCATTTAAATTAAAAAAATAAAAATTATTAAATAGATTATAATTATAGATATGATATTAAATTTTTATTATTATAAAAATAAAAAAATTATTATAATTAATTAATACATTAACAATAATCAATAATAATTTTTTTCTAAATTATTAATAACAATAACTAACAAGAATTATTAATAATAATTAATTTTTGATAAAAATACTAATAAAATAAAAAATAAATTATAAAAATGTAAATGAAGAGTATTTTTAAGTTCTAAAAATACTCTCCATTTAAATTAAAAATATAATTATTACTAAATAGATTATAATTATAATTATAATTGTTATATTAAAATATTATTATTATAACAAAAAGTTATTATAATTCATTAATACATTAATAATAATTATTAATATTATTTTATTTAAATTAATAATAATAACTAACAATTATTATTATTAATTTTTTAATAAAAATTCAATTCATCTTTTTACTTTGTTTGTTAATCTTTTTATCATGAAAATAGTAATTATTATGAAATGATATTATAAAGAAGAGGAATGGTAATAATCTTAAAACTTTTATTGATGATGAGTGATAGAAAATGAGATGTTGTAATTTTTTAAGAGAGAAAAGTATTTTTTTTAGTACTAATTTAAGTAATTTTTATTTTTTTATTAATATTAGTATGTTATTATAATTAAAGTGTGCTATTATTTTATTAATATTAGTGTGTTATTATAACTAATGTGTCATGATTGTAAATATAAATTATTTTGATACTTACAAAAAATTAATAAGCGAAAAAGAGTGTAGAAAGATGAATTGAATTTTTATTCAAAAATTAATTAATAATAATTATTATTGTTAGTTATTATCATTAATAATTTAAATAAAAATTATTATTAATTATTTTTAATGTATTAATTAATTATAATAACAGTTTATTTTTATAATAATTAACATATAACTATTATAATTATAATCAATTTAATAATTTTTATTTTTTAATTTAAAAAAAAAAAGAATATTTTTAAAATTTAAAAATTATAGGGGTTAATTTAATATTTTAATATTTTAAATAAAATAAAAAATATAAGAATTTTAATAAAATTTTATAATATATGTAAATAAAATATTTATAATATTTATAAATAAAATATAAAAAAATATAAGAGATTGAATGAAATTATTTATAAAAAAAGATAAAATTCACATAAATTAAAAAAATTGTAACTTAGGCCGATCCAAGAGGAAAAAAAAAAAAACGGAAATTATCCGCCTTCATGTCCAACCAAATTCAACATATACAAAAGACACATATGCATGAAAAGCCAAAATTTTTTACGTGTATATGCAAAATTCAATAAAGCAGGACAAAAAGGTTACATTTTATTTCAATGAAAACTCAAAATGGCAATAAAGTTTACTAAACAACCTGCAATAAAGTGGCATTTTTAATCTTTTACACGTTATATAAGAAAAACTGTTCTTCCATTTTTGTCAAACTCTCATTAACATTAATGCTATTAATCATATTATTACATCTTGCATATGCCATTTCTATTTTTCTCTGTGATGCGAGGATTTTCCTTTTAAAAATTATAATATGTCAAAAAAGAGCTCTCGTTAACACAATTCGATGACTAAAATTAAACAAGAAAAAATAAATCAAGATACAAAAAATTGTACTAAAAGTTACTTACACAAATAGATATGGAAAAAAAAATGATGTTTTTCCTTCACTAAAACAAGAAAAGTAGCTATAGGCTACATGGATTAATACATGGCATACCATTATCATGTTCTTATTATCTTATAACCACTTTAAATAAATAATTGATTGTGACTATGATATTTCAGGAGCATTATCTTCTATAGCTTGGATATCATTCGGGCCGTTTTTAACAAACTGGGGGACTTTGGCAAAATTTTATTTTAGGCATTCTCTTATTAAAATATCAACTCTTATAAGAATATTAAATAACTAAAAAGACTCTTGTAATAACATCAAGTAGCTTCAATTCAACTATATTCAATAATATCTTAAATTAAAATAATTATTAACAAGATTAAAAAAAGTTGTACAAAAGATATTTATTTATTTCTATACGAATATTAACTAGCTTTTTCTTTGACAAATTTTATCTCCTTAAGATACTCTAAAACTTTATTAGCTATATCTATAATCTTTCTATAAACTTTAAATCACTACTTCTACCTGTTAGGATCCTTGTTGCAAGCCATCACTAATGCAAATTACTAATCAATTAAAATTTATTTTTCTTGCTTTTTGAGATGTAAAATTATTAATTAAAATCTTCTATTCTAATTTAGCTAACAAATCTTTTTCAATAGCTAATAAAGCTAATCCACTTAATCTTTCTTGTGATATTATATTTCTTAAATAAGATTTTATTAACTTCAATTTAAAAAAACTTCTCTCAATAGAAGCAACAATTACAAGTACTATCAATAATATTCTACAAGCAACAAATGCATTTAAAAAGAAACTATTTTTTTAATATAATTAGTATACCAAGTGGAGTATTTCTTTCAATATGTAAAGCTTCTTTTAACGAAAACAAATCTAATTGATTAATATAAAAAAAACATATCATATTTAAGGACATTTTCAAGATTAATACAATGATTTTTTAAACTTTCATCATCCAATGATTTTAATTTATCAAAATTAAATAAAAATCCAAAATATTTTCATACAATTGAAACTGGTCAAATTTATTGGTGATTGAAGAAATAGCTTGATCTACCATATATACAAAGTAATCAATTCTAAAAGAATCTTCGAGAGATAAAATTTTCTCTTCGTTATTATTCTCATCAGATTTACTTTTTCTATGAATTATACATTTTTCATGAATTTTTTTTTATTTACAATCTCTTTAGCTGAAATCAATCATAGTAGACACAAAACCATTTTCTCTATAATTTTTGAAAAAAGATATAAGACATTTTAATTGATTTATGACAATATCAATTTGCATATCTTTCTTTTGTAAGTTTTTTACTAACAGTATTCACAGTAAATAATATAGCGTATCAAATTATCATGCCTAACAAAAATTCAAAGTTTTCTATTTCATATGTTGCTAAATATTTAGCTTTACTTTTTATTTTAGGGTCTTCACTAACTCTACTAGTTCAAGTAAAACATCTCTAATTGGGGAGCTTGAAATCATATTGCTTAGACAATTTCTATGTGACTCTCCCAATGTGTTCGTGATAATGATTTAAAAGTTAAATTAGGTATATTATATTGTAAAATTTCTATCTCTTGGGTGAAGAAGAAAATAACAAATAAATGCGTTGAACAACTCCAAAAAATAAAATAGCTTTAGGACAAGAATTAGCCATATCACAAAGTATTAAGTTAAGACTATAGCAACCACATAGTGTATAAAATGTTCTAGAATTTATTTTTGATAATTTTTTTATACACTTTAAATTTTTTTCTTTCATATTATATCCATTATCGTATCCTTGTCCTTTTATGTCATTAATATCAAGTTCAAAAGTTTTAATTTCATTCACAAGTTCATTAAAAGGACCTTTTCTAGTAGTTTTGTCAACTTGTAAAAATCCTAAAAAATATTCTTCTTCTTTTACCATATTTTTTGAAATATCTACACATCTTAATACAAGAGACTTTTTTTTCTTGATGGCTTGTGTTTGGGGTACAATCAAATAATTGAAAAGTATTTTACTTCCTTAACTTTGTTAACAATTGATTTTTATTTTTATTTCAAGTGTTAGCATTAATACCAATTCATTTTGCATGTTATGTCCAAGATAATGATCATGAATTTCACCAACTTTAATACGTTGAATATGTTGTTGCATTGTTAGATCAAACTCTGCAATCATTTCAATTAAATTTAAAAAATTTCCATTTCTCTCTTGATAGGTGTTTTGATTTTTTTCCACAAAATGCTAAATTATTTTTTGGCAAGACTCTTTACAACAATAATAGTTCTTATTAATACTTTTTCTCAATTTTCTTTTTCCTTGTCAATTCTTTCTTGAACATCTTTATCAATTATTTTTCTTTTCAATAATCTTGTTTCTAAATTAACCCATGCATTCATATTAGTTATATGACTATTTCATGACTTTTAAGTTTAAAACTAAGATTTTTCCAATATCTTGTTCCTTCATCATTAAGTTGATTTTTGCTACAATTTGTATTGAATAATTTGCAACAAAAACAATATACTTTGTCAAAATCTTTTGAATATAATAACCATTTTCTGTCATATTTTTCTCCATTTGTTAACATTTTAACATAAAATAAGTAGAAAATGCCTCGAATTTCGTCTTTTGAGAAAGTTATATCATTCTTTCTAATTAATTAGGTCTTTTTCTACTAAAGGATCTTTTAATTTTATATCAACATTTTCCTATCTTCTTAGATCGCAAATATCATTTGGTACAAATAAATTTCCTACATTAACTCTGTCCGCATTTTTATTGTTATCTTCCTTAGTGTTTTTTATTTCATTCGCTGTTTCATCATTATTTAATTTATTTGAACTTAGTTGTTCAATCACTAATTCTTCACTTAAATCTATATAATTTTTTACTAGTTGTGACAAATTTATCAAGAGCTCCTTTTCTATTCTCCTCTTCTTTTCTTTTCTTTTTTTTTTTCAGTTTTTTATATCCTGACGCATATTTTCTAATTGACATACTTTTCAAATCTGAAAAACAAATAACTAAACAAACACAATTTAGAAAAAAAATTGGCGGAGAGTGAGGGCAAAGGGGAAGAAATGCCGGAGAGTGAGGGAAAGTGAGCGCTTGAGCTTGGGGTATATATTTTGTGTGAAACGAAGTGTTAATGTCGGGTAATTCATAGAAGAATATACGCTGCGTGGGACCTGTAGCGATCCATGCCACGTCCAGAAAAGTGAGAGGAAAAGTTGCTGGGGACACTGAGCCCCGAGGGGGACCAACATCGCTTTCATCGACAACCTTCGCCCTTTATGACGATTCAGCTGCCATGGCCATCTCAGAGTAAACTAAATAATTAAACTTGAAGATTGCAAGATCTAGTTTTTATTGTTGCTCCTCGTTTCTGCCTGATAGCGTATAAATCAATTTAGAAAAAATTGATTGCATCTAGGAAAACAAATCAGCAATTAATTAATTGTACAGACACAGAACGGCACCCTCGGCACTGCGCGTGAATCAGTGAATGTGTCCATTACAAGCAAGGCTGCATGGGATTCAAATACCCAAATAAACGGCTTTAAATAATATTTATTTTACCAGCCGTTAGACTTCAATTTCGACAAAGTGCGGCGGGAAGCCATTGGTGTGGTCAAGACACGCCCACGTACTAGCAAGATTGAAAATAAAATTATTTGTTAAAATAAAGGGAAAAAATCATAATGGAATCAGTTTCATGATCACAATTTTGCGATCTTTATATTAATTGGGGGGGGGGGGGAGGGTGTTCTAATTTAAATTATTTTGATTAAAATTTATTTTAAACTAGTAATCTCATATAATTTAATAGTAACTATTGAAAGTTAAAGTATAACATTTAATAATGTTAATTCAATTACTATTTAGATTTTACTAATTCAATTACTCAAAATTTATGTAAAAAATCGAAATTAAAATCCTTAGATTATTTTTTATATAAAAATAAAATCCTCTTTTCATAGGAGTTTACATAGAAATTTTACATTATTAATTAATTATATATAGTTAAAATTTGACTAATGTTGAGGAACAAATGTCCATTGTATAGCATTGTGAAAAACGTTGCCTATCACCTTTAAGTTAAAACAACCTCATCATTTCTGTTAATATTATGTATAAATATATACAAATGAGTGTATAAGTTCAAAAAGGGTCACAAATTGAAATCTGATATTGACAAGTTCATAGAAATACATAATTAGAACCTGGTGCAAGAGACCAATATAAAAAATAAAAAAAAGGTACGTTTGATTTTTTAAAATAATAATTTTAATTTATTTTATGACAAAAATAATTTATTTTCGAAAAAAATTAAAATATGCATATAAAATTTAAAAGAAGGTATATTTAAAAATATTTGATTATTTGTCTAAAATATAACACATTAAAGGAGGGATTAAAAGTTTATATCATATAATTGTTGTGGAGCCCAAAGCCATTAACATTCTATAATTGTTTACGCATTAAATAGAGAAATAAGTGGAAGAGAAAGCTTACAGCCACATTAAGTGACTCAGTATTGACATTAAAAGTATAAGAAATGAAAATGTCCAATAACTGAACTCCGAAGCCTTTGGCGTTTATTGTCAATTTATTACTTTTAGTTTGGGAAAGTGACATTTAGGTCCACAAATTTTTCATGTAGAGTCTAATCTAGTCTCTCATAACCATTATTTAACGTTTCCTTAAATCAATCCTTGACGTCAGGGATCATGTCTTTTCAAGTAATAGGTAAGTTACCAACACTTTTTTAAAATTTAAAATTTATTAAGTTATAATTTATTATAATTTATTTTTTTATTTATTATAATATTATGTGAGTCACATAATATTATAATATAAAAAAAAAGTTATAATTTATAATTTATTATAATTTATTTTTTATTTATTATAATATTATGTGAGTCACATAATATTATAATACAAAAAAATAAGTTATAATAAATTATAACTTAATATTTATCTTAAAATTCTTATCAAACACTACTTTTGTAATTAATAAAAAATTAAATTATTAGCACCCATTTATTTTTATGATAAAACACCTTTGAGATAAAAATTACATTAAAGGACATTTGAAAAAAAAAATTAAACCTATCATTATTTCTCTTTCCACCAATTCTTTACATTCATTCCTACGTAATTTACCTTTTCTTTTTTTGGCCAATGTTGTGCAAATTTTAATGAACTCGTAAGCGCACGAATCTATTGTAGAATAAATTAATGATGACGAGTGTCGATCCCACGAGGAGGTTGATTTTAATTATATGTCGAATTAATTTTCTTTTAATGAAAACAATTAAATATGGTAATTCTATTCTAAATTGTGAATTAAAATGGCAGGAATAATTGAAAATGTAACTGTTATAATAAAGCACTTGGGTATCCGGATCCGCATCAACATGCTCCATGGGCTAAATATTCCATATTAATACCAATTAAATCATAAGGGGGATTCCACACCTCATGAACCACTCTCCAATAAGTATGGTCTTAGAGAACTTATCGTGACAAATAATAATAACCTCAGTCTTGGGGTCTTGGTTTAACTTAGGTGAATTCTAGACAAGACTATTATTATTTATCGACGAAAAGTCAAAACAACCACAAATATTAGAGGGGAAGAGAAAATAAATTTACCAAATTAAGCCCATGGAACATGTTGAGATTTCACCTTTAACCCAAGCTCAAAAGAAATTAGCTACTCATATTTTAACTAAGGATAAAAAAGGAAATTTTATTAAAATACAAAGAAACTACAATAAGGAGAAGGAATTTCAGAAATCTAAACTTAGAAATGAATTCAGTCTGCCAAATTAGGGGTGGGAGCCCTTTTATAGATCATTGAGTGAATTGTGACAATCGGATTAAAAATAATTCGGATCTTTCGAGGATTGCGCCGTCATCGATCATCATCGGCCGTCAATATCATATTTGTACAATAATGCCGCCTGAATAGTAAATAATCCCATGTAAGCGCATGTATGTATCTATACACCCGATTTCTACTCCACCGAGATCTTTGCCGCCACGTCATCGATCTACGATGCATAAAAATTTAGTCCAATAAGATCGTGACACATCATCGGTCAACGCCACGTCATCGGTCAACGCCACATAAGCAATCAATCCACATAATTCGTCCAATCGAGATCTTTGCCACGTCGTGAGGTAGTTGCCACATCATCGGTCCGTATCGTGAACATGTCAGAGCTGAATGAAGATCAGTCTTATGAACGATGACTGTGCGTATAAACGATCTTTTTTCCTTTAATGCTTTCTTAAAGTTTTTCGACCTCCCGAGTCCAAATATGACGTCCGTTTTTCATGTCGATCACTCGTTTATTGTGAAACGATTATGATACCCCTAAAATACATAAAATACACAATTATAATAAAACACATATAATTAAATAACAAAATACTTAAATAAATAAAAGTAAGAATGTTAGTGAGATTTAAAGTGTAAAATGACGATTTTCTCCTTTATAAATATACATTTTCTAACACACAACACACTTCAACCAGAACATTATTTAGTCCCAGCAAATAAAGCGAAGATAAAATTCAATTTTTTTAAACACACGTGTTTATTCAATCGATTAATGATAGCAAATCAAATAAAAGTTTAAGCGTTATCTCTAGTCAAAGGAATATCACACCCACATCAACCATCCATATGTATCACCAAAGAAATTTTGTTATAAAGAATAGTAATCAAGCTACTTTCAAGAATGACATATCCAACCCCAAAATCTCACCGGTTGTAGTGACACTCTCACAAAGAAATTAATCCCAATAAAATTTTGTCACTACAATGAATGGTAAATTGAGAGAAAATAATAAAGAAATATCACACACTCTCACCAAGATGAAAAATATGCCCATAGCTTAGAAATAATACGATCTCAAATAAAGTATTAGTCAACCCAATGTATTCATCATTTTTATTTTATTTTATTTTTATTTTATATGCATCACTACATCTTAATTACCCATATAACTAGCTTTTATGTTAGACTATAGTTCCCTAAAATCAGGAAGGACTTTTATTAGGACGTAACGTAGGCTAGGGACATGGCTAAGAAAGAAAGGAAAATAGGGAAACAAAATATACATGTTTGAGAGAAAAAAAATTCAAGAACTTTTTACAGGATACATTTTGCTTATTTATTACTATTGTACATCTTTTTTTTTCTCCTTTTTTTCTTTTTTTCTTTTTTTCTTTTTTTTCTTTTTTTTTATATGGCACAACTTCACTGAACAAAATAATTATTTATATTTTTTTTCTCAAACATGAATAGGTGGATGGAACTTGTATGATATCGGGTAATACTCCAAATTGGAGTGGGTCAGGATGATAAGTTAATAAAGAAAATATTTTTTTTTAAATAAAAGGCTCAAAAGGGTTAACTATGGATATTAAATAATAGGGATGGCTAGAAAGGCTCAAACGGGTCAAAAATGGCCTTCCATCATCTTTTAGGACTCTAAATAATCTTCCATATCTACTAATTAAGTGAACATTTAGATACAGTAACACACACTTTTTTTTTTTAAAAGGGTTGACTCAAAGAAAATCTAGAGATCATATATGAAATAATAAATAATAAAAATTTACATGAAGAATGGGCAAAAAGGGTTACTCTCCAAGAAAAATTAATAGGCTCAAAAACTCACTTGGAATTTATTATGACATGTGCATTCTTTCAAGCAACTCATATTTGTCTCCAACATCAACATGTAGAATAGTAAACATGGTGTAACATTACTCAAGACCAAAGATAATACAAATACTAAAATTCGAAAGTCATCATATCATCCAATATCAAGAATTCACAAATTTTTTTTTTAATTGGAATTATTTCCCCCCAACCTATTCTAAACATAAAAAGAAAACATACATGCATAAAAATTAAAGAAAAATGAATATTTTTTTTTCATTATTATTTTTTTTTACAAAAGAAGATGTGTTTCTAGAGTTACTACACTCCATATTCGGCCATCTTCGACTTTAAAAACTTGAAAACATATATTTATAAAGGAGAAAAATGAAAGGTTAGAAACACACACAAATATATATATATATATTTTTTTTGTTTTTTTTGTTTTTTTTTGTTTTTGTTTTGTTTTTTTTGTTTTTTTTGTTTTTGTTTTGTTTTTTTTTAACTAAGAAGATGCGTTTCTAGAGTCAGTATACTCTATATTCAGCCATCTTCTATTCAAAAAGTTAATCATGGTTAGTTCAACATTCCACAATTGTCCACTATTCCCTCCCCCAAACCAGAACGAAACATTGTCCTCAATGTTTGAAAGGAAAGAAGTAGAGTTTAGAAGACATCACCTGGGTGCTGCAATACAGAAGAAAATATTTACAAGCGGAGAGTTAAATCTAATTTGTACTTCTTACTGCGCATTCTCATTACTACCATCATTATTTGAATACTCCAACACAATAGCCTTGTGATCTGGCTCTGGTTGATAAGCTTGTAATAGATCAAGTAGCGCATTAGCAGTGTGTGCACAAATAAAGATGTTTTTCACTGAGGAAGGAATAAAATAATTCTTTATTGCATGGTTAAGAAATGCGAGAAAGCCATCATAAAAGTTATTGACATTTAACAAACCAATGGGTTTCTGATGAATGTTCAGATGGGATCAAGATGCTAATGTCATTAGTGCCTCAAGAGTTGTAAGATCGCCTGGAAGGAAAATAAAAGCATCGGCATGATTTAACATTTCAGTTATTCGTTCTTGCATACCTGAGACGACTAACTCCTCTCCAGTTGGTGAATGAGACAAACAACCCAAAGGTTTTAGGATTTGAAGGATGATGCCTAACACTTGGCTCCCTCTGACAAAAGCAGCTTCTGATACCATTTTGGATAACCCTCGGTCACCTCCTCCATACACCAAGTGCAATTTTCTCTCTGCTATTCTTAGACCAACATCTATGGTTGCCTCTATGAACTCTTTATATTTGCCATAATGAAACCAAGAAAGCACACAAATGTTCTTGAATTGTTTACTAGAAGAAGCTGCCATTAAGATATTACTCAAAAACAACTTGTGAGTGCTCAGCAAAAACAATTCACATTTAAAGACCTTGGTGACAGTTGGTTACAGCTGTGTATGGGACATTATGTTAATTAACGTGTAAGGCACATGGTTCAAAAGTCAAAAAGAAAATAGTAAAAAGAAAAAGTAAATGAAATTATTAAACAACAATAATGTAAATAGTAAAATAACAGTGAAATAAAAGAACAGAGAGGTAAAAGGATATTTACAGATAGTTGTGATTGTGGCTCACATCTTCCTCTGGTTTTACGTCCAGAAACGGCTTGAACGCCCTCTATGGGTCGAGAATAGGCTTCCCATCCAGTTTTTTTACAAACTGGC
This sequence comes from Aegle marmelos, assembly GCA_030449875.1. NCBI lineage: Eukaryota > Viridiplantae > Streptophyta > Magnoliopsida > Sapindales > Rutaceae > Aegle > Aegle marmelos. The sequence continues at coordinate 5,777,782 of JASUUL010000022.1, read as the reverse complement.
AAACAGGGTCTTTTATAGTCAGATTCCCGAGACTATAGTTTGCACATTCTTTCTGGAATAATGGCTATAACTGAAGTATTGCATGTTGGATGTATCCACTGGGATGCGTTTCAAGAGACAAAAGGATATCATCCAATGACTCCTTATTCAAGCCATCCCTAATGAATTGAATCTTATCTTCTCTGTTATCAGACACCATTCCTAAAGAACATGATTTTTTATTGCATATCATTCTGGCACATTTATGACAAGCAACAGAAAGTCTTCGAGCTCGTCGTTTTCTCGCATAATTTCCTTTACCACAACCAGGCATGTATGCAATAAATTTAGGAGGTAACTCACCTGCTAAGCGAACTTTTGCCTCGATTAACCAACAGATGTCGTGAGGATGTTATTCTTCATAAGCAATCGCATGCGTTTGGACCGGGCTTTATAAATTAAAAGTAGGGCATTCTGAGGAAGCGAAGGGAATTGTTTGTGAAGCTTTTCTAAAATCTCATTTCTGTCCATACCTTCGTCTCAGAATATCAGTTATTGTGGGAAAACTGAAGTAACCGACTTGATTGTCACGGAGTACCGTTATCCGCCACTTGACCGGGGTTACAAACTTTAAACACACAAAGCAAACTAAAACACACAAACAAGAAAATAAATTAAAACACACAAAACAAACTAAAATCGTCATCTTATTGAATTTACCTCAAACTCCAATTGGATGTTGTAGATGCCTCTCTAAATTTCTTGGAGTTGGCTTTCTAAATCCTCAGCATAGGCTACTAACTCTGGTGGTTGTAGCTGCCAGATACGATGTGTTTTACAAAATCGTATCTGACCTCTGAGATGAGATTGTATACGTCGATACTGTCTAAGAATGTTTAAGAGGAACTGTCTCATGATTAAATGGATAAGAAAAACTTAACGGTTAAACAAACATAAAAAAAATAATTTCAATCAGCAAAAGAATGAATAAAAGAAAGAAAAATAAAGAAAATAAATAATCAAATCACCGAAAAGTAAAACCTTAATTTAAAATAGGTGGGTCACTCAAATTTATTTCGCTGTCCTCTCCATGTGGTTGGTATTCTAGATATGGCTTTAATCTTTAACCATTAACTTTGAAAGTGACACCATTAATTGGATCCTTAATTTCAATTGCCCCATGTGGAAAAACAGTATGAATAATAAATGGGCCAGACCATCGAGAGCGTAACTTATCTGGGAATAAGTGTAAGCGAGAATTGAATAAAAGTACTTTCTGACCTGGAGTGAAAGATTTTCGCATAATTTACTTGTCGTGAAAGACTTTCATTCGTTGCTTGTAAATTTTGGCATTCTCGTATGCATCATTTCGAATTTCTTCAAGTTCTGCCAACTGTAATCTTCTTTCTCGAGCCCGACCTTGTCTTTGTATGTCAACATTGAATTTCTTGATGGCCCAGCACGCACGATGCTCGAGTTCCACAGGTAGGTGGCATGCTTTTCCATACACTAGCCTGTAGGGTGACATCCCAATCGGAGTCTTGAAAGCCGTTCTATATGCCCATAATGCATTATTAAGCCACAACGACCAATCTTTTCTGTCGGGCCTTACTGTTTTTTCTAAAATGTGCTTTATTTCTCGATTGGAGATCTCAACTTGGCCGCTGGTCTGTGGATGATATGGGGTCGCCACTTTATGAGTGATGGAGTACTTTGTCAAAAGTGCTTTGAAAAATTTATTGCAAAAGTGGGCACCACCATCACTAATTATTACTCGAGGGAATCCAAAGCGGGAAACAATATTACTTTTCAAAAATCCTATTACCACTTTATGATCATTGTTCCTACATGGAATAGCTTCTACCTATTTCGAAACATAATCAACAAATGACCAATATGTATTGATGGCAAAAGATGTGGAAAGGGTCCCATGAAATCGATACCCCATACGTAAAAAATTTCAACCACCAGAATTGGGTTTAGTGGCATCATATTCCTTCGTGTAATGCTGCCCATTCTTTGACACCTATCACATGAATAACAAAAGGTGTAAGCAGCTCGAAATATAGTTGGCCAATAGAAACCACAATGTAAAATTTTAGTAGTCGTTTTCTTAAGATCAAGTGGCCTCCACAAGCTTGTTCATGGCGGAAAGAAAGGATATTCTCAAATTCATTCTCCGGGACACATCGTCTAATAATTTGGTCCGCATATTTAAATAGATAAGGATCATCCCAAAAGAAATTCTTTATTTCTGCAAAGAATTTGGCCTTGTCCTGTTTAGTCCAATGCTCTGGAAGTTGACCTGTAACAAGATAATTAATTATATCAGCATACCATGGTACTACTTCCACACTCATTAATTTTTCATTTGGAAATGACTCATTCAAAGGTAAATGTTCTTTTGTTGTGTCAAAATGGAGACGGAAAGATGATCGACCCACAATATTTTCGTTCCTTTCTTGTCTTTAAATTCTAAGTCAAATTCCTGCAAGAGTAGCACCCAACGAATTAGTCTAGCTTTTGCATCCTTCTTTGTGAGAAGATATTTAAGAGCAGCATGATCTGTAAATATAATTATTTTACAACCAATGAGATAAGATCGAAATTTTTCTAATGCAAACACAACTGCTAGCATTTCTTTTTCAGTGGTTGAATAATTCAACTGTGCATCATTCAATGTCATACTAGCATAGTAAATCACATGGGGAATTCGATCAACTCGTTGTCCTAATCACTCCATCTTCATAGTCAGATGCATCACACATAAGCTCAAATGGTAAGTTCTAATTTGGAGGCTGAATGATGGGTGATGATGTCAACAACTGCTTTAGTTTTTCAAATACCACAAGACATGAATCATCAAAGATAAAAGGTACATCCTTAGCAAGTAAATTGCATAAAGATCTAGAAACTTTGCTAAAATCTTTAATGAAACGTCTATAAAAACCAGCATGCCCAAGGAAAGATCTTACTTCTCTGACTGTTTTAGGTGGAGGAAGATTGGAAATGAGATCCACCTTGGCTTTATCAACCTCAATACCTTTGTTTGAAATAATGTGACCGAGAACAATACCTTGTTTAACCATAAAATGGCATTTCTCCCAATTCAAGACTAAATTCTTCTCGATACATCTCTGCAGAACTAGTGTTAGATGATGTAAACATTGATCAAACGAATCTCCAAAAACAGAAAAGTCATCCATAAAAACCTCAAGGAATCGTTCAACCATATCAGAAAAAATGCTCAACATGCATCGTTGAAATGTCTCATTACATAATCCAAATGGCATTCTCCTATATGCAAAAGTGCGAAAGGACAAGTGAAGGTGTCTTCTCTTGATCTTTTATCCGAATCTGATTGTATCCTTAATAACCATCTAGAAAGCAATAAAACTCATAACCCGCTAATCTATCAAGCATTTGATCGATAAATGGTAAAGGAAAATGGTCTTTACGTGTGACAAAATTCAACTTTCTCGTAATCAATGCATACACGCCATCCTGTAGTTACTCTAGTTACTAATTCATTATCGGCATTGATGACTATAACTCCCGACTTTTTAGGAACAACTTGTACAGATCCCCACGAACTAAAAATAGGGTAAATGATACCGCATCTAATAGCTTAAGGACTTGATCGAACAACCTCTTTCATGTTAGGATTTAACCGACGCGTTGTATTTCCCTAGTAGGTTTAGCATTTTCATCAAGATGAATGTAATGCATGCAATCTCTTGGATTTATACCTTTTATGTCCATGCTCCATCCTAATGCTCCTTTATGTTCTTTTAAAACATCCAACAACTTACCTTTTTGTTCGTCATTGAGGGAAGAAGAGATGATTATTGGTAAAGTGCTTTCTTCTCCCAAGAATACGTATTCCAAAGTGTTGGGTAATGGCTTGAGTTCGAGTTTTGGTGGTGATTCTGATGGGAAATTCAACTCTTGACTTCCATTTATTAGTGTCCATGGATGGTCTTTGAGTCAAGTAGAGCATTGACTTCATCAATCGAATCACAATATCAAAATTTAAACCAAAGTGAGTTAAACAAGTTTGCAAAGGGTCATCACTAAGGTTTGAAAGAAAATTGTTATCAACTAGTGTTTCTATTAAATCCACATTAACAATTCTATCATCTCATTTGTTTAGCAATGTTAAAGATATTGAGTTCCATGCTCATATTGCCAAAAGACAACTGCATATTTCCTATTCGCATTGAATATGTACATCGGCCCGAAATAATGGGAATGTTCTTCTTTGAATCCTCTTGACCGGTTGAGTGTCAATTACAATGAAATCAAAGAAAATAAAACTTGTCTACCTGGATAAGACGTCCTCCACAATACCACGAGGTATTTTTATGGACCGATCTAATTCACCACCGGAGTTGGATGTAATTCGCCCACCCAAGTTTCACAAAAAGTAAGGCAACATTTACACTAGCTCCTAAATCCAACAAAGCATTCTCAATTGTGTGGTTCCCTATACTACATGAGATAGATAGGGAGCCCGAATCTTTGCATTTTAGAGGCATTTTATGTTGGAGTATAGAACTAATATTTTCTCGTTAGAAAGACCTTTTCTCGAACATGAATATTTCTCTTTTTAGTACAAAGGTCTTTAAGAAACTTGGCATATGATGGCACTTGTTTTATAGCTTCAAGTAAAGGGATGTTAACACTTACCTAGTTTGAAGATTTCAAAATAACCTCTTAAATGGAGCTTTAGGAACATATTCTCGTGAGTTGGTTTCCTCTTTCTCCTCTGATGATGATTCCTCCGAGTTCACAGGTACAATTTGAGTTGATTTTGGCATCTCCACTTTGTTGTCAACTTCTTTTCCTTTTCGCAAGGTCATCACTGCTTTGACCTCTCCATGCTGCTGTGGTGAACTAGAACTTGCTTCATTTACTGCTTTAGGATTGGGCACTGGTTGACTTGGGAATTTGCCTTTTTCAACGGTCATGGCCAATGTTTGAATTGAAGAGGAAAGTTGTCCTACCATTTTCTCAAGGCTTGAAACAGATTGAGCTTGTGAGTTGAAACTTGCTCTCATCTCATTTCGTAATTCATCAATGGTCTTTGCTGTCACGCTCGATCTTGGAGTTAGTAAGATTTCTGAAATTTTGGGATGTCTCCTCCCATGGTTTAGGTTGAGAATGGTTTGGGTTCTGATTGTATGGTTTAAACGGTGGTTGAGAGTCTTGAGACATTTGAGGAACTGGTTGCGTTGGTGGAATAAAATCCTTGAACCATGAGAAGTAAAGATCCAAGGTTATATGTGTTGGAGTAAGGGTTGTAATTTGATGGTTTTCTCATGATACCTATGGCATTGGCTTGATCTGAATATGAGTCATGGTCATGTGGCTCTGTTGATTTAAGCGGTTGTCAAAGATCTATTTGTCGAAAAAGACCTTCAACCATCTCTTTGACTTCTTTAATTCCCGAGCTCGACGAAATATTAACTTCATTCACTCCCTTAATTCTCCGAAAATTGGAAGAATTCCCAAATCTCGATGACATTAACTCTCCTCCACTAAATTATATTCTTGCATAAAAATAAAAATATTGGCATTGGTGTCATTTCTCAAATGTGGATAAAGAGTAGCCCAAAAAAAACTAAAATTAAATTTTCCTGCGAATAGCATTGATTTTAAAAAATATTTATTTAAAAATTTAGTTACCATTTGTTCCCAATGTAATGCTATTAACAAATAAAACCATAAATTATCTTTTAATGAAAATAAAATAAAACATCATCATCCTAAAAATTCTCGAAAAAAAGTTTGACAAATAGCATTTAAAATCATAAATTATAGAAATTTTTTCTAGAAATTACAAAGAAATTTAATTAAAACTTAAATTTAAAGAAATTTGATGTCTTAAATTACCAAAACTAAAATAATCCTTAAATTCTCTTGTTTTTTTTTTTGCAATTTTTTTATTTTGAAAAACAGTTTTTTTAATTTTTTTTTCCAATTTTTAAGGAAAGAAAAAAAAAGAATAAAATAAATGAAGATAAAACAAATAAAAATAAAGAGGAGAGAGAAATTACAATACTAACTGAATTAAAACATTTTAAAAAGAAAATAAATAAAAATAAAATAAGAAGATAAATTACAACGAAAAATAAAAAATTAAATTACAGAAATATAAAGAAGAGAAAAAGAAACAAAATTAAATTACAGGAAAAAATTACTTAAAAAAAATTTAATTCCATGGAATAATAAATTAACAGAATAAATAAAAATTACAAAGAAAAATAACTCAGAAATTAAATTATAGAAATTTAAAGAAATTACAAAGAAATTAAATTATTGAAATTTAAAGAAATTTAAATTACCAAAATTAAATTACAGATTCACTTTTTTTTAATTTTTTTTATATATTTTTTTAATTTTTTAATTTTTAAGGAAAGAAAAAAATTACTTAAAAAAACTAATTCTATGAATTAATTTTACGAATAAATTAAAATAAATTACAAGATAAACAAAACAAATTACAAAGAAAAGTAAAGCAAAAATTAAAGTTAAAGAAAAATACAAAATTAAATTGTAAAAATTTAAATTACAGAAATTAAATTACAAAAATTTAAATTACAAAAATTAAATTATAGAATTATTTTGTTATAAGGAAAAATACAAGAAAACAAAAAAAAATTAATTCAACAAATTAAAATAATTTACATAAAACAAGAATCAAAAAACTTATTGTGCAAATTTTAATGAACTCGCAAGCGCACGAATCTATTGTAGAATAGATTAATGATGACGAGTGTCGATCCCACAAGGAGGTTGATTTTAATTATATGTCGAATTAATTTTCTTTTAATGGAAACAATTAAATATGGTAATTCTATTCTAAATTGTGAATTAAAATGGAAGGAATAATTGAAAATGTAACTGTTATAATAAAGCACTTGGGTATCCGGATCCGCATCAACATGCTCCATGGGCTAAATATTTCATATTAATACCAATTAAATCATAAGGGGGGATTCCACACCTCATGAACCACTCTCCAATAATTGAGACTTCACCTTCAACCCAAACTCAAAAGAAATTAGCTACTCATATTTTAACTAAGGATAAAAAAGAAAATTTTATTAAAATACAAAGAAACTACAAGAAGGAGAAGGAATTTCAGAAATCTAAGCTTAGAAATGAATTCAGAGGTGCCAAATTAGGGGGGGAGAGCCCCCTTTTTATAGATACATTGAGTGAATCGTGGCCATCGGATTAAAAATAATTCGGATGCTCAGGATTGCGCCACGTCATCAGTCAACAGTCAACAGTCAATATTTGTACAGTAATGCCGCCTGAATAGTAAATAATCCCATGTAAGCGCATGTACTGTACACCCGATTTCTACTCCACTGAGATGCTGCCACGTCATCGATCTACAGTACATAAGAAATTTAGTCCAATAAGATCGTGACACATCATCGGTCAACGCCACGTCATCGGTCAACGCCACATAAGCAGTCAATCCACATAATTCGTCCAATCAGATACTGCCACGTCGTAGGTAGTTGCCACATCATCGGTCCGTCCGTATGAGCATGAACGTGAAAACGATCAAGATCTTTTATGAAACGATGACGTATGCGTATAAAAATCTTTTTTTCCTTTAATGCTTTCTTTTTAAAGTTTTCAATCCGTCACCGAGTCCAAATATGACGTCCGTTTTGCTGTCTGATCACTCGTTTATTGTGAAACGATTATGATACCCCTAAAATACATAAAATACACAATTATAATAAAACACATATAATTAAATAACAAAATACTTAAATAAATAAAAGTAGCAATGTTAGTGAGATTTAAAGTGTAAAATGACGATTTTCTCCTTTATAAATATATATTTTCTAACACACAACAGCCAACACTCTACATTTATCATCTATCCTGTTCTGTGACTGTATTAATATAATCTCTTGCTAATCTCATGATCGAATGAATGCAAATAGCTTAAGACTTAGCAGCCAGCAAAAAGTTTTTTGAAGGCAAATACATACAAAATTTTGTAAGGATATACAAAATTTGCTCTTGCGAAATTAGTTCATAGACATACAAAAATAAGAGTTTGGCTTTAAGAATTTGAGATGAATTTGTTCTATTATCATAATTGTTTTTTGTAGTTTTGATGAATTTTATTTTATTTTATTTTTTGAAGAAAGGAATCAAGAACGAAAGAAACACATCATTTAAAGTTGAAAATTATAAACTTATAGGTTATTCTAGTATACATAACAATAACTGCCATGGAAGCAACAATCTTTTATTTGCAACATCTCATGAATCATGATTATCTAATTTTTAGTGTATAAACATAAAGAACAATCTCTCTCTTTCTCTCTTTTTTAATAGTTTTCTTATCAGTCAATTATTTCCTTAAGGATTAGTTTTAAACTCTAAATTAAAATGTACATTTGATTCAAATTACAGATGAGAAAGCTTGGGGGAAGAAAAGAAGAAACAAGATACCTGTATTTGAGATTTTAGGAGAGAGAAAGTTATTTAGAACAACTAAAATAACGATTATGTTTTAAATTAAAAAGGGCGTTCATTGTCATGATGAACTTTCCAATACTATTTAATGGTTATACTTAATAAGGGGGTTTTACTAAGATGTAAGAGGGGTGCCAATAGCTCCAGTCATTAATAAATCCATCTTTCTTCATAATTACATAAATAGAGCTACAGAAAACTCAGTATTATCTTTGTACACTACACTCATTGTAATATTTTCAAAAGTTTTCTTTTATTTAAAATATTACTTCACATAAACTACTAACAAATATCTTATAGACTTCAAAATATTTTTTTTGTGGATTTATAACCTCAATTTTCTAATTCTTCCTGTTTTACTATCATATTTTTCTTCCATTCACTAATAGTCCAGTTGTTCGTCGAGTATTCAACAAAGGTCTTTTACAAAGATTTTCAAAATACTGAAGTGTAAATTTCGTAAATCTTCATTTTTGTATCCAACTTTGCGAAAATTAAATAACAATTTCTTTCTCCGATTTTGGATAATTAAACAACAATGACAAAAGAGTTTTTTTAGTTAATATTCTAAAATATGACAATAACAAAGTAAGAATAATAGAAAGCATAAATGTTGTTGTGCTTCATTGTTTTAAATTTCTTAGGACCTACCAAAAATAAACCAATTAAAATTCAAAATAGAAAAAGAGGTTTAAATGTTTGGTCGAATGACATTTTAAATATTTTAGAAGAAGGTATTGGGATTTAGTTAGACGTAATTTGCTTAGGGATTAACTTATAAATAAAAAAGAATGAGTTTTATAAGGACAATAAGGGGTTGTCAATAGCTCTACTCTTTAAGTAATTGTGGGAATAAAATTTCTCTTAATTTGAGAGAACACTTCTCCACTCTTCTTACAGAGAACAGATTTTTAGAATGAGTTATTATTGTACAAATTTATTTTATATAAACTGATATAATATAATTAAATTGATTGAATTACGTATTTATTAGTTTAATTGATTTATTTTATTATTTTATATTTTATTGAACTAACAAATTTATGTCACATTAATTTATATAAAATAAATTTATAAAACATTTATCTATCATCAACCCTATCAAAATAAAATTTGGAAAAATTTTGTAATATAATTATAGTTGTATTACTAATATTATAACCTTAAAAAAAAATACATGCCATCATATCCAACCGAATTCAACATATACACTCGATACGTATTTGAAAAGGTCAAATTCTCATACATTTGTATGAAAAGGTCAAATTTTTTCCTGTTTGCATGCAAAACGCAAATTTCAATTCAAAAATGCCAATAAAGTTAACTAAATAACTTGCAATAAATTGGCGTTTTTAAATCATTTTACACATTATATAAAAAATCTGTTCTTCCACTTTTGTCAAGCTAACATTAACATTAATGCTATTGATCATATTATTACATCTTGCCCATGCCATTTCTATTTTTCTCTGTGATGCGAGGATTTTCCTTTTAAAAATTACAATATGTCAAAAAAGAGCTCTCCTTAACAAAAATTGATGACTAAAAATAAATCAAGATACAAAAAATTGTACTAAAAGTTACCTACACAAATAGATATAAGAAAAGTAGCTACAGGCTACATGAATTAATATATGGCATACCATTATTATGTTCTTATTACCTTATAACCCCTTTAAATAAATAATTGATTGTGACTATGATATTTCACGAGCATTATCTTCTATAGCTTGGATATCATTAAATTTTATTAAAAATTTTGTTAATTTTTTAACCATCTAACGTGTCAACCAAATAATTGTCTGAGTGATCCGCAACCTAGCTGGACTCCAAACAAGTTAAAAGACACACAATAGATATCCACTCGTGAGACACAGTAGATATCCACTCGTTGAAAAATAATACCAGTTTTTTCATGAAATGAATAATATTTTTCTCTACAGTAATATAAGAAAACAAGCAATCAGCAGTAATGAATCCACAGCAACATGGAAACCTTCTTTGATGATGCGTCATGAATTAATGACTGGATACTCTTCGACACAACCAGCCCATGGGCCCCTGTTAGATTCCCCAACAATGGGCCTCAAACACTGCAAAACGATGCTGCTGCACTTGCTTCCAGTCCCGGCTCCAATCAGCCAAACTTTGTCACCTTTCTTCACTCTGTCTTTAGCCTCCATGTAAGCCAACTCATACCACAATGAAGAAGATGACTGATTTCCAAATCTGTGCAATGTCATCAAAGCAGCCTCAATGTCCCTCTCTCCGAGCTTCAGATTCTTCGCTATCTCTGTTATCACCGGCCTTCCCGAAACCGGCAGGCAAAAATGCTGCACCACGGCCTTAAAATTTGGCACATAAGCATCATAAGATTTTTTAATAATCCCTTTCTTGATAACTGAAACACCAAGCCAAAATAACTCTTTAAAGGGCAAAATTTTAGCACCCAAAATTGTTATATTTGTTCTAAGAGTTTCTCCTGCGACTTGGAGCAAATCCCTATTGAGTGTTACCCCAAGTTTCCCGTTAGAGTCCTCTTCGCGCATTCCAGAATTATAAGCCTTATCATCAAAGGCTCTGTTAGTTCTCACAGTGCGAACAACTTTGTATTTTGATGATCTTTTTGCTTGTTTCCTGTTTGTTAACAAAATTGCTGCACTGCCCATTCTGAAGAGACAGTTGAGGAGCAACTTAGGCTTCTCGTTACCAGAGTACCAACCGGTGGACAATATTTCAGTGCTGAGGACAAGGGCATCGGAGTCTTTTTGGGTTTTGAGAAGAGCTTGAGCCATGTCGATTGCAAGTGCACTTGCACTGCAGCCCATGCCGGAGAGGTTAAAGCTCTTGATGTCACTCTTCATGGAGTATTTATTGATGATAATGGATGAAAGTGAGGGCGAAGGGCAAAAGCCGCTACAATTTATGATGAGGATGTCGATATCTTGAGGTGAGATCTGAGCTTTGGAGAGGAGATTTTCCATGACTGGGAAGAGGACCATTTGAGCTTCTTTGATGGATTCTTGTTGATTGGTTTTTGGAGGAATGTAGTGTAATGCTGGAGGGATATAAGTCTCTTCACTTTGTCCTGAGCAAGTGAGGACTTTGGACATGAAAGCCATGCTTTCGGTGTCGAAAGTTTCAACCAATGAGGAGTTTTCAAGAAATGAGGAGAAAGGGACTCTGCAGAAGCATGGTGGCTTGTAACATGAGAAGTCCACTAGGTATGTTTCAGAAGGCTTTGAGAGGTAGAATTGGAGAAGCAAAACAGTCACAAGACCAGAGAAATGGACGAAATGGTAAATGGGTTTGAAGTGTTGATGCATCAAGAATGCTTCAATGGCAGTTACAAGAAGGAGACTTAGAAATTTTAGGGTTTCATAGAGAGTTGAATGCAAGTGATCAGACGGCATATTGCCAAAGCTATTGAGAAGAGATCGATGCTGACATGCAGTTGGTCTGAGAGTGGCTCTGAGAAGGTTTAAATGGAATTGAAAGTGAAGGGTACGGACAATAACATTGGAATTCCTAAATTTTTATATTTTTGTAAGCGAAGAACTAGTTTATCTAGTTGTATCAAATATGTCAGTTAAGCCTAGTAGAAGATTGAGGGACCTAGTTGGCACAATGGATAAAGTATGAAGTTATTTGATAAAAGGTTAACTTGGAGAACTACTTGTCATTAACGCAGAAAACAGTGTTTGGCAGATGGTACTCGGTAACTATGCCAGTGATAATAAATACTCATTAAAAGCAGGGTATGGTCAGTCGTACTCTTTGTATTTGTCAGATGAAGGAAATTTTCAACGATGACTCTGGGAAATTAATAAGTTGCTACAAAATTTGGACTTCAGGACACAGATCATAAAATTTATGACATAAGCTCAAACCTATTTTAAGAGCATAGGTTACCAATGCCACTGACCGGCATAAATATAGTTAGTTGAGACAAGTTGTGGAGATGTGTGTAGAGAGTTTCAACCCTGGCTGCTTTGGCAGATTTTCCTTCGTGAAATGAAAAAATTTAACGATAATTCTTTGTTTCGAATTCGAAGAATATATTAGGGTGTAATTGCTCATCACATTTTCTGGCTGCCTGGTTTAGCAAGTTAACTTTCAGATCACTATTTGGGGTATCAACAGGGCTTTGTATTAGCCAAGCCTTTGGGCAACATTGGTGACGATGCATCTTTGGAAAGACCAATCAAATTGTACCCATGTTTAATATATTTCATAGATTGCTCCACTTGGACGTACGCGGGTGATTCCTAAGCAAAGCACTATCAGTTCTTCCATTACAAAAGAGACAGTTAACAGTGTCCTTTAAATTCAACTTCAACTGTATAAATCTTTTTCCAGTACATAGAGATTAGCTCTTGTGAATCGTAATTAGGTGATCCAAGACCAAGCGTGAAAGCAAGGATAGAGATTACCTCTTTTGAATCACAATTAGGTGATCCAATACCGAGAGTGAAAGCAAGGATACTAGGAAATTTTGCCTAACGCGCATACATGAAAGGTGTTCACTGTTGAGCAAACTAATTGAGGCGTTAAGCGATTCATAGGCTAATGGGCTCAATTTTCAGAAAGACCATTTTTTAGCATTGGTGGCCATCTTAAACATTTTGTGGCGACTCTCACTCAACTCCTCTTAATTAAGCAAGGCACAATTAATTCTTGCAATTAGGGATGGCATTCGGATTGGTTTAAGCTCATACAGTGCTCAGCACCTAAAACTAAGTGCATTTTCAGGGCAAGTATTGGTGGTAATGCTAGTGGTGGCCTATTTTTTGTGGATGAAAAAGATGAGGAATTTGAGGACCTTATCTCCAAAAATATATCGAGATGGTTGTTGTCACCAAAGATCATATAGAATTATCAAATGAGTTAGAAATTCATTTAATAGAGTCGGTTAAGTATCAAGTACTTAATCCATCGGTGATTGGGTGCTCCATTTGATATTTTACTATGGTATAACGTTAATAGTTCAAAATACCTAATTTTATCACAAATAGCAAAAGATGTGTTTTCCATTCTAATATATACTATTGAATCTGAGTTCATCTTCTGTATATATACTATTGAATCTGAGTTCATCTTCCGTACAAGGAGTGTATTATATATGAAAATAAGAGTTCTATGACTCCTGACATGGTGGAAGCATTGACATTAACACAAAATTAGTTGTGATCTTTACTTCTCAGGGATGCAACAACTAATCTTTAGGTGTTCGTTGAGGTGAATGAGTTTTTGGCTTCTCTTGTAGAAGGTACGAATATTTATGATTACTTTTTATTTATTTTTAAGACTTTGTTGTTTACTTCAAGAGTTTTTCACTTCATTTGTTTCATGTAAAGCCTTATAAATCAATAGAATTTGACCATCCAAGTTAAATCAATAGAATTCGACCATCCAAGTGTTCTAACATGAAGATTTTTGGTTGCAAGAATAAGAATTGATTGGCTCAATAATAAGAATCAATTACACAATTAACGCACAATCATATTCCATGATGGTAATAATAGTATAGCATTATTAAGATTACACATTATTAGGCAGACTGAGTGCATAATGATAGGGGTAGTATACTCATATTGAGAATACTACATGTTTTTAAGGCATATTGAGTGATTCAACTCAATGTTAGCTATTATTTATCCTTTGTAGAATGGCCTAATTTCCTTCTTTATTTTCTATCCGTTAATGCTTGATTGGTAGTGGATAATTATTGCTGATCTAGAACTGTTGCCTTGAGTGTTGATGCTACTAAAGAGAGATTATTAATCCTAGATATTTGTCATTTGAAGATGTGACTTTAGTAGCTTCATTGTACTCGTTATCTGTTTTTTTTTTTTTGTTTTTTTGTTATGTTTTATTAAGTGTGACTTTTTAAAAAGGCTTGTTGAATGTTTAGGATGATTCATAGTTAATATTAATTTTAGTATGCATTGATTTGAGCTGGGATTTGAGATTTTGGAATTTTAGGTATTTGCTAACAGATTTGGAAAAAATAAACTATGGTAACATGAATTGAACGTAAAATAAAATTTAGATCCAAAATTTCAAATTGAATAGATATGAAAACATAACCCAAGCCAAAATAAGCCCGAATTAATTTTGGTTCGGTCTAGTTGAGATCACGTTTTGAACCCAATTGGGTTCCATTCTCCAGCCTCATCATCTAAACTCGAACAACGAGAATCAAAATCCAGTTTACACAACCTTACTTGCAATGCAAAGAACAATAAAGCTGTGTCTTTGAATTACTTTTGTTTGAGCATACATATAGTTGTTTCAAATAAGCAAGTATCGTAGCGTGAAAGCAAAGATAGTATCTTTTAAAAATTCTAATTGATCAGGCTTTTATTTTCTTCTTTAACCTCTTATCAAATTCTTTTATATTTATTTATGAAAAGAATAGAGGGATGAATATTCTGGATGAATATTTTATCTTCGTATCTTTTCAGAATTTGAATTTAGATAGGCAATTAAATAAAATTGTTTTAAAAATTATATTGTACTGTACAATTGACTATTATAATTTCTTTTTTATAAAGGCTGTGCCTATTCGTTTAATATATTTAGATTTTATCTCAATTGATTTGGCAAATAATATGTTACTGTATGATTTGTTGCCTTATCATTTTTAATACAAATGATAATGCCTTATCATTTCTAATACAAATGATAAATTTTATTAGCAACACATCAATTATAATATTTATAATATAAACTCAATAAGCATGGCATCACTTTTCCTTTTCTACATAACTTGTCTACATCAATGAAATAAGAATTTGGTTTCAATTTTTTGTTTGTTTTGGTTGGTTTTTTTTTAATTTAGTTTGAAAGTATTATTTAAACACACCCAATAAAACTTGTAATATATAAGATTTGAGGTCAAAGTGGGCTAACAAAAATCTTCAATCATATACTGTCATTTCAATAATTCATTTACACATAAAATAAGAGTGATGTTAAGGATCCCAATAATCAAGTTTTAATTTATATAACATTAGGTATTAGATGATAGAATATTAATTTTACTATATAAATTTACTATTTAATAAATAAATAATATATAATAATTAAAACTCAAATCGAGAATCAACTATTTATATCCCTAATATTATTATAAAATTAATAACTTGGCAAGGAGAACCTCAAGCATGAAGCAACTGTTTGAGAATATATATATATATAATTTGAGTAAACAAGCCAAAGAAGGGATCATTGAATGAGTAGACTTTCCATTTAATGTGACCATTGTTAAAGGAATGTACAGGCAAGGCTTATTCTTCCTTAATATATTATTACTTGAAATAGATTCCAAAGATATGATATCTACTAAAATATTGATTTTTTGAAAGACAATCCTCCACAGATAAGTCCGTGTGTATTACTCAACTTCTTCTAGAAACTATATACTTTAGCGGGCCGTTTGATATTAAAGTTAAAAAATTATACCTTAAAAGTCATAATATTAAAGTATTTAATAATTATTAATTTTTATGTGTTAAATTATAAATTAATTTAATCTACTATCTGTATAATGAGAAATTTAAAATATTTTTATTATTTTATCAAAATTATTATGTAAAAATTATATGTATTATATATTATTAATTTTTATTTTAAAATATCTTTACTATTTTTGTCAAAATTGTTACAGCTCCTCCATACCGTACGCGGCCTAAATTGATGCTGATTGCAACTAAAATGCTGGCTTTTTAATTCTTCCGTGAAAAAATCTCCAAATGTTTTGTTATTTCCTACGGTACTTCACTCGTTGCTTAAAATTTTCATTTCCAACGCTTAACTTACAATATTTGTATTATCCAGTTCACGCGAAAACTTGAGGGGACTACTGGAGAAGAGTTACTCCCAATTAATTGCCAACTCGTGAATCATCGCCACAGCAAAACGATTAAAAAACCAAAAAAAGTAAAGAATCAAACAAAATTCGAATCAAAAGATAACGCATTGTCAGCTTTTGTTTCTCCTTTGGCTTGGTTACTTTCAAAGAATCTACCACCCTTGTTTGTTTGGTCCCCTATCTTATCATTCAAACCCATCCCTTTTGTTTCTCCCAATCATTCATTAACATATAAGATAGAGAAACAAGAAGGAGATTACAATTAAAACAATAACCCCAGGAGATTAATATGCCTAAGCTATGTTGTTTTGTGTGCTTAATTACAGTATTGTTTCAACTCACAAATTTAGCAAGTTCAAAACGTGAACAAGTACCAACACCACCATTGCCTCTGTCACCACTTCCTTCATTTTCACAACTCAAATGGCAACAAAGGGAGCTGATAATGTTTCTCCATTTCGGAGTGAACACATTCACTGACTCAGAATGGGGCACCGGCAATGAAAATCCCGAGATATTCAATCCCGTGGGGCTAGATGCAACCCAGTGGGCTAAAACAGCGGCTGAAGCTGGGGTTTCGCTGATGATTCTGACAGCAAAACACCACGATGGTTTTTGCCTTTGGCCTTCGAAATATACTGAGCATTCTGTGGCTCATAGTCCCTGGAAACATGGACAGGGAGACGTCGTGCTAGAGCTTGTCGATGCGGCTAAGGCCCGTGGAATCGATGTGGGGTTGTATTTGTCACCCTGGGATCGCCATGATCCAAGATATGGTCATGACTTGCAGTACAATGAATATTATTTAGCTCAGTTGCAAGAATTGCTCACAAGGTATGTATCAATATATATAATTTAAAAAAGATAGTTAGATTAATTAATTCGCTAGTTGTTAGGTAATTTAATTGACATGTGATTGATTTTTTTTTATTTTTATCGTTTATTTTAAAGATATGGGGATGTGAGGGAGATTTGGTTTGATGGAGCAAAAGGTTCAAATGCGCCAAACATGTCATATTATTTTACAGATTGGTTTGCGATGGTGAAGGAGTTGCAGAGTTCAATTAACATTTTCTCCGACGCCGGTCCCGATGTTAGATGGGTTGGCAATGAAAAGGGCTTCGCCGGAAGCACTTGCTGGTCCACGATAAATCGAACTTCACTATCAATCGGAAATGCAAGCATTGTTGAGTAAGTGATTCTTTTAAAGCCACTATCTTCACGTGAACTTTTATGGGATGTGTCGGTGTCTATTGAAATTTACTTGGCGGTTCGCTTGTCGCTTTTGGTTGTGAATTCTTAATAGCAAAAACGGTGCGTTTCAAGACGTTTATAGTAAAACATTGGCAGTAACTTTTAACAAATATTATCATCCGAAACTCCACAAAAATAAGTCAACAATCTTTTCTCTCGTCACGTTACATTCATAAATTTTTCAATCGTGCAACTCTTAGTTTTAGTGTAGTATTATTATAATTTGAGAATTAAAAACAATAACTTAAAGGGGTAAGATTTTCTAATGTAAGATTTGGAGTCCTATACTAAACAAAATTGCATTATGCTCATATTCTTTTTTTTTTTAACAATAATATACATTCCACTAACGAAATCTACTTGAAGCCACCGACGGGATCATTAGTGGGATTACAATTTCTACTCACGATTTGAGATGCATTACAATTATCAACACTAGAAGCAAAAAATCGTCTAAGTGATTTCATTTTTTTGTTGTTACCTTAATAGGGTGCCAGTGTGCACGTGAAACAAAAGTTAAAAAAAGGAGCACTTTTTTGTCGGCTGATTGGGAATTAATTAATTGAACAGCTTTATTAATAATTTTGCAGCTATCTAAGCACCGGCGATGCGAAAGGGACAGATTGGTTGCCAGCAGAATGTGACGTTTCAATTAGAAAGGGATGGTTTTGGCATAAATCCGAATCACCAAAGAAACTGAGTGAGCTCCTTGAGATTTATTATAACTCGGTGGGGAGAAATTGTGTGATGCTCCTCAATGTGCCGCCCAATGCAACGGGGCTGATATCTGAAACCGATGTTCAGAGATTGAGGGAATTTCGAAAAGCAATCGACACGATATTTTCTAAAAATTTAGCTGAAAATAGCTTTGTGAAAGCTAGTAGCCAAAGAGGAGGCAAAGGTGGTGGCTTCGGACCCGAAAATGTGCTAGATGATGATCATCTGCGGACGTATTGGGCTCCAAGAGACGGTGATGGAAAAAGTGATGACCACTGGATTGAAATTAGGGCAGCTGATGAAGGGCTGAGATTCAATGTGATCAGGATTCAAGAGCCGATTGGGCTTGGTCAAAGAATCAAATTGCACGAAGTTTATGTGGATGGTAAGTTAGTGGCGGAAGGAACCACAGTGGGGCACAAGAAACTTCACAGGCTTGAACATGTAGTGGTAGATGGGCATGTTGTGAGGATCAAAATAAAGGAATCAAGGGCAGTGCCTCTAATTTCTTCGATTGGCTTGCATTTTGACCCTTATTGGCACCCAAATCAGCGGTCATTAACTTGAATAATGTGTGGCTTCTGCATGAACTTTTTCCTCTTTATTTTTGCACGTGGCGGAGGCCCATGCCCATGTTCTGATGTTATGTGATCGTCTCATGTAATAAAAAGTTTACAAAAAGCGTAAGGTGGTAAAGCATAACTGCAATTGAAAGTTCCGATGTTGCAATTTCATTCGTAATACTAGTTTCTCTTCCGAAATGCCTTGGGAGATTTTTTTTTCTGATAATAATACGATAACGAAGTGGCAAAGCCCAAAAAAAAAAAAAAAAAAGAAAGACATGGAAAACTGACAAATTGTAAAAGTTAAATTTATATTCCAAAACTTATATCCAAACTAAACCGAGCAGTTTTAGAATTCTTCATTCCAGTTTAAATTTGGATTTGACTCTGTTAAAATTTCCATCTCTGAAAAATATATATAATTTTAAAGGATTACAATTTTAAATATTCCTTTCACATTTTTTAATAAATAATCCAAATTTACTATCTTGGATAAGCATATAAATGAAGCCCTTTATCCATGTGAAGTGTGAACATGGTTCTGTAAGTAGCTTCCTTGGTCTCATCCACAAGTTTGAATCTGAAGAATTGGAGGAGAACAGCTGCCAATATTTTCATTTGCCTGTAAGCAAATTCCTTTCCAGGGCAAATTCGAGGGCCGGCCTATAATAGAACAAAAGAGCCATTGAGTAAGACGAATCAAGCGACTGCGATAAAGTAAATTTAGATGGAAAAAATGTCATATATATAGACCTGAAATGCGGCAAACTTATAAGGACTTTCTGATCGGAAAACACCATTAACAAGCCATCTTTCTGGGCGGAATTCCTCTGCGTCCTCACCCCAAATATAGGTCATCCTACCCATGGCATAGGCCATGTAGTTCACGCTGTCTCCTTTCTTTACTTTGAAACCGTCGGGGAGAATGTCATCCTCTGCTGCATCTTTTCCATCCTGCAATGAGTTCGAATTGGGGTTCTTATAAGAGCAAAGGTTAAACATTTCTGCTTTTTACACGTCATTAGGACAACATTGGCAAACAGTTTCAAGAGCTAATGCCCAGCACTACCCCGCAACCATGTCCCTTTCACTCTCATATTTCTTGAGTCGAGGGGTTTGCTAGTTTGTGTTCCTTTTTTTTTTTTTTTTGCGTTGGTTGATCAATGCCAAATCTATTACAATGAGGGAGGAATTTGAGATTCATACATGAAGTGAAACAGTTATACGTTTTGTGTTTATGGGGAAAAAGTTAAAGGTCATGGAAGGATTTTTATGACAGTCAGTTAACATAAAAAGACAGCGAAGGTGATTTAACATAAAAAGTCAGTTAACAAAGGTATTTTGTGCCTACACATAGTGGCTGTTGGTGACCAAAGGAGATAACAAAATAGTTGTCAGTAACACGAGAAATTACCACAGGAACAGCTGGATACAATCTGAGTGTTTCACTCAGAGCGGCGTGAAGATACTGCATCTTGTCCAAGGCAGCTTCAGTCACCAACTTTGCAAATTCATCAGCACATAACTCGCCCTGAGCTTCAGTTGCCTCTCTCGCCTCCAGTGCAACCTTCTCTTGAATCAAAGGATGTTTGCAGAGCATGTAAAAGAACCAAGTCAGTGTGTGCGCAGTCGTATCCTTACCTGCTATGATAAAATTGAGAGTGATGTCTCTCAAATATTTATCAGTCATGCTTTCTGGGTCCTTCTGACTCTCCATCAAAAACCTTGATAGTATATCTTCTTTTCCCCTCTGCTCTGCAACAAATTTTCAGAAAATTTGTACTGAACATAGAAAAGTGCATCAGTATTCGAGAAAAAATTTACTCACATCAAGCTCTACATTTTTCATCTGCTCCCTCTTGCAACGAATCAGTTCAAAAATGAAATCGTCAATGAGTTTGATGTTCCGCTTGAGGGAGGCTTCCAAGCCAATGTTAAGATACCTTTTGAGTTTCCAGAGTACATCAACATATCGGCAGTACACAATAAAGTTGGAGTCATCAAAGGCCTTCGTGAACTGATTTCCAAAATCATCCGAACCAGATAGAGAATTTAACTCGACTCCAAACCCAACCTCAAATATTGAATCTAGACTGGACTTCAACAGCACATCCTGCAAAATTCAAGGGAAAGTAAAATCCGCTAGCGAGTGTGAGCTATGTAAACTTAATGTTGGCTTGAAATGAAATTCAAGGAGAACCGAGTTTGAAGATCCTGCTAATGACAAATTTCATTTCAGCGTACTTCATCTTTTTGAGAGTATGATTTGTCAAGCTTGACGATGACAACGCTTCATAGCTTCTAATAAGGAGCAGTTAGCTCTCTATTTTAGAACTACTGTAAAACTGGTTTCCTTAATTTTCATGAATTGGAGTCTTCAGAAAGCTGTTAATATTTCTATTTAGACGTATATCTTTGAAACCGCCCGATCAAATATAAACAAGCACAAAGATATCAATTCTATTAAATAAAAACCTGCATATCTATAGCCTGTGTTGCTGCTGCTGCAACAGAAATTTTTGAAGTTAACTTTGCAGCATTATCTCGAAAAACAGCAGAACTGAAATCTCTCAAGACTTTTGTCGCGAATTCATAACTTGCAAGCTTCCTTTGGTGGCGCCACTTATCTCCATCCACTGCAAATATCCCATCACCGAAGAGATCTCTCATTAAATTCCAGTTATAGTCACCCTGAAATATCATGACATCCGAATTTCAAAATCAGCTGACTAGTAAATTCGTTTTTCATTTTTGAAACAGCAAAGAAATTTTAGTGAGCTCATGGAAGTTTATTACCTTGCCATAATTGGGGAAGTTAGTTTTGAGAATATGTTCAATATTAACTGGATCAGTTGTGAAAATTTCACTATAGGACGGTTGAAGCAGCCGAAAAGTACGATACTTCCGAGCAAGTGATGTTTGGTAATCAAAAAGTCTAGAAAAGTGTATGAGCAGATTTATCATTAGACCTGCAACTGGAGGCCGTTGATCCTGAAAGATCAATTCTTTTATGTAAAATAATAGATATTTAAAAGTGAATAGTGCCACGAAGACGATTAAAGCCCCAAACATGGTTGAAACAATAGAGGCTGAAACAAATAATCCCCAGAGCAAGAAAATCATGGGAGAAGCAAAAAGGAGAGCATCCATGGTAGCAAACATTCTACTTATTTTCTTATAGAAAGCATTGTTAGCATAAAGATATAAATGGACACATGGGATATACTTGAAAATGCCATGTACTCAAAATTTGCTCATCGGGACCATCGATAAATTGCAGTTCAGTATAATATTCTTAAAAGCTTTTCTTCCGCTTGGCATTACCTATCGAAGTTGGTTTTCGGCGTAGCATGCAACCTCAAATGATGTTTGATTCTTTGATTTTATTCTATTAGTTATGTTTCGAGATGTAAAATAGTATTCAGACAAATGAAACTGATTGATATTGACAAAGTAATTCTTTAATATAAACAGTTGATTTGCACCCATTAAAGGATCAACTGTAAACAATCAGATATACCATAATTACCATTTGGAAGATAGCACAGGTCAGAGTGATTAATAATATATTTGGACTATCAAGGGCATGAATATGAAATCTGTTGATTAGGCAGCATGGACCTTATATCAGTATATGTATTTAGAGTGAACAATTAAATTTTATTCCCTGCATCCAACAGTTACATATTTCACACTTAAGATTTGACAAATATAGAATAGAATCTTTGGGAAACTTCTACAAAATCTTGATTTACAAAATTTCCCAGTTAGATTGAGTGCTTCTACTGTAAAGTTGCAACCAGAATATGGTTGTTTGTAAAGTTCCCAGTGTCAGAAAATAAGTTAACAATTTGCTAGTAGATCAGCAACCTCATCACGAAATCTGCCGTCATAGAGAATCAGGCTAACTCCACAAATCCTTTTGAGATTCTTACCAACAGGAAATTCCTATCAGGTATATGCTCAAAAGTTTGTGTAGAAAGATTGAGAAACATTCACAGAAAACTGATGGTTCCCAGTGTCAGAAAATAAGTTAACAATTTGCTAGTAGATCAGCAAGCTCATCACGAAATCTGCGCCTCCATTAATAACCCTCTGATATACTGCCCATAACCTCCATTCTTCATAATTTTATTTAATCCATTCAAGATCAACACAAGCTCCTCTTTCACAACCTCAGGCGACCCTGCCACTGAAAATTCATGAACAAACCCATCTACTTCCACCAAGCTACAGCCAGGGACTTCCTTTCTAATTCCTCTTTCTTTCATTAAGTTTCTGGTTTTCTTTACATCATCAAATCTACCAGCTTTGGCATATATATCACACAAGTTCACATAGAAAGCATGGTTCAGAGGATCCAAATCAATTAAATATTGAGCTACCTTTTCGCCTAACTCCACATTTCCATGCATTTGACAGCCCCCAAGCAATGCACCCCAAACAAACACATCTGGCTCAATTGGCATGGTTCTTACAAGCGCCTCTGCCTCATTAAAGAGCCCAGCTCGGCTAAGAATGTCAATCATGCAAGCATAGTGGTGGACATGTGGTTCCATCAAGTAAACATGCCTCATCATGATGAAACACCAGCGACCTTTCTCTACTAAACCAGAATGAGCACAGGCCGACAAGAGCCCAACAAATGTCACGTGGTTCGGCATCACCCCTTCTGCTTCCATCTCCCTAAAAGTGTCAAAAGCCTCCTTGCTATACCCATTAAGCGCAAATACAGAAATCATTGCCGTCCATGCCAAGGTATCCTTCTTAGGCATTTCCTTGAAGACCCCATAAGCTCTTTGCACACAACCACATTTACCATACATATCAACCAATGCTGTGCCAATAACCACGTCACACTCAAGTCCACTTCTCCTCAAGTAACCATGCACCCATTTGCCATGATCAATAACGCCAAGATAAGCACAAGCTGAGAGTACACTAGCAATAGTAAGCTTATCTGGTTTAACAATTTCCTCAACACTTGAACTTTGCATTTCTTGAAAAAGTTTCAATGCCTTCCTTCCCCTGCCACCTTGAACAAACCCCGTAATAATCGAATTCCAAGAAAAAATATTTCTCTTCTTCATCCTCCTGAACAAATCCAATGCGACATCAAGATCCCCACTTCTCAAGTAGCCAATAATCATGGCATTCCAAGAAACCACATCTCTATTCGACATTTCATCAAACAACATTCTTGCACTAGTCACAAACCCACGAGCCATGAACAAACTTATTACAGAATTTTGTACAAAAACATCATCATACACTCCGAATTTAATAGCTTGGCCGTAAATACTAGCTCCTACAAGACCATCAAGCCTCTTAGTACATTCTTTTAAAAGAAATGGAAACGTGAGGCAATCAGGTGAAATGCCAGCGCAAAGCATTTGCTTGTACAGTTTCAAACATTTACCCGAATGGGTATCATTTGTTTCACTGGATTTACTCGCATTGGCTCTGATCATGACATTAAATGTATAAAGATCAGGCCTTTTTATGTGACTAAAAACATTGGTGGCGTAGCTTAGAGAGCCAGAGACAGATAAGGCGCAAAAGAAGAGGAGGCGGGTAATGAGGGAATGGTGATCGTTTGTCTGTAGATACGGAGATTTTATGATTTGGGCGTGTATCTCTTTTAGCTCTCTCATGTTCTTGCATTCATCGATTGCGTTTCTGAGAATAAGCTTAGTGGATTCTTTGTTACGACGTGAAATTTTGGCGGCAGAATTCAACAACGAATAACTGACCATTTGAAGTTTCTCGGACATTGACACTAGCAACGGCACGAGCGAACCATGAGAAGCCGACTTCCTTTTGTTATTTCACATTTTGTGAATATTGCTTAAATTTATTAAAGACATAGATAATTTTTTTTTTTCAAAGTATGGGTCAAAGAATATAGCTCTATTGCAAACTACTATTATACATATCAATAAAATTGGGGCGTTGCCTTGAAAAATAAATTTGGCGACATCCGGAAAACTTTTTAATCTTTACTTTATTTTTTAAAAAAATTTAAATAAAATTGGGAATTACTAGATTGAATGTAATTTCATCCTTAATTGCATGATAAATTATGATTTTAATATATTAGAAACGGTATTTTTTTATCTGTTAATAGTATGCTTGATTTGTTTATTTTTCATCAAATTTTCAAAGGTTGATCAATTTATTGTTCTTGCCATGTAACTTAAAGACTGATGCAAACCAGCACTTAGTTTAATATAATGGTTTCATTTCAGTTACTGTTTGTTCAAATTGCAAGAGATGGTGACGAATGACTGTTTATTTTGAATTCTGCTTATGGATGTAGAAAGATGATTCAGTGATTGCTCCCTCGATTTGCAGCGTGTTGCTGCAAGCATTTTGTTTGCGACGTAGTAAGATTAAAACATAATTACATTATATGTTCTTAGATTATATGAACAAGCCTTTGATCGAATATTTCTCGTAATTATATAGACGAAAACCCTTATATATAACACTTCTTTTGCATAACAGGCTTGGTATGTGTGACATGCCTAGGGTCCATGGTCAATGATAAGCATCATTATCCAGGATCCGCTTATCTTACAACGATACCACAATTGTTATCACCCATTGAATGATTCACTTTAATTATTTACTAACTCATCCAACGGTTGACAACAATTGTGGTACCATACTACAGTTGTAAAGTAGCCTCCCCCATTATCCATGGCTAGAAAACATCTTTGTAAATTTCTTGACCTTGTAAAGAGCAAAACCCAAAAGCTAGCAGCAAATCAAAAGGTTCAGGGAAAAAGAAAATACTGTGACAATGGTGACAGAGGAGAACGCGGCTTCAGAGCATGTGCGGTTTGTGGTGCCCTAAAGAAAACCTTCAATCCCATATCCTGCTCTTACTTCCCTGTAGATGGTGAGTGCTTCTTCCATGACTTTAGCTTGGGCCAGTAACTGAGCTCTCTTCTTTCCAGATGGATGGGTAGAAAGATAATCTCTTAGCTTTGAATCGCCTGCAATTTGCCCCAACTTCTCATAAACTTTAGGTGCCACACGAGGATCATAGCCAGAGGACGCGATTAAAAGCAGCCCTATATAATCTGCTTCCATTTCCATCCTATCAGTTAAGACAGTAGATAATACCGAGTCAGCACTTGCAGGACAAAAGATTTTCAAATGCATCTTGCCATATTGGTCTGTGTGTTGAACACAAACTAGTCAGTTAAGACAAAGGTGAGTATAGTCACAAAACCAAAGTTGCGGGATGTATACAGTAATAGAGATAAATAAATGTTTAGTAGAATGACAAAAAAACATCTCAAAAGCATCTTCATAAAAAAAGGGAATTGAAAAATTAAACATTTGCAGAATTTGTTTGAACAGAGGGATGTTCCTCATCCAGAATGAAAAATGATATTGGCCACCAACAAAACACTATCACGACAGAAATGATGGAACTGTCGTATGAACAGTGCTATCATTCTATGTGCTATAGTGATATTATAGTATGAACAGTTTTCCCTTTTTTGGGTCTTAATGGTGTTCAAATATCAGTGCTCCATCCAGAAATAAATCTTACATAATGAGTGCATCTAAATTAGACCTACTGAACAGCATAAAGCACAATGTCGAACAACTACTTTAGTGTTTTATAGGTAAACAAGCACATAAGGTTCACTGGACTGAATGAGTGCTCAAAGCAGATCAAGTGTATCAATGAGTCTGAGCAAGATAAACAATATTTCACCCAGAGAATCAAAAAGCAAGACTAGGCAGAGTACTTAAAGAACTGGAAGATAGCCTGTTTTACACGCTCAACTAAATGTTGGCATACCTGAGGACATCTTTTAGGGCTATGGATTTACAATTAATGTGATTGATCAACTACAAACAAAATTGGGATATAAATAAACCAAGCTCTCAACTATTTGTGTTCAAGCTCGACAAGAATTTGATTCTAATCCATTCAGCTAAGGAACCTAGCTTGAACTCAATGTTAAACTCATTTACTTTTTGGGAACAAACTCAGAACTCCAGAGTACTCACCCAGGAGCTTTAGTGTAGCTCTCGTATGTATATCATCATATACCTTCTTCTACAGATATAAGTTATATATACTTAAGTGACGAATTTTGACCTGTCATATGAGTTGAGTGTGCGTGTGTGTTAAAAAAATGTTACATATTATATCCCAATAACTTTTTCTAGAAAAATTAGAGAAAAAGGTCACGTCCTAGTCTTGAGTTGAAGAGCAAGTTTTGAACTTTAAGCAACTCGATAATCTTACCAAGGATCCACTTGTTTGAAGTCAAGTTTTACTCAAGCCATGACAACTTTGTTACAGCAAAATGTTTCTTGAATAGTTTCAAGGACATTTCAGAAGGGTCCTATTTTGATCACTCACAACAATTTAATAGCTGCTTCTTTTTGTAATCATGGCCGAGGGTATATTATCAAAAACTCTTCCAGTTTTTAGTGTTTATTACCTGCCAAGCTTTCTGCTCCAAATAGTATTTAATTAAATATAAGAATCACAATCCAAACCTACAAATGGAACATAAACAGATGACTGTTACAGAGCAGAACATCACAATAAATGTTCATGACAAGCTTCAGGAAAATGACAAAAGGAGCGGTAATTCCAGTATGAGACTGACAGAAGGCTTACAGTCCAGTTCTACTTAATATTTGTGTGAGATATTAGAAACAGACTAGAGGTAGAATTTGAGATGGTTAATCTAAACATATTTGCATAATATTACTGTGAATCATTATTAAATCTTTATTCTATAAACTGTAGAATCCCAAGCACTAAAAAGATAATTAAGACAGAAGGCTTCCCCCAGATCAGGTAAGATAATATGCCAAATGACAGTTGAGATGTGAGAAATTCCTGTCATAGTGTTATCGCCTCAGGAGTTCTAAAACCTTTTTCTTCAGTAATCTTTTTTTATCTTTTTTGGGTAAGTGGTAATATATCACTATATTCATTGCTGTGAGACATAAGTGAAACAAAAAAGAACAAAAGATAATGGTAAAAAGAATGTACCTTGCTAATTGACTAGGTTCCCATACAGCCATTTTCTCAAGAAGATTGCCAGTGTTAAGTAATAGACAGGCAAGCCTAATTGTACTTTTTAAACATCATCATATCACAAAAACAAGCAAACATGCCCACAAATTCCAAAAGCTGTTCAAGAGAGGGAAAAAAAAAAAAAAAACATACTTGCGGGAGAAAGGAAGCCTCAAGAATAGAGTTGACATTGTGTTGACAACATCAGGCATAACGAACTGATACAGAATCAGCTGTAAAATGGCAAACCACAGATTCTTTGTAATCCCCTCGGCTGCATGTCGGGCCACAGCATGTGCAACCTAATTAGAAAATCAAGCATAAACCATCAACACATCCTTA
Organism: Aegle marmelos; assembly: GCA_030449875.1. Taxonomy (NCBI): domain Eukaryota; kingdom Viridiplantae; phylum Streptophyta; class Magnoliopsida; order Sapindales; family Rutaceae; genus Aegle; species Aegle marmelos. The sequence continues at coordinate 5,749,476 of JASUUL010000022.1, read as the reverse complement.
TCAATCTAGCATAAGTCTAATATATCTATACCTCGTGACCGATAATGGTTGCTATCTCAGCATCAGTTCTAAAATGCTCTAGCAATCCTGTGAAGACCACAATCTTTCCACCAGGTAGGCAAAAAGCATTAATAACAGGCTCATTCACTACCAAAACCTCCCAATTCAATCCATCCAAATGAGAAGTCGCCGGCTGTAACCCTTTCTCTTGTCCCTTCTTCCTACTCTTCTGAACCCACTTATCATCAAGAATCTCATCTTCCTGATGCCATTTCCCCTCAATCTTTCCCCTTTCACTATTCTCACTCAACATCCTCAATGTATCCTGAGCTGCTCTACCCTCATTCAGAAAATCAGTCTCAGTAGATGCATACCCCATATCACTCCAAACCGTCTCATGCTTCAACCCCCTTTGCAAAGCCTCAATTATGTCCTTCGCTATCAATCTAACCCTCACACTATCCGGGTGTATTGCAGGCAATATTTTACCCTTAAAAGCAGCTTTCATTTGCTGAAACTGAGACTCACCAAGCTGTCTCTCCACAGCTTTGGACAAAAGCACAAAATGAGTTCGTTTAGTGTACGGTACGGTCTCTAAATTCCCAAAATACAAAGTGATCAAAGCCCCAGAGCCTATAACCACAACAATAAACACAGTTCTTGGATTCTGTAACCATTTTCTTGGTCCTCGTGGCCTAAAATGTTGTACATGGTACCGGTCTACATAGTAATATCTCTTAGCAGTGTTAAAATTTGGATTACAATACCTACTTCTTAGTCTTTGAGAAATACAAGAATATGAATAAAACCCAGAAGAAGGCTTAGCTGAATTTGCAGACCCATTTGAGTAAACTCTTGAACAAGATTCTTGGACCGGAGATTTAGGAACAGCCTTTGAAGAAAGATTGCGAAAGGAATCAAGAGCGGCTTTTGCTCTTCTGTAATAAGCCATGCGTGTGATTATTCGTAAACATGCAGGATGCAATTAAGAATCAAGTAATGCCTAAGGACAGAGATGTGGGGGAGTTTAGTGTAGAACAGAGCAGACGCGTCTAGAAGAGAGAAACGATGGGACTGTTTTTGTGTCGACAGGTTGGTTCGGGCGGATCTTTTCCGGGTCGGCTATTCAATCGGATCTCTTTATGTGAAATGTAATGCGTGTGGTTGAATTGGTGCGCAAGAAATGAGAAGGCAGTGTCACAAAAGTCAAAAGTGAGGCATCAATTTAAACTTAAACTATTTATTTGATAAAAAAATGGAAGAGAGAGAGAATGGTGCATGCTTATTTGAAATCTTTTATCATTTTATAAAGCTAAATTGTGCACATTCGTGGTTATATGAGAGCCGAGTTAGACCTTATAACAACGAAATCAATTTTCCCCCTTTTCACCAAATTGCAAAAGAAAAATAATGTATGTAGCATTACCGACCTGAATATAATATTAATATAGGAATAGGATTGGTCTTTCATATGTGATGATTATACGACCCCAAGGCAAATGTTCCTATTAGATGACCGCCGCTAGGTGTGGTATCACTCACTAAGATTAGATTAACTAAATTATATAGCACATAGCGGCGTCCCCTCACCATCACAACATGAATGGCAGCTTGAACTACATTTCACTTGCTTATTTGAAAATAGCAATGTGCCAATAAATAAATAAATAAATAATGCTAAATGGGAAGCAGCCAAAACCGTTATAGAAGATATTATCCAAGGAGGCTGTTTACATCACTGAAAAACATTAAAATTAGAGCAAATTTTGACAAACATTAAAATTAGAACCACTCAGCTTCTTCTGATTACAACAAAAACAGGAATACACTAATTTTTTCAGCTTAAATTAGAAGAAATCAGCAATAGTCTTCTTAACAATTTCATCAAAATTTAAGGATCATGGAGAGTAGCAATAAACCCCAAGAACCTGAATAAATATTGGCCTAACCCTAAAAATAAAGGGAGAAAAAAAGGGGGCAAAAATACTATATCGAGCCAATCTAGGGATGAAATCCATAGATATAGCCCCATATATTTTCTTCATTATCAGAAAATTAATTTGCCTGTACCATAAATACTTCTGTCCCCGACCAGAAGAAGATCAGTGGCAACTTAAGTCCTTCACCATCTGTTGCCACCACCACGACCCTTACTTCCTCCATAGCCACCAGAGAACCTATCATTTCTCCTATCAGAAAATCCACCACCTCTGCCACCTGAGAACCTGTTACCACCTCTTCCACCAAAGCCACCACGACCACCACCACCAAATCTTCCTCTTGATTGTTCCCTTTCTTGCAAGGGTGGCAATTGTTTCAACACTTCCAAGCTGACATTAGCAGCATTGCCGGCACCTGCAACAAATGGAAAAATTGAAATAACAGGAAACTTAAGCAATTTCATGCGAATAGCACAATCAAAACCATGATCAAGAAAATACTCTATTTGAGATGAGTACAAAAGAGGAACCAGGTTGAGAAACAACACAAAGAATTACATTAATATGTTATAATAACAGGTGAACAAATTATAAAACAGTCAAGTACCAGAACGAAACAAGTCCAAATCTGCCACTGGTACATCAAAAACTGCACCATTTCCATCTGCGGTGAGAGCCATACCCTTCACTAACTCTACTTTCTCCTCAGGCAAGAATCTTCTCAAGACACCAAAAGCAAAGCTGCAATATAATTCATGATATTATAAAATGTCAGATGCAATTAAAAAAAAAATGTCATGGCTCAACTCACAAAGTAAAGCAGTACAAAAGAGCCATAGGAACCCAAACTGAGAAAAATTCTATTTCCATTAATGAAGCCTGGAACAAATTACTTCACCAGTATGCAGATAACCAATTCCTTCAAATCAATCAGCAGCCTAAAATTAACAAGAGAAGGAATCCAATATCTCTAATAAACCAGTCCATGTTTCCCAAATGTTGATAATAGAAGCACAAAATGCCTAAGAACATGATGTTCTTAAGGAAAAAATATCAATATATGGACACCAGCCCATCGTCAGCCAAACACCAATTCTAGACATCAAAAAGCAACATCCAGTTTTAGAAGGTTAAACCAGAGAAATGTATAATCCTCTAACTAGATTGTTTCGTATTCTTCACCATAAAAGATCCAAATAAATCAAGTGATAGGGTTCATAATGCTTTAAATATGTTGACATCAAATATAATAAAAAACTAAGAAACAATTCAGGAGCTCACGATGGTGTGTAGATCGGCTTTCCTGCTTCAAGAAGCACAGTAACATGATCCTCCAAAGAGCTAAGAAGTGATCTACTCTTTATCTCAGTATAACCCTGTGAATAAGGAAATACACAAGCAATCAGAATATACAAAATTCAGAGGTCAGCTGAAAATGGCACATTGTGCCTGATGTTAATGATAATGAATTCGAGGAAGATGAGAAAAGAAAAACCCTTACTACAGCCTTGGCTAGTGCTTTTGCAAGCAGTTCTGCTGCTGATAGACCAGAATTATTCAACAGCTCCTCAGCAGCGGACTTGAAGGCAGGAATTACACTGCAATCAATTCGTATGCATTAATGACCCATGGAACCTACAGCACTTAAGCATCATAAAGAACTGGCGTAGCAAGTTTACCTATCAGAAACTTGGGTTATTGTTTCAGCAGCTTCCACACCTGCAGCCTTGGCAATATCAGCCGGCTGTGGAGCAGATATGTGCTCAAATTTCACACCAGATTCTCTTTCTATCTTAGATACACTTGACCTTCTGGGATCATAAAGCATTACGGCAACTCCGGTATTGCCTGTTTTTTTTTTTTTGTTTGGGGAGGGGGGGGGACACGTCAGCACTCCATGAAACAGTGCACATTTAGATCAGAAAACAAATGCCGCATTTTCATACCTGCTCTTCCAGTACGTCCAGATCGATGTATGTAGGCTTCTACATCACGAGGGGGCTCACACTAAAAACAAAGGTCGGTTTTGAGTATATAACAGAAAGAGACATTACATAAAGCTTCCCAAAAAATACATGTGAACACACCTGAATGATTAACTGCACATCATTAATGTCCAAACCCCGCGCCGCCACATTTGTGGCCACTAACGTCATGAACTTTCCTGACCTGAACCCAGCCAGTGTGACCTGCAAGATCACAAATGTATTAAACTTGTCGCGTTTGATTATTAAAACCAAGACAAAAACATGAAGTAATTTTGTTCTTTGGCAAATATTGTTGGTGTACAAGAATCTCATAAACAAAAAATGATAGTTTCTTCATCAGCAACCAAGCTTCCATTCATGATTCATGATTACAGCAACTTGTCAAAACTACAGTATTTCAGATGAGAGATTACTGGAAAATTTTGAGCATTGGATGGCTCACCAAGCATTCTTTGAATGTGCTGACAATTTATCTTGCCAGACAATTTATCTTGCCAGACAATTTATGTTGCCAGCCAGAGACGCCATATAAGCACAAAAACTGATTGATCCTTTGCTTTTATCGCAACATGTCAAAAGAATAAGAGGAATCCTGCTCAACAACTTACCTCACGTTGAGACTGCTGTATGTCCCCATGTAAAGCCCGTGCACCAGGTAGCAAGTCAGCAAGTTGAGAAGCATTTTCCTTTGTCTCAGTGAAAATAATAGTTCGGCCTCCACTGAATCAGAAGAATCACACAATTGCTTAGGCGAAATGAAATAATAATCTGTGAAGAGCAGCAATTAATCATGCTTAGTATTAAACAGTAATTGAGAACTAGAAACAACTAACCTGCTGTAACAACGAATGATATCAGGAATGACTTGAGATCTTGCTGGACTAGAACAAGGAAGAACAATATGCCGGACATTGGTACTGGCCTTCATTTTCTCATTGCCAACAAGATCTATGGTTTTCTTGTCTGGTTTAAGAAACTTGGTGGAAATCTGAAAAGGGAAGACCAAGGATTCAGATATACAGATAACAGAAAAGAGGAAGTCATGACATCTAATATTACAGAACTACTTTTAGAATTTGAGAATATTTAACATATAACCAAAAAATCCAGAATCAAAATTAGGAAACACACATGCTTCACCCAGTTTGGCAAGGTAGCACTGAAGAGAAGTGTCTGAACTTTACTAGCATCCTCGACTTTGCCTGCATATTTCAATTAAAGACCATGACAATTGCCTTTTGAAAAACAGTATATGTGAACCCCAGGTACTCTATATCAAGAATACAAACCCAGAATAAGTTCAACATCTTCAACAAAACCCATCCTAAGCATTTCATCAGCCTCGTCAAGGACCCGAAACTTCAGTGAACTCAAGTCAATATTGTCCCTCTCAATGTGATCCTGTGCCATATATATAAATTTCAGTTGTCAACAACATGATCAATCAAATCACCCCAACTTTCACATACTTATTCTAGAAATCCATAACTAGTACAACAGGTCATGTCAAAATTCTATTTTCCAGCACTGAAATTTTTTGTAAATGGCTAACCTTAATACGTCCAGGGGTTCCAATAACTACATCAATCCCTGTCTTTAATTTAAACTCCTGAGCATGATAGGGAGCTCCTCCATATAAGCAACAGGAGGTCAGTCCCACTGCCCCACCATAGACATCAAAGTCCTCATGAACCTAAAACAAACCCAAAAAACGAAATGTCACCAGACATAACAACCCAAAAAGAAAAATGAATAAACTTCTTTATAACTCCCGTTTCATACCTGTTTGGCCAATTCCCTAGTAGGCAAAAGTACCAAAACACTTGGAGCCCTGCCATATCCAGTCTTCCTGGACACTTTTGTTGGCCCATTTGTCAGAGACTCTAAAATTGGCAACACAAAGGCCAAAGTTTTACCCTGCACAGTTCAAAACATGACTAAATATACAATCATATTCAGACCAAAAGCATTTGATCGAACAGATATTTGCTACTAAAGAAAACAGTGAAATATGATTTAATTTTTAGCTCCAAACTCAATAATTCTTCAAATTTTACTGTTAATACTAAAGCTAAACAATTACTTGCTTACAACAGCTAATCAAAATAAACAAATTTCACATAAAATTTAATTATTATACCTGACCGGTCCGTGCACGTCCGACTAAATCAGAGCCATCAAGAATCATATCAAAAGTCATAGCTTGAATAGGAAACAAAGACTCAATCCCCTTGGACTTGAGCTTTTCCCTTAATGGCACCGATATTCTAAACCTCGAAAGCGCATTCGGATGTTCGCTCTCGCCACTCTCCTGCTCTTCCACTCCAGCCTCAGCCTCAACTTTTGCTTTCTTCTTCTTCTTTTTCTCCTTCTCCGATTTCAAATTCACCGGCTCGCCTAACTCCGAGCTCGTTTCGCTTTTCTCTTCCTCCTCCTCCATCTCCGATACCTTCCGCTTCTTACTACTCTCCTTCTTCTTGCTCTTCTTCTTCTCCAAACTCTTTTCAATTAACGCCGCCTCTGTTTCTTCAAAGTCCTTGAGAGCCATTTTCTTCTTCATCTTCTTCTCGTCCTTCATTTCTTTTCCGTCAAACAAAGCGATCGAAGGCATGAATGGTTATGTTAAGTTACAAAAATTAAAATGAGGTACAAAGAAACAGCTGAGGGCGTCTCCTGCTACAACTTTGATGTGGCAGTGAGTTGCGGGAGCAGGAGAGAAAGAGGAGTCAAAGAGTTTAGGGTTTCTGATTTTATGGTTGAAAGGTGGAGAGATTTTCAGCCGTCAGATATGAAACCCTATTTTGTTTTGATACCTACCGTTAGATTTTAACACTTTTTGGCTTCGAAAAGCGGTGGTACCTGGAGCCGGTGTCACAGCATAAAAGCACTTGTTATTCATGGGGAAACAATTATTCCGATGCCCTCAACTTTTAACTATTATCAATAATACCACACAAGATTTGGAATTAGTCTTTAACAGCCATTAAACAAACCAACAATCAAGTCAAAAGCATACAAAAGTAATCATAATAGATTTCCACCGATTACAGTGAGAGTTGTTCTTCTAATTCTAATTGTATCATGTAAAAAATTTTAATGAAATTATGATAGTACAATATCAATAAAATTCTAATTATAATATATTAAAAAAAATTCTCCGAATCAAGTAAGTTTAATATTCCCCGAATCAAATAAGTTCAGTTTTATTTCTTGTCTCAATTGACTAATTTCCCACCCGCTCGATTGGTCGACATATTTCACGTATTCACAGCAAGTGTCTAGTGGCTTGCGCCAATAAGCAACAAAGGGGAACCTCCCCAAATTTGCAAGCTCGCCCAACTGATTAGAGATGATACACCAAGAATTAAAGTCAACAAGAAGGCTCAGCGATTTACGGGCTTTAATTTACTGCGGAGCAACAGTCGAGATAGTTAAATAGATCTTTCAATGATCCCAAATTTTTATAGAAAGTGCTTTGAAAAACGCTTCTCACAAAAGCACCTGGTAACACCTTCTACAGTAGTAGTATTTAATGAGTATTCTCTTCTCTCACAAAATAAACCAAGTGACAATTCATAATAGACCTGGATTACATCTGACTATAACTAACAAAACGCAAATAACAGCAAATGATAATTGAGAGCTCATAACAGAGCACTTTGGGCAAATCCTATAATCACAAACACTAAACCACCTGAGAGCTTACAACAGAGCACTTAAGAGGAGTCCCAGAACCACATAAATAGACCATCTGGGGACACGTTGTTGGTGCGAAGAAGAAGCACTTCGGCACAGATTGAATCCATACCAGATATCACTGGGAATAAAGGTGTTGTAGTAAAACGAAACGGCTCTCGAATTAGAACCATAAATCTTCACACTCTCTGGTTTCCAACCATCCGGTCCAGTTCGATACAAATACAAGTAACAGATTTGATATGCGCATGGTCCTCTTATCTCAAATGTATCAGAGGAGCAACTTTCAAATGTATCGGTAGATGGATCATCAAGTCTTGGTGCATAAATCTGATTACAAATGTTTCAAATCTATTAGTAATATAAAATATCCACATTTGACTACAAGAATAGTGTAGTTTTATATTTCTAGATAAACCTGACGTTTAGAAACAAAATGAATGCAGTACACAAAGAATCAGTTGTATCTAATATGGAGCAACAACACATCTACTAATAGGTCACAAGAATTCCACTCAAAATCCCTTACAATAGTTAAACTTTCATAAGAAGTTTGATTTGTGCTCTGGCCAAGCATACTTAATTAGATATACATTTGAATCTAAGGGACTCTATCAGTGACAACATTGGGTTAGTTTTGGGACCATTTCTTCACTTTTTGAATATTATTATCTACACATTACAACCATTACAAATAGATCAAATTGCCCAGCCCGTAATTCCATATTTGGAGCACATGTCAACTCAGGAAATTCAAGGAAAACACTAGCACAACAAACTGGGAGACTCAAACCATCGACCATGAGAACAAGGCAAGGAGCTAAGGAGGTGCCCCCCGCCGCAACGATGGTTTACAAGTTTGAGACTATTCTGGTTTGAAGAAAATATTTTCAATTAGGCACTGTGATCTACTTGTATTATAGTGTTAAGCTGAAGTAAACAAATATCTGGTTCAAGAGCACAAAAGCATTTTGCGCAGGAGTAGGATCTCAAATGAAAAGAACCCAATGCAAAGACTAAGACAATGAGCCCATTTCTGGCTGTTGGACTTTAACTTAATTTAGAAGGCACAGCTGAGGTTTACTCAACTGCTAACCGCCAACTTTATAACTTAATGACAAGTGATTCAATTTCACAACAATTGTTGACTAAAACCCGCTGCAATTCAAACCCAAACTGACCTTACATCCATGCATTTATTAACTCCAGCCAACTGAAGTTTACCCTAATATATTGTCTCTGCTCTGCTCTAAAAAATAAAATGAAATTGAAAAGCCTACAGATAAATACATAAAAATGTCTACATCACTTCCCACTTAAGCAAACAAAAATCTAGTTATCAATTTCTTTCCTAAAAATGAAACCCAGAATAACCATTAAAAAAAAAGGGGGACAAAAACACTAATTTAAAAACTGAAGAAATTAAAAGATACTTTTAAATTTAAAAAAATAAAATTGAAAACCTGATTGCCGTAAGCATCTCCAAAAGCGATACTGATCTGATCGCGAGTGTACTTGCTTGAGGAACAGCTGGTAGTTATGGCCACCGTGTAAGAACAGCTCCCTAGGTTCTTTTTTAAAATAAAAAAATAAAAATAAACGATTATCAACAACTATTCAAAAATAAATAAATTTATTAAAAAAGAGGGAGGGACGTAAAATAATAAGTACGGTACCTGAATATAACTAACGTTAAAGGACTCGAAAGCTCGAGGCTTCAGCTGCAAGGTCGTCGTTTCGGCTTCGGATAGCACGAACGCCAAGGCCAACAGAAGCAGAGTGGGAACTACGATTTTCATTTTCAATTTTCAATTTTTTTCCTGTTAATTTTTTATTCAACTCCCAAGAAACCCAGTTAAAATAGGCTTAAAGTTGCTGCAGGCCGGAGGTAGTTGAATCCTGTGGAGGTGAAGCAAAAGTTAACAAGTGTGCCTTTTGCGCATAAATAAAACGTTCCATCGCTCTCAAGGGCAAATCTGTCTTTCATTATTTTCACCGCGTGAGTAGCGGCCATGACCGTAATCCACTGAGCGTTAGCCGAAACTATCCTAATCTTATTTTCTAATTACTTATTTATTTATCGAATAATAATATAATTATAAATTTTTACATAAATTTAATTTATATAATTAATAAAATATTAATTTTTTTAATTAAATAAAAATATAAAATAATTAAAATAAAATATATAATTAATGATATATTTAATTTAATTAATTAAATTATGTATATTAATTTATATAAAAAATATTTATTTAAGAATTTATAACTATATTATTATTATTTACGAAACAAAATATTTCATCTTTTAAAGAATTTTTAAATAAATATAAATTTATGTTATTTTAATTAAATATTTGCTTGAATAAAATAATAGCAATTATAGTATTTATTTTTTAATAATAATGAGATAACGATTAATATAATACTAATTGAAAATAAAAGTTATTTTTTAATATTGAAAAGAGAGAATGAAAATCTAGCTCGAAAATTCTCTTTTGAATGATTTTTTAAACATTTATCAATAATACGGATACTTAACTTATTAATTAGCCTTTCGCGTTAGTACTTAATTTATTAAAGGACAAATATAATTTCTATGAGGAAATGAATATGACTTATACAATAAATAATCACTATATATCTAAAAGTTAGGTTCACTTATAAATCACTCAATTTCTCTATAAATAAATAGTTTCTAGTATATAAAAAAATGTTGGGTTTATTGAAAATTGAGTATTATTTGTATTTTATATGTGAGAAAATTATTAAAATAATTATAATAAATATTCACATGATATATTTTTTTCTTTATTGTAATTGGTAGTCGTAGTTTTTTAATATATGAGTTTTTTTCATAAATTCTTGTTTTAGATAATTGATTTTATAATTTATTTGATTTTTTTATTTGATATTTTAATTTGTAAGATGTTAAATAGATTAAAAAATTCCTAACAATAATCTACTATTGTTATATATATCAAAATAAATTTATCTTCACCAAAACAAAATATTTGGCCATCGTCCTCGTATGTGTCGTTATCATTATAGATGTTATGCACTAATTTTCCTACGGGTCAGATTCACCTGTGGAAAAATTGAGTTAGATACGTGGACAACTTTCTTTCTTTTGAAGGTCCTCGACTCTGAAGATCGCACGATCAAACTCGAGGGACAATTATAATATTGATGGATTTGGGTATGAAATATTTAATAATTTAATGCATAATATATATGATACAGAGATAAGGGGCCTATATGATATAAAGCTAAGGACCTGTGCACTTAATCAAGCTTATTATTATTATTATTATTATTATTATTATGTACCGACTCTTTTGATATAATTTTTTAAATAAAATTTATTTAAAATAAAAAATTTGTTAATAGAGTTCTTATTCAAAAACTTTTAATTATTTAATTATTCATAAGAATTTTTATTAAAAATTTATAAAATTATTTTAATAAATAAAATTTTTAAAATAATATTATAAAAAAAGTAAAATAAAATTATAAATAAATAAATAATATTTAGATATTTAATATTTAAAATTTTAAAAACTCTATTTTTAAAAGTCTAAAATTTAAATTTTTATTAATACGGTCAAAATAATTTATTTAAATTTAAAAAGTTCTATTAAAAATAATCAAACAATAATAAAAATTATAATAAAAATTTATTTAATTAAATAAATACTTATAATCATTAAATAAATTATACTAAACAAACACTCGCACAAATTGAAATTGGACAACACTTAATTAAGAGAAAAGTGCTTCATATTTATATCATACAGCCCCCTTATCTCTATATCATCTATCTTAGCTTCCTACCCAAATTCATCAATATTATAACACTCTATCAGGATGATTATTGTTTAGGTATAGGAAGTATTTTATCCCCTATTATTTCTTTTACTAGTTTATTTAATTACACATATGCTCTGTCATCATCATTAATTTGGATATTCTACATAAAAAAAGAGATACTAGTTATTATGTTTTTTTTAAAAAAATTATTTGTTACTAATATTACATGCAAAACCTAAAAAATCGAGACAGAATTTGAATATCCTTACGCACATATAAAGATATGTATCTAGAGACTCCAAAACCTCTAAAGATTAATTGGAGAAGGCAAATATAAGGAAATTTGAATTTGAACCAATAATATTTTTTTTAATAAAAATTATTCTTTCTCAGTGATTTAACTAGAAGCCATATAACTCAATAATTTATCTAAGGTAAATATTATGTTATAATCTTACGCATCGTACGTCTGACAAAACTACACACTGTATAAATCTACAACACTATAATTATACCGGACGCATAATATGCGAGATTGTAATATAATAAAATATTTTATCTAAAATTCGCGAGACTCAGTAATACAATCAAAGTTATCCAGACAAGGTCATTGTTTGAATCGATGCGAAATTATTGCTAAAAGAACAAAACATCTCACTCAAGTGGAATTAGTTTCTAGTGTAATATTTCAAGTTGGTCCATGATTATAACTTTGTGCTTTACATAATCACATCACAATCAAAGCACGGCCAGTGCTACTTTATGAGTTATTAACTTCTGTTTCTTTTGCTTGGGTTTTTATCCCAATGAATCTTTCCCTAGCAAAAATCAATCATAATTATAATAACGAAATGAATTTCCGAGGAGGAGTATTCGTGACCCTACGGTAGTGAATGCCTATCCACTTATCTAGTTAATTTAAGTATGAGATTTAACAGGACCAGCTAGCTTTTGGAGCCAAATCGCTCGCACCGATTGGCAATTTAGCAAAGTAATGGCTGTGACACCAAGAAGACTATGCTGTCGTGGTCCATGATTGGTTAGTTAAATTAGTTAGTCAAGCGAAATTAGGTGCAAGCCAAGGCTAATACAGCCAAAGCCAACTTAGGCGCGTGGTGAAGCTCTTAAGCTGTAGCAACATGCGGGTGCTTTAACCGCGTGAACGGCACTTACCTCATCACCGCTTGCCATCAGCCGCGGGTTATGTATACTCGGCATCATTTGATTGGTCAGAAAAATCTATATTTTCAATGAGAGAATTGGAAATTAATAACAAAATTCTTAGTAGCTGTGCGCGCGCGTGTATATATCATCCATACATACATATACGCACACGTGCCTATGCTCTTTTGGCCTCAATGATATTCTACTCTACTTAATCACACGTGAAAGCTAATAAAATAATTAATTAAAAAATTAAAAATAATAAAAGAATTTATTATTTTATAACTATTGTAAAATATAATCACTCACATAAATAATATATATTATAAATTTAAATATTATTCATAAGAGAGTTGTATTTTACAGAAATTATAAAATAATCTTCCAAATAATAAATAATCAATCAAAATGCCAACGACAACCGTTTGTCGGTTGGGATTGGGGGTAATCCTTTGACCAAATATGCAGAGGTCGACAATGGTGAATCATACGATCAAATTAACTGACTCCGTGTCTCAATTGAGTTTGACTCCACTGCCTTCATAAAAATATTTTACGCATTTTTGGATTAACACAATGTATTGTACGCATCTTAATCCCTGTTATAATTTTTTTTTCAAAAAAGAAATATCTTGAAGTTTGTGTGAAGGATAATCAACCCATCTCTTTCTTTTAGTATATAAGGGTCAATCTAGATGCACTATCTTTTGAAGACAAAAATTTGGACTTTTTGTTTCTTTTGGTAATTTTCTCCGTCTAAGATCCCAAGTAAATTTGATACATAAACTTAGGATAACAATTCGTTTAATTTTTATATTTTAATTTAAATATTTATTTAATTTTTATATTTTAATTTAAATATTTATTTAATTTTTATATTTTTAATAATATCTTAAAATATCTTTACAGTTAAATATTTTTTTATTTTTTATTTTTCTTAATTATCATATTAATATTTTTATTGCAATACTGTTTATAACAACATTAGTTAATTTATTTATTAAAAAATTACATAATATTCTCACAATAATATTTTTTTTTAATTGGTCGATATCGTGTCTCAATCTGACTCCATACTACATTGTCATAGTTCATATTTGTCCACATGACGACATGTCTTACGTTCTCCAGATTAGTGCCCGTAGCCAATGAGGAACAAAAGTGAACCTACCCGACTACGTAAAAGCTCTCTCAAACCAATAGAGAGGATACATAATCAAGAACTCATTTCAACGGCCGCGCAGATGACACATCAAGAAACGTCAGCTCTGCTGCGAAACAACAGTCAAGACTCGAAATGATACATAAACAAGAACTCATTTCAACGGTCAGGCAGACGACACATCAAGAAACATGAGCTCGGCTGCGAAACAACACAGTCAAGACTCCGGATGATACACATAATCATTTCAACGGTCACACAGATGCAACATAAAGAAACACGAGCTCTGCTGCGAAACAACAGTCAATTAAATTACAAGTAGATTGCTTTTAACGAAGCTTCTGGTAACCATTCTAACAGAGTATCTTTTCTAAAACAACGCAAGAGAGCCACGGCCACTCTCAAATTGCTTTTAAGGCAAAGCCAAGGGAAAGAAAGAAAGAAAAAAAAAAAATGGGGAACGGTCCATACAACGGTAGTTAAAAACAAGAAACATTAGTTAATTAATAGCCGTAACAGCATGGTTTACAACTATTATAAAGCGTACAGACATGGATTAAATAATCCTACTTTAACTAACAACAACATGAGATATTATTGCACCAATCGTGCCGCACACAAAATAACGGCAGATAGAAGTTGCAAGCCTATAACACCTAGGACCATCGCAGAATCACATACATAAGACCAAACCATCAAGAGTGCTTACAACAGAGCACCCAGGATGAATCCCAGAACCATTAAAAGCACAAAAAATCCAGGAACCCGATGTTGAGGCGAAGAAGAAGGAGGCGGAGGTTTAATCGGAGAAGGAGGCGTAGGTTCAAATGGAGACGGAGGAGGATGTATCTGGCACAAATTGACTCCGTACCAATCCTCATTGGGAGTGGAGGTGTTGAAGTCATACGTAACCGGGCTCGAATTCGGACTGAGAATCTTCACACTCTCTGGTTCCCAACCATCAGGTCCTGTTCGGTGCAAATACACATAACAGATGTCGGATGCACACGGTCCGTCAATCTGAAACCCATCGGACGAACAGCTTTGGAATGTCTTGGTGAATGGATCGTCCAGTCTTGGGGCATAAATCTGATTATAATTGTTTCAACAATATTAATTATTACCATTCAACCAAAAAAAGAAAAAATCAACACCAAGCTCTACTAATATGTTAGCTTTAAATATATTTCTGGATAAAGATCTCGTAAATATTCAAGAAACATGCGCGTTTTAGCGGCGTAACCGACCTAATTAGGAGCACACTTACTTCTACAAATCAAATTAAAGCACAAGCACTTCATCAAGAAGCAATTGCTTGCTTTGTAAAACATCTATGATTGATATATAAGACAGCACTCGAATACACCCCCCACAAATTTGTACGGTATCAACTGTAACAGCCCAGTCACAAACACCGCTAGTGCTTAATTTTAACTCTTTTAATATTAAGAAGCCCTTGTGCTTTAATTTTTGAAAGCCAACGTCAATCACCAACTTTTTATACGAATCCCAAGGATGAATTATTTTGACTTCGTTCTCAAAAAATTATATACCCATAATAACCGACAGATTAAAAACATACTATTTTTTGAGAAAAAGTAAAATAAAATATGTATGTTCTCAAACAAAAAAAAATTTAAGCTATAGAAAAAGAAGCAAACCTGATTGCCGTAAGCATCACCAAAAGCGATGCTGACTCTATCACGAGTAAAGTTTCTTGATCGGCAGCTAGTTTTAATAACCACCAGATAAGTGCAGTTCCCGTAATTCTATTTTTGGTTCAAAAACAAAAATAAAACAATTATCAAACATCATACAAACTACGGAATACCAAGTTCACAAATACTACTACTACTACTAATAATAATAATGATAATAATAAAAAGATCCATAGTTGTACCTGAATATAATTGACGGTAAACGATTCAATAGCATGAGGTTTCAGCTGCGAGCTCGTCGTTTCGGCCTCTGAGAGCACGAACGCACTGAAGGCCAACAGCAGCAGAAAGTGAGCTGCCATTTTTGTTTTCATTTTCAGTTCCTGTTCTGCTAACTTCGTTCGATAGTTTTGTTCCTCTTCTCCTCCTCCAGGAAGCTTATTAAATATAGGCTTGTCAATGGGAGTGAGAGACTGTGATATGCCTGGTAGGTGAATCGTGCGGTGTAAAAAATATTGGGTGAAAAAAAAAAAAAAGCAAAAAGAGTAATTAATTCTGAGGTAGGTCTAGGGGCAAATCCGTCTCTTAAGGTTTTCAACTCTTCGCCGGTCTTCTTCCGCATAAGTTTTGAGAGCCCTCAATATTTGTATTCCACACACGTGGAGCTCCTGAGTTTTGACTAATTAACCAATTAAAGTATTATTTATTACACAAATGCTACTGATTTACTGAAGATCTTTTTTTCCCCTTCTTATTAATCCTTATCCCTTCACCGTCTCTCACGAAACCTCTGCCTAAAGTGAAAAGAAAAGGCGCCAACGAGTTGGGCCCATTTAGCGAAAACACGAAGCGCCTCGGATTTAATTAACTTTAATTACAAAAAAGGACATGAAAAATCTCTAATTTTTCTGTTTTATCACCCATGACGACAGCTTCTGTGCTCTCCTGGTGATTCCCTATCATCAACTAATCTTTTATGCTGCTCCTTCGAACATTTACGTCGGGGCATGAAGTAACGGACGTGAACATACGACAGATTTTTTTTTTTTTGGTAGTGTTTTATTACATACATATTTTGTTTGTCTTTGGGCAGAAAATCAACGGAGAGAGAATAAATGCTTTGTGACGTTTTTTCACGGAAGGTTGCCGTCTTGCAGAATCGGTAACATACGCATCCAAGGAGAAGCATACACGTGTGCCTAGGTGAGAGAAAAATCATCCAAATGCACCCAATTAAAGACCTGACGAAGCTGAATCTGTAAGTCACAGAATCCGTAACTGAGCCAACTCCTGTTTCACGTAATAAATGCTTGCGAAATAAAAGCAACGATTGATTTGATCTGGGTCATCGGGAGTGGGGAACTCTCCGCCATCTTCCGTCACGTGTCGCGCACCATTTCCCTCCACGTTGAGAGAAGTGGCTTGCCCCCTAGTGGGGATCCCATTTTCTATCCTTGCATTAAAAAAATAAATAAATAAATAAAAATACTATATTCATTATTTCATTTTCCTTCGTTTTGGTAATAAAAATGGGAAGGCTGGGAGTTGAGTACGAAATTCATGGGGTGGGCAAGTTCCCAGCCAAACAACAGGTTCAACAAGTTTTGAGAAGCTAAATTGCTTAAAGTATGAACACTCTTATTTACAAATTCTAGGCTTATATAGCGTTATATAGTCCCTTAAGCCTTTGTTGAACTTCACAAAATGGTCCAAAATAATCTCCATCTTGCTGCTCTTCTCTCCTGTAATTAGGGTCACCACTTCTTGGCAACCTGATCCAATAATTAGCAGAATACATGATACATCCTCTGCAATTTCTAGTCATCAACTTACTGCTTCAGCATCCGCAGATGCTACACCGCCATAGAATCTGGATTTCTTCACAGCAGCAGCTACAAACTCTCCCTTGTGGTTCCTGATGGCGATTCCAAACCCAACGTACCGATCGTTTAACTTGATTGCTGCGCACACATTCATTTTAAACCAACCTTTATGAGGGGGTTTTCGGTTTGGCTGAGAAGAAGACGCTTAATTTGAATCATCTCGCTTTTCAGGGGTTTTAACTCTTCTATACGACTCTCCTGTCGATTCCGCTCTAGCCACTGCGCTGAGCACCTTCTTTTTTTTTTGGCTTTTCAGGGTTTTCCAAGTGCAAGTGCACTTGCTTTAGTAGAACCAATTGAATACTCCATCTCATGATTACTATTCATCAATCGACTAGCATTAACCAAAAAAAAAAAAATTAGAAATACTATATTTCTTTTTTCTTCTTTTCAATAGTAAGAAGGCAAACCTTCGGTTACACAGCTGCACATTACAACTTTAAATTTTTAAACCATCAAAAAAATTAATAATTATAAAAAAGTCAAAGAAGTTTTAAAATTCTATTTCCAACTCTAGGCTACAACTAAGCTGCTCGGCAAGTATTTCGATTTTTTAAAATTTTTTTTATTTATATTTACAGCAAATTTTGTAACAACTTTCTATTTTATCTAATTGAGTTTATAGCTTCTTTAATTTTAAAATTTATTTAGTTTTTATTCATTATATTAATGATTTCTTTTTTTAAAATAACATAGTTTTTAATATTGAAGTCTGTTATTAATTGTTTAATTATATTAAATTCTTTATTCAATTGATCTCTTAATTTATTTACTTATTTTATATTTTTTATGAAGTTATTAATTTCTAATATTTTATTTGTATTTTTATGTCATTTATAGATAAATTTGAGTCTTCTAATTTATTTGATAAATATATTGAAATTTAATTAATTTATTATTTTTTCACGTGTTTGAATCATTAATTAGATCAAATGATTGAAATCTTTAATAACAAAATCCTCTTCATCATATAGTTAGAATGTGGTAAGTTATTAGTTTTTATATTTTGAGAAATTATTTAAAGTTCTAGTAATTTATTTATTGTGACATCTTTCTAGTAATTCATTATATTTATAAGATATTTATGACATATAATATCTCTTATAATTTAATATGCTAAATTTAGGCTAAAAAATATGAAAGAAAAAAATTTAGTTTATGTCTTAAGAGAGACAAATAAGTAATTATAAGTGTAGAAGCAAATATATATTTAGAATTGGTAGATCTTTATAAATATGATCAACATGTAGATCTTTATAAAAAAAAAATTAGTTTTAAAAATAGATTTAAAAGAGATAAACAACAAAATTAATTAGTTATATGAAATTAATGAGGACCTATTTAACTAATATCAAATTAATTATATAAAAAATATTAAAATTTAATGACCCATATGCATTGGCTATAGGTTACAGCCAATGTACCATAAAGCTTACCTAATAAGAAAGTAAACAACAGTAGTTAAGTAGTACTATTGATCGGTCGTTCAATTAGTCAAAAGAGTCATACCGATTTTTTTTATTTTTTTTTGTAAATTGTTTTAGAGGTTCAAAATTTGCTCACGGCACTGCCGTAGATGTTTTTGCTGTATCTGCTTCTAATTTGGAAATTTCAAAAAATTAGTTTGGAAATTTTCATTCAGTTCGATTTTGGTATTAATCCTTTCAATTTTTTTTAGTTACAAGACACTAAATCAGAACTTCAAAAAATCGAACTGAAACAAAATTTTCCGATTTCAACTCAGTTCAGCCCACCTCTAAATGTTATGCGACCTTTTTTATTTAAAAATTATTTTTTTAATTTTCTGGTTTGATTTTTAGATTTGAAATTTTAAACTAAAAACCGAACCGGAGTATGTGGTCTTGTCGCGAATCAGAATATTCATCGTTGCACACAATGCGTGACGGTGCGCATTAAACATTAAAGCGCCTTGTTTCAGAAGGGCTAGTTTAGAGTCTTGCGTTTGCCTGCCGAGGTGAGGATTCGGGCAAATATTGCATGGGCCAAGCAGTAGTGCTGACACTGCTGAGGACTCGGTGGATATTCAAATAGAGTGAGCTACTCCCAGCCCATTGCTGTTCTTAAAATACGAGCATTAAAGAATAAAACAAAGCCACTCACATACCAGTTATGATTTGCTAACCCAACCCCCCAAAAAAAAAAAAAATTGGAGGAGGAATGGCCACTCACAAATATCCCTGTACCATTTTGTTTTTCTTAATTTAGAGACGAAGAGAGATTTGAGAAAGATTTTTTATTTTATCTTTTTGATTTAGAGATGGTATTAAGATTGCAATAGCATTGGAAGCATGTCGTCTAAACTATAAGAGGAAAAACAAGCTCTGCGGTTGTCAGAAAATATATCGTAGTAAAAGAAGCCCAACTGAGGAATTATGTGTGCAACAAAAACAAATTTATTGAAATGGAAATAACCACTTTCACTGTGGGTAAGAAGTAAGAGAGACAACATTCAATTGGCAAACGAGTTATATTTAAGGAAATGAAGCCGAGATGCCATTGAGGAGACGACAAAGTGAAACTGCCTTCAGAGAATGGAAGCACGACGAGTCATTTACTTGAGGTTAAGTAATTGGGCTCCTTGTGCTGCTGGAGAGTCCAGACTTAGCGGCCATATCAGCCTTTCGTATCACTTTTTGTCCTGTAGATGCCTTTGGCGTTTTGTCGTGTTGCATTGTGGTCTATTACATTGACGGTGCATTAACTCTTTCAACTAAAAAATTAGATTTAAACTTGTGTTTATTTACTAAAATAAGGAAAAGAATGAGATATATTTTAGCGGGGCCTCACCAAATTAGGAATAAAGAATGGGAGCAGGATTCTAGAATCAGAAAATAATCATAATAAAAAAGATAAAAGAGAGAAAATAATAATAATAATAATAATCATCATTATTATTATTAATATTATTATTAAATAATAAAATAATAATAATAAAAAATTTAAAACATTTTAATAATTTAAAATAATTTATTCCGTTTTTAAGATAAAATCAAAATCTAAATAGTAATATAGTTTTTTTTTATTTTGATTCTTACAATTAAAATAAATCATTTATTATAATTATCATTCTCTATTTTGATTGTAACACATTTTATCTATTGATTAGCAAACGTACCATAAGATATATTAAGCTATAATGCAATATCATGTTTATTAAGATATGTATTGCATTATTTGCAATGTAGTTTTATGTCATTATTTATACTACTATTAATTTTAAATCTATATTATTTAAATTTATTAATATTGAAGCATTTAGTATTAGTTATATTGAAATATTTAGTAACAATCAAATTTTATACAATTATATAATATAATTAAATAATGTAAAATTTAATTATATTTTTTACACAATTAATATGAAACAAAAAATTAGATAATATTATTGAATAATTTAAAATTAAATCATAAATTTATTTTTATTTGTTATAACATATATATATATAAATTAAAAGAAAAAAAAAGATAATTTAACATTCAAACTATAGTTCGAATATACACCATAACGCGGCAACTACTTTAGTCCGAACACGAGTCTTATGTGATGCGAGTGCCAAACACATCCACGGTGGCATGAATGTAATTTAATTTTTTGTCAATAACATAATGTTTTGAACTATTGGCACTCCTTTTAAGTGCCTCTTAAAACCCCGTTCTCTTATTAATCCCATTTTGAATCGCATCACCTCAGTACACTTGAAAATTAATGAAACGGCATGGCTTACATCTCATTAGTCATAACAATCAATTTGGCTTTGGCTAAATGACGTAGCCAATGGCGCCCTCTCAAGGATCATTATCTGCACACTATCATCCTAATTTGGAGATAAGATGTCGACATATCGAATTCGATAGCGACGTCGTATTCTCAATTGTCGCATTCATCATGCCGAGAGCGCACAATGTGGCTTTGTCTGGCAAAAATCCATATGGTAAAAGCCGAGAGTTTTCCGCGTAACAAAATTATCCGCCGTTAAATATTTGTTATCCTTTTATGTAAATTTAATAAAGGTCGAAATTATCAAATACTTAATTTGGGGGGGTGTTTTAAGAGATTTGTGAAAGGATGCCAATAGTTCACCTCCGCTGTTTTATGTCGCTATCCTAAAAGCTATACAGACACTGACATAAAAGAAAAATGAGAAATAAGGTCCCATTGACGAGTAAGTGATTAGTTTTTGCTGCTTTCCTAATGAACTATGTACGTTGCATTGGGCATGCCTCCTGCCTCCGTCTGCAAGAGGAAGGTAGCAAAATATGGAGATTCCTTTCGGCACTTTATGCTTTTAAGGCCTACGATTATCGCTTTTGCCATGTTCCTCTATGTCAATCAATAAGACCATCAAACCAGTAAACCCATTACACTTTTTTTTTTTCCCCCAAAGACAAAACTTTGATTTAAAAATGGTTTAGATAACAGTTTAAATCAAAGTTTTGTCGTGGGGGGAAAAATGGTTTTTATCAAACTTTTTAAAGTTTTGTTATTGATAAATTTTTTAAAATTATATTATAAAAAATTAAATAAAATAATTAAATAAGTAGATGATATTTTAAATATTTTAATATTTAAAAAAATTAATCTCTATTTTTAAAATTTTAAAATTTTAATTTTTGCAAGCAGAGATAAAATAACTTATTTAAACTTTAAAAACTCTATTAGAAAAATAATCATACAATAATAAAAATTATGATAAGAGTTTATCGAATTAAATAAACATTTAGAACCATTAAATAAACCATACCAAATAGACACTAAAATTAGTGCAAAGACAACGACGTAGTTGGTAGTTTTGATATTTTCTGATAATTTACCATATAAAACAACTAAAATAGGATATTAAACTTGATCGTCCAAAGGGACAATAATGATGTGGAATGATTAAAAATGTAAAATGAAAGAGGATGCTAACAACCTCTTAATTTTTTTTTTATGATATTTATTGAATTAGAGAATGTGAATGAATTTCATTCTTTATTAATAATATTTATGATGTATTTATTAATCGGTAATTAAGAATAAATTAAAAGAAGAATAAAAATAATTCATTTACTTTAACTATAGAAAATAAAATCAGAAATAGAATGAATTATATTAATATTGATGTGTTGATTTTTTTTTTAAATTTAAATAAATTATTTTAAATTACCAAAGTGTCTTCTTAATTTGTTATTGTAATTATTATTTATTTACTAAGATATTTGTCATATTGTGCAAAAACAATAATAATAATAATAATAATGACAGCAATCAGGTTAAGACGACGTAACTTTAACAACGTGTGCATCAGTTGACGGTTGTTGAATGTAAGAAATGACAAGATGATGTAACTGTACCTTGCTAAATATACACATACAACAACAGGCATTCGCTATTCTTCACTTTGTTGAGATATTTTTTAGCAATCCTTATGCTCTCGTGGTTAATCATTGTAACTTTCGCCAACGTGCTGTTGCAGAACTCTGTGAAATTGAAAACAATTAGCAAAGTGCCTGCATTGCAGGTTGTTGAAAAATTTATAACAACATTATTTTGTTTGCTTTCAAGTATCAATTATATACATATTTTGCAACATACTTTCACCGAATGTTATCAATTGGAGAAAAATTTGATATTGTAAATCACATTATTTATTATTTGTTAATTATTGTTGTAATAAGTTCGTTCTTGATATAAGTGCGGGTTGAATAACAGGTGAGCTGGGATGCCATAACATATCAGTCAAGAATACGATTCTTGGTCCAGAAATTTGTTCATCACAGCTTCCAAATTCTGGTCTGCTTCCTTTGCTGCATTTAACCATACAGCATCTGCTCTCTCAATCATCCTAAAGAAAACTTACGCAGCTTATTTTCTTTCAAGATGTCCACAAGTCGTCAAACAAAAAGAAATAAATAATAACTCCATCAACAATTAATTAATTATTCGGCAAATGAAACATTGTATCGATACCAAAAATCAATTTCAAGAAAACAAAAGGAACCCAATTCATGGCTCATCCCTCGAAGGCGCCACAAAAATGATAATATACATGACATCCATTTCATCATACCATGCTCCCACCAAATCAAGATTGCAGCCAAAAGAATAATGCAGCAGCAGTGGTCCTTTACTCAGATAAGGCCACCCACCCGCCCACCCGCCCACCCGCCCATCCACCCACCAAGTTGCCAGGCAAACGTATATCTGACAACTCTCGATCCAAAAAACGAAAAAAGAATTACAGCTACATGGTAAATTAATTATCTGTCGTGAAAAAAAAAATTATTATATATGTACACAATACACATAATCCGACGGTCCATGATCTACCACTTAAATCCCGACTCTTGTTGCTGCTTGATTCTCTGCAACACCCCGTCAATTGCAACATCAAATGCGTCTTTGATTGTCCCTAACCCTTCTCTGGGTTTAGCATAAATGTACTTTGGTATATAATCAATCACTTTATCTCTCATTCTCTTCACTTCCTCTCGAGAGTAACTCTCCAGCACTGCTTTTATCGACTTGGTCCCATTCCTCACCTCGTTCCGGTCTATAAAAACCGAGTAACTCCGGGGCTCATCGGGCAAAAACCAAGCGTACTGGAGATAAGCCGACCGCTTCCAGAAAAAAACCGGGATCGAACCGGCCACCATGCAGTCAAATATCGACCTCCGCGTGAAGCTATCCCCCCTCGGCTGCAGGCAGAACACGGAGTCCAAGAACGTTTCGAGGATCGCCGACGTGCCGTTCATGCACCGAGTCCCCTCGCAGTCCACGACTCGGCACGACCCCGACTCGCTCTTGCAGTGACTCAGCAGCATCGACCGGAAGTCGTTCTTCACCATCCGCGTGGCCCCCGCGAAGCAGTAGAGGGACGAGCGGTTGCGGCTGCGGACGTAGTCCTGCCACTGGGTGACGTCGGACTCGGATCGGGGGTGGAATCCCGTGGGGTAAGGCACACCGACGTCGAAGTAGTCCCACGGGTTTCGTTCGATGAGGAGGCGAGTGATGTTCCTCATGGCTTTCTTGTAGATACAGCTGGACCCCCAGTCTTCGTCTTTCGACCGCCGAAAATCCCACGTGATCCTCCCCATAGCCGTGAAATGATCCCACCCGTCTGATCGGTTCCAATACGGTTGATCCTGGACCCACTTTAACATCGTATCGCAGTGCATATCACGCATCCTGGCGCTCGAATCAGACCACAGGTATTTCCCCACCGCGAGTCCAACGTAAAACGGTATGTAGAACGCCGTAGCCGATTCCGGCTCCAGCGTTCGGCACCTGTGGTTTAAAATCCTTTTGTGAAATATGATCTCCAGAACGAACTGATCGGTCCAGTGCCAAGCCGGTACTAGATTCTCCGGTACGACGCCGCTTAACGCATTGGCCTGTCTGCCGAACCCGTCGTTCAACAGCATGTCGCAGCGAGAACCCCAAGGGTTCAGCTGGTGGCAATTTCGTAATAGCTCTTCGTTGAGGGCTTTAGGGAGATCGTAGACGTAGATTTTACCCAACTCACATTGGTCCGATACGCGCGGGACGGAGGCCGATATGTCGGGGCCGGACTGTTCGGGAGCCACGTGGCTAGATGAGAATGACATGGAGACGGAGCGGAGCATGAGGACGAAAATTATCTGGAGCGCGAGGATGACGAGGAGCAGCCATGAGCGAGGGCTTTGGAGCCAGAGAGGTGGATAAATCAGTCCATTCAACGAGCTCTTTTGATCTAACTCGGGAAATTTTGATTTTTTCGGTGGCGGGTCTGGCGACGGAAGCTTGGAATATGGAAGCATCAGAAAAATAGTCGTCTGAGAACTCCGGCGCCGGTTTATCGGAAACAAATGGGAATATATTTTTCCCCTCCCAGTGAAAGAAAAGTAGAAGCGCAGAGAGAGAAAGGGCGAGAGTGATTTTTTCGGTTGGTGTTTTTCTCTTCAGCTTCGAGAAATTAAGGATTGTGTACTTTATTGAAGGTGAAGCAAGGAGGAACGGGTGAGGTGAAGCGCGGACACGTGGGTGATTTTTAGCCGTCGGATTTGACGACCGACAAAGTGTTGGACTCTCCAAATGTAACGGTGCTTTTGCTTCGATGTGGGCACCCACTGAAAGTTCGACTCGCTGCATGATTGCCTGATTGCTCGGGCCGTTCCTATTTATAATTTTGTCTCTCGGTCGCCACTCGCCAGGCTAAAATTGTAGTGACGGTGAATGGAAAGAAATATTTCAGCTAATTATGGAAGTAGAATTAACACTCTTCATGTTTGGGTTACGAATATAAGCTTAGATCTAAATTTGTCTAATTTTTAATTCCATAATTAGGTGATTAAAATCCATTGATAATTAATTGTAATTAATAATATTTCCAAGGATGTATTTAATTATTATTATTTTTTAATATAACACTAAAAGCGGAAGTATGCAAGACAGAAAACGGAATAAGAGATGGCCGTTAGTCGTGGTACCCCTTAACCCTCTTGTATTAATTTATTAACACTGGCCAATCACAATAAGCCACAATTTTAGGCGAATCCATCCCTTTTTCCCTACCCTTTTTTATAATTACCAGATTCGGAGTTGAGGAATATTTTACAAATTTCGAAGTAAAGGTCTAATTTAAAATGTTGACCACATGACGTAGCGCCGCCACGTGTAGCGCGACGCGTGGGCCCATGACAGCAGGACTGACACCTATTAGATTTTGTCGCCGCAAGCCGGAAACGGTGTCGTGTAATGTCAGCGGACGTCATGCTCATTACTAACTTGTAGTGAAGACGGAGAAGTGGCGCCCGATGCGGTTCGGTAACAGCTGTAGTGACTATTAACAACAAAGGAACGTGAAGTTACAGAATACGAACCTTTCGGGCTCACGTGGCCGCTCCTTAAGGTTCCATTGAGGCCCAAGGAAACAAATGCTTTGGGCAACCGCCGCCGACAAACTTTATTTGTCATTTCAAGGATAAAACGGGCGAGTTCTTCACGTTTGAAAATTTGGTATACCATTTGACACTTGGCCGAATCATATGGTGTATGAGTTTTTGGACCCACTTTTGTAACACATCGAGATTCAGGGCTGATCGCCGAAACATGACGCCCCCGTAAGATCGTAATTTTATATTAGATCGGAGCATTTATTTGGGCATGGCGGCGCGTTTATTATCAAATTTTGAAAGACACGAATTTGATTCAATATGTTAATCCTTAAAAAGAAAAAAAAAATTAATCCTAACTTGACTGTTTGTGAATCATTTTTCATGTCACTTTTTTTTTTAAATAAAAATTACTTAATTCATGAATGCTTATTAGAGATTAAATACAGTAAAATAGTTTTTTTTTTTAATTAGGTGTAAATGAAGGGAATAAATGCAATAAATTCCTTGGTTAAAAAAGGAAAAAAGAAAAACACAATTAGACCCCAATGTTTAGACAAAGAAATGAAAAAATTCCTAGTGTAAAAGAAAAAAAAAAGGGGGACATCCAAACTCTTATTTCTTAAGAAATTTTATTTATTTTAACAGAAAACATATTTTTGCCTTAGTTAACATTACGTCCCTTTGATATTTAAGTCAATATATTAGTTCCAAATTCATACTAGATTGCACCCGCGGCGCCAAAGTCAAAATTTTTGTGATAATACTCATTACTCGTTTATCAGTCAAAAATATAATAAATTGACTAATTAATTTGTAATGGGTGATTTTGCGTGTTTTAGTAGTAGAACCGGTTCTTGTTCGCGGAACCAGCAACAGCGTCAATAAAGTGGTTCTGGAGAGTATTATTATGAAAGGTTAATAAACCAATATATTGGCTTATATGTCAAGGGATAGATTAGTGATTATAAAATTAAAATGTGTTTTTAATAAAACAAACACAATCTATTACAAAAATAGAATTGTAAATATTTTTTCTCAAAGGTTGAGATATATATTATTTTCCTAAACCTTAGCCTATAACAGTCTTTTTCCCACAAACCAAAATAAAAAAAAAAAAAAGTGCAATTGCAATTTGAGAACTCCTGGGTTAGATTTGATCTTGTGCTACTCGCAAAGTGCGAACTGGGGCAACACTTGCAATCATAATTGTTTACATTAAGTTGGCAACTTTGATGCACTAAAGCCGCGGCACCGACAGTAGAGAAATGAATAAAATATTAATTTGACATAAAATCATAAAACAAACACACACACACACACAGAGGTTTTATTCATTTATAGAACAAGACACAAAAATGTAAGGTTCATATAATTAAATCATTTACGTACAGATGCATTTTTTTGTTCAACACCCCCCCTTTTTTAAATGTAAGGTTCATGTAATTAAATCATGCCCTAACCTTACAAAATTTAAAAAAATGCATTGATTATTGATTAAGATTTTACTTTACTAAGTATTTAACATGTGATTAATTAACATCATTATACTGTTTGGGCATTGATGCATAGGTGGGTTGTTTCTAGTATCATTAATGCAATTTCATACTGGGTTCGTGCGAAATGCGATTTCAAACATTCTAGAGTTTAATGGGTAAGTAAGTCCGATACAGAAACAATTAGATTTGGATGTAAAACCAAGAATGACAGCCTAGAAAATAGATGGCTTGTAAGCTTATTTGTTTATTATTGAGGTTTGACAAATTGATAATGACGCTTCAATAAATTCAGCAACAGCTCTCCTTATGCACATGGTTTTTCATGTGCACTTGCTTGTTTTTGAAAACGTATTATACATGGTCTAATACAGCCTGGGATTTTGATAAGTCTGTAAATTCACACACTTGAAAATTATTAATAATTAATTTACCCAAGAAAATTTTATATGAAAAAGTGCACATACTCTAGAACTAATTATCTTTTAAGGTATAAGGAAACACAAATAACGTCGATGACTTTTTAAAACGTAGTTTAATAGAACGTATATATAATTATAAATTATCATTTTGTACAATTCTTGTGAAACTACATTAAAATTAAAAAAATTATGTTAATTATTTCATATCAAAAAGCTCTTATAATAAGTTTAAATTATAAGAAACATTTTCATTTTTTTTTTTGCGGAAAAAGAAAACAACCTAGTGTAAATAATATTCCAAAAGACACATTAATGGGCCAAGAAAACCTTCTAGTTTATTCCGGTTTCAGTAGAATTTGCTTTTGGATCGAAGCATTTTTCACATCACATAAGCACGCAAGACTGCTTCCTTGCTCAACTCGAAAGCAATGCGTTACCCTGATTTCAAGTAAGAATATGAAGGAATCCAGCCACCATGTTTGGTCAAATAAATGGAACAATAATACCCAGACATCAAAAGTCATGAGTAGGAATTTCCAGATGAAAGAGAGATTAACAAGGGCATGTACAAGAGAACTCAAATGAACAAAATGCCAATTAAACTTAGTACGTAAAACGAAATGCAGACTAACAAAATATATATGTTTATTTGAGCCGTAGAAAGTAAATGCATCATTAATTTTAAAAAATATATATAATTGTTTTATATTCTGATTTTGATACTTGCCTATTTCGATTTAGAGGAAAAAAAATACAGTTTATACGCACCATTAATTTTTTCAGTACGTTATTTATTTATTTATTATTTTTTTTTTGGGGGGTTGCCGATGGCGACATTTACAACAATTTACATATTACATCACGAACGGACATAAATGAAAACTTGGAGAGGTCAACAATTCAACAGATAGTGGGGGTGGGATCAGCAAGTATGTAAGAAACGATGACTATTGCAATCGCTTGGCGGTGAGATTAGCAGTGAAGTCTATTATACTTTGCCACTCGTATGATACTCAAATGCTATCAGTTCATTTGGTGTTACAGTTCATTTCATTTCATGTAACATACACCCTCAATAATCGATAACCATGTGTCTTGAGAAGAGAGAAAAAAAGAAAAAAAAAACCATTGGTAGTAACTTAGGCAAATCCAAATTTAAAAAGAAGATGTGAAAAGTCACGTGCATTCAACTCACTCGGCAGCCCAAGCACAAGCTTTACCATTAGCTTATATATGTAGATTTGCATCGTCACTTCCCCTTGCCGCACGGTGGGGCCATCAAAAGTTGACAAATAAAATCTCAACCAAGCATCGGCTTTGATTTGCATTAATGTCAAACGCCGCCCGGTAAGCCACAGTTGTCCTTGTAATTTTCATCATTCAAATTTGTTCTTTATTAAACTCACACACAGAAGATACTTTTATCCATTCGAGCAAAAGGGCGCGCGTGGAATGGTAAATTTGTAATGACTCGGTGGGTGGTGTAGATTTGCCACGAATGAATTTTCGATGATCTGGAAGAAGGCGACGGTGAAGACTCGTACTACAGTGCCTTTAATAGTAATAGCGCCGGTTTTCTTGGTTAATTGTTGAAAGGCTCAACAATACCCAAGGCCCAATACTGTTTCCCCCTTTAATCTAAAATAGCCCAAGCTAGGGCCTAGGTCTTTGAGAAACTTGGCTGCCTGCACTAGTCCAATTTACATCACTTTGGTTTGCCACCAGGACCAGAGCCTTGATCACCACGGTGGGTAAAGACCAACATTGATTAGCACAACAGCTATAAGTGCAAAGTGCATGTTTGGGAATTGAATGGTTATGCCACAGATCATCACATCTAATCTGGGTGTACACTGTAGAGTCTCCAGTACTGAAAGCCAAGAAGGGAAACAATTCCAAATATGCATTAAATATGCGTGCTAGCAGACAATATAGGCTGGCCGAATGCCAAATGCCAATTGCCACCAAAGTTTTGGTTAATCAATGGAAAATCATTACTCAATCTAGCTAAAGAAAGAATAACACATTATTCATGCAATCAACTCTCAGAAGTCTGTCAATTCTCGAGTTCACGAACCACCTGATTACTGTTTTTTCAACAGCAAAGGCCCAACATTATCCCCAGTAGCTTTGTTGTGCTTCACGTGGCTTCCATCGCACAGAGGGAACGTCCCCGACCTCCAGCATCTACACCCAAACAACCAAACAAACCCAAATGACCCCAAAAAAAAAAAAAAAAAATCTCAACATCGCAAGCCTTTGCTATAGATTATTGAAAATATTCAATTTTCCACTATACATGAATGTTTTACACAGAAAGCACTTCGGAGCAGAAAAAGCCCTAGTATTTAACTTTTTATTTATTTATTTCTATTTCTATTTCTATTCAAATTCCCCAAGTCAAAACGCTCTCAATTAATTTCTATTTCTATTTGTGGTTCTTTAACAATCATCTCATAAATCAATTTTCTATTCCGAACACATCCTGTAAATAATAATAAAAAATAATAACAATAATTTTTTTTTTTAAAAAAAGAAAAGCGTCTCTAAATTAATCTTTTATTTAAACTGCGAAAAAGAACCAAATTAAAGTACCTGCAATACGCGGTCAGGGGCTTAGAGAGCTCGGTGACTACAACAGAGTCAACAACCTTATCCTCCGTCTTTCTGATATCTAAATTGATCCCCCGAGCTTCCGCTCTCACCACCACCACGCGCCTCCGCCTCGCCGTAACTGCACCCGCCGCCATTGGCTCTTGGTTGAAACGGAATCCAGGCACAGCCGCTGGACAACTCATCACAGACGACGCCATTTGAAACGCACCGATTGATACGCTCCGAAAAAAAAATGTGTTCGATAAGGCAGAGAGAAAAGTTGAGTGCGCAGAATCAACCTGTGGTCAACACACGCTCGGCTCTTTTGCAGTGTGGACTTATTTTAGCGACACTTGGGTGGACGCCAACTGCGACACGTCATCCGCGTTATTGGTAACACGTCGGCCGCCCCGGGGGGGGGGGGTGGGGCGAATTTGGGCTTGACCCAAAGCCCAATATTATTAACGTTACGTTTGGAAGTTTAAACCAGTGAATAAAATTGTTTTAGCTCAGACGCGAAAGAAATAAAATTGTTTGGGCTGATAATTATTTTTGACTCGGGAGAAATGCGAAATGCTGTTCAAAATATTATTCCAAGAGAAATCCTCGTCCGTAAAAATGTGTTATGATGCTTTTACACGAATAATATATTGCACCATTTTAGCATATTTTTATGAAATGTCACAATACTTGAGATTTTACTTCATAAATTTTGTGTAGTTTAGAATTATTGCTTGCTTAGGATTTAATATATGTTATACTCACTGGCGGACCTAGTATAGGACCAATTCAGGCACCACTTTGACTACTTTTGGAAAACTTTTTAAGAACAATTTTTGTAAGGTTCAATTCTTTCACCTAAATATTATAATATTTATTTTGAGCTAATAAGCTTTGAACCAAATGCATCCAACAAAAGCCCCGGGACCAGATGGGTTGCCAGCAGTCTTTTTTCAAAAGCATTGGCAAACTGTTAAAAAGGGAGTCACAGCCATGTGCCTGCACATTTTGAATGAAGGAGGTAACATTGCCTCTTTGAATCATACATATATTGCCTTAATACCAAAAGTTCCAAAGCTTAAGAGAATGGGGGATTTTAGACCTATTAGCTTATGCAATGTCATTTACAAAATAGTCTTGAAAACAGTTGCTAATAGGTTAAAATTTATTCTGAATAAAGTAATATTCCAGAATCAGAGTGCTTTCATTCATGGTAGGCTCATAACTGACAATTTAATTATTGGGTATGAATGCTTGCATAAAATAAGGCATAGCAAGAGGAAAAAAAGTGGTTGGGTGGCCCTTAAACTGGATATCAACAAAGCTTATGACAGGGTAGAGTGGAGTTTTTTAAAGCGTACAATGGAGATCCTGGGATTTTCTCCAAAATGGGTAGAGTTGATAATGAGGTGCATTACCACCCCCTCTTTTTCAATCCTAATTAATGGGGTAGCTAAGAGTCTAATCTAACCTCAGAGAGGCTTACGCCAAGGGTGTCTACTGTCCCCGTATTTGTTCATCTTATGTGCTGAGGTTTTTTCAAACTTATTGAACCAAGCAGAAAAGAACAAGTTGATCAGAGGACTGAGTTTCAGTGATGAACTCTTAATTAATCACCTACTGTTTGCAGATGACAGTCTGATTTTTTCAAGAGCTACGATTGAGGACTATCTGAATCTGAAAAATATTTTTGAGTGTTATGCTGCTGCCTTTGGACAAATTTTCAACTATAGAAAATCCTCAATGTTCTTCAGTGGGAAGACTCAGCCAACACAAATAGCCTTAATTTCAAATCTATTTCAACTCCAGGTGGTATCTAAGTATGAAAAATACTTAGGACTACCTGCAATAGTAGGGAGGAAAAAAAAGAGCTTCTTCAACGACATCAAGCTTAGAATCTTGAGTAAAATATCTAACTGGAATTCAAAAATGTTCTCAAGAGGGGGGGAAAGAAGTGCTTATTAAAGCCGTAGTGCAAGCAATCCCAGCTTATGCTATGAGTGTGTTTAAACTGCCGATGGGATTATGTGAGGACATCCAAAAGGCCATGACTAGATTCTGGTGGAATTCAAAACCAGAGTAGAGGGCTATACACTGGGCGAAATGGGAAAACATGTGTCAAGCTAAATGTAGAGGAGGAATGGGGTTTAGAGACTTAACCTGCTTCAATCAAGCTCTAGTGGCAAAGCAAAGCTGGAGAATTATCTAAAACCCCAAGTCATTAATGGCAAGGGTTCTTAAAGCTCGATATTTCAAGGAGGCTGATTTCTTAGGAGCAAAGTTAGGATCAAATTCATCTTTTATTTGGAGAAGCATTCTGTGGGGAAGAGAAGTCATACACAAAGGGCTCAGATGGAGAATTGGAGATGGAAGGAATGTCCAAATCTATCATAGCTGCTGGATACCGAGACCCTCAACATTCAAACCTTTCTTTGTCCCAAATCTTCCTTTAGACTCTACAGTTTCTGAGTTAATTGATGAAGAAAACAAATGGAAGGAGAGGCTAATTAAGTAGAAATTCACGAAAGAAGATTCAGAACAGATTTTGAATATTCCTCTACCATCAACACCAAAACCAGACAAACCCCTGTGGCATTTTGATAAGCAAGGGGAGTACTTAGTGAAGAGTGGTTATCAAGTGGCCTTAAGAATGAAGGCCCCAAACCAACCAAACAGCTCAGAGAATAAGAAGGTCCCCTGGACTGTGATTTGGGCTGCAGAAATCCCAGTAAAGATAAAGATGTTCATGTGGAGAGCTGCTAGAAACTTATTGCCATCAGCTGTGAACTTATGGAGGAAGAAGGTGATTCAAAGCCCCTAGTGTTAGAGATGCAGAAGGACAAAGTAGAATGTTTTTCATGCCTTCTTCCAATGCAAGGATGCCCAGAAAATGTGGAGTCTCACTGTCTATGGTGAAGAGATTAACCACTCTAAAAGCAGAGATGTACTAGGCTTGCTGGTGGAGTTGGCAGAAAAGAAAAGCAAATTTGATATGGAATTGATAATTGCTTTATGTTGGATGGCTTGGCACTCAAGGAATCTTCTTATTCTAAACAAAAAGAAAGAAGATTCCCAATTATCAGTAGCAAAAGCAGAAGCAATCTTGCAGGCTTTTAAGAAAACACAGCAGCTGAACCTAAGCTCAGGTAGAGAAGGCAAAGATCAATCAAGTCAGTAATGGAAACCTCCCCCAGCAGGATAGTTTAAAGCAAACGTAGATGCAGCAGTAAGAGAAATTCAAAACAAAGAAGGATTGGGGGTGGTAATCAAAAACTCAGAAGGAGAGTTCAAGATAGTGGCGATGAGGCCCTCGAAACACTTTGGCAATGTAGCTTTTGCTGAAGCGGAAGCCATAAAGTTTGGGCTGGAAGTTGCAGAAAAAGCTGGCTGCCTACCTTTAATTATCGAGACAGACTCCAAAGAGGTAGTAGACCTGGTGTTGAATAGGAAAGGTACGCAAACTGAGATTTTTTGGATAATTTCTGAAATTCAAGCAATTTTAATGAGGTTATAGCAGTGCAAAATTCAGCATATTCTGAGGGAAGGTAATAGAGCTGCACATTGTTTAGCAAGAGCAGCTCTTAACCAAGCTAATATAGTCCTATGTTCGGATGTAATTCCAGAAAATATTTTGTACCTGATTACTGATTTTAATGAATCAAAATCTTGGCTTCATTTCAAAAAAAAAGTATTAATAATACTTAATACTTAACTTTAGAAATTAGTAAAGTATTTATGAAGGATTAGTTGTAGAGATGATAAGGATTTTAGAAATTAGTAAGGTATTTATGAAGGATTAATTGTAGAGATAGAGAAGAACTCTAAATATTAGTAAGATATTTATGATAGATAATCTTGATCATTAATCAAGGGTTATGGTGGTAAAATCTCAGTTATCCACTAGCC
This sequence comes from Aegle marmelos, assembly GCA_030449875.1. Lineage (NCBI taxonomy): Eukaryota > Viridiplantae > Streptophyta > Magnoliopsida > Sapindales > Rutaceae > Aegle > Aegle marmelos. Next base: position 5,714,882 of record JASUUL010000022.1, on the reverse strand, counting down.
TTAAGAAATCCTATAAATATCATTTAGACATTTTATTTTCAAATATTTTGTTGAGGAGAGGATCAAAGAAATTGGTAAGTTTACTTATATTCTTCTCCACAAAATTTCTAATCACTCTATCTAGGGTTTATATTTGGCATGATTTTAGATTATTTTATATAGATCTTGATACATGATATAGGATGTGTTTAGGTTTTGTTTAGGGTTTTAATTGATTAAGAGTTTGGTTAATCAACCCTCGGCATAATAAGCATGTAGGATGATTCTGAACAGCATGATATCTCGATTTTTAATCTTATATTTTGTGAAATAAAATTTCTTAAAAATTTATATTTTGGAAAATAGATATATAGAACTTTCATAATAAATTTTATTTCATCAAATTTGATTTAGTTGTCAATTTAATATGGATTTTCGAAGTAGAAACCACTACACTGGAAAACTACAATTCTAGCAGTGTGATCGGGCTTACAAAATTATTAGTACCACTAAATGAACTCAGAAAATTATGAAATTTTATACAGAAGTTAATATACGTGTATAGTATCTTTGATTTTAATTTCATAATTTTCTGATTATTATTTTATTTTATAAAATTCTCGGAACCTGTTTTATTCGGTTAAGATTATGAGAAGACAATTTCAAACTTACTGAGTAATAAATAGTTTTGAAAATATTTTTGGCTTTGGATTCTCTTGAAAATTTTACATGAGATACTCATAGATTTCCAGAATAGCTTTAGAGAATATTATGTCAATCCAAGTTTTAGATTAAGAGTTAAAATTGTGAGACCAGTCCTCTATAGGAATGAATTAGAAAATCAAATTCTTAAAGTGAGTTATTAATAGTCATATTTTTGTATTTATTTAAGGTGTTGGAGGTGTTTGAGGCTCTTTGAGGCTTAAAGGTTGTCAATTCAAATTCTTTTGTTAAAGTAAGTAACTTCATTCCTAGTATACTAGATATGTATAAGTATTCTGATGATATTATTATAAGTATAAATATTTTTATACTATTTAGAAAATTAAAGGATTTTTGTAACAAAATCAGTTTATAGAAATGTTTTCAAATCTGAATTCTTTTAACAAAATATTTTATAAATGTTTTTCAATATATAAATTATTTTAATGATATGACTACCTTTTATAATTTTATTTGTAAAATAGTTCACAAGCCTAATTTATTTTTATGTACTTTTCTGAATCTGATATGATTGTTTGGTACTCATGTGTGATTTCAGTTATTGATGATCATAGAATTTTTAATGTTTTGGCTCATTATCTATAGTTATTATGATTTTGATTCTGATCGTAGTATACGATATATCTATCTAGACGAGTACTGGGTTTCTGTTATGAATATGCACAGGATATTCTAATTTCTATCTGGGCCGGTCACCGGGATTATAAGTGATACTATGTGACATGAGCTAATCTTTTATTTTTTACATATGTGATATAAGATTTATTTTCGTAAGTAACTCTGCTTCTGATATTCTAAATTACATTGAATTTATATTTTCTTATTGAAATATGATATAAATAGTTTTTATGAAACTTATGAATTTATAAAATATGTTTTACTCAACGAAGGCTTGCAATATTTTTGAGTATCGATAGACCTAGTGTGTTAGTAATGATTTTATTTATAAGAGTTGATGGCTCACCTCTCGTCATTATTATTATTATTATTATTTGCAGAGTAAATTTCTTTTGAAAGTGTGCTTAGCTTTAGAATTAGAGAGTTCGTTTTCAGTTGCTATTTAAATAAGAAGAGGAATAAACTCATGTTTCTTTTAGTTTATTTCTATTATGAATTTGTAATTTGATTTTTGAGACTTTGTTATTTTTATGCTTATGGAGAGATTATTTAGCGTTAGATATGAGTTTGTGGAATACTCTTATAAAATTTTGTGGCATTATAGTTTGAAATTTTATGAGTAGAGATTATGTTTTCGTGAGTAATCTCCTTTTTTCACTTGCTCTGCACGTGTTAGATTTGAGGTGTTAAAATTTTAAATTAGATCTTACCTCCTTTGAAATTATAAAATTATTACGTCTGAGTGTTACAATAGAAAAATACATTATTGACTATAAACAAATTCAGTACTTACCTCTAATTTAAAAATTAATTATGCTTACTACTAGTTTAATATTTGAAATCTCTATATCGAAGTAAATCAATGAATATTATAGTTAAAATGCATATATTGCAATTTGAATTTTTTGAAACTACATCATATTTTTACTTTAAGTGTTTTTGGATGAGGATATGAAATCTCACTTAGTAAACACCAATCTTCACCATTTATTGTTAATTGAACTCAAGCAACTGAGGATACAAAGCATATTCGTAGTCAATTAAACTACGTTAAGAGATGAAATTGCATAATATGTTGAACGTATCCATTTGAACAAGTTTTTCCACTACGTCCCCACATATAACACATCGTAATTGATTATATAAAAGTTGTGTCAATTTGTGTGTTTGCTGTATGTTAAGTTTTTACTTATGTGTTTTATTTTATTTTTAAAAAACCAACTTCTTTGTGTTGTGATGTTGTCTACAGCGCTCCTTCTTTTGGTTATATTTCACTATCGATTGACCGAAAAAAAAAAAAAAACACGTTGTGATAAATTTGAGACAATGGGTAAACCTATAGATTTAATTGTCATTTTTGGAAAGAGAGGGGCTACTTTGTTAATAAATCTCCTCTCGTCAGTCCTAACAAATGATACGATAGGTTCCTATCTACGGGGAGGCGGGGAGTAACTTCCTGTCTCGTGAAACCATTCAAAACAAATGAAAGAAAAATAATATGCACATAAATTTTATATAAATATTTTTTAAATAAATTAATAAATAAATGTTATGTTATGTTACGTTTTCGCACAAGATACATGTTTCAAGATATATAGTGCAGTATATATTAATTTTATTGTATATTATGAGATGTGTATGTTATACGAAAATGTAATATAGTAATTCTTAAATTAATACGATATAATATAATTAATTAAATTTAATATTTTTTAATTTATAAAATTTATTTTAATTATTTTATAAATTTATTTATATAAAATAAATTTATATAAAAATTTATAATTATATTATTATTCTTAATAAAATTAAAATAACATTTATTATAACCTAATTAATAAATAATTATAAAATTATTATTTTATATTATTATATAAAATACATAATTTTTTGATAGTTATTAACTAAAAATTTAATAATTATTAAAATATAAAATAATAAATAATATTATTTTTATAATTATTAAATTTTTATTAAATAACTGTAAAAGAATTACATACGTTACATGTGCCGAATAATTATGACGTCACTCAACAACAACGCCAGCACAAAAGTAAACACCTTTCTTAATTCACCCCAAAAAATAGAAAATTTGGTTTATTAATTAAAAAAAGGAAAAAAAGAAATGCTGTTAATAAATCAATTTCATTCGTAACTAATCACCTTCACATCATACGCAGCATTCTCATTTTAATATCACGCGCGATCCCGCCTTGCCTTTTACAGTTAAAAGAGCAAAAACCACGTACACGTCTTCGATCTAAAGAAACCCCGCACTCTAGACAGAGAGAGGTTTCTGTAACCGATGGCGAGGCGTGGTGGTAGTGGAGGTGACGCTGTGTTTGGGATCTGGTACTGCCTTGTCCTTGTCCTGGTTTTGGTTTATTCGCGGACATGTATGTCCGCGAGATCTGAGAAGGAGATCCGCCAGAGGTTTTACGGTAATTTGGTTAATACGACGGAGGAGGATTCCGGAGACCGCAGTATAGCCAAAATGTTCGACAGGGTTCTCGAGAAAGAGTTTCCCGATAACGAACAATCTTCAGGTTCGGCTTCATTTGCGTTTCTTAATTTCTTAAATTTTTTTTTTTATGCTGAATTTTATGATTTGTGCTGTTGTATTAGTAGGTTTTTTTACAAAGACTTGATTTGATTAGTTTGTAATAATTTTTTTAATAGCAGAGGCAGCAAATGTGTGTATCAGGGTTAATTATATAATTAGCTACACTGTAAGGCAATTGTTAGACCTTCTTGATACTCTTTCAAGTTCTAGAAAAGCTTCCACCAATTGATTACTATTCGAATACAACAGCTTGAACAGACATCAGTGGAATGATGGTTAGCTACATTATAAATTCAGAAGGGCTGAAGTTGCTTATGAAACCGTTAAATCTAAAGAAATTTGGAGTTATTCAGAGTGAGAAGTTGAAGTGAGGAAGAGTAAAAAGACGACAGCATACTTTGTGTATGATTTGGTGGTAAGTTATTGGGGGTGACACTGCTGATAATCTGTATTGGGAACCCAAGCTTACCAGGAGGTATTATTATACACAGTGGGGATGGGGATAGGCAAGGGAGGAGTTGGAATATTGTACGAGAGCAAGTCGATATGCTCTTCATCAAGAACTAAAATTTTATGATTAAATTTGCTCTACAATTTCCATCACTCATCAAATGGTCGACCCTAGCATGAAGTGGACGGTTAAACTTTAGGGAGTAGTGAAAGAACAGCATTACTAAGAGAATAGAACTGTTATAATTGGATCTATGGTTTTAACATGGCTGGGAGTCACTTTGTATTAGTGAATGGTGATTCTGTCTCCTAATTCAATCTCTTGCTTAAAGTTTCATTTTCTCACATTTTATCATGTTTTTGCTGAAGTTGTCTGTTGTTTCATAGTTCTTGTTTTGGACATTTGCTATGGTATTCTGTTTATTATGGCTCTATTATGCCATGGATAAATTTTAATCTGACTACTGGATGTAACCACTAATATGTATTAAAGGCACATTCAAGTGCACCATACTAGTTAAAGCATACGTGAAAAGAAAAGATGTATCTACTTTTTGTGTTATTTAGATTTTTCAAAGTTTTAAACCCCTCTTGAGTCCATGTCAAGCTCCATAATAAAATTTCAGGATGGTAGTTGTAGTTTTGACTTCTGTTGATGCAGTATATTGTGTATTATATGGAAAATAGAATATCTTGTCCTTAACATTCCTTTTCAAGTGCTTTTTGAGGTTGATAGTATATGCTTCAGATTTGAATCCTGGACTGGTGATACTTGCCACGTCCTATGCCTTTTCTTTTTTAAAATGTTTTCGGTTATTGACTGTATAAGAAACTGTGACTGGTCCACATGCTTGCATGTATTCATTGGTGCCTTATTGGCTACTTTCAATGTTTTGTGCTTAATATTTAGTCATACTTTCTGCTATCATTAGGATCTGATGGAAGCAGCTTCAACAGCAGTGTTGCAGATCAACAAGTCAGTTTGCTTCTTCACTTAATGCTATTGGATTAAACCTCCAAAATCATTTTTCTTTTTTCTTTTTTTTTTCTTAATGAGTAATTGCTGATTAGAGTTTTGTTGAGCTGGCAAAATTTCTGTTATTAAGCTTTTGGGAGTTAATTAAAGAAACTAAAACCTTGTTTTCTATCTGGGTTACTGGTACGTAAAGAAATACAGTACAGCTGGTGGCAGGCCTTCCATTTTTATTAAAAGAGAACTGGGATTACTTACTTGTCATTTAAGTGTTTTTGGCCAATCACATTTGGTAACTAAAAATGTACTTTTAATGGGCAGATTTTTACCAGTGATTGTCATATGATAAATTTGGTCATTTCTTTTTTAGATTCCCTAGTTATATAACTCTGTTCCTTTGCTGTTCACTTCTATGTATGCCAATGTTGGGTCATCATTATGATTTTCAGGCAGTACTGGAGACTGTAGCAAAAATCACTCATGAGAAGATGAAGAGAAATGATACTCAAGAAGCGAAGTATGGGAATGTATAAAATCTGTTATGTTTGGAAATGTTTTCTTTGGGACAATATATGTTAAATATATTGAAATCAGAGATTACATTTCTTCTGTTACCAAACTGACATCTTTTTCTCCTTGTATATATCTTGGTCAGTGGTACACGGCCATTTCAGTTTCAAGATGTCTTTTTCTCAGATCAGGAGGATTCTGATGATGCAATGACCTTGATTGATAAGAAGGTGCGGTGAATGTTGGCAATTGATTTTTTGTGTGGAAAAATTTGGACAGATTTTTCAACTAGACGAAATTGACATGTTTTTCCTACTTAACGTAGGATAACGTGTTTGTGATGTCAAACAAGAAATCCAAGTATCCAGTTCTTCAAGTAGATTTGAGGTTCGAATCTCCTTATCTTGCTACATGACGGTGGTGTAATTATGATTTAAAAGCAATTAAATTTTTGCATACTCCTATGTTCTCCTTGACTACTGACTTTTATGCCGCCTGTGATTTATGCTTAATAGTTTTTTCCACTCTGGGTGCAGATTAATTTCAGATCTGGTAGTTGTCATAGTTTCTGCTGCTATTGGTGGAATCATCTTTTCATGTTTGGGACAACCGGTTTGTATTATTACACGTTTGTTTGCTGCATATATGATATACTTGTTTGCACTGAATGATCATTTACTTGTTTGGTGGCTCATACTTAGCTATATTAAGTGATTCGTATGATGGACACTTTGGGATTCTTATATAGTTATGGATTCACATGGTAGGTTATTGTGGGCTACCTTCTTGCTGGTTCGATTATTGGACCAGGGGGCCTGAAATTCATTAGCGAAATGGTGCAGGTATGCTATTGTAAATAGTTCAGTTAATCGATTTCTTGGAGTAGAATGTATATTCTGTAGTTTATGCATTAGCACTCTGATTATTTCTTCTTTTAGCTATGGTTATTCTAGTTACTGTTAAAAAAAAAAAAGAATAAATCATGGGTAGTTGGTAATGTGCATAGGGACACTTAGTTTCTTGGGCAATTTTGACAGGATTTTCTTGGAAATAGACCAGATGAATATAAAAGGATGCATAAAGGAGATATAATGCCGAATGAGTATATTAATTCGAGAGTGGTTGTGGCACTGCTTTAGTTCTGGTTTGATAAAACCTATGGTAAATCGGTCCCTACAATACTTCCCTGCAACATTTAGTTTTTTGTTGTGAAAGCCGAGAACTTTCACATCAAGAGATTTTGAAGAAAATCTGGCCTCGAAAAACACTATGTTCCACTTTAACTTTTCCAGTTTTTTAACTATTAATCCCTCATTATGATATTAGCTTTCTGATGAGAAGTTTGTCGTTTAGCTCATTAAGCTTAGGTGAATTGGTAGATATTCAGTGAACTACTATTACTTATCATCCAGTAGAGATTCTTGTAATGTATTTGTTGTTCTGTTTATTTTGTGATCATTATTCTGGTAACAACTTCCTTTTTGTTTCTTTCATAACAGGTTGAAACTTTTGCACAATTTGGTGTTGTCTTCCTTCTTTTTGCTTTGGGGCTAGAGTTTTCTTTGACAAAGGTACATCATTCTGTGCTTGGAAAGTGTATGATAATTATTGACAACATTTTTCTTCTTTGTTCATAAAATCTGCTCCAATTCAATAATTCAACATCAATGCAGTTAAAAGCAGTGGGACATGTTGCTGTTCTCGGAGGGCTACTACAAATTGCAATATTTATGTTCTTGTGTGGCATAACAGCTGCAGTATGTTACTTGAATTGGGTTTTTGTTACAATTTCTGTTTGTTGTGTTTCTGGTCAAAATTGATGTTAAACTTGGACTATTTGCTTATGCTGCAGTTATGTGGAGCCAAATTGTCAGAGGGAGTATTTGTTGGTTCCTTCTTATCAATGTCATCAACTGCAGTGGTACTCTTCTACACCATTGTTTTGACAATAGAGTTCCTCTTTCCATCTTCGTTTCCACTAGTGAATTTCTATCTGTTTCATGTTTTTTCCTGTTACCCATTCTAGGTGGTGAAGTTTTTGGTAGAACAGAACAGCAATAATGCTCTTCATGGGCAAGTTACAATTGGAACACTTATTTTACAGGTACTGTTTAAAATATATTAATGATATTCAGCTTACAATTGATCGACATTAACTCGTAGGATTCGTTGAAGAATATTTTGCCATTTCTTGACCTCGGGTTATTTCAGGATTGTGCTGTTGGGTTACTATTTGCTTTGCTCCCAGTTTTGGGTGGTAACAGTGGCCTTCTGCAAGGAATGGTTTCAATGGGGAAGTTGTAAGTTCATTGGAGCTCTTTTGTTTTAGATTTTGATGTGATGGCTCTTGTTGTTCTCCCTTTCTTTTTCAACAATGTTTCCTTGCTGTTGTTGACCAGTGCCCTTCTGCAAACATTATTTGTTGATTAATGACAAATTTCTTTTATTAACTTCAGGCTGCTGGTTTTGTCCACGTATCTCACTATTACATCTATTTTATCCTGGTCTTTTGTTCCCCGCTTTCTAAAGCTTATGATACAGCTGTCATCTCAAGTGAGTTTTGTACATATATTTTGTTTTAGAGCCTTGACTTTGATAAATTTCTTGTCCCCTATTAGCTCATTCTGATTTCTTTTTGCCTGTCCAGACAAATGAGCTTTATCAGCTTGCTGCTGTAGCTTTTTGCTTATTATCTGCTTGGGTAAGTGCAATACATAATTTCCTGATTTGTCAAGGTTAATACATCTTGCTGGTAATTAATTAATGGGTTCTGTTTTCTGCTTTGTCAATTTACTGGTTCTGCACAGCACGATATGTTTTTATGCTGTTAAAGTGATCATCCACTTGGACAATGTAATACCTGGAGTTTCTTTTCAGTGCAGTGATAAGCTGGGCCTCAGTCTTGAGTTGGGATCATTCATAGCTGGAGTGATGATATCTACCACTGACTTTGCTAAACACACTTTAGATCAGGTATTTTTCTGTGCTAGTGATAATTCCTCCACTTAGATTTTATTTTTATTTTGTGGGTGAAAAATGCATTTTATTAAATCCTGGTATATCTATTTATCTATATATAATTTCCCATATGCTATTTCAAGTTCCAATGCATCTGTTGGAAATTTTTTATTTCATTATTCCATCTTAATTTGGTTCATCTTTCCAGATCTTAATGAACAAAAGGAACCAAATTCCTTTTATTTGTGCTCTTTTTCCATATTAAGTGGCTGCTGAATAAAATTGAAGATTTTGCATTGCTCTAGTTATCACTTGAAAATTTCAGTCATTTGCATTGCTGTAGAATATCCTAATCAATATGTCCTGAAGTTGAGGTTATTCAATGCTGTAGGTAGAGCCAATTCGTAACCTGTTTGCAGCTCTTTTCCTCTCCAGTATTGGAATGCTCATACATGTACATTTTCTATGGAATCATGTGGACATTTTGCTTGCATCTGTTATTCTGGTTATCATTGTTAAGACAGCTGTTGGTACTGTAGTTACTAAGCTGTTTGGGTACAGCCTGAGGACATCATTTCTTGTAAGTTGGCTTTCTAAGCTTATGGAATAGAATTCTTATTTTAAATATAGTTTTCTGATCTTCTGGATCTGTTACACATATGCATCTGCATATATATGATGCAGGTTGGAGTGTCACTTGCTCAAATTGGAGAATTTGCTTTTGTTCTTCTAAGTCGAGCCTCAAATCTTCATCTTGTTGAGGTGACATCGGTCTCTCTTTCCGATGCTTGATTTATACCCTAGCTCTTGTCTAATAGTTGTCATGTCTTTGTAAAAATATTATCACCATCACAACTAATGTTTTTGTTCTTGCTATTGGCTTGAACTTGATTGATAATTTAGGGAAAGATGTATCTTCTTCTTCTTGGAACTACAGCTCTCAGTCTGGTAAGCCTATGATATAGAACCTGCGATGGAAGCTTTATAGTTGTTTTATTAAATGAATGGCATTGATGGTAGCAAAAGATGATCTACAGGTTACAACTCCTCTCCTGTTCAAATTGATACCAAATGTGATGAACTTGGGTATACTTTTGCATTGGTTCCCGTCAGAAGGCACTCCAAGATCTGAGGTTTATCTCTCTCTCTCTCTCTCTCTCACACACACACACACACACACACACACACACACACACACACACACACACGGAGGTAGGCATTTAAGCATGAAGCTGGGATGATATTACTTCTACATGGACAGAATACATGCTCTGTCATCAACAGGGATGCCTTACTATAATTATAGATCCAAAAGAACAGTGTATCCATTCCTTATTACATTATCACTATGGACCAGAAAGGTCTTTGCCCTTTGTTGAAGATTCACTTGAACTGGAACATTGAATATCTTCCCAGGACTATTTTAGTTCTAATGCTTGACTTTTTGTTTGTGGTAACTTCTTTTATGCATTGAGAGTGTAAAAACTTTCTTGCCTTGAACACATGCAAAATTCTGTTGCATTATTTAAATTTATTGGGAAGGCCAGCCCTGGTTGGAGTCCATAAAAGTATATTGTGATAATTCATTACTGCAGGCTCATCGGGGGCTACGATTTTGATATCAGCAATTTGTAAAACCAGGATGTGGTGCCATTGCCAGTTCCATTTTTGAGGATTTGGATTACAAGTCAAGACTGCCGTTCCACCGTAACTCAGCGCATAGTTTAGATGTACATACATGCGTTCTCTAATGTTTTTTGGATGCTGTAAATACAAAGTTATCGGCCCATAACGCTGTTCGTGCTAGTCGGTTGGCATGTCGTAAGCCACTCTTGATATACCTCCACTCGTTTTGAAGTACGCATAAAAATTGTTATTGGTTTGTTCCTCGGAAAGAAAGCTGTAGATGATAAAGGATGTGAGATAGCCTTGTTTATGAAACATGATGAGAAATGTTCACAACTGTAACTAACATTTTACAATGCATAGAATCTTCTCACTCTTTGAGCAGTTCATCGTGGAATTCTCTGAGTCTTGGTTGTAACCCTTATTCAATAAAATCATGATATTCAAGAAAATAGATGTGTACGCTTTCAAACCTTAAACCTAATTAAAGTTTGAGAAGATTATCAACGGAATTTTAGCCAATTCTCTATCGCTTTATTTATTTAGAAAAAAAATAACCAATAATACTACTCCAAAGTGAAAAGGATTTTTTTTTTTAAAAAAAAGAGAAAATTACTAAGTGGGTTTTGAATGTTCAGTTTCAAAACATTGTGGTATATCTGAGCATTGATCCAAAATTAAGGGGCCTATTTGTTATTTTTTAGAGGACCGACGTAAAAGCCCGTATGATCGCGCTCAAACAATTGAGATTATAATGGACCGTCAGAGATGGAGACACGTCGACCCAATCAAAATTACCTCCATGTCAATGCGAATCAAAACGCAGCATTAGAGTGTAAGAAAAACTCTGGAACGAGAACGAATCTTCGTTGTCTTTACATTGCAGAGCAATCGAGTCTTTGCAAAGTCTTCCTCTACGAAACGCTTACCTTACTTACTTACCTCTTGAACGCGCGAAATCCAAAAGAATGGCGAGTCAGAACGACGACGCTTTGAAACGTCTTCGATGCCGGCGAATTGGCTGCAACGCCAACTTCACCGAGGACGACAATCCCGATGGTTCCTGCACTTTCCATGATTCGGTATGCTAATTCAATTTGTTAATGAATTGAGATTGCTGAGGACGGGTAGTTTCAAACTTTAACGTATTAATTGATGAAATTTGTATGGGATTGATACATTTATGCTATGATTAATAAGAAAAATGTATTTACAGAACTTCAGCTTCCATTTAAGATATATTAATGTTTTTTTTTTTTTTGGAGTTAATCCACAGCTGTTGCTAACTTGAATTGTATCAACTAACTCTCAGCCATAAAAGGAAGTGTTTGCCAAAGCTTTCAGTATTAAGAAGTTATTCAGTTAAAAAATACTCTTCAAGTTAAGACTAATTATTTAGTAGAATTCTGAAAATTCATCTAACACACCTAAGCTGCAGATCGTGTGAAATGAAATTGGTGTGTGGTGTGTTGCTTTCTTTGATCTTTTAGTAATTTGCGGAAATGATTATATTTTGTTTGTTGTACTGATTGTGTTTTTGTTTTGCATGGTTGGGCTTTGGTTTTCATTGATCAGGGAGTAAGTCAGACTTTGTTTCTTTTTATTTTTCTCTTTTGAAAAGAAGACTTCCATTTTCATTCTTTTCTTTATAAACTTTCTGAACATGTTAATTTTCAATGGTAATTTCAGCCCATATTTCATGATGGAATGAAAGAGTGGAGTTGTTGCAAGAGGAGGAGTCATGATTTCAGCTTATTTTTGGAAATTCCAGGGTAACTGGCTATCATGCTTCTTGTGAAACTTTTTTTTCTTTATTAGTGACACTTTTTCCTCGCTATGCTATCAGTGAACTATACAAACCATAGAATTCAAGCATGTGGGAAGTCAACTGCTGGTGATCACTGGCACAGTGCCTATGCTTGCAGTGTACTTGAAAACTACATGTTAATTATGAATTTTACCACTTCCATATTCATCTAAACATTGATTGCTGAAGTTCATGACCCAGAGTTCTGTTGTCGAACATATTCCTCTATTGTATTGTCTGTTCAGATTTTGCTCATCTCTGAAGGAAATACACATGCCTTACTGGTTAAATTTCATCAAAATGAGTTCTAAAAAGCTTAATACTGTTGGATTGATGTTTCATGTATATCATATTTGAGCAAATCTGCTTCTTGCTTATGTTGTTGTTCACAATGAAAAATACAATTTGTGATGTTTTCTGAAGTTGTTAAGTTGGATGTAATTGTATCACTATATTATCTCAAAACTCTTAATTTGGCATCCTTTCAGCTGAAGCTACTTCTAAATCGTTTTTTCTGTTAATTTAGAAGCAATGATCCATCATTACTTTTCTAAATCGAGTAGAATGATCTTAAAACAGTTTAAAACATGTTGGCCTCCAGTAAGCTTGGTCAACTATGCAAAAGTATGCATGTTGTAAATTCTATTGCACTTCCGTGATTGTTTCCATGTAGTCTGGATGTAAGTCTACTTGGATTATGACCAGTAACTTCTAGTCAGTATGTTTTTGCAAAGTTTCTGTTTATATTTTTTGCTCAAAAGTTTGTTCCCTAAATGAAGATGTAAGACAGGGAAACACACAACTGAAAAGCCAGTGTTAACTAAGCCGGTTGCTACTCCAAAAACTCCAGCTCCTGCTCCTTCAACAACTCTTGTTACCAGCGCTCCACCGAAAGAACTCTGCTCGAGATGTCAACAGGGCTTCTTTTGCTCGGATCACGGTACTCTAATTTTTATGCTTTATGCATGTGAGACACTGCATTGTTTATGTCTTACTTTCTGGACCCAATGAATGTGGAATATGTTCAATTTGTTTATCATAGTATATGGTAAAGGAAAAAGCTAAAAAGGAGGTGTTTCTCTACTTCCACGTCTCTTCTGGTAAATACAAAAACGATAATGGATCATATGCCTTCTATATTACTAGTGCTTGAGAAAATGGAAAAGGTTAGTTCTGTTGCGTACTAGGTCTTGCTTGGTCATGGGGCTTTTATTTTTCTTCAGTTTTTTTTTTTTTTTGGGGTTTAAACAGTGCATTTGGAATGTTTTGGTTCGCTTTGCATTGCTTGTAGGAAATGCTGGCAGCTTTGTTAGCACTAGATTGTTTCTCTGTGTCTACCTTTTTCCTATCTTGCTGAAGCGCTTTGTTATTTGAAATGAACCCTTCCCTCACCCCCAACATCTTTATTGCTTTATGAACTGAACTGTGGCATGTTCTACATAGGTTCACAAGCCAAAGAACAGAACAATTATGCCCCTGCTGTACTTTCTAGAAGTAATGTAGCTGCTGAGGTGCCTCCTGCTCCAGTGAAGAAGAAAGTTGGTATTAACGAGCCTCAAATCTGCAAGAACAAAGGATGTGGCAAAACTTTCAAAGAAAAGGATAACCATGAGACTGCATGCAGTTATCATCCTGGACCTGCTGTTTTTCATGATCGGATGAGAGGGGTGCGCTTCTCGTCTAAATGTGTTGTTTCCTCATTCATTTTATCTGATCTCTTCTTTATTGCTCTTAGAACTAAGGCCAACCTGTGTGTGTGATATATGATTTTTGCAGTGGAAGTGTTGTGACATTCATGTAAAGGAATTTGACGAATTCATGAACATTCCACCATGCACCAAGGGATGGCATGATGCTAATCCATCATCGTGAGCAGCAGATGTGGCAAGGAGTTTTGTTTTCTTGTAACCCTAAATTTTTGTTTGATATGTTATCATCTTATTCGAATAACTGTTTTATAGTGCTTTTTTAACTGTCTTTCTGCTGGTAGCTTCTGCAGTTTACAATGGATAAAACCGTTGGATGACTTATCTTCCATTATGAATCAGTTTGGATTTGTATTGTGTTTATATAACTGTGACCATTCTCCCTTACTCACGGCATGCCATTAGGCTCTAAAGCTTGATAGAATCTGAGAGAATTTCATTAATATTCTCCATCTCAAGTTCCTTGATTATAGTTTCCCGTTCTCACTATCAACTTCTGGAAATTGGTTCAACCTTTGTAAGTTGTCCAAAGTATCACTTCAAAAATTGATGGTTTTGTTTTTTGTTTCAACAAATTGCCACTCTATTCTTGCCTTCGGAGTATATTATTTGTGAACTGCCTAAAATACGATGCAAGAAAATTGAGCAGTTACTTTTTGTAACGACCTCTGGATCAAATTCATGAAGGTAGGGGCGCGCCAGCCCAGATTTTGGAGAGTCACAATTTGGGCTTAGTAACAGTGAAGAGAAATGTATAACAGCTTTTTTCGAGGATAAAAGGCCTCGACTTGTGAGGATGTAAGCCAGGTGCGCCTAATATTAAGGACGCGGATATCAATGTATCATGCATGTTAAGGACGTGGGTATCAATTTATCATGCATGGGATTTGTGCGTCACGCGCATAAAGCCCAACTAATTAATTTATTTTGCAAGTGAAAAGAAAAATAAAAGCAAACAGCAAAGATTATAAGAGGAATAGGATAGCCATCACGGGTCCTATGATGGGTGTAATCAATTGCTCTTTAATTCTCTTGGGTCCCGCGTTTTCTTTTTCTTTTCCATTCATTTTTTCTGTGGAGTCTACAGTGCCGACGTTTCAAGTCTCTGTTCTTTCTGTGGACTCTTTGACCATGTGTATTTGACCAGTTAGTTGACCCCTTACATTTCCTAATATAAAAAGGGCGTTTTTTTTTCCAATTATATGATTTTGAGTTTAATATTGTTGAAACAGCATCTAATCTAAGTACTCACAAATTCTACTTCATAAACATTTTTTAATATATTTTTCAAGATTATTGTGGGTGCACATAAACAGTACAGGAATCTACATGGACAAAAGTATAACACCGGCTGGGAATTTATATTTGACGTTCTTCTTCACTGGGCATCAAGATTTTTAAAATTTTCTTGTCATACCATATTTCGCAATTTTAGTTATACCATTTTTCAGAATTTAAGCAGCATCACGTAATTAAATTTTATTGATTCTTTTACATATGGAGATGCTTGCCCCTGTGGTTGGATCCTTAATTTTATCAGACACCTTTTCATGTGGAATTTTTTTATTAATGATGTTATACATAAATTATTATTGATATTACATTAAATATTAATAATTAATATTACATTAGATCATATAATTAGAATCATGGTTATATACTAATTAATATTTATAATTGATATTACATCAAATCATACAATTTAAAACCACCGTTATATTTACAATTGATATTATATTATACTGTACAACTAAGACTACCATCATATTTACAATTGATATTACATTAGATTATACAATTGTGATTATTATTATATTTATAACTGATATTACATCTGATCATATAATTAAAATCATCATCATATATTAATTACTGAAGTATTTATTCAAATATTTTATACTCTCTCTATTATTCAAAAAATATCTACTACACTCATATTTTATGAAAGATAAATTATATTCATTCAATTAATAAATAATTAAAAAAATTAAAATTAATTCTTATAATATTTTTATAAAGACTTGAATTTTTATATTTAAAATTATAAGGGTAAATTTTTTCACTGGATCAATATTATAAGTGTAAATATTTTTTCACTGAATTAAAGACCAATCGATTTTTCATATTGAAGTTAGGGGTGTTATTTATTAAGGAAAAAAGTTTAATTTTTATATTTCATTTGAACACCTCGACGATTATCTGTGTATTGCCAGCATGGCATCGCCGCACGGGGTTTTTGGCATTGAGCTGAAAAATAACTAAGTAAACACTCAAACAGAAACCATACACACCACGTGGCAAACGTTTTAAGCCAAAAAACAAAAAATTAAAACCTTGACCCACTCAATCATTACAAACGAACCGGCATCCATACCCATTATAATACAATTGTTAAAAAAAAAAAAAAAAAGCACTGCTATTAGTTTTCCCAGTACTGTCTCCCTCTCTCTCTAAAATCATAATCTCATCGCATCAATCCAAATTTTTCAAAACCCAACACTAAATGCGTTGTCTTCTGACGCAGGACCCACCATAGGTCCTAGACGAGCATGGGACCCGCACGGGATCACGCCGTATTGATGCTGACGGCCTCAACCGGCGGATTAACAGCCGGGTGCCTGTTTGCTTCATTGTTGGACAATGCTGTCCCAAACTGGTTCGCCTGTCGCGGTCTTGATGCCTAGTAGTAGCTGGCAATACCATTAGGCACCGTCAGATCTTGCCACGTGGGCCGTGGGGGTTGTTGATGCGATGGTCGTCTGGTTCCTGCCACGGCTGCCTAAATCACTGAAAGGATTTTATTGTGGGTTTCGTTTTGGGAATATGCTGTCATCATCAGTGTTTTATTTATTTATTTATTTATTTTTCGTTATGTGTTTTCTTAATTTTTTTTTTAAAGGAATTTGTTTTAGGGGCTTGATTTAGTCAATATTTAATTTTGCCTTCATCATAAAAAAAAATTACTGAAAAAAAAACTCATGGTGGTTTTTACTTAAAACTGTTTTTGTGCAGTCTCTTCAACAAACCGTTTAAGATCTGGGATCCTTTCTATTTAATATCTTAAATGTTTTGCTTATGCTATGGATTTTTTTTTTATTATTATTTGAATTATGTTCTTATCCGTATTAATTAAGAATTTATTATCTAAAAAATTCTCAAAATCCTCGTACGATCATTGGATTCTAGTGATGAAATAATTTTTCTTTTTTGTCATAAGAATTTTATGCTGAAGAAAACTTGTATATTACCATAAAAACATAATTTTATTAAGATTTATTTAGTATTGAGGTGTTATATTTTAAGTTATAAAAAATTATTAAGTAATATAAATTTAAACGAAGCTCAAGTTTTATAGTAAATATAGAAAAAGCTGTAATTATAAAATATAGTAAATATAATTTTTAAATAATAATTTAAAAAAATTAATAAAAATTAATAAATTTTTTTATACAATGATAAAATGAAATTAATTTAATTTTTAATTATAATAATTAATATTTATCAAATAATTTAATATTATACTTTAAAAATTATAATTTTCTAACTTGAATATGAAACGAGACCTGATTTTTCTTTAATTGTATTGTTATTATGGACCAAACTTATTTTGCAGTTTGTGGCCAATTTAATAGATAATTAATACAGTTTCCTCTGTTCATCAAAGAAAATAAAATTCTTTAAAATAAAATTCAAATAAACTTTTTTTGTTAAAAAAAATGCAATTTGAGCCATTAATGTTCTAGTGCTGCGAAGCTGAATTTACTCTTCATTAATAAACAATTAAATAGACTAGTTGTACTTTTCTAGTTCCAGCTTCGTGTTAGACTTTACCGAAAGCAAATGCAAGACGCGGTACAAAATTGAAGCGAACGCGAAGCGGTTTAAAGAATCCGAGAATCAAAGATCCGGCCGGGTTTAGTATCAGCTCAAGGATCCGTGTACGATTTGCTGCCTTTACTGCGTGAAAGATGGATTCTTGAATGTCTCTGATTATTATTATTATTATTTTCGGTTGTTGGGCCGATCCCACCACAAAAGTTGAGGGTATTGGAGTAAATACACACACGTCCGTCAAAAGTTTTCTCATCCGACCCAACGGACAATTGCCTGTTCTTCTGTCTTTGGGAACCAAACAAAAACCAAAGATCAGAAATCCGACGGCTGGGGATTTATCTCGATCTCCGAACCGAAAAAGTGTTGGTGGGTCCCAATCCCGATGGCTCCCTATAGTAATTTAATAAACCCATAAAAAAATTATGAAGTACATAAAAATTTAAACGAAGGCCGAGTTTAATTGATTATAATTATTTAAAATGGTGAAAAAAAACAAGTAAATGGAACAAAAATAGAAGCAGCATGCACGGCCAGCTTTATACGAATCCGCTGCTTTATTGCTAAAGTGCTGATTGTTGCAGCAGAAGCAGAAGCAGAAGCAGAAGCAGGAGCAGAATTGCTGCTTCTGATTTCTGGTCTGGTCTTCTTAACGCTTTCTATTTATTAATTATTAATTATTATTGTTATTATTGTAATAGTTATTTTATTATTCAGAAATACGGTTAGTGATATTTAAGATGTTTGTCGTGTGCGAGCATGTGTCACGTGTCTTAGCTGATTTTAGAGGCTGCTTAGAGTTTGTATTATTGTTGTATTGTATTTAATTATTGAAAATTAGTGTGAGAAATTATTGAGGAAATTTAATGCTGAGGGGACCCTTCAATTAAAAAATAAAATAAAATTGGAGACGATTTATTTGTTTCGTCTTTTGATTGATCTCGGCACCTTTATTTATTTACATCCAAAAATTATCGAAAGTAGAGTGTTTTTTCATAAAGTAAAAAAATGAAAATAGTAAGTTAATAAATTTTTAAACGGCCTAATTTCTTAAGTTAAATTTTTTCCTCATATTTTTTTATGTTTAAATTTTGATGAACAACTAAGAAAAATTACTTAATAATTATTCAGAGAAAACTTTTAATTAAATGTCATTAAAATAAACCTCCTTTTTTCTGTTTTTTGCTTTTTGATGTAACGATTTATTGCATGAAGAAACCTAATGCATTATCCCTTGCCATTACAACTCTAACCGAATCGTTGCCAAATTTTTGGATCTTTCGTGTGAAAAAAGTTTCGTCCCTGCACTCACAGTTGTTCCTTGTCAATAATAGAAAAGATATTAAAACCTTCACAAAAACCATAAGTTATAAGAGACCCAAAAAAATAATAATAAAAAATCTCACAAAAGATTGCCCATAGCCAAAAAGTAGCGTGGAATTAGCTTTCTATCTTTCGACGACAAATGATCAACCAAGCAGACCGCTGTGGCTTCCCCTATCACAATCCAAGGACAACCGTCGCACTCCAATCGCCCGTCCATCGCGTGTGAACGAACGCGCACTCTCCCTCAATGAAGTAAAGGGGGAATTCCCGTGCACTCTACTCGTGCTGTCATTTAATTCGGTATGTATTTGCTTAAACAGACCATTTTATATATCATTCCAAATACACCACAAAATTTTTTTTAAAAAAAAATTGACATAAATATTGAGCACCGAGTGGGCTTTGGGTGCATTTAGAATATTATATTATATTATTTTAATTTAATATAAGTATGTTATACTATGGCTATTTGTGTTAGTATTATATTATAATAAAATTATAAAATATTTAACTTTATACTATATTATATTACTTTTTTATTACACCATCTTTAGTGCTGCACTATAATATATTAATTTTTTGTGATAAATTTAAACCATATATTTAAAAAATAACATTTATTAGTGCTGAAAGACGTACTAAAGATAAAAATCTAAAATTTTAAAAATGTAAATTTTTTAGATATAAATATTTAAAAAATATCATAATTCTTCAGAAAGATCAGTGAAATAAACATCAAAATAAATAATTTAATCAAATAATTTTTAAATAATAAAACAATACAAATAAATAATTTAGATTTATAAGATTAGTTCAAAAATCATTTTAAGATAATAGAATAAAAGTTCATATATACCAAAAGATAATCAGAAAATGATAAAAGTGATATAAAAGTTGTAACATTTTCACTAATTGTGCTAAATAATCTAAATAAGAATTCTATGGCATATGTAACAATATATTATAATATTATTAATTTTAAATTAATATTACTCAAATTTATTCATAATTAACTATTTAATATTAGTTATTGTTCTCACAAAAATATTGCTATGATTAGATTTAAACTGATTAAGTAGTTCATACAACTCAAATATGATTCAAACAAACAAACTTTAGATTTAATTTTTTTTTAAGGTAGGTAGTCCAATTGGGTTACCATTATAGTGCGAATAAAATAATATTTATAGCAAACTAATGTGGTCATATGAAGATAATATGGAGAACTCCTTGTAACCATATAAAAATTGATACGAGGGTTAATGTGTGTTTCAGTGCAATTGGTCTCATAAAATACTCAGTATGACTGAGATAGTGTACGTATATTTATATATAAAATATAATTTAGATCTTAAAATAAAAATATAACAAAACAAATATAAATATAAAGAATACACAATATTATTATTATAAAGTAAAAAAAATAATATGACAACTATAGCATTAACTAACCTAACTCCCAATCTAGATATTTAGTTTGTATTTAAATAATTGTATTATTGATGAAAATTTATTATTTAAATTAAAAATAATAAAATCTAACTACCATCTATCACTCGAATTAATATCTCAATTAATTAAAAGAATATAAATTAAATACCTCAAGTAATTAAATATATTATATTTTTAATAAGATTATTAAGATGGCATTCACTTGGCAAAAGAAGGACGATTCGGTAAACACGTAATTATAGAAGAAATGGCTTGACAAACTTAGAAAGCGTCGAACCTTGTTGGTCTTCCCAAGAGACACGCGCAGTGAGATGGCGCGTGTTGTAGAGAAGTCTTTGGCTTACAAAGAAGCTAACGATAGCTGTCCGAAAATTAAATAACACTGGAAACGGTACATATGCATGATAAGAATGACGGCCGCTGTGCCCGAAACCTTTAAATGAAAAATGAATCAATAAATCAATCAATCAAAAGGCCCAAAAAGCGCTCAAAAAGCCTAGGAAAATAAAGTCAGCTACTAACGTCGCTTCACCGCCGTTTTGAGTATTATCTTCCTTGCCGCCTGCGTTTCCCTCTCTCTCCCTGTTACTGTCACACACACACACACACTCTCTCTCTCTCTCTCTCTCTCTCTCTCTTCATAACAGCTAAACAGCTACATTGCTCAGTCTACCTTGTAGCTCACGCTAAACGCCTGTTCCTTTACTCCCCATTTTCTCTGTCTTCGTCTGTCAAGGAAACGAGTGGTAACCAGACTTAAAAGAGCTTATTTTTCCACTTAAACGTAACTCATAACTTGTACCCCCAAGAAAATATATAAGTCTGTATGTTTTGAGCTTTCTATAGGGAAGGAAATGAAAATGGGAGTTCTCTTACAAAGAGAGAAGAGAGAGCTTTCTTTTTGTCTTATAATGGCGGTGTTTTTGCTTCTTTGTTCATCCGCTGCTCCACTCAATGACGATGAAGGTTTTGTGTGTTTTTAGCATTATTCAAGTGCATTAAAAAACCCTTTTTTTCCTTCAAGTAAAAAAAAAAAAAAAGGAAAGAAAATGCCTCTTTTGCTAAAGGAACTGAAGTTAGCTTTTGTTATTTTGAGTGGTTGTTGTTAATAAGATATAAAAAAAAAGCAATTTAGGTGCTTAAACAATGTTAAAATAATGTTGGGGTTGTTGTAGGGAAAGCGTTAATGGCGATTAAAGCTTCATTCAGTAACCTCGCGAATGTGTTGCTGGACTGGGACGATGTGCACAACTCTGATTTCTGTTCATGGCGTGGTGTCTTTTGCGATAACAGCAGCCTCTCTGTTGTTTCTTTGTATGTTTTGTTCTGTTTTAAGTTACTTAGCTTTACGCTTAACGTTTTTTTTTTTTTAATGCAATGAAGTGGAATGCAATGAATGGGGAAATGGTTACTTGTAGGAACCTGTCAAGCTTGAATCTAGGTGGAGAGATTTCACCATCCATTGGAGATTTAAGACATTTGCAGTCCATGTATGCGCCCTTTTGTTTTCTTCCGAAGCCTTTTATTATGTTGATAATTTAGTTGTAACTGATTTTTTTTTTATTTTTGTAATTTTGGCAGAGATTTTCAAGGGAATAAGCTAACCGGCCAGATCCCAGATGAAATTGGAAACTGTGGCTCACTCGTCCATATGTAAAAGTTTCAAATCTCTTCTTCCTTCTTGTTGACGTGCATACAAGTGTTTGTGAGAACTTTGGTTCATAATGGGAGTTCCTTTCGGATAATGCAGAGACTTGTCTGACAATAGTTTATATGGAGACATTCCCTTTTCTATATCAAAGCTGAAGCAACTGGAGTTCTTGTAAGGGCTATTTTTATTGCATAGTCTGTGGTCGTTTGACTTGTTTCAATATGTACATATTGGAGTTACATGGTAAATTATTGAGTGCATATCCATTAACACAATGCAGGAATTTGAAAAACAACCAGCTTAGCGGTCCAATTCCATCCACCTTAACTCAGATTCCTAATCTAAAGACTCTGTGAGTTTGCACTGAACTGATGAGATGCTTGATTTAGCACTTCAGTTATGATATCAGATGTGATGTGACCTTTTTGAGATATTTATCATTGTTAATAATTTCAATTGCATTTGAATGTTTATGTTTGTAGTGATCTTGCTCGAAACCAGCTAACAGGTGAAATTCCAAGGCTAATATACTGGAATGAAGTGCTGCAATACCTGTAAGCTATAAAGATATATTAGTCTTCTTGGCATTTGACCATTGTGTTCCCTCCTAATACAATTTACTATGGTTGTATGGAACCTTCGACAGAGCCAAAGAGAGTTCATGCATTTTCAACTTTTGCCTTACTGACATTCAGTTTACACATTTTCATAAAGCATAGAATTTCATATTTTGTGATTGGGTTTGTGCTTACAGTGGGCTAAGGGGAAACGCTTTGACTGGAATGCTCTCTCCTGATATGTGTCAATTGACCGGCTTGTGGTATTTGTAAGTAGTCAGTGGTTTTGTTTTTGGGTTGTAAAAATTGCTTTCTCCCATTCGACAGATCAGAAAATTTGGCTTTTCCATTTAAAGGATGTAATTATATATGATAATAATTGTTTTGACTGATTTCAGTGATGTAAGGGCCAATAATCTAACTGGAACAATCCCAGACAGCATTGGAAACTGTACAAGCTTTGAAATATTGTATGTCAACTACTGTGCACTGCACTGAATTTCTTACTTGTGTTTTTTCTGTGTTAATCAACTTGCTGATTATGGGGCACTTCAGGGACTTATCATACAATCAGATCACTGGAGAGATACCGTATAATATTGGATTCCTTCAAGTGGCAACACTGTGAGCTTTTCATCTTTAATTTATTTTTCTTATTAGATATAGAGCCTTACACATGAACTTTTACAATTATCATATACTTTTTGTAATTGACACCTGATGTTTTGTAGATCACTTCAAGGAAACAAGCTAACGGGTAAAATTCCAGAGGTCATTGGCCTTATGCAGGCTCTGGCCGTGTTGTAAGTTTATGTGTTCTTTGTTGCCCAGACACTTTGGACTCTAGATACATTTATGGCACGTATTTTGATTTTTACGTTTTATGTTTCTTTTATTTTCAGGGATTTAAGTGAGAATGAGCTTGTTGGACCAATACCTCCAATACTTGGCAATTTGTCATACACTGGAAAACTGTTAGTTTGATTGCATCAAACATTAAAATCATTGTTCTTGAATATTTGTCTTGATTCCTGTTTTATTTTAAAATTTTCTTCTGTACCAGATATCTCCATGGCAATAAGCTGACTGGACCAATTCCCCCAGAGCTTGGCAATATGTCTAAACTGAGCTACTTGTGAGCTATCTACCATTTCCCAAACCTTAGTATGCATATGCATGGTTCATGTTGTTTATAAGATAATTATTTTTCATGCAGGCAATTACAAAATAATCAACTTGTCGGAGCAATTCCTGCAGAACTTGGAAAGCTAGAGCAGTTGTTTGAATTGTGAGTCTCAGCTGTTATGTCTATGTAGTATTATTTTTCATTTCATGTTACTTATCACTTTGTCTTTTATGATTCAGGAATCTTGCAGATAATGATCTGGAAGGACCAATTCCGTATAATATCAGTTCCTGTACAGCATTAAATCAGTTGTAAGATATCAATTTTGTGAATACAACTGAATCCTTTACGTGTGTTTAATAATGTTGCGTCTCATTTCAGTTAATTTCATTGTGATTGTGTGTTTAATAATGTTGCGTCTCATTTCAGTTAATTTCATTGTGATTCTTGATTTTCTTTCACAGCAATGTGCATGGTAATCGCTTAAGTGGGTCAATCCCATCTAGTTTCCGGAATCTGGGCAGTCTGACTTACTTGTACGTTTTGATTGTTTAGTTTAGAGAATTCTTTTTAGTTACAATATCTATTGAACGAATACCTGTTTTCCTATACTAATATGGTTGATATTCAGGAATCTTTCAAGGAACAACTTCAAAGGCAAGGTACCCACTGAGCTTGGACGAATTATTAATCTCGACACGCTGTGAGTTACATGCCATGATGTGTTTTAACTGATATTGTTTTTCCAGTTTTAGATGCTCATGTTTGTTTAATGATTCAGGGACCTCTCAGTCAATAATTTTTCTGGATCTGTTCCTGCTTCAATTGGTGATCTGGAACACCTTCTCACTTTGTAACCCTTCAACCCAAGCATGGTTCAATTTGTGTTCATTCTCTTTGTTATATATTGGCGTATCAGTTAATATGGTTTCAACTTGCTCAGAAATTTGAGCAGGAATCATCTCAATGGGCTGTTGCCTGCAGAATTTGGAAACCTTAGAAGCATACAAACAATGTGAGCTAATTTACTTGGATAAATTTGCAGCTTTATGGAACGGAATTATCTCTGTTTTTGTAATCTCTGTTCTCTCGTCTTTTAGTGACATGTCATTCAACAAACTGTCTGGTAGCATTCCTGCAGAATTGGGTCAACTGCAAAATGTCATTTCTCTGTAAGATCATGATCTTTTTCTCATGTGGTTGAAGCATTACTTTTGTTGTGTGTTTATTTATAAAGCATATATCAAATGTAATGAAAATTCATGTCAGGATTTTGAACAACAATTATTTGCAAGGAGGGATTCCAGATCAGCTTAGCAATTGTTTCAGTCTATCTAATTTGTAAAGACATTACCCTTTTTATAATTTTAAAATAAATTTTTATTTGTTATGAAGTCTTCCAAAGTACTAAATTTAAAGAATTTCAGGAATGTGTCCTACAACAATTTATCAGGGATTATACCCCCAATCAGAAACTTCTCACGATTTTCGTCAAATAGGTATGCAAAAACATTAGTTCATAGCTTTTGGAATTTTGATTTCCGTACTGATCATTCATATTTGTACCAGCTTCATTGGAAACCCACTACTGTGTGGAAATTGGGTAGGATCGATATGCGGTCCTTCGGTGCCAAAGGCTAGAGGTATTAACTCAATCTTTCGGCCATCATTTTTTATTTTAAGATAGATCCACGTTTTGTGTATGCAATCATTGGTAGGATCAAATTTGCAACTTTTTGCTTGCCTAATGAGCTGTCTTGCTTTGCAGTTATGTTCTCCCGAACTGCAGTTGTTTGTATGGTGTTAGGCTTCGTTACATTGTTAGTGATGGCTGCAATTGCTGTGTATAAATCCAACCAACAAAAGCAGCAATTAATTACTGGTTCCAAAAAATCTATGCTAGGTATGTCTTTGCTTTGGTATTTACTTGCAACATTTGTTTCTTAAAATCCTGACGGTTGGTTTCCTTTTTACCCAGGACCACCCAAGCTTGTGATTTTGCACATGGATATGGCTATTCACACCTTCGATGATATAATGAGAAGCACTGAGAATTTGAGTGAGAAGTATATTGTTGGCTATGGCGCATCTAGTACAGTTTACAGATGTTCAATGAAGAATTCCCGGCCAATAGCAATTAAGAGACTTTACAACCAGTATCCTCACAACTTGAGAGAGTTTGAGACTGAGCTTGAAACCATTGGTAGCATTAGACATAGAAATATTGTGAGCTTGCATGGTTATGCTTTGTCTCCATATGGAAATCTCCTGTTCTATGACTACATGGTGAATGGTTCTCTGTGGGATCTCCTTCATGGTCAGTTATCTTTGCCTGTACCATATATTTGTAGATGAAAGTAGATGATATGCTCATTCATAGAGAGAGAGAGAGACCGATAAATAATTCCCCAAGAGTGTGTATTTATTTTTTTGTTTCTGAAGAAGACAAGTGTTGTATGGCAGGACCATCCAAGAAGGTAAAACTTGACTGGGAAACTCGCATGAAGATTGCAGTTGGAGCTGCACAAGGACTTGCTTATCTTCATCATGACTGCAAACCCCGGATCATTCACAGGGATGTGAAATCGTCAAATATCCTGATAGATGAGAATTTTGAAGCTCATCTCTCTGACTTTGGGATTGCAAGATGCATACCAACTGCAATGCCTCATGCCTCAACTTTTGTTCTAGGAACGATTGGTTACATTGATCCTGAGTATGCCCATACCTCTCGTCTCAATGAGAAATCAGATGTTTATAGCTTTGGTATTGTACTTCTTGAAATTCTGACTGGGAAGAAGGCTGTGGATAACGAGTCTAACTTGCATCAACTGGTATGCATCTATTGCCATTGATTATAAGGTCTAATTGTCATTGATACTGTGGGTTAGAATATGTTTTTGTCCTTGTGGAAAATCCTGGGATGCCTTGTGAGACACTGGACTGTCACTAAATTTTAGCATATGTTTAGAATTTAAGTCTTGAGTTGTATGATCTGTATGTGTATTATGTGTTTTCAGATAATGTCCAAGGCTGATGACAACACAGTGATGGAGGCTGTTGACCCAGAGGTTTCAGTGACATGCGTTGACTTAAGTGCTGTTAGAAAGACTTTCCAGCTTGCTCTGCTCTGCACGAAGCGCTATCCTTCAGAAAGACCAACCATGCAGGAAGTGGCTAGAGTTCTGGTTTCCCTTCTTCCAGCTCCACCTGCAAAACTCTCTCTTTCCGCTCCAAAACCCTTGGACTATTATGCCAAATTTGTGATTGACAAAGAACAGCAGCGGCATGTTGGGCATGATGACAATTCCTCGGATGCTCAGTGGTTTGTTAGGTTTGGAGAAGTTATATCTAAGAACACCCTTTAAATTGCTAGTTGCCTTTTATTTTGAATTAACGGCCGGGAAGTTGAAAAATGAGCGCATGTCCATAACATGGTCTCTGCCATTGTCCCTCGAAGAAAAAAGATGTATATGTGCGCATGTCTCTAATTTTTGTACATTCTGGATTTACTAGCTTAGGAAATGAGTTTGAAGTACTAAAACCCTATTTTTGTATGGTTGCTTGTGAATGCTTGTGTGTTAAATCAGGCCAAGTGTTCTCTAGCTCTACTTACTCTATTTGGATCCACTAGCACGTTGATGCTTTTAGTGAAGTGAATCCTGTTACGATGGACCAACAATGAATTTATATATAGAATATGTTCGCATACAAACTCCTCTTCATTGATCTTACTTTTACCGACGAAAGGGCTAATTTCAAATGTTGGTATTTTGTTCTTCATGATAAGCTTGTTAAGTACTAAGATTTTTACAAAATCATCAAATGTATGTAAACAAACTGTTATTACGTTTATTCAACTTAAAAAGTGTTTTGTGGTTCCGCCGTATTGTTGCAACTATGCTTTTTTCTGCTACTGAATAACCTGTATGCATAATTTCTTGACTTATATGATATTTTTGACTTTTTTCTTAATATTTTGTTGCTTTGTAGCATATTCAATCCAAAATTTATTTTTCAAACAAATTAAAAAGTTATCTTTATTCAGATCCGATATGTCCGTACAGAGTACGCAGCGGCGCGTGTGTTTTAATGTATGACATGTCATCTGTATTTTTGCCAAAACTTCGGAGAAAGCACCTCGACTGCCATTGGTCGTTCAAGTCAAGCTTCCTGTGCTGCAACCCATGGCATCAAAATTTATTCAACCACAGATGCAAGAATTGGGCTGCGTTATTGATGCGCTGACAACCGGTGGTAGGATAGCGGTGTGGTGCGGCTAGGAGCTCGGAAGAGCTGTGAGAGATACTCGGATTTGGCAGTTGGCATTTGGGGGTATTTATGTTTAGAGTAATGATATATTTATAAATTTTAATATAATTTTTTTATATAAATTAATGTGGTATAATTTAATTAATCAGATTAGATATTTCTTGACTTATATTATTTATTTTAATTATTTTATATTTTTATTTAATCAATAAGTAAATTTTATATCACTTTGTATAAAATTATTTTATATAAGAATTTATAATTGTATCATCACTTTTATGTTTATTATACAAAATTAGATCGGTTTATTATTTGGTTCAGGCTTACCCTATCAAAAAATGGCAATGATAAAATATGAATTATGATCTAATCCTTAAGTTATTATAGTGAGTAGGTAAATAAAAAGATAAGTAAAACACATAATCTAATTATAATGTATTTAAAATATAAATTTTTTATTTCACAATAGTTTCAAAAATTATTTTACAATGACATAAAAATATTTGATATAGTTGTGAAATCTCAAATCTTAAACAATACCAACATCTGCTTTAAAAAATGGCGTATATGTGTGGGTAAATGGTATCTAATATGAGACATTTTTATTTTAATAAAGTGAAAGGTACCACAAAGATATAAGAGAACACAAATTTCAATACATTAGTTATTGTATTGTTTTTGTTTGATAGTTTTTGCTTCACCATATACTTTTTTTTTTTATAGATTCTTTTGTTAAAATAAGGATGTTTTATTATTCTTATTAAAAACTCTCTCTCTCTCTTTTACTTTTATACTGTATGATAAAATATTTAATTAAATAAGAATACTATAACATTATATGATATTATAATAAATCCACACGAAATTTATATTTTAAAATCTAGATTTCAGAAAGTAAATTTTTTAATAAATGGCTATCAGCTTAAGTAGACCGTCATAATCGAACTTAAATTTTTCTTACCTATCTTTGATCTTTACATAAACTTCGCACATGGCCAGGAGTGGGAAAAAAAATTGTGTTGAACTGATCGTATCGGTTTGCTTTTCAAATTAAGAAACCAAATTGATCAATTTAATCAATTGAAAACTAGAGCAAACTAAAAAGATTTTAATTTAGTTTATTTTTGTGAAGCGAACCCAAACTAAATCTATCCATAAAAAAAATGGTAAAACAACTTTCTTGAATTGTTTTATTTCTGGTATAAACTTATTAGATAATAATTAAAAATGCTTTTGCAATTTGCATATATTGAGCATACACCAACTACAATTTTAAAGAGAAAATTACATTTTTTTTTATAAAAAAAAGATTTATTTATCTCTACCTTCTTTTTTATTTTTATTTTATTTTTAAAAATCTCTGCCTTGTAGTCGCATTTTCACTTTCCTTTTATTTTCCTCCACTATTATGGTCACTCATACGACGTTGTGGCGCAAAATAATATCGTGACCACAACAATGTGTAAACTCACATAAAAACGTGACACGTGTGAGAATTGTATAAACAAATTTGAACAACTTGCAATGAAACAGAAACCATCAGACATAAAATGAAATCCTTCAACAAAGAACAAGAAGGTTAAAAGCTGAATGAACACTTCGCTTAACCTGAACCATCATTACAATTTCTCTGGTATATACAAGAAACAGAAGAAAAATGCCAACTATAATTTATACTTATGTACACTGCTGCTCTCCAAAATTTTTGTCCAAAGGACATTTTATTTCCTTTACATTATTGATATAAAACAAAAGTTTCTTTTCACCCTAGATTGCAGATTCAAGATTTGCTTCATCTGAAAAATTCTCATTTCAAAAAATGAAAGCCTTTCAGCTCTACCGTCAGCGTATGTCCAAATTCCTGTGACAAGAATCAAAATATTCTGTCTTAATGAAATATACAATACACACACACACACGCACGCAAAATAATAATATGTAAACAGAGCAATAATTGTGAAGATGTTTCGAACTTTTAACTTTTAACAGGAAATTGTAGAAAAGGAATCAGCAGCTTAATACAGTATAAATATAAAAATTGTTATACCCAATAATTTTCTTAATCAAGTTCTAAAGCTAAAAGACAACTCAGAATTTGGAGAGACAGATCAGTTGGCGTTTCACATCAAATAAATTCAGAAATATGTGATACCTGTTAACGTTGAACCGTGATCCACCTTCAGTAATCCTCCTTTCACTTGATTCAGTCCCACACTGATACTGATTCCTACCAAACGTCTGAGATTTCTCTTTGACCACCTTCATCTGCAAAATTGGATGTTATAAGACTGTGATTATCACAGAAAAAGGACTAACAACAAATCAAAACCTGAACCATAATACTAGAATTATCTATGATACAAGTTTTCATAGTAATTGACAGGAATTCTTTTGCATATTATATCAATAGATATATGGAATGCATTAATATACCTCATGTTCAAGAAGGAAGGATTGTGGTGCGTTCTCTTTTGAGTCCTTATTCAATCAATGAAAGCACTAGTATATTAATAAAAATAAAAAGACACAAACTTTCATTAAAAACTTCAAAGCAAAAATTGTCATTTAAACTAACCTTAGAAACCAAAGGCATTTTCGACTGAGATTTTAAGTTGGTATGGATTTCAGATGCCAAGGACAGCTGGATACCAAGTCATGAAGAGGATCGTGAAAAATATATCCAAACTTAAGTAACAAAATGAGAAATCGCTGGTGTGCTCCAATTTTAGACTCATTGCCAACAAGTACAGAAGAACTAGATCGTATCTTACCTTTCTAAATAGGTCAATTGGTGGCTCATTCAAAGACCCCTTATTCGTTGGAAAATTGTTATCCTGGCAGGAAATACGAAGCATGGGTTAACAGAGAAAAGTTTCCCGCAAGGCAATATGTATCATGTAACATTTCCAAACTGAGAATAAAGGAATCATTGTAAACCACCATTGAGGCAGCAGTTTCTTGTCTGATATTTCGAAAGACGCTGAGATCTCCTTTACCAGAAGATATCTGTGTCAAGGAAACAATGTGGCCACACACTGAGAATCAGTGCCAAAAAAATCTCAATTATAAGGTCCAAACATAATATTAACAGCACCTTCTTATTGAGAGGGTTTGCTTTAATTTTTTGAACTCCTTCACATTTCTCCTCCTTTAGGGCATCAGCAGAGTTTGGCCTGTTCAACAAGAATAACCACGTTAGAAAGTAATCTTATTCAACAGAATGTAAATCCATTAATTATAGGTCAGTATATCAAAGATTACAAGAAATGGTAACGATGAAAACTACTTAAAATATGTGAAAGTTGAGATTCCCCGCTTGCATTTGTGAAAAAGATAAAAACAAAAATGCAATGTGCTATTAAGGATGGAGAAGACCAGAAGTTGAAAAACAATTGTGTGATTGCATATTAAATGAGTAAAAGGAAGTTAAAAGTCCTAGACCAATATTCTAAGAAAGAGGAAATTAAAAACCATGAGCAGTGCAGAATGCTCTAGCAACATGAGAGTATGAATTGGTTAAAAGGAATCTTTCAATGTTTAATTTCGATGATATTAGAAAAACTCAAGACATCATTACCTTCTGGGGTCTTTAGGTTCATTTTCAGAGATAGCACTGTAGTTATGCATGGTTGCCACCTGTAATGAGGAGATCATTAGCTTCTCACCATCAACACACATTCTATTCCTACTATCACATTAGCATGGGCATAAGAAAGAAATTGCAAAATTTGTTACTGGAACTGTGCACGAGATTAACAATTATGATAACCTGTGAAGTAAACTTTTCATAACCTACATTATTACGTGCATGTTGTCTAGCCCTCTCGGATGTCCGCAGTTGAAACTCCTGCAGAGCAGTGAAGGCAACTCATGTTAAACCCAAGATATGCAGCAAGCTTATCTCTCACTATATCCTTCCAAGAAAATGCTCATATCACAAAATGAACAAGAAGATTCAAACATGTTTAGAAATTACTTGAAACTCAGTCAGCTGCAGTGTGCTCTTTTTGGGGAGATGTGGTAGAGGAGTTTCAAGAATCTGCCAAGCCGGAAAAAGTTATTTGAAAAGATGACATATAATAACTTAAATATAAGGGCAATTTCTTTCGAAGTTCATGGTTCCTATGAAATTCAATAAAAATAGGATCTTATTTATTGAAAGTATGTACTTTTCTGTTCAAGGGACGTGCTTTAAAGTTGCAAGCATTTGATTTGGCATGTTCATTTGACTCTGCATCAACCTTAGCCTTAGCCCTGAAATCCAGAAAAGAGGACATAAATAACTGCACAAGGGGTAAAGCCTGGTAACCTTGTGGATGTGTATGACAACAAATGTCAACATAAAAAGGAGAGGAAGTGAATATTACCTATGTCTTTGAGCTCTATGTGCTGTTTCCAGATTAGGTTCTCTAGGAATAGTAACTTTAGATCTAGCATTCACTGAGTTTATTTCAAGGAGCCCAACCTGCAACATCAAGTAGTTTAAAAATTTACTACTATAGAGAAAAGAAAAATTCTGCACCTAATTATGATGTTTATGTGACATCCACTTCCTAAATAGAACATATTACCTTCACTGGAACTTTGTGTAGAAAATGAGTTTGATGCTTTAGATGAGAAACCTGCTTTGCAAATGCAGAAACACTTTTAAAAACTCCTGTCCGACTTAAAACAAACTACAAAAGAGTTACTGTTTTCAAGTAAAACAGCAGTTCAAGAACCAGCAATGTATATGAGAACTTGCATGAACCTATAGATCTTAAAAAGCAAGAGTCTACAAAGAAAGTGAACAAAGCCGGCATCTCCGGAGAATGGTAGGAGTACAGCAACATATTAGAAGTATGTAAGCATGATAAACCAAACCAAAACCATAACCAGAAGTGGTCTTGGGTTTCCAAAATATATCTAATTTGCTGAAACATGGTAGAGTAAACAAAGTTCTTGGAATCCCAACTCTTAAAATCTTATCAGGCATAATGTTCTCCTTTTGAATCTTTCATGAAATCTTAAACATGAGTTCGAACCAATATCTATCAATTACAGGCCTAAATCATAGTTTCAGTCAGCTTGATGTCTCAGCATATTATCCATCAGTTTCAAAGAAAGTCTAATTCGCCATTTTATAAGCCCAAACTCATTGATTCAAGATATTAATAAACAGAACACTAATAAACTGAAGACCTAAATTAGTGCACCTTCCGTAAGAAACCAGCTTCCAACTTCTGTCTTTTGGTAGCAAGGTTTTCAATCGTGGACGAATTCAGTGAACTCTTGTCAGATTTGACTATCTTTTGAGACCTAAAGATGTTAAGAATAACCATAGCAATAAGGAAACAAAGTCAAAATAAATAAAGAAAACAAATTACCAAAAAACTTTCAAAACTTAAAAAAAAAAAAAAACTATCAAATGTGAATATACTGCATATACATATAGAGAACTTTGCAACTTTTCTTCGTGAGATTAAAACAATTAATACTTTGCAACTTTTCTTTGTAAGATTAAAACAATTAATACATCAAAACTCTGCACTAGTACCAAATAGTTTTTTTTTTTTTTTTCATTTCTTTAATCTTCATGTCAAAACTGCTAGTGTCATCAACCTTAAAAAATGATCAACACTACCTCAAAAATTCGTTGAAATGAAATTCTTGAAGTTGATTGTACTTGGCCAAATAACTTGCCGTGGGTTTCATCAAAGTCGAGCTCCTCTGTATAGATGACTTCACAAGAGACTTGGTTTTGGATTTTGAGACATCTTGGTCCATGTCACCACATAGTTCTGGCCCTGGAGGTAAATGTACACAAAGAAATAGATATTGAGGAAAATCTAAAATGCTGGCTATGGCTTATATTCGGTAAAAATCAGATCATTTTGTTTATTGCGACCCAGGTTTAGAAGATGCATATATACATGCGCAGAAGGCTGTTAAATAATTTGCTTTAAAAAAAAAAAAAAACATGGTACAATCCTTAATAAACTATTGTCAGTCATACGCTGCCACATATAAATTTAAATATCATAATTGCACCACCACATCCTTTTACATTGTAAAAATAAGCAATAAAAAAAGCGTCATCTTTGTAAATGTACCTCGTTGATTAAAAAAATAAAATAAAATAAAAAATACCTCTATTAATTTGATAAATGGCGAAAGCTTCAGAATCGTTCTCAAAATCTGAGACATTACCAATAGAACTCATGCTTCCACCTCTGGAATCACAAGAAACGCTTGCAGTATCGGCAGGGAAATCATATCTCCAGTTCAACTTCAAAACAAAGGCTGAAGAAATAAATGCCATTCAAAAAATGAAAT
Source organism: Aegle marmelos (assembly GCA_030449875.1). Taxonomy (NCBI): domain Eukaryota; kingdom Viridiplantae; phylum Streptophyta; class Magnoliopsida; order Sapindales; family Rutaceae; genus Aegle; species Aegle marmelos. Next base: position 5,680,439 of record JASUUL010000022.1, on the reverse strand, counting down.
AATCTAAATAACAAACGAATCAGCTAAAAAATGAAACGATAAATTTTGGATGCTTTTGCTTTTGTTTTGCTTACGCGAAGGCGGATAGCTTGCAGCGGAATCAAACCAGAGCTCGGTTTCTCTAGCCTTGGCCGGCGTTTCTGGCAGGACAAAATCGTAATATTGAGGTGTGGCGAACTCGTAATCAAAATCAACTTCAAATTCTTCCGCCGCGATCGGCTCCGCCGCAAGCACGAGCTCCTCCATTTCTTCATCCATTGCTAAACCGCCACGTGTCTAACATAATACAAAACCATTTTTTTAAAAAAAAAAAAAACATCTATCTTGCACTTTCTCTCCCTCGAAGATTTTATCGAAAAAATGAGAGAGAAAATAGCAAGCATGCGCTTAAAAATTCCATTACTTGTTTTTTTTTTTTTCCCCTCCTTTTTATTCGAAGGTTGCAACGGATTTGTTTAATTAATTACTTGGATTTTTGAACACTAATTGCTGGATAAATAAATAAAAGAAGGAATCAGAAAATGTAAGACAGAAGAGTTGTTTTTAAATTATCGAAGAGAGCGGCGAGATTTTCGTGGCAAGACATGAAAGGAAAGAAATAAAAACGAACGCAGACAGAGGGCGTTGAAGGTGTCCTTTATATAGCGCTGAGGAGAGTAACTCAATTTTTTCGTTTCAACTTGTGGGACCCACAACTGATACTATTTTAAATTACTGGCGGATAATTTATATATATATAATTTAAAATAAACGTTGATATTTGGTGAAACAAAACATTTTTATTCTTCTAATACAGCACATATTGTGCCACGCTAGTTCGTTTAAATGGAATTGTAAATCAAATTTAAAATGAAGTGTTAAAATAAGTCAGCTATTTTAAGAACACAACAATTTGGTTATTGATCAATAAACTGTTGCTACAGTAAAAATTTTTCCTCTCCTTGTCTATTTTTGAATTGATATTTTTTTAAATATTTAAGTATAGATCACGTGGAAACTTTACTCTAACAAATTTTTTTAAAAAAAATTATAATAACAATTATGAGAAGTAGCATATTTTGAGTTTTTTTTTTTTTTTAAGCTCTTGAAGAAAAGTTATGTTTGAATTATGAATCAGACTGAGAATCAAACAATATTTTGTGGTTCTTCGATAAGAATTAAGCCAGGCACCTAAAGTCTAATCTAAATAAAATCCGCACGAGATTACAGCCAAGTTTGATTTGAAGAGTCCTCACGGTCATGGATGACAGCAGAGGCTATATGCCAAAACAAAGCAAATATATATATATATATATATATATATATATATATATATTTGTTTTGAAATTTAAACCTAATAAGAAAGAATGTAGACAAAAGAGTCATTTTGATTTTTGACCTGCAATGACAAGCTAACACAAACACAACATTTTGTAGTATTGATTTGTCATTTTCTTTAGAAACTGGTCTACCACCGCAGCATAAAACGCCGAGAGTTACTTTTGTCAGCGGGCAGTGTCCTGCACGAGAACAAAGAAGTCCAAGAATCGGCAGGTTCGCCTCCAATGCCAGTGCTCTTCGTGTGAATTTACGGTGGTATCCTCGGCGAATGCTTAGGTGGCGAAGGATATTATTGTCCTTTTGCAGGTACGCTCCTCTGGGGCATGCGTTGCGAATTCAAAAATCAAGCGCCAGGGTGGTGAATTGATATGATAGCTGACTGACTGCTCAGTGCATGTTGTGATTTTGTGCCACGAAAACTACTTCTTGTATCGAATGGAAAAATCTTTTAGTAAGCAGGCCTTATCCGTGTATCTTTTTCTTTTTTTCCCCCTTGGAATCTTCAACAGTATCTATTCCGATAATATACTTACTAGTTGAATTAATTAATACGTACAGCGTGTATAAATAACTTTAACAAGACCGTTCGTCATTAGACAATTGCATGGTAAGACACTCTTTTATGTATTATACACATTTGAACTATACTTAATAAATCCCAATTTTCTTTTATAAATGGAACGGATCTCGATTTATGTCAAACCCTAATTATAACATTAAAGAAATAGTGAATCGCCAATTCATCATCTTTTTCTTTGGGCCCATAAAGAAAAGAAGTGTCGTGATTACCCACTTCTTACCAATAATAATTTACCAATCATAGAATCATCATTGTTCTTTTGCAAAAAAAAAAAAAAATAGTGATAACTCATGTCTATGATTAAACTCAATATGATTCCACTTTCGAGTTTCTTTCTTTATTTACTTTACTTTTTTTTCTTAAAAAAAGGGAAAAAAATATTAAACTAAGAGGATACGGTTTGAACTTTGTAACATAATTATTCCAGATAAAGCAAGTGCTGAGTAAGTCAACAGACGAAGCAAATGAAAGCGATTTCACAACTCTGACCTACTGCTTCTTGTCGCGAACGACAGTTGTACTCGTGTGTCGCAATGGGGCAGTGTGCTTATGAGTTGGGCCTGATCAAGAATGCCATGTTATCTTTTGATGGGCAATTGGACGATGTTTGTTTAATTATTATAGAATTATTGTGTATACGGTGGTTCCAGCTCGTTAAACCAAAATCTTATCTCAAAAAAAAATTTTTTAGAAATGCGATTGAAAGATAGTTGTGCACATTAAATTATTGAAAAATTTACAGAAATGATAAATTGGGAGCTATCTATAATTTTAGGTAACTTTCATTGCTTCAAAGTTTGTAATCTTACACGCTAGACGATGGGCTGTCTACTAGAGGCAGCCTGGCGATAATATCATCTGATGTGAGCTTAATGTTTGATGCAAACATACATTGGGAGGTCAGTAGAAAATGTCAAATAGTTTTATACTCTTTTTATTATTTTTATTGTCGTTCGTCTCTACAAAAATCATTTGAATTATGATATTAAGAAAGTAGTTGTTTTGATATAGGAAGATATCCAAAACAATAATGGTGTATTTATTTCTTAAATTAAGAGATAAAAAATTATTGATAGTATTTATTTTATAAAATAAAAACGAAAATGGGAATTATGGAAGATTGAGAACGAGAAACTGATTCTTAAAAGGTGATAATTAATTTTTTATTTCTTGGAGTCATCTCGTTATTTTCTTTAAAAATATAATATTTTGAAAATAGAATTAAAAAAAAAATACAAATAGTAAAAAAAAAGAAGAAAAGGTATCAATCTCCAACATAAACTCCTCACATTCAGCTCGCCATCGCAGCAAAACCTCATCATCTTCGTCGTTGTCACTGTTGCCAAATCAACCATCATCGTCGTCATCACTAGTTTGCAGTTGTGGAGCAGCAGCTGGTTGCCAATTTCATCTCTCTTAAGCCGTCTTGATTTTGACTCCATCTCTGTTTCATCCCTATCTCGTTTTGTCTTTGATTTCATCCCTGATGGCCACGATTCCAATTTGATGATGATGATGATGCCAACAATGATGATTTGTTGTTGCCATTGTTGTTGTTGATGATGATTTGATTTTGATTGTTATTGTTATTGTTATTATTAGATTATTGTTTTGAAGATGACGATGATCATAAAAAGTATTATAATTAATTCATTTATTAACTAATAATAATATTATTATTGATAATAATTTTTGAATAATAATAATTACAGTAATTAAAACATAAAATGATAATTATGTTAATAGTTAAATAAATATTTTTTAATAATTTATAACAATGTAGTTTATTTGTATTATGGTTTTAATTTTAAAATAAAATAAATACATCAATAGAAATAGGATCCATTCTATTGTAATTTCTATTATCTTTTCTAATTATAATCTATTTTAAAATTAAAATCATAATACAAATAAATAACATTGTTTATTTGTATTGTTTAAAATCCATTCTATTGTAATTTCTATTATCTTTTCTAATTATAATCTATTTCAATTTCTATCTATTTTAATTCTTATTTAATAAAGGCAAGACAAATCCAACTGAACTATTCCCTTATCGCCAAACTATACAAACTTTAATAAGAACGACAACTTCAAATTTAAAAAGAAGTTTGGTTTTCCGATTTGATGGATTGCCGTTGTCACTCGGAAACAAGTTGCAGGAAAAAAAAAAAAAACAGATAACAGATTATTAATTACAAGTTTATAACAAAACGTGACTGTTAAGAAACTTTTTGGATCTTTGCATCACATGTGTTGATACCCTGGACCCAATCAACAATGAAGACAAATGTAGAAAACTCAGGCCCAGAGCCCACCTCCATCCAATCTTCCCATTTTTTATAGCGACGTGAACGGTTCTAACTAAACACACTCTTCAGTGATCTTCCAAATAAAATATCTGTTATTATTTTATAAACCACACTGCCTCTCACCAAACCACCAGACCAAAAAAATCCAAGACACCAACAGCTACCCTAACTCATTCATTTCGCACGGACGGACCACCCGAGGTGCGTGACGTCGCGAGATTGAATCGGCTCGGACCAACCCAACACATGACCCAATCCCATTGGACCTCAGAACCCGAGCACCGCAAGCCGACCGCTGCCACAGCCATGAGACTGATAGTGCCTTTACAAGGCGTAGTCCAAGGCAGAGGCGGCCTTATCCTGGGCTCTCTAATCCCCTGCGGGCTCTTCTACTTTCTCCAGTTTTACTTGAAACGCCACCGTTCGCCAAAACCTCCCTCCCCCTCCGCCTCATCCTCCAACCTCGCTGGACTCCCTAGAACTTCCTCGCGGTCTACTTTGTCGTCGCGTGGGTCGCTTGGTCCGGTTCGGATATCGGCCCGGGGGAACTCGATTGCGAGGCCGGACGATTCTCCGTATTATATCGGGTTCAATAAGGTTAGGGACGATCCCTATGATAAAATTAACAATCCGAATGGGATTATTCAGCTTGGATTGTCCGAGAACACGGTAAATTTAAATTTAAGCTATTCGTTTCTATTTATTTGCATTTGTAGTGTAAATCGTTTATTTATTTATTTTTATTTTATTGGTTTTAGTTGTGTTTGGATTTGATTGAGAAATGGGTGTCGGAGAACTTGACTGATTCTATAATGGGAAGGGACGGCGATGATTTGAGTATCAGTGGGATTGCGACCTACCAGCCGTCTGATGGAATGATGGAGCTTAAAGTGGTAATTTTATTATATCTGTCTATTTTATTTTATTTCATTTCATTTCATTTTACATAATTAGTAACTAGTAAGTGCTGTTTACTTTTTGATGCACTTGTGATTGTAAATTGAGAATCTAGTGTAGTGCCTTTATAAAGTGTTGAGTTTATTGAGTTAAAGGCAACTTAGTTTATGTGAATAAGGCCCATTAGAATTTTAGAGTTTGCTTACTAAACTGTGTAATGCTTCCCTATGAATCTCCGCGTTGGGGAAAACTAGTCAGCCTTGCTGCATTGTTGGAAGTAAAGTAGAAGACAGCAATCATGCATGCAAGACTTTATAACAAATGGGATAATGAACTCATTTTTGAGCCTTTAGCATACAAATAATGCAAAATGCTGAGATTATACTTCAAAAAGCTTTGTCAATATAGTAACTTTTTGCTTTTTTGAATTACTGATCTTAGTTTTTGTCTCATTGGAATCCATTGAAATCAAATTGATTTAACTGCTTCTGATTCTGAGCGGTGTTGCATGTCCTGTGCTGTTATGACTGTTGCATTCAGTTATATGTGCAAAAAACAGCCGCTTGTCTAAAATGATTACGTTTATTAAATATTTATTTCTGCTGCACTGCTGCAGGCTATGGCAGGTTTCATGTCTCAGGTCTTGGGGCAAGCTGTCTCGTTTGACCCCTCTCAAATGGTATTAACTGCTGGTGCAACTCCTGCAGTTGAGATACTGTGCTTCTGCTTGGCAGATCATGGGAATGCATTGCTTGTTCCCTCGCCATATTATCCTGGGTAATTATCAATCATTTCTAATCTTTGCACTGATGAAATTCATATTGTTTGGGTGTCAAAAAGTTTATAGCAAACAATTTCCAGTTTTGATAGGGATATCAAATTTCGAACGGGAGTGGAGCTAATTCCTGTACACTGCCGCAGCACTGATAACTTCGCTTTGAGCATAACTGCCCTTGATCAAGCGTTCAATCAGGCAAGAAAACGTGGGGTGAAAGTTCGTGGAATTCTCATCTGCAACCCATCGAATCCTGTTGGCAATATGGTGCCACGGGAAACACTCTATGAGCTTTTGGACTTTGCGAGAGATAAGAACATCCATATAATTTCTGATGAAATATATGGAGGGTCCATCTTTGGAAATGAAGAGTTTGTGAGCATGGCAGAAATTCTCAAGTTAGAAGAAGTTGACAAGAATAGAGTTCATATAATATATGGGTTGTCAAAAGACCTTTCTCTCCCAGGATTTAGGGCTGGGGTTATCTATTCCTATAATGAGAGTGTTTTGGCAGCTGCCAAGAAGTTAACAAGATTTTGTTCTATTTCAGCTCCCACTCAGAGGCTCCTAATTTTCATGCTTTCAGATACAAAATTCATCCAGGAATATTTGGAGACCAATAAAAGGAGGATAAAGAAACTGTATGATTCATTTGTGGCAGGTTTGAAACAATTAGGAATCAGGTGCTTGGAGAGCAGTGCTGGCTTATACTGCTGGGCTGATATGAGTGGATTAATTCCTTCTTACAGTGAGAAAGGGGAACTTGAATTATGGGATAAGCTCTTGAACATTGCTAAGATCAATGTTACTCCTGGCTCGGCCTGCCACTGTATAGAACCAGGGTGGTTCCGGTGTTGTTTTACTTCTTTAACCCACGAGGATATCCCTGTAGTCATTGAACGGATCCAAAAGGTTGCTGAAACTTGTAAATAAATGCTGAGAGAAATTTCGTGTTTAAGATTATCGCCCTGGTTAATGTTTTGGGAAAAGTATGGGGACATGCACTGCTTCTCATTTGAACAAAAGTTCTAATACAGTTTCTTGGAATTCTTGAAGGATTTAGCATTAATTGAACAGAAGGTCTAGTTGAGTTCTCTTTGAATTCTTGAAGGATTTAGGATTGAGTTTACATTCTGGATTTTCTTAAATCATGTACATCAATGCTGGAAATAGAATACTAGAATGATTTGGAAGAGTTTAATGGAGGGCATGGATTGTTGGGTGATTTTGAACCACATGGGCGATTGGAATTTACTCGTGTAAAAATTTCAGTATCAGCTGTTGTTTCTTCCTTTGCAATCCTTCAAACATTTTGATGCTATTCCCCAAAACACAGCATCCAGAAGCCCTCTTCTCAAATTCCTGTTATGGTTGCATTCAGGCAAGAATAAAGTTGTTCGTGAGTTTTATTGTGCAAAAATATAGTCAGAAATATGAATTTTGTTTCCATCATAGTGCCAAAAGGAAATAAATATGTCGTTTTCATTCCCATTTCTATGTTAAATAGCTTTTTCTTCTACTTACTTTCTAGTTCTCCTGTAGCCTTAAGAGGAAATGCAGTCCTAGTGACGGTACAAAAGATGGATGAGTTGGGGATTTACCATTGACAGGTTCTGTTTTCTTGTTTGAGCAGCTTTTCTTTGGTAACTCCTCCTGCGACTCATCATTATCAATTCTCCAAGTGTTGTTGGTCTCCTAATAATGGCAGCGCTATTACTTTCACAGTCAAAATCCTTGTTTTTTGCTTCTGGGGAAACAGGAACAGGGTCCTTCTCAGTGTACCCCACCTTTTCAAGGAAACTGGTTTTGGGTGGGAGTAGTGGAAAGAGGCATTCCAAGAAAGGAGCCCCCACAAGGCTTGAAGTGCCGGTTTCATAGCTGCTTGTACTACTGTTTGCTTCCGAAGCTGGTGATGAAGGAATCTCCAGTTCATCACTTGTGGTGTCAGTCGAGAAAGATCTCTGCACTGGAACAGCAGAATAGATGGCTACTGATGGTACAAGGCAGTTTGCAAGGAGAGAGGGAGCAGAGCTGAATGAATCATCTGTATCGAAATCAAATGAACTATTTTGCACGTCATGAGCATCATCACTGGCCTTGTCGTCATTGTCGAAAATGCCATAATAGCCTTGGGAGTAGATTGGAGGTGGTGGAGGTAAAGCTAAGAGCTTTTCTGGTGGGTTTGGGAGTACCGCTGGCTGTGAGAAACTAGGTAATGGTGTTCCAGGCTTTTCCTCCCAATCAAAGGGTATGGAGGCAATGAGCTTGACTGGAGGATTTACTACAATTGGACTAACTGAAGAATCCTCCGGTTTCCAGTTCTTTTTAGGTATTCCTGGCTTCTGCTCCCAAAGAAAAGGGACTGCAGGCGGTTGCCTGACATGCTTTCTTTCTGGAAGTTCGTCAACCTCCGTCCCAGCCATTGTGGAATTAAAGCTATAATTCCCTGTGCATTGTTCTATTACTGTTCTTTCATTTATATAATAGGTTCAGAAAGTGGGTTAGAGGAGTATGCTAACGACTCCATTTTTGTGTCTCAGCCTACCTGCTTTCCGTCTCTCAAGTCGATTATAGAAACAGAAAGGTTAGCACTTTAAGGTCGTGTTTGTTAAGCGGGTTTGGTGAAGCCTTATTGTGCAATTTAGCCGCTCATGAGGCAAAGTCGGTTGTCCATTTTTGCAAGTGTCAAAATATAACGTGGTCAATTCTCAAACGTCACTATAGACATCTCTCATTAAGTTCATGAAATTTCAATTTCCTAAATCATTTGGGATGTTGAGCCTTCAGTTTTAGAAACTCTTTTCCTAAACTTAACTAGAATTTTAAGTCTGATATTTCCCACTTCATTCGGGACACGTTGGGTCTTAATCCTACTGGGACTTGAAATCCAATCCAGATAAGGTAAAAAAAAAAAAAAGGTTTCTCTATATATTGCTTAAAAACATACGATGATCGCCCATCAAAATCATCCACAGACACACAGGAGAAGCTCCTTCGCTGCATAAAAAAGTTTTGCTCTCTTCAATTTCACGAAGCGGAAGGAGAAAGATTTATGGATCGCAACAACGTAACAATGTGCATAAAGGGTTGCGGGTTTTATGGCTCTCAGGAAAACAAAAACATGTGCTCCAAGTGCTATGCTGACTACTTGAAAGCAGAACTCATTGCCAAATCATCCAAGTTATTGGACGTAGCCGAAAAACCTATCGGCCCAACAAATGCACCAAACCCGTCGGTTCTCGACAAATCTTGGCCGCCGCAATGGATTATTTCAGCCGCCAAAGCAACTACTGATAACAATGCTGTTGATTCTCGTGCTAGACAAACAACGAGTACTAGGGGCGGTAGCACATGCAATATTGAGTCTGGTGCAGGTACGAGTGTCAAAAGAAGATGTGAAATCTGCAACAAGAAAGTTGGATTGATAGAGTTTAAATGCCGCTGCGGGCACTCGTATTGCGGGACGCACAGGTACCCTCAAGAGCACGCATGCACGTTTGATTTCAAGAAGTTCGATCGTGAAATCTTGGTTAAGGATAATCCTCTCATCAGGGCTGATAAACTGGCGGGCAGAATCTAATTCCAATAGTTTTGTACGAAAATGAATCTTCAATAAAATCAATACCAAATCAAATGGCTTTCAGGCATAAAATGTTGAGTGATATATGTACGTAACATCAAATAATAAGTCATATAAATTTGTATTTGCAAAGTGCTGATCATGCTAGTTTAAGATTGACGACTGCATACCTTTTTGAAGGTAATGGTCGATGAAATTGGAGGGAGAGTTTTACTGCGGAAGTATAGCTTTGAAGAAAACAACTTCATGAACACAAAAAGGAGCACAATTGGATTGTTTGTTTCCTTGAGATTTTATATCTTCAAAGGATAACTGGATTGGTTTAACTCTGACAATAGAAGTAAGACGTTATTAAGGGTCGAACTATTTAAATCCATAAATTTACTCTCAAAAGCCTCCATTAAACAAAATTCTCAATTACTAATTTATCCTTAAGTAAAATTACATCTGAAGACAAAAGAATTTATACAAACAAAAAAAAAACCGTAATTTTGCACCCATTTTATGATGAAACACATAAACTGTTTGCTTTCTACGTATATTTATTGCTTAATCTCTTTCTCTTTCACGCTCTTACAATTTTCCAATTGTCAACATTTAAAAATTCCTAACAAGAAACTCAAAGACCGAAAATGAAAAAAAAAAAAAATTGTAGCAACCCTTAAAGAAAAGTAATTACTTTTTGATTTGCCGAAATTTCTCTCTTTGCATCTCTTCTTCTTTACATAAACTTCAAATCTCGGTAATCAAAAAGATAGGGCGAAGAAGAAAAATTACATCAATTGGGTTTTCGTATGCCGGTTATAACACACTTATTCAATGGAAGCAAAACAAAATCCAATCCAATACATTCCCGTGAAATATTACTAACCACATTATTTTTATATCTAAAAACTTTCTATAAAGCTATAGAATTTTGAAGCAAAACAGCAACAAGCATAGAGTGTATTCGGATCGGCATTCAGATTTTTTTTTTTTGCGGATCCGGATGCACGTAATATCTACAACGAATGCGGACGGATATTCCGGATATCCGAATCCGCAAAAAGTAAAATTTAATAATTTATTTAATAATATCAAATAAAATTCAATCATAATTTAATAATTAATCATTCAATATGAATAGCATACAACAACATCATAAATTCATAAATAAATTTTTAATTTAAGTTAAAATTTAATAATTTATCTAATAATATAAAATTAAATTCAATTATAATTTAACAATTAATAATTCAACATGAATAATATATAATAATCTCATAAATAATAAACTGTAATTTTTTTTATTTTTATTTCATTTTATTTATATTTTAATTTAAAATAAAATTCAATCATAACCAACAATTAATAATTCAACATGCAAAATATTCAACAATATCACAAATCCACAAATAAGATTTATTTTTAAAATTTTTATTTAATTTTTAATGTCTATTTTTAATTTAAAATAAAAATTATCTAGATCCAGATATCTAGTTTCCGAATGCAAGTGCATCTGAATTTGAATTTAGAAATGTTTGAATCTTAGATGTTTGAATCCATATATGTATTTTTTAATATGTAGATTCGAATTTTTTCGGATCTAAATCTTTCGAATCTTTACAGATTCGAGCCGGATCCAGATAAACTTGTCATCCCTGAGTGAGAGAAAGGATTGCACTTTTTTTTTTTTGGGTCGAATAAAGAAAGACATTTTAGCAAGGTTATTTTTTGAGATTTTCTAGGTTGTATAAAGTAAACATCTAGTATTGAATGTCAATAGTGAATTCATTAAGAAAATGAATTTAATGAGTAAAGTTATGAGTCCAAATAACCTCTATCTTGTCATTAATTTTGATGCGGGGGTACTCTTACTTTTAGGTGCAAGATCATGAGCGAGGCAAAATGCAACAAAAAAAATTAATTTTTTGCTTTTTTTTTTTTTTGAACTCTGCTAACGAATAGATTAATTTCCAAATTTTTTCTCCATTAAAGTAATTAATTCATAGCTTAAATTTTTAATTGTTTTCCTTCAGTCAAAAGTCCGGCCCATTGTTCTTATTCGGACTCTAGAATATTATTAAAAAGTTCCCTCTTCGACGAGGAAACCAGCCATTGTTTAATTCGGATAAGAAGTCTTCAAAATCTCCCACTTCATTTAGGGATAATATGTAATCCTTTACTTCGGTTCTAGAACTTGTTTTCCTGGTGTGGCTGGTACTTTTAATCCCAATCAAGACCGGGCTGAAAAAATCAATATATATATATATAGCAACAAACCTCATATACCACGTACGTAACCGCTTAAATCGATTAATCAATCATCTTCATCATACACACAAGTGGCAATTAAGTGATCACAACAACAAAAACAACATGACACCACCTCTCTGCGAGAAGGGCTGTGGCTTTTATGGAACTAAAGAGCGCAAAAGCATGTGCTCGAAGTGCTACAATGGTTTTCTTGAAGAACAAATTATAGACGGTGTCGTGAAAAGACCTCTGAAGCTAATGCAACCGAACCCTTCAATACTTGTCTTCGATTCTCGGTCGCCGCAATCACCTTCATCTTTATCCTCCGAAACAACAACAATTAACAGTGCTGCTGTCGAATACTCTTCGGCAAGGACAACAAGTGCATTGGAAAAAAGATGCGAAATCTGCAACAAGAAAGTTGGTTTGATAGAGTTGAAGTGCCGGTGTGGGCATTTGTATTGTGGGACGCATAGGTACCCTAAAGAACATGCATGCACGTTTGATTTCAAGAAGTTTGACCGTGAAATCTTGGTAAAGGGTAATCCTCTCATCAGGGCTGATAAATTGGGGGGCAGAATCTGATTTCAATAATTATGAGTCAATTTAACTTGCATGCGGATGGATGGCTTTGCACTTGAACGTGTGGTTTCATCCATTGTCAAGTATCAGTCATACTTGAGTGTGCGTCTTGTGTTCGTCTTTCCCCTTTTGTGTGTGTGTGTGTGTGTATTGGACAATAATTACACCATGGCAATTTTAATGTTTCTAAATATATATTTTCCTTACTTTTTATTTCCCTAGAATAGGATTATATGTGTTATTAATGTGCTTCTTGTATCCACTTGGATGGCACTCTTTGAAGCATCAAAAGACTCTAAAGGATGATTTTGCCTTTTGATTCTTGGCTTTTGAAACTTAATAATTTAAGTGATAATTATTTGAAGGTACTTGGTTGTAAAAGATGTTAAGATTATGGGTCTGATAATCTAAGTTTGTTGATTTTTGTACTTTTTTAAGAATGAAATTCCACAACAAAGTCTGCAATTTTATAATTATTGGTTGATTAGGGACAAAATGTAATTACAAAGTCGACACTCAATCTTACCAGGGGATGAAAAAAAAAGAAAAAGAAAAAGAAAAATAGTTTGTCTATTGAGGCAGTATTATTTTCAGAATTAAAAAGTTTTGGGGACTTTTGATCCCACTTACAACTCATACATCCATTGCATTTCTCTAGATTTGATCAATTCGTGTCGAATTCTACATGTACTGAAAAAGGTACGGACAGGGCATGTGTTTGCTTTGCATTTTCAGCTACTATAAGATGGGGTGTCATCTTCTCTGTTCTCTTTAATTAACAATATTCAGATATTATAAGACATCAACTTGCTTCTAGAGAGGATATATGGTCCTAATTATAAGGGCCTTTAAAAGGAGACAAAAGTGACAAATACTGGAACATTTAGGAGAAATATGTGTCTTAATCAGGCACCCAAGCCATGAGCTGTATTACCCAATTTAAAATATCAAAATGAAAAAAAAAAAGCAAAAATCATCAGCAACTTGAATTATAACAATAGTCGCTTGAAGATATGTTAAAAAACTACTAGCCCTTGCGTTGTTCTGCTTACAGAAGCTCCTTAGAGAGACGACGACGAATGCTTAATACGATATCGAATTAACTTGTGTGCGCATATAGATATTCAACAATTATTTAACACAAGTATATGTATACATGTTTAATGAAAGGCCAGACTAGGCTTATTTATATATCATGAAAATAACAGCTCAACCCCTTGCTAGCTTGCTTTGTAGCATCTCAATTAGCAAAGGAGTTGGCTGTCGCAGTCTTTTTATTTATGACCAATGATTATTATACTGAAACAAGGTTCCTTCAGTTAAATTACAAATATATATATATCGATCTTAGGTGGTAGAATTAGGACTTCGGACCCACTTTCAATCTTATTTCAGCTGCTCCTATTTGCTATAGTTCAAATGGCATTGAGATGGCGTAATCAATTGATTTGCAATTCAAACTAACCAAACTGAATCTCGGAAACAATGGTGCCCCTATATAATTTATTGCATTTATTAACAGCCAAAGTTAAGAGGAATATCTTCACATGATGATGGTGAGTAATATAATGATTGAAAGACAATGCATTAATGGAATATTAAGAAAAATTTAAATTACCCGATTCATATCATATCATTTACGTACATACATACATACATCTCTATATTATTATCATGTACACGTTAGGGTGTGTGATGAAGCAATAAACAACCCTCACTCTCAAAGATCTGAAACTTCAGTTCAATTTAAAATCAACCAAGATAATAATAATTACCCTTAATTTCAGAAACAAAATTAAAAGAAAAAGTTAAAAAACAAAAAGGATCGATGATCACCATAATACCTCTTTATATATATATATAGCTCGATAAATCATTGGCTGGAATTTTGGAAATTCAACAACCCATTCAAGTTGGCACATTCAAACAAGGCCTTAGCAGTCATCTCTCTTTCAAATCTCCAGATATAGTTCAGCCCCACCAACAATTCAGTAATGGCGGCTTCAGTCTTCTCTTTATTTGCAAAATATAGTGTCTGCAAAAGGAGCACATTAGTTTTTGGTAACAAATTTTGCTGCTCAAAGCTCCTCTCACTCTGCCATTTTATCATATTATGTGCCAACGGTGACAACCAACTCAAGATCCTTCCCAAAGCATTCCTCCACTCTCCGGCGAGCACCGGATCACTGGCCGAGAAGCCAACTCCCTTCAGCCTAGCTCTAAGGGACGATCGTATGCTACGCGGTAGCATTGCATACAAATCATCCCTAGCATCAACACCAACCAATTGTGGTGACTTGATCATCTTCTCAATTATGATAACCAAGTTTGAATAATGCAAAGCCAAGGCCGCGGCACCTAGAGTAGTCGCGGGGGGCTTTAGTATCTTTGAATTCGACTCGAAGAACCCATCAGAGCTCTTGAAAGTGACGGGGCCAGATACAAAACCATTGCAGGGATTAGGGTTTTCAGTAGGATGAACCGTGGCCGAGGTTGAGAGACTGCGGGGCAGATAAGCCGGATGCCCATGATGACCTATCCCAAACACAAGCTTGATTCTTGCTAACACAGTGAAGACGTGCCTTGTAAGAATGCAAACAACTGTATCAAAGCTTCGATTCCATAGGGATCTTTCTTTAAGATACTTCACTTCCTGTCTTTGCCAGATTACCTTCTGCTGAAGATCAAGAATCTTCTGTTCCTTAACAGACGCTTCGTATTCATTACACTGTAAAGTTTTCTTCAAGGCATTCTCTAAGACTGATAGCTCCTCCATCTCTTTATACAACGTTGCCGTGACGGTGACGTATCTGTCCATTTTCTTGTTCTTGGCTTCCATGTCCTTGGAGCTCAAAACCCAAGAGAAAGAATCTTGTCCCGAGTTGGCAAACTCTTCGAACGAACGATCAAAGGAACTCAGATTCGAATCCTCACATCGCTTGCTTAAACTGGAGACAGCCTTTGCAACGAACCTTATATTTTCTGCGAGCTCAGCACATGCAAGGCCGAGAAGAAACGACTCGTCGTTTGAGACGATTTTCCTGACGCCTTCGAGAGATATGGAGTCGTTGCGCAAGCGGATGATGTTCTTGTCGGAGAGAGCTTGCCATAGGTGAAGCAACTTGGACATGATGCCGGCGACTTCAAAGGCTAAAACGCCGACGTTTGATTTCTTGTTACTTGATATTACTGAGAGTTTTGGTTTTGGGACAGAATCGAAGCTGCTTGATATTGCGGATTTAACTTTTATTAACCAAGTTTCGAGAGCCATATTGAGTGCGGATCAGTATGTGATGAATAATATTGATAATTGTAAAGTGAAAAAATATGAACAAAATGGGTAGTTTCAGGAATCAATCAAGATCTAAAGAGAAATTATAATGAATAATTGAAGAATGGAAATTGCAGAGATAGGGATAGTGGAAGCTCGTGGGATGTTGAGAGCTCAGCATTATATTATACATTTGAGAAAAAACCAACCAAAGCTCAAAGCCAGAGAGAGAAAAATTGTATTATTAAAATGTGGAATAACACTTTGGTCCCCATTGTTTCTTACTTTAGTATTTAAATATCTAGTTTTTTAAACTAACCCCAATTACATTTTTGGTGTTTTATATAACTCTAATTTTCAAACTTTGTCATTAAAGATTACATGCGACTTATTTAACAAACAAAATCGCAGCTAACTTTTGATAGACATATGATGGGTACATGTTTCTTTAGCCTCTAAATTTTGAACTCATTACCCAGTTAGCTATTATATTTATAAAATCACTAAAAATATTTCAGTTTTTTATTTGTTGTCATTAAGGTTAAGTTAATTATTCTCGACTTTACATCTGGATAATTAGTCCCAACAATAAAGGAGAATTTAAAAACTGTATTTCTTTTCCCATATTTTAACACAGGGATGTAATGGAGTATTATAAAAATATTAAGAGTCTAAATGATAAAAATTAGAAAGAAAATAGGGATCTGTTGATATTTGTTACGTACACATGCTGTGATGGAGCGTGAAGGATGATTTAAGCAGAAACTTGACTTGTCTTCTCTAGCTAGAGATGCAGACGCTGAGAATGCGATTGGAATTATTGATTTGTGCGAATTCTTTTATTTCTTTTTAATAAATCACCATTATCTCAGTCGGTAAAAGCAAACTTTTCTAGTTGTTTGTTTGGATGCCGAGAAACGCTTTTTCTTAGATGTGGTTCCTTTCAACTGTGACGGCAGGGGGCCATGTCATTATGGCATGTTCTTTTTGAATTTTGATGTGTAACAGTTAGCGTCATTTTTGTGATTAGTATGTATATTATTGTTGGCCTTGGAACTTTAGTATGGGATGTAGTGAAAAAAAGACAAGGAGATCTTTTTAATTTTACTGTAGAATTTTGATGAATATATGGTTGAGTTCATGAACTTAATGATTGAGCTTAATAGTAAGATTCTAAATAAAAATCGTTAATCTAAAACATCTTACTTTTGCAATTCTTTTCATATGTTTCCTTTATAATTGAACAATTTATTTAGTTATTTTTTTTTAAATTTTGATGTAACTAATTATTAATATGTGTCATTTCAAAAAATACATATCTTTTTTTTTTTTTTCCTAAAGATGTGTTTGATATGAGCATCCAAGGCGAAAAGATGGGGCATTTGCATAGGAATAGGAAAAAGAAAAAGAGAGAGATAATTGGGATTTTTATCATCATAAAGAAAGGTGATTAATAATAAAAATTTTAGAAACTCAAAAGGGAATTGGTCTACTGAGATTGGCAAATACAATGCAAGCTCTTAGTGACTGAAAATGAGCTCCAGAAATATCGACGCTTAGAGAGCACGGAAAACAACTGGAAAAAAATTTAAAACCATAGAATTTTAAAGGCTTAAATCATAAAATGTTGAAACAGTATGGTTTAAACTTTTTTTTTTTCAAATAATTCTAATTTTTAAAATTCTAAATTAAAACATTTATATATACGTGTGTGTCAGTGTATATTCCCCAAATATTCATATTTTGAGAAAATGAATACATTCAAATTAAGTCCAAATGCATGCAAGCTGTATTTCAAAAGTAACTTGGTTGAACCAAAACTCAAGCATATTCATTCAATCATACAGTTTTTTCAGATTGACTTAAGACCAAACTCAACTTGTTTATCAATAAATATATGGTAATATGTTCGTGCAATTTGTCAACACTACCCGAGAATGCACTTACATCACAACTTTTTCTAGTGGCTATTTTGAAGGCATTCTCTGCTTTTAGTCAATCTTTGGCAAGTGGTGCATTACAGCATTCAGAACACATCAAATTGAAAATGCGCCGAAGAAAACAAACAAACAAGGATGAAAATGTATAAAATCATTGATTTGAACATTGCCAAAAGAATACATTTAAAAGAAAAATGAAATTAAAGAAATCATATCACATGGAAAAAAGTAATCAGATTAAATATCTACACAACACAATACTATCATGGTTTGGCCCCTTCATTCAAAGCGAACAATGCGGTTTAAGTTGACCATGCAATTGGGTGACTAATTGGGACACGAGGTGAGTGATGATTGTGGGCAAAGCCAATAAAATCATGCAATTAGAATGAGGGGGAAAAAATTAAAAAAATTAAAAATAAAATTAAAAAAGACTCAAGAAGTAAATAAAGATAAAGATAATATTGGTTTTGCGTGTTTGGATGGTGGGAGAATAAAGAAAATGACACAATACTTTACTCATTGACATTCACATGGTTAGTGGGGATGGTGTTGTTGGTTTGGTGAAATTTTTTTTGGTCATTGGGGTCATCAAATACTCAAAAGAGAGAAAATGAGATTTGACATTTATCCGAAATTGGTATGAGAGAGTTATTTATTCTATTTATTTAATTTTTTCTTTATTTTTACATGCATACTTGATCTTGTAAGTTTCTTAATGTTGTTTTTTTAACCAGCTTTGGGTTAGCTTTTTGCCTGCAAATGGAAGGGCAACGAAGCATATGCTTGTTTAATTGTCGGAAAATGAATAGGCAGCCATCCTACATCTCCATATGAGTATTGATATATGTGCATGCCCAACTTTTTATCCCATATGCGTTTACTCATTTACATTTCTTCATCTTCCTCTCTGTCACACTTGTTTTAATTTGTCTGCTTATTCCCTCAGCTCTCTACTCTCTCTCTCTCTCTCTCTCTCTCTCTCACACACACACACAAAATGAATAATTAGTCTCTACTCTCTGTGTTATTCAGTAAATTTTATCTCCTATGTTTCTTCTTTTTGGCCCTTTCACATGTGTAAATAAGTAAATGAAAAATAAGAGACAAAGGCTGTAAAAGGACTCGTCTTGTTCCACTTTATTACAAGATGGTGACAAACTCTAAGTATATAACCTTCAAAATACCGATATTTTTTTTTTCAGAAGTGCAGGAATTTTGATGAGTTTGAAAACATTAAGGGTGAAAGAGCTAATTTTAACAAACAATGGAGAGTTTTATAATTTTCCTATATTAAATGTGGTACATATGCTATTACCATGAATGATGTTTATGTGCTACAATAGACATAAAATGAAAATTTTTCTGTAATTTTTTAACAAAAACATTTGATAATTAAAATATATATATGTAGTTTCTCTTTTATATGTATCTTACGATTATGATGTTTACAATTCCCTGAAGCAGTGGGATTTGCTGCACGGGATGATAAGATTAAATCGATCGAATAAAAAAAAGAAAATGCTTGTTCCAATGGAGAGCTCTTCAAGAATTGGGAAAAGAAGCCAACCAGAAAAATATTTAACCAAGTTGATATGCTAAAATTTGGAGTAAAACTTGTCATATTTTGAGTGGCCGAATTCCAACATTGCCTAGAGTTAGTGACATCTAAATAAACATCTACTTTCTTGATTCCAAATGGGATTAATTCTGTTGACATCAATGCAAGTGTTGAAGTCAAACAAGTGATAGATAGTGTAAAGAAAGCAAATGCTAGATTGGATATTTGAGATTCAATTCAGATATAGAAAAATAAAAAATTGGATTTGAGATTAAAGAATAAGGATTGAAGATATGGCATTAAATCCAACAAAAAAAGAAAAAAAGAAAACAAAACAAAACAAGGACTGTTCAATACAATGTACCACCACTTATTTCCCTTGACTCTAAAAATATTTTTTTAGATTTACCACCACACCGACCATGTTTTAATTTAGCCATTCTACTTCCTATTGGTCAGTTTAAACTATACAAAATTCTGGCATTATCTTGGATTAGCTTATTAGATTAGTGCTACATTGATAATAGCATACAGAATCTATTGTATCTATTGACACTTGATCAAAAATAAATAAATAAATAAATAGCATACGTATTGACATTCTAACGTGTCATGTATCATTCAATATGATTAATGAACCGTGACGATAAAAGATTAAGAGGATCGAGTATGGAGTTTGGTGCAACAGAAGAAAAAAATAGGGAAGAAAATGAAATTACTGAATAATTGAGAAAGTAATTAGATAGAATAAGATACACAAATCGGCAAATATGTCAAAATTGTGAAATAAACAGATTCAATACCATCAAATGAATGGTCCTTGGATGCAGAAATTGGTAATTTAAAAACTATATATTTGAGCTGGTTATTGATAATTGGTTAGTAGTTACATTCACTAAAATTCACCAACTCTAATTTGCCCACTTTCGCAATTTATTAAATGCAGATGCCTGCACTTGAAAAATGTTAATCAAATGAAAATCATTAATATATTATCAAGTCCAACGCACACATCAACTCAAAACATATATTCCACAATGTACTCCATCTTGTAATAAGTGAACATTAACATACAAAATGTTGGCTTAAACACAGGGTATATATTTCTATTATTAGACTAAAAAGAGGGAGCAAAAAGAGATATGGGAGAATGATTAATGATGTGTTTGGTTCATGCGGAGCAATTAGCAATCAGCATTCAGCAAATGTCATGCATGCATGTTGGAAATAAAACTCCCACGCTGCCACGAAGTCCGGTAACTGGAAAAAAATAATGATAATCATGATGAAGAAACTACGAGTTTGCCTTTAGGGAAAAGAAAGAGGAAGGAAAAAAAAAAAAACTAAAAGTTACAGAAACAAAGTAAAAGGATCACATGCATATAAATTATAATGATGTAACTGGTATGATATATTGCGCTGCAATCATCCATTTAAAATTGTGTGCGTGTGTTGCGTTTGTTGGTGATGATGCTGCTACCTGCTCAACACAGCCTTCTCCACTTTTATCTTTTATCTTCGTAATAGAGAGCAATTTCAATGTCATCGATTCTGTCTAGAAAGTGACATTATCATGTATCTAATTTTTCCCCTCCACTCACCTCCCCCGCGATATAACATGCTTTCACTTTCTAAAATTTGAAACTGAAAGTCAAAATTGGATTGTTCAAAATTTTTATACATAGGAATGCATAATTGATAACTTCTGATCAAGGATCACATGCATGCAAAGATACAATTAGGTTGAGCCATATTACAGAATTCTTATGTAATTGAGTTGGGTATTATTATTCATATTATGGTGAGCTATGCTTCCGCACAATATTATTTCTTAATTCAAGGTTTTAATTTTATTCGATAGATGCTCATTACAAAATCAGACTACAGGTGCAGTTATATACCGTGAGATATAGACGATGTTGTTCATGAGATTAATTCTATGTATGTATATTATTCATAATATGAAACTAACTATGGAATCTAGGATTAATTTTGTTATAAATTTTATATTTATATTATAAGGTATATTTTATATTATAAATTTCTTGTGTGTGTGTGTTCAAGGCGTGAAATTAAATGTAGTGAAGACATGAATGATTTATGAGCTTAATCATGGATAGTCTTTGGGGAGAGGTTGTCATCATGTTCTAGAGTCAAACTCATTGATATTTCTTTGTTAGATCTTTCATTCCACAGACGATTTTGGTCAGTCTCCAACAAGAACAATCATTATTTTAAGCATTGTGTACTCAAAATTGATGGTATAATATCCTATTTATGACAAAGCAACAGTTATTACCAAAAATCTTTCCCAAGTAAGAAAATTATATATACAATTTTCTACGCACCATTATCATCAACGGAATATTCTGTTAACGACAAAAATGATTTGGAAAAACATGATGAACGCTTACAAATTTTAAACGTTTCCTCTTTAAACTAAAGTCTTCTCATGCCACGACAACAAAATCGATCAAAAATCTGCTTTATTACTTGATAGATCAATTGAACTATTAAAATCAGAAAACTTCTTACTCTAAGATGACTTAATTACTTTTTGCCCCTTCATCAACAACTCAAAAAAAGAGTAAACAATTTGTGGCCTAAAATGTCATACTCCACATTTTTTCCAATTGCATTAAAATTTATTTTGCATGGCATCAAAATCCATGCGCTATGCATATATGCATATATGTAAACGACAAATGGTCAACTTATTTATGTGTCATAAATCATAATTAAGCTCGAGACAATGGCACCTTTTGCTTGAATTTGAAGACTTACAGAAAAAGGTTTCTCAAGAAAATACGTACATTCACTAATGAATTAATGGGAGTGGACTACATTAGCTCGGGACACATGCATTGACCATTTTATCTTCACTACTCCATCTTGAAGAAAAAGAAAAAAGAAAAAGGAAACAAAATAAGAAAATACAGAAGGAAAAAGAATTGGATTTAATTGGTGGGACTAATGACTACTCTAAAACCTACCACTTGGCCGAAAGAGAAAGTTCAGTAAATTGCAAAGTATTGGGACTGAGACATGACATTGTTTTTGGACCCCATATGAAGACTTTGAAAGCATTTGAATTTGAAGAGAAGAAATGAAAGGCTCTCTTTAGTTTTCATGTCAAAGCATTAAGCACACTCACACACATACACTCATTTTGCCTTCTTATCTCACCTTGATGGGGACCTTACTTATAATAAGTGTGCATTACTAAGATTCCAC
Source organism: Aegle marmelos (assembly GCA_030449875.1). NCBI lineage: Eukaryota > Viridiplantae > Streptophyta > Magnoliopsida > Sapindales > Rutaceae > Aegle > Aegle marmelos. The sequence continues at coordinate 5,658,152 of JASUUL010000022.1, read as the reverse complement.
TTAAAACAGTCCTTTTTGAACAAGGACTTTGATCTACATGCAAATATTAATTTTTTAAAAGAAATATTAGGTGATAAAATTGCGCATGAGTGATGAAACATTAGGGTCTTAACATTCATTACAAATGGAAGAGTTATGTTCCACTTTGCAAGACATACCAAGCGAAAGTGGTCCCAAAACGAACCCTTTAGAAACATCTTAAGATGCTATGCCATGGCCATGCTCATGCCATCCCATTTTGCCCTAATTAATGAACTCTGTGCGCACGTGTGTCATCATCATTGTACCTTTGTTGGTAGACCAAATTATTCATTGACCATGCACGTGTCTTAGGCCCTGGCCCATCCACTCTACATGCCTTTTTTTTCCCGTTTCGGTTTTGGACTTTCTGGCAGGTAACAATAATATATAGTTATTAAGGCAAAAACAACGGACGGTAAAATGTAAATCCACGTACCATGGAGGTCAGGCGCATGATTTTTCTAACGTGCTCATTTTTCTCCCTTTGGCGGTTCAAGCGGTGGCTTTTTGCTCTATTTGAGAAAGTATGCTCCCTTTCCACCTATTTCAACACTTGCTAATAGACAACTTTGCTAATAAGATTTTGATGCTTGGGGTTCAAAAAGGAAAGCCGAAGAAATATTACCCTTTTTAACGAGCTGAAAAGGTGTATAAAATAATTTCAATGGTAATCTGCTATGAAAAAAGTGTGACAATTCATCATTGAGATGATTTTAAGTCATACAAGGAACACACAACTCATCAAGATTTAGTTCGACAATTATCTAAGATTCTAATCGTTTAATGATTACATTATCTCCAAAACTTTGCACATCATCATGTCAAGTAATTGGATCCAATTTATCTAGAAAAAGGGGTAAAAAGAGGTAAGTCCTTGAAACATCTGCTACATGGTCGTCTCTGATTGTGTTTCTATCAAACATTAGTTTATTAAAGTTGAAAGTCAGATGAGAGCAGCAAGTAGCAAGGTTGATATTATTTCTTTACAATGTTAATACATGTTAAGAAAAATTATGGAAATTGGCAGTTCACTTTACATGAATCTAGTCTCTAGTCCTCGGCACTTCACAAGACTACCTCATCAGCTATTATAGTCAGACTAAAACAATGAAGCAGGCACAAACATTGTGATCGTACAATCATGCAAGCAATTGTTAGACCATAGATTGGAATTGTAACTTGGCCAAACATTTTGTGCATTGCCTCTCAGACATCCTAAGACGCTCCTTTCAGACATATGCTACACTCACAAGAAGCTAGTTCCTAGGGCAAGGTCATTTAAATTTGAAAGAATTTGTGAACGAGTTGTTCCAGTCTGGTGAGCAATTTCAAGTTGTTCCTCCAATGGAAGCATCTCATAACTGCAGAGAGGAAACATGTAGATACCATAAGATTGCTTATAATACCAAGAATGCTGCAGCACAACAAAGTGAATCAGCCCCATTTAAGGGAACATTTTGCATTTATTTGGAACGACAATGCAATAACACAACAAAAAAACAGCAGAATATCTAGAAGTCGATCAGTCACTGCAAGGCTCAAATTGGAGAATCAGTCCCTCTACTGCCCACATTCGGATCCACGGTAAAGAAGGTAAGAGAAACTATAGAAACACTTGGAAATCATAAAGGATCCTGCCGCTGAGATCATGAGATCATACAGACATCTAACCAGTATCCTGAAATTTTTTATAAGGTTCTCTTAATATGAAATCCTATTAAATCCATGGCTCTTACCAATATATAATGTATATGATAGGATCTTATGGTGTGTCAAGATTTCAAACCATGTCAACCTAGTTGATAAGGTTCTATAAGATGATGCAACTTACTGGCCAAGCAGTTCACAGTCAACGATGCTGTCAGGACCAGGCCGATGAGCCTTTCCATTTGAATGGAACTGGCGGAAAGATCTTGGATTTAAGCCAGCAACATGGGGAACGGAATCGACCAGCTTTTTCTGAAGGGACTGCAACCTACGGAATGTAAGTTCATCAAGAGGTGCAATACAACCAATGCTGCCATCAAGGGTACCAAACAACAAGGCAAAGCGATTTGTTTTATCAGATCCTGGAGCAGCACCGGTTCGATCAGATGAAGTTACAAGCATCTGCAGCCGCAAGAATTTGGTAACATGAGCACCAACATGAAATTCAGCCCTTGAAAGAAGCTTTTGTCCCTTCCAACTCTCAGACATCTTTGGTGCATAATAGAAAATCTGTCTCAAGCACATACAAAGTATTCAAAGATGGGTAAAATAAAGAATCAAAACAAATGTAATCACATTTTGTAACCGCACCATTCTTTCCATCAAAAGCCAAAATGGTTTATGTTAAGAGTTGAACACTACTAAAAGCTTAAATTATTAATTAAGGGCCCAATCAATATCGTAATATTAAGCATTAACAACATTCCTCACATTCAACTCTGCAAGACCAAGACCAACACCAAAAGGGTTTCTTATTTGGATCAAAATGTGAACCAAGCCCAAACCAACAGAAGACAAAGACATGAGACAAAAACAAATATACATGAAATCACATGGGAGATCCAAACACAAGACCTTATAGAGAATTAACAAACTTCTTCTTGGTCAAATTGACTCTTGATAACATGCTAAGTTCCCGCTTGACCTTAAAGCTTAAACTAGTAGTAAGGGTGTGAAGCCAAGCAATAGTATTAAGCTCTATAAATATCAGAACATGTTGGAGTCTGAAAGTACGAAATTCTATCACAGGTATATAATGTTGTTAATCTAAATCACGCCAAAAATGAAGTGTGAAAATAATAATAATAATTCAGGATGAAGCAACTAACCTGAATATTCTTTTGCTTGTCCGAAACCATGAGACTCAGTGTGCTTCCATCTATCAAAAACTCAGTTGCAAAACAATCAAGGGAGCCAAAATCTTTGGCCAATAAGTTAAGTTGAGCTCCTTGTTCCTTCCAACTAAGGAAGTATATGCTTTTATGAATGTCACCAAGGAGGATAAAATTCTTGACCTGCGACAGTGTTTAGGTCAATATATTAGATGAGATCATAAAAGAAAAGCATTGATAAACACCGTTTATAACATTGAAGCAAGCAAATAAACATTCAATTAATCGAAAAAATATGCATTTTTATGTGGGCAGATTCCAGAGAGTTTCAAGTACATGTGTAAGCATGTAGAGCATTTCACCCTTCAACCAAGATAGATGCCAGGTTGCAATGAGCATACCGGACAACCATGAATTAAATCAAAAGAAGGTAATTCATTGCTAGCAAAAGTTCATAACAATAATTAAATATATGACTATCTTAGGCCGACAAGCTTACTGAGGACAAATTAATCAAACACTATAGGAGCATTAAACAAATTCCTATTGTACTATGCAAAGTATGTTAAGCTCTTAATAGTAAGGATGCCAATATAGTTTAGTAATTTAAAATCACTAGGAGAACATTTACAATAAGATCAGATCCCAACATGTATATCAAATGTCATCATCTATGTTTGAGAGATAATAAACATATAATATTCACAGAAAGCAGCAGCAGGAAATAAAGGCATTCTTGAACATTCTGAAGGACAACTTATGTTTGCTATCTTGTTTCTTTGATGTGAATTTGCATTTTCCAAACTAACTTGATGTATTGCCCCCTTTATATGGCAACCCAAATTCTTGCCACCATTCAAGCATCTTCATACTAGAACAGCTAATACAAACTTCTTCTAACTGGCCCCCTTGGAATTTCACACGTAACCCAGAACGAACCAAAAAGCTTAAGTTAATGAGTAAGGGCGAAATGATAGTATTAAACTCAAAAATATGTCTCTTCATGTGCATGACTGGACTTCAACTGACTGGTCAACAGAATTAAGCCTGGACACAAATGAAAACAAATGCAGAAACAAAAGCCAATACAGATACAATTACGATCACATGGTAGCTTTGAACACAAGACCACTTAGTGAAATTACTTCTGATACTGTATTAAGAACAAACTTAATGTGAAAACTTACCCTAACAGATAAAGGCTGAAACAATAGTACCAAGCTCTTGCAAAAACTATATCAACAATGACAACAATGGTAAAAGAAATATGATGGTGGTGGTGATGTACGTAACTGTTAAACCATACAACATATATTTTTTAAAATCAAATAAATCATGCCAGAAGAAGACTTTAAAAAGTTACAAATTATCAAGTATTCTCTGTCAACAAAAGACATTTAAGTGAGATGTTGGTGTTAAGGAAACAAAACTTACAATATTTAAGCTCACAACATATAATGGTGGAGCATCATAGAAAGCGATTCCATTCAACTCAGTACCAGTCCACTTGTGTAGAATAATTTTTGGACCAGAAGCTATTAACAGATGACCTTGAAGAGAGGCTAAAGCAGATATAGCACCCTTCAATTCCTTTGAATAGACCTCTGTTACCTGGAAAGCATATGATTTTATTAATAATACAACAACTAGACATTACCAATTATAAAGAGTATCTGAGAAAATGAAAAAAGGAAAAAAGAAAATGAAAACAAAAACAAAACTGTTGGAGCATATGGGAAAAAAATATGAAACAAAATCAATCTGAACTGAAGAAAATAGAGGACCATTGACCCAGAAAGTACCAAATTCTGAGGATTATCAGCATTTCTTCCAAAAGAAAACAAAAGTACACGTCCTCTTGCAGCAACATCCTCCCCTTGGACATAAGCAGTTCCAATAGCCAAAAGTGTTTCATTCTCTTTCGTGGTTGAATTCTGAAATAAAACACAGAAGAGGGAGTATCAGACACTAATCTCAATATCCTCTTTTGAGATTGTCATACAGTCTCTATTCCCCATTTGTCAACAATAAACAACTCATACAACACCATTTATTCCCACCCCATCACGCCACCACCACCACCCCCCCCCCGCCCCGCCCCCACCCCCCACACACACACACTACCGTATCAATTACAAATTGGCACTTCCCAAACAAACTCTGAATCCACAAGGTTACCACCAAAAGAAGAAGGAAAATCACCACTCACTGGTAAGAGAGAAGAGAGAGAGAGGACCAATTGAGGGCCCCAGGGCCAGGATGCCAAAGTCTATATGGCTAGAAAACCACAAACTAGATGCGACTACTTAAACCATAACAGGAAGACAAGGAAGCGACCAGAAATCATCAAATTTCAATTTTGTTTCACTTACATCCTGCCTTCGAGCACACTATCACTAAACCCCAAATCTGCTTGGCAAGTTGAAGTCCTTTTTGATCAAATGAATCTGACCTAAGTAGAAGCTTGGGCTCCTGTTGCTGACATATAATCATAGGACTCGAATTAAGTAATCCAGAGACAATTTCAAAACCCTAATTTATGTTTAATAATCTGCCAATTATTCTTCTCAAAGCTGTTGTGTGTCTCCAATTAATGGAGAAAAATCAAAATAGAGAGTGGACCAGTTGTCCATTAAGCAAGCAAAAATGATAAGCATTTAGTGCTAAATAAAAGTATACCCAATCACCCCTATACAATGCTATTCCAACTTTAAAACCCTATCTTAAAACCACCTCCCAATTTAGACGAATGAAGAAAAAGATGAATCCTGGAACTCCTCAGACATTGAAGCCCAAAGCAAAGCAAGAAGATAGACTCTATCCCACAATCCTTCAATATTATCCACACTTTTCCCCTTCAAAAGTACAAACATTTCTTTGTTTCCTACCACATCACGCAAAAACAGTGCGTGCACTACACTTTTCCAAAGAGATTTAGTCTTTATTCCTTTATAAAAAACAAAGGAATTCTCCATAAGTAGACAGTCACAAGAATCAGATATGACCCACAGCATATTGGCCTCTTTCCATGACCTATTCCACAACTTTGAAGCCACAAGACATTGAAGAAAAAGATGATTAGAAGTTTCAGCACTTTTCTTGCACAATACACACCAAGAGGGGGAGAGACAAGTATTAGGAAAATTTCTTTGAATCACTTCTCCAGTATTCAGTTTTCCTTGTACCAAAGCCCACAAGAAAACTTGGATTTTAGGAGGGATAATAGCCTTCCAAATCATTTTGAAGGGTGAAACCTCTTCAACAGATATCACACAACTTCTCAAAATATGATTTGCAAGTATACTATCTCTAGGCTTCTAGCTTGCATATCCTTTTGTCTCTTTCAGTTCATCAACACTGGAATTTTCAATACTCATCATCGGTGTTGCAAGTTCTTCCGCCTCTCTATCATTCAAATTTCTTTTAAAATTGAACTTCCAATTTCAATTCATGGAAAGTGATGAAAAAGCTATGCTGGAAAAAATTGAAACATTCCTAGAAAGGCAAAATATGTACAACTAGGGGAATTTCCCACACAACAAAAATCACCCCTCCGTTTATCCTCCCAAAAACATTATCCTTCCCATCTCCCATTTCTAAGGCAATGTGACTAAGAATTTCCAAGGCTTATACAGAATGTTTCAATTTTTCATCTCTCTCCATGAATTGGAATATTTACTCATTTGAATATTGACATCAACTGATCTGTTTATTGTCTTTCAAGGCTTTTATTGAAAAATATTTCTCACATGTGAAGTTAAAAAATGAAACACTAATATCAGAAAGAATGCACTTCAAATACTACATATGAAAGCAGCTATAACTATTTCTGCAAAATTTTATGCTATATCAATTTCCTCTCCGCCATTCCACCTGTCCTAGAAGCAATAACAAGGAAGGCTAGACTGTGTAACATAGGAAAATTGATACATAGACAAAAGAGTGAACTTACAAACAGTGTGACCACTCGCACAGTTAGCGCATTTTCAGAACTTTGCATTGGGATTGTAGCCCTTGTTTGCCAAGGGCCACCAGCTCTATCAGGTTCTAGAATTCGAACCTCAAACTCCTCTACAGTGTAAGTTCGATGGAGATCAACAGAACTTAAATTGTGGTTGTCAACCTGATGGCCAACTTCTTGATCAATCAGTGATGAAAGAACTTGATTTAGGGGCTTAAGAACCTGCAAAAGTCATATCCAGCACACATATCACCACTCCAGATTATTTTTCAGGGGAAATGATTATTAGGAATCACATGAGGCCTCATAGCTCCAAGTTGCTAAGTTCTTGGTCGTATCTTTTCCACATAAACATCATCTGACCACACTATTGTCCATCCCTTTTACAAGGAATAAAATAGTTTGTTCCACTTTTGAGATGTAAGGAATGACATTATCCATCCAAACTAAAACTTAAAAGTAAAAATTTGGCGGATGACAACATATGAACTATGTATATAGCTAAACTTCAATCAAAAGAATGCATTAGCGAGAGAGAGAGAGAGAGGAGGGGAAAAAATAGCCAAATGCAGTAAACGGTGAATTTAGAAAAATTGCTCAACTGCACCAATTACTGGAAGAAGTCAAGATATTGATCACTTTATAACCAAAACATCAGCAACTCAATTAAAAATGATCTTGGAAAATTATGAGGTATACAGATTAAGCAAGCAATAAAAGTGTTTATCAAATAATGCACAAGACAAGGAAAACAACTAACTGCACAGTGACGATGCCAAGGAAAATTGTAGATTACAAAGAACAAGTGCACAGATCATATTAGAATCCAAAGCACATAGGTTATCCAGATGGATAGACCACTTTTTATTTCAGTTATCCCTGACTGGATGCTGAAGATCTCGTTATTTTTATTCAAAAGACAAGAAAGAATAAATTCTGATGAAGACAGAAGGTACTCACAGGAACTGAAACTATTAGAGGGTACAAATTCTTCTCAGCAAAGTAAGTGATTTGATGTGGAGTGGCTTTCAATGGAATCTAACCAAAACATAAAAATTTCATCAATACTGAGACCATTATTTCTGAATGAATTTGATCTGTACAGAATTAAAGATGTTAAATATAAGAAAAAGACCCACTTTTTGCACCGGCCAATAGTTGTCATAAGTTGAACCAGATGGCAATTGGCAGATCTTCAAAATGCCCTGAAAATTTAAAATTCAAAATAATGATAAGCAATAATGTCATAGCCTCATTCCTCAACATAGACAAGAACAGTCAAATAAATACATGTTAAAGTCTGACCTGAGATGTAACATATATGAAACCATGATTACAATTCACATTATGAAGAACAGTGAAGGCCACAATGGATCCATCACATAGCTGCAAAAATAAACACACACCCATAGAGAAAATGTAATGAGACAAAAGCACATTTGCTTGCATGATATGGTAACATATTAAATACCATAAATATTAAACCCCAGTGACCATTAAGGACAAAATGTTGTTGGGCAAGTTAGAAGCAATTTAATAATGACTTTTGAGTACATGGTCTTCAACAATCATTGCGAAAGAACAGTGAATTTTGACATCTATAATCTTGACAGCATAAAGTACAGAATGGTATATTAACCAAGCATGGTTACAATATAAGGACTTGAAGAAAAGATGCTGCCAGCCCAAAAAGGGAGAAAATGACAAAAATAAACATCAAAATCCAGAGGTGCAAGAGCATATAAAATAAGTAAATCAAGTAGCATCAATTTTAAGCTAGTCACAATACGGAGCAAGTACTGTTTGTTCCAATGTCTCATTTAAAAATACTTTAACTACACTATAACAGAAACCAAGCCACAGTCAAACTTCAAACTTCAAAGCCTTTCCAGGAAGAAACTAGAAATAGGAACATTTTACTGAAAGTTAAAACTACTACATCCTTCTACATATCAAAAAGACCTAATGAAGAATAACAAGAAAGAAGATAAAACCAAGATTCAGAAAAACGAAAAAGAAACAAGATCCAGGACAGCTGCAGTGAAGAAATACTTCATGTAAATGCTATGTTGTGTATAGTCACATCCAGGCTTAAAAAATGGGAATAAAATGTATAGTCAAAGACAAAATTTTCAACTAAGTGAAAAACAGAGCATATTGATTTGATTAAAAGAAAGAAGTTACGAGTGTCTAATCAAATAAACTAATATTTAGAAGCACTAAAAAATTCAAAATAAAATAATATTTATTTTATTAAAACACTAAATTGAAATCACCATTGCGAAGGAGAAATAAAACAGTCCTATAATATAGGCAACAGAAGAAATTCTGATAAGTCAGAAACTCTATTTCTAACCTGTGGATGAACTCGAAGCCGCTCTCTGAAAACCATACACCAAGATGGTCTTGACCCAGAAAGAAAAAATCCTTGATGACCACTAATATTTTTGAAAATGGTAATTCTTTGGTATGGGGCTCCATAAGGTGTCTCCTCCCTTGTGTATGCATCCAGTGGGATGCGAGCAAATCTCAGATTCCTAAGCCTAGAAGCACTAACATTGCCAACACTGTGAGAACGTGGGGTAGAGGCAGGATCATCACTCTTAGAAGTATTCTCTGGACCTTCAAACAAGTAAGCTTGGTAACACAGGATTGTCCCATCGGTTAATATGGCAAAAAGAAATGGACGACTATGATGTCCAGACCACCTTTGCATGGCTAACTCAACAACCTTCATGCTCTGGATATTTTCTTTCCTTCCTTGGCCAGTTCCCTCTTCAGAACTTTTGTTAATCTCTGTCTCAGAATCTTTCAGAGCCTCCCGCATATAGGTATCGACAATGTGAGTCCTTCCAGACACAAATTTATCCACGGTAAAAACACAATTAAAATTTGGCACGTCAAATATTTCTAAAGCACCACTCTCATAACAAACAACACTGTATATATCTCCCTGATCAAGAGGCCCACCATCAGTCCCATCGATGGCCTCCCCAACACCAGTAGAAAGCCATGCATCAGTACTTGTCTTTCGAAGCCATGGCTCTGGTCCTTTGTCATGATACAGTGTACAGGCAGAGACTGGCTTCTTTGAGCTTTCAATGGCCGCAGGAGTCTGTACAGAAACAGTGCAAGTAGAAGGATCTGTAATTCAAAGTTCACAATGAGTCTGGTTAAAATCCCAGAACAAGAACCAACAGTATACCCAAAAAAAAAAAAGAGAGAGAGAAAAAAACTCGGACAAAAGTATGTGGGACAATGGACATGTTCATCATAGACGCATTTATGCATCATGCATGAAAAAACATATACTCAAATTGTATACATCTACAAATAATAAATTATTCAATGGTGTGTCCTTGAAACTATCCACAAGCTAGCAACAGTCAAGGTGAGTAACTTCTTTTCTTTTGTCTTATATTTTCAAAACCTCAGCCAGTGCTCAGAACTTGGAAGGATGAATAGTGTAAAACTCAAACAATATCAAAATTCCAACAAAAATGTATGAAGAATCAAGGTATAGTACTACTTTAAGGGTTATGACACCAAAAACCTCAACCCTCTATATCCTTCTAAGTTGCCATGCAAGCGTACTGGTGTCATGTTATTTAATGCAGTTAGATGAGATATTTACCTAACTTTACAGGGATTAGCTATGAGTAAGAGGAGTGAATAGGTGTGGGGGTATAACTTCCAAAAATAAATCTGGCTACTGACATTTAAGCTATACTTCACACCTATGGGAGAAAGTGAAGTTCTGGGCTTCCCTACGGGCATCTATTACTGCTGAATTCAAAGATATCTCTTTCTTTTTTATTTAGCTTAATTGGGAAGCCTCTGTATCCTTAGAAAGGATGCATTCTTAGTTAGCTGTGTTGTTCTTAGGTTCTGGGCTATCTTTGGTCTTTGTAGTTAGGTGGGTGTTTTGTTTAGAATGGGACTTCTTGTCCTTATTTTCGTCGATCTGTAGTCCCAACAATCCTTGTGTATATCCCATATGGTTCTTTATATAATCTGTTGTTCCTTACCCCCCCCCCCCAAAAAAAAATAATAATAATAATAATATAATAAGGTATACTGTTGGAAATGCTACATGAATTTTTTTACAGAAAAAGAGTTGAGTTCACAAAGTCTAGCCTCCATTTAGAATACCAATATTGAATTTTCAAGAATTTTGAGAAATAATTGTGTAAAAAATAAAATAACCGACAATAGAAAATGTTTATCAACAATACACAAAAAATTATTTGCAGATGCTATTAAGTAGTAAGGAAGAAAGCATACCTCCAACAAGAAGCCGAATACTTCCATCACTCATTCCTAGCAACACATATGGATCAGCAATTGAAACAGACAACACAGTGGAATTCTCCAAACCAGAACTGGATTCAGAGTTCGAAGGACCAAAGCTTAAATCTTGAGTCATAAAAGAGCCATCCAAAATCCGAGCACCACGTTCGAAGACCTGAACAACTCGACGCCTAAAAAGAAAAAAGAAGATAAGCAAGAAGCAGATGACTCTGAGTTCTATTCTCTAACAATGAACACTGAATGATTAAATCATGCAGCTATCCTTGTTGAAACATGAAAGCACCTAAAATAGCCTCCAAGCCAATGTAAAGGTTGATAAGAAACGGATGAATATTATATATTAAACCATCCAAGAAAGATACAATATTGAGGGGACTAAATCCACAAAAACAAGGACAAGAAGTTCCAAAAGAAGGAAACCAGAAAACTCTACAAAAGATCAAAAATATCCCAAAAAACCCAACATCTACTGAGTCTTTTCATCCAATCCCTATTTGGTTATAGCCATATATCCATTTCACCATTTTTCTTTCGGGACAAGAAACTCAAAATATATCAATGCTGAAGATGTAAAACAGAGAGTGGACCAACTGTCCACTAAGGAAACAAAATACTAAGACTATTTGTGTTATACAAAAGTATACCCAATCACCCCTGTTCAAGGCTAGAAACAGCCATAACTCCCCATCTCAAAGCCCCATCCAGTTTAAATGAATGAAGAAAATAGATGAATCTTGAAGCTCCTTAGACACTAATTAACTAAAAATTATAATTATAATTAGGATTATATCCAGGAGAATAACCAAGGATCAATATGTTAAATCTATTAAACTCATATTCTTCTCCTTAACTTACAGAAATTTCTGGCCAAATGAAATGAAATGAATATGTCCGAAAACATGAGGTAACCCAAAAAATAATAATAATAATAATAATAATAATAAATCAATAAATAAAAAATGCTTGTTTTTAGGCTACAGTCCTCTTCACAAACGATATAAATGTCTAACTAAGTTAGGCAAAGTACATATCGCCATCTATGTTACATTTAATGATCATGAATTTCTTTACTCTGAGTTGTTTTCTTCATCTCCATCTTTATCAGAATTTCTCCCAGTAAATCCAGCACTATTCTATATTCTTAATAACAATAGCTCAAGTCAGTCATCTACAGCACCACTTGCATCAACCGAACCACCAACACCTAAAGCTCATTCACCTTCTCAACAACATGTTTCCTCTCTTCAATTGTCTATCAAATCAACATCATAAAACTCTTTATCAATTTCACTTATTTTATCTCCTCAACTACCTAAACTAGTAAAATTTACTCATCGCATAATCGTCAAATCAAAATTTGGTATTGACAGACCTAAAACCTTTATATCAATCACACAAGACCTTAAAAAAGTGCTAAAAAAGCACTTGCTAATCAGATGTGGTATATAGCTATGAAGTATGAATATAATGCTTTATAGAGAAATGAAACTTGGACCTTGGTTCTAGCAGAGACAGCTACCAAACTTATTGGTAATAAGTAGGTTTCTAGACTAAAATACAATCCAGATAGGAGCATTTCAAAATATAAAGCTCGGTTGATTGCAAAAAGATTTTATTAGATCTATAGAGTAGATTTCTTTAAAACTTCTAGTCCTACTATAAAGCCCTGCACTACAAAGATTGTTCTCAGTCTAGTTGCCATACATCTATGGTCAATAAGGACGCTGGATGTGAACAATGCATTCCTAAATAGGGTGCTTATAAAAAATGTGTTTATACATTAACTGGAGGGTTTCATTAATCCACAATTTCCCACACATATTTATAAGTTGAATAAAGCTTTTTATAGTCTTAAACAAGCTCCTAAAGTCTGGTATGATAGATTAAAAAGTTCTTTAGTTAAGGAGGGATTTCAGTCTTCAAGATTAGATACTTTATTGTTCTTCAAACATACTATTTATGATATACTAATTGTTCTTATCTACGTAGATGATATATTGATGACAGGATCCAGCAATACTTAAATAGAAATAGTCATCAATAAGCTTGGAACATAATTTGCTCTTAAAGACCTAGGAGATTTCAATCATTTCTTTAGCCTCGAGGTAACTTCATCTACAAAAGGTCTTTATTTTTCTCAAACTAAATATGTTGGTGATATCTTAAAGAAGGCTCATATACTCAACAGTAAAGGTTGTAATACACCTATACTGATAAATTACAGAAGGATAAAAGAAATATATTGAAAAATCCATCACTTTATAGAAGTATTTTTAGCTCTCTGTAGTATGTGACCTTAACAAGACCCATGAAAATAAGAAAATTTTGTCAAAGAAAATTAGATATGGGCTCACCTTCCAAACAAATTACCAGCAGCAATCGTTCTGCCTTGCACATAATAGTCCACACTTTCAGTGACTTCCGTTAAAAGATCAGCTGTTTCAAGTACCTAATCACAGAGCAACGGTTACACAAAACAACTAATGAAAAGCCCAAAAGCTTAAGCTGAAAAAAAAAAAAAAGGAGACAGCAATAGCACTTAATGCCTTGCAAGCAAAGCCAATTTGATAAATGGAATTCAGCTTCCAAACACCTGTAAGTACCCTGGTAGGCTTATCAAAATTATAAGCAATAGAACTTCAGTCAAATACACTTTAGTACCATGAAGAAACACAACTAATCCCAAAAAGTTAAACTCAACAGAGTACCAAGAACACTCTTTAAACTCTAACAAAGCAAATTGCACCCCACACCTTCAGAGAGATAGAGATTTTCTCCCTGCTTCCTCTTGTAAAAATAAACTGAAAAACTGCAATTCATCATTTATAAATTTCCATATTAAAAAATAAATAAATAAAAAATAAAGAGGAATGATGATTGGATTGCACTAATGCTTATTGGGGTTGCCTGTTGTGGGGCAAATTTTTAGAAGTTGTTTTGCTTGGTTAATCCACCATGGCCTAAGTAAAAGTTTATATACCACTGAAAACCATCTACTTCTACCAACAAAAAATCTAGAAATTTTTTAGACATATTCATATTCACTTAAACCCAAAAAAATAATAATAATAATAATGATAATAAAAAAGAAGCTAGCTTACCATTGTTCTCGCCTCCAAGCTTATAATTAAATATGCATGATACTCATCATCGTAAGCAGCCATTCTAGAAGAATCAGCATTATGACCACGAGAACTCTTGTGGTAAACAGTCCAAATTCCTTTGCAGCCTGGGAGTTCAACCTGCACGGTGAAAAGACTATCTCACACAATGATAGATCCAATCAAGCACAATCAGACCCTTACTGCTTTTAAGAGCACTATAGATTTACAATGTGTGGATTTGAAAATCTGTTAGTACAACAAATGCCACTAACAAAAGAATTCATACATCTCCATGACTACAAATGGCTAAGGGCAAGTCAGTACAGTTATCCATTTCCTTAATCCACCTCACCGGATAAATGACCCTTAAATCAGACCAAGTCAATTTAGGAAACTGGGGCAGAAGACAGATAACTCTTTACGAGGGTGGTAGAGTACGTCGTCAGAGCAGCAATGTGTAAGGAATGCATGCGATTGCCTACATGCAATTACATTCCCCCAGTCCCAAAACTAGGTACCCTTAAAAGAGGGACGATGTTCTAGAAAGTCCTACAATTACTACAACCCTTCCTATCGAACAAATTTGAGACTTTTTGTTGTGCTGATCTTGCAATTTAACAAAGGGCATAGCAGTGATACTATAAAAAGACTGATTGAGTTTTATGATAATAGTCAAAAGCATATAGACAGCCTATGGACAAACCTCAGTAATCATTTCTGGGCGAATTGACTGCCGAAGTACACACAAAGCACCATTTTTTCCATGACCAGAGCAGCACACCTGTCGAAATACACAAGACAAAATATCTGTTATCAAGAAAATAGTACCACTGGACCAAAAGCAAACCAAAACATAAAAGAAGAAACTGCAGAGAGTAATCCAAGTTCTTGAACTGTGATATAATGGTCCCATGAACATAAATTGACTGAAATGAAACCGAAGAAGCAGCCTAACAGGAGGTCTAAGCAACAGCAAGCAAGCATATAAAAACCACTAAAACTAGCAAAAAGATGCCAAGGAAACTTGTTCAAGTTGAAGGATGTAACATTCATTCTTCTATGCTTCTTTTCTTTGATTATGCAGGTCCAAGAGAGTCAAAACTGAGCTCGCAGAACTAACCAGTTCATAATTACTTTGCTTGGAAATTCCAGTTGCACTAGCATCAGCATTTATTCTCAGGCCATAAGAGAAGTCCTTCAAAGGTCCAATGTTAACCAATGAATCCCTCACAGCAAAAGAGAAAGTTTTCTGCAGTCATGAGGGAAGAAAATAACATAATTGGGGCGAAAATAAACTTCAAACCTATATGGTAGATTAATAGATCAAGTGTCTATACTGATAAGAAGATTAAAAAAGAAAACACCTCTTCATAATAAATGCCAGCAATAAAGATATTTGCAACTTAACCAATATCATTAAAGATACTTGCAACTTAAGTATTAACAATCGACTTAACTTTTTCCAGACAGAAGTTGACAACTATGTTTTCTTAGCACCCTGTCCTTGGGCAAAATACTAGACAATCATAAAGAAAGGCCATGAAATTCAAACCAATTAGACGAGCAAATTTCAGAACAATTACTAATCAGTAAGTTTCAGTAAACGACGGAAATATAAAGCAGCATAAGGCAGTATATTATTATGCATAATTAAAATCATAAAGAGTTCATAATCCCTACACAAAGCTACTTAGTTGCAAGAGGCTCAAACACATTAACGATGCGAGGTTCAGAAACACAAACCCATGGCCTTAACACAGTTAGTTAACTGAAACAAAGTATGATGGTATACAGGAGATCACAATTTGAAAAGAGGAAAACAGACTTGAGTTTTGAAATTTTCTGCAGCTAAATTCTGCAGCAGCTGATAAGTTGAGAGAGTATTCTCCTCGACTAGAATTGTGCAGCTACCATTGCTTAATTATAAATATTTCAACGGAAAAATGCTAAACAAAAATATTAATTTTGTTATTGGCGTTCCCTTTTTAATGCTAAAAAAAAATTCAGTTTCTGGACTGGGATAGTATTTTGGGGTATACATGTGCTGATTTGGTTTTGTATTAGTTGGTAGGTAGCTTTCAAAGGGTTCATTTTGTTACACTTGTGGACTGCTGGTTCACCTTTCTGTCTTCCCTTTCTTTTTTACAGAATTCTTTGTTTCCTACCAAGAAGTTACTAAGAAAAGTTCAAAAATCTTGAGAAGAGTAAACAACCTGTGCCGATTCTGTGTTATTTGAAGCTGAACCATATAAAGAAAGTTCTTCACCATTAACCATATCTTGCAAGGCATCAGAAGAAGACCTCCGCAATCTCTTTGTTGAAGGAGCATCGACTTCAATATCTCCAAACTGATGAAGTGAAAACAGCAGAAATTAGTCCCACGTAAATTTTTAAGAATAAACAAAAAAATATCAAACAAATTAGAAAGAGAATAATGAGCATTTCTTCCAATGATCCATTGTTGGTATAAAAGCAATTCTTTTGATGTGTAAAGATAAGTTAACTTTCCTGACCTGTCAACTGAAAAACTGAAGGTAGCAAGATGAAATACATAATCAACTCAAATGGAGTAAATATTAAAATGTCAAAAATATATATTGCAGCCGAGGAAAGATCATAAATTTATAAAGCCCCATTAACTTAAATTCCATCACGGCAAGTAGCAAACTGAAGTTGACAAATTCCACACACCTCTTCCTTCAGACCTGTCGACAACATTGAGGTGCTCGATCCACAAGTAAATTGCACAAGCAGACTGTCTCCCAACCGACTACCCAAAAAGAATAATGAATTTCCAATAGTTGTAATGTCCTGTAAGTTCAGTAAATTTTCAAAAGACTTATAGATTAGCCCCAAAAGAAAACCAAGAGTCTAGACAGATTCAAACAAAAAATAAATTAGTAGGAGGGATCCAGTGGAAGTAACTAACCGAAGTAAGCACAGAAGGATTAGTCTTAGAAAGATCAAGTCTCTGCACAACCCTTCAAAGAGAAAGAAACAAATAATACGAACTATACAATATGATACATAATTGCTTACATGAATAAAATCAGAAGAATATCTGCCATTTTACATGCTAAAAAACAAATATCATGTTACATAATTCCAATGTACAAAAGTATCACCTAATCACAACACCATTACTTGTATTGTAACTTATAGTAACTTAAAATATGAACAATTTGAATTGAAAAAAGCAAATTCCTACCGCCCATCATAAACAACAGTCAGAAGTACTAAATCTCCAGTTTTTGTAGACAGCAACGCCACGTCATTTTGTAACCAAGTAGCATGGGCAACATCAAGTTCAACACTGAAACTTGATCTTGGCAGCTCTTGACTGAAATGAAATTGAAAAAATAAAAACAGCATGAATAGAAGTAAGAATGCAACTGCACTAAAGGAGCTCCAAATCAGAATTTTTACAATTAATTCTCACCATACAAAGGAAATGAAGAATTACAGAATTTTTTTAAAATCCATATATAAAAACAACCCTCAGATCCTGAGCAACAGGTTATAACTAAACAAAATTAAAGTACAGTAACATGAAGATCCTGCTTTCCTAAAAGTTCCAATCTCAAATTTAAACACAAGTTGCATGCAAATAGTCTATTATTATAAACCAACAACAAAACTTTTAACTAATTTGTAATGGGGTGGCATAAAAAGATGATAGATTCATGACCTGCTATCGAGAGAAACAGCATAATTATTTAAAGCCAATGCACATGAAGCTGACTGCACAAAACGAGAAACCAAAATGTTATTAAGCATATAGATGAATTTGCGAGGACTGCAGCAATACATCAGTCAATGAAAACCACAAAAGAATAACAAAAGAGGAAAAAAAATTGAGTATACCTGACTATGATAGTGAATTGTGTTTGCACCAACCACAAGAACACCACCAATTGGAGATGGCACTGCAAGTAGCTTGTAAGCATCATGGGGGAGATTCTGGCAAGTCAAAATGCTGTTAGAATGTAAACGAAAGTACATCTTTTGATTACAACAATGCCCTATATTGAATAATCTGAGGACTATAAGACATAGCTTAATGTTCATTGATATTTTCAGCACCAAGAACACAATAAATTTCAACATTTCACCACAAAAGACATGAATATTTTGATACAAAATGTGAACATTGTCCTATTCAGCTGCAGTCTTACGAAATAGTTAGATGCGAACTCTTTATGGCACAGTCTTGTCACATAAACTTACTACCATTTACATTGAAGCAATCTTTATGGGCATTATCATAGTCTCAACGTTTTAAAGGACATTATTAGATATATTATGGGTATTAGAGTAACAGTAGGTCTCCGGAGATAACAAATATAATTATAACTTCTAAGTTGATTTAGTCCTATTCAGCTGCAGTGTTAAAGAATAGTCAGATCAACCATAGATATTGAAATTGTGACTTTTAAGATATTTAGCACGGTTACAGATAGATTAAATCCAAACCAGAACATACCATGGCTGACCATATAAGAGGATGCTGCTTTAAAGTTGTACTGATACTTAATGCCGAAATCATACAAGTATGGTGCTTCCATGAGACTCGCCCAGCCCAAGTAAGCTCTCGCTCATGAAGTATGACCATCACAGGCTCAATATAACCTGTAGATTATACAATATCAGAAAGTGGCCAAGCTCTGATTAAGAAGCTGAAAGGCAAGAGCCAATCACTGTAAACGGTATAGTTTTTACTTTTTGAACTATAAAACTTCATTTGAAACCATTAATTTACAAATTAGAGTAGTGCTACACATCCCAAATTTTTTATCCCAAATGATGTGGCATTCATCTATTGGTTGGTGAGATAATACAATAAATTCACTTGGATCTTGCAAAGAATTATCAACCACTCAATTAATTCCACATCATTTGGGATCAAATTTAGGATTAAAAAAACTTGGGATGTCTATCATTACTCTACAAATTAAATGAAAACCATCCTTCACCTAGATATTTTAATTACACTTACAGGAAACTGATTAAAAGTAAGCACACCGTTCCAAGTGCACAAGTCAAAGAATGAAGAACCAACTCCGCCACCCAAAAGCTTAAACTTACTGGTAAAGCCCTAAGAATAATGTTTAAAATTAAGCACTAACACCCCCTCTCATGTGCAAGGCACATAAATAAAATAATGACAAAATGAAACATTACGACAACTACAAACACAACTTATTACGATTTAATTAAATTAGGGTTTTGAAAACACAACCACTTGGTCAAATTGGCTTTAATACTATGTTGAAGAATCATTTGACCTAAAGGCCAAACTTAAATGTGAAACCCCAATAATAATATTTTTAATAACTAACTCAAAGATAAGTCCTTATATTCTATCACATTAAAATTAAGATGCTCACATCCTCAAATACTTTCAGTTTAAGAACCATAAATAAGCAGAAATTAACGAGACCTGCTAGATTAACAAACTTATGGCAAATATCTGTAACAGCAACAAACACACAGGAAAATAAGAAGACAGGTTTGTAGATCAGAAAGTTTTATGACTTGGGGCAGGTACAGCCACTTAGAACAGAGGAAGAAAAATCAAAGAGTAGTTTAAAGCAGAAACTTGAACAGAAAACTCAAAAAGACAGGGCAAGAGAGCTAAAAAGATAAGAACAGGCATCAAGTGATTATAAAGATTAAAACAATACCAATATTATTTGTGAAACAACAAGCATCAAATCAAAAAATGATAAATAACACAACCATGGAGCTTGTAACAGAGTTCAGAATTATTAATTCATTCTTCCTTTGCCAAAAAAATGAAATTACATTCGTTTTCAGAATTAACTAGACTAAGACCCAATCAAACTTCCGATCAAATTTTGTTGCTAGCCACACAACTAGAACAAATTAAGACTGGCTTAAGTTGACCAACAAAAATAATTAAACCTATTATATGGATTTATACACAACCAAGCGTAACCAGCTAATGACCAAAAAGCCAAAAGAAAAACAAAAAAGGAGGGGAAAAGATCAAAATATATCTTGTACAACCAGAATCACCACGTCAACATCCTGTCCAAAATCCTGGACTCTGTATGTGCATAGTTTTTGTGGAAGACTGGTCTTTCTATTTTATTAAAACAATAAATTAAGAATCACATGACTTTGAAATGGCTCAAAGCAGATTTACTTTATTTTCAGCTCTCAAATTTGCTATTTGATTTATATTTGCATCATAAAAATTGTAAAGATCATACACTTATATGCAATTGATATCCCGCATCCACTGTAACTCTTGTACTCAAACCAAAAATCTACAGATAACATATATAAATAATATGCGTACATACATATTCATTTATCTCATTATTG
The DNA here is from genome assembly GCA_030449875.1 of Aegle marmelos. Taxonomy (NCBI): domain Eukaryota; kingdom Viridiplantae; phylum Streptophyta; class Magnoliopsida; order Sapindales; family Rutaceae; genus Aegle; species Aegle marmelos. Next base: position 5,637,585 of record JASUUL010000022.1, on the reverse strand, counting down.
TATTCATGTGCCATTGTGACACGAATCAATAATATATATAAGTTAGACACACTCACCATGGACAAATATGAAGTCTTTTACATGCTTCATGTCCAGATCTCTTAAGTTGATGACATAAGATGATTCTATGCGAGCAGAAAGTCCACCTCCTGAACCAAATGTATCTTCATCTCCAACCAAACCAGATCCACCCTGACAAACAAATTTTCTAATAGTCAAAATAAATAAATAGAAAAAGCCTAAAACCTTTAGGTAATCTACGGATAAAATGCTTAAAGCCCACAAAATTAAAAGATTCAATTGGTCCATTAAATGAGTGGAGACTTTGCTGTTTTGGCAATACAAGAGAGGAATATTTGGTGCATCTAGCACATTAACATTTTCTAAAGGTTTTGTATAATTCATCATCAGATTTGCAGGAGTGAGAAACCAGCACTCTGACTTCTATTGCCAAATCTTCAATTGAACAATGCATCTAGCATTAATTTATTAATAACGATTATAGGTCACTTTATTCTAGCTGCAATCCTGCTTCAGTTATATCCACGCCAGTGGCAGACCAACCCTATGACTGACTAATCAGAAACTCGAGTTACAGTAAGTTACAATAGGACTATGCATCAGCAAAGAAAAATTAGGAATTTTCCTGAAAGAATCAGGCTGCTTCTTAATGGTGAGATTTAATGGGTTCTTCAAGAAAGAATAGAGGATGATCCTCTTGGACAGATAAAGAATGATCTCCTTAAAAAGTTTTAGTGCGACAAAGAGGTCAGTCCTAAGCCACCTGACAATATACAAATACTCGTGATGCTCAATTCAGTTTCTCTCAACATTCATTATTTTCACAAAAGTCAATCTCAACTATAATTTTCTAAGAATTGTCTCACAAGCTCTTTAGTGTAATATCATTCATCTGAACAGTATATAGGCACATTATGAGATACTTTATTCCTGTAAAAACATTTGATCGGTTGAGGAAGAAGATTTTATGAAAGTGAATTCCGGGTTTTGATATCAGACATTTGTCCTTAGAGAGATACATGGCTGCAACTATTTAAGAATATACAGGTGGAAAAAGAGACCTGAGAAGCCTTTAGAATTATCATTTGCAATCCATAAACAAGAACGCCACTGCACCTGCCTTGGGGATCAACCTTTACAAACGGGCCTCTTGCAAATGATTCTCTACCTCTTTTCAAATGAAGCCACTCAGGACCCTCAAAACAGTGCATAGAGCTGAAAAAGGAAACCAACATCTATGAACAAGTATTTTCTTTTTTTCTTTCTTTCTTTTTCGGGATAAGAATACAAATAAATATTATCAAACAATACATGCAAATAAACTATTACCAAAGAGAAAGCAAGAGTATAACAAAAGGGAAATCATATTGCACCATGTGCATAATTCTCATACATTAAAATAGTTTATAGAGAACAACCTATCTATTTGAGAAAAGCATCTAGGAAGCATTACTTAGGAAACTAAGTAGTATACTAACTCAAGACAAACTAACCTTAAAACCAATCAATAAAAGTTAGAAATTACTAGGAAAGAGGACACTTTGAAGCTTGTTCAATATAAATATGCCAAGATGCCTCAGATTTCAGATAATATATACATTTTAGATCAACATATCATGTTTCCTCTGTTGCAAAAGCAAAAGGCCAAAAAAACAAAAAGAACACATACAAATGTCAGCTGCTCCAATTTTTTTATATATAAGTTAGCAGAAAACACAGTTTAACCTTTGGAATTAGGAATACTTTAGCCTCTTCATATTTGTCCCACAATTTACAGCCTGCATCTCATCTTTGCCCCTCTCTGAATGCAGAACTGTAAAGCCCACCAATAGAGGCAGTTCGAAATAAACAATATTAAGCCTGCTGTGAAATACTATGAATCGACGAAACATCTGTTTTTGTTTATTTAACCATGGCTGAATATACTGCATTCTGAGAAAAAAAAAATCTCAAGCTCAAATTCCTTTTAAATCATTGATTTCTGAATATGTGCCAGTATACTTTCTTTCTGTTATCCAATTCATCCTAGAAATCCAGTCAAGCAGAATTGGTGATAAAGATACCATTTTGGATTGAGTAACAATCAGATAGCTTGCTTCCTGAATGGTAGTAACAATAATAAAGACGGTATATTGTCAAAAAGATAAGAAGTGCAGGTAATAAACAAATGTTCAGCATTTGCAATTTTTGACTGACATGCAGGCAAACAAGAAAACAGTAGTCACTCTGATTGGGTCAAGGGATGATGAAGAATTTGCAAACTGATGGGAGAGTTGAAGTATTTATTGGACTAAAAGAAAAGGAATGCTACATGTGCAAAACTGGGACACTAGTTTGTCTATCGACAGATTTGATGATTGACTGACACTCAAACAAAACCACCACATTGATGTAAACTGAAAGGTAAAATAATTTCCTAATACATGGTAGCCCATGGTGATGCCTCCTCTACTGCTGCATCAATTAGAAAACTAAACTGCTTGTGTTATTCACCAAGAAATGATAAAAGCAAACCATTCAATCTGAAAAATGAAATTCCAAACTTGCAATAACACAATAAAATAATGATCAACATCAAAAAAATTTCTATAATATATTTCATGTCATATCCTGTACAAGCCGTGAAAGTATACAATGACAGTAAGTGATGAAGCAAACCAAAACTATCCTATCAAGAAAGGCCGATAATGATATCTTTACGTGGTACGAAGTCCGTGAATTGAATCGTCAAACTCCAGAACTGAGATTTTTGCATCTTCAAACGCCAAAATAATGGAATCCCTTCTTCTAGAATTGTCGGCCCCTCCTTGGGATAGTATCGCCAGTGATTCGATGTTACCCTGCAACCTACAAAACAATCCAAAAACAAATTTAAAAGCACACCTAAATAAACAACAAAACAAATTTAAAAGCAACGCGGCAAAACCACGAACCTGTAATGGCAAACGAGCTCGAGGGAAGCAGCGGAGACGCCGTCCATTAAAACGCGGCGTTTTGTTTCTCCAGAGTTTTTAGACTCTTTACTGCCCTCTTCTTGAACCCTAACTACATAAATTTCAATAACGTTAGCGGCCGTGACGACAAGATTAGGAACGGGGCCAATTCCGCACTTGGAGGGCCACTCGGAATCCAGTTCTTCGGTTTGAATTAACGGAATTTGGGGCACGTAGTCGGCGCGTGAGTGGGTAATAAAACCCGACCCGCAATTGGCTATGCCGGTCGGCCAGTGCATCATTTTGTAGGCCGCGAAGCTCATTTTTTAGGGATTGAGGTTCGAATAGAAGAGTGAAATGTGAAAGCGAGTGAGTACTTTTGAATGTCGAGGGGTTTTGGATGTGAAGTGAGTAAAAGCTTAGACCTAGTTTTTGTGTTTGGCGGGAGGACGCTGATGCTTGCCTAACTCTTCAGTTATGCGGATGGCTCGAGCTGAAAATATTTACGGTACAAATAAATAAAGAAAAATAAATGCCCATTTTTCCAATTATACATATTTACATTTCTTTATTATTTTGTATATATATACTTAAAAAGTTAACTCTTTTTCTTCTCAAATTTAATTTTTTATTTAAAAATAAAATAATATTATTTTCACCAATATAAACAAGTGGATTAATGCTTAATTTAGCATAAATAAAATTACATCATTCATTTGATTTTTTTAAGATAAAATAATTAATTATCACATCTATATTAATTAAGAAGAAAATCTTATTATTTTGACCAATGAAAACGAGTGGAATTAATGCTTAATTTTGAAAAAATAGAAATTACATCATTTATTTGAGATTTTTTTTTTCATGATAAAATAATCAATTATTACATCCATTTTTAAACGTAACATTTTGAACGCAGTCCAAAGGTCAATTTCTTTCTGTCCTCGTTGCAACGGCTATTTCATCCCATATAAATATAACACCATCAATTGACTCCCGTCTCCCTCAAATTTCAGTTCTCAACAAAGAGAAGCAACTTTCAACTATCTCCAGCATGATTCATGAATTTAAGCATCCGGTATTTGTTTTATTTTGATTCAAGAATTAAAGCATTTTAGTGCTGCATAGTTTAAAGAAAGGCAAAGAAAGGGAAGCAAGTAAAGATGGTCAATAGGCCGGGCAGCACATGGTATGGCACGGGTTCATATGGAACGGCACTATTCGAGTATATTTTGGTAGGATAAGCGAGCCTTAAAAACATAGCATGACTAGAGATAGACTGAAGTATTATATGTAAAAAAAACACATAATAAATATATTTTATTTGTGAGTTAGTACGCGATTTGTGGGTCATCAATAGTACATAAATTAAAATATATTAAAATAAAATTTTTAATAAAAAATAAATATTAAATCTTATGATTTTATAAATATCTTAAAATTAACAATTTTTAATATATTTTTTTAACATAGGTTTTTAAAAATTAATTTAAATCTTATTTTACATAATTATTCTAAATTAATTTTTAGTTGAAGGTGCAGAAGAAGTTCAACACCCTTAAAAACACAGTGTTAATGTAGTTGGACTTCAACAAAACAACAATACAATGCTAAATCAATCTAGAAGCGGTTATCTAAATGAGCTTTTTTAAAATTTTACTACAATAAGTGAGGAAATAATAGATAGTGGTTCGCATTGTCCTCACAAACAAATCATCTTTAGGTGCAACTATTGTTATTGAGAAGTTATTTATTCAAAAATCTAAGGTATAGGGGGTTTACATCGGCACATGTCAAATTGTTTAGTTCCCCGTGTTAGCTGAAATATAATTAACCTTGCTCATTTCCCATATCCATAATTGTGATTAATAAATGTTATTTCATGCTTGTTATTCGTTGATTTGTCATAGTTGCTATTTCAAAGTTGTAACTTGTAAGTTGTGACCTATGATTTGTTATAATTAATATTTCATAGTTGTGGCTTCTTGTAATTGTTATTCCGAGATTGTAATTTTAGTTTTCATTAATCATTATTATGATCTATGGAATTAAATTTATATATTGTTATGTTATGATTGGTTATTTTGATTATCTTAATGAAAATTATTTTTCTTCTCGTAATTGTGACTTGTTGTAATTGGTATTCCGAGATTGTAATTTTAGTTTTAATTAATCATTATTATGATTTATAAAATTAAATTTATGCATTATTGTGTTAGGATTTGTTATTGTGAAATTAAATATCTTAATAAATTAACCTTGCTCCTTTCCTTTATCCATAGTTGTGATTAATAAATATTATTTCATGCTTATTATTTATCGATTTGTCATAGTTCATGTTTCGAAGTTGTACTTGTAAGTTGTGACTTGTGGTTTGTTATATTGATATCTTCTAGTTGTGACTTCTTGTAATTGTTATTTCGATATTATAATTTTAGTTTTCATTAATCATTATTATGATCTATGAAATTAAATTTATGTTTTGTTATGTTATGATTGGTTATTATGGAATTAAATATCTTACTAAAAATTATTCTTCTTTTTGTAGTTGTAACTTCTTGCAATTGCTATTATAAAATTGTAATTTTAATTTTCATTATTTATTATTATGAATTACCAAATTAAATTTATGTATTGTTATTTTACGATTGGTTATTATAAAATAAAATATCTTAATAAACATTTTTCTTCTATTCTTGTTGAATAAAGCACACCGTGTCGGTGGACATCTTTAAACACGTCGGACATGTGGGTCTTTAAAAAAAAAAAATTGATGGGCTTTTTTGGGACACTGTCCGCGGCACTACCCGAGCACGGCATGAATGGCTCACGCCGTTAGAATATCGGGCCCTTATATAAAATAAATAATGTGACACAACACAACACGGTACGGACCGCGAACATGAAACCGATGAATATCTGATGACCCATGGGCCGTAGTAGCCCGAGTAGGCAGTTTTCGGCACAACTCCTTGGCCGTCATTAGGGGTAAGGGAAGGTAAAAGAAACGAGAAAAAAGAAAAGGAAGAATAGAGTAAAAGCAATTTGATTCAACATATCATTTCTGAAGGCAACTATCGTACCTATCTGTACAAAATAGTAGAGTTAAAATTCACCATTGGATTAAACGTAGTGAATCCAATGGCTGAAATATGTTTTATTATTAAATAATAAAAAATTTGACAAAACTTGAAACTTGTAAAGATGATCAGGCAACTGTATTTACTGAGTTTAGGTTAAAAATACGGCCTTTGCTACTATGCATGCATTTATCTAATACGTGCAAAATAATAAAAAAAAATCTTTAATTGTTTGGTGACAAATAGACAATATGAAAAAAATGTTCTTTAAATAACTAATATGTTCTTTAGTAACTTATATTTGCTCTTCACCTAATCTTATAATATGTTCAATAGATGTTTGTTGTTTGTTTTCCAATGTAGTTATCATTTAAGTTTAATATTATACAAGTCATATTAAGAGAGAAAATTAAATAACTAATAATGTTCTAGCATTAGGTATGTAAATTATTTATACATGGCTTGAACTTCTAACTCTGCATTCCAGCAACGGGTGAATTGAGAATTTAAAAAATTAGATGGTAATATCACAAAATAATTATAACAAATACTCTAAACAAATCAATAAGAATAAATGCAACAATGAATAAACTTAAATAGATAAAAAAAAAGGGAAAAATTCAAGATTTTTACATAGTTTGAGAAATCTCACAAATATCCACGCCTCTAAGTAAACTAAATTTAATAATTTTACCATCCAACACTTACAATCAAAGGCTTAAAAGCTGTTTACCATTGAATTCCAAAATATTAATAGACTTTTATAAATCGATATGAACATACACCTTTTTTTCCAAGTTACCATTATGACCAAAAAGCCATTTGCTTTTTGAATTTGGAAACTCAATTTTATCGGAAACTATTTTAGAGTATCTAGGTAAGATTTCACTAGTGAATTAGCGTTTTTTTATTTAAAACTTTGGAAGAGAAATATTTACGGTTGACAAAAAATAAAATGATCATATTTCCAATGACATTTTTTTTATTAATTACTTAATATTATTAAAAGCAGAATATTTTTCCTCACAAAATACTGTAATAACTAGGAAGAAAATCGTATGTGACCAATGTAAATGATCGGATTAATGCTTGATTGAGCACAAAAATATAATAAAACCTGCATAATTTAGAATTGAACTCAAGACAGTCTCTTCAATTTTGCAGACTGTTTTTTGATCGTATTAAGTGTATAATAAATGTTATAAATGAAATAAGAGGCAATTTTTAATTCAGAGTTATGTCGTCATAATAGAATTATAACGTTTATTTCAAATCATGTAATCCTGTGGGATTAAATCTCCAGATATAATTTGAGATTTTTAGCATTATTCTTGACAAAAGCGAAAAAGCAACAATTTATTTTCCTGTCCTCAAACAGCTAACTGGCTTTCAACTCATTTCTACTATCCAAACATCACTAAACTTCCAGTTTCATAATCTGAAAATGTTCAGGCACAATGATGAAAATCCTCCGAATGCAATTGACAAATTAAATCTTCCATGAATAAGTAACAAGCATTTTGCAATTTCCACAGCATTTTTAATTTTGGAGGATTGCCCCCAAAAAAAATAAAAAATAAATAAATAACAAAAGGAAGAAAAACCAAAGATACCACCTACTGAGGGGTGGAAAAAACACCTAACCAATGAGAATTCCAATGAACTTAATTAAATGACAGAGAATTTCGTTCTCCGCATAATTAGCTCGAGATATCTAATTCCAGAAAATGCCTTCAACAGAGTGAGAAGCAAGTTTTAAATATCTCCAGTTCCATTCAAGAAAGCATCTGATATTAATATTTGTAAAGTGTTGAAAAAATTCCTCTGACAAAATCATGCTCCAATGACAAAGTATCTTCTGCAAGTTAAACTGAAGGACGTTCAAAGTCAACAGAAAGTGACACATCAGACAATCTTTGAAATCACTACTTAAAGCTCAGATTGGTATCTTCATTTATCTGCAGTAAACAAGAACCACATTTCAATGGTGATATTGAAAATGCTGTTCTTCAACAATCATAACTCCTGGAACTTACAGATTTGGCTATTTCTTTGGCTTTCTCATCATTAAAACCCAAAGCAGCTAGTATCTTGTGACCTGCCGAGTCTTTTTCTGACCAAATACCAAGAAGCAAATGATTTGTGGTTATTTCCCCACTCTCACCTGCATTTCATGTACCCATGTCAACAAGATGTAAAGGAAGCAGCAGTAGAAAAATTACTGTCGCATACACTTCCAAGCACAAAGAAGTAATAAAACATCCAAACTAACAGTCTGACACAGTTCTGAATATTTACCAATCAAAATCAAAGGTTTAGAATGAAATGCCAAGCGCCAATAGTTTGCGATATACACAGTGTATATTAATCACGTTTGATATCTAATTATCAAATATTAGAATTGAAAACAGCAAGTATTACCAAAAGAGACAGCTATCAAAAAAAAAAAAAAAAGTAGAAAGGATTAACAAATTTAACCATGTCTCATACATTATAATTGTTAAATATTAATGCAAGAAAAATATGTAATTTATTGGATTGATTTATCCCAAGGAATCAATCAATGTTGTAGATACCCAATCAGATGATTGATCAAACAGTCGAAAATATCCACTTCCTAATTTCCTAGTTGAAATCAATAATTCTAGCCAGGCCAAACACACAGGCAAGCATAAGGCAAGGTAAAGATAAAAAAAAAACATATATGAGTAGGAGCAAATTGGGAGGAGTGTTTCACAGCTTGTGTAGGCTGTGCATGCAAGGCCATCACACTAGTCTCAGCACAAGTAGGCTTCAACTGCTTTGCATATTAATGTTCACTTGATATTATAATAGTTTTATAATAAACTATTTTAAACCATACTTGGGACAAACCTTCTCTCCACTAGCACTTGGTGATTTACTTTCAAAAAACTTTGAAAGGATCAAGATCACACTGAACACGGCAACAATTTTAAACTTGCAATCGTAAGATAAGTTTATTGAACCCTTAAAAATAATTAGATGTTAGTTTCATTGAAAACAAACAGAAACTGTCAAATATTTCCAGGAAAGTACTTCTTGAAGAAGTAGGCGATGTAAACAAGGGCCATATTGGATCCCCCATAAGTTAGGCAGGCAACCAGATCCAGAGTTCTTTGCCTAGTTCGGAACCTCAATTTTTATATTAAATTTATTCCAAGGAGGGCAAACATTTAGTGTTTTGCACCAGTCGAGGCTATTGATTTTGCATTACCTGCTGCTTGGAGCAAATTAATTTGGCATCAAATGTTTTAGCTTATGTAACGCACTATGTATCATGGACATTAACCCATTCAAGTAGTTTAAATTCTTTTTTAGTTATAACATAATCAAAGAATGTAGCATATGTATAACCATAAAGCAAATGAAGGAAACAATAAATCTAGAAGTTTGGGATATTAAACACATAAACTACCTGACTTTAGCTTCTCATTGACGGCCCAATCAAGAACTCTTTGAGCTTGTTCAGTCAACGGAGGGCGCTCAGGGCTGAAAAAGAACAGATCAGATTTTCCAAGTAAGTTCAAGGTTTCTTCCCGCACCTTGAAAAGCGTTATCCCATTAGCCCTCAAAAACTTAGCCGTTGTACTTGTTCCTGCAAACGACAATGTAAAGCTCATTTAGTATAATACCACCAAGCATTTTGAAGGGAAAGGGTCAATGACCATGCAAGCACATCAGTTAAATTCACAGACAATACACCTTCTTAACAGGAACTTAATTTCAAGCCACTTTTATCTTTTCCTATTAAATTACATGGCACCGCTTTACCACCAATAGCTCTTCAGGAATTACACAGAAGTAATGATTTTCTTGCACCATTGTTGATGATATTCTGACCAATGATGCCCATGTATGACAAAATTATTGGTACTGCCATTTCAACAATGCTACAGACGGGAGACTTTTCCTTAGCAAACACCAAGAAGATTTTTATCATAAAATTTTCACCCAATTTTAGATCTAAGTTTCCACATTTCCCACATAAACAAACTCTAACAACTTTCCAATGATATCAAAATTCTTAATACTCAAAAGAATGCAACAATTCAACACAACAGCATACTTTCAATCAAAATTCTTAATGCTGTACAATGAAATTTCCAAAGATATCAAAATTCTTAATACTCAAAAGAATGCAACAATTCAACGCAACAGCATACCCTCAACCAAAATGCCCATTAGGAGCGCTTCGGTCCCAGTGTTAGGATACTTGATCTTCCTCGCCTCCAGTTCCGCCATAGCAAATGACCTTATCGCCCTCGCCGACCACCTATACATGACAATTGTTCAGTACACATACAACTCCTCAATCATTCAATCACATGTAATTATGAATTATTCATCAACAATTCAACAAATTAACATCAGCTCACTAACTTTGGAGCTTTATCAGGAGAGACTGTCTCCGGTTTCCTGAAATTACCAAAAACGAAAAAAATTACAAATCAAACAGAACAGTCTCAAACAATCCAACTCTTCAAAAAAGTAGGTAATTAACACTTGCACTGTTGTTGGTAGACTAAAAGACACCGTTGCTGTCGCCGAGCTACGATAATATCTTTTTAAAAAAAGGCTCGAGTTCAACTGCGGTTGAATTAGGAGCTTGTTGCCGAACACAGAACTCGACGGCAGAAACGCAGGAGCTGTACTGCGTTTTGCGTCGAAAGACTGAGAGGAACGAAGGAAATTTGCGGGAAATGATAACGTATTGGCGGCCATGTCAGTCAAAGAGACGATGCTTCGAGTTCAAGGAAGAAGATTGTTAGTATTTCACCTGCGAGTTTTGTTCATTGGGAGCGGACGCTTCCGTGGAATGTGGATGGCGAAAGAGTTTGGTAAAATGACTTTGAACCTTCTGCAGGTAGACGACACGTCGGACGCCTCCAGATATCCATACGACCCGTTCGATGTTTAGAGTTTTTAGATCATGCTTAGTGGGCTAAATCCATTGAACCAGCGAGACTTAAGTAGTTGGTCCATATGAGCCTGTAAGGCCAGTCCATCAATAACGCACCGAGTTCCCCCCACGGCATATTTGAGGTACGCGACATACGTCTTAATGTTTTGAACGACATTTCATAAACTTTCTTGATGCTGATTTCTGAATCAGACGCATCACGTCATGTTGACACGTCATACGGCCACAGGACGTAATAGACAACACGTCATTTTGTCTCGCAGAAACCCAGACTTTAAGTAAAATAGAAAATTGTAAAATAATAATAATAAAAATAATAAATTCTCAATGTGATGATGTGGCATACATTTGATCCTCATTTAATTCGTGTTGTGGAAGCCGGATAATAAGATAAATAATCACGTGTAAGTGAAATTATGTTTAGTGTTTTTTCTTTTTAACTATGACATTATTATTAATCTTTTTGTATTTAATAATTGACATAAAGGTCAGCCAGAATAATGATATTTTACCATGTAGCTTTCAATTGATGTTACTTAGGCACGGCCTTTATTCAAATTATCGCATGATAAAGGTGAAAAAAAGAAGATAAGTAATAACTTAGGACTTCGTTTGCCTCTGGCCTTAAAGAGAAATAATAATTACTAATTGACACGCAGAAACATGTGATAATGCCTTCTTATTTGTCAATTCAATTCGAATACAAAATATGTTACGTAAATTCTATAAACAAAACACTATTGGATCAAAATTGTATGAGCAAAACTAAATTTGGAACAAGTAATTTCTAAAGAAATTTTTTGCAAGTGAAACTGTCCATGTACAAAATCCCCTGCTGAAAGTATTGTACATATGTAGTAGGTGCTTGCAAATAAGGCAGTACACTCGTCTTCACAAATCTCTTTTGACGTGAAGGAAAACTCTCATGTTCTCTAAGCTTTTGTAACCTATAATTTAGAGTTATATACATACATATCTGCATACATATATACATATATCTTATTTGACCGAAAATTTTAAATTTATATCTCATTATATATATATACAGCGAAAAGAGAAGAGGAAGGCCAAACAAACCATCTCTCCTTCAATACTTGTCATTTCTATTACTTTCTAATAATATATTATATTTTAACATTTTATTCACACTTCAAATATAAGGTCTAACAAACATAAACTTATAAAAAAAATTCACACACACGCACACAAAAATATTGCTCCATTTAAATGTAGTGATTTAAGACTATTTTTTTTGTGTTTTTTTTCCCTTAGTTTTAGTGACCTAAAAGAATTTATAATTAAGTAAATCACAAAGCCGAGTTAGTCAAGTTGAGTACAAAGTTAAGTGAGTCAAATGTAAGGTCGAATGAGTCTAGCCAGTTTATAAGGTCCAAAAAGTCAAGTAAGTATGAGATAAGAAGTTGAGTATAAAGTCGAGAAAATTAATAAAAATTGAGTAATAATATATGATTTAAGAATGTTTTAATATTTTCTCAATATTTATAAGTATATGTGTATAAATTTAAAGAGTTAACAAAGTCAAGGTATATTTAAGGTATTTTGGCACAAATGCGGTGTATAATTATATAAATTTAAATAGTGTAATTTCTCTATTTGGCTGCCTAGAAAGCTTAGCAAAGGGAATAAAGAAAAAAAATTATTTATAGTATGTTTATTTACAATAGTAAGAGTAGGAAATATGGAGTCCCCCCACTCAAATATTTATATGCTTATTTTAGAGTGAAAATAAGAATTTCATTCGGCTAACTTGGAGTAAAGAGTGAAATTCCCATACTCGTGCCCACTCTCACCTTTTCTTTTTTTGTTATTCCCTATAAATACAACATAGTTATTTTTATTAAAATAAAATATTAAATATAATTATAAAATAATGTTACATCTATTTGAAAATAATAATATCATATTTATTGAAAATAATAATATCATATTTATTTAATATTAATAACTAATAATAATAAATAGTTTATTCTAATAAAATATTAATTTTGTACTATATTATTACTAATAATATTTTATCGTGTTGGCTTTTCAATAATTTTTAATTTAAAAATGTGATTTATATAATTAAGAATATTAGTAATTATTATTAACTTATATGATTAAAATTAATTATAAATTAAATATTTTATAATTCTATAAATTATTTAATTAAATAATAAATTAATTAGAAATATTTTTATTTATTTTATAATAAAAAATTATAATTTTTTAAATAAAAATAAAATTATAATTTACAATAATTTACTAATAATTTAAAAAATTAAAATAAAATAAATATATATAATAAAATTTAATTTTTACTTCACCCTCTAATTTTAATATAAATAAATAACTTATCTCCATTTTCACGCTGGCTACTAATCATAAAACTCTCATACGCCAATATTCCCAATACACTTCGAAAAGTAAACTTCACCTTAGATTGCTTCCGCCGCCTTCCGCGCAGAGAAAGCGAAACCAGCCCAATCCAGCTCTCTTCTATGTGACCTAGCCTCGTGGACCCCACACACGCCGCGCTTGAATTTCGAAACCAAATCAAAGCTGCACACTTTTCAGTACGGCGGCAAGCCCATGGTACCTCTTTGCCGCCAAAGTCCAGACGCTCCTAACCTCAATGAAGTATGTTTTTTAACCTTTTCTTTTAAATAATTAATTTTTGACCGCTCGGCAAAATAAGAGTTGTCAGGCACATTGATTGATTCCTTTTATATTTGCGTTTTCTGTCTTCTGTTTTGCACGCGCTCTTTCATGGTCCCGCGGTAATATTCTGCTAATAATTAAATTAATTATCCACGTCACTTCCACGGTTCATAAGTAGCTTTAAATTTTGCTTTTTGGTTTTGTGTGGGAGAGTGAGACCCCACCCCAGCATTAGGTGGTGTGACGGTGAAGTGCGGCGAGGTAGAATTACGTTTCTGTACATGAATTTTAATTTCGTTACCCTATTTGGCTCCTACTATTTATGCTGATTATTATTACCATCACAGTTATTTCAATTAATTTTATTTCATATATAAAATATTTTAATCATAAACCGACCAATTATTTAAAGCAACTTTTATTACATTCTCCCATAATATTTATTCATTTGTCAAATAATAGAAACACAAATTTTAATTTCTTTGATTTTCTTAGCTAATTTGCAGTATTTTTAAGTATTTTTAATTATTTTACATATAATAACGTTAAATACTTTTAAGAGAAATCTATTTTTTAAAATATAATACTATTATTTACTTCAAAAATAATTAATTACAGCAATATTTTACGACACGTAATAGAAAAAAAAACTACCAAAATTAAAAAAGAAAAAAAGAAAAAGGGAGGATGGAGCCCAGACTCAGACACGTAACCAATTAGAGTAGTTATTAGTTAAGAATTAATTGTCAGTGTTTCTAAGACAAGAAAACCGATTACAGATGTATTGTAATAAATGAGGGGCTTTCCGGTAATCTTAGACACACTCGTCCTATCTCCCACACCACACACACTTACTCTCTTCGTCTCTTTCTTTTGTTTCTTGAGGATTGAAAGGCCAAATCCTCCTACAGTTTACATTGATCGAAAAATCTCGCCTATGTAAATCCTAAATCTATCGAAAATATTTATGTATTTATTTAACAAAATTTCCCTCGCCAATCCCTAACGCCGTAAGTCTTTTCTAATTTAATTTATCTCCCGATCCGAGATCTCCCCCTTGCTTGTATATCTCACGCATTGTTGTCGCCACTGGCCAAAATCGTGGTTCAGTTTACACCGAACGAACTCGAAACTGAGCAAATTTGAAGATTCTGGAAGCTTCATCTTGGTATCTAATTTTACCTTTACTGCCTTTTTTTTTTTTTTTCCTTCTTTCCCTTGTTATTCAATGTTTCTGGATAACAATGTTCATATTTTTCGATTATGAAAACTCAAACTAATTAAAATTTTTTTTTTATAAAAGGAAATTGAACAATTGCGGTAATTTTTCTTCTTTTGCTGCGTCGTTTGTGTGAATGAGTAATTATTTGGTTTCCCAAATTTGTAATCTTTTTAATGTCTGTCAATTACTGCTAAATTTGTTTATTACACATGATACTTTTTTTTTACCGTAGGTTTATTGAAGGAGATTGAATAACCTGATCTTAAGTCCTGATAAGGCAACATTGAAGAAAATTTCAAGATTAAAGCTCTGCAGATTAGTGGTTTTGTCGAAGTTCTGGAAGAATTTTTGCTGATTTAGAGATCAATATTGTGTGATTTTTAGTTGTAGCAAGATCTTCTGATACAAGGATGTTTGATTGGTTGTGGTAGACAGTTAAAACCAAGCTATGACTTTAGCACATTCGCCGAGGGCCCCTTCTCCGATGGCTGCTTTTCCTCGATCAATTCCATCCATCCTAGTTTCAGTAGGAGGACTGGCCATGTTCTTGATTTTTGCTTCTCTACTTTTAGTTTCAAGCCCAATTGGTTCTACAGTTCGTGTATACTTTACTGATTTTGATAAAAAGTTAGATTTGCCTATTTCTCCTAATAATAGGAGTTTTATCGATAGTGATGTTTTACCATTGGAGCCTAGTGTAAAAGATGCCAAGAAGACAAAGAGCTCTCCGGTTGATTTGTCATATAGTTCAAGAAAAGAGAAGGAGGCCAGAAATGATAGCATCGCCTTCAGTTATGCAGAAAATGTTGAAAATGGGAAAGAAGGTCATCTGGGATCATCAGAAAAGTATGGCAGTGTATATATAGGATCAAATGATACCAATAACTCAGCAAAAATGGCAATGCCTGCTTTACCTTTTCCAACTCCGACTGGGAATAACACCCAGATTGATTTTGTTGTATCAGGTATATCTATTGAACTTATTGTGATAATTTTACTTGTTTTAAAGATATGGTTATTGTTCCAGTTGTGTTGGGATTTGCTTCTATTTTGGAAAGTTTCTTTCCTGACAACCTGTATATGAGGATATGGATTCAGTTTGTTTACCTCTTTAGTAAAGTCTTGAGGTAACTTGCCATAACACTTATTATGTGTAACAACCATGTACTTCTAAGTCACATAACTAACAAACTCAGCTTTATCATTGCCCTTATTTCTCTGTATTTGGATACAAAATTCTTCCAGCAGAGAGCCAAAAGAGGGAAAAGTTTCCTTGAGGTGCTGCAGCTACCTAGCATTTTTGTGGCTTATCATCAGCCAACTGTAGTTGAGGAGTGTGTAACTAGCTGAAAGAATGTTCTGCATTTATTGATGATGCAACTTGCTAAGCTGTATAAGATTGGAGTTGATGGTATACTGATGGAAATAAATTAAATGGCAATAACATGCTAAGTAAATAA
Organism: Aegle marmelos; assembly: GCA_030449875.1. Lineage (NCBI taxonomy): Eukaryota > Viridiplantae > Streptophyta > Magnoliopsida > Sapindales > Rutaceae > Aegle > Aegle marmelos. The sequence continues at coordinate 5,621,266 of JASUUL010000022.1, read as the reverse complement.
TACAGTTAGAAATTGAAAAGCATTATTAAGAAGATATGGATGCAGTTGATCAGCTATTAATATATCACTTTTAAAGTAGAAACAGAATTCATAATGTTGCATACTTTATAAATTTCTTTTTAAAATTTAATTCCTATCCTCCATACTCGATTTCTAGAGTCTCTAATCTGTAACTTGATTATGTTTTTTTTTTTTTTTTTGGTAGGTTGTGATCTGTACCATGGAAGTTGGTTTTATGATTCTTCAGGACCAGTGTACACCAACAACACGTGTCCTGTCATAACACAGATGCAGAACTGCCAAGGAAATGGAAGACCTGACAAGGAATATGAGAATTGGAGATGGAGACCTGCTGAGTGTGACCTCCCTCGATTTGATGGTAAGAAATTTCTGGATTTGATGAGGGGGAAGACACTAGCTTTCATTGGGGACTCAGTTGCTCGAAATCAGATGGAATCAATGCTGTGCCTTCTTTGGCAGGTATCTAAAATTCTTACTGTGTTATTACTTTGTGTGGAAAATTTTACCCCAAATCTACTCGCATCTACTTAAATATAACAACGTGGTAGATAAAGCTATATTCTTATATTTTAGTTACTTCAAAAGGGCATATCTCCTAAATCAGAAACTGGAGTTTTTTTGTTTTTTCCTTTTTTTTTTTAAACCAATGCTTAGCAGTGGAATTTAAGTCTTGATGGTATTCGCTTAGTATATACTTTTTTTGTTTTTTTCTTTGGTGTTTTTACTTAACAAACTCTAAAACTCAACAATTACGTAGGGAGCTGAAATTATTAAACAGTTTTTCTTTCCTGATGATTGTATGCACCCTGACTTATGGACAACTGGTAGTCACCACCGCACCAATTCTGATATTAAAGTTCATTCTCCCATCCACTCACCTATCTCTGGCCTGATAAGATAATGGCTAACCATAGTTTGGTTGGATGGCATATAGGCTGGCAAGTCTCACGTTAGAGTCTTAGACCTATCTCCATAGCCTGGTTGAAACCTGAAGTTCAGTGCAGTTAGTTTACTGGTCTAAACAGATGCAATTAGTTTATATCATTGCAAGAACCTGTGTCTTTTGTATATGTTATCAAATCTCACGTCTTATTATTTTTTGGGCCTGGGAAATATGGAAAAAATTTCTGTCTTAATTTCTTTGCCTTTTCATATTCAAGGCTGACAAGAGTTTGCATACCATGTTTGTTTTAGGCCACTGTGGTTAATGGTAATTCCTATTGGGATGTGTTGTGATTTTCATTGAAAAGGAAATGTTCTCTTTGCTTCACCACTGCTCATTATGTTAATCTGGTATACACTTCCTTCAGAAAAAGTAAATAATGATCACTGGAAATTTTCAGATAGAAGTACCAAAAAACCGAGGGAACCGTAGAATGCAAAGATGGTACTTCAAGTCAACATCTGTTACGATTGTTCGGATATGGTCATCCTGGCTTGTGAAAAAAATTAATGAACCATTTGATTTTGCTCCAGGGGGTGTTGACAAGCTCCATCTTGATGTGCCAGATGAGAACTTCATGGAATTCGTACCAACTTTTGATGTGATTGTTCTTTCTTCAGGCCACTGGTTTGCCAAGCAGTCAGTCTATATCTTGAACAATGAGATTGTGGGAGGACAGTTATGGTGGCCAGACAAGTCTCGACCCATGAAGGTCAACAATGTCGATGCATTCGGAATCTCTGTTGAAACAATTATGACTGCTATTGCCGCACATCCAAATTACACAGGTCTGACCATTGTACGTTCCTATTCACCCGATCATTATGAGGGTGGCACATGGAATACAGGCGGTTCATGCACTGGAAAGGAAAAGCCTCTTGCTGTTGGTGAGTTAGTGAAAAATGGATTTACAGAAGTAATGCATGAAAAGCAAGTGACAGGTTTCAACAATGCAATCAAGAAGGCAACGAATAAATCAAAGTTGAGGTTGATGGATATAACCGAAGCCTTTGGGTACCGCCACGATGGGCACCCAGGCCCTTATCGAAATCCTGACCCAAACAAGATCACAAAACGTGGCCCAGATGGAAGGCCTCCACCACAAGATTGCTTACACTGGTGCATGCCGGGACCAGTTGATACCTGGAACGAACTTGTGCTTGAGATCATAAGGAGAGAGTTTGAAGGCAACCAAAGTTCTTTATCATGAGATTTATCTGTATTGGTTGGAAAATGTCCATTTCATGTGAAGGGTAAGTTGAGTTTATGATTAGCCTGACATGACTCGAGCTTATTCTTTTTGTTTATTCAATATACAGTTTTATAGGAACAGAGAATTTGTAGAGGAAATGTCTGTTGTAAGAGATTGGGGTGAGGGGTATCAGCAGCTAGTAGCTGTAATTTTAGACGCATTCAATGTAAAGTAAAATCTATTTTTGAATTTCAATGCCATTTTGAAAGAAATGATCTGTTGTTTTCCATCTACTTGAACAGTTATACCAAGTTCTGCTTGTAAATAACCAGCCCCAGGTCATTTATTTCCTGAGTTGTAGGTAAAAATTTATATTTGGAACAATTAAAATGGTCTATTTACAATTCAATTATCCACCGAGCATAATTGTAATACAAGTAAAGAAGAGGCACCAGAGGAGGAGAATTCAAAATAACTCTATTCTGTATGCGTTTTTAAGTAAGTAATTATAAATATCCTACTTATCTATTTATAATATTTCATAGAAGGGTTAATGTCAATTGCTGGAAAGATGAAAAACCCATGCACTTTGACAAATTAATGGATAGACTGTTAAACAAATTAAAAGTCTTTAAATTACTTTGAAATATAAGACTCCATTTTAAACCTTTAAATATAAGGAAACAATAAGTATGATTTTAAAAATTAATATTTGAACACCAACATCACTTCATTTTTGAACAAAACGCTACTTACGAAATTTAATTTCCATCAAACGGCCGATAATTATTTTTTTGTTTGTACAATTTGCGGCGGTACACCACAACTTGCGAAGTTTCCTCATCTGACGTACGATAAAGACATAAAGGTGAGTCCATACAACACAAGAATTAAGAAAAGGTCCCAATTGGTCATAAGTGATGACGTGCTTAATTTGGATTGGAAGACTCAAGTGTCTATACATCCAGTAGTACTTGATAGAAGCCCGCTGCTCTTCATTCGAATTAATTAATCCCGGATTTGTGGACCGTCCGAACACTACATAAATCAAAATGAACGGCCAGATTGAAGCACAAGCATAGAAGCAAACGCACAGGATCTGAGACCTTGCCCAGTGGAATTTGAAATTCAAGCCACATATTGGTCCCCAAGCGAATCAAATCTCCGCCATCATTTAAAAACACATCCTTAACAAGCGCTGTTTAACGGTCAAATTTCCCCGAACGGCTATCTGTCTCTCTCTCCCTTAACTTCTTTTGCATCAAAAAAATTCAAACCTCATTTCTCGCACAGTTCATTACGAAACTCATTTTCCAGGAGAAAGGAAAGTAATTTTCGGGAAAACAAACACACAAAAACAAAATCCCACTTCTTCTAGGAAAAAAAAAGGGAAGATAATTTGAAAGCAAAATCGCTCAAGCAATTCTCTTTTCATCAGGTTTGTTTTCAGATCTCCATTTCCGCTCTCTCTTTCTTCCTTTTGTTATCTCAATCCTCTGTTTGGCTGCCAAGAAAGTGCAGAAAAGAAGTGAGCATATAGTTAATTAAAGCGATGAATAAATTATCACGAATACGACGAAAAGAAGATAAATTTGAACGAATATTTGGGAAATTCATCTTTGCTTAATTTAGTAGTCTGGTTTTCAGGAAATTAGGACTTTTTTTTCTAAAAATAATTATTATCATTTTTTAATGTGTCTTACGAAGATAATTGTTATTACAGTCCAGAATAGTTCAACAACATGGCTAATCATAACGATCCGCTTCTGCAAATGGAGACCACATGCGGATCACTTCTTTATGAACTTCAGGTTAGTTATTTACTCATGAACCCTTTGACAAAAAGTGCCTCAAATCTTCCTTTTTGGGATAATCTTTTTTTTTTCTTTTTCTTTTTTGCTGATAATTTGTTTTCCTGTGATGATCAGATAATTTGGGATGAAGTTGGGGAGACAGACGCTGATAGGGATAAAATGTTGCTTGAGCTTGAACAAGAGTGCCTTGAAGTATACAGAAGAAAGGTGGATCAAGCCAATCGATGTCGAGCACAGCTGAGGCAGGCAATTGCTGACTCTGAAGCAGAGCTTGCTGGTATCTGTTCTGCTATGGGGGAGCGACCAGTGCATATTAGGCAGGTTAGAATTTAATTATATCTCATCTAATCGGATCATTGGCAAATCATAAGGGTTAGTGATCTAAAATGTTGAGTTGTTATCTAACATAAATTGGTCACGTTTTGAAAACCATACCTCGGAGTTCAAGTGAATATCTGTACAAGTTGTGAAAGCATTACGTAAACTAGGAAATGATATTCTCAATGTCAATCATTGTTGGTTTGATTGGAGATCAAAAATGTGGAAATGAATTTTTTGGCTGGATTTCATTTGAATAAATGATAAACCATGGTATTATGTTCGTTCTAAGTTTTCAAAAGTTAAGTAAAATTCACTTGCAAAGCAGTTTGGGTGAAGAAATTATAAATGTAGGAGAAACCTGTGAAATCTGAAAGTGTGATTTTAATTTTAAACAGTTAAATTATTGCTTGGATATTTAGATAATTTTGTAGTAGCCTTTTCGCTATTTTGGTTTTCTAAAATGCATTTTTCTGAAGTTTAACATGTTTAATATCTACGTGAAACTCTTCGCTTATAGAATATGGCCTGTACTTTCAGTCTGATCAAACTGCAGAAAGCTTGAAAGAAGAGCTCAGGAGAATTCTTCCACAAGTGGAGGAAATGCGGAAAAGGAAATCTGACCGAAAAAAACAATTTGAAGATGTATTAGAGCAAATAGAGATGATCAAAAGCGAAATCCTTGGGTCAACAGTATATATTTCTTCTAAAACAGTCGTGGATGATGCAGATTTGTCTTTGAGAAAGCTTGAAGAATTTCACCGAGAGCTCCATGAACTTCAGAAAGAGAAGGTTGAAATGAATTTCTCTTCTCTTTTATTTGTGCTCTGATGCGATTAAACTTCAGATGTCATCTTTCTACGATTTTGAACTAAGTGGTTTTCATTCTTTCTATGCAGAGCAATAGGTTGAATCAGGTTCAGGACCACCTAAACGCTTTGAGTTCTCTTTGCTCAGTGCTCGGAGTAGATTTCAAGCACACAGTTAGTGATGTTCATCCTAGCTTCTGCGAGAATGAAGGATCAATGAGTATAAGTAATGATGCAATAGAACGGTTGACTATAGCAATACACAAGCTGCGAGAGGTTAAGATACAGAGAATGCAAAAGGTAAATAACATTTTAATTATCTATCCATGAGATTATGTTAATTTTATTCTGATGAGTCCTTAAATTCTCTACTTTCTCTTTGGGCATAATGAACCTTTGGCCATGGCAGCTCCAAGATCTCGCAACTACCATGTTAGAGCTATGGAATTTGATGGATACTCCTGTGGAAGAGCAGCAAGCATTTCAGAGTGTTACCTGTAATATAGCTGCTTCTGAACATGAAATAACTGAACCCAACACTCTCTCTGTGGACTTCATTAGTTATGTGAGTCATTAGCACATGAAAACTGGTTATACTAAGCTTTTCTCAGGCCTCTCGGTTTGTGTAATTTTAAAGTCTGCATGCATTTGCTTTTGGGCGTGCTAAAGTAGTAAATACATTTTTCAGGTAGAGACAGAAGTGTCTCGGTTGGAAGAGTTGAAATCAAGCAAAATGAGAGAGCTTGTTCTGAAGAAGAGGTTAGAGCTAGAGGAGATCTGCAGAAATACACATATGGTTCCAGAAAATGATTATTCAATCGAATATGCTATTGAAGCCATCGAGTCTGGTATCTGCTGTGCTTATATATATTTCATTAGTGAACTTACTTTTTTCTCAAATGGTCACTGAATTTTGTATATTTCAATGACTGCAGGAGCCATGGACCCAGCTGGTGTACTTGAACAGATTGAACTTCAAATAGCTAAGGTGAAAGAGGAAGCTTTTAGCAGGAAAGAAATACTTGAAAAGGTTGAGAAATGGTTGGGAGCATGTGAAGAGGAGTGTTGGCTTGAAGAATATAACAGGGTTGGCAGTTACACCATCTCTTTATATATATATATATATCTTAATTTCTTCGCTTAATTTTCACCTGTGGTGGTTATGCAGGATGACAACCGATACAATGCTGGAAAAGGTGCCCATCTAACTCTCAAGCGTGCTGAGAAAGCTCGTTCCCTGGTGAATAAACTTCCAGGGATGGTAGATGCATTGGCCTCAAAAACCATTGCATGGGAAAAAGAGAGAGGTGTTGAGTTCTTATATGATGGTGTAAGCTTTTATTTTTGTTTGTTTAGATCCCTGATTGGTTCCAATTTTTGTCCTTGTATAAATGGTCGCTTACTTCTCCAAAATCATCAGAAAGCTTTCCTTTGCACTTTCAGGTTCGTCTACTTTCTATGCTTGAAGAGTACACTATACTGCGGCAAGAGAAAGAGCAAGAACGCCGTAGGCAGCGAGTATGAATCTTTTCACTGATTCTATACCTTTATACCATGTTTATTGTTCCACTTACCATGTTGCTTTTCTTTGTTGATATTTTGCAAATTATGATCTGTTTACAATTGCCTTTTTAGGACCAGAAGAAACTTCAAGGTCAACTTATAGCAGAGCAAGAAGCTCTCTATGGATCAAAACCAAGCCCTTCAAAAACCCAGAGTGTGAAGAAAGCCTCCAGAGTTTCGACAGGAGGTGTAAGCCATAGAAGACTTTCTGTAGGAGGAACAATGCTTCAGACTCCGAAACCTGAATTACCTAATTCCACAAAAGCTACTCCACATCCACGAACTGTCAAGAAAATTGACCGTATACTCCAAAATGACCATACAAATGTTCGTATGGATGATGGTTTTGCAGCTTTATCAGCTGGTAATTTCTTGGAACTTCACTTCTAAATTTTTTATATATATTACTGGCACTTGCCTAACACCACATACAAACATGGCAAATGTTTTTATCTCTAATTCTATTTCTTTGAAAGGACTATTATGTCAGCTTATTGAAGCACACATTTATGCTTTCATCTTTTATAATAGTAACTAGAGCAAGAACGCAGATCTCACTAGCCTTTAGTGGCTTTCGAAGAAAAGAAAAGGGGGAAAAAAATACTAGGTGGTATTGATCTTTACAAAATATCGCTCAAATGTCTTTAGTGCATGGCATTCCTAGAGCTTCTCCCAGTTTTTGGAAATCTTGTTTGATTTACTGATAAGTAATTTTCAAAGTAGGCTGATGATAACTGATGGTCTGTGAATAAATTGGTTTCAGCCTTTTTGTCTTCCAGTTCATTGGATCACATCATTTTTCTCATTTTTCTCCACTGTTTTCCAGGTAGGAGAGGTTTGGACATTGCTGGTTTCCCGAATAAAAAACACTCCTTAGGTGCTTGTGAACCACAGTCACCAATGATACGGAAACCCTTTTCTCCCATCTCCTCCACTGCATCATCAAAATCTAATATAATTAATTTGTTGGAAGATTTGAATTCACATGGAGAGACAATAATGCAGAAAGCAGCTCCAACTAATGAGTCATTTACTACTCCATCAAAGACAAATGTTTTTGTGGATGAAGAGAACAGGACTCCAAAGGCAATGCCAATTCCAGTTCCCTCAACACCTTCCACAGTGTCGGTGCCAATGCAGACAGCTATCACTCCCGCACATGCTTCTGCCCTGATCCCTTATGGCACTACTCAAGTTGACGATACTGCTGAAGAGATTGAGTATTCGTTTGAGGAAAGAAGAGCAGGTTTTGTGCTACCGAATACTCATGCAAAGCCATTGATACAAGTATGATTGTTTCAGTTTCCCTAGGTGAATCAATTGTTGGTTACTGCAGGGCCGAACCCTTATATGATTGATTTTGTTTCTCTTGTATCTTGTGTCTGGAATAAGTCAATCATAATTGGCTTTTTCTGGTTTGTGAGCATTGCCTACGAGCTCTGAACGTGGACCAAGTTGTTGACTGCTTAATGTGAATTTTTTCTCTTATATGTGCTTTAGGGAAATCAAAGGATTCTTCCTCTGTATTCAATTCAGTCGTCTTTTTGACGTCCCAAACTTCATTTAACAAATTGATTATAGGACCGGACAATTTTAGATTCAGAGTCTCAATCTAAGCCAGACAAGTTTGAGTTTTTATTTTTATTTTAAATTCAAACAAAAAGAATCTCTGATATCATTCAACAAAATTGTTGACCAAAATAAAATACACACAATATCACTTGTAAATTGCAACTTGATATTTTTGTCTTTGGACGACAGATCAATGAAAATCTGAACAAGGGAACAAACAAGTCAAGAGTTTCAGTCTTTTCAATGTTTTCCTTTGTCGAATTTGTGGGTTAACGTTATTGCCTTTTAGAACAAGAAAAGCAGAAGCTGCAGAAGTGCTTTTCAGAGAAGTAGATTATTATTACTTTTTTCTCTTGGATATGTATCAGAGAAGTAGATTTTGGTGTGTTCTGCCTTGTGCTAAATTGGAGAGCCTATTCCGTCAAAAAGGAGAGGAAACAAAATATGGTAATTGTAGAGCTGATCAAAGTGGCATTAACTGTAGATTCTACAAAATAAAAGGGCATTTAATTTAAATTTGTGAATAGTCAACTTTAATTACACTGAAAAGACAAAGAAGGTGTCAGTGGTTGGAAAATTGGCATGCCTCTAACGTTAGCTTTACAGCTTTAAATTATTTCTTTTTTGCTTTAAACAAATAAATTGCCAATTTTAAAATAAAAAAGCTTTTTTCTTTTCCCAAATTTCTTTATTTTTTTATTTCAAATTTCTCATCTCTCCCATTTATTAATTCACCTTTATTAAATTTCCAAGACGGACGTGAACCATTTTCTTAACCAAAATTCATACTTTGAATTTTGTAATTAAAATATTAATTCTAAATTAAATTCCTCAATAATTAATTCATGTATCTATATTAATTATTATTATTTTATTTTTCCATTTTTCCTACTTTATTTATTTCTCCTCCTTTTCCTGCAAAACCCTAAATTCGTCTCTCCTGAACAAATTCAGTAATCTCACAAAAAATTTTGTTAATTTCTTGTGAGTTTCATTATTTTTTTAGTCAAATTTTCAGTCAACATTCAAGCTCTGTGCATTCTCTACAATGGTGGGGATATAAGCCACAGAATTGTGACTGTATAACAGTATTTTGTGATCTTTCAGTCTCAAACAAGTTCTTTTTTTGTGTGTTAATTTCTTTAAATTTTTTAAGGAGGTTCTCTTAATTTATGTTGTATAATTATTTTAGTTTGTATTTCAGCTAATTTTTGCCAAAACAATTAATTTTTTTGGTTAATTACTGTTGTAAAATAAACCCGTAGTTGTTCTAGTGTTTTTGCTCACAAAAAGATTTTTCTTTTAATGCTTAGTATTTTATAATTCTGGGGTTTAAAGGGTTTTAGAGCTTGATAATTTTTTTAGGGTTTTTAGTTTCTTGATCTATGAATGGAGGCAAAAGAAGAGAATAATATAACTTCAGGGGTGTCAGTAAAAGGAAATGAAGCTGCAGATGGCTTCCAAACGGCTCCTAGAACTGAAAATCCGGTCCCATTTCCGGCGCCGGCTGTAACATCAGCTCCCGAGGTTTCTCCGGTACCGGTAAGCATGGCAGTACCGACCCCCGTTACGGGCTCAGGACTGGGTACAGGCACAGGCACTGAGGGGAAGAAGAAGAGAGGAAGGCCTAGAAAGTATGGCCCAGATGGGAAATTAACAATGGCATTGTCACCCATGCCGATTTCGGCATCGATTCCACTGACTGGAGAATATTCCGCTTGGAAACGGGGTAGAGGGCGGCCAGTTGATAACACAAAGAAGTCATATAAGTACGAACATGAAAGCCCAGGTAAAGGGATCATTTTTTAATATGTTCACTGAAATATATTCGAGGTTATAGATATTGTTGTCGTATATATGTGTTTTAGATGCTACTGTTGCATTGGATGTCATGATCTGTTGCTGTAACTAAGTTAAGTTAAAGTTGTGTACAATTATTGAATGTCTCGAGGAGTTGGTTATGAAAAGCTAGGGGTGGGTGGTTGTTTGGTTATGTGGGGTGAGGTGTTGGTTTTGATTTTGAGTTTTATAGTTGAATTTTAAGAGGATATATGTGGGGTTTGATCTTGGAGTGGGACCATTATATCTGATTCTTACCCATATCTTGAATTAATGGTTATTGTGAGAGACAAGAAGATTTGGTGATGATTCTGTAAAATGAGGGAATCTCTCTCTTCTGGCTGAAACACGTCTTGCTGCCTTTCTTGATGGAAGAATTGCAGAGTCGTTCTAGAAAGGGAGGATTGCTAAAGTTGCCGCTGTTTAATAAGCTCATTAGGTGATGTGACTGGTCTAAATCTAACTTAATTTAATTACAATAATTCTTAGACAAGCTGACTGTGCTAAGGAATTATTAGAATCATCAATTTGAGTTGCGCTGACACATGCGATGAGAAACAAAATGAAAAAGAACACAGCTATTTATACGGAAAGAAATTGAATGAATTTCAAAAGCCCATGGTCAAATATTAAAACACCTGGCAATGGCTGCCTTTGCTGTATTGTTCAAATATAAGAATGGAAAGTTAACTAAGATGTCTCAGGTGGAATGGGAATCATGGATCCAGTTGCTACCCAGAGAAGGAACCTTGTGAATTCTGTAGTATTAAAATTAATTTTTTAAGACACTGTTGTGGAATTTCCCTATTTGTCTCCATCTCACACTGTAGACTTTGTTTTCTTAGCATGAGAATTGCATACTTGTGTTATCAGAGATTAAATATCAGAACCTAATTGTCTGCTAATGTTCAATTATGTCAAAATTGTGGGGCAGAAAGTTGGGGAAGAGAAGTTTTCTTGTTATATTATTATAGTGTTTTATTGAATAACCAATTAATCATTTGCTCATTGATAGTCAATTTTTATGTTCTGTTCTGTTTGCTCAGGTGCTTCACTGGAACTCGTAAGTTCCTACAGTGATGTCCTCTGTTTGATTGCTTGCTTGCTTTACAGTTAAATTATCTCAGGCATGGCACCTTGAATTTTGATTTGTATGCTTCAAGGATAATCATGCAAATGTGACTTGTGGTTTTTCCCTTTTTTCTCATAATGATTTATTTCTGGAAATATTTTTATGCAGGTGAGAAAATTGCATATTTTGTTGGTGCAAATTTCACACCCCATGTTCTCACTGTTAATGCTGGCGAGGTATGCCATCAAATATATGTCTAGTAAAAGTTGGTGCAATCAGTGGTTTCTTATTGTCCTTGTACTGTTGCATCCTGTTTCTTTGTCCTTTTATACTGGAGTTCTTAAGCATACCTTTATTGACTTTTGCTTTCTCTTATCTTAGTTCAAAAATTAGGCTTAAATAAGAGTAACAGTCTGTCACTTGTTTTAAAGCTTGTTCAAAAACCCTGGTTTACTGGTTTGCGTATGATCCGCCCGTGAAGCAGAGGTGTGATCAGACCTAAAACTTATTCTTATTTTATTCTGAGTGAGGGCCACTATAGTTAGGCCTTTGCCTGGGAACTCTTTTATCTGGGAAAGAAAAGCTGACAGCATCAAAAGTAACTAAATTTTACTTTTACTGTTTTGTGAAACCAGTAGCATAATTGCTGGCCCATGCGCTATATTTATTTCTATGTAGGGGAAATAAGACCCAAAAGAAAATTGCATTTGTTCCAGTTTTCAAAACAGCAAAAATGTAGATGACGATAGATAAATCAGAAGTTTTTCATTTGTTATCCCTGGTGACTTTATTGTAATAACTTTATTTGATTATATATCAAATTATTATTATTATTATTATTAATCAGACAGGATTCTTTCTTACTTGTATGCCTCCAGCTGAGGAATTTCATGTGACTTACTATTTTTTCTTCATAATGTATCTTTTCTGGAGTTGGGAAGTTTTATAAATCCTGTGGATTGAGAAATTACTTCAAAATTTTTGCAGGACTGACTTGTACCTTCTATTTTAGTTTTCTTCATTCTCTTTTTCTGTAGTTTTTAATTTTATTATCTTTGTTATATAGGATGTTACAATGAAGGTTATGTCATTTTCCCAACAAGGATCTCGTGCTATATGCATTCTCTCTGCAAACGGAACAATTTCAAATGTTACACTTCGTCAGCCTACCTCTTCTGGGGGGACCCTAACTTATGAGGTGTGGCCCTTTATCCTATTATTTTCTTTGAAAATGTTTTGCTATATTATGAAGGACCAGTGCATTTTCTTAAGATACAACACTGGAAATCGTGCTTGGTTAAAAATTGGCATGCTAAAGCCCTAAAGAAGATACATTCTGAACTTTATGGCGACATCTGTGGTCCCTGGACTTTGTTTTTGGCCTTCACTGTATGTGTTTTTGTTAGTAGTTACTGTATCAAAGCAATATGAAAGTATGAAACATATGTAAAACAAACAATTACTTGTACTTTATATACACCAGTCAACTGTGTGTGCAATATTCTCTGTTTACTGCCTGTGAGTGATGCATTTAACGGAAACTAAACAAGGACTTGGAATGTAAAATTAGAGTGGCTAACATGTATCATATTCTTAAGTTTGAGCAATAGCATGCTACTTCTGACTTTCTATCGGACTTTCAACTTTTCATATATGACCTAAGAGCATAACTGTTGCTTTATTTCATGGCATCATCAATTCTTTTGTTTCAATCTTTTTCAGGGCCGTTTTGAGATACTTTCCTTGTCTGGATCTTACATGCCCTCTGATAATGGAGGAACAAAGAGCAGATCTGGTGGGATGAGTGTCTCTTTGGCAGGCCCAGATGGTCGTGTTGTGGGGGGAGGACTGGCTGGCTTTCTGATAGCTGCTGGTCCTGTGCAGGTACCAATATCTCAATTATATGCTGTCAATGTTGTTTTGATATTACCTAAGTAAAAATATTAAACAGCTACTATATGGCAATATCATAATAAGTGATTGTCTTATATTATAACTGACAATCAAGACAAACACCTGCCTCTTACTCTCAAGTCGTGTTTGTAATTACTTGGTTTACAAGTGTATTCGTTTCTGAGTTGTTTCGATTATGTCAGGTTGTTGTGGGAAGTTTCCTGCCAGGTCACCAGCTGGAGCAGAAGCACAAGAAGCAGAGGACTGAACTTGCACCAATTGTCACTCCCATATCTGTTAGTGTACTCTCTGCAGAAGAAATCAAGGGGGGATACAGTGGAATGAAGCCAATTGTCACATCTTCTGCGACTTTCCCTGGAGACAATTCAGCTTCCTTGAACCCCATGCAGGGTTCAAGGACCTTGTCTTTTGACAATAAAACATCTTCCCTTGATGATGATTCGAAAGGTCCCGGCCAATCGAACTGTGAAGTCTCCTGTTGATCATGTTGCAAATCTGTATGCCTGCTGTGACTTCGGTGTCTTTCTGCAGACACGACTTTGTTTAGGTTCTCTCGACCTTGTCAGAAACCAAATAAACCCCAAATGGCCATTTATTGAGGGCAAATAGGGTTTAGTGTTATGCTGGTTTTAACCTAGAATTGTACCCTTCTTAGGCTTAGATAGGCCTTCTAATTAGTAGGAGCATTCTGTGTCTGGCTGTTGTCATCGTGTATTTCCTAATGTTGTCTTATTGGTGTAACGTTTCAAATGCATGTAATTGGTGTGTCATTCGGCTGATTTGATAGTTTGTATTGAAATGTTCAGTTTTAAGCGAATGTTTTGGTACTCTGCATCTGGAAATTTGATTTCAAGTGGATGTTTTATTCATGAATGATTTTGAGTCTTGAAGCATTGCATTGTTTTCAAGCATGCGCGAAAAATTGCAGCACACAGATTTGCATTGTTTTCAAGCATGCGTGACCAATCAATTTAGATCGTTTTCAGGATTAACCATTTTGAGAAATATAAAAGAGTTGGATTACAATTTTTCGTATTTTGCCTTGCAACGATAATTTTTTAGTATCAAAAGGAGGGGTGACGTGAACAATTTTTGACGGCTGCAAGAGGATAATCGGTGATAATAGATGGATCATTGCAACTTGCTTTGCTTAAAAGTGGATTGAAAAGTATCAGCACGCAGCCAATGAGAAAAAGGAAAACACAGGGCTTAAGCATTGAAAAGTATGTCCACCAGCATGTAGAACAGAAGAACCATAGCCATTGGTTGGAAATAAAGAAAAACCAAAGTAGAGAATAAAATCATATACTGCCACTTCCAAGCATCCCCTTTGGACCATTTATTCCACTTGTTTGTTGCTTCGATTTGTCTCCTTATCCATGTGGAGGAGACTCCAAGTCAACTCTATAACTTTATGCGTACCAAACTTATAGTCTTTGTTAAAATGTGTTTACATCTTACACACAATTAACTGCCCTCTAAAATAATATAACATTTACAGCTTTTGAGAAAGCATACGAAAGATGTTTCACCAGATCAAAAAGCACTTCCAAGACCACTTTTGAATAGACTAACAAGAGCACAAGACTTCGATCATATGAAAAACTCCTGACTGCAGCAATTATTAGTGAAATTACCCAAATAAAAGTACAGAAAAAACTCATATGACTAACATTTTAGGTGCTTTCAGATATATTACAATCAAAATTTTCTCAGTAAAGCAACATCATAATCGCATAGTTACAGTAATCCGGGTCGCACAAACAGCATAACAGCCAAAACAGTCTCTGAAATGGGTGGTCAAATCTGTAGCCTAGTTGGTAGTGTGAAATATGCGTGCTTAGACTAAACCATAAGTCCTCAGTTTTTCTTCCTTCCATCCTCTGTTAACCTTCTCAATAAACTCTTCAAATCTTCTCTTCAAATCATCGTCAACGTCTTTGTTTTCACTATTTTCGACATTTCTTTCTTTTTCTTGATCGTCGGCATGTTCTTCCTCGAGATCAGTTGACAATTCGCTGGCAGCCATTGACTTTTTGTTGCCATCAAATGAATGTATGGAGATTGTTTCCTGTTTGTTGCTATAAGCGTGCGAATTGTTGCTCAGCACGGGGGCATGTTCTTCACTTTCTTGATCAAAGGTCGAGTTGTGTTTGGACACCATGAGAATCATAACGATGATCAAGTTGCAGAAACAGAAGATCAATATAGAGTTAGAAGCAGCTTCTGTGATCAATTCCACTGCTGAATCCAGCATTTCCCTGTTAAAAGAAAAAAAAAAAAAGAAAAAAGGTTGCAGAGACAAAGGTTGTAGAATTGAACTCTATGAGCAGAATGTGATGGCGCTCAGCGTTTTATAGAGCCTTGTAATATTAATACAGTTGAAAAAAAGTGTGCATGGGAAGCTCTCCGTAGCAGAAGGGGCTTGAAATTAAGATGACGTGTAATGTGAAAGCTACTGAGTTAATAATAGATAATATGCTTTGTTTAATCATCTTGATGTGTCATATGCAATGAAAGAAGCTTCCGGCCAATTGTTGTGGACCTTCCTCTTGATAAATTTAATCAAAAGTCTAACGTACCAATCAAAAGCATCACATGTCATCAAATTGCATCACCCATTTCTTAATTAATTTTACTATTTCTTGTACCTTTTTTTATTTTTTTGAAAAGTTGATTACTATCATTAGTGGTCTAAAGTGTAATGGCTAAGAATAAATCAAGTGAGTACATTGTTATCGCTTCTTTTGATTTTGTTTCACAAACTTCTAAGAAAGAGCTGCTAGAAAATAAATGGGATGTGTGTTTCATGTCGCTTTGCTCTAAGTTTGGTTGGAAAAATATTCTGGGAAATATTATTTGGTTTCATATTTGGACAAAAAATAGTGCTAAAAGTTTGGTACGACAATAAGAAAATGAAAATTTGAAGCTGATTGTAGTTGGCGATTAATGATCTGTTCTCACTTCTAGAAACAACCATTCTTGTAACAATAATTAATTTAAAGCCACATGTTGCTCGGTACTGGAGTTGACATTGAAAGTGATAACAATTTTATCAATGAAGGTCATTATATTGTGCATAGCAACCAATATTAAAGACAGACTTAAAGTCACAAATTAACAAGCCTAAAATTAAAACCCCGCGTTTACGAATTACAGAATCAACAGTTTATTTAAGAAAGGATTCGGTTTTATTTGACTAAGTGATCAAGTTTGTGAAATGGGGTATGTGCGTTCATCCAAAATCTAACTCCAAAAAAAGATGTGACCATGCATCTCTATATGCATGAATTTGTTGTTGGTCAAAAATTATAATTTTTCTCATAAAAAATATTTTAGGACCGATCTTATATAATATATAAGAAATTCGTAATCCAAAAAATCATACCTTGATAATCTGAGAAGATGAACGACACTAAGTAATAAATTCACCACCAAACGATCTTCCAGGCTATAACTCAAGTTTGATCTGCACTGAACGTGTGGGCGTTCGTTTCACCACTCCTAAAAATCACTGGCTTCCTTTTCTTCAGTATTTTTCTTAAAAGGCGTCTCACACTTTTTTTAAGAGAAAAGAACACTTATATATAATATTTCCTTAGTTAAAACTCTAATTTGTGTTATCCTTATCATATAATAATTCAAAATATTAAATATATTAAATTTAATATTTTGCCTCTCTACTTACATAAAAGTAGAGATAAAGTGTAACAACTTTGAGGCCGCCTTGTAAAATATCACAAGGTCTCATTTACACATAAATATAACATTTAGGGTCTTAACAAATATTATATTTAGGTTTATTACCTAATATGCCAGTTTTATTATTTTTGAATTTAGTAATGGTGTAGTCAATTAAATGAGTTAACCCGGGGATAGCATTCAATAATTGCTACAATAATTAAACATGTAATTAAACTAACTTAATTATTTAATTCTAATTCTATTCCACTATAAGATTGAAACTGACCTCTATAATTGTATGCTTGAATAATAATTTGTCCCAAGCCACATTGATCTCTTTACTGCACAATCATTTGCACCACATTATTAATTAAATTGATATCTCAACTGTCCAATCAATCTACTAACATCTTATTCTTTGATACTTACTGGTTTCCTCTAATGATCATTTTCAACATATTAAATATGTCAACACACTCTGGCCAGAGAATTCTATGATCAAGTATCGAAAATCCATCAAGAGATGTGTTGTACAAATTCCATATTATTAATCTATAACTTCAATACTTATAATTTCTCCTACCAAGATACCGGGTAATCTTGACTATAAATATGTGTCGTTCCCATTGGTAAGTTAAATGGAATGACAACCACAATCATGAAATTATAACTAACTCAAGATTAAGATTATAGTAAAATCAATGCCTATGAGATTTAATAAGTTTGACAGTTATTATAAAATTAATTAAGTTTCATATGTGATCCTGTTCAATGTAGTCGTACTACATCAATAAATTCATACATGATTAAGACAAATCATTCAATGAATTTATTACAGTTTATACCTAAATAAAGTGTCCAACTTTATTTATCAATTGCGAACTCAATTTATTAAATCATAAGATAACTTTTATTTATATCTTCTATGAATCTGCATAGTGATCACATAAATATATATAATATGATTAAATGAACTTTAATAAAAAATCAATACAAATAAGATATTTGAATAAAATATCTCAATTATTTTATTAATCAGAAAAAAATATTTATTACAATTAAATAAACTTACATACTTTTAAAGAGCATATTTTTCCAACATCTGTTCTAAGCTTATTAGGAATTAAAAAAAAATAAAAAAAAAACAAAAGGAAGAATCAGAACGCTAATGATAGTTGAAGCCAAGATGAAAAATAATTGCTCCCCAAGCTCAAGTTCACTTTAATGCTGATTATCTAAACCATTTATAAGACCTGAATCAATCAGAATTGATTCATGCATCCATCAACAAAATAAATCTTTGGCTCATGGGAAACATTGGCTAATTGCTAATCATTACAGTTTTGAGTTCTCGGGCTTGCAAGGTGTTTAATCTAGGCAGGACTCCCATCTCACGGGCAATGTGAGATATGGCGGCTCAGACATTGATGTAGTTACTAGTTAATGATAAAAATTTGGAACGCTGAGGCTATGTTATACAAATGAAAATGAATGGGATTGTGTTGGGATCATACGGAAGCATCATTTTATATTTGCTCGAGTCGGCCGTCGTTGGTCGGAAGATGTATGGACTATTCAATATTACTAGAAGGCTAAACGCTAATGAATATCTATCAGAGGAAGGAAGGCCTTGAGTCTCTGGGTTTGAATAACTATGTCTTTCCAGCTTGTCAACTTCTTAAAACTTAATGATTCCATTCAGTGATATAAACATTTTAATTCGTCGTGCTCCTGAAGAATGTTGTTTTACAATTTCTTCAATCGGGCAACATTTTTTTTTTTTCCCTTTCTCCTAATTTTTGATCCTTCGCAAGAGGCGAAGACATCATATGCTTTTGAGTTCATTCTTATATATTTGCCGGCAATAAAGATCTACCTTAATAGATTAGGATTAAGTATTGATGTAAGTTTTTGTTAAATATTAAATTAATAGGTAGAATTATTTTATAATTTATTTTTTTAATCTCGTTTAACAACTATCGATTCAGTGTTTAGTGAAAACTCAATTCAGCACTGAATCCTTATCCTATCTCAACAGCCTAATTAACATATAATTTAGTGGACGTAGACTTTAATATTGTTATTCATTTATCCAGTATTCTAGTAAATTTAGCATACCCTTTCTCGCAGACAGTATTAGACAGAGGCTCCAAAGTAGTTCTGAAGAAATTGACATGTGATTGTGCACGACTTGTGCGCTAGACACTAAGGAGTGCTAAAGGTTTTGTATCTGATATATTTTTAGGTGGTTTATCTGTTCTCCCTCGCGTTGCAATTGCCGTGAGCTATCAATTTCGAAACTTAAACATTGCACAGTTGCTGATTTCAAGTTGTATGTAATACTCACTGGTAATATCCTTGCATAAGATAATGAGCCATGATCTTCCACATTGTTTTTCACTCGCCCGGAAGAAGGAATTTATTGCCACTGCTGCTGCTGGGGGGGTTGAGTTATAAGAGATTTCTCGGTCACTCTTATTTGGAACCGCCATCATTGCTCTCCAGATGCTGGAGTATCTACTAACTCCTTCCTTGTGAATGTATTTATTGTGATGTTGGGGGTAGAGATTGGTATTGATATTGGCCTATCAGCCTAGATGATCCATTGAAGGTATTATTGATATTGACAGTGGTCTTAAACTATTTTAGCAGTCTACTGTGACCATCCTGGATCATTTCCATTGTAGCGCTGTTAAAACTTGTATTTCATTGTGAACGTGTCTCTAACCAATAAATATTTGAGGACGTATCTCGCACAAGTAATTTGAATGGAGGAGTGTTAAGTGACCAGTGAGATTTCAACCATCTTCTATTATATTTTACATGAACATGGTCATTTATTTAAGCATTAAAAGAAACATATAAATGTACTGTATTAATACTACTTCTTGATCTGTTAATTCACAAAAAGTTGACGAAAGGGTGTTCTGATTTTTAAACTTCTTTTATTTTCAATGGATACAATATGCTTTCATTATAAAATAACCTAAAATTAAAATAAATTCATGTTTAGGAGCAATGAGATATAGTAATAATCATTAGGGGAACAAAAATTATTTCCTTTTAAGTGGCGAATGACTAACAAAAGCACAACCAAAGTTGACACTAATGTACAAACACATAATCGGGCTTCATGATTGCGGTCTGTGACGAACAGCTGCTAATATTACCAAGTAATTGAATAAGATACGTTCAGAAAAATGTGGCGGTTAAATGTTACTTTTGCAATATGTTAGAGAGATCATTAGTATTAAGTCTAAATGTTAGTAGTTAGATGATATTTTACACATTTACACTGCAAAACCGCATGGAGCCAGGATTACCCCAAGGTTTAGCGGCTTTGGCTGGGTGGCATCAAACACAAGAAAGTGACTGTATATGTGATTGCTTGCAGTTGTGTTATACAAATAAATGCAATTTCATTGCGTTCATAAGCATCATTTACAATTGCTTCAGTCGCCACTGGGAGATGTTCTTGTGGTGAGTGTATTAATTCTTTGAACTGAACAAAGTTCCATTTACATTGTTATTACTAACTCTGTAGCTGGGGTTTTCAGAGATGTTTGGACTGTCCTATAGAATTAGTAGGCTAAGGCTAACGTTAGTAGCACAAGTGTTATCGAACAGTAATGGGTCTGTCTCTATCGTGCAAGATTTAGCAACCCCACATTTAGGTTTTATTCGGAATGCAACAATGTTGTTTCCCATGAGCGTTAAGTTATTTTCATCTGGAGATGAACAGTTTCAAATGGAACAGCCAAAAGAATGCTCATTTGCAGTGTCATACCTCATAAACTCGTGTGGGTTGTCTCAAGAAACTGCTAAATCTGTTGCCAAAAGAGTAAAGCTTCGATCTCCTAAACGGCCAGATTCAGTGCTTAAATTATTGAAAAATTATGGGTTCTCCGATAACCAGATTGCAAAAATTGTTAAGGGGAATCCAAATTTACTTGTATTCCATCCTGAAAGACGTCTCTTGCCTAAACTTGAGTTTCTGAAATCTATTGGGGTAACCAATGCTGAACTTGCTGATGCTTGCTCATCAAACCCAGCTATTTTGTGTCAAAGTTTGGAGAACCAACTCATTCCTAATTATAATTTCCTCAAAAGTGTGCTTCTTTCAGACGAAAATGTTGTTAGAGCTTTTAGGGGAAAATCAAGGACCTTTAGTTATGATTTGCAAAAGAATGTGTCTCCGAAACTTGCAGTCTTGCAAGAACTCGGAATGCCTAAATCAATTTTCTCATTGATTTTAACATGTTATGCCCCTGTTATTCTCCAAAGACGTGACAAGTTCGATGAAAACATTAAGAAGGTTATCGAACTTGGTTTTGATCCTAAAAAATGTGGATTTGTCCATGCAATGCAGGTATTTGCTTCTTTTACTGAATCAAAACGGGAACATAAATTGGATGTTCTCAGGAGTTGGGGTTGGTCTGACAATGACATTTGGTCGGCATTTAAAAAATGCCCCTGTTTCATGAATGCATCTGAGAAGAAAATAATCAGTGGGTTGGATTTTCTAGTGAACAAGATGGGTTGGCAGTCCACAGCTGTTGCTGCATATCCAATCGTATTCCTTATGAATATGGAAAAAAGGACAATCCCAAGGTGTTTGGTTATTAAAGTTCTGCAGTTGAAGGGGTTGGTGAATAAAAATTTGAGCTTAGGTCAGGTCCTAAGACCTGTTGAAAATATTTTCTTTGATAAATTTGTGGCGAAACACATGGATGATATCCCTCATTGGGTGAGTATCTATCAGAGGAAGGAAGGCCTTGAGTCTTTGGGTTTGAATAACTGTGTTTCTTCCAGCTTGTCAACTTCTAAAAGCTAAATGATTCTATTACCTCTATTCACTGGTATAACATAATCATAGTAATTTGTTGTACTTCAGAAGAATATTGGTTTTCAATTTCTCAATTTAGTTTTGCCTGCCAACATTGTCTGCTTTTCTTTCTTGTTCTTAACGATGTATCTTTTGTGTTTCACTCTTATATATTTGCTGGCGATGAGAAGGTGATCAACCATGGAGTGCGTATTTTTATATATTTCGTTTCATATAAGAAAAATAAAATAAAAAAATAAAAACTCAGCATGAGATCGTGTTAGTGCAGATTAGCATTTTGAAGAAACAGCAGGTACTTATGGTACTATCACTATCACATAAACCATTTTGCAGGGGAAAAAAAAAACATTGGAAGCTAGAAGATGTCTCCATGGAAAATTGTTTTTGAAATAACTCACATGATCTAGACAAGCGAGGTAACGTCACTTGCTTTTAGAGGTACAACGCAAACTTTCTCATTAACAAGTAGCTTATGTACAACAAATTCTGGGCTTTGCATGATAAACGAAATAGAGTCTGCAAGATACGTGCCTAGGCTAATAAATTATATGTCTTCAGCCCTTCTTCCTTCCATCCTTTATTAACCTTCTCAATAAATTCTTCAACTCTCCCCCTCAACTCATCATCTTCTTCCTTGTCATTATTGTCATTTGTATCTTCTTTGCTACCATCAGTTGGTGCTTCCTGTTCCTGCTGGGGACTTGACAGCTCCTTGACATCGATTGAGCTTTGACGTGAATGGGCAGAATTTGTTTCTTGTTTAGTATATGCATATGTATTTGAGATACCATCTTCACTTTGTTGCTCAAAATTGGAGCTGGGTTTGGACCCAATTAGGATCATAACAATGATCAACTTGCGGAAACAGAAGATGAAAAGAGAGTTGGAAGCAGCTTCTGTGATCAACTCCATTGTTGAATCAAACATTCTTCCTGTGAAAATTGGGGAGAAAAACATATGAAGAAGGAATGTAAAATTGCACTCCTTTAGCGAAATATGACGGCACTCAGCCTAGCCTTGTATTAATATAGTTGGAAGCGTACATGGTAAGCTCTCTGTAGCTAAAGTTAAAGGGGGCTACAAAATGATGTGTGGTGTGAAAGCTATTGAAGAAATTATATAACATGTTTTTGGTTTAATCGGTTTAATGTATTATATGAATGGGGAAGCCTCTTGCCAATGTGACATTGGGCATTCTCTTCTCAAAAGTCTATTGTACTGGGAAGGAAAAAAGAAAGAAAGAAAGCAAAAAGCATCTCATGTCATCAAATTGCATCATCCAAAGTCCAATCCAAGCCCCAGATAAAATTTTACATCTCTTACACACTTTGAATCATTCAATATGTAGATCCAGCTACGTTACCTATGAGATAACGACTCCCAGATTTTGTCATTTAGTACAATAACGATTAAACGTAATCAAACGTGCTGTTGTTTAAAATATTAAAAATTTTGTGTAATGAGCTGCCTTTTCATTGGTTACTGAGTCCGTAATCAGGTTTCCAACATCATTTTCAGCTCCTCCGCATCTTTGCAAGCTTTAATCATCAAAGATTCAAAATCCTCACGTGATCACGTGGAATACGAATGAGTCTAGTCAACTTCGAAACAAAACACTCTATATCATATGTTTGTAGAATGGCTATAATTGTGTTAGAAATGATCAATAATGGAACATCAATTTTAATTACATATATAAAATAATAAATGATAAAAAATTTATTATGATTTAAATTATGGAGAGATGTTAAATTACAGTTGTTGTAAGTTACAAAATTTTTAAATTGTGTAGTTATAAAAAAATATTTTACCTTAAAATTATTCCAACATAATTAAACATTGTAAAATTATCTCGTAAAAACCTAATATAAAAACTGTAAAACCATACTAATATTTTAATGGATATTGATGATTTTCAAGATAAGGTGAGGACTGAGAGATTATTTTACCAATCAAGATTAGACAAAATTTCACAAATTATTGTCACCGAGTTTGGGAACTAAGCATTTGGTACATAGTGATCGGGTCTAGATGAGGAGAGGAAATGAAGAGGGAGAAATGAGAAATGTGGCTTATAAGGTGAATAGTAAAGTTCGTGGAAGTTTGGGTGAGGATGTGAATGGACTCGAAGAGTTAAATAATGATCACACGAGTTGAAACTAACTTATAAAGCTGCTAGGAAAAATCTTCTGTATATAAAATCTAAACCTGTTTAGCCGGTACACATATAAGCATGCTGAAATGATGCACATATAACCCACCTGACTATTTTATAGCTTTACGATCTATTAAGCTCAAATCCAATGACGCTCTCACTACAAGACAAATCCCAGAGTACATAACCCTGAGGGTAACGTAATATTGGCCTCAATATATAGAGATTTATGTAGACGAACAAAACCATGGCCGTATAGAATTATATGATTGAGCTCTGGTTATATGGGGGAGTGATTGAAGCCAATTCAACCATAATTGCACTGCTCGAGTATCTCCAGTTGACTTTCAAAGCTTATTATCTAAATTCAGCATAACACATGAATGATGAGAAGTGTTCATGCATCCAATGGGCAAAATATTTATATCTAAAGCCAAAAAAAAAAGAGGCTGATCAAAGTTAACTGCTAGTGCAGTGTTGCATGGCTGAATATAACACGAGATAATTGCTACCTCCACCTAACAATAATTGTGAAATAAAATGCCCGAACAACCAGCAAGAACAGTGAAATGCCAAGTTTAGACGGGCAAAATTGTGACTGGCTAAGATTAATCAAACAGAATAACATCAAGCAACTAGCAATTTTCCTTTAAGAACAAACAGTGCAAGTATCCAGCGCATAAAATATTACATAGACCAAAAGAACCAAAAATTTCTCCACGGCTACAACAAGCAGAACCTGTATTACCTCTTCCTTCTCTT
This sequence comes from Aegle marmelos, assembly GCA_030449875.1. Taxonomy (NCBI): domain Eukaryota; kingdom Viridiplantae; phylum Streptophyta; class Magnoliopsida; order Sapindales; family Rutaceae; genus Aegle; species Aegle marmelos. The sequence goes on along the minus strand of JASUUL010000022.1, from coordinate 5,596,762 downwards.
ATTTCCAGCACCATCACCTTTATTGAAGCCTCTTAAATCATCAGTGGTATCAGCTGTGTTTTGTTTCTTCATACTTTTCTTCCCTCCAAAGCCAAATTTGGAATTTCTAAAATCTCTATTCTTCTTCTTTCCCTTTCCACCACCACCACCACCACCACCACCACTTTGTCTTGCCTTCCCACCAGACCTATCTCCTGGAGACGCCCCTGGTCTCTTCTTATTTGACCTCTCAAATGACTTCCCACCTTCAAAGGCCAAATCCAATTCACCATTGTTGAATTCCCCGGCAAAGCCACTTTGTTGCCTCTGCTTCCTCCACTTCTTAACAGATTCTATTTCCTCTTTTTTCTGTTTCGCTCTCTCCCTTGTCTTTTGGACCTGAATCTCTTTAGCCAGTTTCTTAGCCTCTCTTGCCTTCTTTCTCTCCTCAGCCTCCTCAATCTCTTTCTGCTCAGACAAAAGTCGGCGCTTCACTTTTTCCATGTGTGCATCCGTCTTAACCATCTCTGCATAATAATCAGCCGGTCTAAGGAAAGGCAGCCCCACTGACTGAAGCTTCTCAAAGGCCTGCCTTGTCCCCTCTAATGCCTGTGTATAGAAAGAAGCCTCCCTTTTCAGATCATCATTCACATCCACCTCTTGCTCTTGATCAATATCAATGGTAAGCTTATGTATCCACCCAGCATTTTCCGGCCAACTAATATCTTGAAGTTTCTCCTCAAGACCATCTCTGTTGTACACAGCTTGTTTTGAAGGCTCGGCCAATTTCACATCCTCGTCTCCTTCTGAATCTGATTCAGATTCAGAAACTTCCTCATTGAGGTCACTCACATCTTCATCTTCAAAACCATCCTCATCAGAAAAGGCTGATTCTTTACGAGAAAGCTCCATTATAACAAACCTGTCAAAAAGAAACAATATCAACATCCAGGCTCTCAAAAGCTCAAGATAATTCAACTCTAACATTGCTTAGCTAGGGAAATTTCCAGGAAAAAATACATCTATTTATTAGTATATAATCAAGTAAACTCCTAGTGTCAACAACTAAGCCAAATAGATAGCATCATGCACTCGCAAATGAGTTAGATTTGTGATCCCAGAAAGAGACAAAAATTAGCTCTCTATTTGGCTCGCGAGAAACCGATTGAAAAAATTGAAACATAATTATCAATAAAATCTCAAGATATTCGTTAACTGTTCTCTAAGGTCTAGACTTAATAATCAATTGAAATTAATATAACAAATTAAGCAGAAATTCGCGGGTAAAAAAAACCTTTTTGATGCCGCCTCTGAAGACTGAAAACCTCTGTAAAACCCTAGCTGAGCTTTGCAAGATGGTACTAATCAAGATGGCAGTTCGGCGAGTAAAATTTAGACTATTGGCGGGCCGGGTGAGACCCTGTGTGTATGGACGAATCAGGTTTAATCCATGGTCCAAGTAGAGAGCACTAAGCCCAAGCCACATGGAAGCCCAACACAGTCACTAAGCCTTGAAATTGATAATTAGCACATACCGCCCTTGAGGTTTCAAGAAAAAGCAACGAGAGAACAAAGATTACTTTTATTAACACACACATCCTTTTTTTTTTCTAGTCTCTGGCTTCTACATTTGCGCTCAACTAGCGGCCTATGACGTACGTGCAACACAAAGCCGATCACGAGCATTCACGTCACCCTCCCGATTCCCAAAATGGACGGTCGAGATTCAATTACTCGACGACGGACGCTTGCATGCTATTGCCACTTTAAATGTATAACTCCCCAAACAAAGACAATACCAGTTCGCTATTAATCCTCGCTGAAGCAGCGAAGAAATAGAAAAGAAATGGTGACGATCAACGCCGTCAAAGCTCGTCAGATCTTCGACAGTCGTGGAAATCCCACCGTCGAAGTAAGTGTTATTCCTTTTTTCACCAATGTGATTATTTATCTATCATCAAAATGCGAGCGAAAAAAAGTAATCTTGTATTCTTTGATAACGAATTAATGATGATAATAATATATATGTATGAGGCAATTTTTAACAGGTAGATGTGTGTCTCTCTGACGGAACCTTGGCCAGGGCTTCTGTCCCAAGTGGTGCTTCAACTGGTATTTAAATAAATAATGATGATGGTTTTGTTTGTACTGTTGTGCTAGCATTGAACAATGAACATGCATGAATCGATGGTTGATTTCAATCGCTCATATCATGGCTTTTTTCAGTTTTAGATTCAACACATTATTGAGCATAATGCTATACTTATAACTGAAAGGAGTAATACGTAATCTTTGTAAGTTAACAATATTCACCATGATGGGTGCCACCACTTGCGAGATGAAACTATTAAAATATTACTCGGGAAGTTTACTGTTGTTTTGCAGATAAATTTATTACTCGCTGTTTTTTCGTTTACAATTTTCTGATTTAATCATAAAAGGTATCTACGAAGCATTAGAGTTGAGAGATGGAGGATGGGATTACCATGGAAAGGGTGTTCTCAAGGTATATGATTCATGTTAAAACGAACTTTTTGAAAATAAACAAACTCTCTGTCTTAAGCACTGTGAAGGCTAAGTAGACTCTTTATGTTTGTTTTTTGCAGGCTGTACAGAATGTGAACTCAATCATTGGTCCTGCCTTGGTCGGCAAGGTATTTTATGAAACTTCTATATTTGATATATTCTTTAAAGAACTCATAGTTGAATGTAGCTAGTGATACTTATGTTAGTTTGTTGCTGTTGTTGTTGCATATACAGGACCCAACAGAGCAGTCTCAGATTGACAATTTCATGGTGCAGCAGCTTGATGGTACAGTTAATGAATGGGGCTGGTGCAAACAGAAAGTATGTCAGTTTTTCAATATTATTCTCCTGATTATGGCTTTCTGTGATGTTTCAGTTTTTTAAGGATTAATGACTTGTTGTTCTTCTTTTGATTTATTCAGCTTGGAGCTAATGCTATATTGGCGGTTTCACTAGCTGTTTGCAAGGCAGGTGCTATGGTGAAGAAGATCCCTCTTTACCAGGTATGCAAGTGGTCGGCTGATTTGTCTGATTTTACAGACGTTCATTAATCTTTTATCTCTTTACTTGCAGCACATTGCCAATCTTGCTGGAAACAAGACTTTGGTCTTGCCTGTTCCTGCTTTTAATGTCATCAATGGAGGTTCACATGCAGGCAATAAGCTGGCAATGCAGGTAATGTTGCTCTATGAACTTTTATCACTATGTCCAAATCCCTTTTATAATTGAAGCTTTTACAGTTTCAATTTTCCCCTCATCTATAGGAGTTTATGATTCTCCCCGTCGGCGCATCTACTTTCAAGGAAGCAATGAAGATGGGCGTTGAAGTGTACCATCATCTGAAGGTGTTTGTTTCTTTCTTTTCACTTCTTTACTTTTGTGTTACTGTTTGAGGTGCATTACCTTCATGCTCATCATGTGAAAGTTGCTACTTCTATGTTCTTGCAGGCTGTAATCAAGAAGAAGTATGGAAAAGATGCCACAAATGTTGGTGATGAAGGTGGCTTTGCTCCAAATATTCAGGTTTATAATTGGTCATTTTATTTATTTATATTTTCTTTTTTTGGTATAAACAAGTAGTTACAATTACTTTCTAAGTAATTGTTTGTGAGAAGTATGGAATTTTCCTTTTAATATTACATGTGGGTTGACACTGGACTGCAGACTTACTATGTCTAATTTTCAGGAAAGCTATGAAGGCCTTGAACTGCTGAAGACTGCCATAGCAAAAGGTGGATACATTGGAAAGGTTAGTGTGATTCCCTCATTATACCTCTCATATACAGAGTCAAGTCTTGCATTACTCGGCCTGTTCTATACAGGGTGCTAGCTTGCTATCTGATTCTTGTGGCTGTTTGCAGATTGTGATTGGGATGGATGTTGCTGCTTCAGAATTTTATGATAGCAAGGATAAGACCTATGACTTGAACTTCAAGGAAGAGGTACCGCTGTTACTTTTCTCAATAGTTTATATCCATTTTTTATTGCATGATGATATGCAAAGTTTGATATTAGTTTATATCCATTTTTTTTTTAGTGCATGCTGAAATATATGATTTTCTTAGAATAGCTGAGAAAATGACTATTTTTTTATGCAGAACAATGATGGATCACAAAAAGTATCAGGAGACGGTTTGAAGAATGTGTACAGGTCGTTCATATCTGACCATCCAATTGTATCCATTGAAGATCCATTCGATCAGGATGACTGGGAGCACTATGCAGAGCTGACAGGTAAAATTGGAACGCATGTGCAGATAGTTGGTGATGACCTCCTTGTCACAAATCCAAAGGTAAGTCTCATTACTGTGGAACAAATATCAAATTAGCTGTCTTGCAAGATCTAACCTAAAATATTCTGGTTGCTGCAGCGTGTGGAGAAGGCTATTAATGAGAAGACTTGTAATGCTCTTTTATTGAAGGTAGTAACGGCTGCCTTTGCCCTCCTCAAGTGGATCTAGAATTTCTTTCTACATGATGTTTGAGTTTTATTAATCTGTAGCTTTTGGCTCACTGCTGACTTCCTATTTCTCGCTGGGAAGGTAAACCAAATTGGTTCTGTAACTGAAAGCATTGAAGCTGTGAAAATGTCCAAACGTGCTGGTTGGGCTGTTATGGCAAGCCATAGAAGGTATGGCGTGCTTTTATTTTCTGATGCAAGAGTTAATGGTGTATACTGTTTCATTATTCATGTGATTCTCATGTTCCATGCAGTGGTGAAACTGAGGATACCTTCATAGCAGACCTTTCTGTTGGGTTGGCAACAGTAAGTGTTCTTTCCAAATCAAGGGTCTGTTTCTTTGTTTTATCATTGAATTTATTTGGTTGGTTCAGAAACTCCACTTTTGAGATTGGTTTTTCAAGGGTGGACATGTCGGTTACTCTCACATTTTATGTCCATGCTCAAAATTATATTTATATTTTACGAAATGACTTTTTAATTATTATTATTATTATTATTTATAAATACTTAAGAAATAACATACCCTGAAGTAAGCTAATAGATGAATGGAGTGTGAAAAACCTTTACTCTTCATATAAACTACCTTTTGAAGTGGGTTCAAGGTTTTTAGTTTTTCTGCAGGCACTATAATGTTTTCTGTTGCCCGAGCTAATTTGTCCTGATGTTTGCTAATTTTTGAAACAGGGCCAAATTAAGACAGGAGCTCCTTGCAGATCAGAACGCCTTGCTAAGTACAATCAGGTAAAAGCAATGTCTTGCTCTTTGCTCGAGAAGATATTTTTAGAGCTCTATCTCTTCATGTCCATCTTTGCACTTAAAAACATAGTAATCTAGTCCTGCATTCTATCTATGGAAGCTCAATATCCAGGAGTCATACACCCAACTATCAATATTTGAATTGCAGCTCCTTAGGATAGAGGAAGAGCTAGGAACTGCAGCCATTTATGCTGGGACAAAGTTCAGGGCACCAGTAGAGCCGTACTAAGCCATGACATTTATGTAGTTTGAGTGAGAAGCCTTAGGTGTTGTTCAAACTTCAAACCAATTGCCATTGGAAGGACTATTTTAGGGGTGAATGTTGACATCTCGTTGAAGTAGGATCCCTTATCTGCCTGTGAGTGGTGTCACTTTGACATGTTTTTGGAGCTTTGAATGCTTTGCCGGGAATGGTTTTCACAGATGAAATTTTAATAGAGACACAGACGTTTATGGCAATGCCCCAACCGTGTCATTTCATTGTATGTACCATCATGTTTGTGAGCCAACCTCAAATGTCGGTTGCATTTTCTGCTACATGGAAAATCAGCCCCCCATGCTTTCATGGATGATTATCTTTGAAGATGATGAACAGATTATGCTGATAAGAAACGTTAATATTGGAGCTGGATTTGATCTGAGTTTTATGTAAGATCATCAACAGCAACTCCAATTCACAAAAACCTCTGTTCATGGCATTACTTCTGGACATTCATGTATGAGAATCCTCGTGACATTTTTATCAATGATCCTGCAATTATTCGGGAAATGAGTACGCCCCTTCTTCAACATCATCTAATACGCACAATGAGAGATAAAAAATGCACTTAAATTTGATTTTGCCAGAATTTGAGTACCACCATTAGAGTTCCAGTTATGCTTTATGAGAAATTTTAGATGCGAACACGAATACGAGCAATCTAATCTTTAATGGGACATATCAAAGTGCAGACCAAAAAGCATGCAGCATTGTTTAAGTTGCCAAGATTTCTGTCATTTCTTTCTTTCAACTGAGAGAATATAGCAGTATTTCGATGCATTTTTCAATTTTTCAATAATAAAACACAAATTTTTCTCACATGACAAACATCAAACTAATGAATATTGGGACACATGATGACAATGAAGTTGTACAATTGCAAAAAGAAAGCGATAATCTCTTTTAGCACATCAAAACTCCGGGGTCCATTGCTGTAAATAGTGACTCCAAAACTGATGAGAAAAACATAAACAGCCCAATCAACGAACATCTATCAACTCCACCTCAAACACAAGCCAGGAATTTGGCGGTATCTTTCCACCAGCACCTTCAGCCCCATAACTGGAAGTAACCAGAGTAGGAGGGAAAAAAAAAAGTACACTCAGGCAAATAAGTTGAATAAGTAAAAATAAAAATAAAACCCAGTTCAGCCACAGAAAATATCAAGGACAAAGGACAACCAAAAGTTCCTCCAGAAATGCAGTAACTTTTATGATTCGCCAAAATAGGGAACAAGGTTGGATGATAAAAAGGATATGATAAAATAAATATGCTGAAATATTGGCTTTGCATACCCCATTGACGGTGGAATTGTAAGTCTCCGTTTGTCTCCAACACGCATGCCTGAGGATATTTGAACAGAAAAGCACATAAATGCATCAAATATAATTTAAATACAAACAATGAGACAAGTCTTGATGAAGGGAATACCATTGACCCCAACATCCCATCCCTTTATAACTTCTCCAACACCTGCAAGATTGAAAGAAAATACCTAAATAAAGAAATAAACAAATAAAGTATCCACCTTCTAGAGTATTGATAAGACATTACCAAGGCGGAACTTAAAGGGTGCTCGTCCCACATTAGAGTCAAATATTTTCCCATTCTTCTTTAGTTTGCCAATGTAACGGACACTGACCTGAAAGCAAACAACACATTCAGACATTACAAGTACAATCTACGTCAACTAATTTCCAATTTATGCAGCAAACCTTGTTAGATTTTATATATCTTGATTATTCCAATATCCAAGAATATATCTGTTTCCAGTGTTCTTATACTGGTTAGCTTGTAAGAACATGATGAAAATAAGGGAACATTTCATGCCCAGCAAATAAAAGCAAGAACTAAAAAAATATCTTCACTTATGGGACAAAATACTTGAGTCATAACATAGGAGGACAAGTAATGAGAAACTTAATGAACATATAATAACCTGCTTTCCAGGAGAAGCTCTTTTGCCATCAGGTTTGCCCATCGCAACCTCCTCAATAACCAATCCATTTGGAAAGGTTCTCACTTGAGAAGATTTAGCTTCAGTTTGCACCTGCTCAGTTGCTGAAGTAGACTCTTTCTTTTCTTTCACAGCTGAAACAGTTTGATCTGTTCTTGAGTTGCCTTCATTCTCCTGGGCCTTCTTCTTCTTCCTTTTCTTTTTTATCTTCTCAGAGAGATTTTCACTAGGTGTATCATCTGCTTTATTGTCAAGGTCCCTGCCATGCACAAAGCACTCATGCTCAAATCTTCAAATCGATTCCCAGTAAATTATGAGCACAATAGTATATAAACATGTCTAATATATATGTCTAATGTGAATGGGCATATCTGAGAAAATATAAGGATGTATATACCTTAAAAGTCCACAATATTTTATTCATGCCATACACTGAAACGTATTAGTAGGTGAAGTTTAAAAATCTCATGCAGGAGAAAACATCTCATCCAATCAATTTGAATATCAAGTAGTAGAAAAATAAAAGCAGAAATAGAACTGGGATCAGAACACATCCTATCACTAATACATCGCCGTGGAAGCGTGAATATACTATACTACAAAATGGAAGATGGCAAATCTCACATCTGGTTCACTTTCTGGCTCTTCAAGTCGTGCTTATTTTCACCATCTAAAACAGCATTGGTCTTGTCGTCAGTAATGCCTTCGTAAACTTGTCCCTCTTCACCCTTTTCCTTTTGTTTCTTCTTCTTCTTCTTTTTCCTGAAATCAATTTTAGAAGACACTTCAGTATGATTAATCCAGTATTCAGCAAGCATCTTTGCTTATTGAATCCAGAATTACCATGCCTCTGAGTTACCCAGACAGGAAAGATGATGACAAAATTTAAATTCCAATATAATTAGGAATTGATTGCACATATACTCCCCCTCAATGGCCTCTTATCTCACCTTTCTTGCTGCTCATCTTGGCCCGTACTTTTAACTTTTCTCTTTTTGCTTGTATCCTGATCACTGCTTGCTTTCTTCTTCTCAGAGTCTTCACTAGTTTTCTCACCATTCTCTTCATCTGCCACCACTTGGGCATCTCCAGAAGTTACCTTGCTTTTATGTGAGGTAGATACAGGAAAGCCATCTTCATCTTCACTTTCAAGTTCTGGCACACCAGTGGCATTCTTGACAACAATTTGTCGCTCAGACTCACTGGACTGATCCCTCTTCTTTAGATGTTTTGGTTGATCATTTCCATTCGTTGGTTTATCATCATCCTCTATCTCCTCAATGACAACTGACAAAAAAGAAAGGAAACAACAAGATGCAAACATCTAAGGAACTCTATCTATTGCAAATCACAACATTAGAATATTCTACAACATGATAAAAATCCAGTAAACAAAAGCTAAAAAATGAATACATGAGGCAAAAGTATTGCACGCATAATAAACTAGAAATACCACTAGAATGGAACAATGGAGAACTGCTCGTACAAAAAAATGGGGAAAAAAATAAAAGCAATGAATTCTATTTGCCAGTTTAACTTATAATATTTTGGTTAAAGAAACTCCATAAGTTCCATTAGAGTAACTTAACCCAGCAGTCATCTCGAAGAAATTTTTAAATAGAACAAAAACACAATTAGGATCTTATTAAAAATTGAAACTTCATTAGATTATGTTGTAAGGCTGAACACCATATCAATAACAACAAAATGAATCTTGCAGCTCCAATTTATTAAAATTTACAACGAAAGGAAAAGGGAGGAGGAAAAAAGAAAGAGAGAGAGAGAGAGAGAGAGAGAATGGAAAACTACCTCCACTACTGGGAACAGATGAGTAGAATTCTTCATTGTCTTCGTCATCAATGAAGTCATTCCCATATTCATCTTCAGTATCAAACCCTGAGGACTCATCTGTTTCAGTCTCTGCAATGTCCTCACCATAAGAGTCACTTCATATTAAGGTAATGGATTACAAGAAAACCACGAAATGGGTGCAAATTTGAAAACTACCATTAAGTAAACAAATACTTTAGTTTTGAGAATTTATTATTCCAATTTAATTAATTAAAAAGGATACGATTCATATTCATCTCGAAGGTGATCTCCACTCTCAGCCTCAAAGTAGCCAGCAAGATGGATGCTCCGTGGACCCTTTACTGAGAAGACTACCACATCATCCTCATCAAATTCAAGTTTTAGGGAGCAAGACTCATTCTTATTTGGTAATAAAGAACACAAAAAAATCGGGCTTTTATCTCCAACAGAACACTGAAGTATGCTCTTCTCAGACGATGAACCGAGGCCTAAGGTTGCCTGAATTCAAAAACAAAAAGTATCCAAATGCAGGTTTTAACATGTTCACGACACATAAGCATTCAAGTGAAAATGTAGAAACAATCAGGGTATTAATCCAACTTAACAGAATATCTAACATCTAAATCATTTAATAAAATCTACATAGCCACTAAAACCTAACATGCATAATGTATCACATAAGACAAACTAAAAAGCCTAAACCTTAACCATGGCCACAGAAACCCTCCTACATCATCCAACTTTATCTAGTGTATTGTTGCACGTTTATCATAAATATCAGAGACCCTGTTATACATATCTTGAGCCCCATGTTATGAAAACTGCAGCATGCATATAAACAACAAAATAAAAATTAAAAAAAAAAAAGCTGAAAATGTAACACTCCAGCACAAGTGACAAAGTAAACATACCTGAGTTACATGAAGCTTTCCGGGCACATTGTCTGAATGATAAGGATGAGGTTTTCCCGGTTTCACTTCAATCCCTAGTTTGGGGGGAAGAAAATGTAAGACTAAAGTTGAATTATTTAACATCTAACTTGGGTTTTACAAAATACCAATATAGAATTTCAGTTTCTTTCTTATAAATTCTCACAAACCAAACATGTTGAACAGAGAAATCATTATCATAAAAGAATGCGTGTTGAAATAAATTAAATTAATCGCAGGGACTAAAGAGGGTAACTGACCCCAAAAACCCATTTTTTTCTCCGTGAAATTGGTTCAAGAATGGTGTAAAATTGACAGCTTTTCTCTAAAACCCTGAACGACTCCTCGCTCTGGCTGATAAACCCTAACATAAAGTAGGGTTTTATCTGCGTGCTTGTGGTAGCATGGAAAGCGCATGTTACCGCAATGCCACTTTCGGGTGGGGGGCAACGATTCGGGTCGACCCGATCACTGAAATATAAGGCCCGGACTCATAAAAAAGCCTAAGCATTTGCATTTTGAGACGGGCCGTAATTGCTCACGGACAAAGCCCAATCATAACTTTAAAAAATTATAGTATTTAATTTTAAAAACATAGACATAACGTCCGATTTGTATTAAAATTTAATATAAATGTAAAAAATTTTATTCAAAAATTAATTATTAACAATAATTATTGTTATTTATTATTATTATTATTATTAATTTAAATAACAATTATTATTAATTATTGTTAATATATTAATTAATTATAATAAATTTATTTGTTATGATAATAATAATTTAATATAATAATTATAATTATATTCAATTTAATAATTATTATATTTTTAATTTAAATGAAGGGTATTTTTAGAATTTAAAAATATTCTTCATTTATATTTTTATAATTTATTCTTATTTTATTAATTTTTTTATCAAAAATTAATTATTAATAATTATTATTGTTAGTTATTATTATTAATTTAAATAAATATTATTATTATTTATTTTAATTTATTAATTAATTATAATAACTTTATATTTTTATAATAATAATAATTTAATATAATAAATATAATTATAATCCATTTAATAATTTTTATTCTTTTAATTTAAATGAATAATATTTTTAAAATTTAAAAATTATAAGGGTCAGTTTAATATTTTAAATATTTAAATAAAATAAAAAGTATAAGAATTTTAATAAAAATTTATAATATATGTGACTAAAAAATTTATAATATTTATAAATAAAATATAAATAAGAAAAAATATAGGGAGCTAAGTGAAATTATTCTCAAAAAAGACAAAATCTGTGTAAGTTACCGAAATGTAACTTAGGCGGCCCTAAGAAGAATATTATTTTGTGATGAGATGGACATAACCTTTGCAATGAGGTATTTCAGTGGGCATCTTTTGTTCTTTTTAGATACATACAAATTATTATAAGCTACACCTCTCCTAAGATAGGAGTCATTGAGTAATATAATTTTTTCACTTGAGACATTAAGTTTATAGAAAATGGGTATGTGTCGGGATATTTATTTTTAAGTAAAATGATTGTTCTTATTGATAATAAGTATTGTCCTCTGATTGACTCATTTTAAATGAGATAATTAGATTTTAAAGTAATTAAATCTTTATTGGTTGCGTTACTTTTGTTTGGCGTAGTCTTCCCTTTAAATCAAGATGTATAATTATTAGGAAGAATTTTCTAAGAATTTAGACCGGTCCTGTGAGATCCTTCCTATGCTAACATATATGATATATTAATTCTAATGATAGTCATTGTTAACTATAGTTCCTATCAGACATGTGTTTGTGACAATACTTGGACACTAAGTAGGAGACGTGCTCTAAATTTTTTTTTTTTTTTTTTTCCCACATATGAAAGTGGCTTAAACCCACTCACTTTATTTTTCCCATAAACCCTTCACCTTTAAGCTCCTGCTTTGGACTCGTAAAGGGCTTTATAGCCAGACAGTGCTCTTATACACGTGACACCCCTTCGTTGGCCTATTCAAATCTTACCACCAACAAGTCTGCCTTAAAAAAGGTTTGTTAAATTGGTGTCCAGTGTAATAATTTTCTATTTGTCCGCAAATTGCATTGTCCATAAGCGTCACGTGCGATACAGCAAATATAACAAAAACCGCCCCCCCCCCCCCATAATTTTAATTTCTTTTTTGATGGACCACAAATATGATTTGGGTCCGGCTAATGGGCTTTATCACATTATTTTTTGGTGAAAATATCGGGTAGCCTGGCCCATTTGTTATATGAGAGCGAACGCACATTCGTATCATGATTTTGTCCTAGAAACAATTATGAAAATTAAGCCGTAATTTCATTTCAAGTCCGTGGAGGATCCAAAAATACCGAATCGATGAGGTTAAATTTTTTTTATAAAAAAATAAATATAAGATGGATAAAAAATTAAACAATAAAATTGTGTGCTTTCAATTGGAAATATTTCCCATTGGGGTTGACTAAGTATTTAATCGATATTAAAAATTATAAATAAGAGGTTAATTTATTTGAAATAAAAATAAATAAATTGGCTCCAACATTAATCACAACTACAAAAGGAACAATGAACACACAATTATTCAAATAAATGAACTATGATCTGATCATTAACTCAAGAAATCACAGGTTAATTTTAGTCACCTAATTAAAAAGCAAATTTAGGTGGAGTAAAAGATAATCCAACCATCTAATCTATTTTTTTTTTTTTTTGGTTATAATAAATTTGATTTTAAAAATGCTACTTGCGTTGGATTCCACCACAAACTGCTGCGCCGCTAAAGGAATACATATGCATCGCACAATTAAAACACGTGCACAAAATTCGTATGTTATTATTGTTATTATTATTATTAAGTTGCCTTTTTGTATTCTTTCAATCTCATCAAGCTCATCTCATGATGATGATGATTATTATTGATGATGATAGAATTTTATTATATTTTGTTACGCATTTGATATTAATTGGTATGCCATTACCAACAACCCACCGTTTACAACAAAATCTATATAATAGCCGAAATTGTTGAATCTTTTTACCCCCCCCCCCCCCCAAAAAAAAAAAAAAAGAAAGGGAAAAAACAAAATCGAGTCGATTTTTATTGAAACTTATACAATCAATTAAAGTTATCAAAACCAGATTGATGGATGGGATCTGGTATAATGTTATTGACAAATTTGAGAGGTTAAAACAGAAATCACAAGATAAGAATGGAAGATTTTCCGAGAAAATTATGTTGGGGAATCTTTGTCACTATAATGAGAACATAAAGCTCGATGGGGTCCAATTTTCGCTACCTTTCAAACTTTAAAATCATTACTGAAAATCTCACCTCCAATTAATTAAAGTGAGAAGGACATTACGAAAATTAATTATAAATTTTAGGTGAAAATACCAATCACCTCTCAATTCTCATCCTGACAAAACCGCCAACTTTTTGACTTTTTATTTTTGTTATTTTCATTTTTTCCCCCTTTTTTCCCACCCCACATATCGACCTGCCCGTACTTTACATTTTTTTTATATTTATTTATTTATTTTTTTCATGTTTTGTGAAAATAGATCACGGATGAGTATTGCTTCCATCATCCTAGAAAATCATCATTAAAATATTTGATCATGCGACTTATTTAGAAGGGTGAAAGTATTTCCATTCTGTGAACGCTGATGTTTTATTTGAAATTTTTATGACATTAAATTATGCATAATCAAATTTATAAATCATAACTTACATTGTTTCTTTTATAAAAAAAAATTATAAATCATAACTTTCATTATATTCTCAAAAAAAAAAAAAGTCATCAAATTATGAAATTCAAGTCTGCATAATAATTAATTTTTCAATTGTTTATGTCGTTTAAAAACTTGACTTTCTTGAAATATATAGTGAAACAATATGCTCCTTTCATGGAATGTGTTTTGCTAGATAAGAGTCCGAGAATGGATTGAAAAAATAAAAATTGACATTAAAGTTTGCATTTTGGGGGAGGGAGAAAGCCCTATTTGCTAGCTCAGGCCCTTACGCGAAATGTATTTTAAGAGATAAGAGATCCAAAGTGGAAAAAAAAATATATTTAAGTTTGCATCAGAAGGAAGCCGAGAGATGTTTAAAAACGAAACCTTATCTGTTAAATTAATTGTTATACTCTAAACTTAAGTAAACAAAAAAAAAAAAAAGTAAATCTCAGTAATATTCGAATTATCCTCTAAACTACTGCAAAATTCAACTTACTTTTTATTTTATTGAAAAAAGGGAGTATGTTGATGACTTTTTTTGTTCTTTAAAAAAAATTAGGTAAGTTGAGATTTTTTTATAATTGGACATATTTTAAAGTTTATCATTTTATAAGGGAATGATTCAAAATTTACTCAACAGAAAATAATATAATCGGATATGTGAAAGGCTCGCTATTCCTATCTTCTAATAGTGCCAATTATTTCTTTGATCATCTCAAAATTCTAAACAAGATTATATTCATAATATTGATTGAATTCGAGATTAACTCTCTTAAGTAAAATTAAGATTTTGTTTGGTACAATTTTTTAAGTAGAATTTATTTAAATAAAGCTTTTGTTAGTGGAGTTTTTATAAACAGAGCTTTTACTCAAAAATTTATAGTTGTTTGATTGTCTATAAGAGTTTTTATTAAAAATTTATAAAATTACTTTAATAGATAAATTTTTTAAAATAATATTATGAAAAGAGTAAAATAAAATTGTTAAAGAAGTAAACAATATTTTATATGTTTTAGCATTTAAAAAAAACATTTTCAAACTTTTCTCCCAAAAATCTAAAATTGGAGCTTTTGTTAGTAGAGGTAAAATAATTTATTTAAGCTTAAAAAGCTCTATTAGGAAAATAATTAAATAATAATAAAAATTATGATAAAAACTTATTTAATTAATTAAATATTTATAATTATTAAATAAATCATACTAAATAAATACTAAATTAGATATATATTTTACATTTCCGAGGGACTATCACTGGAGATACAATTGTTTTCAATTCTCATAAAAGTGGGAAACATCCTACGTTTGGATCGGTTTGAACTGTCGATTTACTTAGTTGAAAATGATCAATTAGATTTACGGTGAAAATTGAGCCTGTGTAGGGTTAGTATATAGTCATGTTCACGCACAATAAAATTTTAAGATACAATATTCTATGTCTGCAACTACTTTCACCAAACGTGTAGTATGATTTGGCCATCGCCATTGCAAAAGAAACAGTAAAGCACTTGCTAAATATGCTTTTAAAATTGCTTATAGTTACACCCAATCATGCTCATTTGTGCTCATCATATCCCTCGGTACAGTAGGAGCAATCATTATTAAACATTTTTATCATGTAGCTAGTGACAATCCACCTAAATGGGTTTCTACTTTCTATATAACCAATGGTTTTTATTTTTCGAAATTTAATGTATTATTATGGTGCCCTCATCTTTGTCTTGTCTCCTCGGAGTTGCTAGAATCCAACTCTTCCTTTTTTTAACAAACCGTTCACAAACTTGTTCGGATTTGGGTTCAAATGGCACTTAACAGCATTGAATTACAAATTATTCTTATTCTTATTCTTATTCTTATTTTTAGGTTAGTTATGTTGCACCCATATGTTTTTTTTTTCTGCTCCAAATTGAAGCATCTTTAAATTTGAGCATTTAAACGAATCATTTATAGTTAAAATTATTGACTTTAAAGAGATATTTATTTATACTCACATTTATGAGGAAAAATATTTAAGTTCTCATAAAAAATCATTAAATCTTGTGTCTTTAAATTTTCAGAATAAAAATTTTTAAATTTAGTTTGAGACTACATTTTGGTATTCGCATTAAGAAATTTAGTGCTACTCCTAGACAAAATAAAATTTAGGATTCATGGGTTTAGACAAGACTAATTCTGATATATTAGTTTAAAGTCCTGTCTTGAAATGAATAATTAAATTTCTTATTTAATAATTTATTTTAACTTATATTTAGTTTAATATTTAATATTAAAAGTTTTACCTCAATAATTTATTATTTTATACTAAACATAAAATTATTCATTTATAACAATTTTGAATATTAATTATTAAATTCAACAGTTAATAATGCAATTTGAAAAATAAAAAAAAAACTATTTAGATGGTTGGTTTTGCTTCATTAAATTAAATTAGAAATAATAATAATAAAAAAAAGGTTGAGAGTTAAGCTAGCATTTTCAGTGTATAATAAGCAATAATCACGGCACGAGACCTTTAAGGCTTTAGCATATTGGACATTGGCGGAGTTTACTGGGAGTCTAAGCAAGAATCTTTCAATTATAATCAGACATAAAAGATAAATCTAGTCTCGTCTCCATCAGCCCCATGTTTTTTTTTTTTTTTTACAAATATTTACTTGTTACAATAAATAAATAGTAGTGCTACATCAACATGATGCAATTCCCAAACGGTTGAAAAAAGTATTATTATATAATAATTAGCCACGAGTTGCACGTATTAGCAAATTACATTCATTCCTTCGAAAGAAGAACATTAGACACACAAAACATTAACAAACAAACACTTGCTTGTCACTCTCTCTCTCTCTCTCTCTCTCTCTCTCTCTCTCTGTGTCGTCTCCCCTTCAATGCCAGTCAACTGAAGCTAAACATTTCCACAAACACCTTGGGAACACACTCAGCTTACGTCGCGTTTGGCTGATCACATCACATGTAAGAGTATCACATCCAAACGCTGCCTTTGTGTCTTTTTTTTTTGGGGAGTGGTTAATTAAGATTTTAAGCATAAGTACCCAAAAATGGCTTCTGCAAATACGACGCCGTCGCCACTACTGCCACCACAAACTGACGTGGCATCATCTCTAGCGACAACTGCCACTACGACGACAGACGACGTCGCATCGAAGGCCGTGAACAAGCGATACGAAGGCCTGATGATGGTCCGAACAAAAGCCATTAAAGGCAAAGGCGCGTGGTACTGGGTGCACTTAGAACCGATCCTCATTAAGCACCCCGAAACCAATCTCCCGAAAGCCGTCAAGCTCAAATGCTCCTTATGCGACGCCGTTTTCTCCGCCTCCAACCCTTCAAGAACCGCTTCGGAACACCTCAAACGCGGCACCTGCCCCAATTTCGCCGCCGTTTTGAAATCACATTCCCTCTCTCCCTTACCGATATCCTCCTTCGCAGCATCCCCGCCGCCAGTCCACGTCACCAATAACGGTAACGGTAACAGAAAGCGGAGTAAGAACCAGGCACAAGCACAAGCACAAACACGAACAGGCAACGCCAGCAACAACTCGTTAGCGATAGTTGAGTCAACTCAGTCGCCACATTTGGTTTTGTCTGGCGGGAGAGAAGACTTGGGGCCGCTAGCGATGTTAGAAGATAGTGTTAAGAAGCTTAAGAGTCCTAAAACGAGGCCTGGTCCTGTGTTAAGCAAAGACCAAATCGATTCGGCTGTTGAGTTATTGACTGATTGGTTCTATGACTCATGTGGGTCGGTCTCGTTTTCGAGTTTTGATCATCCTAAGTTTAGAGCCTTTCTTAGCCAAGTGGGGTTGCCAGTGGTGTCGCGTAAGGAGATTTTAGATGCTAGGCTTGATAGAAAGTTTGTTGAGGCAAAGACTGAGTCGGAGATTAGAATTAGAGAGGCAATGTTTTTTCAAGTTGCTTCCGATGGGTGGAAGATTAGAACTTGTTGTGGTGATGGTGATGATGATAATTTAGTTAAGTTTACCGTTAATTTGCCAAATGGGACTAGTGTGTACCAGAAGGCTTTGATTACTGGAGGGTCAGTTTCGTCTAAGTTGGCAGAGGATGTTTTGTGGGAAACAGTGATGGGAATATGTGGTAATGGTGTTCAAAGGTGTGTAGGGATAGTTGCTGATAAGTATAAAGCAAAGGCGTTGAGGAATTTGGAGATTCAGAATCAGTGGATGGTGAATGTGTCTTGTCAGCTCCAAGGGTTTTTGAGTTTGCTTAAAGATTTTGGTAAAGAGCTTCCAGTGTTTACAAGTGTTATGGAGACTTGTTTGAAGATTGGAAATTTTGTAAATAATAAACCGCAGATTAGGAGTAGTTTAAGAAAGCAAAAGATCATGGTGCTTGAGTATGTTGATTTGATTCGAGTTCCTTCGAACAAATGTGACTGCAGAAATAACTTTGTGCATTTTTTTGCAATGTTGGAGGATGTATGGAGCTCTGCCCGTGTGCTCCAAATGGCTGCATTGGATGATTCGATAAAGGTAAGTTGTATGGATGATCCGGTTTCTCAGGAAGTTGTTGGGATCATTCAAAGTGAGGTGTTTTGGAATGAATTGGAAGCAGTTTATTCCCTTATGAAGCTCATAAAAGGGATGACTCAGGAGATTGAAGCCGAGAGACCACTAATTGGACAATGCCTCCCTCTTTGGGAGGAGCTGAGATCAAAGGTGAAGAATTGGTGTGCCAAATTCAGTATTCCAGTAGAAACAGTTGAGAAAATAGTTGAAAAGAGATTCAGAAAAAATTATCACCCGGCATGGTCAGCTGCCTTTATACTCGATCCTCTTTACTTGATAAAGGACAACAGTGGAAAATACCTTCCCCCATTCAAATGCTTGACAGAAGAGCAGGAAAAGGATGTGGATAAGCTCATAACCAGGCTTGTTTCTAGGGAAGAAGCTCATTTTGCATTGATGGAGCTCATGAAATGGAGATCTGAAGGGCTCGACCCCCTCTACGCTCAGGCTGTTCAGGTCAAACAGAGAGATCCTATAACTGGAAAGATGAGAATTGCAAATCCCCAGAGCTGTAGGCTTGTCTGGGAAACTTGCCTCAGTGAATACAAGTCATTGGGGAAAGTTGCAGTCAGGTTAATTTTCCTTCATGCAACCTCATTTGGATTTAAGTGTAACTGGTCCTTTATGAAGTGGTATTGTGTGCAGAGACACTCTCGGTCAAGCCTTGAAAGGGCTCAGAAGATGATATTTGTTGCAGCTCATGCCAAGCTTGAAAAACCTGATTTTCCTAACGAGGAAGAAAAGGATGCGGAGATGTTTGCTACATCAGGCTGCGAAGATGACATGCTCAATGAAGTCTTTGCTGATGCGTCATCAATGTAATGTCTTTCTTTTGAACTCCTGTAAACTTTTGAAAATGTAGGATTTAATGGATTCTTTTTTCCACTACTCTTTTCTCTTTGTCCATTTTTGCGTAGTCCAAGATTTAGAAAGGTATGCTGGGACATAGATATATAGGGAAGGGATTCAACCGCTCTATACTAGAATTGAAGAACTGCATTATTGGAATGAATGATTGATCTCCTGCAGTATGGTTCGCAGAGAAGAGACCCTTTCTTGTTTACAAACATAAACATCTGCAGGCCCTTGAAATGTAACGAGAGGAATGTTTTAACTACTTCTATCATTACTAGAGATGTATTGTATCATGATGTTTTGCTTTGTTGTGTTTACAAGTTCAAAATGAATATTTATTTGTGAATAGCGATCAGAATGAATCATTTGCTGATGTTTTCTGGCATAACTGCTTTTATGAACTGCTTGTGAATGCCTTCTTCAGAAATTTTTACTGTTTATGATTTATAAATTGATGGATAATTTTTTTCTAAGTTGAGACAATTGATCGAATAATGATACAAGCATTTATCATGGATGTTTAAATTTTGTACTAGCTGCTAACATAGTTTATTCTGAAAAGAACTGAACTTTTATTAGTTTATTCTGAAAAGAATTGAACTTTATTATAACTTCTAATATCCAAAATGGTGAATGGCAGAAATACATATCCAATTGTTTGGATAACTAGAAAGAGAAAAAGGAAAGGAATGATAGGATCCAAAAGTTAAAAGTAGCTAAATTGGAGCTATGGATGATTGGATGTTGTAGTCATCACGTGGATTGGAATTATTCATCCTAGATAAGGATCTATATATCATCAGCACCAAAAATCCCGATTTAAGGTAGGATTCTCAACTGGTGCCATGACATATACAGATTAATTTCATAAATAATTGATGTGTTGTACGTAACTTGAAGGAAGCAACAGTTTTGTCATCATCACCTATGAAAGAATTATGTGGATAGGATGCTCTACTTGTTTTCTTTATTTCTGAAGGATCAAAACATGATGCGAACGTTGATATTCTTCATTAAAGGAAGTTCTTAACAAATATAGTCACAACTTAATGATACTTGCCCATTATTTGGAGTTTATGACCTCCATTTACTCCCACCTAAGTTATAATCAAATATTGACCTGCATCAAATGCGGGCAGAATATCTGGCGATGCCAGTGAACAGTTTGTTACAACAACAAATATTTAGGGCATAGCTGATAATGCCATGACTAAAATCATATTTTGCTTCTTCTCTTGCCATATTTCTGAATCTTAGCCAATATGAAAAATTACTGTTATTATTACCAGTAGTATTAATTCATTTTCGTAGCTCAGATTTTGACTTTTAGTTGACACAAATCCTATTGAGATGACCAGAAGACAAGATGTTTAACTGATTCACTTGTACTGTCCATTGCAAAACTCCTTTGTTTTTGTTGGGAGGATGTTCTATATTCATCTGATGCTGTGTTATTCTCGCATTTAAATGCATGAATGCTTCTTGAGCACAGAATCACTGCCCATTGGCTTGCCTGACAGTAGAAAGGATTTTCTGGTTCTTCCCATAAATTCTTTTTGTCGCCCATGGACTCCCACTTTTAAGTGTGATACATCCATATCTTAGCACTTGATCAGCTATCTTCTAATATACATTGAGAATTTGAAGATTTCAGTACCTGTAGACACACCTCATATCTGATATCCATTGAGAATTTGAAGATGGCAAAGATTTTATTACCTGATCAGCCATCTTCTAATTTGACAATTAGAACCCATTTAAAAATTCTTCTGACATCCCTCTAAAGAATTACTGCTTGAATGGCTACCAGTTCAACTTCACGATAGGTGATTTAACAGCATTAAGTAAGAAATGAAACAGAATCTTTCCACATTTGGGGAATTCTTGATATTGTTGTTGAATACTATAGAAAATGCGATAGTATTCCATGTTGCATTTTGATGATTAGATGATAGACCAATCAACTTTTGGACTGTTGTAGCCACTACTATAAGATTTTTGATAGAAGTTGTTGCAAAAAGACACCAAAATAGCAAATATCTGAATGTATTTATTTATTATTTTCTTTTCTTGGCTGCAGATTAGGGTTTCTGTGAACTGGTTGGGTAAATGGGAATCAGACTTGATCATGAGTCAACCTTGGAAGAACTTGAGAGAGGATCTTCGTTGCAGAAGCAGCACTTCTTGTGATCTAACTCACGAATCACCAAAGGTGTCCGTTTCTTGAATACGTGGAGCCCCACTATAAGGAGTGGATGTCCATCTCAGTGCTTTAATTGTCCCTGTCAAAGAAAAGTAAAAGCAAAGGGGCCTTCTTTCCCCTTAGTTTATCTATTTGTTTTTAGTTTTTGCAAAGACACCATTTCGACTGACTCTCTTAACATTGCAAATTATCAGGATATTTCTACGCACTTGGTGGGACCTTTTTTCAAACTTTTGATGTTAAAGTTGAAAATTAAGTATTTGAGAGCTATCGATTAGAGTACCATGACTACTAAAGAGCATCAAGCAGAGCATAAGCAACGAGCCTTGTTGGCATGAGGAGGCACGTACGCACAGCTGATATGCACACTCCAAGAACCTTGAATTGATTTACAGTTTCAACGTTTCGGCAAGTGTTTTTGACTATAAATCAGCAGGTTGGTGGATATAATTTTAAGTCACATTTTCAAACGCCTTGTAGTCATGCGTATGTGTTTACACATTAAAGCCATTTATCTTCGTCCAAGCTCCTTGCCTTTATTTACTGTAAAATGAATTTAGGATCCCATACTGATAATGTTTTGGTAAATGATGTAGGCTGGCTGTTGAACCATATTGTGAGCATTGTTGTCTGTTCATGCTTAGAATATGTTGTGTAAATGACACAGTGCCATCACCAAAAGATAAAAAATATAAGTTAGAAAAGCATAGAAAAAAAAAAAAGGATGACACATACATGTAACAACTCTTTCTCTTTTCTTTTCCTAATACTCGCAGAACTTTGGAGATGGAATGCATGAGATAGGGTTTCTGACAGGTAAAAACTATCAAATCTAGAATAAATGTTACAAAATTAGGGATGGACTAACAATAGTTTAGAGGTAGTAGGACAAAAGGAAAAATGCTTGACAATATAACAGCTAATCAGTGTGTCCTTTTCCCATAGTAGCAGGGGTATGCTCTAGTTTGCTCATCATGATTCATGTTGCATTTTAAATTGTAGTTTAGTAGTTCCCCCCCCCCCCCCCTTTTTGGAAAACCATATCCTATCATTTCTGCTTATCATAGGAAACCCATTGTGATAGTAAAAGTGAAGTTTCTTGTGCAGTTGAGTTAAATGTGAAAATCAGTGGGGTACTCACTTTTTACGGTTCTCTTTGGTAGAGAATATATTTATCCTTGGTTTAAATTTGCTACTCAATTCAGTGAAGAAATGCAGGATTCCGTTGGTTGGTTAAGGGCAGTAATGCTGACTGCTCACCAACCAAAAGGGTAGCTCTTTTACTGGTATGGTATGGCTTGATTTCTCACTCCACTCATGTTATTTTTAAAGGGACGGATGTACAATAATTAGTAAGGACCGGACTCTCTTTCTACAAGAATCTTACCACTTTCAATGATCTCTTATGATTAATATTCTTTTTCGCCATCTCTATTTCAACTTTCACCTATACAGCTCTTGGTAGTACTTGAAATTGGAGTCCTACATGTAGGATGTGTGGGACTAAGTTGAAAATTTTGAAATGAATTGCGTTGGTTTACTGCTTCTGGCCCTGTTTAGCGTCTGCAATTTTTTTTTCCCTTGACTTTCTAATTTGAAATAACAAGATATCTATCTTTTTCTTTATGTTAAAGATATGTCAGATCATGCACATCATGTACCTAAATCTTTTACATCAGGAATTGAAAGTAGAATAAAGTATGCATAACAAGATAATGCATATCTGATCACAATTATTATACGATTTTTTTCTTTTAAATGACAATTATTACACCAAGGTGAAAAAAATAGGAAGTTTTTGTGTGTTTAACTTTTTTTCAGTATATTGGTTGGAGACTGTTACTGTGTCGAAATAAAATAATGATAGCACTTTGACTTTTAAATGTCTATGATAAAGTACTGGGGGCTTTCTTTTTCCCTTTTTAATTTCTTTTTTGGGCTGGCGGAGGGGATGACGAGTTTGATGATTGAGTAAAAACTACTAGCAAAAAGAGGAAAAAAAAAATTACTTTTTGAGTAAATAATGATTTTGCTGAATCATTAGTATAAATGATAGGTGAATATTGCTGCCTGCTATTAATTGGTTTTTTGATACCACCCACATACTTGCTTATCTGTTGTTTATCATTTTCCTTTTCTCTAGGCCCACATTATTGACTAGTTCTCTGTTCAAATTTCATTGTTAGTTTTCTTTTACTAGTTCTTTGAATGATGTATTGGCAAGAAAGTGCTAAAAATTACTATAGAATCTTTTTATTTATTCTGATGAAGCTACAGAAGTGCAAGAGCTTAGAATAGAGAAGTGATGTTTTGAAGAGCCAGCTGAATATAGTAATTTCTTGTTTGTTTTGTGAAATTTCCATTTTATGGCAAAATTCTTTTAAGAAATGTCTCCGAGAAGCACCTTAGGAAAAGTAAATGAAGCAATCAATTATTCTCATTGATGAAAACTACTTATTAGGTACCAAAAAATTACACCATGATTATACTTTTACTCATTTCAAAAGAAATCCTCATAGCAACGTTACCTAAACCTTTGAATTATCGCATCTCACCGAAATCACTTTTGTTCACCACGTAATTTTGAAATTTAAAGTACTCCAGGACCCATAACTTATTAAAATAATCATGATCTATGATGATTATAGAAGCATCTAATTATGATCCCCTAGTTTTATCTTTTTCTCCTAATTAATGATGATTGATTTTCTCTACAAACGCAACGGGATTGGCAAATTAGAACCGGAAAAACATAAATATTGAAACGGACGGATTTCGCCATTGTTCATTTAAAAATGGCCCCATTTTTGCATTTTTTCTTTTGGGAACAATAGCGAAATTGTTTCTGCTATAATCTTTCTGCGACCAACCAATTTTTATTTTTCAACATCACATTACAAATCTATGAGCACTAACGAAAAATCTGCGCAATATCTGTCCCCCCTCTCTCTTGGACACTGAATAATTAAAGTGCATGCATAACCAAAATTTCTCGAGTGAGGTTCTTGTGATGTTACACGCAGAAGAAGAAGATAACGAAGGCAAAATAAAGCCAAGTAAACTATAAACCATCCTTGCAGATAACACTAGGCAAAAGGAAACAATGGAAGATGAAAAGGATATTTCCAAATAAAAACATTATAATCCTGTTTTATTCGCAGCTCTTGGCAGCAGGGAAAAACAACTATACAACGAAGTATGAATACCATCCTCTTTTATCAACATCTCAGTAAATTAAATGCAACTTAAGCCATCATATGCTGTAGAAACAACGGCAAGAGTATTGGCAATAGCAGGTAAAATCACTCAACATCTACTTGTGCGGCAGATGCCTCCATCAGCCCGTTGCGTATCTGATCGCTGATATCCCGAACATGACCAGGACCGTGGGGTAGAAAGACAGTTGTGTTATTTGACGAGTTCCCAAGGTCCTTAATCGTGTCAAAATACTGAGTGATCATGATGAGATCCATAACCTCCTTAGCTGAGGTGCCTTCTACCTTATGAGAGAAGTTCAAAATGTTCTCTCGCAAACCATCTGTTATTGCCTGCCGTTGCCTGGCCACACCCACGCCACCGAGGTACTTGGCTTCAGCTTCAGCTTCTGCTCTTTTAACTTGGAGAATCTTCTCAGCTTCCCCTTTGTATACACTAGAGAGCTGAAGTCTTTGAGCTGTAATAAAAAATAAATAATAGTTCAGTCACTGTACAATACAAATATGATTGTGGCCACTATATTCCTGTAATTGCTAATTATTAGCAACAATAGATAAGAAATCTTGTGCAATGACAGAATGAGAGAATTAAGAACTGTTCGTAAAAGTTGTTCAATGACAATATATGCTTAAGTGCCAAGGTTTTAATGATAAATGTAACTGCCTCATTTTGCATGCACATGTGGCATACAGTTACTGAAACTGGTTGCATGAATAGAGATTTCAATGAACTGCAAGATTAGCTCTAACTGCTCAAATTTTCTTTACAATTCAAGTTCACTACTGGACATAACATTATCCTTTTAAACAACATCCAGTCTCCTGCTGAAATTCAGGGACTGCATGACATTCGCCCTCTGCCACATCCAGATTACAAGTGCGCCTAAGCCCTCATTCCCACTGATATCAAAACAGGAAATACATCCAAATGCAATTACAACAGGAGGGTAGATTGTATTAGTTCATTACCCGCATTGATCTCATTCATTGCCTTGCGCACAGCAGGATCAGGTATAATGTCTACCATCAATATGTGCTCAATACTATATCCATATGCACCCATCACCTGATCCATGATTTCATCATAGGCTATCAAAAACATTATCCAATAACTGAAGCTCAAAACAGATATTAGTGAGAAGAAGGGATAACTACTATCATATGGAAACAGATGTCTGGAAACCCATTAAAGTTCAACTCATTCAAGCCATCAAAACAGTATTTTTAAAATCCTGAAAACCTGAGGCATCAAAGCCCAACAAAACAGTAAACAAACAGTTCAATGGAAAGGAAAACAAGAAAACAACAATTTTCATGGAAAATGAAAGGTGAAATAGAAGGCAAAAATGGCTACAAATGTGCACTTTTTATTAACATGGAGGTAACGTTAACAGTAAATACTAGAAAATAGTAATCTGCTTACCTTCTCAAGTTCCTCCAAAACAGCTTTAGCAACTTCACCTTTTTGTTCAAAGAGCTCATCCAATGTCATTCTTGGAACAAGAGCACGAACCACTACAGAGAAAAACAAGTTGCAGAATGTGAAAGAGATTAAGTGTCACGATCCAACCTAGACCTGAAAATATATTGTTTGCTTTGGGCCTTAACAAAGCCTGCACGGTTTTGTTTTTGGGGCCCCATACTCCTTAAAATGCGGCTTGCTAATTAAGGTGTGGATCACCCCGTTTAAATCCAACATCTCTTCCGTGCTTTGTTGATGTGGGATTCGCCTAGGGTGTTACGTACAACCCCCCCTTAGAGACTCAGGGTCCTCGATAAAGTTTGCCCCACCATCGCTCAAGAGGACGCGGGGAGACACTCTAATACCATAATGTCACGATCCAACTCAGACCTGACAAGATATTGTCCAATTTAGGCTTTAACAAAGCCTGTACCATTTTGCTCTTGGGGTGCTCACACACCCCAAAATGCGTCTTGCCAATTAAGGTGTAGATCACCCCTTATAAACTCAGTATCTCCCCCATATTTTGCCGATGTGGGATTCGCCTAGGGTGTTACATTAAGCATCAAGAAGTAAACAAAATGATTATAGCCTAGAAAAGAATATGACAATATACCATCAAACACATAAGCCTGGATCTGCTCTTTGGGGTTCTGCAACTCATAAAATGCATCATCAGCGCTTGCTCTGACAATCCGGTATTGAATTGAACACAGCAGTTGCACAAAGACATTGTCCTGAGAACGGAAGACAAGTATTAATACTCAGAAAGTCACAGCTTCTCAACTCACTGACGTTATATTGAATCATGCATGCTGACAGGAAAACAGGGTTTGGGGCTGCCTTCCTAGGCGAAGGGGTAGAAATATTTCTTAATATCGGAATAGCCTCTTTAGCTTGACACCTCGTATCTAACAGAATAGATAGGAACATTGGACGTCTTTTGGTTCTTCCAGACCAATTTGTGAAATAAGGCTATTCTCAAGTAAAAGTGCAAAACATTGAATAAGCTAGCCGTTCACAGCCTAGAACACCATCAAATTTATGCATGTAATATAAATCTTAAGCACACTTCAACCAAGCAATATCCTAATCTCTATTTTCAAATAGCTCTGCCCTCTCACAGCCAGCAAAGTCATAAACACCACTTTCTGAGGGGATTTTACTCAAATAGAAAGAATGATAAACGAATCAAGAAATGGAACGCAAGTGTACATGCTTTACACAATCAAATATACCATTACTCATCATGCACATCATGATATCAACACCACCACAAACCTTTCTTTGATCTGTAAAGCTTCAATCAACTTTGGGGTTAACCTTAATGAACGCTTACATGAAACACATCTATCAATTAAACTAACAAAAAAATAATTACTCACAAAATCCATAGCGAAAATAAAATAAGGAAATGTCATTAACTAAAATAACAGTGAAGATCGAAACTTAGGGCTTAAGCAATCGTAAACATGCACAAAATTAGAAAAACAAAAGTAAATAAAAAAGATACCTTGGTCTTGGTCTCGATACGGACATCAAGGGAATTGATCCTCGTGGAGAGGATGCCAGCAAGCCACTGTCCGGCGCAAGGGTTGAAAAAGTGTAGACCCGGTTCAGCCAACTTCTCGAACCGGCCCCACCTCTCGACGATGCCGACACTCGCCTGGTCGATGCACCCACACAACATGCAAAACGAATTCCCCATATCTCTCTCGCTCTCGTTTGTTCTTCTCCTTTTTGTCTTCGTTTTTCAAGTTTTTTTTTTCACTTGTTCTGTAATGTACGAAAGGGTGACGACGACAGTTAAGGTAAGAATTGGGAGGGTGCGAGCGTAAAGTGGTTACCATGGGGTTTCAGTTTTCTTGGGGTTGAACGGGAATCAGGAGTTGCTACGTAAGCCTGTGTGTTGACGAATACTTGTCAGCTGGTGAGGAGTACACATGTTGTGTGTATATGTGAATCACACAATTTGATCCCCCTTCGCTGATCGCGTGATCAGTATAATCTTTTTCCATTGAATCAATTACTTTATTCTATTTGCATTTTGACTAGGCGAAATATAAAAAAAAAACTTGGATATATTCATTTTTGCTTGCTTTAATTTTGAACGGATTTGGATTAAGATTAGGTACTTGTATCTCTATAGTTATTATATTAAAATATTTAGTATACACTAATTATTATAATTAATAAATTAAGTTGATATAATTTTATATTTGTGTAATAAAAGATCTATTATATTTTTATTAATTTTATTGAAATTATTATTTAAAATTTATATTTACTATAAATTATTAATTTTTGTTCTATATTTTTATTTTTTTTCTCTAATAGTTATAGTTTAAAAGTATAACACCTCACTATCAATCAAAATTTTAATTCGGTCAATAATTTTTTGATGGAAAAGTATAATTTGTTTTTCTTTCTTTAAGTTTTGGTAAATAAAAATTAAAAAAAAAAACTTTGCAGTACTTTCAAATTAGATATATAATTATTAGGTAATATAAAATATCTAGTTCATAGATTGCTTTCTTATAAATGTAGAAATGCAGATATGAAGTGGCGTTATTAGAAAATGGTATGAAAATTGTGAAAGTTTTTTTTCGAGTCAATAATGCTAGAAATTTAACATTTAGGTTTTAATGATATATGTTATTTACTTATTAGATAATAAATATAAAATTGGTTATTACTCTGATTTAGAAGATAATGAAGAAAAGGACGGAATTTTTTAAGGATTTGGACTAATCTCAATGATCTCAGAGAAACTTTGGGCACAAGGGCTATGGGCCCAATAACTTAAGCATAAAGGCCCAATTTCAAACTCAAAACCATTCAATGCCAACTTGCTCACATCGAAACAGGTTGAGCCTAGGTGCCTCCGCCGCTCCGCTCAGAAAGCTTGAAAATTGTGAAATGCAGCCCGAGCAGAGCGTCAGAAGTTACGAAGGAGCAAGAATTAAATCGGAGACAAACATTAGCATCATTGCGTTGACGGTGACTACGGTGCCGTGATGGTATCAAATCATATCCCAGGTACCGTTTAATAATCATATTTTATACGTTTTTATCATTTTAAAAAATCCAGATTGTGAGATAAGGCATTCCAAAAATACCTTAACCCCGTTGCGTGTCACTATTGACAGAAGGCATCGCCATGTGCCACGTGATGACGAGCAATCACCAAACAATGCGATTCTTTAAAACCAACAGCAATATGGAAATATTCTGAGCCCACTGCTTCTTTTTTATTGAATTCTTTATGTCGCCGTGTAGATTTATGTACTGGAGTTTGTAACCCTGTGGTTAACTATTATATAAACTTTGCAAGAGTATCAAACTATCCTAATTAGTTAAATATACAAACTATCCTAATTAGTAGTGCAGCAACAAGTGCTGAGGTACATAATACGTACCCAACAAGCATATAATTAATGTGTACATAGTACGTGTGCAGTAGTGCAGCAACAAGTGCTGAGGTACATAATACGTACCCAACAAGCATATAATTAATGTGTACATAGTACGTGTGCTAAATCCGCTTGCACAATTATAATAACTTAATGTAAGCTAACAAAGAATACCTAAACAAATAAAATGATGAATTTGGACCGATTAACTTTAATATTTTTGAATATATATGTATATATATATGAAAAATTATTGAAGCCTTCTTTTGGGACTGCAATGATGTGGCAGCATAACAACCCTAAAATATTTTAAGTGATTGGCACAGTAAAAGGGTTAGGGGCTGTTGCATGCGCTGCATTGCCAATTTGCAATTTACCACAAGAAAACTGCTGCCTCTCAAGCGTATCTTAATGCAAGCAGCAAGGTAACAAGGTCCTTAATATAAATTTCCAAACCCAGAAGCCCTGAACATATTTTAAGTCCAAAACGGAGCATTAATATAAATGTCCAAACGCCAATGATACTCAGCGGCAACGTACATTTACAATTTACCTTGCCAAACCCAGTGATAGCTCCTAACACATGCGCCTACATGCACGCACACACGGATGCATGCAATCGTAAATACCATTGAAATTTAAAAAAAGAAAAAAAGTGATCGACCCATGCAGACATGTTTCTTCAAAGGATGCATTAAAAATTCTTCAGAATCTTGAGGCCACAACTCGTTTAATTAATTTATACCATACGCTCCCCATTTCTCATCAGTTTTTTATAATTTTCTGACTCGCATGCACGTTTCCTTTATTATCTTTTGGCTTTCCTGGAATCCAACCGCAGCCAAGAAAATCAGAAATAAGTTCATAGAATAGTGAAGAAAATGCTAGATACTGATCATGCTGCAGGCAAAGCCATGACTATATTAAAGCTTACACAAATTTTGCTGCAAAGGATTTGTATCATCTCTTCTGAAGAATCAGACAAATGGAGCATGTCAGTTTTGCCAGAGAGACAAGCAGACATGAAAGCTTTTTCAATGGGGCTTCATTTGTTATCTCTGCGATCGGGAAGGAAACAGCTTGATCTTGATTTGGATCTGTGTTTTGCCTTTGGGGTGCACAAAGAAGATTAATTTTATTCAAAGCTACAGCCAGCTCATTTTATTGAATTTTCTTGCATTTAATTATTACATGACTTAATTATCACTTAATAATTCCTAAATGCTTCCTTACAAGTTATTTTTGTCTCATTTGTATGCTTAAGTGTAATAAATAATAGAATTGAAAAGATTTGATTGATTATGTCCAGAACTGGTGGATAATGAAAATTTTTATCAGATTTTTCTGGCTATATATGCTCGTACTTTTCGCTGTATGCGGCTGATTTTGGACAAATACAATGCATCATTCAATTAGCATAACATAAAAGGTTGGAAAATCTATGGAACTAGTCAAAATTTATGAACCATTTACAATTTGAAAAATACTAGGTATTATAATATTTAAATCTTAATTTGAGTTTTAGCTAATAAAGTATTTATTTATTGGATGGTAATTAAATAATATTATATATAAAAAATCCATTAGCTACTAGATGGGTTATACACGGTATTGAAATTTAAATTAAGATTCAAAAGTTGGGATCTCTAATATTATTTTTATAATTTTAATATTTACCCAAAGAGATGAGTTTATCCAAAATAATTTCAAACCAACTCTTAATGCAATTTCATATATAGCTTTACATCTATTGTAAAAATCTAAAATTATCTTCATTCAATTAGGAAACAAAATTATTAAAATGGAGATTATTATTATTATTATTATTATTATTATTATTATTATTATTATATTGAAATAATAAAATAAAAAGATTTATTTATTTAAAAATTATTATATATATATGTTTATAAATATGTAAATAAATTTTTTTTAATATTACATTCATTTTACTCATTTTTTCTAATATCAGTTCAATAGTAATATTTATTAAATACACATGATTCTTTTTAAAATTTAGAGTTTTCTTAAAAAATAAAATTTATTAAATAATTAACTGATGTTTTTCGTAGCTAATTATTTATATAGTACAGATAACAGTAATTATTTTAAAAACTATAATACTATTAAATTGTCCTTAATCTTGAGTGATTAAAGAGCTAATTAAATCTTAATTATCCTACTTGTTACTCTTGGAAATAAAAGGGATAAAAATTAATTGACAATGAGCGGCCTGTCCACTTCTTCAGAGGTAAGATTCCAAGGATTCCCCAATTCGATTATATATTTAACTAAAACCAAAGCTACTAATTATATTTTTGGGGTTCTTGGACAGCCCGTACATAAAAGGACAGTGAACAAATTGTTCATTTTTTAAGCTTAAGCTCCTAATTTTAATGTTAAATCTCAAAACCGTATATAATAACCACAAGTTTGTTGCCTTGCTGCCAGAGTTAACATGGACCATTCATCATTGCTTTGCTTGTCCCAAATATATCAACATAATTTAATGCTTTGCCTTAAGAATCTCATAATTTCTTTTCATCATTTAACATAATGTCTCTTCAGTAAAGGACATCACAGCTAATTCACTGACGAATATTTGGGAAATTGTGTGATGCCTTAATAAATCATGCAAGCCCCTTTAAATTATGTGAATCGTCTGTTGAATTTGGTTTAATAATTATTAAGCAGCCATGCAGGAAACTTACTCAAGATCTTTAACTTGTGGTCAATTGAAAGATTTGCAATCCATTTGTATGAAAGACATCTTATTTTTAATCACTTGAGAATTTGGTTAAGATTTGGGAAAGTGTGGTTTTTGAAATAAATCTTTCATCACAAAAATCTAAAACATCTAAGGTTAAAAGATAGAAATTGGAGGAGATCTGATTTTCTCGAGATTTGGGTGTTTGTTTTATTGAGAAAAGCAAATGAAATGAGAAATAAAATAAAGAGAATTGAGAGAAAAAAAAAAAACTATAACCATCAGTCCTATTTTTTTAAAGGAACAAATTTCATTTTTTGAAGGAACAAATTGAAATTCAAATTTCGGTAAGTACTCTTTTACCCAATTTGTAAAAGCTGAAAGGTGAAAAACTTGTGCATTCGGAAAACCTAAAATATATATATATATATAGATAGAGAGAGAGAGAGAGAGAGAGAGAGAGAGAGAGAGAGAGAGAGAGAGAGAGAAACATGGAATTGAAGTCTTTTCATTGCACTTGCATTATGTTTTTAATTTTAGCCAGTTATAATGACGTGGTCTCGCTTCAATAATTAATCTTCCCCGGCTGGTAGTATATATAAGCTCCATCAGCCTAAGGCCGAAGGCATCAATTCATTTGACATAAGCTTGAAATTTGAAAGAAAAGGACTCCGCTTCGTAGCCTTCTTATCCCAAAGTCAAATTCAATACAAGAGGAAAAAAATGGCTTGCTGGTCGGCTGAAAACGCCACAAAAGCCTACCTCAAAACCATCAAAATGGTAAGCATCGCATAATATTTCACATTTTCATAACATTAATATTAATATCAATATTTCACGTCTATGTTTGAATTTTCTTCTGACTCCTTTTACGTGGTCTTTGTGCAGGGCCAAAAGGCGAAGGAACCAAATGAAGCAGAGTTCATATCAGCACTAGCTGCTGGCAACAATGCACGGCTAATGGTTGTGGCATGCGCAAATGTAGCCAATGCCACAACACTGGCCCTGACAGCTGCTGCTCATCAAACTGGCGGCCGCGTAGTTTGCATTCTTCCCGGTGTCGAAGAGTGCAAATTATCCAAAAAAATCCTGGGCCTCGATGCATCCCATGTCGAGTTTGTCATTGGTGATGCTCAAAGTTTAATGTTAAGCCACTTCGGCGGAGCAGATTTTGTGCTTATTGATTGTAACCTCGAGAACCATGAAGGTGTCCTGAGAGCAGTGCAAGCAGGGAACAAGCCAAACGGCGCTGTGGTTGTTGGCTATAATGCATTTTGCAAAGGGTCGTGGCGGTCCGGCGCATCGAAATCTCAGCTGTTGCCTATCGGTGAAGGGCTGTTAGTGACAAGAATAGCAGCAGCAAGTGCTAATAAGAAGAGTCACTGGATAGTTAAAGTTGATAAATGTACTGGTGAAGAGCATGTGTTCAGAGTCAGGTTTCCACAAGGAAAACAAATTCAAGCTTAGATCGCTTAATTTCTGCAAAAGCAAATTAATACTCCATTTTCTTGCTGGCTGAAAGGAGCAAATGGAGTTAGCACAACTAATCCAGATCATTAGAGATTATTAAGATTTAGAGCCTTAATTTTGGGTTCCTAAATGTAAATAGCAAGCTATGTATACACTATAATATTGTAATGATTTAAATTTTTTTAGTGATAATATGTATTGTGTTTAAGTATATGAGCAAAATTGCAAAATCAAGATAAAGAAATATATATATATATATATATATAGAGAGAGAGAGAGAGAGAGAGAGAGAGTTCACCCACTTCTGTTTTCTTGATGGATTGAGTTTTCTGGAGATTTTCAGTATTTTGGAATGCCCAGACAAGCGAGAAGACACAATCTAATTGCAAAATGTTTTAATGATATTAAAACAGCTCAAAATTAAAGGACAAGGTAGATTTTACACACAACCAATTATGCAATATATAAAATTAAATGCCAATTATAAGCGATAAAGTTTTTGTGCAGTAAGAACTTGGAGTTAGCAGAACTAATGAAGTTGTATCAGATTTTATGTCTATTAGCTTTGATCAACTGCTTCAAATTGAGGATAAAACAGCTAATTGATTAATATTTAGGAAATGCACAAAAACATGGACTTATGATTCCTGTTTCGGTAAAATAGACTTGAATCACAAATCTTTCAATAATTCTTAAATCTAACGTCCGAGAAGCTGTATTAATTTCCTATCAGTTGTAATATATATATATACACGCACACACAATTCAGCTTTGGCGGGCCCGCAATAATGCACAACTACGGGTTTTTGCATGTGAAAATTTGTGGCTTGCAAAGGATTCTGCACCTTGTACATTACCATTGCCAGGTCTGACAAACTGCTCTCGTAACACTGAGCAAATGCTTGTGCTTGTAGCACTTCCTGTGGAAGCGTTTGTTAATTGATCTTCCTGGGATCAGCAAATCTGCGAAGCCACATAGCTCAGGATCATGAGCCGCCAGGGACACTTGCAGAATACGGTGGATTGTTACCATCTTATATTCCATTTTGACTAAAAATATTGATATGAATGGGTACTTATAACATCCCATACTAACATTTGAGTAGTTCATCCTCTTATTTTCTCGTTACTTGATATTATTGTCTTTCTGAAAATTTAATTAAGCCTAGAAGTCCCATGACCATAAAATTAATTTCCCAGCCAAAGAAATAGTAACCTCAGAGAATTTTCTGGACATGCAGTAAATAAACTAACACAGGTCTGTGCTAATACACAACTTTTAACTAATAAACTAACACATGATTTCATCTCTGCTGACACTCAACATTTGACAAATAACCACCATAAGATTTCATCTCTATTGATACACATCATTTTTACAGAAAACCAAATAAAGAAGTTTTCAAGCACTATACAAGAAACTAAAATAGAGCTTCACATGATATCTCTAAGGTTCAAATTTCACTTGTTTTCATTTGAAAAATGAAACTAATAAGTAGTGAGCTAGCATACTCAATAAGCAGAAACTTGCATAACAGGTGAAACAGCATCTTTGCTTAGTATTTTCAAACATTTATTTTAGCTTTAATTTAGAACAAATACTTGAACCTTTGTGTGGAAGTTTTGCTGAATACTATTTTGCTTAACATAAATTCAAACCGAATAGTTCAAATTGAATTCAAATCCAGAAACATTTATCATATCAAAGCACATTAATTGAAATATATGTACACGTCGAAACATGTCGAGCCATTTATCATATCATCACATATCATATGAAAAACTCATGTAAGATAATATCACTTGGACCCACAAGTACCCAGTATAAATAAAAACATATAACTTGTGCAACAAAATAAAATTTCATTATTGAAAGTCATTCGTTTCTATATGTGACCCAGCCAGAATAAAGCATGTTATATTAGAAGTAATTATTAACATTGATCCAAAATATTTAAATCACATTCACAAAATACAAATTTAAATATAATATAGTAACATGCACATGGCACTTTGTACTATGAGTAGTATTTAATGGCACATAGGCCCTTGAGAGTTTGCCCTCCCATAATCTCAAGAAATGACTAAAATCATTTATTATAAATGAATTACTAAAATTATGCAACAGTTAGTTTCCATAATATAATTCACTTGCTTAAGGACCTCAAAAATTCTAATATTTTTCAAAATCCTATCACCACATGTGAACTCATTAATCCCCAAACTTCAGAATTTATTATTTAAGAGGTTAAAAGGTCTATTTCTAAGAATGTAATGAACTAATCTCCAATTCCCAAACTACTAGAATCTTAGCCAAATTTCACAAAGTGTTTGAAAGCCAAAAATGAACTTCAATAGTCACAAACATTATACCATATCAAAGCTAGAAACGTCTAGTATGAAATTTTAGAATTTTATTATTGTATATTTAGAGTTATGAATTTTCAAAACACTTCTGTCAGAATCTTCCTTCAATAAATAATGTGGATCATCTCAGTAAATTAGCAATTCGAAAGCCACCAAAAATTATGAAGATTTACATAAAAACTTGTCCATATGTATGTTTACCTATATCTAAAATGTGGAGTCTCACTGTCTATGGTAAAGAGATTAACCAATCTAAAAGCAGAGATGTACTAGGCTTGCTGGTGGAGCTGGCAGAAAAGAAAAGCAAATTTGATCTGAAACTGATAATTGCTTTATGTTGGATGGCTTGGCACTCAAGGAATCTTCTTGTTCTAAACAAAAAGAAAGAAGATTCCCAATTATCAGTAGCAAAAGCAGAAGCAATCTTGCAGGCTTTTAAGAAAACACAGCAGCTGAACCTGAGCTCAGGCAAAGAAGGCAAAGATCAATCAAGTCAGCAATGGAAACCTCCCCCAGCAGGATGGTTTAAAGCAAATGTAGATGCAGCATTAAGAGAAACTCAGAAGGAGAGTTCAAGACAGTGGCAATGAGGCCCTCGAAACACTTTGGTAGTGTAGCTTTTGCTGAAGTGGAAGCCATAAAGTTTGGGCTAGAAGTTGCAGAAAAAGCTGGCTGCCTGCCTCTAATTATCGAGACAGACTCCAAAGAGGTAGTAGACCTGGTGTTGAATAGGAAAGGTACGCGAACTGAGATTTTTTGGATAATTTTTTAAATTCAAGCAATTTTAATGAGGTTACAATAGTGCAAAATTCAGCATAATCCAAGAGAAGGTAATAGAGTTGTACATTGTTTAGCAAGAGCAACTCTTAACCAAGCTAATATAGTCCTATGTTCGGATGTAATTCCAGAAAATATTTTGTACCTGATTACTAATTTTAATGAATGAAAATCTTGGCTTCATTTAAAAAAAAAACTATATCTAAAATTTAGAATTTATCCTTTATACATCCAAAGTTATAGAACTATTATTACTTAATGGTCAAGAAATGACGGCTTCCATAACTAGATTTTCTTCCAAACCACATTCAAAATTTAAATTCCTTATTTAGTGCTAAAATCCAAGAGAATTAAATTGACCATAATCTAACATGTGATTAACGAATTTTAAAGAGTTCAAACCAAAATACATCAATTATAAAAGAAATAAAATCAATAAATGGACCATATCATGTTTTTCTTAGATATTCAAACACCAATAAAGATTTAAAAAAATTATATTTCATACTCTATCTATTAAAAGAATTTCCCTACCAAAATTAAAGAAAGAAAAAAAATGCTTAAGCTTTTTAAGAGAATTCATGAAAGTGAATGGCATATAATCCAGCAAAATAAAAATGATTTAAGTTATATAAAAAGAGAAGTTAACGATGGTTCCAGAAATGAGGGAACTTGAGTATAAATCAGATAATAGAAGGTCAATAAACTTCTTTAAATCAAATTTAACTTCCGAATGAAAAATAACAAAAAGGAAATGAGATAAAAATAATGTCTTCATTAAAAGAACAAAATCAAATCATACAGCTACACACAAGTACATAAATTAAAATACATGGGCACTAGATTCTTCCATCTTTTAAAGAATTTCTTCCTCAAAATTCATCTTACCTCTATCTTAGTATTCATTTACAAAGCACAACAACTGACCATTTGAGAAACTAGCTGGGCTAAGATACCCAAATTAAAATTTCATCCTTCTCAAGAGCTATATTGTCCATAGGTTCACCGAATAAGAAAAGATTTAATTGTACTTTCTTTTTCTCAACTGTGACATTACCTTAAGAATTTCCTTAGACTACTTTTTTAGATATGGGAGAATCCAGCCTCCTTTATTGCAAGGCATTGCAACGTAGCCGGATCCTTATTGTAATAAAGTTTATTGGGGTCTTGTCCAAAACAAGCCATGTAATACAAGCTATTCTTATTAGCTTCATTGCCATAAATACATAGTCTTTGCATAGTCTTATTGACTTTCTTCTCTAAAACTCTAAGTCCTCAAGAATTATCTTTGTGAATAATTCTTGTCCATCTTAGTCTATCATGTATTCACTGTTTATAAAGTCTTCCAAGATCTTTGACAAGAACTCCATCTAAAAAAGTATTCAATTCTATCCACTTTTATCCATCTTCTATTTCTAATTCTTTTAATATCAATAAAGCTTCTCTTCATGTCTACAAAACCAATGTAATTAATTTGGTTAGACCATAAAATTAAACTTCCAACTCTTGTAATGTACAAAGCTATTAATAGAACACTAGCTAGCTCATAAATAAATGATTATAACAAACTCCAAATCCATCATTAAAGTAAGAGCCAGCACAAAAAGTTAGAGCATCAAATTTTAAATCACCTACTAATCAACCTATCTAATAAACATGCCAAATATCATCATTAAATCCGGACTAATTCACACATTTCAGTCCATTCAATTCGCTTACACATTCTATCTATATAAAACAATGTCAGCAATCCAAGTCACCATAAATTTCCTTTTCGGGTCTTGACTCTTAAAATAAATCCGAATGCCAAACTTCTTTATCAAATCCATAATATTAACATCCCATTGCGTGGTATTACCGTATACAAGCTTACAGACATGTTCTCCTTACAAACCGATTAAATTGAATTCTAGTTATGAATACAAAGACTCGTGGAGTGTATTCCCCAAAATGAGCGAAGTCCGTCAAGTTACCCAACTGGACACTGGATAATAACCATGACACTAAAATAGAAAATTTGAAACTGATTTAATCAATATGGCCACTGGACAATAACCAGTACACACTCCTTGCATCCTTCAGGCCCAGACTAATGTTGGGTTGGGTCTTCAAAAGCAAATATGAGGCTGCAGCCGCAGCCAGCCTGTGTTCTGTGCACCACTTCAAGCGATACGCACGCAGAGACAATAAGCATATTTTGGAATGATTTATCCTGACAGTGCTTTTTTCCAACCTAGTCATTTTCATAGTTATTCCGTTACAACTTGGGCACTGAAACGTGACTCAACTTGGTGCCCCAGCAGAGAAAAGAAACACCGCCAGCTAGGAATTTAATCATTGTCATCATATTTCCCGGTGAACAGTGCTCAGAGGGCCATAACGAGATTGTGACAGAATCCAAGGTATAGAAATGAACCCCGCTTAGAGGTCATTGATTAAAAGCCTAATCATAAATACTTAGTGCGACAGAATGGATCATTAGCACAAAGATCCATTTGGATTTGCAGTAACATAATTGTGCCTCCAAATTGACTCAGGCTCGTATGCAACAAACTGAAAGCGTCCATTTTACTTCTATAACAAATGATGTGATAAAAAGGAGCCTAAAGCATCTAACAGCAAACGAGGATAATAATTAATCTTTCCATCATATTGTTGCTAAATACTCCGAAGCATTCATGTAGTCAACACACGGAAAACATAAAACAGTGCCAGTAGGTGCAGGTTCATAATATTTGCAGAAATAAACATGATGGAAGTCTACAACCACTTCAACAGTGGGGATTAGTTTGTCAAGTTGATACAAATTGGTACAAACACAGAGAAAACCCACTTCCCTGCATAAAATTTTCATCGAATAGCAGCGATTACAGATGATAACCCCCCATCAAAACCTCTTCCTAAGGCCTGAGGCTACAGAAAACTTATGTTCGATGACATTAACTTCAAAGCTTGGTCCTCGGCCAGAGGACAACAGCACAACATGTTAATGCAATAGATTATAAAAGGTCCATCCTTAGTGAGTAGTTAATGCCACACTCATCCCTGGCTTTTCATTGCCCACGTGAAAACTTTCCAGGTAATGGTGTTGATAAAGTACGAGAAGTTAGAGACAACTGCTACAGTTACCAAGCTCTTGGACAATTGCTTCCATGGATGGTCGCTCTGCAGGAGACTCATGAGTGCAAAGCAAAGCAATACTGGAAAGTTTAGCTGCTTCATATTCAAAGAACCTGCCATGGAGGTTTGAGTCAATAAATTCTTGGCACCTGTTTGACTCGGCTCCAAGTCGGTTCAAGTTAGTGACTTTCCGTTTCCCTGAGAGGACTTGTAAAACCAGCACCCCAAAAGCATAAACATCACTTTTCTCTGTGAATCGACCAGTGGTAGTATATTCAGGAGCTAGGTAACCCATGGCAGCACTAGCCTTCAGTGCTGAGAAGACAATGTCGTTGGTAAGGAGGTTTTGCAAGCCGGAATCTGAAATCAATGGATTGTAGCGCTGGTCAATGAGCACTTTCTCAGCTGAAATGTTCTGGTGAACTAGAGCTGGCTTGTTTGCTGTGTGCTTGTGAAGATAAGCCATACCTGCTCAGGAAAATTTGAAAGAAAAATATTAGGTCACACAAACACAACTGAATGTAAAAGCACCATTTTTATTTCGAACAATATTTAGACACTTAAATTTCCTTGCAACCAGAAGCCTTAATTAAAATAGGAAATCATAAGTGACAATGATTAGGAGGCTAAACAGACCTTTGGCAATTCCCTTGACAATAGAAACTCTGGTTGACCATTCAAGGACATGGCCATCACCATCCTTCAAATCAAGGTAGTGAAGCAAATTTCCGTTGGGAACAAAATCATAAACAAGGAAGCACTCACCCCTGCCCTTGGAACAGCAAAATCCTCTTAACCTAACTATATTCTCATGCATCAAGGAGGTCAAGATATTCAATCCCTTCAAAAACTCTGATTCATCTGACTTGCAGCTAGTTTTACTGATGCTCTTTATTGCAACAACTGACCCATCTCTTAAAAATCCTTTGTAGGTGGCTGAAAAGTTACTCTTGCCCAACAAGTTAACCTCTGAGAAGTACTGAGTGGCAGTCTCCACCTCTTCAAGATTGAACCTAAAGCTCTGGAAGACTTCCTGGGCAAACACATTGAGGTTCCTACCATCTGCCAATGGATCCCATCCATTGGCATACTCAAGGCTAATAAGAGGAGAACCATTTTTCCGATAAACCCCCTTGGCCTGGTCAGTACTGAGACGGCAATCAGCAGCATTAAATGAGCTCACAAGTTTCTGCTTTCGGCGACGGTATTGAGTGAAGGCCAGGATTCCTATAGCTGACAATGCTATGGCTACCACAATCATGCCGGCAACAACAGACGCTTGATGAGATTTTGATGAACTTGAGCACTGAGTTTGGTTGCAAGGCAAATTCACATTTGCTGTCTCAGGGATGTTTCTTGTGGAAAGAGTTGTGGCTGCTCCATACGGTTCAGGTCTACTGGGGTTGATGCTACTTGAAGCACTGCAAGTTTTCAATGCGGAAAACCCCACTCCACATAACTCCAGATTGTTTTCATACAGGAATCCCTCATTCAGTTTCTTCAAAGCTTTAACCAACAAATTAAGGATAACAAATCAAAATGACTACTAACCAAAATAGAACTGAAAAATCCTAGAAATTTAAGTCATAGACATGATTACCAGGAGGCACACTGCCGGAGAGAGTATTGTTTCGAATGTCTAGAACTTCCAGTAGAGGAGCATCGGCTAACCTTTTGGGAATTGAACCAAAGAGGTGATTGAAGCTCAAATCTAGCCTCATTAACATCCCCAAATCCCCTAAACTCGCAGGGATTGCACTGGTTAGTTGATTAGATTGCAGTGCAAGAACACTGAGTTTTCTCAAAGAACCC
This sequence comes from Aegle marmelos, assembly GCA_030449875.1. Lineage (NCBI taxonomy): Eukaryota > Viridiplantae > Streptophyta > Magnoliopsida > Sapindales > Rutaceae > Aegle > Aegle marmelos. Next base: position 5,554,897 of record JASUUL010000022.1, on the reverse strand, counting down.
AGCTGTGTGGGGATGCTTCCTGTTAACTGATTATAACAAAGCTGCAACACTACAAAACATATGAAACACCCCAAATAAGCACAGCCTGGTTTCATAGTACTAAAGACAATAAAAACACATTAAAATTAGAAAGGAAAAAATCCCAAGCAAATTTCAATCCTTCTGCAGAAAACAAAAATGAGCAAATTAGTGCAGGAGCAGGAGTTAAAAGTGACTGAAAAAATGCAGAGCATATAAATTTCTTTAACTTCCACACCCGACCTGGAGATCTAACACTATCAAGTCATATTTTTCTCAGTATCTAAGCAGCAATACTTAAGACTGTGCAAAGACAAGAAACAAGTAACCGAGTGCAAAACTTTATGCACACATTCCACTTTCAACACAAGAAGTATTCAATAAATCTGAAATAATTATTCAGCAGAATCAGGGCAAACCTTGCAAGCTACCCATGTAACCGATCTCAGGAGGAATATCACCAGAAAGATTGTTCACATTCAAGTAGAGATCACTGAGCTTAGTCAAGCTAGCTATTTCTCTTGGTATCTGGCCATACAAAGAGTTGTAATGCAAGTACAACCCAGTCAAATGCTTGAGTCCAGCAATGGCTGGAGATACCTTCCCATGCAAACCCTTACCTTGCAGAGAAATATTAGCCACCTGTCCTTCCTCATTGCATGCTACTCCTTCAAATGACCCATCACATGGGTCACCATTGATGGTCCATGAAGAGAGGTACCTCCCTTCTGGGTCTAAAGCTGCTTTCATGTCCATGAGTGCCCTTAGCTCTGTCTCTGCATTAGCCCAAGTGAATAATACAAGCAAAGAAAAGTGGAAAAACTTGAAACCCATATTTCGTTTCTGTATCGAGAATGATACAAACTACTGTTTCTTGCTATTGCTTTTATTTGTCTTAGTGCTGAGAAGGAGACAAAGATGCAGGGATGTCCATGCTTCCTCTCTTTTCAGTAGGAGAGTCCAAGTACTTAACTGGCGACATGGGAAAGTTCAAAAAGGGAAGAAATTTGATATGATTTTTGTTTTTCTTTATTGGTACGTGTTACGAGGGTTTCTGGCCGTTGGATTTGATGACTTTTGTGAATCAGCGTGGGGTCTGATGGAGGCTAGTTGCATGTTAGTCTGGGGTTTTGCTCAGGAGGCAGCGAGGTGGATGCTGTTGTTTGAGTTTGACCATTAATAGTTTCACTCCACGTCGGCTCGTACTTTCTGACGGAGAAAGTTCGGGTTAGTGCAACTCAAGACAATGCAAAAATTTAAAACCATTTTCTCAGTAATTCAAAGTGTTTTTAATATTAAATTAAATATAAATATAATTCTAAACTAAGTTTAGAATAAGGTTTCCAATTTTAAAAAATCTTTAGAATCTATAAGTAGAACTCTTTACTTGTAATTTTAGTAACAAATTAAAATTTCGACTATAAATAATTGGAACTATATTATGCTTTTTAGTCTATAAAACTAGATTAAACCATTCATATAAAGGGTTTGGTAAAATTTTTTAATAAGAGAAAAAATCTAATTATTTATTAAAAAACCCAACAAGAAACATTAGCTAAAATGATTAGAATGAATTCTAACTTAAGTTTTCCAACTGTAATGTGATAAATTTTATAACGGATAAACTTAATATTATATCATCCACTAAATAAATGCTATGCTATATTATGTAAGATTCAATTATTGAAATCCCCTGCATTACTTTATTTTCGCATTCGTCGTGATTTATTTTTAGTTATTTCTTTGACCTTTTGCATTTTCGCTTCTTCACTATCCTGCTAATTTATTTATAAACTCCTACTAGTTGATTTATAAACTATTATCATATAAATTTAGTTTCACTCAAGTTTTAAAGAATTGAATTAAATATAAATCTTATTAATTTGTCATTTACAGCTCAAGTTGCGAGGTAAGATACCGCAATTACCGTATTTCAATCTGTATGGAGAAAACTTTTATAATAATTCCCCCAAAATTCGACGAGAAATAATCAGCCAATTAACCATCTCAAACTTCAAATAAATCCGTTAAAAGGACGCCACGGTTGCCACGTGGTCTATTATGAGTGGTCCGCTACGAGGCGCGCGTTTCTAGCATTCCTCAAAACCTAGGTGCATAGGAAAATTTGTCGAATTCAAACGAGGCATGATCATATGCATACAGTCTCATTCTACACCGCAGCTGATCGCAGACACGTCCGTTGTAAGTTTGATGAGTTGTTTATCGGAAGCCGTTGATTTTTTTACCATGAATGGCTTCCCGTGGACTCGAGCGTATGTAATGGAGACGATTTTCACAACAAAAATTAAAAAAAAAATCATCGAGGCCCGTCGAAATTGATTGTGATTGGCAAACAGTTGGACTATCAACGGCGTTTAATTTAATAAAGCTGGGTCCAACCCAGCTTCAAGCTGCGAAGCTGGTGCTGTGTCAGGCCTGGCACCGCTGCCCGCCCGCCTGCCTGCCTCCACTCTACTGTCCTCGCCCTGATGTCCTTTTAGAGCTGCTTTATTCTATTTTTGAATTTGTACTTCATGTCTTCCATTTTTTTTTTAAATAATTTCAGATTAGGAACTAGTATTTCTTGTCTTTTTCGTGATCTGAGTTATTTTAATTTTTGTAGATTCTGCTTCACTTAATTATATGGTAGAGACTGAATATATTATATTTTAATATATTAATTACCGATTACTACTAGTGTTTAATTATTTTAAAAAAAGAGAACTTAGATTGTGAGGAGATTTTCTTCAGTACTGTTTCTAGTGTCTAGATTTAATGAGGAAAATGTTTATTTATCTCCACTCGATATACTTAAGAGATGAAGTTATTGAGTCTCTGAAGAAATAGAGTAGTTGCCCTCGCATCTGTGGCAAATATTTGAAAGAATGTTTGCTTCACTAATACAGTAAATACACCCATTGACTATTTACATGGATGTGACGGAAAATAGTTTACCGTTAAATTAAGAATCCTTACTAACAAGTGACGTGTGAAGTAATTTGATTGGCACTTCAATATTGGGTGGTTCCCAAGAACTGACTATTATTATTTTCTTGTAACAAGAACGAAAGATTGTATTAAACTGCTGTATACATAACTTGTTCTCTTTTTCTAAATAATTTTTCCAACAGTGTGTGTAGCTAAGAACTAATCGTCATCCTAGATTCATTTTCTCATCCTAGTGTCATTTACCCTTTTTGAAATCTGAATTAATTAAGGATATAATTAAAATTGAGATTAGACAGCTTCAACTTTTAAATTATGACTGTAAAGTATTTGGTAAATACTTACTTCAATAGTTTAAAAGTTATATTAATATAATTTTTTACTTATATAATAAAAAAATTATTATATCTTTAATAATTTATCAAAATTGTAATTTTAAATTTATATTTACTATATATTATTAACTTTTGTTTTATAATTACAATTTTTTTTCCACAACAACAGTAACTTAAAAGTTATAATATCTCAATTTCAATCATACCCTATGAGCAATACATGTTGATTTAGAAAACATAGTGGATTCTCTAAAGAGCAAAACTATTGCATAGATTTTTTTACATCTCCAGTCTTAATATCTCATTAGAAGTTGTAATTAGATTTAGAAAGAAAGAAAAAGAAAGTGGTCCTTATATTTCGCAAAGGTGACCCTATGATCGGGACACTCAAATAGTCAAATCATATGAAAAATGGATTCACTGTTGATTTGATTCCATTAAGCAATCTAATCGATCGACATGGTTTTAGTTGATACAATGATATAAGTTGAATAATTAATGTGTATACATTACATAGGACACAAGAAAGACTACAGTTACCCATGTAGGACACAAGAAAGACTACAGTTACCCATGTATTGATGACTTGATGCTATTGTCCCTTAGGGTTTGTGAATGACCTATATAAACAAAAGATAATGATGGTCTCTAACATTGTAACTTGTCCGTTTTTGTTTGTATAAAATTTTGATTGCAACTTAACACAACAATGGGTAAAAAGTATAACCTGTAGTCGAGGACCACTCCTTGACATTACCACGTAGAAATTAATAGCGAACCTATGCTATCAACTAGAAGCTAAATCAACTGCTGATAATGCAGTCGAAAAATTGTAAAACCAACAACATCTCCCATAATAAATAACGCCGCTCAATTAAGTAACAACACATATAAATATTTGGATGGAGATGAATCTACCTCCAAATATTTATAAGAAAACTTATCCACAAATATTCGAAACTCGAACTAGAGCGCAACCCGAAGACCTAATTAATTGTGCTATTGCAAAGTAGTTGCATAGAAGGATTAGATTCCTCCACAAAGACAAGTCTCAGCTTTGACATATAAAAAGTGCTTTTAAGATCGCTTGAGAATATCTAGGGTTTCACAACAACGTGGTTGTGACTCACAATACATTTTGGGAAATATATAAGCTATCACTGCTTGTTGGGTTAACTAAACAACACAGATAAATTAACCTGAATCACCCGAAAAGAAGTTTTAATGAAACATTTTATATGAATCCAAGAAAAAGAATGCTTTTTAGGTGCTTATAGGTCTTGGTCCGCTAATAAGTCGGTCAGTCCTATCCATTATGGACCATGCACCTGGCTACCAGTGCTGCATTTTAAATACGATGATAGTGATCCGATTTAGTGGGGCTGTGCCAAAAATTTTAATTTCTTAGCCTACATATTGTTACCAGAAGGCTTACTATATACTAATTTTAGGATTTTTTTTTTTTTTTTTTTATACACGAAGTGCTTTGGAGGGTCGATTCAATAGATGCTTCAACCCTTTATGAAAGCAACTTTTTTCAAGTTACTTTGCTGAGGGACAAGGCATCTATCCTTTGGAAAATGCCATGCACAGTGCATGACTCACTTTTCAAGCACTGAGCAAAATTGCATATACAATTCATTATTCTGATTAGTAGATAAGCCACAGCAATAATCCCTAATTAGTGTTCGTTTGAAGAACTCATAAAATTTCAATTCACCAATCTCAATGTTTCTCTCTTTCACCAGATTATTGAAAGAAATGTACATTTATGCAATGTTGTCTTCATTTTCTAAATGAACAATGTATAATGCTTTAGATTCCGAAAGTTATTCCAGAATGTGTACTCAAATGAGTGTTGTGTGTTATGTTATTTGGTTTTTAGAAGAAACAAAAAAAAGGAGTGATGTGATTAGTATTCATTGAATGAATGGTGACTTTTGAGTTAATAAATTTTGTGTACGTTGAGATTACTAGGTTATTCGTAAGAACTTTTAGATGTTTTTGTTCTTTAAGGAAAGCAAAAAAAAGTTTTAATTTAAAATTTTAATAAAAAAATAATCGTTTTATTTATTAATTATTTGATTAAATCTAGCTGTTGACAAATTAGTTTCGCCAATAAATCTTTTAGCGTATACAAGAAATCTTAAGTTAAAACTTCGCACCCATATATATAAGGGAGATATTTTAATTACTGTTATGCTACGCATAAAAAAAAAATGTTGACATGTATTATTTCTATGTACTGGGGAATGTAAGTGTTGACAGTTAGTTGGATTTACTTATTATTTGAAAGCTGTAGTGCTGGGGACGACTCTTTAATTTGCAATGGAGGCTAAATAGGGGTCAACATCGAATTGAAGAGCATCTCTTTTGTAAGGAGAGGATTAAAGCAAGGCTTACAAAAGCATGTGGGTGGCTGGAATACCATCTAGCAAAAATGAAGGAGATGGGGAAAAAAAGGAAAAAAGAAAAAGAAAAAGAAATCGATAAAGGGACTATCCCCATCATGCAGCATAAAGTTATTAATGATGCCAATCAGACACCCATGTATGAAAATTTGTGGTGCTCACACTTTTTTGAGACTCCTTATAACTACATATCTCTATTTAAGTTTTTACAGCTTTCATGCATGTCCTAGACAGTAGACAATCAAGTATATTAATTTGAGGCAAATTAATACAAATTAAGCCAGTGATCCACTGCCGATTATGTAAATAAATGCATTTGACTCTGGCTTTAAACTTCCTTGAGAAGCAAAAGTACACGCAGATTTAGGGTTCGTTTTGTTTCTGCTGTTTGACAGTTGTGCCGCTACAGAAATATAGTTATCAACATGTTTAAATAAATAAACGGCTTGTGGCTATACGTTTGGAAGTATTAATTGATTTTTTAATTTTTAATTTTTTTAATTTTTTACGAATTGGTTATTAAAAGATACATAAGCTCGAAAATGATGCTTAACAACTTTCGCTTGACGTATAATGGTGTTTAAACACCCATCAATTTTCACTTGATAGTTGGTTATTAGAGCTTTATTTGAAAAGCAGATGTGACTTACAATAATTAAGTTAATTAATCAACCTACACAGCTAGGAAACGACTAATTGCTTCTAATGAGAGAGAGAGAGAGAGAGATGAAGAAGAAGAAGATATGGTTGGCTGTGGAATTTTAATTAAGGTTCCAAATTCCTTTATAGCTTACCTTTTAAGACTCCTTTATCACAACATTATGAATGGCTTTGCATCTTTTTGTTGATCTTCCAACTCAAGGAAGTAGTTAAAGTGGTCAAAAACATCACTTTCCGCATGCATGCATGCATCCATGCTTAATTATTAGACGCTGAGCAATAACAGTAACAAGCTGAGCCTAATTAGTAATAATAAATAATGAATTATGCTAAATTTAAAAGTTCCATAATCTCTCAGTCCGCATTGTTAGCTCTTGGGAAAGAAAGCTGGCTAGCAAATACTGTGGTTATAATATTTGAGTCAGCATCTGATTTGTAAAGAATAATTCTCTTTTTTGGTTGATCGCCAAGTTGTCGAATACAGCTTGGTGGTAGCAGCTGGTAACCATAAGAGTGAGTGAGCCCTACTGAAAAGAGTGCATGTCACGTAAAAGGAAACTCATGAATCATGATTCCGGATTGGTGGGGTAATATATTAATCGATGTATAATGTTGGAAAATTACTAAGAAAAGGTGCACTTCTTTCGTATTGCTAAAATGTTAACTAGATTACTGTTTATCAATCCAAAGAATTGTGATAGAGCCAATATAAATCATTAATTGATTGACTCAATTTTTACTTATTAATCTTTATTTTCAATTTTTGTTAAGTTCGTGATTATTTTAGAGTTGTTCTAAGATAAAATATGAATTATAATCATACATGTAAAGTGATAAATAGTAAAAAAATTTATTATAAATGTGATCCTATAGTTATAAAAAGATACTCTATTTTAAAATAGTTATGCTTGTTTGTTAATTGTATAAGTTTTTTTCATATTTCAAATATTTCAAATATTTATATACATTGAGTCTTTTTGGTTATGAATTTATAAAGTGATAACATTTATCTATTTTATATAAAGTTTTTGAAAAGTTATCAAGTTGAACTATTGATAAAACACCTCTCTTAGAAAATTCTCATTAAGTAAAAGAATTTATATACTTATATTCTTCTAAAATTACCCCTAATTCAATCTCTTTTCAGTTATTCTAGAAATCATTATCTCTATTCTCTCTTCTTATTTTCTCCTCAGTTATAATATTTTTTTCTTTATCTATTTCTGTAGTAACTTAAGCCTTTTTTCTGTAGCAATTAAAGAATCAATAACAAATAAGTTTATTATTTTTTTTTTTAACTTTGATTCGAATCAAAACAAGTTTAATTAGATAGCTAGACAATGACGATAGTAACTATGAAGGCAAAGATCCATTAACAAAAACGAAGCCTAAATGTTTTGCACCGTCGATGGGGAGCCCTTTATGAGATGTGTGGCCACCGGCTTCGACAACAAGCTCGCTCCTAAACATCAACGCTTCCGTCTGCTTCATTCTTCGTTTAAACAATTTCTCGTCTGTGATGCTGTTGGGTCTTATTAGTTTATTTTGATGAAAACACAATTCACTTTTTTCTAACGTTCCCTAATTCAAAAAAATGAAGCATTAATCTAAAAAAGAAAGAAAGAAAGAAAGACTTTGTTCAGGCGATTTATTGGAAAGAGATTGAATTAGGGGTGGTTTTAGTAGAACTGCCCATGTTCCTCAACAAATTCTGTTAATTAAAAAATGTGCTTTTTCAGAAACAGGGGGTTTTATCAGGACTTTGGAGGGGTACTAACTGAAGATGAATAGATGGGCCAGAGACCCATCATAATTAAGATCCAATGTGCTAATATTGGGCTTGTATTACCGCCTCATCGTTCAGCACGAATCCAACAGTCAACACAAGCTAGATATAATTTGATCAAATCACATCTAGACAAAGGCCCCATGCAGAAAGAGAGATAATGAGGATGTCAAATCGGCACTAGAACAAAAATGAATAAGAAGAGATTATGCAGTTAACATGCCAACCATTACTAGCATTAAATAAAATCATTAATGGTATGTTTACTTCTTGAATTTAAAAATAAAAATTTAAAATTGGTATGAAATCTGCATTTACTTAATGAAAAATCAGGAAGGGAGCTGGTTCTCAAGGAAGTGGGGGTTCAATTTTTTTCATTCACCCATAGCCATAAATAGTTGTAAACTTTCTTTGTTGAAACATTCTATTTTTATTTTTATTCTCTATTTAGATTTTAATTTATTCTAATTTTAGTTCATTTCAATTCTAACTCATTCTGATTACTTATTAGTAAGCACACAATAACTGATATTTTTTTTACTAAAGTTAGAGATATGACAAAAATTCAATGAATGAGAAAATGTACATTAAGAGAACCTAAGAATTTGTATCTTATTAATAGGTAACAAAAAGGTTTTTCACTCCCACATTATTTGAAGCTCGTCCTATTCAAGGATTGTTTTTCAAAAAGCCGTAAGATTTCTTGATGAAAAGGTTTTTATCTATATATTTTTAAATCTTGTACAATGGTATTTAATTATGAAATTTTAATATGTCATCTGATTATATTTACGAAATATGACATGTCATATTTTATTTGGATGTAAATGACTTGTGATACATAGTATATGCCGACACATACTCTGAATGTATTATTGTTCATTTTTACTTCAAGATGACCTATCTTTTATGTGTTTGTTATGTAATTGTTAAGTCATTCATTTTTGCAATTTACAATTATATATGAAGAGTAAAAAAGCCCGTACATACTCTTATCAAATAAGTAAAATCAAATTGAGTTAATTAGTTATTTTAATTTTATTAAAATTTAAATGCATTTACTTATTTGGGTTATGATTCATATCATAATAAGATTATTAATTTGTTATCTTTTTAATATTTTGATATTTAATTTTCAAAACAAAACTATCTTATCAAATTTTATTATTAAGTAATGCCATACTTACTATCCCAAACAACGTGTTGCTAATAAAATTTTACTATTTATATATTATATATAAATCTTGAGGAGAGAATAACTGGTTGGCCTTAGTGGCTTTAATGTAACACCTAAATTTTTATTATTTTATTTTATTTTAATAAAATTTATAAATGACATTATCGTCCTTACTAATAAGGATTATTCATAGAGTAATTTTAGAAAATACTTACTTTTTCTAATTTTGTTACTTTAAATTTATACTTTTTCTTCTTTTATAATCTTAAGCCTACAATATGTTTTTCTTTTTCTCTACTGCTCATCATGCTTTTAATCATACCTTAGGATTCAAATTTTTATTTAAAGAAGAATAATAACAATTGGTAAGTTTACTTTTCGTATTCTCCACAAGTTTTTCTATCACTCTATTTAGAGTTTTAGTTGGCATGATTTTATACTGTTAGAGATTATAATGTATAATTTAGAACGTATTCAGGTTCTGTTTAGGACTTTGATTTATTGTGAGTTTTGTTAATCAATTCTTAATACACTAAGCATTATGGATAATTTTAGACAGTATGAATATCTCCAATTTAAACATATATTTTCTAAATAATTCTTCTAAGAACTTTATTTTTCTAGAAACTAGACATACAAGTTCTTAATAAATTTTGTTTCATGAAATTTGACTTTATTTTCAAATTTATATATATATTGGAAATTAACATTGCTGCACTATAAAACTACAACTTTAACAAAATGACAAACTTCACAAAATTATTTGTAGTAAAAAAAAATCAAAAAATGTTAAAATTTTAGACAAAGATTGATATATGTGTTTAGTATTTATAGTTTCTAATTTAATAATTTTTTTATTAGTATCTAATTTGATAAAAATCTTGGAACCCATTATATTCAGTTGGGATACTATCAAATAATTTCAAATTTATTAAGAAATAAATAGTTTTAAAAATATTTTTGGTTTCGGATCTTCCTAAAAATTTTATATAAGATATTCATGGATGTTCACAATAGTTATGTATAATATTATGTCATTCCAAATCCTAGATTAAGAGTTAAAATTATGAGAATTTGACTATTATTAGTATAAATTAGAAAATCATATTCTTAAAATAAGTTATTAATAATTATATCTATTTTGTTTAAGGTGTTAGAAGTGTTTGAAGCTCTTATAGATTTAGAAGTATATTAGATTAATTCTTTTATCAATATAAGTAACTCTATTCCTAATGTACTAGATATATATGATTATTTCAATATTATTAAAATTATTTTTTACTACTTAAAAAATTAATTGATTTTCATAATAAAATTAGTTTTTGTAAATGTTTTCAAATTTTAAAAAATAAATGTTTAAATATACAATTTATTTTGTTAAATGATTATCTTCAATGAATATATTTATAAAATATTGTAATGAAATTTATTTTGCAAGTCTAAATTATTGTTTTGGATATTTCTGAATCTAATAGAAATGTTTTGTGCCCATGTACAAACTTAAATTATTTATAATTGTGTAGGGGCAATTTCATAAGCTTATATGGCAGCCACCTCTTGAGGGGTAAAGCGCCGCAAAATGTCACATACAATGTAAAGTATCACGAACAAATAATTACATATGAAAGATTAATTTAAATATTTTGGCTCATTATTTATAATTATTCTGATTCTGATTCTAATCGTAAAATACAATACATATATGTTTTAGATTAGTAATAAATTTATGTTTTGAATGTGTATACAATATTGTGATTTTGATTTTGATTCTATTTTACCCTAGTCACTGAGAGTATAGATGATACTATATGACATGAGCTAACTTGATTTTTGTATATATGTTAAATTATTTGCTTCTATGATTAATTACACTTCTGATATAATGAATTACTATAAACTTATGTCATCTTATCATGATATGTTGTTTTTGAAATTTGTTAATTATAATATGTGTTAAGAAAAAGAAGGCTTGCAATATTTTTGATAACATTAAGTTTAATGTGTTGGAAATAATTTTACTTATCGAGTTAACATTACTTTTTGCAAATTAGGTACCTTGTTGAGAGGTGTGCTAATCATTAGAGTTAGAGAATTGTTTATATTTGCTAGTTGAGTAAGAGAAGAAATAGACTTATGTTTTTTTTAAGTTTATTTATTTATGAACTTATAATTTGAGAGTTTTGAAACTTTTGTTATATTTATGTCTTCGAGAGAGATTATTTAGTATTAGACATATGAAATCGTAATTTTATTTGAATAAATTTCGAGGTATTTCAATTTGAGATGTTTATGCAAAGATCTTAATTTGTGAGTAATTTCCTTTATTGCGTGCTCCGCACGTGTTAGATTTGAGTATTACATTTAAGTTGTGATTATTTTTATTGAACAATTAACTAATTACTTTAGTTTATAAGCTTACAATTATATACACAAATATATAATAATATACAAGGTCTTTCAGCTTCTTTTATTTGGAGTTAGATATTTCATTTCAATTTAATTTGAACTCATTTATTTATATCTAGATTTGAATAGAACTATAGTCTCAAAGAAATTTTGATACTTTTAATAAAATTCTTTCACTAATTTTATTTCTCTGCAAGAGTACACAATCAAGTCATGTTCTTAACCAAGTGATCAACTTATCCAATGGGACAAGTTATATGAGCATATTTTATTGCTATGATCCAATACCAGAACTATTTACTACATACGAGAGACATTTTAAAAGTTAGGTGCGTCAAAACAAAGAGATCAAGGCTTACCCTTTGGTAGATGCCACTGTTATATGAAAAATTAAGACTAGTTGCAATTTGATGCAACGGAGCTAAAAAAAAAAAAAAAAAGACTAATATCATATCAATTAAACCTGCCATTAAATAGGTTGTTAATGATGAATATACGAGTATTCATCACTTAAGCAATATAAGTAGTTGAACTTTTTTACGTTATATTCATATATAGATGTAATATTTATTTATTTATTCTTTTGAGCTTAAATCTTAATTAACATACATTTTCATGAAAATTATTAAGCTATTCGGTATACAACCACATTAATGTTCATTTGATCTTTGAAGGTCATTTGAATGTTTATCATAGATGATTCATTGAAATTAGTTCAAGAATTTCAATTTTTACTGAACTTACTTTTTTTAGTTTCAATTAATTAATAACATCAATGAATCTTTATGATATTAAATAATGAAATATGAGGAAGGAAATGATTTTTAGGTATTTATAGAAGGCTCTTATTGCAGCAGATGTAGAGAAAATGTATAACTAGTTTAAATTGTATTTATCTTTCAGGATTGATTATGACAAAGAGGAGTATTATCTCCAATTATTGCTTTATGCCCCCCGATAACTTCTGATTTCATTTCTCCTTCTTTCCATATCTGCAACAACAGCACTCTCTGCCCATCCAACAAAAGTGCAATTCCCTCAGCAAACAATGAACTTTAACTAAAATAAATTCTTAGCAAACAAAAAGTAAAGTAAAACGGAAAAAAGAGTCACCCGAATTGTTGGCATTTTCTGAACCCCAAAAAAAAAAAAAAAAAAAGGCCAATGAGACATCATCAAAATGGGAAGAAATTTAAATGGTTATTGCATAATTTAACAAGAGTACTAATTTTTTTTTTTTACTTACAGAGATGTTGCCACACTTGACTAGATCTCTAGATACCTTGTTTACATCCACACAATAGAAGAAGAAGAAAGAATTGGAAAAAAAATGGTCAGGCATTAAAATTAATAAAAGCTTTGTTAGTAAGCTAAATCTACAGTCCTTGCTTCTTCTTCTTCTTCTTCTTTGTGTGCTAGTAAAAATTGATGGAAGAAAATGTGTATGAAGTCAAACTAATATATAAATAATGTGTATGAAGTCAAACTAATATATAAATAAATAAATAAGATAATAACAAGAATACGTTTTCTTAATTTCAAGTAGTGGAATATTTACTTGGTATCAAACTCAGCAGCCAATTTCTCCAACTTAGGCTTCAAATATAAGCATTTTCAGCACCATGAAGTCATCCTATCATCATCAATTACAAAATCCAACCTCGTCAAATAGAATTTTAAACTTAGTTGTCCTTATTATTATTATTCTTTTTTAACAACTATTGGGGTCTGAATAGATAAATAAATAAATAAATAATAAGATGAAAAATTCATATACATTACCAGTCAACAAGGATAGGCTGAGAGAGTTCTTGAGCACGAAGGAGAATCTCATCAAGATGATCCAAGTCCTTGATGGGTTCCAATTCAACCGAAGTGGGCCTTGACAGGTCTGGCCACGGAGCTTCAACTCTCACGTCTCTCCTCACATTCTTGCCTACAGAAGCAGTACCAACCCAAAAGAAGGGTTGAATAGATTTTCAATAAGTTCTCTAAATTATTATCATCTTATCAGGATTTTTTTTGGGGCCCACTCATGTAAATTTCACTTTCCCCTGTCCCTGAACAAAGAATGAATGAAAGAATTAAATAGTTCAACCGTGAAGCACCTTCATTGTGTTCATGCAATTTCCTCCTAGCTTCTCCATCATGCAATTTAATTTTGATTTTATTTTTACTTTTTACCTATAAGATATTGGAGAAAACTGATACACTACATACATTTTAAAACTTTTACATATATAATTATATCTAATGGATAAGGGAATAGAGAGTGAAAGATATGTAATATGCAATGTATGGACAAAGTTACCGGAGAGAAAATGAATAAATATTATTTCTAATACAAAAAATTAAACATGAAAGTTAATAAAAGAAAGTTGTAATGATAAGTATTTTTTTTTATCACCAAATTTTTTTCACTATTTCAATATTATTTATTGTGAAGATTTGAGTATCAATCTTTAAAATCTAATTGATTTTGATTATACTCTCACTCTATAAAATATTTTCTATTTCTAAATGAATGTTCCTAAGTGTTCCAACAAAGTCAATTTGAAGTTAACATATCGTTTTGAATTGGTTTAGATTGTTTTATCACGAATCATTTGAAAATAATCAGATGATGGCAAAATTATGAAAAAATAGCATTTCGTTTTGGGGTTAGAACTTGCTTAGTCTTTATATTTTGAGCAAAATACCTATTTAGTTTTTGTATTTTTTAAAAATATCTCAAAACAGCTAAATTATTGACAATTCTATCATTTCTTCTTGTTCTTTTTGATTTGCTTTTATAATATTACCTTGTTACAACAATATTTCTTTTTTTTGGGACATTAATAAAAAAAATTAAATTACCTTAACCCTGAAAAATAAAAAAGAAACAAAAAGAACATATATAAATTTTTATGGAACATTCTGCTAAGGATTTAATATATTAATTTTTTATTAGTGTCCAAAAAGTGGTATTTTAAATTTTTTACAAATATATACATGAGATTCCATGAAAATTAATATATATTATTTTTATTTTATTTTATTTTTTAGGGGTCAAATTGATAATTTAATCTTAATTATGTCTAAAAAAAGAAACATTATCATGAGAGGGTCGTATTATAAAAGAAAGTCAAAATGAACAAAATGTAATAATAGACGTATCAGTTGTTTAAAATTAAGAATATTTTAAGATACTTTTAAAAATTTAAGGATTTAAAGAATATTAATGTCATAATATAGAAAATCAATGAGCTTTTTCCCTTTTTGATTGTTCTACATTCCCAACTTCATTTGAAAAACAATCTGTCGGCAAGACTATTATCCGCAACGAAAAGCATTTTTTAATTTAAGATTAATAATATAATGCATTAGTGAAAAAAATTCAAATCAAATATATTTATTAGTCTTGAAAAGCTTGGTGGTGCATCAGACTTGTAATTTTAACGTTTTAAGCACTGATTATGCGTTAATCAATTATAACATAACACATAAAAGCATGATTTCTTATAAGACCGTCAGATTTTGCAGCGCTATATATAATTTAATAAATTTATATGCTTATTAAAAAATAAAGAAAAAAGCCAAAAAATGCTGATACATCACATAAGTATTTTGATATTCCAAATAATCAAACTTGCCAACCACATTTAAAGGCGTTGTAAAATTTTGAGAACATACAGTAACATAGATGTCGTTGGCTCTTTATAATCAACCACAATTTCATTGCCTAATGACCTTAGAGATTGCATGCATGTATATCGAGAGATTATAATTTATAAAGTGTTTTCGTTGTACTACATTCAACTAATACACATATGACATGAGTGCATAAATTAAAAATAACTATCAATATATATGATGATTTTTTAAAAATAAATATATACACATTACACTCGCATTAAGTGAGTTTAGAACAATAGACGCACATTAAGATCTCATCTCTCATGTGTATGAAGCACTTAGTTACAAGAAAAGTTACTTTACTTGTACTAATTCAAAGATTGCCTTGCATTTGGCCCTAAGAGGACTTACGAAACGGGCATTAATGCTACAGAGAACAGAACTAGGAACCTCATAGCGAACGAAAGCATTAACACTAACTAAATATATATAAAAATATTGTGGTTTCAAGTTCTTTTCTATAAGAATATTTTAATAATTTATGTTAGATTTTTTAATATAATATTGTTAGATCTTAGGTTTATATATGAATAATTATGTGTAATAAACTATCATATAAAGTTAAACGCAATTAAAGTGATCTAATAAAGGTTTTCTGTATCATCAGCTTTAATGTATCTAATAGGATGTGTGTTTTTAATATGTAGAAACTCAACTCATCAGTATTCTAATTCTATGATAGACAGAATTAAGAATACCCAGTTACAACAGGAAAATATTATCTATATAAGTAATTATGGTTTCTAAGTTATACGTATTCTTCTCATTCTTTCCAATATCTTATCATAAAAAAGAGAGTGTAGGAGAACGTGTAGATTTGAAAGATCAATCACACAATTATAGAGAATAATTTAACATTATGGATTCAAATACGCTTGTTATTAATTTTTAATGATATAACATGATATTCTTAGGTTATAGGTGATGATTTTCATTAAATATTTTATTTATTCCAACAAGTGATATTAGAGTCAATTCATATTGAATCATTAAGAATCAAATTTATTTTGATTATGGATTAAATATTTTAATATTCTTAAATCTGGTATACTTAAATTGAGAACAAATTTGTTGTTTTGTTGAATTAAATTCATAATTTCAAGAATTTTTTTGAAAATTGATTTTTTATTAAAAAATCAAATTCAATTTCATATTATCGATTTCTTTAAAGCTTAAAGTCATGTAGTTGATGACAATAGCAGCCAACAGCGTCTAGGCTTTAGCACCAGCAGGGCGTGACAAATGGTGCATGAGCAGTAGCCATGGCCATGGCTAGGCTTGGTAATTTGTCAGGTCGGGCTCGGGTTTGATCAAGCCCGAGCCCGACCCAAAAAAAAATTTATAAGGCCCGACCCGATCAAAACTCAAATATTTATAATTCGGGTCGGGTCGAGCCCGACTCGATAGTAACTCGATTCGGATCGGGCCCGACCCGACCCTCCAAGAATTGTTGTGACACAAATTAATAATTTGGGATCAAAATTTAAATTTATTAATACCTTGTAATTTTATAACCATATACTAAATTCATTTATATTATTTTTTATTTTTATTCTCTTCTAATTACAATTCTATAAATATAAAATAAAAAATAAAATTTGATTTAAAATAATTAACAACATAAAGGCAAAATATATAATACAATTAATCACAAAATTATTTTTTAAACAATTGATTGATAAGAATAATCTTTTGCAATTCAATTTCACAATCAATATCAAGAAGTAAAAACATACAATTAAATTAAAAAAATATAATTTAATTCTATAAATATTTAATTTTATTATATTGTGTATTTTTTTCAATCGGATCGGGTCGGGTCGGGTTGATATTTGACTCGACCCGACCCGAATTTTAATCAGACTTTAATTTTTTGACTCGAGTCCGATCTAAAACCCAAATATTCGAACTAAAATCTAAAAAATTTAAAGTGAATTAATCAAATTAAAAATCAGATCAGGTCAAATTGTCAAGCCTAGGACACCATACAAAGCATACAAAAATAAAAAAATAAAGAATTAAAAAAAAAGTGGCGGCCAGTTTTCCTCTTTTCTAATCGGAAACGACGTGGCCTTCAGGCCACATCATTAGCTAAACGACAGCCTACAACTTTGGTGTAAGGCAGCCCCTTTGGAGAAGAAGAAAACACGAAAAAAAGGGAAAAAGTGATAGGGTTTTTATGGCTTATATCATTAATGTCCTTAAGACATTATAAAATTTTATTTTCTAACAAAATAATAAATATTTTTGTTTTTAAATCCTAAACTTATTTAGGCTTTATGAAAATCAGGTTTTAGGCCTAATAAATTGAGTTTAATAAAATTCAATTTTAGGATTCAATATTGTAGGCTTGATGATTTAAAAGGGTTATTTTATATTAATTAATTTAATTTAATTTGAGTCTATTAAATTAAAAAAGAGAGTTATTTAAATAGGCTTGTTTGGATTCGATTTGGATCAGCCTGAATAAGTTAACAGTTGATCGGGCTAAGCCAATGGTTAGTTAACTGTTGACTTAGCCATTGACTATTGATCAATCACAGTTTGACTTTGATTAAAATTTTTTTATTTTAGGTAATTTTTTGGTATAATTTTAAATTTAAATATTGATTGGTTTATATGTATTTTGAGATGAATTAATTGAAGCAACCTGTCACCAAATTAACCTCTCTTATAGAAATTAATTTATTTTAGAATATAAACAATTTTTTGCATATGTAATTTTTGTGAATACTAATCAACCTAAAGGAAGGCCTATATTTAATAGAATTATATATACACCTATAGTGATAAATATGTAATGATTATTTAATTTTATATGTGAATAATGAATCAGCTTGAAGGAAGATAATTATTTAACATGTCTTTATTATCAGTGTAGTAATATCAGTGTTTGATTATTACACTAAGATATCATTTATAAGTTAATATTTTCTCTAAATATAAAATATTAATAGAGTGCCTGGTATTTTAAGATGAGGTTTACCTTTATTTGAATTTATTTTGTTTTAAAACTAATATGAGCTTATTTTATTTATTTGTTGTTCTCTGTTTAGTTATGTTTACTGCTAATATTACTGTCAATATTAATTTAATTCCTATGCTAAATGTCTCTAACTTCAAATCATGCCATGAGAACATTTCCATAGTTTTCATGGTCATGAATCTTGATCTTGCATTAAGAGTTGATTCTCTCATACCTCTTATGGATAAGAATACCTTTGATAATAAAAGGAAAATGAAAATATGAGAGAGATCAAATCGTATGTGTATCATAATCATAAAAAAAGTCATTCCAGAAAAATTCAAGGGTTCAATGATTGAAAAAGCAACTACAACTAAAAAATTTCTTGCACAAATTAAACATAGGTTTGTTAAAAATGTAAAGGCGGAAATTAGTATGCTCTTGATAAGCCTAATTTCAATAAGGTATAAAAGTTAAAAAGTAATAAGGATAAAGAAGCTATAAATACAACACTTCAAAAGAAATAATAAAAGAAATTAGATGATTTAGAAGTCACTTATTATTTTTTTAATAAAGCTAAAGGACATGGTTTAATTTGTTTTGAGGTTTATTTAATTGTAATACCTAGACATATATGGTGAATAGATTTTGATATAACAACTCATATCATTGTGTCTATGTGGGGTTACTTTAATTGTTAAAAACCTAATAATGGTGAAAGATACATCTATATAGGTGATGGCAAAAAGATTAAAGTTAAAGCAATTAAAAAATTTATATTAGTATTAAAAATATGTTTTTATTTAGATTTTGATGGAACATTTGTTATTCCATCATTTAGACGGAACTTGATTTTTGTTTATACCTTAGATAAATATAGTTATTCTTATTCAATTTGAAATAAAAAAATTAGTTTGTTTCATAATTCAAAACTAGTTGGTTTCGATTCTTTATCATGCGATGATAATATTTATATACTTGATACAATTGCTTTATTTAACGAATCCTTACAATTAAGTACACGGGATTTAAAAAAAAAATAACCAATGAGAATTTAATTGTGTTATGGCACAGGAGATTGAGTTATATCTCTAAATGTAGAATAAAAAAACTTGTGTTAAACGAAATTCTCAACCCTTTAGATTTCACAAATTTCGTTAGCTGTGTTAACTATATTAAAAAAAAATAAACCAATAAAAGAAAATTTAAAGCCAATGGGACTTTAGATGTCTTAGAACTCACATATACGGACATTTGTGCGCTATTTCCTTCGATTGCTCGAAATGATCAATAATATTTTATGACGTTCATAAATAATTTTTCTAAATATGACCATACGTATCTTTTCTACAAAAAGTCATAATTCTTGGATATGTTAAAAAGTTTTAAGGTTGAGATTGAAAACCAACTTAACAAAAGAATTAAAAGTGTCAATCTAATCGTGGTGCTGAATACTATGGTTGATATGACGGTTTAGGTGAACAACGTCCAGGACCATTAGTTAAGCTCTTAGAGGAGTGCGGTATCTTCCCACAGTATACTATATCGGGTTTGCTCATTATGAGTGGTATTGTTGAAAGACAAAACAGGACATTTAAGAACATAGTGAAGAGTATGATTTATTATTCAACCTTACCAAAATCATTCTGAAAAAAAAAATCTAAGACTGTAGCGTATATTCTTAATAGAGTTCCAACTAAAGCGACTACCAAGTCCCTTATAATCTTTAGATGGAAAAGAAATTTAGTTTAAAACACTTATATATTTGGGGGTGTCTAATTGACCTAAGGCCATATAGGCCTAATGAAAAGAAATGAACTCAAGGACGGTAAATTGCTATTTTATTAGATATTTAAAATAATCTGGGAGTATAAGTTTTATGATCTAACGACTAAGTTGATTTTTAAGTTAGGAAATGCTCAATTTTTTGAGGATATCGAGTTTACAAAGAAGATACAGTAAAAAACTTTGTCTTGGAAGAAGAATATATTGATATTCCCATAAGTGTTATTGGTATTAATCAAGGTCTTATTTCTGACTTTGTTCAAGATACAATAAATTAAGATAATGTTAGAGAACCTTCTATATAAGAAGTTATTTTAGAAAAATAAACTCTATCACCTCAAAAACTTATGTCATTAAAGAGATTTACTAGAGAAAAGAAAAGTGCATTACTAGACGATTACGTTGTATTTCTCTAAGAACATGATGCAAACATTGTAATGATGAAAGATGATCTAATCAATTTTCATTAAGCTATGAAAAGTTCAAATTCTCAAAAGTGGATTGATACCATGAATGAGAAGATGAAATCTATGAAGGATAATAACGTATGAGATCTTGTCCCATTGCTAGAAGATGCGAAACTTATTAGTTACAAATAGATATCTAAGACCAAGAGGGATTCGAAAGATAATGTGGAGAGGTATAAGGGGTATCTTGTTGCAAAAGACTTTACACAGAAATAAGGCATCAAATATAAAAAGAGTTTCTCTCTGGTTTCTTCGAAAGACTCTTTCAGGATTATAATGATATTAATTGTACATTTCAATCTTGAGTTATATCATATGGAGGTGAAGATAGTATTTTTCAATAGTGACATTGATAAGACGATTTATATGGTGCAGCCAGAAAACTTTATATTTGGAGATCTAAATAATATGATTTATAAACTTAAGAAATCCATCTATGGGTTCAAGTAAACATTTCAATAATGGTATTTCAAGTTTTATCAAGTGATCATCTCATTCGATTTTGAGATGAATTTAGTTGATGATTGTATATACCTTAAGTTCCGTAAAAGTAAGTATATTTTTCTGATTTTATAAGTTAATGACATTTTGCTTGCTGGCAGTGGTATAGACTTATTTCACGAAATCAAGAGATTTATAGCTAAGAACTTTGAGATAAAAGATCTTAGTAATACCTTTTTTGTATTAGGCATACAGATACATTGAGATCACTTTTAGATTATTCTTGAATTATCACAAAAGACCTATATTAAAACTGTTCTTAGGAGATATGGTATACAAGATTGTAAATCTAGTGATACCTCTATGGCTAAGTAAGACAAGTTTAATCTCAATTAATGCTTTAAGAATGATTTAGAGGAAAAGAAAATGTAGAAGGCTCCTTATGCATCAATAATAGGAAGTCTGGTGTATACTCAGGGTTATAAATGACTGGATATTACATGCGTTACTGGGATGGGCAAATACTTAAGCAATTCAAGATTAGACCATTAGAAAACAACTAAATGAGTATTGCGGTACTTACAGAAAACAAAAGACTAGATGCTCACATATCATAAGTCAGATAAGCTTATGATTGTTAGGTGGACTGACTCTGATTTTGTTAGATGCCAATATAGTATGAAATTCATTTCAGATTACATCTATCTATTAGCTGGGGGTACTGTTTCTTAAAATAGCACTAAACAGTCTCTTATAACCTCTTCTACAATAACAGTAGAATTTAAAACATGTTACGAGATATCCAATCATGGAATATGGCTACAAAATTTTGTCATAGGACTATGTATAGTAGACAGTGTTGACAAACCACTCAAGTTATTTTATAATAATAAGTTGACAGTACTGTATTCTAATAACAATAAGAGCTTGGCAAAATTGAAGTATATAGACATTAAATTTTTAGTTGTTAAAGAAAGAGTTCAGAGTATATAGTTGTCTATTGACCACATTGGCACAGACTTCATGATTATTGATCCGTTTACTAAGCGATTGCCAACCAAGATATTTCATGAGTATATTACTCATATAAGTGTCATGTTATTTAAATTTATTCAGTTTTAATGGGAGTTTGTGATTTTAGATGTTCTTATAATATAGACATTTTCAGTTGTTTCGATTTATGGATATTTCTAGTTATTTTTTGTAGAAATAATATTTTCGTTTAGTCACACTTTGAATTTGATATGGTTTGATCTCACTAAGGTTTAAGGTGGACTAGTTAAAAATAGGAATGTTAATATTACATTTCATAAAATTTTCATGCTACACATCTATATCATGATCCATGTAATTCACTTGTTTGTTATGATGACCATTGATGGGTCAAGTTATGATAGATATAATGAAGGTGTTGAGTGTTAGAAAGTGTATATTTATAAAGGAGAAAATCATCATTTTACACTTTAAGTCTCACTAACATTACTACTTTTATTTATTTAAATATTTTATTGTTTAATTATATGTATTTTATTATAATTACGTATTTTATGTATTTTAGGAGCATCACGATCGTTTCACAATGAACAAGTGATCAGACAGTAAAGTTGACGTCATATTTGGACTCAAGATGGTCGAAAACCTTTTGAAGAGTATAAAAGGAAAAATGTCACTGTTCACATATACGGTACTGTTCATATGTATGGTACTGTTTATGATACTATTCATGACACTGTTCATATATATGGATCGATGACGTGACATCTATTTATGATGTGGCAGTATTTGATTGGACAAATTATATGGCATTGACTGCTTATGTGGTATTAAGCGATTATGTGACATTGACTGATGATGTGGCATTGACTGATGATGTGGCACAATCTTATTGGACTAAATTTCTTATGTACTGTGGATCGATGAGGTGGCAACACCTCAGTGGAATAAAAATCGTGTGTACGGTACAAGCACATACATTGGATTATTTATTATTCAAACCGCGTTACTATGTAAACTACGGCCAAAACCGTGTTACTGTTCAAACATTGATTGATGACGTGGCACAATCCTAAGCATTCGAATTGTTTTTAATCCGATAGTCACGATCCACTCAATGTATCTATAAAAAAGAGGCTCTCCCCTCTAATTTAATATCCCTGAATTCATTTATAAGCTTAGATTTTTGTAATTTATTTTCCCTTTTATATTTTCTACGTATTTTAATAAATTTTCATTTTGGTCCTAGTTAAAAAATAAGTAACTAATTTTCTTTTAAGCTTGGGTTGAAGGTGAAATCTCAACATGTCCCATGGGCTTAATTTGATAAATTTACTTTTTCTTTCCCTCTAATATTTGTGGTTGTTTTGATTTTTCGTCGATAAATAATAATAATCATGTTTAAATACCGCTCTGTTTAAACCAGTACCCTAGTACAAGGTTATTATTATTTGGCACGATAAGCCCTTAACATCATATTTATTTGAGCGTGGTTCATGAGGTGTGGAATCTCCCCTTATGATTTAATTAGCATTAATTTAGAATATTTAGTTCATGGAGTATATTGATGAAATCCGGATACCTAAACACGTCATTTCATTAGATTCCAGTTCAATTTAATTCCTGCCATTGTAATTTAAATTCAAGCATAATTTATATTAATTTCACTACAAATTTATTCACCCATTAAAGAAAATTAATTCAGAACATAATTAAAATCAACCTCCTCGTGGGATCGATATTCGTCACCGTTAATATTGTACAATAGATTCGTGTGCTTGCGAGTTCAATCAAATTTACACAACAGAAGGCTACTTTGATCCTATGTTGATATGATTGATGGACTAAATTAGTTATAAATACATTTTAGTAATGGCAGAAAGGTTGAGCTCATATGGTTATTTTTGCAAAACATAATTATAAGGTTATACATATAACCTAAGTAGGAGATTGTTGGATTTTTTAATATAATATTGTTGGATTCTTAATACAATATTAGGCTTATACATGAATAATTATATTATAAAATATTATATAAAGTTAAGCCCAATTAAAGTGATTTAATTAAGGTTTTTTGTATTGTGGGCTTTAATGTATCTAATAGGATGTGAACATTTAATGTGTAAAAATTCATTAGTATTCTAATTCTTTGATGGACAAAATTATAAATACCCAGTGATAATAGAAAAAAAAAGTTACTTATATAAGTGGTTATGATCCCCCACATAACATATATTATTTCCATTCTTTTTGATACTTCATCATCAAAGAGAGAGAGAGCACAAAGAGAATTAAAAGACTCTATAGGAGAATAAGTATATCTAGAAGGTTAACCACACAATGCTAAAGAATAATTCAACATTATGAATTTAAGTACGTTTCTGCATAATTTTATTATTAATTCATAATGATACAGTATAATATTCCTAAATTATAGATAATAATTTTCACTAAAAATTTTATTTATCTCAATAATTTATAATCAAATGTACATCCTTTTAACTCTTATATTTTTAATTCATTTATAGTCCTTTATTGAAATTTTTACATATCAACTTAAGCTTTAGGTTAAGTGATTTCTCTAATAATTTTCAAAGAAGAAAATACTTCATTGTATCTAACTGATACCATAAGTTAATTATAATTATAGATAATAACTGTCGTCGCATAATTTCACAGGCTGACCTACCTAGCTTGTTTGTCTTACCTTTCAATAGAAATTCTCACGAGTGGTTCTTGAATGTCTTTAGCCTCTTGAGCAGCATAAGCTATTGACTTGTTTATTTACCAAACTGAATAACACTTTACTCCCGTTACAGAAATTATTGCACTTTAATTTTGGCACCGTTTGAAACGTAAAGTTACTTTAATTTTATAAAAGTATATTGTTTTAATTTTTTTTTAAAAAAATTAGTTTTCTTTTTCTTTCAATGAATATTTTTTTCTAATTTATGTTCCCAAAAAAAATATACGTTTTTAATTTAATTATTGAGCAATTGTCGTCCAAGCTTTCTACAAGTGGTTATTCCCCATTTATATAGTATTGAACTTCCAAAGCATACTAAAAAATTCATTACCTGAGATTTCAGAACTCCTTTGATGCTAAAACTTTGACTATTATTTCAGCTATTGAAGCTAGCTAAGGTTGAAGCTGCTTGATTCTCAAAATGGCTAATTTATTGGCTGGAAAATGATTCATGATCAGCCGCAAAACACTCTCTTGTTTATCATATAATCATATAATTAGATGGCGCAATTCTCTCCTCCTAATCTCCAGCATGACATTTCATCTGAGGATGTAACTTGCGTGGTTCAAGTAGAGAATTTATTAACTACACAAAAGAAAAGACAATAGATGACATAATAGTAAATTAAAATACCTGAAGCATTATGTGTTGCTGAGTCTTCTTCAACCTTGGAAGATCATCTCCATAGTGCTGTGTAACTTATGCATGCATAGGATGTTATATATTAAGCTGAAGCAGTCGCAGGGCAACTCTCCCTTGGCATATCAATGGGATTGATATAGAATTAATTAATCAATATAATGCTGGTTATTGCACCAACAAATCACCATTGCATGCCAAGTAAGAGATGCCCTACAACTGCTTTGCTTATGATAATCGTATCGGAATATATATAGCAATTAAGTTTCTGTAATTGCCTCTGAGTCCTACCGTCAACCTTTGGGCGAGCTTTATAAGCACTGCAACTGGCTAGGGTTTTTGCAGCAGGCAGAACAAACCATTAATTGGCATATGCCAGGGATATCCTGTAGAAGCTGCTTCTTTTTCGTTTTTGGTTGGGGGGTCTATTTCTGTCTTTTGGCTCTATTTAATGTCCATGCTACACTTTAAGATTTTCAAAGCAAATGTGATGATTAGATTCTCTTGATTTGTCCATGCTCTAGAGGTATAAGATGCAGAAAAAAGGCCGCCTAGGGGAGATGCTCTTGGCAGATGTAGCCATTCATATGGTGAATTTAATTATGATTTATTGCATAGCATATTTCATATTTCATATTCCCTCACTCTTCTCTTTTGCTTTTCTATGCTTACTTCACTGTACGCATGTTGAAAAACACACTTCGCCATGATAAACACCACTCATTAGTTAGATTTTCAAGTACAAAGAAGATCACACTTTTATTATGAGTTATGATGACTAACAATCACTAAAAAAATCCAAGTAAAATTGATGTTGTGTCCATTGCTGTGTCGTTGATGATTAAAATAATAACTCATTCTCATTTTCTTTTCTTGCTATATTTTAACCTTTCAAACTTTGATTGATGTTACAACACATGTTACATGATGTTTTTGTAGAACGTAATTAGAAGACAAAGGAGAATTTTAAACGTAATTTAAAAGTAACACGGCAACTCGAGTAAATTAGAAGTGGTCAAGAGAACAGGCGTGATTTTTTAACTGAAGATATTTATTTTGAAATATTGAAGGCATACAATCAATGAAGAGACTAGAAAGTAAAATAATAATAATAATAATAATCTTTGTTTTAAATTTAGTTATAGTAGCATTTTTGTTACGAAGGAATAACGAAATTTTTAATATTATACTACAAAATATATATTGATAAATATATTAAAATCCTATCAAAATTTATATCCATGTATTACAGTTAAGACTTAAAAAGCTCGGCTTAAAATAATCTATAAATGAAGAAAAAAATTTACTCCCATCACTCGAGGAGTGGCTGTCAGTCACCTTTCAATTGTTGGTGAAAAGAAACATCAAAACGGACTAAAACCGATTAAAGTCGGATTAAGTTTTTCTTTTGGTAAACTATAAGTGGGCCATAAAATTTCGATTGTTGGGTTGTCTGACGGGCTAAAGATCCCTAACCAACCCATTAAAATAATGCATGGGCTTTCAACTGTTGGTAAAAAAAATAAAAATAAAAACATCAAAACGGACTAAAACCGATTAAAGGAGGATTAAGTTTTTCTTTTGGTAAACTATAAGTGGGCCATAAAATTTCGATTGTTGGGTTGTCTGACGGGCTAAAGATCCCTAACCAACCCATTAAAATAATGCATGGGCTTTCAACTGTTGGTAAAAAAAATAAAAATAAAAACATCAAAACGGACTAAAACCGATTAAAGGAGGATTAAGTTTTTCTTTGGGTAAACTATAAGTGGGCCGTAAATTTTCGATTTTTGGGTTATCTGACAGGCTAAAGATCCCCATTAAAATAATGCGTAGGGTTTCTAAAATCTACTAAAGCCCAAGGGAGTGAGGACATATTGGTGATTTAAGCAAAAGAAAAGTGGTAAATGGAAGATTCGGGCATAAAATGTTGAATGGTATATAAACCCTAAAATTATCATCACCTTATAAAGAACCTAGGGTTGGGTGCGGCTCGTTGGAGTACAAAGTTGAACACGCAGTTCACTGCTTCACCTCCGTCGCCGTCGCCATGGGTCGTATGCACAGTCGCGGGTGGGTCTCTTCATTCACTATTCCTCTTCAGTCACGAGCATATGAATACTTAACCATTTGCAGAATCTAATTTTGTGATTCTTTTTCCTGTTTTTGTTGTTCGTTTCAGTAAGGGTATTTCTGCTTCAGCTTTGCCTTACAAGAGAACACCACCAAGTTGGCTCAAGATTTCCAGCCAAGATGTGAGTTTTATTTAGATTCTATTGAACTGGGATTATTTGATTGATTGATTTATTTATTTATTGTTTTGGTGTTTGTGGGGGACTGTGAAATTTGTTATGATGATGGTGTTCTTTGTATATCAGGTTGAGGACAACATCTGTAAGTTTGCAAAGAAGGGTTTGACTCCATCACAGATCGGTGTTATTCTTCGTGATTCTCACGGCATTGCTCAGGTTAAGAGCGTTACCGGAAGCAAGATATTGCGTATCCTCAAGGCTCATGGTAAATGAAAATAAATCTGCTTGTTTTATGGTTTTGTATGCACTTTTAATCCAAGGGAAGTAGCAAGTATCACTTTCAGTTTTCCAGATTAGAGGTCTGCTTGGATTATTGTTTCAGGACTTCAAAATGAGAATGTTAATGATTCCTGTCTGTAGATTGTTTCAATTATTGATCAACAATTGTTGCCATTTTTTCCCCATGGAAATTTGCTGTAAAATGATTTTGGTCTTCGATTACTAGGGCTTGCACCTGAAATTCCTGAGGACCTGTACCACCTCATCAAGAAGGCTGTTGCTATTAGGAAGCATTTGGAAAGGAACCGGAAAGACAAGGATTCCAAGTTCCGCTTGATTCTTGTTGAAAGCAGGATTCACAGGCTTGCTCGCTACTACAAGAAAACCAAGAAGCTTCCACCTGTTTGGAAATAGTAAGCCAAATATTCTGTTGCTGTGACACTTTATTTTTTAAATCTTCGTAAATTGATGTGTTTAGAGGTGCACGATTTTGCTGTCACACTATATATTACATATTGTTTCCTACATTGTTTTGCTTGTGAGTATATATGTGAATGTTTCTTGTTTTTTTAGTTTGTTGGAATTGATGCTTTGGTTAGGAAATGTAATTAAGCTGTTGTTAATAATCTGATTAGGTATTTGGTTTCTGAAGCTTGTTACTTGTTATATGTTGTTTTATTTCTTTCTCCGTGAATTGGAACATGTTGAAATGTGTTTAGATTAACGATGCTAAATTACGGCACACTTGGTTGTATTCTATTGTCCCTGAGTTTGGTGCAAAAGGATTTTTCTTAACTTAACTGCATTTTGAACTTCTTTACGAATATTGTTTTGGTCTATGTTTTCTTTTGAAACTTGCCATGTGTAGGGAAGGAGTGAGTAGTGGTTGGGTTGTTACTGTATGGAATTTCCGTGTATAGCTGAGTGCATATGCATATGCCTGTGTGCGAATACTCATGTTATCGCTTTTACTGAAGGGTGGTTCCTGATTCACATAATTGTAGGAAATATGGTATGCGTGTTTGGATAACTTTATGGCTGTATGTAAGAATGTTTCTTTTCAAAAATTGACCTTTGGCTTTCAACTAAGCTGTGAAGCCTGCAGGGTTCCTCTTGATCGATTCGCTTTGTGATAAGTAAATGTTGCTGACCTAGCTATTCTTATTTTAACTTTTATCATCAACTTACTGGTTCTACTTTGTCTTGCAGCGAGTCTACTACCGCCAGCACACTTGTGGCTTAGGCTAAGCAAGATGCTAGGCGTTGTTTGTGATACCCTTTGTTGGTATCACAACACTCTTAAGGAGTCTGATGATTTTATGGTGGATTAGTAAAGTTCATATGTAAGACCTTTATTCATAGTTTTTTTTGGAAGATTTTGTCTTGGAAGAACAGAGATTCAGAGCTTGATTTTGATTTTGTTACTGAATTGTTTCCTTTGGAACTTTTGTATTTTTGATGCCCTTTATAATCGACAAGTGTCGTTCTGTTTTGAGAGAGATACATCTGCTGTTGTGCATGACATAGGTTATGACTTTTTAGTAGTATTATCAAATTTGAAGACATAATTTAATGCTTTGATGGCCTATAACAGCCAGTAGAGTACTAATTCATATTTTTGAGTTTTAAAAAATCGGAGACATTGTTAAAAAGGATCCATTCCTGGTTGTCTCCTCTTTATCAACGCCTCGTAATTTCAATTACGATCTAGCATGGCATCACCTAAATTTTAGATGTGAAATGGAGCTGGAAATAAAAGAAGTAATAACATGGCTTGAAAATAGAGGATGAATCAAAATGATAATAAATATAGCCATATGAAAAGTCAGCTAGTCCACCCAATTGAGGGAGGCTTCTCGTTGTTTGGAAGGAAATTTATAGGATTTTATCAACTTAGCAGCTCTTAAATTTATAATTAGGTCATAAAAAGATTTAAGAAAAATGAATATTAAAAATAAGGAATTTTTAAGTTATAATTTGATGTAATTTATATTATTCACATTAATAATATATGGTGTGAAATTTATTAACTGTTTATATAAATAATATAAGTTATATTAGATATAATTTAATATTTATCTTAAAAATATTATTAGATAAAATAAAAAATTAATATAATTAAAAAAATTATTAAGTCACAACAGTAAAATCTTATAATCAGATTCCTTGTGTGTTTAACTGGAAGCCGATGGGCATTGAAATGTAATAAAATCTTATAATCAGATTCCTTGTGTGTTTAACTGGAAGCCAATGGGCATTGAAATGGTGAGGATTGAAGATTTTATCTTTGACCAAAAGGCAAAATGAATGAGTGGTGCGGTTAGTACTTGGGCCTGGTGTCTTTTACAAGCCCACGACAACTGTCCATCTTATGTTATAGATCAGTCACACACCGCAGCTCCAGAAAGGCCCGAGCAATTTTACATAGTGCAATTAGAGTAAAAATAAAAATAAATTAAAATAAAAAAGCCCAAAAAACCTGATCAACGGAATTGAAGAGAAATTAGGGTTTAAGTCAAAATGGTGGTAGGGCTTAGACAATTCACTCAGAGAACAGGCGACGGTGCCGGACAGCCAATTCTTGATACCGAAAACGGCGAGGAGCTGATACACGTTCAGCCCTCCGTCTCCGTTGTCGTTGGAACTCGCGCTCCGGAGTCCCCGGGCACTCTCTACATTACTTCTAAGTACTCTCTTTTTCACTCTTCTTGCAAATTATTATTATTTTTCTGATACTAGAAAAAATAAAGATTCTTTAGATTACTATTTAATATTCAGAAGGTACCATTTTGCCATATTGTGCTGAGCTTTTATTTAAAAAAGGAAAATAGAGTTTGTTATTTATGGTCTGTTCAGTAAAGTTTTACGAAGTTGTTTCGTTGACTGAAAACAAGAAATCAATTTTTTTTAATTGTATTTTTAACATTTTAAATTGTGTGCCTCTGGTAGCTTCAAATATTTTTTTTTATGTTAAAACGCTAAATGATTTTTTCTGTGTTAATTCTCCAAATGCTGTTTTGGAAATTGCATAACAAAAGAGAGAACTGTGGTCATTGTGTTTTGCAGGCAGGTTGTGTGGTTGAGTGATGTTGATAGAGCTAAAGGTTATGCAGTTGATTTCTTGTCTCTTTCTCTTCATGCTGTGTCGAGGGATCCAGAGGCCTATCCCTCTCCTTGTATTTACACTCAGGTTTTCGTTTTTTTTTTTTTTCGTTATTTGTGTCAACGTACATTGGAATTCACTGTTGCATGAATTATTGTTTATTTGTTTATCTTTCTGTCGAAACTAATTTGCATTTTATATTTGTCTCCTATTGTTATTTTACTCTGGAAAATGATCAGGCACCTTTAATCTATTTTTTCCAAGTTAGTGTGAAGAATTTCTTTGCGTTAAAAAGATGCTGCTATTTGTGATCAATGTTTTGCTTTTTTTAAAGATTGAGACAGAAGATGATGGTGAAGATGAGGATGAGGGGTCAGATACAGAATCTGTTGACGCTTTAGACTTATCGAAGGTCACAGAGATGAGACTTGTTCCTTCAGATGCTAGCCAATGTAATTTTCCAAGTTTCTGTGACAGATGAGTTCTTTTTGTGGTCTTTTATACTGCTATCTCTATATTTTGTGGATGCATTTTGCTTCATGTTAGATTCCAAGTATTAGCCATTGACCATC
Source organism: Aegle marmelos (assembly GCA_030449875.1). NCBI lineage: Eukaryota > Viridiplantae > Streptophyta > Magnoliopsida > Sapindales > Rutaceae > Aegle > Aegle marmelos. The sequence goes on along the minus strand of JASUUL010000022.1, from coordinate 5,523,240 downwards.
GTTTTCATTGGTGTGTGGTAGTGGATAATCTGTTTGAGATCTTTTGCGAGTGTGCCGAGCTTAATCCAGAACCAATAGAAGGTGAGTTTACTCTCATATAAATATTAGAATGGTCAAGTAGCAAATTTATTTTCTATGTCTGTTCATTAGTCGCACACTAATTTCTGCATCGTTATATGCCTTCATCAGAGGAAGAAGAAGGGCACAATTGGGTTTTTAGTGCTGACCAGCTGGAAAACGAGGGTACAGGTATGGCGTGACAAACATGGTTCCCCTTTGAAAGATTGCTGTTCCTTCCTGTTATTCTTACCAATGTTTTGTTTTTTAATAATTGGTATGTCCATTAGGGGAAGATCCTGGGTGGCATTTTTTTCAGGACCCAGCAAACCCAATTGGTCATTCAAACGGTGATAATGACCTAGCTAACAACGTGCTTCGGGTATTTTTTAACATGTCCATTTCTCTTGTTGTTCATTCTTGGTCCTCAGATGTAGTGTCTTATTTTGTTGTTTGAATTCCAATTCATCACTGGTTTTCACCCCATTGGGTATGAGCTACGCAGCCAATTGACTTTGTCTGGAAATTTATATTAGACCTCAACCGTGCCTTCCTCATTGATACCATTATTTAAATTGCTTGCAGCTTCAAATTAATGATCAACGCTTTGAGGATGCAGAGGAGATGGAGCAGGAGAATGAGAGTAGCCATCAGTGAGCTTTTAGCCATCATAGAATTCATAGTGGCAAATTTGAGTCAGGTGTTCCCTTTTAATCCTTGTCCATTCTCTTGCTGTATACTGAGTAAGAACTTCAGATTTAAACATGAGTTGCATGAGATAGCCATCTGTTAACATTCTAATGTTTTGTTGTATTAAATGATTAACATTATAAGTACAAAATTTCAGATCGATATGCAATCAGATTGTGTTTTCACCATGCATTAACGTACACTTTCTACCTTTATGGGGAGGGAGAAAAAATGAGGATGAGGGCTTCTCTTTCGATTAGTTTAGGATTCCTCTGAAGTCGCCAAAACACAGCTTGATCCTGGCATTTTTATCGCTCATATGCACATCCCCTCTGAATTTGGGAAAATAAACGGATGTCCCACAATACTTCTTTTTTCCGCATGCTTTTAAAATAGGATAAGCCCAACACAAAGACTGGGCCGTTTACATGTCCGTTTGCCGTCCTATAAATATATCTGCATATCCTAATGTATTTTGCAACCTTCAGAATGCACCAAATTGTCTAGAATTTTTTTTCAATTTGATTTGCTTGGTTGAATCTCCGTGTCAATAAATGGCTAACTAGACACCAAATTTAAGAACCGTAATCGACTGTGACTAAATCAACCGCAGACAATAAACAAATCTTATTACGGGTACAGGTAGTCTTTTGCTCAATTCCATTGACTTCTGAGATGCACGTCAACGCCATTTATAGCAGCGTTTCACTTCGGAGGAAAGAGATTTACAAGTGTCTCGTTCACCCGACTCCAGAAATCTCTTTAAATCTCACCCTGGTGTAGAAAATGAATCCCTAATACGCCTGTTGATGCCAAAATTTGGCAAGACGATTGAATTTATTGAGCGGGGAAAGTGACAAGACTCGCTGTTTGTCGGCTCATCTGTAACAAGCGTTAAATTCGAAAATATTATAAGCGTTAACCTTCATTCATTTATTTATTTATTTACCTTTGTTATTAATAATGTTTTCATTGCACTCCGCAACACGCGTTCCTCGGATAAGTGAATTATACGTTCTTAAATTAAATTATTATTGTGGAAAAGTTGATGTCAATAACAGGGAATGCAACTGATGACTGATATGTCTTAGAGATGGTCCATTCCAACATAATGGATCCTTGGATATGGTTGTTTTATAATTGGATACTACGTGAGTACTTCTTTCTTTTTCTTTTTATTTTTCAATTTAATCATCACGATAAGAACATAAGAATCTTTAATTGTGGTAGAGTTAGATTATTATATAGCCAAGATTCCTTAGCTATGGTTAAGTTACATAAATTACATAATTTATCTATGGTTAAGTTACATTATCACGTAACTTATTTCCACCTAAAAATTATTTTCTGTAACCCATAACTATTCGATGATTAAATTATATTTGATTTATTTAGAACAACTCCTGCGCGAATGCAAGTTATGCTATTGCATAACTAAGATTCCTTGGTTGTGGTGAAGTATTATTATCACGTGACTTACATCCGCCTAAGAATTGTTCTCTATAACCCAAAAATATTTAACAATTAAATTTTACTTGACTTATTTGGAACAACTCTTGGGTGAATGTAAGTTAAATTATTTTGATTCCCACACCTCTGTGTTTTGAGTTAGTTAATTGACAATTCATCTCTGTCTTTTAAGTTAGTTCAAGTTAATTCGCATGACACGATAGTTTCAATAACGGGTGACTGTTGGGTTTTGAATACTATTAATGAACTTAAAGTGTATAATGCATTTATACTACATGAGTGGGGAGGCAGCAAGATCGAAACCTAAAATGGCCAAGCAAACACCTCCAAGCAATTTTGGTTTGAGAAAATTCTTGGTTTGAGGTTACCAGACAAAACAAATCTTTCAGATTTGATGAGCCTGTCCCGCCCAGCTAGAGTCCCCTGTACTTCACGAAGAATGATGAAACAAGGGAAAGCCACAATAACAAAAGAGTATATTAGATCTTGAAATCACGTACAAGCACAACAAACGTAGTTTAAGGTGGAAAGCAATTTATTTGTAGTCTATAAAAGAAAGTTTTTGCTTTCTTCCAGTACAAAGGCATGAATACTGTACAATATCTGTTAGAAATCTGAAACAACATTGATTAATTGCAATGGTCTAAAGCAGAGAGTGATCTTGGAGTTGGGATGACCACAAGTGGCTCCGACTTTTTCAGTGCCGTTAAAAGCTTATCGGAAAGATCAAACTTTGTTCCCTCAGGCAAACTCCACTCAAAAAGATGCACTAGGTTGGCTAATACATAAGGACAATCATCTCTGCTAGAGGAATTCCAGGACAAATCCTCCTCCCGGAACCAAGTGGAAGATAATTGAAATTGTTTCCTGTAAAATCACCTATATTGACATCTTTCAAGAACCTATGAGATCGAAAATCTTGAGGTTTTTCCCATACCTCAGGATTCCTCTGTATCGCCCACGCGTTGATGAAGATTGTTGAGCCCTTGGGAATTGTACATCCAGACAAGTTGCTAGTTGCAATAGGCCTTCGCGAGGTTAGAAACGGCGCGGGCGGATGCAATTGCAATGTCTCTTTTACAATTGCTTCCAAGTAAGGCAATTGGGCAAGATGAAACGCTTCCACAACACCGTCAAGTGCCACCACTTGCTGCAGTTCGTTGCAGGCTTTTCTCACATCCTCCGGTATCTGCAGCAGCTCTGTCATCGCCCACTCTACAGTGATTGATGTTGTATCCGTACTTCCAATAGCAATATCCTGTTGAGTGTTGACAATTCAATCGAAATGAAAACAGGAAAACACCGAAAATAATTCAAAGCAGCCAAAATTAAAACTAGTTCAGTTCGTACCAAAATCATTAATGAATCTTCAATCAAATGCATGCGACATGCATCCCCATGCTAACAGGACGTTTTGTTCTCAAGGCAATTGGCGGACACAGCCACAGTTATGTATATCCACAGAATCCAATAAATAACTCAATAGCAATGATCTTGTGGGAAAACATATCATTTTTAACGTCAATTAGAGATTCAAAACAAATATCCAAACATTGCTTAATAGAAAATGAACAGTAAACAAAATCTGTCTCAACATAACACAAAACATAATTTTTAACTTGCAAAACAGAATGACAAAAAAAGAAACTAACATCAATCCTACAACCACTATTCAAGCTCAAATTCTTGACAAATTTTTCCAAGCAAATAGTATCATGAGGGAAGATTACTTCTGATTCATTAAAAACTAAATAGAAAAGGACTTTATGGGGTTTTTAATTAAATATACTCTAATAGTTATAAAATTGTTTAAATACCCCTTCCTTTTTTCATTTTTAAGGATATCCTAACAAATGTGAGTAAACTGTGAAATACCCTTAATGAATGCATCAAATTCACTCCACTTTACTCTTTTCTTAATTCTTTCTCTCAAATATTTTCTTACAGAAATTCTCTCAATCTCTCTTATAACTTCTTACACAAATATAATTATGCATTCACTTCTTTAAGTCTCACACTTGTTTTAATTGAAAGGAAGTGTGTTACTCATTTAACAACCCAAAAAGGTATGTTAATGTTGTTGGGTTTTAGTTTTTTTTCTTGAAAAATTTAGAAAATTTCCTCACATTATTTGCAGAAAGTCTTAATTATTTTCACCATTTTTCGTTATATGTAGGGCAATGTAAGTCGTTTAATTATTTTTTTCAGCAATATACATTATTTATGGCAAAAATGTTTCGCGTTGTGTATTTTTTTCAATATCTTGTATATTATTATATAAATTTTATTGAACTTACAAGTACACAAATCTATTGTAGAATAGATCAATAGTGATGAGTGTCGATTCCACAAGGAGGTGGATTTTAATTATGTATATAATTAATTTTCTAAATGAGTGATTGGAATTATGGTAAAAGCAATTTAAACTATCTTAAAATTTAAATTGAAATGGCCAAAATAATTTAAAGTGACAACTGTTATAATGAAGCACTTGAGTATTTGGATTTACATCAACATACACTATGAATTTAATATTCCTTATTAATACTAATTAAATCATGAGGGGAATATCCACTCTTCATGAATCACGCTTTAATTAATATAGTGCTAAGAGTTTATCATGCCAAATAGTAATAACAAAGTTATTATTATCTATTAATGAAAAATCAAAACAACCACAGAAATTAGAAGGGAAGAGAAAGTAAATTTATTAAATTTAGCCCATGAAACATGTTGAGACTTCATCTTCAACCCAAACTTGAAAGTAAATTAGTTATTCTTATTTGAATTAGGGGTAAAACAAAAATTTTATTAAAATACATAGAAAATATAGATGGAGAAAGAATTAGAGAAAATAGAGCTAAAAAACAAAAAGTAATAATATAACTATAAACTCTTGTATAAACTTTTTTTATACAAACTAATGTGACATGATTTAATTAGTTAGACTAGATATCTCTTGGTCCATATAATTTGTTTTAATTATTTTATATTTTTATTCAACTAATAAGTTAGTGCCACATCAATTTATACAAAATAAATTTATATAAGATTTTGTAGCTGTATTATCACTCAAAAATAAATTCAGAAATATCAAATTAGGGGAAAACCCCCTTTCTATAGATATAATGAGTAAATCATGACTATCAAATTGAAATAATTTAAATACTCAGAATTACACCACATAGTAAATTCTGATTGGATTGAAATAATTTAGATACCGTCTGCATATTTTTCTAGTCCACTGACATATTGTCGCATCATCAATCAAAACTTCGGAAACATTTTAGTCCAATAGGATTGTGACGCATCATTAGTTAATGCCACATCATTAGTTAATACCATATAAGTAGTCAATACCACATTATTCATCCAATCAATTACTGTCATGTCATCGTCAATGCTACGTTGTTGGTCCACGTATGTGAACAGTACCATATATGTGAACAATATCATAAATAGTACCATACATGTAAATAATGTTATACACATGAAAAGTGTCGTTTATGCTTTTATGTTACTCTCACAATTTTTGACTATCTTGAGTTTAGAATTGCTGTCTATTTTGTCATTTGATGTCTCATTTATTGTAAAATAATTATGATGCCTTTAAAATACATACAATACTTAATTATAATAGAACACACATAATTTAAATCACAAGAAACTTAAATACATAAAAATAGAAATGTTAGTGGAACTTAGAGTATAAAATAACAATTTTTTTCTTTATAAATTTATACTTTCTAACACTCAACATATGTCATGTAGTCAGTCATGTAGGTCATGTAGTTATATAGGTCGTATAAATAATATAGTCGTGTAGGTCATGTAAGTGATATAATCATATAGGTCATGTAAGTAATATAGTCATGTAAGTCGTATTGTAATGAAAGTCATGTTAGTCATATAGATCATTTAAGTGGTGTAGGTTGTGTAGTTACTTATATATGAAATTTAATATCATTATTTTTATTGTATCAAAAAATATATTTATGATATGTCTGCCTGTTCTCTTTAATGGTAAATAGATTGAACAAAATAATGAGTATAAGTTCAAATGTTCTAATGCCAAAAGGCTAATCATACCACGATTAACAATATATGTTAAATTAATTAAAAAGGTAGCTCAAGTTATTAATATAAATACTTCAAAATTTGAAATCACGATGAAGTTCAAGCTTAAGATATCTGATCCCATGCCACCAATTATAATTTAAACCAATGATGATGTAGAGTTTTTCTTAAAAGAAGTAGCTAGTGGAATAGAGTTTAGAAACTTGCTTTCGTTACTTTTGAATGTAGATCAATTTCAGCATTTTCAGTGGATAGACAACCTTCGCTTTATCCTTCATAGGAAGAAAGTCATGCTTCCTCCTGCCACGTGCCTCTATCATTTCCTATTATCAATTTGAATGATTTTGTTGTTGCAGATGAATCACTAATTGAGTGTTTGCATGCTACGCAACCTGCTGATGAACAAAAAGTAGTTAATGAATTTGGGGCAGTAGCTAATTAGACATTATGAGACAATGCTCCAACTACTGTAAGTTTAAGATCTTTAAACAATGCATATGTACTCAGAATAAATTTACTTGCTAGTGGTAGTAATTTATTGGCAACAAACATTAATGGTGATAGTAATGTGTTGATGTTGAAAAAGGTGTTTGAGTCAAAAGATGCATTGCAAGAAAGGCTTAAAGCACTAACTGTCAAAAAAGCATTCCAATTGAAAATCTCAAAGTAAGACAAGGACTTACTTGTTGTTGTCTGTGTAGATGACAATTATAAATAGCGCCTTCGTGCAACTAGGCTTAAAGGTTGCAATATGTTTGAAATTAGAAAGTATTACAATGGCCATACTTGCTCTCTTCACAGTAAAAAAATCATCGCCAAGCTTCATCTAAGCTAGTTGGGCAAAATTTCTAGCACAAATTTAATGGTGTTTCATCTTCTTATAGGCCTACTGATATCAAACAAGATTTTCAAAAGCATTTTAGTTATAAAATGAGTTATCATAGGGCATGGAAAGTAAGAGAGTTTACAATAGAGATAGTTAGAAGTATTCTAGAAGATTCATACCATTTATTACCCTCATACATGGCAATACTTGAAAAGAAAAATCTTGAAAGTCTAACATTCATTGAAGAAGACAATGCGAACAACTTTAAATACTGTTCCATGGCCATTTAAAGTTCTTTGAGAGGATTTACTTCATGTATTAGGCTTGTTACTGTAGTTGATAGTACGTTCATTAAGGATAAATATAAAATAATCTTATTTATTTCAACATCTCTCGATGGCAACAGTCAATTCTATCATGTCCCATTTGGTGTAAGTGATAGTGAGAATGATGCTTCATGGGAAATTTTTTTTTTAGTTAAGAGAGTCTATTGGTGATGTTCTTAATTTAGTATTTATTTTTTTATCATTATGGAAGCATTAAGAAAAGAGTTGATAAAGTATTTCCTGATGCAATGTATGGTATATATATGCATCATCTAAAACGAAATGTCAATGCTCATTTTAAGAAAGATGTTAATGCTTTATTTAAATTGACTTCAAAGGCATATCGGCCCATTAAATTTATTCAATATATAAATGTCATCCACAGTGTTAGTTCGAATATTTACCAGTACTTTACTAATGCTAGATATGAGAAGTGGGCTTGTTTTCACTTTGAGGGGAGACATTATGATATTATGACAACGAATATAGCAGGAAGTATGAATTTTGTCTTAAAAAAAGCACGAAGCTTGACTATTCATAAGTTAATGAATTCTATCATTATCAAATTGCAAGAACAGTTGCAAAAGGATGAGAAATGGCAATAGATGCATGTGTTCCAATGACTACTTGGGTTGAGAAATTAATCTGTATCCAGTGATACAGATTAATTTCCATAGGTTTATAGTTAAAGATGGTGACCTTGATAGCCATGTTAACATTCTACAAAAGACTTGCATTTGTTATGAATTTCAAATTGACCAACTTCCTTGTGAACATATGGTAGCTGTATGTAAAACATATGCGTAACTATTCTATTTATGATTTATGCTCTCATTATTATTCTGTCAATGCATGGATTTTAGCATATATAGAGAACATTTATCTTGTGGGTCTGCAACAGCTGTGAGATGTTTCAGAAGAAGTGCATGCATATATGTTTTCATTACCGATAATGAGAGGTAGGAAAGCTATGAATAAGTAGAATACCTTCTCAAGGGGAAGACACAGTGCACTATAAATGTGGGAGGTGCAAACAGAGAGGGCATAATCGACTAACATGCACTACAACAATTCCATTTTCAGAGCAAGAGCGTGCCCTTAGGAACAAGCTTTAAAAAAAAATACATGCAATATTAAATAATTGTATTTGTTGAATTTTAGTCTTGAATTATTCTTTTAGTCATGTTGTGCTTGGAAAATTCATTATTTGTTGCATTATAAAAGAACTTCATTTTTCTAGATAAGCACATACTTATTATGTTAATATGAATTATCCTTATTTTCAATAAAGGAAAAACACACTTAAGTGATTTCATTTGAAAGCCTAATTAAGAATAATTTAAATTATCCAGCAACATTACATTAAAGGAAAGATTTGCAAGCATAAAAAAATAAATTGATCATGTACAAATAAATTAATAAATCGATCATGTGTTAGGGCTTGGATATCATTACACATGAGTTATAATTTTTTAGGACTAAAATTACATGTAAATAAAATAAAAAAATTGCAACAAGTCCACTAAATTTGCATGTCCAACATTTTAAGAAATGATTAGAGTAATTAGTATAAACAAACAAAGTTCTCCCAGCCTAGACTTGAAAGTGCTTTCTTCTTTTTTTATTTTAAAAATGCTTTCTTCCTCAGCCCAAGCACATATATATACATATGACGACTTCCTACATATGATAATTCTACAAAATCAATTAGGCAAGAAGAAAGCAACAATGTCTTGGTCCATCAATCTGGAAAATAAAATTCCATTCATCCTAAAAAAATTAAAATTGTTGAAAATCTCATCAAAATAACCTGGATTCATTCCCATTAGGGCTATAAAATTTCAAAAAAACAATACTCAGCTATTTAAAAATATAATTTGCAAAAAATCTTCACTTGTTCATCACTAAGTCTCTTTTTTATTATTCTTATTGGACTAATGATAACAAGTTAGTAATTTTTACTTTTGGCTTGCCATATTTCTTTTTTTCCTCAATAATTTTCGTTGACATTTTCTACATAGCAAAACATATAAATTTTTAGCAAAAATTAAGTCTTCAAATAGCTAAATTATTCTAATGAATTAACAATAATGGAAAAAATTCATGTAATTTTGAGATCGAGTATTACATAAAGGTTGTGTAATACATGAAGATCGTGTAATACATAAAGGTCTTGTAAAGATGTAGTACATGAAGGTCTTGTAAAAGTACAATGCTTGATGGTCGTGTAAGGGTACAATTGAAGGTTGTGAAGGTCTTGTATGAAGGTCGTGTAATATTACAAAAAGTCATGTTATATACCACTGAGAGCCATGTAACACATGAACTCATGTATTACACAATCTTAAGTCTTGTGTTACATAACCTTAACAGATTAAATCATATGTTACATGAACCAAGTATAATCAACGCAATCCAATAATTTTTCACAATTTGCATGCAACAAAACATCCATAAATTTGTTTTGAATATGTTATCAGAGACCCATAACTAATTTAATCCATTTTTTCAATATAAAACCATAGATTTTTTATTTTTCCCTAAATGTAAAAAAAATAATTAAAAAGAATTAATTACCTTAAGCAATTAGATTCTGACAATTTTGCAAAAAATGATCAATTCTTGCCTGCAATTATATAGCGACAAATTAGGCTTTTCTTTCTCAGTTTTTGCAGCTTACCCTCTTAACTTTAGTTTGCTCATCTAAAAGTTTAGTTTATTGTGTATATATGGAGTATGAGTGTTTATTCCATTAGAATAATTGTGTCTTGAGTTGTGTAAGTGTTTTGAACTATGCAAGTGTTTTAAAATGAGGATACTTAAGTAATTTCATGTTAATTTTTAGAGAGTATTGATGAAAATTTTGGCAAATTCTATTTTTAGGGTATTGAGATAATTTTTGAAGTATCATGATGTATCTGCTGCAATTCTCTCGGACTTTACCAACATGTTTTGTTTGAGAATTCTAAATTGAATTGAATCCAACCAATTTATTTGTTTGGTTTAGAATAAATTTAATTTGCTTGTGTAAAAACAAAAAATCATAAGTTTGGTTCTAAGTTATACCTCTGAGATCAATAATCCAATTAAATTTTAAATTTATTTTCGATCATATCATCATTTTGTAGATAAAAATAACTCAACAAACTAAATTAAATATTACCGAAACTTAGGAACACTTGTCTTTCTTACTTCCCCCATTATATACAATCATAAAATCACAAAATATAAAATGCAAATACTTATCAGAAAATTTAACAAAACCATAAAAATAATATGTATATAGCAACACCTGAAATTATGTATAGAATTGAATGATCGTATAATGAAATGGTGACAATCATTTTATTCAAGGTTTTTTTTTTAGGTCAATCTTACTTATACGTCCTTGTTTTGTTCTAACTTTTGGCACATTCATTGACATCTACAAGTAACCCCAAGTCCCAAGAAACGTATGCGATGTGCAAGAGAGCTATAAATTTTGAACATTTTGTATTTCTTGATTAGAACGTTTGGATATGCGTATCTATACTGTAACTGTCAAAACTAACAAATATGAATTTGGGGAGATATCATGGAGAAATAATATGAACTTCCTCCACAACACAGTTGTACCTGTGGTAGTTATAAGCCTGCTCACATGGGATTGCAAGAAAAAGGTTGTAAAAGTTTTTAAGAAGGAGTTGAATAAATTGCGTATTTGGTCGAGTAGAAAGTCGAGTAAGTACATTAAACAAATTGAATATTAATAATTTTAAAAATAAATTGAGTGGAGTTTTAATAATTTTTAAAATAAATTAAATAAAAGTCAAGTAATATTTTAAATAAGTCAAGTAACAATTTAGTTATTTTTTAAAGAAGTCAAGTTCGAAATTAGATAAGTTGCACATTCTATTAAATCAAGAAAAAGCCATGTAATTTTTGAGTTGAGTAAACGTCAAGTAAGCTTTTGAACACAACAAGTAAGAGCTAAGTAATAATGTTGGGTAAGAAGTTATTTGATCAACTCGAGCAAGTATATTGAATGAGTCAAGCTTTAAGTCGAGCAATATTTAAAATAAATCAAGTAAAAGTCGATAAGTTTTTTGAGTAAATCGAGTAACAGTTATGTTATTTTTTAAAAAAGTCGATTAAGAAGTCGGGTAAGTCAAGTAAAAAGTGAAGTAAGAGAGTTAAGTAAATTGAGTATCTAATCAAGTAAGCATGTTGAATGAATCAAGTATTAAGTCGAGTAATTTTTGAAACAAGTCAAATAAATATCAAATATTTTTTTTATTTCTTTTTATCTTGCTTGACTTTATGATTAGGGAATCAATTCAATTTTGTTATGATTTGATTGAGGTTATTTTTATATTTTCTTAATTTATTTGAAACTTTATATCTGTAAAATTAAAGATTTTAACGGTTTAAAGTGCATTTTAGGTGTTTTGGGGGGAATGGGGCATGTCCCACGCAATTCCCACCCTTGTGCAGTCTATAATTACGTTGCCTCTACTTCATTTCTTTTACAAGCTAGCTTCATCCTACTGTTGTCAAGCATGATAATAGAACTTCTCAATGAGTTTTGTTTACTGTTCGGTTTATTATTTCTTGAAATCTGGTCATGGCGGTGGGATGTAGTCAACGAAAAAAAGAAAATTCCGAAAATTTTTTGGATTTTGTATCAGCAGTTAATAAATGTAAAATTGTCTGAATATGTGATCTATTTCTTTTCACTGATATTGTGATGTTATGCAGTTGTGACATCCGTAAAAGTACTGTGATCTTACGTACTTGTAACGTCTCTAAGTCATCAATACAATAGAAGAGAGATTACATACAATAAGAAACATCTGTAAAAGAGTAAATGATAAAAATTTGAATTTTGAAGTGAGCTTAAGAACTTCAGAGCACTCTTTTAGCACGCAAATAGTCAAATTCTAGAGGTGGGTTTTTAACTGTTAGAAATGGGCTCATATGTAGATTGGAAAAAGACTAACCACTAGATCCAAGTTTCAGAATTATGGCTGCTACCAGATTAGCTGCTGCGGCAAGTTACAGCTTGAGAATCATTGTCAAGGAGTGCTAAAGATTGATGCATATCAAACAAAGCCTGCATAGATAATCCAAAAAACGTAGCCGCGTAGAATCAACACAATATGAAGCCAAAAGCAGCAATTACAATTACGCTTTACTAGACATGTGTAAACCAAGTGTTACAAAGATAACAAGCCACATGTAGAAAGCCTTGTTCACAAAACGGTATAATAGCACTATATATTCACTGCTTGTAGTTTGCACCAATAATCTAGTACTAACTAGCACATTGCTTCGACTTCAGGTTTTCTGCAAAGCTTTATGTTTTCCGTTATCAACATGCTTCCGAAGTTTCTCTGCGTGTTATTTGGATTGGTCTTAGAAATCTGGTCACGGTGGTGGGATTTACTCAATAAGCACACTACCGTTTTGGCAGCTGCTGTATTTGCTGTTTCTTGGTGCGCATGGTGGATTAAGAAATCAACTAGGAGAATTCAGCCAGTGCCACCAGGACCGCGAGGCTTGCCCTTCGTAGGAAATCTTCCATTTATTGAAACTGACTTGCATAGTTACTTCGCAAAACTGTCTAAAATTTACGGTCCAATCTTCAAACTTCAACTGGGAAGAAAAGTTTGCATTGTAATAAGCTCAGCTTCGTTGGCAAAACAGGTCCTGAAAGGCCATGATGCGATATTTTCCAACCGCGGTGACCCACCAGTAGCAGCGTTTCAAGCCACATACGGCGCAATAGACATAGCATTTAGCCCTAATTGCCCTGAATGGCGTACGTTACGTAAAGTTTTCATTAGAGAAATGATGAGTAACTCAGGTCTGGATGCTTGTTATGCAATTCGTCAGGAAGAAGTGAAAGAAATGTTAAAGGAAGTGTACGGAAAAATTGGTTCACCCGTTAATATAGGTGAGCTAATGTTCCTAACTACAGTAAATGTGACCACAAGAATGTTGTGGGGGAGTTCACTTCGTGGAAAGGATAGGGACATCGGTGAGGTTCAAATCAGGCATGTAGTGAGGGAGATTATGGACTTGATAGGGGCACCAAACATTTCTGATTTTTTTCCCACGCTTGCTCGATTTGATTTACAAGGAGTTGAATCAAAAGCAAAGAAGCATATGCTGTTGTTCGACAAGCTTTTCGAGTCCTCCATAGGCAGTCGGATGAAAGATGAATTAGCCTCTGAAGAGGAAAAGAAAGATGGCAAAGCGAGCAAGGACTTTCTTCAGTTTCTGTTGGAGCAATCTTCCTTATCCATAAACCAAATTAAGGCTTTGTTTGTGGTAAATATCTATCTATTCCTCTGTTTCATAGATTATACTAATACAATTAATGCAAATTTTTATCTTATGATTTTGATTTGTAAACAGGATGTCATTTCCGGAAGTACGGATACATCATCAACCACAGTAGAGTGGGCAATGGCAGAACTGCTACGGCATCCGGAGATAATGAGGAAAGCATGCGAAGAGTTGCAGCAAGTGGTAGGCAATGGCAACATTATTGAAGAAGTTCATACTACTAAGCTGCATTATTTAAATGCAATACTTAAAGAGACATTGCGGTTGCATCCACCATTGCCACTCCTACTGCAACACAGCCCAAGTATAACTTGCAACTTGTCTGGGTATACCATTCCCAAGGGGTCAATAGTTTATGTTAACGTGTGGGCTATACATAGGAATCCTGAGGCTTGGAAAAACCCCCTGGAGTTTCAACCTGACAGGTTCCTAAAAGATGGTGAATTAGGTGATTTTCGAGGAAACAATTTCAATTATCTTCCATTTGGTTCAGGGAGGAGGGTCTGTGTCGGAATTCCTCTAGCAGAAAAAATGGTACTTCATGCGTTAGCTAACCTATTGCATCATTTTAAGTGGAATCTGCCAGAGGGAATGAAGCTTGATTTATCCGAGAAGTTTGGAATAGTGTTAAAAAAATCAGAACCCCTCATGGTCATTCCAACAGCAAGATTATCTATTTTATAGCTTTACTATTAATGGTTTTCAAATAGATCTTGTATCATGCTTTGGCTCTGGAAGCAACTTTTTTTCTAGACTACTAGTAAGTTGCTTTCTGCAGTAAACTTCATCTGTTGTACGAGCTTTCTAGATTTCGATCAAGAAATAAGTAGTGTACATTTTTACGGTTTCTATTCCAATTTTTTGGCCGTTTAGCTATGCCTAGTTTCACCATTTAAGCTTCTTACAGTCCTAGCATGGAAGAAGGAATATGTACATGCACAAACTCATCAATCCTCAGAGATTTGTTCAGTTAAAATATAGAATGCAAGATTAAAAGAACTACACCTCTGCAAGGGAATAGGAAAGCAATAAGCACAGAAAGAAAAATTCATTTCATTCTTCAGCAAGTAATTTATAAAGAATCATATCTCGCTAAATAGCTGAAAATAAATCCCACAGTTTGTAGCTTGTTCCAGTGGCCGCTGTGCATTGTCCAGCTACATTTGTCTTGATTCCAATCTTCGACTTATTTTCAAGGGATCTAGAGCACTCTCGATCATTTGCTGAGACACTTTACAAGTCGCTAACATTTGCTAAGTCACACCATGTCACTGCCTGAAGCACAGATTAAAGTATAAAGCTACAGAGGCTTTGTACGGTGTAAAACAAACTCCAAGAATTTGATATATGTGAATACTTTAAAATGACTGCGTACACATTGGCTTCCTAGATGTAGACAATCAGTATCTCATCTACGAGATGTTAAAAGATTCCAAAACAATTACTCTCCTGAAAATTATGGTGCTTTCATATCACAGAAGAATATATGCTGAACTACTCTCCCGAAAAATCAACGTAAACAAAAACTTGAAAAATGATGTGCCACTTGTTGTAAATGAAAAATTACGAAATAATACGGATAAAAAGTGGAGGGTGCTTCACGTTGCATAAGCCTAATTGAAAGTCGGCTTTATTTGATTGCTCTACATACAGATATCATGTATGCCAGTTGCCACTAGTCATTGTCAAGATCTCCGTAGAATCCCAACATAAATTCACTATTATATAATCCAGCAAAACAAATTCTAAGACGCAGAGATATGAGGAATCTGCAAGCTTGATTTATGAACGAAGTTTGGAATTTATGTTGAAGAAATCAGACTCACTTCTGGCCATTCCAACTGCAAGATTTTCTGGTTCAGACTTCAGAGCATTGGCAATTGAGTGTTCGTTTTGTTTTAGATTTGCAAACATTGCGTAATAAATTGTGCGCTCATTTTTTTTTGGGGCAAATAAGTCATGAATCATATGCTAGATTAGTGAAAATTTGCATTGCTTTCTAGCTTCTATAATTAACTCCATTTGTTGGATTCGTGCATTATCTACAGACTTCAATCAACAATCAGATGTAAAGTGCATCATTATTCTTTGCGTTGATGTGGCTCTATGTAGCTCCGCTAATCAAGCCGCATACAATCTTACCAAGGTCTAAATGTACAATTTCCTCAATCCTGAGACATTTTGGCTCTGCAGATAATTTCTAACCGAGAATTTAGTATCCGTTGGTGAGAACCCACGTGAAGCTGTTTATTATGTGGCTTCTGGTTTGGACACGTTACTTCCAATACATATTTCCTCTGGCATAAGAGAAGGGGTCAAACTGAAGCTCAAACTGTCAAACACAAGTATTCAAACGGTGCATTGCCACAAAAACTGCCAAAAAAGGAAAACTGCCCTCATATCCAATATTCTAAAGAGAAGTAGAAGACATAGACCTATCCATTGACTTTCATCACAAAGGATTGTTGTTCAGTTAATAAGGCATTCTAGGGAAGATCTAACCTGCTATCACAATTAGTCTCAGGAAAAAATCATTTCCATGAGAGAATAACAAAATTTGCCTCAAATTTAGTGCAAAATTACAACTAGTTCAGTACGTACCAAAATAATTATAATGAATCTTCAATCAAATGCATGCGGCATGCATCCCCATGCTAACAGGCCTGTTTTGTTCTCAAGGCAATGGGCGGACACAGCCACAGTTATGTATATCCATAGACTCCAAGCAATAACTCAATAAGAATGATCTTGTGGGAAACCATATGATTCTTAACATCAATTAGAGATTCAAAACAAATATCCAAACATTGCTTAATAGAAAATAAACAGTAAACAAAATCCCTCTCCACATAACACAAAACATAATTTTTAACTTGCAAAATAGTATGACAAAAAAACAAACTAACATCAATCCTACAACCACTGTTCAGTCTCAAATTCTTGACAAATTCTTCCAAGCAAACAGTATCATGAGGGAAGATTACTTCTGATTCACTAAAAACTAAATGGAGACAAAAATAAAGTGCCAGACATTTAAGAGTCTGCAATTGTAACCTCCACTTCCACGCCAGGTTCAATAGTAATGGAAGTGATCTGCTTCACCACATCAGGGGAGCTGAAGAGATCAATAACTCTCTTGTGAACTCGAAGCTCAAATCTGTCCCAAGTGTTGGTTCCTGCAAACACAGTATAAATGCTTTTCATGACTAAATAAACCATTTGCTACTCAAAATTACAGTTTTCATGTAGCATTCCGAGTACATGTTAAAGGACAGTAGTACAAATACCCTATTAGTCGAAAACAGAATACACAAGAAACAGTGGGTACACCATTCTTGACATTTAAACAATATGTCACCACATATTGTTCAAGTGTCAATTCTATAAACAAATGATCAGATTATGCAAACCCACAATTGTTAATGAGGCAAAAAAGAATAAGAGATATAGTAATCAAAACCAGATGTCAAACAAATTTATGGCAGCCTATCAGGTTTAATTTCTTTTATTGCGAACAAGAAACGAAACCATAGAAAGCAGACATGAAGAGTACAGTTTTACAACTCAAATAAAATAAGTGAGAAATTAAAACGATGCACCAAAATGCTAGTTAATTAGACTTTAGATCATTACCTTCACCACATGGGGACTTCCTAGTGGTGATGTGAAGAACCTTGGTAGGCATCCTCACTGGACCCTTGACCCTCAATCTCTTGTCCTTGGCACCACGAACTAAATCCGCACAGACTAAATAAACAAAAACATAACCATCAGAATAACAAAATAAAATACATAAAGGAAAAAGTAAAATTATATGAAAGTAATTGAGGCATAAGCAACAATTGGAAAGACCATTCTCTGACAGCAATCACCCTTCATTGAGTGATAAGGATAAACAATGGCACCTAGTACAAAATAAAAATCTAAAATCACTTTCCCAACTAACAATTTAATACGCCCATCAGAAACAAACTACAATTACAAGATCAAAATTATAGCAGTCCAATACTTAAATGCAGGCAAACTGAGCATCAAATCATCAAAATTATAACATATGTAACCATTCTCAGGATACAATTACAATTATGTAATGGTGAATTAGAGATAAACAATAAACCTTTCTCGAGATTTTTAACATTCTTGGAGGAAAGGGTGATTCTGATCTTGTGAATCTGCTCCTGGGTCTCCTCCAAACCCGGTTTGGTGGGCTTCATTGCTGCATACGCCATTGTTTCTTGCTTCTACTAGATTTTCCTGAAAAACAATAACCCAATATTTGTTTAAGAACATATTTAAAAAATACATTTTTATAACGCAAAACCCTAGATTTCAACATCTTAAAATAACCGACTGCGAAGCACCAGAAACCAAACCGCAAACTAAATCAAATCAAATGGATTAGTGCCTTTTGTACTCTGGTTTTATTATCCGCGCATTTCACAGCAACTGATATGAAGAATTAAGCATGCCACGGAAACAAAAGCGGAACGATCCAAATATTCAGTTATGAGAAAATAGAGATTGAGAGCTAGAAACAGACCTTATAGGATTTCGAGAGAAGGGAAGAGCGGTAGCTGCTGCTGTTGCTGCTTCTTGCTGCCTCTTCTATGAAACAATGGCTTGTTTCGAACAAATCTTGCGAGCGCTATATATGTGTCGAGCGTTTAGGGTTTTGGTTCAATCTCAATTGCTTTAGTTGGATAATGGGCCGCATCAGGCCGTTTTCAAGATTTGTGAATTGGAGCTGGTCTTTGAGCTTAGCCCAACTTTATTGACGTAAAATATATATGTTACATAAATTGCATGCAAAAAAATAATATATGTTAACTTGTAATCCTTTTTTAATGAAAGGAATACGTAATACTATGAATAATAGTAAATACCCTTTTAATACGTAACACTTTAAGTGGCATCATTTCTGTACACAATTTTTATGTTAAGAAATACTTTGAATTACGTACATAATACATGAAATATGTAAATATTGTGTCTAATTTTTTATTAATTATTTTGTGTCGAGTCGTGATGATATTATTATTAGGAAAAAAAATAGTTTTTGGTTATTATATAGTTTACTTTTTATATATATTGGAGGTCGTTTAGTGAAAAGACCAGCTGAATCCAATCTTTTAAAACTAAAGCAAGCAATAGTAAGGTCAAGGATAAAACGCTACTAAATCTATCACAGCTTGCAGAGTCTGCATGAAGCAACAAGACAGAATCCAAAACAAGAAATAAATCTACACACATCGTCAATGGTAGATTTTCTGGGGTAGATAGTCTAGCAGTTGGGATGGCAACAAGTGGATAAGATTTCTTCAAAATGGTCCCAAATTTATATCATAAATCAAGCTTCATTCCTTGAGGCAATTTCCCCTCAAAAGAATGCAGCAATGTGGCCAACGCAGATGTTACCATCATTTCTGCTAGGGATACGCCTGCATACAACCACATGTTCAAACTCCAATTGGTTCTGCCATTGCCTCGGGATCCCGATGCATCAACCTCACGTTAAAGAAGATTCTCGATCCCTTTAGGGAGGAACTTAAGAATACATTAGATGTTAGACAACTAATTAATGTATGTATAATATATCTAATCTATTTTAAAATAATCATTACTTGCACTATAGTTTTTTAAAATAAATACATGTATGTTATGATATCATTTACTTGTTGAATGATTAATATAATATTTTTTTTTATGTATTCTAAAATTTCACTCCTTCAAGATGATATATCCCTCATAATGTAGGAATATGTGAGGTGCGCAGCAGTATCAAAAGCGATATAAATAGGCATTCATAGACCCATACACATAAATTAGAGAAGTTTAATTAAAAAAATTATTTTAATGTAGGTTATTTGATTTATTTTACTATTTACTTAAATAATATGTAGCTATTGAAATTCAAAGTAAGTTTGTAAAACCATTAAATAATATTCTTACCACTAAACTATAAATATTCTCTTGGGTAAAAAATATACTTAAATTCTTTTTATTTAACTCTTTTAGTAGAGACTTAATAATAGGTATGCCCCTAGATGGGGGCAATCTGTATGTTTCTTTTACTAGTGTGTAAGTAAAGTAGTTTTGGTGTATAAGAATCTTCAACGATGGTGTCATCTTCCAACTCTTGATCCGATTCTTCTTGAACTTTTTTGCATTATCTCAGGATGTTGCAGCATTTCTGCCATTGCCCATTCCAATGCGATGGATGGTGGATCTACTCCTTCAACGACTGTGCCTTATTAATAGAAATAAGTCCAATTCAATTCCAACAATAATAAATAAAAATAAAAAATTATTCCCAGAAAGAAAAGGTTTTAAATAATCACACTCAAAATCTTAATTTTCAAATTATTGATTTAAGTTTTCAGATTGACATGAACATATCAACTAATATTAGTTGATATTAGTTGAGACCCACACTAACACTGTCAATTTGTTATCTTGAATATTGATTTGGTCAAAAGTTTTTCGGTACAGTGATGATATATATTAACACATTCAGACTTCTACTTCTCTAACACAAATATAGAGGAAAAGCTAATTCGAAAGTAATCCTAGAGGTTCAGCCGGCAACCCTGGGGTTCTCGATTTCTTGATCAGCCTTGAACACCAAGATATGCCAAGTGTTGTGGCTGAAACAGTAGCTATCACTTTGACAACTCTGGGTGTGTTTGAGAGTGTGGTATCACTTTGACAACTCGGGGTGTGTTTGAGAGTGTGGTGTAGTAGCTTTTAAACTACAGCTACTGTGGATTAAAAGTTATGGCTATAGAGTAGAAGCTGATGTTGTTTGGTAAAAGTGTTGTAACTTTTAAGCTGTAGGTACTAATTATGTTTAATCAAGGTATTGTAATTTTTAAACTATAACTGTTTATGATGTTTAGTAAATTTTGATAGATGTGGAATGGATGAATATTTATAATAAGTAATTTTAAATAACATTATTTTTAATTTTTAACAAGTCAAATTATTTTTCATACTTCGAATTATTATATTGACATACAATTACGATTTGTTAATTTATAAATTAAATTAGTATTTAATAAATCAATTTTTTTTTTCACAAGTTGTAATAAATAATTTTTTAAACATATCATTGGGCCAGCTATAAATTATTTTAAATAATTGTTGACAGAGCCAACCCAGCAATGTAATTTGAAAAATTCCAGTAGAATGTTTTTATTGAATGCTTTTTCCCCCACTTTTTTTCTTCCCCTAAAAACTCTAGATATTATCAAATTTTTTTTAGTGTTGTTTTATAAATTACTTGGTGGACTATTCATCTATTCAAACTCAATTTAAGTTTTGCTTCGATTTATATATGATATGATTAATAGAGTATTGTTTATTATGCCAAATATATCAAATGAAGATAATACAATTTGTGCAAAATTTTTTTGAATAATTATCAAATTAATATTTGATAAATGATACCAAATATATCTAATAAAGATCATACAACAAAACATACTAAAATTAAAATGTAATTAATTACAAAATTTAAATACATATTTCTATTGTCGTGCCTCTATTAAACTCGCAGTAATGCTATCTCTCAAGATTATAATATCTTGAGCTGTATTATCAATTACTTCATAACTTTCTTCATGAAATGCATTGTGACTTAGATGCTCGCTAACACTATGATTTGACCCATCCATTATTTCATCAAATTGATCATAATTTTGCAAATATCTTATAATTTTATTATGCAAAGCCATGGTAGCAATAACTATTTTCACCAACTTCTTAAATGGATAGCATGGTATATTTCGTAAAATCTTTCATGTATTCTTCCAAACCCCAAACGTACGCTAAATAATACTTCTCAGGAAAAGTGCTTGTAGTTGAATAATTCCTTATGGCCTATTGGTTGGGTACCTCTGCGAAATTCAGGAAGGTGATATCTTTCACCCTTATACGATCCTAAGTCCTTACATAACTCAGGATATCATGCATCTACTAAATAGTATTTTTTAAAAATAAAAATAAAAAAATAAATAACACAATCTAATCAACTGAATAAGTATATTAAAAAAAATAGAAGCAAAAACCTGTAGAAGTATGTGAAAAATTGAATGCAGGATATTGTGCAAATTTTATTAAACTCGCAAGTGCACAAATTTATTATAAAATAGATTAATAGTGATGAGTATCAATCTCATGAGGAAGTAAATTTTAATTATGTATAGAATTAATTTTCTAAATGGGTGGTTCAAATTGTAGTGAAAATAATTTGAATTATCTTAAAATTAAAATTAGAATGTCATAAATAAATTAAAATGACAACTATTAAATTAAAATACTTGCGCATCTGAATCTGTATCAACATGCACCATAGACTTAATTTTTTTTATTAGTATCAATTAAATCATAAGGGGAATATCCACTTTTTATGAACCACGCTTTAATTAAATAGTATTAAGAGCTTATCGTGCCAAATAGTAATAATTTTGTTATTACTACCTATCAACAAAAAGTTAAAATATCCACAGAAATTAAAGGAGAAGAAAAAATAAATTTACCAAATTTAGCTAACAGAATATGTTGAGACTTTACCTTCAACCCAAACTTGAAAAAAAAATTAGCTACGTATATTTGAACTAAGGGTAAAATAAAATTTTTATTAAAATATATAAAAAATATAAGATGAAGAAAGAATTACAGAAAATAAAGCTTAAAAATGAATTCAGGAGTATTAAATTAAGGGAGAGTCCCATTTTTCAAATACAATAAATAAATCATGGTCATTAGATTAAAATAATTTGGATGCTCAAGATTGCATCATGTAGTAAGTACTGATTGATTCGAACACATCATTAGGGCTATCATTTCGTGTATATATATGTAACGTACAAATGTTTTTCTAGTCTACTAATATGTTGCCATGTCATTAGTTAAAACCTCAAAGACACTTTAATCCAATAGGATCATAACATATTATCAGTCAATGCCACATCATTCTTTCAATTAAATACTACCACATCATTGGTCGTGCCATATCATCAGTCCGTATATGTCAACAGTGTTATGAAATAGTACCATAAATAGTAATAATGTGCATGTGAATAGTGTCATACATATAAAAAGTGTCATTTATTTTTTTATATTCTTTCTAAGGTTTTTTGACTGTCCTGAGTTTGGATTATTGTCTATTTTGTTACCTGATGTCTCATTTATTATGAAATAATCATGATGTCCCTAAAATTTATAAAATACTTAATTATAATAAAACAAACATAATTAAATCATAAAAAATTTAAATACATAAAAACAGGAATGTTAGTAAAATTCAGAGTGTAAAATAATAATTTTCGTTTTTATAAATATATATTTTCTAGTACTCAACACAAAATTCACAATAGTTGTTTGAAATATCCCTGCATCATGGGCACTGCCTTCCTAACTAACCACTGCAAATATAAATTGCACATTAAAGCTACATGCAGCCATTTCATTCTGAGTTGGTGTCCTTTTCCTACCAATAAATGAAATTTGATCCTTTGGAGATATTGAGGTTGGTATATGAACACCATCAATAGCACCAATACAATCTTGAAAGTATCACAAGCATATATACATTAATCAACTTATATAGTGGTTAGGTTTGCAAAAGAAAAATAATAAATTAAATTAGTTTTATCAACTACCTTCTTAAAGTAAGTCATATATCTTGAATCTTCATATATCTCTTTGGGAGTAATATTAAAGTCAGGATCCAATGGTTTTATCAAATCTATGGACATACAACATACATTATCTAATACTTTATCAAAATATCTACTCACAATCTCACTAGAATGTTGGAAACACTCCATTGTTGACCGATTTCCTACACTTTGTCCTAATATATACAAAAACATTATTAATATCCCAACAGCATATGTTCTCTTTGAACTCTTTAACCTGTAATTATCTTCTAAGTCATGCATAATCTTAAAAGTACTTCACTATTCATTCGAAACATGTTCAAGCACCTGTTTACATTTCGATCAAGTATTTCTATTAACCATTTATGTCTTGTTTGAATAGAATTTACACAAGGCTCTTTATGGAAAAGCAACGTAAAGTTAAGCTAAAACTAGTGGTGAGAACATTTGAAATCATGGCTAATGGAAAATGAAAGCGGATTATAGTTCAAAAAGACTGATTGATGAAAATTGAAAGTTCATCGAATGTAATACTACTTGTTTGCTAAAACCTAAAACAACGGATAAACAGCATAGGCAGAGAGATAAATTATTGAGATCAAATCAATATTTCTCTTTTCCTATAGAGCCAAAGAAATTATTGGATTCGAAACTGATTGATTTAATTATGAGAGACTGTTGATTGATGGATTTTCTTCTAGTAAACACCTACAATTGATGGACAAAACTCTTAAAATAGTTAATGAAATTGGTTTATTATATTGTATATTATTTTGCTGCTGAATCTAGTTTGGATAACCAAGAACCTGTAATTAAAAACAGACTGATTAATAATTAATCATAGCCACAAGTCAGCCATATTCTTTAATTTCCTAATGGAAATTGGTCCAACTAGATCAAAATCGACCATGCTAAAGACCTTACTGTCATTTACTAAAAGAAATAAATTATAAAATTATAAAAAAATTAAAAAATATGTGTGTGTGTGTATATATAATATTTTAAAAGCATAAAATTCGAATACCTGAAACTTAGTGTCAAATTTTTAAAGCCCAACCGAATATCTAAAAATGATATCCGACCTAGATTCGGGTATTGCAATACCCAGACTCGACCCCAGCTCAGATTTTGCCAATCCTAAAAAGTTGGCTTAGGCTTGGGCTTGATGGCAAAAGCAAACTTGGATTAGGGATTTTAAAGTCCAAGTCCAACCCACCTTAAGATAAGCATAGAGATTGGACTATTTTTAATTTTTTAAATTATTATAAATTTGAAATAAATTAATAATTAATAAGTTGTTATAATCATAAATAAATTAAAGAAAATGAATATTTCAAAGTAAAACAATAAATAAAGAAAATAAAAGGTTAAAAATTTTTAATACTTAATTATTTAATTCAAACATTTTTTGTTAATTAATTAGTATTATATATTTAATTTTTTTGAATTATCATTGATTTTAAAATTAAGAATTTAAGTTTTTTTTCAAATTTTTTAATTTTAATTATATTATTTTAATTTATAATTTTATTTTAAAAAAAGAGCTTGGGCCTCTCCTGAATTTTCCTCTTTTTTAAAACTCTTGTCCAGACCCTTATGTGTGAAGGCCAAATTTAAACTCGCGAGCTTGAACTTAGGCCGACCCAAACTTTTTCCCTACCCTAAATCACTTCACTATTATTCCAGCCCAACTTCAATCTAAACACTAAATGCTGAGGGAATGACTTTAAGACATTTAATGGTTGGCTGGCCGGCTAGTTCTGTAAAGTGTAAATTAC
Source organism: Aegle marmelos (assembly GCA_030449875.1). Taxonomy (NCBI): domain Eukaryota; kingdom Viridiplantae; phylum Streptophyta; class Magnoliopsida; order Sapindales; family Rutaceae; genus Aegle; species Aegle marmelos. Next base: position 5,498,024 of record JASUUL010000022.1, on the reverse strand, counting down.
TTAACAGTAATATTAATATAATAATAATAATATATCAATCGTGGTCATCTATTTCACTCCATAAGTTATATTTTCCATGGTGAGTAATAAAGTCACAATTCTTTTTTCTTTCTTGTTTATATATTAACATTACATTACAAGCTAAAGGTGATTTCAATGTTTATCCGAATTTGGTCTCTAAATTAAATTCCTTTATAGACATTGTCGTTTATATTTTTTAGTCATTCTTTTCTTTTTCTTTTTCTTTTTCTTTTTTTTTTTGAATTGAATTGAAACCGTGTCCACATATTTTACCTACAAAGAGGCCTTTTAATCAATCAAGACTAAGAAAACAAAAAAAAAAGAAAGAAAAAATGGTTCTTTTAAAGTCTTGATAAAATTTTTTCATGTTTTAAAATTAATTTCCAATGTCAAATATACTTATATATTCGACATCGAATAAAATAATATCATATGTGTTTCTTTTGTATGCATTGAAGCTGAAATGCTCAACCTCACTAGGTAAAATATGAATCATGGTTGCTGGGTTTCGTTATTTTATACGAACTGCTCATGCTAAGAAGATGAGTAACTTTTAAGGAGAATAAAATTTTCAGCCTCCTAAGGAGTATTTAAACAAATAATTGACACCAGGAGGTGGGGGGACCAAAAAAGAAGAAATGAAAAAAGAAAATTGATCCTCCATCATAGAAAATGAGTGAAACTTTATGTTATCTCATCTTATTTATTTTGCGTTATTCTACTTAAGTTGTTTCCCTTCTAGTCAACTATTTTAAGTACTCCAAATCTAACTTAATTATTGGAGAGTTACTGTAAAAACTCCCGCTGGCAAGTCCTAACCAGTTTATGTGATTTTCAGATTATAGATTTAAAGCTCATATCAATGTTTAAATTTGGTTTGTACTAGTTTTCCACCCAAAACAAGTTCAATTGTTGAGTTCATTTTTTTGGCGTCAACATCTCGATCTTATAGAAATCGAGATCGTGTTAGGTTGGATTTTTTTTTTCACTTTTCATTATTATTAAGTTTTCAAAACCTATCACAAATTCTTGATCTTGAAAACTTAGGGACTTATGTTGGGTTCAGTTTTTTATGTGAACTACCCATGTTAAGAAGATGGGTAACTTTTAAGGAGAATAAAATTGTCTACTTCCTAAGGGGTATTTAAACAAACAATAGACACTAAGAGGTGGGGGCCGGACCATAAAAGAAGGAAGGAATAAAGAAAATTGATATTCCATTATAGAGAAATTGAGAAAATTTATGTTATTTCATCTTATTTATTTTGTGTTATTCAACTTGAATTATTTCTTTTCTAGTCAATTATTTAAAGTACTCCAAATCTAACTTAAGTATTAGAGGGTTCTCACTGAAACCCCCACCGCTGAGTCCTGACTAGTTTATATGGTTTTTAGGTTGTAGATTTGAAGTTCATATCTTCATTCAAGTTTAGTTCGTACTAGTTTTCCACCCAAAACAAATTCAGTTATTGAGGTCATTTTCTTATCATCAACAACACGTTTTTATTAAGATTAAGATGGTGTTAGGTTAGATATCCTTTTTTTTTTTTCACTTTTCATTATTATTAAGTTTTCAAGACCTATCACAAGTTCTTAATCTTGAAAACTTAGGGACCAATGTTGGGTTCAGTTTTTTATATGAACTACCCATGTTAAGAAGATGAGCAACTTTTAAGGAGAATAAAACTATCTGCTTCCTAAAGGGTATTTAAACAAAAAATAGACACTAATAAGATGGGCAACTTATGTTGGGTTTAGTTTTTTATGTAAACTACCCATGTTAAGAAGATGAGCAACTTTTAAGGAGAATAAAACTATATGCTTCCTAAAGGGTATTTAAACAAAAAATAGACACTAATAAGTGAAGGGGACTATAAAAGAAGGAATGAAAAAAAGAAAATTGATCTTCCATTATAGAGAATGTGAGAAAATTTATGTTATTTCATCTTATCTATTTTTGTGTTATTCTGATTGAAGTATTTCCCTTCTAGTCAACTATTTAAAATACTCTAAATCTAATTTAAACATCATAGAATTCTTGCCAAAACCCCCCATTGATGAGTCCTAAACCAATTTCTATGGCTTTTAGGTTGCATATTTAAAATTCATATCAACATTCAAGTTTGGTTTGCATTGGTTTTCACTTTTCATTATTATTAAGTTTCCAAGACCAATCACAAGTCCTTGATCTTGAAAACTAGAGGACTTATGTTGGGTTCGATTATTCTATGTGAACTACCCATGCTAAGAAGATGGGCGACTTTTAACGAGAACAAAATTGTTTACCTCCAAAGAAGTATTTAAACAAACAATAAACACTAGGAGGTAGGGGGACCAAAAAAGAAAGAATGAAAAAGAAAATTGATCTTCCATTATAGAGAAGGTGTGAAATTTTATGTTATTTCATCTTATTTATTTTGTGTTATTCTATTTGAATTATTTTCCTTTTAGGCAACTATATAAAGTACTTCAAATCTAACATAAGCATCAAATGATTTTCAGTAGAACCCTCAGTAGCGAGGTCTAGTCAATTTCTATGGTTTTCAGGTTGTAGAATTAAAGTTCATATCAAGCGTTCAAGCTTGGTTCATACTAGTTTTCTATCCAAAACAAATTTAGTTGTTGAGGTCTTTTTTTAACATCAACAATAGTAATTATCAAATTTTAGCTAAGGTTACTTAGCCATCTTAATTAAGTATTATGAATATGTTAAATAGTAAAATCTCTTATGATTGTTCGAAAAATAACATAACATACTTCCTCAAAAGTGAAAATAAGATAACTGTCAGCGAAAAAAACAACAATAAATCCAGAATAAGAAATAAATCTACACCCATTAGCGATAGAGTTCTGGAGTAGATAATCTTGCAGTTGGGATGGCAACAAGCAGATCAGATTTCTTTAAAACAATCACAAATTTATCTGCGAAATCCAAGCTCATTGCTTGAGGCAATTTCCACTCAAAAGAATGCAACAACGTAGCCAATACATATGCTACCATCTTTTCTGCTAGAGAAATTCCTGCACATATTCTCCTACCAGACCCAAAAGGAAGATACCTGAAGTTGGTTCCTTGAGATTCAAATTTTCCAGGTTCTTTCAGGAACCTCTCGGGACGAAATTCTAGCGGATTCTGCCAAGCCTCAGGATCCCGATGCATTGACCACACGTTGACGAAGACTCTCGATCCCTTCGGGATGGTGTATCTGCCTACAGGATTCAACAGGACAGTGCGGCACCAAGAGTGGTAAAGGTGCGTGCAATCTGAGGGCTTCTTTTACTACTGCTTGTAAATAAAGAAGTTTTAATATATGTGACTCTTCAACAATGCTGCCATTTCCTACCACTTCATCCAATTCTTCTTGAACCTTCCTCATTATCTCAGAATGTTGCAGCATTTCTCCCATCGCCCATTCCAGTGCCGTGGATGTTGTATCTGTTCCTCCAACGACTGTGTCCTGTTCACAAAAATAAGTCCAGTTCAAGGTCCAATGTCACATGACCTTATCAACTATTTTATGTTGTATATTAGGCTTTAGAACAAGGGTAGCATACTTGCACTACAAACTTCTTATGTTCAATCTTCATTTGGTCAGTAATTTTTCAATCATGGAAGAAAAGTTAAAATCAATAAACAAAATTTTGTGAAATGAAGAAACGCACCAATAACAAACCCTCGATCTGGGTCATTGACAATGAAGTTTTATCCTCGCCTTGCTGCTTAAGCTCCAACAAGAAATGCAGAAAGTCCTTACTTTCCTCGTTTTGTTTCCCAATCTGCCCACTGGCTGCATCAGTCTTCATCCGCGGAGCTATCACTGAGTCAAAAATCCTGTCGAACCACAACACTAGCTTCTTCGTTTTAGATTCGATTCCTTGCAAATCAAGCCAAGCAACCGTAGGAAACAGATCAGAAATATTAGGTTTTCCCAACATTTCAACAATCTCCCCTACCACTTGCCTAAACTCCACTCCCACACTGCTTCTTTCTTCTCCATGCAATGAAGAACCCCATAACATATTCATTATTACATTGACTATGGCTAGGAACATTTGCTCGCCGAGATTGATAGGTGAACCAACCTTTTTATAAACTTCCTTTACCATTTCTCGTACTTCAGCTCGACGAAGAGCACAATCATCAAGATTCAAGCTGCTCATCATCTCTCAAACAAAAATCTTGCGTAACTGGAGCCATTCGGGCCGTTAGGCATCCATACTATGTCATGCAGACCATAAGAGGTGACCAAAGCTGTAGCAGGAGGATCGCGATTGGCAAAAACTGCATCTTGGTCTTCGAGGATTTGCTTGGCTAATGAAGTTGAGCTTATGTGAATGCAAATCTTGCTGCCTGGTTTAAGCTTGAAGATTGGTCCATAAATTCGAGACAATCTGGCACAGTAGCGGTGAAAATCAGCATCAATGAAGAGAAGGTTTCCTAGTACCGGTAATCCAAGAGGTCCGGGCGGCAATGGTGGGGTCCCTGATTTCTTGACCAGCCATGATATGGCAAGTATTGCGACTGACATAGTAGCCAGCACTCTGGTAACAGTGTCTTCAAAAATTACGCTAAACATTTTAGAGATATCGTTTGATCTCAGCTTTGGGAAAGCTTCACAACGACTCCGAATATTTGGTAACAAACTAAAACGACAGAGAAAGAGTAGAAAGTGAGAGTGAGAAATTGTCCGCTGATAATATAAATAAAGCTTGATTTGATCTGATCTGCTCAATTGCTTGGCTGGACTGACAAATATTTTGGCTAAAGATATGTCACTTGCTATCTCAAGGACATCCAAACTATAAATATAGCTATTATAAGTGTTTGATAATATTTCCGAATGTCCTCAAATTTTGATTTTCTATCAATCATTTATTTTTCCGTTACCTTCGTTAACCTTTATTAAAAAATCTAAGATAGAAAATTATTTTACCCATGAAGCATCTTAAAACATTATCTTTTTCTTATTAAATGAATCTAGGATCAAAATAATCTTTTACTTTAAATTATTTAACTATTCCTAATGAGATTAGTGGAAAACAATTGATTGATGTACAACTAAAACCTAAAAGCAACCCAAAAATAATATCAAAAAACTGGTTGTGACTACTTGCAATTTTGATGTTTTTTTACTTGATTGGAGGATAATTTCCCTCTCATTGAACTATGTGACACGTGATAATGTAAATTTGTAGTTCTACGATGGATTTGATTAACCATTGAGTGCCTTAACTCTATAATTGAGCGTGGTTAGAAGAGAAAGTCATTCATGTAGCAGTGGCCGTCGGTGTATTGGCGGCGCTTGATATCAGCCACTCAATGGCATAAAACAAGCGCCTCAGCCTGAGACCTCAATTACCTACGAAACTTCAGGATCCATTGTCCACAAAGATAAAAGCACAATTTCGGAAACTCCCAAAACTGTAAACCACAATTATGGTATATATGTTCTGTGGACAAGGGTATACATTTGAAAGTGAAAATACACTTCTTGTGGCATGTATAAAGCAGCAAATGTTAACAGCTCAACAAAACTAGATCTATTAATAGTTACGGGTTTAATAGTAAATAAATAAAGTGGCCAGAAATGTCAATCATAAGGCCAGCTATCATCAACCATTCCCACAAGTATCTAACTTGTAGTAGTCCAAGCTGTGTTGTTTGAAATCTATTTAATTTTAAATACATTTAAAAAAAAAAAAAAGAGAGAAGAACTATAAATTTCAAGCTGTTACAGAACTTGCTTTCAGGTCTCCCACAAGCGTAGATGAGCACACAACAAAAATAAAACAAGTATGTGCGACTTTCGGCATCGGATGCACTCATAGAACTACCCATGTAGCTTCCATGACAGGGCAAGTATGCCCAAGAAGAATATCACAATGGCCCAACCTACTACATTTTTGCAGTGGCTAGCCCCTAAGACTAAACGTTTGCCCGTGTTTGTCCAACTCATTCATTTCAGTACACTGCCTCTAAAGTTTGCATATTTACAATTTGAATAGTTCACCGGCATCAATGGCCTTTTTGTCTATCATTTCCATGTTTGTCCAGCCTACTTGATAATGCAATGCAGTGTAGCTCAACATAAGTACCAACAGATCCTCTTAAGTGAATAGCAGTCCACTGATTCTCACTTCAAACAAATATATACAACTAAGAATTTTGAAATTTATGTCTTTCAGCACCCTAAACAATGCAGAATACTAGTGAAGATATATGCAAGGTGCTGGTAGAAACACCAACATTAGTGCCAGATGTCACTAATCATTGTACAAAGGAGGGGAAATAAGAAAGCAAAAGGAGAACCTCACAATATGTATGTTAAAATTTCGTAAAAAAATTAATATGAAATCATAGAACTAATCCTCCCAATGCTAGTACTAAGATTACAAAACCAACCAAAGCAAATACTCAGCTATCTATTTGATTAGTGTACATCCAAATTCTCAAATAAGCATTACTCTTCTCGTTGCAATGATAGTTTACCAAAGATTGCAATGCATCAGGAGAGACATTTCCAGAAAAACCCACCCACACAATAATTCCAATTATATTCACCACAAACAAGCTAATTTATAGGACATGAACAGACTCAGGAAAAGATGCAAAACAAACTCTCAAAATTTGACAAAGAAAATGACTTGAGCAAACTAAATACACCGTTTAGCAGCCTCTCTTAGAGCAAGATGGTGAAGACAATAACTTAAATGGTGAAACATCAAATGAGAACCCAATATAAACACAAGCTGTTATTAAAACTCCAATTATGACCGTAGAAATTTGTCCACCAACATATGTCCCAAAGTAACAAGTCATGATTATAATAACTAAGCTACAGGTTGCAAAATAAAAGGTGGAAAAACAAAAAGAGGGGGGGGGGGGGGAGGGGAGAGGAGATTATTCTGATTTCTCAATACAATTCAGTTGATACCTGCAAAGAATGAACATCAACCATTAAATTCCTTATATAGGGGCTCCAGAATTGAGGATCAAGTCAAAACAAAGATTCATAAGATCCTACCATAGCAAAAAGGTCTCATTTATACAGCACTCTTCTTCCCGGAATCTGAATAGTAATCTAGATACCACCGAACAAACTTCTTCAACCCCGTCTGCAGATCTGTGGTGGGCTTATACCCAAGCTCCCTCCGTGCCAAGCTAATATTAGCATGAGTGAACAAGACATCCCCATTTGCTGGCATTGGCAACACAATCCTCTTAGCCTTCACTTTCAACAACTTCTCCAATATACTCACAAGCTTCCCAACAGGCTCTGGCGACGTATTCCCGAGATTAAACACTCTCAACTGCGCCGCACCCTTCTTCTTCCCGCCACTCCCTGTACTCTTCTTGGCCGTATCCAAAGCAGCCAAGCAGCCCTTCACAATATCATCAATGTAGGTAAAATCTCTTGCCACCATAGCATGATTAGGACCCTCAAATATCATCACCGGCTTTCTTTTAAAAATATTCTTAGTGAAGAAGAAATACACCATATCAGGTCTACCCCACGGTCCATACACCGTGAAAAACCTCAAACCAGTAATCGACAATCCATATATATGATTATAAGTATGAGCAATATCTTCATCAGCCTTCTTAGTGGCAGCATATAAACTAGAAGGCTGATCCGTTCTATCTTTTTCCGAAAAGGGTATCTTTTTATTAAGTCCATAAACTGAACTAGAAGATGCCCATATAATAGCAGGCTGTGGATTCGCAATTTTACAAGCTTCTAACAAATTAACAAAACCGGCAATGTTGCTATTAACATAAGACATTGGATTCTTCATTGCATAACGAACCCCAGCCTGTGCCGCTAAATGCATCACGTGACTAAATTTCACTAAATTAAAAAGCTTTTCTAATAAAAGAGAGTCATTTACATCACCTTCGACGACAAACACGCCAGCGCGTTCGAGCAAAGAAGCTCGGCCGCGTTTCAGTGACGTGTCGTAGTAATCGTTGAAATTGTCAAGCCCCACGACGCCGTCACCGCGCCGGCGCAGGGCTGCCGATACGTGGGTGCCGACGAAGCCTGCTGCGCCAGTGACGAGGACGATATGGCCGCCGGCGCGGGAGCGGGGGCGGGAGGAGCGGAGGACGCGGTCCTCCCAGCCGGCGCCACCCCACAAAACGCGGCGAGAGGAATCGGAGGGAGAGGACGTGGAGTGGTGGAAGAAGAAGAAGTAGAATAGCGAGAGGGAGAGGAATGCCCAGAAGAAGAGCCTGGTGGGGGAAAAATGGTAGCGGAATCGGTGAATGTGGATGGGTTTGTCCATGATGGGAATTTTCTCGGGAAAATTAGAAGGAAAATGCAGTCAAATGTAATGGAGTGATGTTAGTTGATCATGCTTGATCACCGATGTGAGTGGCTTTTTGAACTTCCCTTCTTTTTCTGTTGTTTGTACTGTATGCAATTGGCTTCGTTTCTTTATTTGGGCATTTTTTTTCCCTTTTTTTTCCTTTTTTGGGTTAATTTGAAGTTATTTTCTTTGATGGGTGATGTTATTTATCAAGTGAGGATTGATTAATTAATGATGGATACAATAATTAGTGAAAAGGAAGTTAAACATTTGGAGGTTAAGTGAAGGAGTTATGACGTTTGTGTTTGCGAGTGTGCGTGTGACAGAGAAACAGAAATTAACGTGGATTTTTAATGGAGGAGGAGACCTGGTAAAACCAGTTTAGCTTCAGTCAAAACACTGTTTAAGAAAAGAAAAAAATAAATAAAAACCGTTTTGCTTCCATGACACTGCCGTGTGTCTCAATTTTAGATATTTGCAGGTAGTTTGGATACAGACACGTGCAACATCTTATCGGTATTAAGTTCGAAAATTTAGTCCCCTAATCTAATTTACAGAATCAAGATTATTTGTTAAATATTTAAAGTTTAAAATTTTATTAATTTTAATTTTTTAAATTTATTTATTTATTTTTATAACTTAAGTATAATTTTTAAATATTTAATTTTTAATTATTATTTAATTTTTTATGACAAAACTTTTGATAATTAAATGTGTTATTATGTATTTACTATTTAAAACTCAAATTTCAAACTCTTTGGAACCAATGTTAAAAAGTATTTTTATTTTTATTATTTTACCACAAATTACTAAAGTTAATAGATTTTTCAATAGAAATTAAGATAAAATTTTATTTTACCCCTAAATTGTATAAATATAATTTAACTCTCCAATTAAGAAAAATAAAAAACAATTATATACTGAGGAACAATACTTTTATCAATTGATTAGTTTATGCATCTAAAATAATTAATTGATAATATTATAAATACTGTACCTTATGAAATTTCAAAGATACTAAATATATTAAAATTCTTAAAATACTCCTATAACATTAACAATTTATTAATGGAGTTAATGATTTAATAGTAAAATTGTAAAACAATGATAAAACGTGAACAAAAGCCCATGCTTTAGACAATTAAGTCATTTTCTGTTATAATGACGAAATAATCAAATTAAATTATTTTGCCCTAGAATAACTTTAACAATCAACAATAGTAAAGAGACCTCAGTATAAAAAATGATCTAATTGATCAATTGCTTAAATTTTTTCTTTATTTTAATTTTTAAAAAGGCATAATTTTTTATGATTTTTTTTTTCTATGGGGTAGATTTTATGCAAATTGTAGGGTTAATACACCCCCCCGCCCCCAAATTATAAAAACCTTTACCAAGTGTTGAGTGAAAAAATTTAGATTAAATCCGACCCTTATATATATAATTAAAAATTGGTTTTGTTATCGGTGTACTTATAGAGAAATTTTGTTTACCGGAGAATTTTCAGCAATAATAAATCTGCCGCCACTCATCATCTCCATGTGAGTGAAACCAATTTGAGAGCACAGATCCTGAAACCTAATTAGAATGGGTGTCTTCCAATGAATCATGTTATACATTTTGTTCCCATATGTAAACATTTTAAACAAATTAAATCCTGCATTCTACTGATATTCCTGATTTTTCATAAACTTGCATTTATTTTATTGAAACATTGTACTTGGTTTGCTGGGAATATATGGAGACGAGAGCAAACTCCGCTCGTGTGACAAACTAACGCATCTGTTATTTTTGTTTCTGTCATCAACTTGCTATTAGTTTATTGAACATTTCAACGGAATTATCGGGAAATAAATAAATGAGCAATTATCAATTTGTTCGATTTTACACTTACTGTATAATCTATATCAATTATTTATCAAAAAGACTAATGGTGGATAGTTGATTCAAATTATAAATAATCAGTGTAAAATCAAACAAAATTAGAACATTTATAACAATTTTGATGATAAGTTAATTTTAAGTGGATAGCTGATAATTTCATACGCACACGCATGCACATACACAATTGAAACAGGTATAGTTATTTGTATTGTTGTCATCAACTTGCGACTAGTTTATTGAACATTCCAATGGAGTTATCGAGAAATAAATAAATGAGAAACTATGAGCAGAGTTTTATTGTTGTTAAAAATATTATGAAAATGTAAATTAGTTTGATTTTGTATCTAATGTATACAATTGATTGTGTGTATAGTGATATTTGAGCCCCTTACTAGATCTCATCAACCTTTATTTTTTAACTAATTTCATTAAAAATTTTAAACTAATTTTTATCGCTCAACATACCTATATGATCTCGAATTTACCTTTATTATAATTCAATCTTTTTTTCAAGTACCCACCTTATAAAAATTACAAAATCTATTTAAAAAATCTCACAATTACTATAATCTTTATCTCTTTCTTTTTTAAAATGCTCTCTATCATTGCCATAATTAAAAAAAAAAACTATGATCCTTCTTCATATTTTTTATTGAGTACTTTTAATTAATTTCTTCTATAACTAGGAAGAAGACTATGCAATACTTGAGAAGAGATAATAATTTAAAAGGTTAAAAAAATTAGTGTTTAAAAAATTAAATTAACTAAAATAAATATTAATAGATATTATTATGCAGGTACACTTAAAATTTATTAATTCTTTTAAATCATTCGTAAATGAAGGGTCAAATTTCATAGGTTCTACTGCACATAATATTGGGCTCATTCTGCTAAATAAAAAGGCCAAATTGGAATGCACCCCAACTGCCCATCATCCGGCCCCCGATTACCCATTAAGAGCAAAGTTGGATGTGACCCGAAATTTAAGAAAAAGGAGCCCATATTGCTCGTCCTTATTTGGTTTCGGCCAACTTCCAAATAAAGATGTGATTAATCCCAGAATTACGAGGACAGGTTGAGATGATTTGATTGACGAAAATATCGGGAACAGTCTGAATGTGTGTAGCTGTTAGGGAAACAAATTCGACGTATCGGAGTTTTCGAGTGAGCTGGAAAATATTTTTATTTACGGGTCTGTTTAAATTACACCTTCTTAATTTACATGGCTTTTGTCTTTTCTGTAATTAATTCCACTCGGTCCTTTATATTTTTTATTATTTGTATTTTATTTATAAATATTATAAATTTTTATATTTATATATATTATAAAATTTCATTAAAACTCTTATTTTTTTTATTTTATCTAAGTCTTTAAAGTATTAAACTAATTCTTATAATTCTTAAATTCTAAAAATACTCTTCTTTTAAATTAAAAGAATAAAAATTATCAAATAGATTTAAAATTATAATTATTATATTATATTATATTAAAGTATTATTATTATAATAAAAAATATTATTAATTAATTTTTAATAAAAATTATAAAAATATAAATAAAGAGTATTTTTATAAAAGATTATTTTAAATAACTAGTATTTATAAATTCTAAAAATATTTTTTATTTAAATTAAAAATAAAATTATTATTAATTAATTTTTGAATAAAAATTCAATTCATCTTTTTACACTATTTTTCATTTACAAATTTTTTGTAAGTATCAAATAATTTATATTTACAATCACGATACGTTAGTTATAAAAATACACTAATATTAATAAAAAATTACTTAAATTAGTATTAAAAAAATACTTTTCTCTCTTAAAATATTACAACATCTCATTTTTCATCACTCATCATCAATAAAATTTCAGGTCTATTACCATTCATCTTCTATACAATATCATCTTATAATAATTATTATTTTCATAATAAAAAAAACTAACAAAATAAAAAATTAAATTCCTTTTGAATCAATCCCTTTCCACTATTAATTTCTCTCCAGTAACCTTTATCAATATTTAAGTCATAATTAGACTCACAACAGAGAAAGAGAGTGAGAGAGAGGAAGAAGAAAAAAAAAATTATAATTTTACAGTACGTTTGCCAAATGAGAATCAAGATTAATTGAAATTAAAATGAGTTAGAATCAAAATAGTTAGAATTAAAATAAAGAATTAAAATTATTATATTTATTTACTCTAACTATAAGGATCATGGCTAGAATGAATAGTATTGTCATTGATATATTTATTTTATTTTAGAATCAAAATCGTAATGAATTAAAGTATAACAAATTATTATAAAATTCTTAATTAATTTATTATCATAATTACTATTTTTATTTTAATTATTGTAATTATTAATATTTTTACTCAAAATTTAATTAATAATAATTATTATTAAATTATTATTAAATATTGTTAGTGTATTAATTAATTATAATAATTTTTATTTTTATAATAATAATTTAATAAAATAATTATAATTATAATCTATTTAATAATTTTTATTCTTTTAATTTACATAAAGAGTATTTTAAAATTTAAAAATTATAGGGGTCAGTGTAATACTTTAAAGACTTAAATGAAATGAAAAAAAAATATAAGAGTTTTAATGAAATTTTATAATGTATGTAAATATAAAATTTTATAATATTTATAAATTAAATATAAATCATAGAAAATATAAGGGATTGAGTGAAATTGTTCGTAAAAAAAAAAAAAACAAAAGTCACGTAAGTTAAGTAAATCCTTTATTTAAAACCCTGTATGAGATTTGGATTGTAAAATGCCATTCAATTTTCCCCTATATTTTTTTGCAAATTATTATTGGTGTGGGATTCATGTGAGATGTATATACCATTACTCTTAAAAATATATTATTTAGGATTTAAATTCATAACCTCTTATCTCTATTATAAGAACTTCTTCTTCTTATTCTTTTTCAATTACCAATATCTATTGTAAGATTAGAGGTCTATTAATATTGACATCGAATATCTATTAAGACTAATTATATCTACTCCACGATAATATGGTTTAGATATTTATCCATATCAAAAAATTATATGCCCTACGTATATATCAATGGTAGAGTTATCTACTTTCATTTAAATTTTATTTTAATTCAAGTCTCGTAAAAGACTTGAATTATGGACCAATTAACTAAAAACTAAATGAGATCTTTGAAAAACTATTTTTCCAAATATACGAGTGTGTGTATGTGTGTGTTGATTTTACATGAAATAATTGTGATCCTTATTGTCTCGAAAACATCATTAGACCGATAAGATTTCGGGATTTATCCATATATAATCAATGATTTGCGGTTGCTTTCGGTTCTTTTTTGATTAATAAGGACGCTAATTTTGGTTGCTTGATTGATTCATTCATGCACCAGCATCATTCTGTGGGTAAGCTTTCTGTTCAATCATAGGACCACAATTTTGAGCTTTTTTCGCAATGTGATTCCCAATAAATGTCGCAATGATGTTCGGCTTGTAATTGCCAGATACAACATCGAAAATATCAAAGCATTTTATTTACCATCAAAATATCTTGGAAGGGTAAATATGATTTGCATGAAAATATCATTCTACTGTTCAGTTGATTGAGATTTGAGGGACAATAAAATGGGGGGCACACATACACTTTTGAATTTCCTTATTCAAAAAAAAAAAAAACATATTACATTATCAGAGGCCCGTCTAATAGAATTTCATCGCACATAAATACAAGAGGATATCTCGATACTCATCAGTCGCGTCTAAAACTTTCTCACTTTCACTTTCTTTACGTTTTTTTTATTTTTTTGTTTTTTGTTTTTTTTTAATTACATATTAAATCTTGATGTGAACGGAATTTGAACTCAGAATTAATGCATTTCAGGTTTGTTGGCGGCTTCTTAAATTACGGGCCGTGGCTCTGTTGCTTCCAAAATTCTGAAATCTTTTCCTTGATATGGGTATCCGGTAACCATGAATGGTTTCTGTAAAGCCAATCGATTTTCGCATGAAAAAAAATAATTAGACACGGAAGCTTCTGTTTCGACATTTGTCTATGCACACTGCATTTAATCGTGCACCTCGGGCAATTGAATTCATTACCATAATAAGAAATTCCAACCACCGTGGCTGCGTCGATAGTTATTACATTTCCCTTTCAGCTTCAAACTCTCGCCTCTCTTTGTGTTTCTCCCTCAAAAGGTTTCAAGTCTTCAGGATTATAATCAGCGAGCAATTACAAAATTCAATAATTTCGCTTCTATAGGGCAAACATTTTAATAAATAGGGCTTATCACGTCCCTCGTTAGGTACATCTTTATTTTCTTATTAATAATTATCTCGTACGATAGAAAAGTATTTAATAAAAAAAAAATTATAACTCATCCAAATAAATGTTACCAACTTCCCCACTAGTTTTATTGCAACATAATTCATGGATTGAGACTCAGAAGTTCAGAGCGGGCCGAATTTACGTCCGGACCATATACATGGAAGAAATTGAACCCTTACTCACACCACACTGTGTGAAAAAACTGTCGCCGTATCAATAATTGGTTACCACAATATGATGTCTAATCTAATCCAATCATTTAGTGGAATTTTGAAATTTTATACAACCATTGAGCCCCATGCGGGATGAAATTGAAGTTTTAATAAATGCTGCCGAGTTGAATTTCTGATTTAACCAAAATGGCCATCATCGAAGTCATTTTCCTATAAAAGCCTATAATGTTTTGCCCATAATTTGCATATAGGCCTTTCAAGAATAGGTTACTGACAAAATTTTGTTCAACGACATGGGTCATTTAATACCATTTCTAAGTCAATTTATTTTATTGGAAGATGCCTTCCAAAAAGGTATCGTCTCTATATGCATATATATTTTTATATCAAATAATGTTTTGCGCATGCACAGTCGCACATTTATGATACGCACACAAATAAATAAATAACCTTTCTTTCTTTCTTTTTTTAATCCTTATAATTTTGGTATAATTCAAGAACCTATCAAGCCTAACTCGTAATCGACATTTAATATGGACAGCTGTATGCACACACAATAACCCTTTTTCTTTTAATATCCTTATAATTATAGCACAATTCAAGATCCTATCAAACATAACTCATAATAATCTATACATTTAATATACACTAGATATAACTATTCATATTTATAAATATTAAAAAACTAGAGACAAATAAAGTTCTTATTATTATTATTTTTTTTCATTAAACTCTTTCGGTTCTTCCTTCGTAACTTGAAAGAAGTTTATATATATATAATAACCTGACCGATATCACGAAATAGAAAAAAAAATTATTTATTTATTTATTTATTTATTTTAATTACATAAGAGATTATAAATATAACACATATTATATAAAATTATAATTAATATTTATAAATTAAATTATTACTAATTTACATCAATTCTCAATCTAACAATTATAAAATCATAAATTTTAATCACTAGACAAAAGACCAGCGGCTGAGGGGAGGATTATTGATAAAAAGTAAAATAGCCCACAAACACAGCGGCGTGGACCTCCCGGGACCGAGGCGACTTTTTGATGAGTTTATTTTACCGATATTTGTCATTTCATCAATTTTTCATGGACCCCCAGCAGCTACTTTAGACCTTTTAACAAAGTTTTCATCAGAAGAGTGGGCCATAGAGATGTTCCTCATAATTAATTACACCAATATTTTTCCAACGTTGAACAAGAAAAAAGCTACCATTGTTTGGCTCGACAATCAACAAATATCTAGAGCCAGTGACGAGTTGAAGTCAAGGCTACAGCTTCTCAATTGGACTACTAATTGAAGGAGAAATTATAACATTCTCAATATAAATATATTTGTTTTCTCCCAATGACGTCGGTCTGAAATAAAATATAGACTTAATATTTTGTATTAAGAAGTCTTTATCTCACATTCGGTTGCAAAGTGTTTTTTTCACAATAATAATATAAATAAATTTTATTTATATTATTATTATGAGTAAAATATTTTACAGTGGATTGTAACATAATTTTTCCTTTTGCATTATTGTTATTAAGTTTAAAATGATAAAAAAAAAATTTGTTAGATCGTAAAACACTAAATATGCACTTCACTTTGTGCAGAATGTTCGCCAGAGAGAACTTTTATAATTTTTTATTTTTTTGAGGTGGATATCCTCACTTTATTATATGC
This sequence comes from Aegle marmelos, assembly GCA_030449875.1. Lineage (NCBI taxonomy): Eukaryota > Viridiplantae > Streptophyta > Magnoliopsida > Sapindales > Rutaceae > Aegle > Aegle marmelos. The sequence continues at coordinate 5,481,608 of JASUUL010000022.1, read as the reverse complement.
TATTAAAATGTATTAAAAATATAATAAAAATATATTTTAATACAATAGAGATCATATTTTTTATTCATTAATGTATGAAAATTAATATATTTTTATTTATTAGTAATATTTTATTATTTTAAAATAAAGATGTCTTCAACAAAAATACTACTGTATTAAAAGGTCCAGTTGCGGATAGCAAAAAAGATACAACATATATATAGCGGACATCAGACTACGAGTAGTTTCCCATTAACTGTTTGGCTAACAACAAATGAGTCATACCAAAAAAAAAAAACTACTTATGAAGTAATTTAACGGAACTCACGAAGATGACATTGACTTGAAAAAATGACCAAATGCCGTAACTGCTATAACATTTATACATCCGTTATTTTTAATGTTAATTTTTTGTTATATAGTTATATGGAATAAAGAGACGACATTAGATGCAAATTTATTAAATGGTAACAAGATCGGAGTGAAGAGTTGAAGAGGAGTGTTGTGTAAGATTAATGAATGAATGAAATTTCTTGTAAAGTCGTTCTCAAAACTATCTAGTCCGTAGGTGACAGTCTATGACCCTAAAGAGCAGATTAAAATTATGTACATAGATTTTTCCTACCTAACAATCGTAGACTTTATCATACACGCTCTGCAAGTTGAAAGCACTTTCTTTGCATGAAAATGGGTAATTGCCGAGATATCCAATGGCTTTAGGAAGCTGTTAAGTTACAGTTATTATAATTTATAATATTTTTAAAATTATGTGAGCTTTATAATTGTATGCATTGTTTATATACTTTTTAAATAGATTATAAGTTATAACAGGTATAATTTAATAAAATTTTTTAAATAAAAAAATTGTTAAGTTATAATTACTGTAACTTATAATATATTCAAAAATTATATGAATAGTATATCAATATATATTATTTATGTAATTTTTGAGTCAATTATAAATTACAGTAATTATAAATTAATAAAATCCTACAAATAATTGTGATGAGTTCGGTGGAGATATGTGTGAGAAATTAACAATCATTGTCAAAGACTTATCATACACGATTCCAATATTTAAAAAAAAAAAAAAAACTGTTGCATTGCAATGAATCCTCATTCACCGTCGCTTTCATTCATTCACGGGTTTTGTAATCCAAAAAATAAAAATAAAAATAAAAATAATGGTTTCTTTGGTGACTGATGTTATCTAAAACGCAAAACTACAACCTCAGTCTTTTTATCTACGACGCCTAGTTAAATTGTCAACGTGTTTGAAAAAAGACGAGCAAGTTAATACAGTCAAAAGTTTAATGAGCCATGCTCGTAACGTTTAAGTGAAAGTTTCCTCTGGCGGCATACTCATCTTGATAATGGAAAAATACATTTAAAATAGTAATTGATTATTTGTGTGTGTGTGTGCGTGTATATATGTACACGTGTGTGTAATAGTGATATATGTATATATGTTCTAGTTTAACTAAGGTTTTTAGTTTGAAATTTAAGAATATAGTTGTTTTATTAGAAGAATTTTATCACCTTAATAGTTTAACTCAACTCGAATGTAGACTAATTTAGGAATCAATGTAATTTTTAGATACTAAATAATATAATATATTAAAAAAATTATAATAATATAATTTTTTCTATAATAAGTGATTTTATTTCTAATATTTTTTAAAATATCCTCAATTCACATCCGAAATTTTAAACTAAATAAGATCATTTTTATTAAATTATGCGCCATTAAATTAAAAAGATATAATAGTATGAGCAATCCTATGTCGATACGTTAATGAACCATTAAAATTGAGAACCAATCAATTTGCAAGTTGCAAGTTGCAACTAGCGGGCAGGAGGGCTCCAGTGGTGCTGAAGGGTCCCACCATCACCTAATCCTTCCATTGTAAGATTCTTGAATAAAACAAGAAGGTGATCGTCACGCGCCAGTGAGGAGAGTAATCGTTCCGCCGATCCCTGGACTCGTAAGCTGTAACCCGATTGCCCGCCAAGCGCCCCAAAGTTTTCGCGACGATGTCTCGCTAAAGCAATCAAAACGCGCTTGAGGTGAGAGCGTGACTGCGACACGCATGCCATTGCGGATGCACGCGGGTGTGGCATTTTTATTTTATGTTTCCACCCGATCGATTCCTCTGTGTTCACAAAGAAACTAAGAACGAGAGAGAGAAAGGCTAAGGTGGTGTGACGTTACATTCAACTGTGGACCCGTATCAGGGTTTGATCACTGGTGCGTTCAATCGTTCGTGTCGAATTGTGAAATTGTGAAATTGTGATTGCAGGCGAGTGGGACCCAGTCTTGGACGCTGGGTCCCGTAATGGGTCACTCTCAATCTGATCTGTACGATTGCTATTGGCGTTTGGCGCTATCTGTCATGATTAGGAGCCGCGCAATTTCCTCCATGACTAGTATCGCTTCCATCATCCCCTGTCTCACGCAAGTACCCGTGCCTCCCTCCCACTTGATCGATTGATCGCATACTTCCCAAGTCCATCCTCCTCATTGCGCTTTCGGGGTTTTTCTGTTTTTAACCTCTCTTTGTTTATTTTTTGTAATGAAAATTGTCAAATGGATATTGTCAAAAACCGCCTATTAAATCCCTAAAAATTAATTAAGAACGGCTCTGAATTTCTATTTCTTTAAGAAATATCTGCAATATAAAAGGTAGTTTTAAGTTTTTAACAAAATAATTTATCATGTGAAAATAATATATTTTTTTTTCATATTTTTTTGAAATAGAGAATAATTAAATTAAGACTGATAATTAATAAATCTTATTTTTAAAATTATAAGTAACTTCCTTTAATATTATACTATAATTTGTTTGAAATCTATCATTACAAATCTTATGAGACCATGTTTAGATTTTTTTTTCTAAATATAGAGTGTGTTTGAAATTGAAATTGAATAGCTGTAACTTAAAAGAAATAGTAATAAAATATTTAGTAAACACTAATTATTATACTTTTTAAGTTTTATTGATATAATTTTTTATTTATATAATAGTGAATCTATCTTATATTTAATAATTTTATTAAAATTATTACTTAAAATTTATATTTATTACATATTATTAATTTTTATTTCATAACTATAGTATTTTTTTCATAGAATTTAAAATTTAAAAATTACAGTACTTCAATCCTAAATACACACGTGATTTGGATGTTCGAGTTAAAGTGAATTAGATTTGCTTCTAAATAATTTTTTAAAAAATTATTTGCTCGCAATGAGTGCAACATCTTAAACCCTACTTGTACCTGTGGAGAGTAAAATGGTTTACACTCTATTACTGATTGCCCGCCGAGTTTAAGTTTATCCCACCATAATTTACATTATGAATTTCTATTCAAAAGGTTATTCTTAAAGGTTTATAAAAGGATTTGTAGGATTTGCTAATTAGCCTTAACCTCTCTTTCTTAAAGGTTTATTAAAGCTGATTTAAGCATTTCATTTTAATCATTGTTCACTACAGTATCATCAATCATTGAATTAATTTGATTGTATAATATTATCATCTTACTTTCGTTACATTCATTACGCTCGCCCAGAGATTTGAAGTAGCTATAATGCCTCATCTAGGGACCAAACATGGACGGTTTAGATTACGGCGCACGTGGTTGCGGGTAAAACAGACCAACGGAGGTCCCAAATTACATCCACTTTGCATTTGATTTTTTTTTTATTTTTTATTTCTGATAGCGGAAACCAAAATTGGAAACAGAATTGAATTTTGAAAAAGTGAAAATTCAACAATGCCCTGCAATTCCAAGGGTTTTCTTCATTTGAGAAGACAACGGAAGGGTCCCTTCCTTTGGAAATAAAAATAGGAGACAACGGAAGGGTCCCATTAGTGTCACCATCTGCATTTAGACTGCGAGGAAAGCCAAATGAAGGGGTATTATCGTAAATCAGATGAACAGAGCTATCGGCCTTTTGTCGTTATGTGTGAGTCGAATGCAGAGCCGGACCCTTTTTCGCGTACTGCGTACTGCGTACTGCGTACTGCGTAGGGTGTCATTTTGAAGCATGAGAGGACGCTCATGCTTTTGCTCATGGCTTTTGCATGTTTGTTAATTGACATCAATGTCATGTTTTGTTACAGTTGATATCTATCCACTTTCGGCGTGGTGAATTAAGTTATGTACCGAGACTCAAGCGATTAGGTCAGTTAGTTAAGTTATGCATAAAGACTAAGCTAATTTGGTCAGTTAGCTAAGTTACATATGAAAACATAGCTAATTAGCTAAAAGAAGTATCTACATTGGGGCTAAGTTACATATGAAAACATGCTCCCATATTTTCTATAATAACTGCATTATTTACTTGATTCTTCAATTACTTCCTGTTAACATCCATGACATATTTGTTATTAGGCTGGGTCTATGTTACAGTTTCTATACGCCTCTCATAATTACAGTATTGTGAGACTCATACAGTATTGTAACTATAGAAAAATGTATATTATAGAAGTTGTAACGTAGCCGGATCCTTATTATTATTGTTCAACATGACATTCATGATACAAGCTAATTGGCAATACCATGCTCTATTTAAGATTGAGAGCATAGATAATAATGGTGGGGCATTATTCTTTCCTCCTCAATCTAAAGGGGTAGGATAAATATCTATTCTATTAATATATGTTGAACAAGATATCCCTTTAGGATCCATTTGGTACATCGGATTGGATTAGATAAGATAAGATTAGATTGAATTGAATAATACCAGATTATATATAATATTATGTTATGTTTGGTGTATTATTAAATTGGACTATAAGTGAGCATGTCTTGTGTTTGGTATGCCATGAGATTAGCTAGTAACTAATAATATGTCTTATATATTAATTTATCATAATCATATTAGATTTATTTTAAAATTACATGTAATATAATCTAACTCAAATCAATAACTATTGGTAATTTTATTTAAAAATATAAAATATTCCCTTAATTTTTTTAAATACTTAACATCTTATAGTTTTTAATCCCATGAATAGGTGGGGACAAAGTTTTATCTTAGAAAATGTAATCCCACGGGTCTCCTTGGAATGAAATTTTGCCATTGTTGGAGATCAAGTGATGGGTCTATTATTGTTATCTTACCTCTATTTTTTTTTTTTTTAACATCATGATAGAAAGATTACTTTACACTAAAATTATCCAATCCCATGATATATAACAAAGACCAAATGAGCCCTTAATATTAAGTAGATTTTTGACTCTGTATATCTATTATATGAAAAAAAAACACTTAAATTTATAATGAGGGTCCATTTATGGGTTTGAGATTAATTTTTATTCATATTGATTTCAATTGGTTAGATCCATCATATAAATTTAGTAGGTGGATAGAGGCACTTTAATTGATCGTATGAAAAAATTTATTATTAGTAAATAAAAATGAAAATTCAAATGCCTATGAATATATGAACAAGAACCAGTGACAAAATTATAAATGAGATGGGCAGTCAGTTAATCAATTTCCAACAACTTCCTTATGCAAAACAAAAACTCTTCATATTATTATTATTATGATGTTGTAGAAGAATTAAGCCCATCAGATGTCAACCAAGTTGCGATGACACAGTTAAGTTATGTATGCAAGAGGACTGGTTTGATGCGTGCCGCTGTGCGTTTTGTAATGCGTACCGGGACGTGTATCATAATCTTACTAACAAGATTGCGAGCCCCCGCAATGCAATTTTGCCAATAAAATCATAATACACCTTTCTGCCGTGCACCATGAGTGCGTGACAGCGCACATCAGATCATAATTCATGTATGCAACAGTACAAAATCCCGCAAAGGTGGTCCATATTGTAATTACTCGAAATTACACCGGACAACATTTTCCCGCGCTGTCGAATGAGATCAGAGACGACGACCATCATGATGATGATGATGATGCACCCTGGCTTCGTCTCCGACTTGTAGGTCCCACTTTCTCTCATTGTCCCTTTTCACTTTAAGAATCTAACTGTCCTCCATTACCCGCAAATCAATACCCCTCAAAAAAAAAAAATAATAATAATAAAGAAATTCCTCCAAAAAAAGAAAATCAGAAAACTGAATGACTTAAGCCCCCAAAATTTGAATAGGTAATAATTTATTCCCTCTATATATTACCTTACGGACACGACACCAGACGTTTCAAATTTCATTCATTCAAAGCTTCGCACTCCCACACAGCGCTCGCTCACTCCCTCACTCAGAAACTGAAAAATGCCACCGCTTTCGGTGGTCCTCAGCCTCACGTTACTTACCATACTCCTCACCGTAGCACCGTCCATTGCCTGGCGCCCATGGCCCAACATGAAACACAACAACTCTGATTTCAGCTACGGCAACTCCAAAAAATACGAGGGCTCATCCGAGTTCGTCCACATGAAGTACCACATGGGCCCCGTCCTCACTGCCAACATCACCGTCCACCCAATCTGGTACGGCACGTGGCTGAAGAGCCAGAAGAGGATCATTCGCGAGTTCATCAACTCAATCTCCGCCGTCGACTCCAAGCACCCCTCGGTCGCCGGCTGGTGGAAGACCGTTCAGCTGTACACTGACCAAACTGGCGCGAACATCTCCCGTGCGGTGCGTTTAGGCCAGGAGAAGAACGACCGTTTCTACTCCCACGGGAAGTCCCTCACGCGCCTGTCGGTCCAGTCCGTGATTAAGAGCCACGTCACGGCGAGGTCGAAGCCGCTGCCGATAAACCCAAAGGGCGGGCTTTACCTCCTGCTGACTTCACCCGACGTGTACGTACAGGATTTCTGCGGGCAGGTGTGCGGGTTCCACTACTTCACCTTCCCCTCTATCGTCGGGTACACGCTGCCCTACGCGTGGGTGGGAAACTCGGCGAAGCTGTGTCCCGGGGTGTGCGCGTACCCGTTCGCGGTGCCACAGTACATGCCGGGGCTGAAGGCCGTGAAGTCGCCAAACGGCGACGTAGGGGTGGATGGGATGATAAGCGTGATCGGCCACGAGATTGCTGAGCTGGCGACGAACCCTCTGGTGAACGCTTGGTACGCGGGGCCCGACCCGGTGGCTCCCGTGGAGATTGCGGATTTGTGTGAGGGTATCTACGGAACTGGCGGGGGTGGCTCGTACACGGGGCAGCTGTTGGACGGTAAAGATGGTGCCACGTATAATATGAATGGGATCAGGCGTAGGTTCTTGGTTCAGTGGGTGTGGAATCATGTGGTTAATTACTGTACTGGACCCAATGCCCTTGATCAGTAGTAATTTTGATTTTTTTCTTTTTATTCATTTTATTTCCCTTTTCTTTTTCTTTTGTTATTTTGTTATTTATTTCTTCCTTTTTATTTTTTTTGGAGGTATGTATGGGGGGGTTTGGTTTATTATGCCGTGGTGAAGGGTATTGTGGTTGTTTGAAGTGAAGTGAAGTAAGGCAGTTAAAAGTTTGTTAAATATGTTGTAATAAGTAATTAGTTAATTAATTATTATGGGTATACTGTTTGTATACAAAATAGATCGTGTTGCTTCCCGCCTTTATTTCAATTTAGATTAATAGATGAATGTTTTATTGAATAATTTGACCGTCTTTCGTACTTTATTTTAATTTATTCATTATTATTAAGTTCGTTGAAACAAATCAATCAAATGCAAATGCCATGCAAATTCATCATTTCTTTCTTTTAATCAAACGAACTTATTACTGATGAGCGTTCAATTAACTCCCGAGATTTACTAGTTTCGCGTATCTCGGCGGTGCCCATGATCTCCTGCCCTTATGCTTGCGAATCAAGAACTTTATCGGGATCTGTGAGTCGAGGCTTATGACGTACTCTTTAGCCTTTTTCTTTTTTATTTTTTTTTCTCTGTGCAAAAGATTTTTCTCCCATTTCGAGATGTTAACAAATTTTATTATGCACTGTTTTTTTTTTCTCTTCTCCAGCTAACTCAAAAGTTCTTGAAATGTTCACGTCGAGGGTAAAAAAGTTGCAAAATCCCAGGAATAAATAATTATTTGTCTCCTCATTATTTTTCGTTTCTTCGCCACTTCTTCGACGCTAAGGTTTAGTAACAAGATGTTTTAATATTTAAATTAAAAGCTATAGTTATTATAAAATAAATTATAATTATGAAATAAAGGTTTATAAATATTAATAATATATAATAAATATAATTTTAATAAAAATATTAGAAATTATGTATCAGACTAATAATAGATCAGATCACTTTAATTTTTAAGTTATAATAATTAGTATTTATTATATATTTTATTATTATAGTATTTGAACTATAATTATCTAATTTTAATATCAAATAAAATCTTAAAACACTTTGCCTTATAAATATATATATCTTGTAATTATTTAATAAAAATATATGAACTAAGTTAAATAGACCTCTAAATTATACAATAAATATATAAATTCTTATAAACTAGCAAATTTCTGTATTTATAATATAATAATCAAAAGATAAAGAAAGATTTGCACCGGATTTCCATCTAATGATTTTTCTTCTTTTTTTTTTCTCAAGTCCTAATCAATAAATTTGAGAAGTTAATTTTTTTAATAAAAAAATTTTGACTACCTGGCTCCCAATTTGGTGGCATTGATGATCGATGCTTCAATTAAAGTAAATGTTTTTTTCCTTTTAAAAAATTAAAAATAGATGTTTAGTAAAAAAGAAACATTTAACATTTGACCCCATTAGGAATATAAAATCGTATTGAGAGTTAGTAGAATCTTGTAAAAGAAAACGAAACATTGATCGGAAGAAGCTCAATGAATAAAAAAAATATGAAGCATTTGATTACCCATAAAATATAAATAATCGAATAGTTGAGACCATTTTTATAATCTGATCAGTGATGTGAAGCGGCGGAAAAGCAGAACCGGCGCATGAAATGAAGCTTTGATTCTTTTGACCTAGAAAGGCTACAAGGCCTTGTCTGGATAAAATAAATAATCCGATGGGCTTATGCTTTTGTCTTTTCCATTGGCAATTTAGTGACCAAGAGTATATTCGGCATTTGGAAATGGGGTGTTTCTTGGACTCTTGTTGGGCCCTCCCGAAGAGAGGGGGTGGTGGTGTAATTCAAATAAAGGTTTTCTTATTGTACTTTTATTGAGTGTTGTAAAAACAAAGAAAGCATTTTCGGTATTTGAAAGCGCTTTTGGGAATACCAAAAATGCTTTGAGATGGCAAACTAGCATTCTTGTGTATTGTGTGAACGAGATAAAATCACCCCTAGAGAATCGGAGATGTTGCAATTCACGGTCTGATAGGTTCACCAGATGTTTTAGAAATGGACATTTCACCTTTATATGTTAATAAATTTCGTCAATGTCTATTTAAATAGAGACAGAGATGGTGTATTGTCTTTATTTCTATCCAAATCGATAGAATTCACTAATGAAAACGAGTCTCAAAATCTATTTCTAAGATGTTAAGAGTCTAAATTTTATTGAAACAAACCGCGTACGTCCAAGTATCTTTTGCCCTTAGCATGAAGATGCTAAGAAAAATCTTGTAGGATACTTTTACAAAAAACGACTTAATTCAAAACAATTTCCTACGGAAACAGGTCAAATAGCACTGAGATTTTGCCTTTGGGAAGAAGATAAACAAGGGTTGAACATAAGATTAGAGTCAATCTCTGGTATTGAAAATTTGAGCCCAAAAGAGCTTATAAACTAGAGTCTTGGTGCAAATTGATTAGCAGTGAAAGAGATACTGGAAATAGGAGGGGACAGGACCAAGTCATTTCATTTTCAGACAACTTTGATACAGTTAGCAAAGCTTACTTCGGAATATTAGATTCAAATCAGGTAACCAACTTGGATGTGGCAAGCTGAGCTGGTAATCCGGTGGTCCAAAAAAATAATCTAAAGATGTAACAACATTTGGCAATTCAAGAACTTGAAAAGTTATGGCACTTGACAGCAACAAATAATGATGATGATGGATTCATCAAAGCCAAATAATTGTAGGTGGTTCAACAAATGAACAATCTGTCTTTCTTTATTGTTGTTACTATTTTTCGGTTTAGTTATAAATGCACATACTTAACACAACAAAGCTTTTATATCTTGAATACCGGTGTTAAACTAGTATAATAAATGAACATGCCCATCACATTCTCAATCCATAAGTTTCATGTTACTTCATGAGAACATTTATTGACCTCACATGAGATATGGTCACTGTTAAGGAAGAATGAAGAGCATTAAAATTGAAGATCTTAAGGCAGATTGTAATTCAGGGCAAGAAGTGAAGGTGAAATGAGCGATCACAGACATGCAGTCCATGGCAGGATGCGGTGTGGAAACATGTATCAGAGAGTTGCTAACAATCAAGTTGACCGTGTCACGAGGATCAAAGAGTGCCAAAATAGAACAAGATTTATTTCCATGTAGCTACAAACTAACCACATATATAGGATCTGAAAATTCAAATGTTTCATTCAGTTAAATTTCCATTAGGATCAGCAGACCACGCGATGAGCCCCATCAAAATATGTTCTTTGGTTTTTGATTATTTTCTACAGCATGCTTTAGAAGTAAACAGATTGCTGACAGCATTCTTTTGGTGAGAACTGACGAGACAATATTTAATAGGGTATAGCTTTTCAAGATAAATTCCAGAATAATAACTCAGAAACGGTATTATTAACTTACCGGGATCTCCCAAAGCAATGCACATTGCAGCATTCTTGTCTATAGATTTTATAGTTTCCAGAGCTTTACAACTGTTAAAAAATGCAACAAAGATAGCTTCTTCACTGCCATAGCACAGAAGAGATGAATAAATACATCCCACTGAGAAGTACAGAAACACTTGTAAAATAGTGTGCGCTGATTCATACATTTGATTTGACATAATCTTTATCATTATTTGATCTTAAACACATGGAAAATTGTCAACTGAAGCATGTTGCATGGCGAAAGATTAGCAAAAACAGAAGTCAGGGTGTTCAGAAATTTATACCTTTCCATTCCCAGTAAAAATCAGCAAAATGAAAAAGTGCACATTCATTGTTATTATGTGTAAAGGATTTGAAAGGAAACAAGGTTGCAGCCATCACTAGACCCAGTAATTACAGCCTATCACAAAGGAAAAAGACTTCGAACAATATTACTGTAATATCCATAATCCTACTGCATGGTCCAAGGCACAGTCTTCAAGAACTTGTAGAAGATCTGCCAATACCTCTACCACAGTCAACTTTTCTTCATCAGCCACCGAACATAAGAAGAAAAAGTCATTTTCATCACAAATAATAAGTATAGAGCGCTGACATCCAGAGTAGTCACCTCTCACAACCAAAACTATCAGTTTCAACTCATGCATCATTTTTGTTCATTGAGTTTCTCATTTTGCAGGTACTTCAATACTCCATATGCTACTGTTCCAGCAAGGAACAAGCCAACCGTTGGAGTGAAAGCTGGGTAAAGATACTTCGAGAACAACTTATCCAACTCTTCTGGTAGGAAGCCTGTAGAAGTTAAAAAATTAAAAAAAAAAAAATTGGAAGCAACATAAATTACGACTTTCAATATCTCAGTTCAACCTACCTAATTTAATTTTGCTATAAAGTCTTTCCATACGACCACATCTGATACAGTAATATGCATGTGTGGAAAGGTAAACAATTCATCCACTCCCTCTAGCCCTCTAATAAGTGAAATCAATTCACTGGGCATCCGCAGAGAGACACATGTCCTCAAACCCAAATAGTTGACCTAGGATGCCACTAAGCAGGCATTGGGAATGTATGTTAGATTGAAGAACTTGCAACTGAAAAGCTTTATCAAGCAGCCAAATAAGTGACATCAGTTCACTGGGGCATCTGAGAGTGAGAGCTTCAGCTCTAATGATTCTACTACATACATAAAAGCTATAAATATTGAGCTTTGTAAAATCTCTGAAACCTATCTGGAACACATGCACATCAGTTACAAACTCCATTTTCAATTTTGTTTGTTTTGTAGGGCCAGCAAATCTTACAAAAGACAGCTAGCCTGATTGTATTTTCATGATCATGCACCTAGAAGTTAAGCTGCCAGACAAGGTTTTATACATACATAATAAGTCAGCATGTGATTGCACTTTTTCGCAGACTTCAAGGTCAATCTCAGCTTCACTGGATCAAGATCCTAAATATCTTAGCTATTAAATAGAGCTTCTTTTTTGGAAATCTGATTGTAGTCATTTGTCTAGTCTTCAGCTCAGCTGCTAGGAGAACAAAGGGAAAAACTTCTCTGGTCGAATTTTAGCACTAGACCCTTCCTACAGCAGCTTAAACTTCTACTTCTATAGCATGCAAAAGCAACTGGTTGGCAACAACGTTAATAAATCTGCAGAGCTGTTATTTAAAAAGTTAGTCTTCATTCCATGTTTTTGAACAATCAAGTCCCCTTAGTCTTCCTTCCATGTATTGAACAATCAAGCCTGCTCCTAAACTCTAATTTTACAGATTTTAAGGATAGCAATTGGCACATTAGTTTCTAACTACTAACTGGTCTATATAATCAATCTAATCAAGTATACTAATTGTTCAATTCAAGGAATCTTCCAGCCAAAAAGAAAAATAAAATAACAAAAATTAAACTAAATACCAAATTACTAATCAGGAATGCAAAAAGCATAGCTATAAACGCATCAACAAGATTTTACAACAGGGGCTCCAATATTCATCAATTAACATACCCGAAGCCGCAAGACCAATGCCTTGAAAAAGAATGATTCCACCAATACCCAACCAAGCGAGAAGAAAAGCACTCTCATTCTTCATCATCTCATTAGCTTTAGCCTCATCTTCTTTGCTCATAACACTCAGTTTCTCAACGGGTTTCCGCCTAACAACCGATGCCCTCTCTCTTTTACCCTTTGATTGTTTCTTCTTCTTACTCCCAGCAGCCACACTAGCTTTCCCAGAAGTTGAAGAAGAAGAAGAAGAAGATGATGTTGAGGAGCCAAAGCCTTGGCCTGGTGAACTGGGTATGGGTTTCTTGGCCGATGCTGCTGCTGATTCTTCGGTGGGTTCGATGTTGATTGGAGTGTTTTGAGATTTGATGAGACTGAGAGTGAGAATTGATTTGGATTTGGAGTGAAGAAGATGATAGGGTTGGATGGTGAAAGATGATGGAGAGTGGATTTGTAGCGCCATTTCGGTTTAGTTGGTTACTGTGACCCGTTTGCTTCACTTCATTTATCTTTTTTGGTCTGAACTCGAGAAAAAAAAACACAAATAAGAGGTAAAATTACACATTTTGCCATTAACTAGTTTTCTAAAAGAAGTGAAAAAGAACAGAACATGAGAGTGCGTCGTGGTACATTTCCCTCCTCAACAAAGTTGCCTAATTTTCTCCTCCACAATTTTATGTCACGCCATGTGTGTTCTCAGCTTCACTTGACCCAACCCCCCTCTCCTTGAAAATGCATAGATTTTATTTTATTAAAAAACCCGCTTCTGTTGATGGCCGTTATCTCTTTCCCGCGCTTTCTTTCTCCACAGTTGGAGTCCAATCATCGTCTGTCTCTCCGAAGCAGACGCAAATGCATTTGTTGTATTTCTCCAACAGCAGTAGCAACAAGCAAAGGCCGAAGTGGATCCGCTGTTATTTGGTTCAAGCAAGATCTTCGCGTGGACGATCATCCTGGACTTGTTGCTGCCCCAAAGTATCAGGCTGTTGTTCCTCTTTATGTCTTTGATCACAGGATTCTTTCTGGTAAGTGGGTTTATTTTCTTTTCTTTCCTTTTTTTTTTAATTTTCATTATCGGGTTTTAGAATTTGGATTTTGTAAGGACAAAGGAAGATTCTTGCCCGCAACAGTTTGAGTTTTATAAAATGATGGACCATTCAAGAAATGATGCTTGAAACTTTGTTTGATGCTTAAAATGACGGATTATTCAAGAAATGCGGCATATGCGGAACCGACCATTGAGCGTGTCTATAATCCTATGATGATGATGATGAGAAAACAGACTAGTTAATGTTTGTTTCTTTGTTGTGCTGACGCATGTGATAATTTATTCAGGTTATTCCAATGAAATGCTAGAATTGGTTATTTTTGCTTTGGAAGACTTGAGAAATTCATTGAAGGAACAGGGGTCTAATCTGATGATTAGATTTGGGAGAGTAGAGAATGTCATTCGGGAGCTCGTAGAAGAGGTTTTTACATGCTATATTTACTTAGTATAATTATATTGTTAAGGAGGTCTAGTTGTGGTACTTATCCACTCACATTGTTGAGTTTGTCAATGAGGATTGCAACAGGTGGAAGCTACTAGCGTATATGCTGAAGAGGAGGTTGAGTACCACCTTCGCCAGATGATGGCTATTGTGGATGAAACCTTGGCAAACGTCTCTCTTGTAGATGGGGAACCAAAAATTTGTTTATGGCAGAATCCATTTTATGACATTAAGGTGGCCATCTTTGCCTTGTGTGAGTGTTTAATATGTGATTACTTGAGTGTGTAATTTGATCATAAATGTTCTATGCCATGCAGAATCTGAATGACCTGCCTGTGTCTCACAACGAATTTAAAAAACTTCAAAGGCCTCTTACTTCACCTATCTTGCCTCCATCATTACCTGGTGCAAAATTAGAAGCCGACTGGGGTAAGGTCTCAGTTTAATGAAACTTTATCTTGTACTACTACTTTGCCAATATTTTCTTATCTCAATTTTAACTTTACTAGGTTTAGTGTTTGAAAGCTTATGATATGCAATTTTGGTTAACCCTAGGGACAGTGATGATTGAACTATGAATCAGGTCCTCTGCCGACATTTGATAAGTTGAAGGAGTTTATGAATGAGAATCCATGGAAATTAGAAGAGAGTTGGACTGTGATCAACAATATGTCAGCTGAAACAATATTGACAGACAAGTTATCAAAGCTGGGGAAAAGAAGTAAAAGAAATTTGAATAATCAACGTTCTCCAAGGAAGAGACCAGATAAATCTTTTTTTGTCACAGACAAAGGAAACACTGTGGGAGGTGGGACAAATGCTGTATTGAATGCATTGCAAGCATATTTGAGATACTTGGAGGGAACAGGTCGAGATGACTGGCAAGAGTATGTGGTGACATTATATGCCGGTTTATTTTGGCCATGCAATAGGTTTTTTAAGATGTGTTGAGAATCTCTTAGTAGGACTCTACTAAGCACTATTCATCGTTTATTAAAAGTAATATATGTTGATCTCATATTGTGAATTGCTGCTGCCTATTTTATCATTCTTGTCACTCCCAAATTGGGTAGTGCAAAGCAGAATAATGTTAAACAATTAAGTTGTAAATTTTAGTGTTTAAAATTTCTTTTTAAAGCTTATTAGATTCTATTAAAATATGATTTGACATTACAAGAAATTTCTTTTTGGCTTGATTTGATATCAGGCTGCATGAAAAGCTACGCAATGCCGAAAGTCGTGATGGAGCTTCATTTGCTACACTTTTTGGCCCAGCCCTTTGTCTTGGCATCATATCTAGAAGGAGAGTGCACTATGAAGCTGTCAAGTATGAGAAAGAACGGAATGCTGGATTTTTATCTCCCTTTGGATATTCTGCAGCCACTGTTGCTGCAGCAGCTGATGCTGTTTGCTCAATGGAGGTACAGTGATGCACAGTTGGTGCTATGGTTGTTTCGTGTGATTCTTTTGGTCACCAACTGTTTGGCGGTGTTTGACTTCAATTGTTTTTTTATTTTTTAATTTTTTCTAATCTATAATTTTCGTACAGAGCCTTTTAAGAATTTCAGCTTTTTTCTCTTGCAGTGGTACTGGCTTATGTCTCTAAGAAGTCTAAGAAGTGATGAACGAGAGTACTCTACGCGAATTTGGAGATGGAATGGCTTTCAAATACAGGTTCACAGTTGAAGACTGATCATGCATTTAATAATCACTTTACTTAAAAATCATTGGGGAGTAGTTTGTTGTTCTTGTATGGGGTTTATTGTCTTTAATTCTGGATAAATACTTAAACAAGATTAAGTTGATTTCATTAATTTTCCCCTAGCGAATTATTTTGCAGTATACAGCTGCTGGTAAAGAAGGTCCTGCCATTTTGCTTGTGCATGGTTTTGGTGCATTCTTTGAGCATTACAGGGACAACATATATGACATTGCTGATGGTGGAAACCGTGTATGGGCAATTACACTTTTAGGGTTTGGCAGATCAGAAAAGCCAAATATTGTCTACACTGAATTAATGTGGTCTGAACTGCTGCGAGATTTTATTGTTGAAGTTGTGGGTGAACCTGTGCATCTCATAGGGAATTCAATTGGTGGTATGTTTTTATGTACCAATCTGATGAGATGTATAATTGTATGCTTTCTTGCCCTCTGTCAGTTACCTATTGTCACGATCTATTATCTGCAGGCTATTTTGTTGCCATTGTTGCTTGTCTTTGGCCTGCAGTGGTCAAGTCTGTTGTCCTTATCAACAGTGCTGGCAATGTTATTCCTGAGTGTTCGTTTCTGCAGTTCTCCAATGTATGTCTTGAATACTTGCTCCACAAATCCCTATTCTATTGACATGTTAAGCCGAAGTACATTGGCTAGTAAATTAATTTCTAAGATATTATGTGTCAGATTATTAATATCTATTTCTTTTGCCCCAAAATTATGAGTAGTGGGGATTTTGATCTGCATTTCAGTGCTATTAATTATAAAGATGTCTCGAGTGTCTGGTAATGGCAAACTGCTTATATATATGATCTATGAAATTCATTCTCTGAGAGAGGTACAAATGTTCAGGAGAGACAGACTTCAGGACCTGTACGGCTTGGTGCTTGGCTCCTGTTGTTGTACTTGAGATTGAATATTAGCAACTTCGTAAAACAATGCTACCCAACCGTAAGCTTTTCCCTTTTCCTGCTTCTGTCTCTGTTATGTTGGTTCTGAATGTTTTATGGTGAGGAATTATGCTCTCTTTCTCTTTGCAGAGAACAGAACGAGCTGATGATTGGCTTATCAGTGAAATGCTAAGAGCTGTATCCTCTTCAATATTCATTTATTAAGTTCATGTATTTGTCTAGGGTTAGTTTTAGGGCCTGCAGAATAATTGATCTATCTTAAGGGAAAAATCACCTTAACACATATTGAAGTCCTATGATCCTGGTGTACTAGTGGTGCTGGAAAGTATTTTCAGCTTCAATCTCTCACTTCCTCTTAACCATCTTCTGGGAGGATTCAAAGAAAAGGTTCTAATTGTACAGGTAAATCATATATGATCTGCATGCTGAAGAATCAATACAATCTGTTATCTGCCCTATCTGTTAAGATGGTGGCTTCATTGTTCATTTCATTTTTCGTTGCTAATTATTACCATTTTATTTGCTATTAGGGAAACAAAGACCCAATATCTGACTCAAAGTCCAAAGTGGCTATGCTTAAAGAGCATTGTGCTGGCATTGTAATCAGGGAATTGGATGCTGGTAATGTCACTAATGTATTCTCAAATTTTGTTTCCTTCTTTCCTTTCATTTTTCTCTCTCCTCAAATTTCCCGGTCAATTACAGGCCACTGCCCCCATGATGAGAAGCCAGAAGAAGTGAATTCTATCATCTGTGAATGGATAGTAGCTATTGAAAGTAAAGAACCAGCGCAGAGCTTTTTGTAGCAAATGAGGAGAAAGTGATTGCTAGATAGATGCTGGAGTTAGAAGGGTGCCTTTCTACCTGATGGTCCCCCTTGTATGTTACATCATCTACTTAGATTGTATGTTTTATGTAGAATTGTAAATGCAGCCATCATTCTGTATATGATTGTTGATTTCTTTCATTTGTTTCCAACACTAAATTCCTCGAGCTAGCTTTTTCGAAGAAATGAAAAAAGAAAAAGAGTGATAACGAATGAGTTTGCAAAAAGGGCAAAAAAAATAGCATCGCTGTTCCAGCCCGCTTCTCTTCTAGGCAAAAGAATCGCTATTATAATGTACAATAACTTGGAGCTTCAGTCTCTGCTCAAACAGAGTCTGTAAATTTCCCGGCAAATGGCTGGGGGCTTGCTTAATTAGATCTTAAGCCAAACTTCACATAGCGTTGTCAACTTTTAGCAATTTCTTTTGTGCAGTTCTATTTTTTTTTTTCTCTTCTCCCCTTGCCCTATAGCTTTAGTTCTATAATTTTCTTTCTCCAATGTAGCTATAGGAGAATCTGCTCTTCCTTATCTTCCATAAGCTTCACTTCATCGGAAAAGCTTGTAATGTCTGGAACTATCCCTCCATTGCAATACCTTAGGATCCCATCACCCACTAGATCATTCAACATATCAGCAGGATCTTTTGCCCCACCATGCTGCAAAAATTTTGTCCTGAGTGCAGTTCCTGTGGTTAATGAGAGAGGATCCTCCTGGCATAGCTTTTGCCAAATTGTTGCAGCAAAACATTTGGCATACAAGTAGCTATAATAGCCTACATGAAGAAAGGAACAATCATCATAACTTGCACCAGATTGTTCTGCATATTGCTCAAATAAATCAAAAAATTTCTAGATTTAAGCAAATCAGCTCCTATGGGCAATTCATGCTTGGTGCTTGAGCATGACACCTCAATGTTGTTTAGACAGACACTGCACACAGACAACCACAGACAAGCAAAATCGGGTGATGATTAAAGAACCAAATGATACATGATCTCAGACATACCAGCACCGTAATTAATGAAGTGACTAAATCGGATGTGCCAATGAGTGCCCTCCACATGATTCCAGCTGGTATGTTGCCTTTTCATATCTGCAACAATAGAGCTTGTATCTGTGGTTTGACCTAGCCGTTCCCCAAATAGTGTTTGGTCTACCAAAGCATAAAGTATCTGATGAATGCCAAACAAGCAAACAAACATCAGTCTGTACTTCTACCCAATCTTGTTAATAAAACACAGTAAGCAACAATTATTGACAAAATCTTGGCCTTGACAATGGACCTGATGTTGCAATTCAGTTGCGGCAAACATGTCTCTGGCACCTTGCATTGACTTCACCAACTTCTCAGGTATTATTTCACCAGTTAAATAGTGTTTGGCAAATCTCCTCAAAACTCGGTAATCCCAAGCATAGTACCTGTAGATATCACCAAACACGATGTCAGGATGACATTACAGCACAGGATCCTTCTTCACTTCTTGTATACACATGAATGAGAAATCTGATTAACAATAAAAAAACAAACTTGAATTGTAATGTATTCTAGATACCAATAACTTACAAAATAAAAACATGCAAAAATGCCAAGTCATTTATACAAGTTTTATTTGATTGAATTGGACAGAATCATGTACATGACAAATAAAATACGGACAAAGCTATTGACAATGAAGAAAAATAAAGGAACGAATGATAGTTGAAAAGTTTGAGACTAGTTTATATTTCAGAAGGAGTTCCGGGTAATTGTGAAATTGACTCTCCCCTTCATTCACCATTTTTGTAGAAACCTGGATCAGTTCCATTTGGACAGCTACACCAATAAATTGTTAGGTATGGTCACCAAGAATTGGATATACAAGTCCGTGAACCATTGTCCATTTTATGGGAGATCTATCACAGCATTGGTATGGGACATTCAGGGATAAGAGGAGAGAGTAGAAAAATAGCATGATCTCATAAATGGTTTTCAGGTGTACAAATATAAACTGTGATCTAATGCCATGGAGAAGACTTTTCATAGACCATATGACTTCTCATAATTTTTTTCTTCATTTTCCCCACCCAAGTGGAAGACACTTATTAATGAAAACAGACCTATTAAAAATACTGGAACATTATACATTAATCAAGAATTATTTCACAGCATTTTATCCCACATATATATATAGATTTTTTTAAGAAAATAATTAATTAAAAGCTGTTTGAAGAAAGATGATACTGTAGAACTTGCAGCATTCTACTCACTCGAATAGGTTCGAAGGTGTCTCAGCGAAGTCAAGAGCCACCCGGGTGCCAGAAAAGTGTTGGTAATCCTACAGAATAGTTGAAATATTAATTGCAACATACAAATCAGATGCACGCAAATTGCAATTTTGTTCAGTTAGTAGTAAGTTATCAATAAAATACCGTTCTTGAGAGCAAGGAATGAAGAGCGTGTCCAAACTCATGAAATAGGGTTTCTACTTCATAGTGGTTGAGCCTTACAGATAAATTATGTGAACCTGAAAAATTGCATATCAGGGCGACAACCTGCAGCATATCAAACCAAAGCTTAAGAAAAAAGGCACTAATTTTTCAGCTCAAAAACATTCTTCAGGATTATCAATGCGTTCGACTTATTCTCAGAGAACATGAATTTCCAAAAACATGCATCCTGCCATAAATGGATCTGGTACAAGCAAGGAAACTAAAATAGGGCTACTTATTTTATAAGTTCACCGAATATCTCATGCTGGAGCTGGGATTATATCTAGGTAATCTTCCTCAGACCACAATTCAGTAGAGTACTACAGGTTAATGACCTATTAGATGCATTTCCCAGAAGAATGCTATTGAATAAGAAACTGATCTTCCAGCTCCCATGAATCATGAATAACATTCAGACATAAAACCATGACAATATACTCTCACATACATGCTAACATTTAATGGATAAACAAATGAGAAGTAAAAAGTCATTGAATAACTACTAAAATTCTACCCATTGTGCTAAGAGTACCGAATGACCTAAAAACCAAAATTCAGAAATTATGTTCTTTAAGGTAATTCACAGTATTATAATGAAAATTTTGTAAAATACATCCATCAGATCTAGCATGGCTGCTCAGGAGCTTAAATTCTGCACGGCTTATCCAGAAAATGCCTTCAAAGGAAGATGTTATGAGAAATTAGGATTTCTTAGCTGTTAGGCTTTTTACTAATCTCTATAGGACTAAGATATTAATGGAAAAGCTTGTTGAGCACAAGGTACTACCTCTGACTAGTGATCATTTACTACCAAAGAAAGTTAAACTGCGAAAGCTATGTTTGAAACCATCTTTTATTATAGGAGGAACATATAACAGGAAACACCAAATTGTCAATATCTGTGGAATCTACAAAAGCATACAGGGAGCTGGTATTCTGTCTCAGATAATCTTCGTCCACCTTTAATTGCAAAATTAGCACAACCAGTATACTTGCCCGGCCTTGAGTATAAATCAAGATACAAATACCCCATCTCACCCTGAAAACAAGGGTGAAATGATTCAAATCAAGATTGGAACAGCAGCATGAAGCCAAGAGTATAATCACACATGCACAGCAGTTAATAGTAAAAAGTGTTCATAGCAGTCAAAGCCAGATTCTCAATGTCTTTGAATTTAGAAAAAGAAAGCAATGCACATTAAGGCTTCAAACACAGATGCATGTGAGTGTATTTCTACTATCAAGTGGCTCGATAGATTTAAGATTATCTCTGATACAAAAGCATACCCAAAATATTGAATTCTACACCAAAACTTGAGAACATATACAATGTAGTTCACGATCAAATCCAATATGATTATGATTTTAGTCAAAACATTTTTTAAATATTGAAAACTTTTCATGTCTTATCATTCATGAACAAACCTCTTCAGGGTGTTCTAGAGAAAGTTTCAGCACATTGGGGTGCCATGATTCTCCTGGTGGAAGGGGGACACTATGAAATGTCACACCAAATAATGACTCTGCCAGCATTTTCATACCCTCGATGCACTGTGCTAAGGGAAAATATGATGCCACAACCTGCCAAATAAATCATTGTATTCAGAAGAAAAGGGAAAAAAAAAAATTGAAAATCTCAGCAAGGAAGAAACATAATGTGGAAATAAAGAAACAAAAAGAATATAGTCACCATCCACACTTGCAAGAGCAATATTATTGTTAACCCAAAAAAAAAAAAGTTCTGCACACATTTAACACACACAATGAGTAAAATAATTTTACTTACACAAGCATCTAAATTGTAAGTTGATGACTTCATCATTGCAGTGTAGTATGCTTCATCCCATGGCTCTAAGTGTCCATATTTCTGACCACAACTTTTCATCTTAAAGTTCTTAATTGCCTCAAACTCCTACGGGAAATGTATATCTCATTAAAATTCGATAACTGCAACACAATATACACTAAAATCACAAAATAGAAACACTTTAAACCTCACAACTGTGCAAAGAATATTATACCTCATCAGCCTTTGGCCTGATCATCTTGCTCATCTCAAGCAGAAAGGACATCACAACTTCTGGAGATGAAGCCATGTTCGGCATCACAATAAAATCAGCATAGGATCTATACCCCATTATCTGCATATCTCAATTTGAATAATAAATAAATAAGTAAATAAAAAATAGCATAAATATAACATATAATTTGAAGTCAGAAGGCAAACAGCCAGAGAATAGCATGTGACCCACTATCTTTTCACTCAATAAATGCTTGCATAGAAATGTTTTTTTTGGGTACCAAAATGCTTGTATATATGCAACTGCAGTGTACTTTGTAAGTAAAATAAAAACATAGATGAAAGTCACTTTGTTTAAGTTCCCATTTTGTGAGTTATGTATATATCTTATTTCACAATACTTTACTGATGAGTTATTTTTGTAACTTCCACCAATAATTTGGCCAAAAGAAAGAGCAACAAAAATGTGTAATATCACTTGATAATCCGCCAATGAAAGTATAATTCATTAGTTATAAGTGTTTCACCCCAAAATACGTACAGCAAATGAACTTCCCAAGAAAATTAAAGAGACTTCTCCAATGTCAAAAACTTTAAGAATATTCAGCTATAAATATTATGAGGTATACATCCATTATGGAAAATCATAGAGACATAGGTGCAGAGAATTTATCAGATCAAAAAATAACTCCTATTATCCAAATGTCTCATAGCAGTGATGGCACTATATGCATCTTCTGGACCATATCATAGTTACCAACCAGAGCAAGCTCATTACGGGCAGCTATAAGCTTATCAAGAACTTCATGATTAGCCTGAGGGACAGAATGTCCTTGAATATAAGCCATTTTTCTGACCTGCAGAAAGAGAAGAAAAAAGAAGTGAAAGAACATTATGAATTATAAATGCAATAGTAAATAATTTTAGATAGTTAGCAACTTAAAATTCTGACATCTGTTCCCTTTCAGAACAAAATCTTACTTAAGTAAGCACATTCATTTTCAAGAACAATGGGGAAAAGTATCCAGCCCGGAGACAATTTCTAACAGCCACAATCAACATATCCAATGTTTACAAGAATGTTCAAAACAAGAAAGCAAGATATTTGCAAAAGTTTAAAAGCTACCTCATCATCGGATGTCCATTGCAGAATCGACTGCAGAGTGCGTGTGTCAGTCGTCATGCGAAATCCTTTTTCTTTCTTGTTATCCCATGATCTCAACGATTCCCTTGATGGCCCGGATGTCAAACGACAAATAGGCTTAAGGAGATGGTGAATATGTTTCGGGATACGAAATTCAGGAAATATATCCACATGACCTGGATCATTTATAATATTTTGATTGAACCTGACCCATTGAAATTGTAGGCACAATATGAATAACAATCAATTCGTTAACTAGTCAGACATAGTTTAACAATTCTATATGTTACTGAATATAACATATCAGGGGAAGAGACATAATCCTTACTCTCTGCACAGCTGAAAAATATCCATATTTAGCTGATTTACACGATCTAGTTTATCTGCAGAGCAAGTGGGCTGTTCACTTTCTGAAAGTTGTTAATTGTCTGCTGACAGAACCAAAAGATAGTAGGAATGAAATAGATACCAGGACAGAGATGAATTCCACCCTTTTCAAAGTCAATGCGTAGGTGATTAGCAGCCCTACAAGCTTCCTTAGAAAGCAAACAACTATCTAGCTCGGCTTTTTTTACCGCATCATACAGAGTATGATTTGTATTCAGATACTGTAAGCCAGAAAACACACCAATAAATTTAAATCCCACAGTCAATGAACTCCAAGAGGTTTGTCTGAAAAAGGTAAAGAACAACTTTATGGACCATACTTAAAATCAAATCCACAGCTAATTGCATCAGAGTTGAAAAACTTTAATGCAGGTCCAATCACACAGATTTAACTTACATACTATCAAGTATTGAAAGAAATTCATTACAGCAATGTACCAAAATTTAATCTGCCTTGCCTTCAGTTTAACAACACTATAACAAATCAGGCTTTGGTTGGCTTTTCTTGATCATAAGTTATCAGCAAAAAAAAAAAAAAGCAATGTGATGCAAGATCTGCCTTCCGCTTCTAGGCATAGCCTATTAATTTCATATTATTCTACTTCACTGATATTTTCTACTCAACCAAGGAACCATAGTACATGATGCTTTGTCTAACAATATTGTGTCATGATAGCCTTCTTCTCATGCGATAGAATGCTGGTTATCAATCTCCACAGCAGTTAGTTTTGAGTATTGGTTCACATTCTAACCCCCTCGATGGGCATTATCTATCATTTTGGATCATGGGAATATATCCAAACGTACAATGCAGTATAACAATAATAGCATCTGTGTTAAATTATTCTGTGCATAAAAGAAACAAATGTGTGCATCAACTGATCAAAAACCGGAAATTAAATGTATCACTGGTCACCTCACATGTAGATATTCACTGATTCTCATTGATGCCTTACTAGCCTCCTCAACAAATTCTCTGATACACTCAAAAGGAAATTATAATAAATAACTGTAAAACCAATGAGCATTGCCATCTCAAAAAGGGAAAAACAAAATTATCATATGTGTTACTAGGAAGAAAGAACGGCACAGAATTTAAAAAAGAACCTGTCAGGATGAGTTTGTCTACATAGCTCTGCAGAATCAACAACCGAACAGACCTTAAACATAAAACATCGCCAATTACTTGAGTATTCTTAACAAATGAATTAACAAATTGAAAAAACAAAAAAGTGATATACAGCAAGGAGAAGATGCATATAGAGAGAGGAAACTAACTGCATCTGAAATCTCGTCCATTGCTCGAATAATTTCCGCAGATGAAGGCATTTCGGATATATAATTAACCAATTCACTGGACCTGACAACAATCAACTTAAATAGTGACTTTTAATAAAAAAATTGAACTAAAAAGAAAGATTATCATCGTGTATGAATCAAACACTAACGCAAATTGCTTAGGGTGAAAATTTTAACTTCCATTTTGCTTCACTGTATAACAAAAAATTAATTCAAACTTAGATATATTAAGTAACAAAATCAATCATTCTGCTTCCTAGTCTGCAAAATTAACTTATTCTAACCCAAGTTTTCCGGAAGTATTTCAAAATTTTTATGCTTTTAGTTTTAGTAGCTTCGCCGTTTAAGCTATAAATATGTGCACATAGTTGTTTTGTATGATTTTTTCTTTTTCTAACCTCTCGATGGCGTCATCGACAAAACGCTGAAAGCCATTGGGAGACTTCAAGTGGTCAAAACCGTAGAGACCGGTGGGGACTCCGTTGGAGGTCCGTGTGTAGAGATGGCGGGTCGTGGAAAGATCTGAATAACAAGATTTGTGACGGACGAAAGGAGCGGTTCTGCGGATTAGGGTCCACATTTGATTTGGTGCTCCGGCGGTGTGGGGGAGGCGCCGCTGTCGAACGTCAAAACGTGGGTGATGATAAATTTTGAAACTATGGACCGCATTCGGATTACTAATACTAGGTCCTGATATGCGAAAAAAATGGGCTAGTGCTAATTGCTAAAGCCGGCCTATTTCGTGGTTTTGGTATGGAGTATAGCGTCTGACACCCATCGACATTTCTCACAAACCCCCTCTTTACTTGAAATTACTTAAATAACCTAACATAAATTAATTCATTTTTATTTTAAATGAAAATTAAGTTAAACACTTATATAAATTATTATTTTCACAAATTTTATACATTCACAGCATTTCATAATTTGAATTTATATTTTAAGTTTTAATTGAAAAGAATTTTTAAAAATATAAGAGTTCAGAGTTATGAAAGTAGAAATTATATAATAAGAAAAAAATTTAAGATAATTTTAATATTTTAGGATTTTTATGTAATTTAAAAAAATTTAGTAAAGTTTTATGGGAAGTGGTTAATTTAATATATGGATTTATAGTTTATCAATTTAAATTACTGTTTATAAGAAACTAAATTCAAAAGGGATGCTTTAAGAATTTTACAAGAGTGTTAAAGGCTCTAGTCTTTTGAATAATAGAGTTTCTATCTAGCCTACAATTTTGATCTTTTCAAATCATTATTTTTTCATTTTCTAACTACATAATTTATGTTTGAAACTAAGGTTTAACGTTTTATAACCTTCTTGAAGGAAGATTATATGTTGTAACAAATGTATATTATATTTAATTTATGTATGCGTACTATTAAATATCAGAAATTAGACATATGATCCCATATAAGTTGGAGCCATATATCTTACTTATTGATGCAATAATTTTCATGCAACGGCAGGAGGCTAGATCACCTTGGTGTTTTTAGTAAAATACTAGAGATGGAAAAGGTAGGTGCTAACTTTGGTTTGTTTTAATACTTACATAATTATCCAATGATACAAATACAACAAGGAAATAACATACAATTGTAATAAGTTAAGCTAGTCCCTCTTTTATAAGTTGACCTTAATCTCTACCATCTTATTAATAAGGTCCTTCATGATAGAGATAGAAAGAAAGATGTAAGAATGTTCTTCTAAAGCTCTTTGGAAGTACTACCTAATGATAATATGTGACACTACTGAATTTGGCGAGATCGTTCCCTCTTAATTGATATTTCTGATCTTTTTACTCATCTATTTAGTTATCTTAGTGTTATCTCTCAATGTACTATTGACATTGTTGTCCTTAAAACGAGAAGAACCAAATGATCAAAGAGAGACAGGGGCTTTAGGTGACAAGTCCACTTTAATGCTGAGTTCAACAATCAGACTCTCTAAAGTTTTATATTATATTTTAGACATACAATAATGTATTTGAGCTTAAATATACATATGGTGATAAGATGAGAATAAGAGAGTGATAAATGAAGATAAGTGTTCGAGAGCTTTTTTTTTTTTTTTAGAAGGAGGGAGTGAAGAGGATTGAGGGGCATTAAGAACTCTTAACATGCACATAAGTTATATAGTGGAATTGTATTTCCTTAGTTCCCTCACTTTTTCAAAAGTTAAAAGACCCATTTGCCTTATTCAGGTGATTTGTTAAGATCACCATTTTCTTTTTAAGTCAAAAGACCTATTTATTTTTTTGTTTATAGATAAAGAGGAATACTCCTATGGGATGTTCATAAACTTTTATCCATAGGTCACCTTGGACAAGTGTCTAATTTCATTAGTTGTTAATTTTTCTTGACGAGATTTACTATAACTTCAGTTGAAATCAATAAAAATCATCTCACATATTTTCTCAAGATAAAGATCAGCTAAATATTTTAGAAATAGTCACCTTTCTTTATGATATTTACATATTTAGGTACTTACATGTTAATTGAATTTTTTAATGTGTCTTAATGAGATTGTTTATATAAAATTTTCATACATCAACATAATTAAAAAATAGCTATTATAATTTTTCAATAAATCTATTTATGTTACATCAGTATATACACATTAATTTATACAAAAACTATTTGTGGCCCTATAATCATTGATATTTTTATGGTATGATACTACTTATTGCTCTATTGTATTATTTGTATAAAAAATATTCGTGTTAAAATTAAGAAAAATTATAAAATACTTTTAAAGTATCATATTAATCATACAATAAATAAATAATATTATGATATGTGTATATTTATCTTAAAAAATCAACATACAACTGATAATTATATAAAATTCAACTAATATTATATATATATATATATGTATTATTTAATTATATTATCTTTGATGTATTTTAAAATTTCTTCAAAATTAAACTTAAAGCATTTTAAAGATAAGGCCTAAAAATTATTTAAGTCGGGATAGGCCTTCAAATGGGCCGCCCAGTATGCGGGCCGGATTCAGTGTAGCTCTTTATGGGCCGGGTCAGCCCAATTGAGGAAGTCACAAGAAAGTGATGGCAACCTCTTACATCTTTTAATCTTCGGTAACCGCAGGTGACATTTTGAGTAACATCCAATAATACATGCGTCAACTTCGCGGCATGCATGCACGTTCCCAAAACCGAAAGAATAAGATGAACCCAAAACACAATTCCCTCTCCGAAACCAAAATAACAACTTTTATCATTTTTTTCTTCCTCTGTCGTTCCAATCTTCATGTCGTGCGTGTCATCCTCAAGCCCTCCATTCCCGCGAAAACCTCACTCTCGCTCTCTCTCTCTCTCTCTCTCTCGCTCTCTCTCTCTCACTTCTTTCCCCTTTCCTCCTCTCTTGAGACTTCCATTTTCAATTGTATCTTTTAAAACCAAATAAATATAAAAATATAGAAAATTAAAGAGACAATTTCACAATGCGACGGAATTGATGATCAATGTCGAGCTCTGCTGAAAACCAAGATCCGTTATCACCCACGCCAGCGTCAACGCCTTCTCCGAAGACACGTACCAAGCTAAGGAAGATTCCTCCGATCCCGATTCGGCGCGGGAAGCATGATCACTCCGAAGATGAAAATCAATGTCATCATCACGACGACAGTAACGTGGAACAAGCGAGAGAGGAGGACGATTCGTCCTTACTCTTAGCTTCTTCTCTCGGTTTGAACCACATCCGAACCAAGTCCGTTTCGTCGTCTCCTTCACCTCTCAGGTTCTTTTCTGCCGCTGGCACTCCCTCGAGCTTCACGAATGAGGCTAAGAAGGATAAAACTGAGACTGCTGCCGCTGATGTCAAGCCTAAATTTGCTGTTCCTCCCAGCACCAAAACGCCGTCGTTGGAATCAGGTTGTATTTTTATTTTTATTATTTTAAATTGGTTCCTGATTCCAAATGAATATGAATTAACGCATTTCTTTTCTGCTGATTAACACGTGAAATTAATTGAATAATGACGTAATTACAAATAATTAAACGAAACTAATTCTTGTTAAAACAAAATCGGTTGCGTAATTTGAGATTGTGTGATTGTCGTGTATAGGCAAAAAGGGCTACTGGACTCAATCAAAATCGTTAAGATTTCCGTCACCTCTGAATCCAGAGTTGGAGGTAATAAGATTTTCTTTTTTAAAAAGTTAATTAATTGTAATTGGCTGAAGGAATGGAGGGGATTGGAACTCATAATTTTACGGTGATGTTTTCTGAATAGGTTAGTCATGCAGCATTTGCCAAAGAGATGCAGTCGCCTCGTTTCCAGGCTATACTGCGTGTAACAAGTGGGCGGAAGAAGAAAGCGCCAGAAATTAAGAGCTTCTCGCATGAGCTCAATTCCAAAGGTGTACGGCCTTTTCCAGTTTGGAAGTCTCGCGCATTTGGTCACATGGAGGTATGTCTTCCTTTCCTTGAGCTTATTAATGCAATGGAAATCAAACGCGTAATTTTAGAATACATGCTAGGAAAAAGCTGTCATGGTGAGTAAACAGAGTCTTACATTATATTTTTATAAGGTTCACGATGTATATATGTTAATTATTCTACAGGAGATTATGGTGGCAATCAGGGCAAAGTTTGATAAGTTGAAGGAGGAAGTTAATTGTGATTTAGGAGTATTAGCAGGAGATTTGGTGGGTATACTTGAGAAGAGTTCAGATTCTCATCCTGAATGGCGGGAGAGTTTGGAGGATTTGCTGGTGATCGCTCAAAAGTGTGCCACGATGTCACCTAGTGAATTTTGGGTGAAATGTGAAGGTATTGTTTTGAATCTAGATGATAGACGTCAAGAGCTACCAATGGGAATTCTCAAACAAGCTCATACTCGCCTTCTGTTTATTCTAACGCGATGCACTAGGCTTGTTCAGTTCCAGAAAGAGACCGGTTATGAAGACGAACACATTCTGGGTCTTCACCAACTTAGTGACCTAGGTGTTTATCCGGAACAGATTTTGGAAATTAGGCAGCAGGACTTTAGTGGTCCATTGACTGGGGGGAAGGTAATGAATGAGAAGCAGAGGAAGAAGTCACATGGACAGGAACTGGGAAGTCTAAATTTGAAAGAAGATCAAGTTGATCAACATGAAACTGAGAATGTGGAGGTTGGCACGGCCAAAAGTGGTGATTCAACTACAAGCAGCTATAGGATGTCTTCTTGGAAGAGACTTCCATCTGGGTCTCGGAGAAAAAAAGGGTCTGATGCTGCTGCTGATACACCCCCCAAGGATAAAACAGAGTCATTTAAAAAAAAAGATGAGCCCAAAATTGGTAGTGATGATGGTAATGACAATCTGGATGGTTTGTACCATCATGCATCCCCGGGAATAACAAAATCTTGGGGATTCTGGGGCGAAAATTCGATGATCTGCCGTATTTGTGAGGTCGAAATACCAGTTGTGCATGTTGAGGAGCACTCTCGGATATGTACAATTGCAGATAGATGTGATCTGAAAGGTCTAACTGTAAATGAACGTCTTGAAAGAGTAGCAGAAACTCTTGAAAAAATTCTGGATTCATGGACACCGAAAAGCACGCCAAGAAGCAGTGAGTCTCCTAGGGCAAATTTTGAAGTTGCAGGAATGTCTACATTAAGGACACGTGACGATCTAAACCTAATGTCACCAAAGCAAAATAGCTTGTCTCGTCGAGGCTCAGAAGAAATGCTTGATCATGTTCCTGATGATGATAAAGCTTTTGTCATTGAAGATATGAATGTTTTGCCTGAAATTTCCTGTGACAAAAATCCTACTGCTACTGATATTGGTACAAAAACTTCATCAGCAGGAAGCTTGACACCAAGATCACCATTATTAACACCACGAACAAGCCAAATTGAAGTGCTGGTGAATGGACACAGAACAATAACAGAGCTTCAAAACCCTCAGCAGGTATGCTATTGCATTAACTTGAAGCCACGTTTGTTTTATGATCATACTGTATTAACTCTTCAGGAGAACCTCTGCTGGATATCCTGAGAACATTTGGCTGGTTTTGTTGGAATTTCAAGGGATCTTTTGCTATAATTTTGATATTCCACTACTATCCTGGAATGACAGATAAACAAGTTACTGGATGTAAGTCGATCCATTGCAAGTGTAAATGACTGTGACTACAATACATTGGAGCATATGCTTGATCGTTTAGAAGAACTCAAATATGTCATCCAGGATAGGAAGGTGGATGCTCTTTTTGTGGAAACTTTTGGAAGGCGTATAGAGAAACTACTTCAGTAAGTCCATTTTTATCTTTTCTAAAAACCTTGCTTTTAACATGTTTCTTGGTGTTTTACAAAATGAGATGTTTGCCAGTCAAATTTCTTTCTGGTTCAATTGAATCTCTTTATATTTATCAACAAGATGTACTGTTTTACTTAGTTTCTGTTGTCAGTTCATTTTTATTTTATGCCCCAACAATTGGGTTAACATTAAATAATAATATCTCTAACTTCATCTATGTGATATTGTGAAATTTCAGGGAGAAATATGTAAATCTTTGTGGGCAGATCGAAGATGAAAAGTTAGACTCATCAAATGCCATGACTGAAGAAGAGAGTTCAATGGATGAAGATACCGTTCGTAGTCTGCGTACAAGCCCTATCAATCCATGTTCTAAAGACCGTACATCTATAGAAGACTTTGAAATAATAAAACCGATCAGTCAAGGAGCATTTGGGCGAGTTTTCCTTGCCAGAAAAAGAGCAACAGGGGACTTATTTGCTATAAAGGTCAGTATATGCCTCCAGGAATTGGATTGATGCATAAAACAGAAGCTGATATGTCTTGCTTTTACAATTTCTGTGATTGAACATATATTTATCCCTTTGTTGTTGTAGTAGTTATGATCTTACTCACTCTGTAACACAAATAGTCATGACATGTTGATTCAATTTGGGTTAAATTTTCATATTATCAAATTGTGTTTTGTTTATACAAATGTGGTTTATAATATAAGCTCAAGTTGTTTTTTTCACAATGCCAATTGTTTGTTAAGTTTATTTGAGGATACATAATTTTGAAAAAGAAATGCAGCTCGTGACGGGTAGTTGATTAGAACTCCAATAATAGATATTAGTTATTATTCCAATTTGAACTGTTAAATGACTTCTTAATAAAGTTGAAGACAACCATAATTTCTTAAAACTGCCGAGAAAAAAGAATATATATGGGTTGCCAACATTCTTCTTTGAGAACAGATGTCAACCAAAGGTTTTTATTCGATGGCGAGGCAAGTTTAATGAGTATTATCTTGGAAGCCACAGAGATGTTACCCTCTAGGAAAGAGATGTTGGCGCTGCTGTTTAAACAGAAAGGGAAAATGTACACAACGTGCATTAAAGACTCTTCCCCCTTTTGTTTTATGAGGAAGCGTGAGTTAAGATTGGTATTCAAGAAGGGGGGAAAAATTTTAAAAAATGCAATAGGTTTCTTAATTTTAATGTCATCAGCAACCACATATATTAGCTTTGAGTTGAAACTATATGAAGTTTCTAATTAAGGTGCTAAGCATAACTGGTCTTATTAGTAGTTACGTGCCTATCTTTTGTTCGAAGGATAACATTTATATGTCTGATCAGTTGAATTGATTTATCTATTGTCCGATTATCTTAACAACAGTGTAATAACAGTGGTTGTATGTGCTTGGTTATGCATGAACGCTTGTCTAACTGAGATGATCTCTGCAGTAACTAACTTGGTAAAAACATTTCTACAGGTTTTAAAGAAGGTTGATATGATTCTTAAAAACGCAGTTGAAAGTATTTTGGCTGAGCGTAATATCCTCATATCAGTTCGAAATCCTTTTGTGGTAAGTAGATATCAGAATGTGTGATCATTTTAAGATGCAGATCTCACCTTTCTGAAGTCTCACCACGACTTCATGATGAACAGGTCCGATTTTTCTACTCGTTCACATGCAGAGAAAATCTCTATTTGGTGATGGAATATCTAAATGGTGGAGACCTCTATTCTTTACTAAGAAATCTAGGTTGCTTAGATGAAGATATGGCCCGTGTCTATATTGCAGAAGTTGTAAGTACACATTGGCATTTATGATTCTTCCAGGATTTATCTGTTTGTGCTAAGTTGATAAAAAATTCTCACAATGGTACAAATAGTTTTTTTACTATTCCTCAGGTTCTTGCTTTGGAGTATTTGCACTCTTTGAATGTCATTCACAGAGACCTGAAACCAGACAACTTGTTGATTGGTCAAGATGGTCACATCAAGGTCAATATTTTGTAATTTTATCTCATTGTTTACTTGTCAAATGATATTTTCAGAATTGAAAAAGTAAATTGGTTTAAGTATGAAGCATTTCTGTTTGTATTTGTTTGGTAATTTTATGCCAGTAAGCTGAATTGTGCTAAAAATAAAGCAAACAAGAGAAAGTGTCTCTCACTTTCAATTACCAGTTTAGGGCAATTAATTTCTGACGTATGGAGGGGGAATTCTCATTTTTATAGCATCTTCTTATTTACTGTCTAATTTCCTAATTGACTATGTTTTGAACTGGAAAATTTGTTAACTACTTGGGAAGTATGTCAAAGCTGTGTAGCTGGATCATCAATTTCAAAGAAAGCTTTATTGTATAAACTTACTGCTAAGAATGGAATACCCCCCAAACATGGTACTGCGTCGATATGATTCTAGCATTAGGCATTTTTATATTCTTGCTTCTATGCATCCAAAAATTGCATCTATGATTGGTGGCAATGAACAATCAAACATTCAGGTTACTGGAATGGTCAGCTTGAAAACTATTCGTAATATAATAAATTCAACTTTTTGGGTCTGGGACCTGAGTTGATCTTTTCTAATTAGTAGTAAGATTATGTAATGACTGTTGTTTTTTCTTTTGTCTTTCCACTATTTGCAATCCTGTGGAGCCGTTTTTATTCTTCTGTACTGCTGTGATGACATTACTGGCCAGCGCTCACTTACTTCTGTTACAGTTGACAGATTTTGGGCTCTCTAAGGTTGGTCTTATACACAGCACAGATGACTTATCAGCTCCTTCACTTGGCAGTGGTGGGTTTCTTGTAAATGATGAACCAAAAGATCAACCTCCATTGACTAGAGAACAGCGCCAAAAACATTCTGTTGTTGGCACTCCAGATTATTTGGCACCTGAGATACTTCTTGGAATGGGACATGGTTAGCAAATTATGTGCTAATAGGGTAGTATATGTAAGTAAGAAATGAGGATTTATTTCTTTAATAGACTGATTGATGTTCCACACTGTTCTTTTTGCAGGAGCAACTGCCGATTGGTGGTCCGTGGGTATTATTCTTTTTGAGCTGCTCGTAGGCATTCCTCCATTCAATGCCAAAACTCCTCAGGTAGGTAATCAAACTATGAGTGTCCCTTCCTTTCTTTTGGTTGAACTATCATTAACATATTCTAAGTGAATATTCTTACTGTTGTTTTGACTGATAATGTTGACTTTTCAATTTTATACTTTTTGATGTCTGTTGGGTAACATCCTGTCATCGTTGACCGATATTCTGTTTTCTGCAGCAAATTTTTGATAATATTATGAATAGAGA
Source organism: Aegle marmelos (assembly GCA_030449875.1). Taxonomy (NCBI): domain Eukaryota; kingdom Viridiplantae; phylum Streptophyta; class Magnoliopsida; order Sapindales; family Rutaceae; genus Aegle; species Aegle marmelos. The sequence goes on along the minus strand of JASUUL010000022.1, from coordinate 5,447,087 downwards.
TATACCCTGGCCAAACATACCAGAGGAGATGAGTGTTGAGGCTTGCGATTTAATTGACAAGTAAGATTTATAAAAGAGATTCATGCGATATCTGTCTGTTGAAATTACGGAGCCATTTTTAATCATGTCAGTCCACGCAAAGTTTTATATATCCATATTAAAAATAGAACTATTTTATATTTGATGGCAACTGATGTAAGAATTATTACTGGCATAACATGCTAGTTATTTTCATAATAAAGGTCCCCTTATCAATCAACAACTGAGAGCTGGCTTTCCTTCATATTTACTAACAATTGATATTTCATTATATCTCAGATTATTAACTGAAAATCCAGTTCAAAGACTGGGAGCTACCGGAGCTAGAGAGGTAAACTGTTGAGATTTAGGTACTAGCAAAGACTAAAAATTGTATTATGACTTATAGGACTAAGCAGAATTTTCTGGCAGGTGAAGCAACATCCTTTTTTCAAAAATATAAACTGGGACACACTTGCAAGACAAAAGGTCCTCTTATTTCAAGATTATTAATTTTGTTTACATTGTAATGGACCTAATTGCAATACCGAGGAGCTTCTCTTATTGGTGCAGGCTATGTTTATACCAGCTGCAGAATCACTGGACACAAGTTACTTTGTGAGCCGTTATGTATGGAATCCAGAAGATGAAAATGTTCAGGGAGGTAGTGACTTTGACGACTTGACTGACACATGCAGCAGTGGTTCGTTTAGTAACACTCTGGACGAAGAGGTGCACACATGTTTTCATTTGTTTATCTATAAATCTCTATGCAAAAAAGCCTCTCAATGGATCAGATTATGATGGAAATATCTTTTGATGACAGCTTTAATCTGATTATTTAGAGAATGCCAATTATGAATACATTTGGAAGCATGTGTGAATGAAATTAAATCAAAGTTTATGACCATGAATTTGAGGAGGCTTACTGCTACGGGATCACTATTTCATTTTCCTGACCATTGTTTATTTTTTTGCGGTGAAGCAGGCTGATGAGTGTGGTAGCTTGGCAGAATTTAGTGCCCCTGCTCTTGCTGTGCAGTACTCATTCAGTAATTTCTCATTTAAGGTAAAACCTACTACTCCTAGATTCTCCCAATGCTGTTAGAAAACTCTTAACTGAAAATAAATTACTTACCTGGATTTTATGTAGCTTCATAAAAACTAGCATAGTAAAAATTTATTTGGAAATTGCTTCTCAAGTGCCTAATATTTCTTTTAGAGCCGCTGTTATCTAACCCTATTATCACTTTCAAAAAAGTATTATTGGAAACTTTTTGAAGTCTAAATTAAATTCTTCAAGTTTGAATTGAATAAATTTGGCTTTTGGCTAAATCTCTAAAACAAATAGAACCAATTTCAGAATTTTGCCAACAAAATTAAGTCTGTTTCAGTTCAAAAGACTACTAAAACTAAAAGCAAACTCTTGAGGACCAAAATTTTATCCTGAACAGAAGTTTTTAAATGAAGATGTTGATGACCTAAGCTTCAAATATTTGCTCATCAGTTTGTGAACTGCAATATAAATTTTGAATTTCCTTTTTGTTTTCTCAGAACCTGTCTCAACTGGCTTCTATCAATTATGATCTGGTGGGGAAGAGTGCCAAGGAATCGGCAGAGGCCTCCAAATCATCCGTTCCATGACAAATTTATATGGTTACTTTAGCACACATGTATAGTTCAACTTATGACACATCTATTCTTATAGCTCCCTGGTTAATTCTACCTGCATCACGATCAGATTCCTATATAGTTTCAAGAAATATAGGTAAATCTGGTTGTAGTTATCATCTTCCTGAACCTGCTTAACCATAGTAGTTGTAGTCTTATCCGCATCATTTGATCATCCATGTAAAAATGGCAGTCTATTGCACCTGGTCATTGCCCCCCCCCCCCCCCCCCCCCCCAAAAAAAAAAAAATCTTTATTCCTTACATCTTTTGAGCACTTTTTCTTCCGTGTATAAGTCTGCATATTCTTTCTAATAGATGAAATTTTGAGTCTATATATCATTGGAGGCTATGTTTGTGGTTTTTTACCTTCACATGTCTAAATTTTTTCATATTGGCCTTTCCTTTTAATTTCCCTTTCTTTGAAATAAATTTTTTTCCAGATTTGAGTTGGCTTATAATATAATCTGTGCTTATAAATATGCAGTTTTTAAAAGCTCTCTTTGTTCTCTTGACAAACGCGAATAATTTCAGAAGTGTCTGTTAGTGGTGCCATTGGCTCATCAAACTTGGTTTTAACCAATTTCCACGATTCCTCTTTGACTCCAATTCGGAGAAAACAGTACAGTTTGGTTTCTTGATCATTTTCAAAGTTAATTTTGTGGGATACATATAACTCAGATGATAAATAAAATGGAAGCCTGTCAATGCCTCTGTGTGATAGTGTGATGTTGTGAGCGTTCTAATCTACATCAATAGAGAGAATTTTTTTGACTGTGCATCACCGGCGAGAGGATTTCTTTACCGGTTTATAACATTGGTTTTCTTAATTTAATATACGCCTTGTGATCTGAAACCTAAAAAATGAAATGGTCATAGGCTGTGCCCAAAACGAATAATATCTACTTGATTATTAAGTTTGGATTATCATAATTTGTAAGCTTTCTTTTAAATAATAGAAGCATATCTAACCTATTTTCAGCCATGATATCTAAGTGATATCTAAGTCTAATTTAGGTATAATAATATAAAAAAAGGAAAAAATTCGCAAGTATACAAAAGGCCATTTTCATAGCCAATAATCTAAACAAATCATTCTTTCTTGCAATGCACTTTAACAATATAATATGACGAGTGACGATGGTTGGTAGGTAGAGTACACCACAGATTAGCTTCTTTGAACTCATTGGTGGCCAATAAAAAAGAGCTGCAAAACTTTTAAGAATCAACTTCTTCTTTGTTGCAATGATATAACATTACTTTGTTTAAGAAACAACGACCCAATTGACATCCCAAAGCGAATTGTCACGGTGAGTCGGCATTCCACTTCCCCCACTTTTGCACCCACTTTGTACGCATTTGAAAACTGTGGACACTGGCAGCCAATTTTATGATACGTTATCAGCATCAAAGTTATAGAATAATGATGGGGGGCCTATAATCTTTTTCAACTGAACCAGCGAAAATTTCCTCGAGTGTATGAATGAACTTAAGGTAATGACAATAAGTTAAAACAACAACAAAGAGTCATCTATTTGTTCTATTTTATTTATGACGTAATGATCGTTCATTTATCATCATCAAGATCAAGTCATTAGCTACTTGTATAGGTTTTTGAAAGATAGGTCATTTTCATATTTTTAGTTTATCTTTTAAATTTTCTTGAGATTATGGCAAGATTTTTAGGGGACAATCTTTTTGTGGGTGCCTAAATTTTCGTGTATATGCTTTTTATTTATTTAATCAACTAAATTAAAAAGCTTGGCTTGTTAGTATTCAATTGTATGAGCTTTATGAATAATAATTACTAAAATTCATAATTAAAATACTTTTACTATTATAAAAATTGATAAAGTGAATATCATTTTTAGGACCTCAACTTTATATATGCTGCCAAATATCCACCGACCACCGTATAATATTTCATACTTTATCAAAGTAAGTTAAAGTTTAATTTTTTTTTCTATAGAAAATTTTCACCTAAATAAGTTCATAAAATATATCTTTTTTTTTTTGCTTTTCTAATAATATTGTTAGAGGATTAAATAGAATATTAAAAAAATACTATTTTACTCTCAAAATAAAAAGACTATTTATTGATTGTTGTTGTGGATATTTTTATAATGCGTTGTTGTTTTGGATTGATGTTAAAAACTATAAAATTTAAGTTCCCAAAAATTGGTTCTGTATTATTACTTTTTTATGAGAAAAATCTATAATGTTTAAAATTTCCCGTAAGTGATTAATTTGAAATATTTTGGATACCTATGATTGTTTTTATTAGGTATTTACTATTGTTGAAGATTTGTTATTGTTGTTGAAAGCATGGTATTCAACATGGATATATGAGCAGTTTTGTTATTATTATTATTTTTTATATGAGCTATAAATTAACTAGGGTGCTTATTTTAATGATTTTATATCTTTACATTAGCAGATTTGTTGAGTTTATACGGCTGGTTTTGTGGTCATTGTTGGTCCAAATAGGTGCAAAATAAAATCTATTTTTTTGGGTCATTTAGCTAGGATTAAATATTCTTTTTATGATCAGGAGCAAAATAGTTATCTAATCAATATTACGTGAAATCTTCTAATAGTGTTAATCGAAAAGTGGAAAAGTGATGCACTTTACAAATTTCAAGTAGATAACTGCAAAAGAAAAAAGTTTTGGCGCATTTTTTATCAAGTGGAAAATATTAGGTAGTCAATAGATATTTGTCTTATATACAGTAAGGCCTTTTTATAGTCATAATATTAAAACCAAACTAATTTTATTACCGTGAAAAGGTTGGAAGTTAATAGATATACAATTATAAATTATTTTGATTTAGTTATCCTTATTACAAGTGATATAGAGGTAGAATATGTGCTATATTAATAATTAATTAATCAAGCATATCGAATCTAATGTATAAACATTGATAATAGAGATAGATATAATTTTAAAATATTAATATGTAATTTTACAGTATATAGATAATCATTTTCATGTGGATAAGATTCCCTCAGATAAGATTTTAAAAAAATTATAATTTATTATGATATAAAATTTATTCTTATTGACAACTAGCCGAATTAGTGGGATCATGATTCTTTTATTACGAAATAGAAGTTATTCATATATAGAGTATATTTAGACAAATGTTTTACTATATTATTAAAAGAAAAATACCATAGCTTTTTTAAACAAAATAATTCGAGATATGAGTTGTAATAAGATCAATAGTATTCTATAATTTTTTTTAAAAAAATCGAGACATTAATTTGTCTGTTTCTAGCGCAAGAATCTTTGGAATATTTTCGAAGTTACGTTTACTCTTAATCATTGGACTTCAGTTTGAGTTTCAATCATGTTAATATTGATATATATGATCAATCGTGATAAATATATATTATTTATATTTATAATTAAAAATTTTCCTCCGTATCGCTTGAATTTATATCTCGATGAGTATGATGATGATCAATTTTACTTCAATTCTGGGATTCAATTGTGTAATTGCTACGAGTTGTTTGTTTAAATTGTAAATTTGGTAAATTTGTGCATGATTGACCGATTAAACACGCGTCCGTTTAGTATTATAATGTGCATAAATTTCATCTTAGCCGTTTCTGTTCTACATGTGTTTTGTCAATCAAAATCATGGAATCACTTCGGTTTCTTGATTGGTGAGCTAAATTATGATAGATGTATGCCATAACATCTGCTCAAACGGAACAATTAGCTTGATTTATGTGCAAGAATATAGTAAAATCTATGGATTAACATGATACTGATTGGAGAAGTTTGGTGTGCTTTTCACTGGTTCAATTTAAGATTTGGCTTACATGAGCATGAGAAATTGATTACAGAGCACATGTTTGAAATAAATATATATTGAATATGAAATCACCTCACAAACTAGTGCCCACATGCTTATTGCTGTATAGACAACTCTTGGTCATGTGCTTGCCATAAAAGTCTTCACATACATACAAGTTTAGAAGCTAATTTCAGCCACTTTCCCAATCAGATTATGCTACGGTTCAGCATATATTTTGATGGATTAAATCATTTGGAATGAGATTTAATTACTAATTGGATGCAGAGATGTGTGAGCTTGAAATTTTGGAAATAGGTTTCTAAAGAAGATTTTTACAAGTGTTTATGCATAATCCCACACAGAAAATGCTCGATAAATTGACTGACAAAATTAAAATAAATTTGTAACTTTAAATTTGTTGCCTGAGTCATATTTAGAGGCGCCTCAAGAATCAAGAGTAAGCTCAAGAATCTATGGTAAATTTACTTATCTTTTAATCATGCTCCAGTTTAATTAGTAAAGTCATATAATTATCTTAATTTACTAGTTCATATTTATGATAATTTGTGAAATTTCACATGCAATAGTATCAAGTCTATATTATTGTTTGTACTATTATAAATAAAGCCATTCTTTTGGTTTGATAATTGTATACATTTATTTGCCTGTTAAGCATGATAATGGTAAATTAGGCATGGATATGAATCTAGATCCTTGATTAATTCTTTAATTCAACGTGTTTCCTTAGAAAATTAGTCTATGAATCATAATTTCAATTTTGCTTCAATCTGTTCTTATTAGATTGTATTATATATGAGCAATAAGAAAAACATATCGATTCATTCTTTTTCTTTATTTGTTGAAGTTTTTCTGAGACAAATAAAAAGATTAAAAACCTTAAAATCTCTTATAGGTAAGGCATAAACCTTAAACTGATAGGAGTTATTTAAAGTTGTTTAAGTTGGTGTAAGGTTAAAAGCCTTAAAGTATATTTCAAGTAAGATATAAGGCTTTAAATTGATAAGAGTTGCTTAAAATTGTTAAGGTTAGTTAAAGGTTAAAAGTCTTGAAACCTTAAATTGACTATACTTACTTATCCATAGTGAGGTCAGCAAGTAAGTTGTAAAAAAAAATTATAAACTCTATAGTTTTTCATCTTAATTCATTTTATTCTTAACACTAGAAACTAGAAGACAGGTGTTTGGGTATTCTAACAAATCCACTTTCTTTTTTTTCATCCTTTTATTTTAATAATAAAAAAAAGGAGAATGGAGAGGAAAATATTGAGAAATAAAAGGAGAAAAAGAACGTAAAAAGATGAAAAAGAGGATTAACACTACTAATGCCTCTTAACGGTTTATTTTAGAAGGAAGATGAAGGGAAAAAAGAGAGAAGAATAATTAATAGGCATCTATATTTTGGCTTTTGGGGAAATATTCGGTAAGTCAATTGAATATTAGCATTATGCTTCTTTTTCCTTTTTACATTTCTGATTTTCTAAACACTTTACTTTTATTCTTTAACCATAATTATCTTATTTTATTTTTTCTGTGACCTATAAATTAATTTGGGAGTCGAAGAGTTCACGCTGGAAAAACTTCTGGCGTCTCTTATCGTTCTCTATGATTTTAGATATTCATAAGTTATTTACAGATAATCGCAAGGCATTCTTGATGGTTGGCAAGCCCACCATCATATGTAAATTTAATGTTGATGTAGGAATCGGAGATCAGTCATTAACTAACTCAATTGAATTTCAGCATCAACATTCTTTTTGCTAAATTAATAGCAAATTCCTCCATTATTACAAGGAAGAAAGCTTGATTAATTTGTTTGTTATTAAATCCCTTCTTGGTGGACTTGACCAAAGATTGATCTATACATGATGTGATTAATTAAGATCACGTTGCTTATTAGCTGTAAAGGCCTCCATTATTGTAATAATCTCATTATCAGCAACTATATATAGAGCCGATACATTTGTTTAATAAATTTTTTTTAATTCCATGATATAATATATCTGGTTGCTGATTCATTTTGCGTTTTATTGAAACTAATATTAGAAACCTTAATCGAATTATTGTGGGCATTGCCATCGTTAAATACCTTGCACCATAGCATCTTCAAAGGTTGATGTTGACACTGTAAAAGGCTTTTGTGAGTCTTGTTTTTATAATTTTATAAGAACATGTACCTAATAAATACTAATTGTTATGTCATGTTTTCTTCTTTCTTTTAACAAAGAAATGAGAATCTTAACCGTCAATCATTTGACCTAACTTTTTCAAAAATCCCTAAGAATTTTAAAGAAAAAAAAAAGTAGTGATCGAGCCAATGACAAGATTTGATCAAAATGCATGGATAGCAATTATGACCCTTAAAACAATATTCGAGTCTTCATGGAGACATATCATTATTTTTGTATTTTTTTAAATTGAGATACTAATACTGACAGTAATATATATACATATACATATATCATTAGTTCATATGTCCATGTTGCTTCTTTCGGATGTTGAAGAAATTTTTTTAATTCAGTTTTAAATATTTGTTTATATACTGGCACCATAAATTTCTTGAACATTTTCGATATTTTCACACTTGTTATGTATACATTGTTAAGTTTTTGCGTATTCTAACTTTCAAACTGCCAACTTAGATCTTCTAAACGGTTATGATTATTTATGGGAAATACAATTACCGAACTAACTTCTATATGTCTTACGTACATTTTTCCAACCTCTCATACTCTGATCACATCAGAAGCAATATCATGATGTACTAATGTTTATCGAATTTCTAATTTTTAAATCGACATATTACCATATTTTTTGAAACTTAATACCACTTTCACATTGACATTATTTTCCTTGTACGATGTAAAATGGAAATAAATTATATATATATTTACTTTCTAAATTATACATCTTACAAGAAAGTTGGACATATAAGTTCTTTTTTGATCACCTATGGTTAAGTATCATCTAGTTGGTCCTTGAATTTTCAAAATAAACCAAAACATCCTTGTCAATGCCTCGAAAAGCTACTGTAATAAGTGGTAACCATCCTAATACTTAATCTTTAGATTAATAAAAAAAAGTAGATTTTTTAAAATTGATGAATTCTTGAGGTAACTTTTGAATATATGAGTTAAGCTATTGAATTTTATAATATTGTTCGTCAACGAATAGTTGGAGTTTAAAATCACTTTTTTTTCCAAACATTCTGGCCAAACAGTTAGATCGCTTGCCCAATGCGGTACTTTTGGCCACTGTTTGAAAGAAAGAAAGAAAAGATTGTACCGCAATCACATATTCTAATAATAATATGAACAAATTTCCTCAATTATTGTCATTAATTTCTTCACTTTCAAAAAGGTTCCAAATAAATTTTCGGCAAGTTTCAATCACACAGCTCTCGTAAGTTATGTGATTTTTCTTTCTTTATTTTCTTTTAAGATTAGAGGCTCTTTAAGTTACAGTTAACTATAATTTACTCTTTTCACAATTATAATATTGTGTGAGACTCATCGACATTATAACTGTAAGAAGAACATTTCTTCTCACAGTTATAATACTGTGTGTGACTCACCGACATTATAACTGTAAAAAAAATAAATTACAGTTAATTATAACTTAGTATTTCACTTTAAGATTGTGGTATAACCTTTGTTAGCAATAAAAACGATTGAAATCCCAAGATTTCTCTCATTGCGTTTGGTACAATATTGACTAGTGACAGCGTACTAGATATGCTTATGAGCTTTACGATGATGTAAGAATTTCCTTTGCAGAGGAGCACAAAAAAGTTAAATTTGCGAAAGAAATCTTTATTTCCTAAGTATATCATTGACCCTTTTGGTTCTCCTCCTTAAAAGGATCCAAAAAGAAAGCAAATAAAATTGTCATCAAGACTAGAAATTATGTAAAAGCCAAATTCTGCTTTATCCTTTGTTTTGTTTTTTTTTTTTTCACATGTGGTTGCATAATATAGTGTTACTCCATTAAGAGCGTGCACCTTTCTTGTCATAACTTGTCCGCCATGTCCAGCACTGTATTAATGTCACTTTCATTAAAACGACCAAACCCTAGTTCATCACCAAAATCATGATGATAATCCATCAACCATGGAGATGATAGATTTCCCTCTGATGACGAAGCTACGGGGAAATTCCATGATGTAAATGTGTCAACAAGATCAAATGTGTCGGATGACCACAAGTAGCTCATCAGATCATCATCACTAGTGGTAGGTCTATTCTTGGATTCATGATCTGTTGAGTAATTTTGCTCACTGCAGATTCTTGGTTTCTCCTGCTGCTCGCCAACATTAGCAATATCAAAGTTGCTAGCTGCCTGTTGATGATCGTCATGAGAATTAATAGGTGCCTGATCTTCTGTACTGTTGGCTTCTTGTTGTAGAGGCCCATGCGTCACGGGATCAATTCCCATCTTAATAAGCTTTTTCTTGATGTGTGTATTCCAGTGATTCTTGATTTCATTATCTGTTCTTCCTGGCAATCTTGCTGCAATTTTTGACCACCTGAACAACACAAGACCATTCAATATTGTGTTGATAATAATAAACAAAATAATAAACTTTAGTCTATATCACTATAGTTAGAAGGCATTACGGCATAATTAATAATTAATTTATATAAACCTATTGCCAAGGCGGGCATGGAGATCAATAACAAGTTGCTCTTCAGCTTCATTAAGGAGACCCCTTTTCAAGTCAGGCCGGAGGTAGTTAGTCCACCGGAGACGGCAGCTCTTGCCGCATCGACGGAGTCCGGCGAGCTTCGGCACAGCACGCCAGCAACAATGGCCGTGGGTGAGAATGAATGTGACCAATTTCTTGTCCTCATCAGCTGTCCAAGGACCTTTCTTGACGCCAAGTTTGTCACAACAAGGTTGCCTCCCCATGACTTATTGAATGTATGTAATAAGCAGAACTGAAATTAATCACTCACCATTCACCAACAATAAAGCCAAGAACAAAACTCCCACTCACCCACCTTTATATACAAGTTTGATTTCCCTTTGGGGAAAATCAAATATTAATTTTGGAGATGTCACTATATATTATGTCACGCTTGACTTGTGTGCGTGGCTAACACTTGATCGTCTTTGGCATGAAACTTTATTATACATGGTATTTTATTGCACACTTTAATTTAATCAAACATTATTAAAGTATAAGAACCAACCACAGTATAAATATATGCATAACCTTTTTAAATACAATGTCCAATTTTGAATGTAAAAAAGTTACTAAAAAAAGAATTTAAAGACATTATTTATTTGATAAATAATAATTTTTATATTTTTACTTATAAAGAGTCAGATGTCTGTATTTAAAAAATATTTAAAATCTATAATTAAAATTTTTCATAAAAGTTAAAAACATCATAATTATTTGTTATTATGTGAATCATATGTACGCCAAGTAAAATGCTATATTGATCAACATGACTATTTTATGATTTCTAATGAAAATGTGAAGAGATTGAGATAAAAATTTATTTTTAAAAAAGAAAACATAAATAAAGTAAATTTATATTTTTTATGTGAAAATCATGTAAATTTTGTTTGAAATGCGAGAATAAATAAGAAAAGAGAATAGTGTGGAAATTTGAAGTGATTTTCACAATACGCATTAAGATGTACGGAATCCATCCGATTATATGCCTAATTTTCAGAGTTCACGCAAATTGTAATGTGATCATGACAAGAATATGTAGCTGGTTAAAATATCATTGGAGAGGAAATTTAATATTACGCGTGCGATTCAAACGCTCCATTGGTGTGGCAATCATACGAAAGAGAAGTGCCGGACCCGCCATCGGGTTACAATAGCAGCTGGGGACCAAAATTGATAATGTTCCCAGGTGCTAGGCTCTACTGAAGTAGGGCCCATGGTTGCGATAGTGCAAGCATGAGTTGGCCAATAACAGACTTCCAGCGAGACACATTTTAATTTGCTCATTTCCGCGTTGGCTTTTTTATTTTCATTTCACACTTACTTAAGCATTGCATCAGCTGTTTCATCAGCACCACTATTTACTGTCTGCGCAGTGTGTTTAGCAGTAAATAAAGATATGATCAATGGTCGCGTCCATTAAGCATTGCAACAGCCTCTTTTAACTTATTATTTGACATATTAGTCCCATGGCAAGAGTTATATATATTTTTATTTTACAAGATCATATCATTTATTTTGTAGATCTGATTGACAGAAATCATTAAATCTAATAAAATGATTGCTCCACCATAGTAGGCAGTACTAGCTCAACATGATATGGTCTGCCCGCCCCAAAGAAGTCCTTAACTAATAACAATATAACATATAAGCTTGTAATTTTAAGATGGTTCATGCATTTTTAATTATTCTTCGATTATTATTATTATTATTATTTAAACCAGAACAAATTTTCTTTCATCCACCAACTAAAATAGAGGATTAATGAGAGTGATTTGCATAGATGCCACACACTAGACATAAATAATATGCTATCCTAAATTAACACTACTCATGAACTGAGGAATAATGAATAAAGAATTAGTATAGTACCTTAACACATGCTATATAAAGCCCACACAATTACTGTCAATACACAAAATATTTTTGTTATGTTGTATAATCATGTATGCAGGGTCTAGTTGGGGTAGCTGTCCCAGTGATATTGCCCCTTATGCTATATTCTAAGAGAATATTTTCTAGAATAAAGGGTAAAGAGTAGTTGTGCTACGTAGGCGCAGTTGCTCCAAACGGATCTATAATCATGTAACATATATAATTATATAATGGTTTATCTACTGATTGTAGAAATAGCATAATTTTATTATTTTATATTTTTACAACTATTAAATTTTTATTCAATGACTGTTATATAATTATGCATGTTATATAATTATCTAATATAACAACCTCCGTATAAAAAAATTAGACATGTAACATTGGTAGTAGCTATAGAATTGATGTATAGTACTCTGATAAGATACTCTGGATCCTAATGAATAAGAGTTGATATACGATATTTCAATTAACAAAAAACATACGCAATAAAATAGAGAATCAAGAGCATTTGAGTCGCACTTTATCAACAGTTTGGTTATTTGGACTGGTAAGAAGTGATCCGGTAACAGTCAGTCTCCTGCAGCTTGAATAATCTTCCGGCTATTCGAAATTAATAATGCTAAACGTTCAATTAGTGATGTAATATTGGAGTAATGCAATTGTCATAACAGTGTAACATAGAAAAGTAACTATTCAATTAAAAATAACTTTTAAAAGTGTTAACATCTCTTAGGAGACATCAAATTAAAAGAACAGAAAGGCATGCATGATGGCTTTTGTTGAATTCAAAAGCAGGTTTAAAATGATTAAAGGATTGTTTGATATGTGAGTCTAGGAATTAGCAACCTCCTTTGCTGCCATGTAATCCAAAATTTCTTCATTGTTTTGCTGAAAAAGGGAGCTCTAATAGACAAGTCTCTCAAGTAAAAATGCATTTTTATGAGAAAAAAGAAATCTTGGCTTTGATTGATGGAATGATGGACTAATTGTAAATTGATTGTTTTTGACTTTTGTTTTTCTTGGCACGATTCATATACACCAAAATGTGGCCTCTTGAGATGTCTACTTATGACGACGACGATGATGATGGTCGGCTGTGTTGTGCAGAGTGCATATAGATGTCATTTTTTGAGACGATTTTCATTATTATATTATTACATAACAAGGTTGAAAATACTGCAAATGTACACGTTTTAAAATTAAATTTTAAAACCTAAACATTTAACAATAAATTATATTTTAAAATGTGTTGATATTGGCATTGGGCATTGGATAAAGACTATACAAAAGTATGGTCTCTTTTATACTAATGTACGACACTTCATTTTGATATCCTTTGTTTTTAACACTGGTTCAAATTTGGTTTCGGCGTGGTTTAAATTTAGGCATGATTTGCAATTAGAACTATACAATGTAATTTATTAAGTGCTATAATATTATGTATTCTTTGATTTTTTTGTAATAATTTACTGTTTTCAAGCCATCAAGATCTAAGAACAAAGATACTTAAAGACACGTTCAAAAGTTTAGAAGGAAAGGGGGAAAACAAAAAGAAGAAATAAAGCATGGAAATTTAGTGATATAAATAGGTATTTTATAAGGTCATAAAAAAATAAAGAAACGATAAAAATTTAAAAGATATGTAATTTTATAATTTATAAAATGATCATAATCTTTTAACTTTTCTTTATTTTTATTTTTTAGAAAAAGAGAGATAATAAATACACTCATTTGGAAAAGTAATGCTATGTATCCTAAAAATTTATTTCTAAAATTCATATGGAAAAGTTTAGAAGGAAAGGGGGAAAAAAGAAGAAGAAATAAAGCATGGAAATTTAGTGATATAAATAGGTAATTTATAAGGTCATAAAAAAATAAGAAAAGATAAAAAATTAAAAGATATGTAATTTTATAATTTATAAAATGATCATAATCTTTTAACTTTTCTTTATTTTTATTTTTTAGAAAAAGAGAGATAATAAGTACACTCATTTGGAAAAGTAATGCTATGTATCCTAAAATTTTATTTCTAAAATTCATATGGTGGGGCCCATTCATTGTGGACATTAAAAATAAATACATTAAACTACTTTAGAGTAAATACATATTATAATTAAGCTCATATTGAGTAGTGGCTTTCATACCTCTTTAATATCATTATAAAATCCTATTTTTGTAAAAATAGATGTACAGATAGAGGAAATTACTTAAAAGGAATATTATGAATTTTATTAAAATACAAATCATGAACCCTAACTATCTTTACTTCATAATATGTGATATTATTATTATTTAATAAAATCAAAATAATTAGAAAAAGTTCACCTAATAATAAGAATATTGTTTGAAATTTATCGTAGATGATAGTAAAATTAACAAAAACTATATTGCAAGAGTTTTTATAAGAAAAGTTAAATATATAAAAAAAAGTCAGGTTTTGCAAAAGTTTTAAAGTGTTGTTGGACGCTCAACTCAATCAGTTTTCCAGCCCAAAATATCTATGCCGGCCCAATGAAGCAAAGGGCCACGACCAACGTGGCAGACTTCATTAACACGAAATGGAAACTACTGGTTGTTTTGAATTTTGAGTAAACAAGAGGGACTTCCATGATAATTACCCCATAATTTAATTCTATTCCGTGTAAACTAGTTGAACGTGCCTCGCGGTCACGGCATGGTATGATTAGCTCATTGGCCATGCGTGGGTTGGACCGTTACGTGTTCGATGAAATGCGTAAGAAAAATTATAAACCAGAAAATAACGTTAAATAACCGAGTCAGAGTCAAAGAGACCGAGCTGGAGAGAACCCATTACGATGTGGAGGCGCGCGGCTTCGCTTTCTCCTTTCATCTCTTCCTCAGGATCATTGATTCGTAACCACCAGGTACAATCACGAAAACCAGCCTTGTATAATTCATTCTTTATGCACATTTATTCATTTTGTCCATACACATGGAGAATTGAAACATGCTCGGTCAACAAAAGACATATTATTTTGGCCGCTGCTTCTTATTCAATTGTTTGTGATTTTTATGTTAGAGCTGCGGATTTTTTTTTCCTTTTAATTCTTGCATTGCTATGACTTTTTGCATTAATATTGATATCTAAATGTCTTAACTTGCTTTTTGAACTTGATTATTTGTTACGCAAAGCAGACAGCTTACAACTTCAAGATTTGGGAATCATTTACCACGGAAACACCCACCCAGGTATTTGATATGCAATTGTCGTGTTTTTGGAAACAATTTAGTCATCAAGATGTCTGGTAATGGTGAAGCTAATACTGAAATTTGTAGAAGTATCTGAATAAAAACAAATTGTGCGCTTTATTTTGCTAATATTCTTTTTTAGTGATTTCATAGAATTTATATTGGCACAGAGATATCTATGTCTAAAGCCTATAGTAATTGCGATTTTCTAAATGGTTCACTGTCTTTGCTGGGTCTGAGGAACAAACATAGGGATGAAACAAAAATCTGGTGTCAGAATCTGTATGCTGGCTATTTTTAACATTGCTTTTTTTGGGTTTCAGCTATCGCAGTCTAGGGTACTTTTGCATTCTAAATTAAGTCGATAACAGTGGATAAGTTTTTCAATCAGCTTAAAAGTTGGAAACTTAGGTTGAACTCTTAGAAATATTAGTTTCTATGATTTATTTGCATATCTTAACATATTTTGTTTACAATTGTAGTTGTGGTCAGTTCTGACAATCTTATGCTCTAGTGTGCTATGGTGCATGCATAAAGTAACCTTAGTTTTGAACTTGAGTGTGTTCACTGCAGGTAAAAGGTGGATTCTTTCCAAAAATCAAGGCTCCATTTATATGTTTTGTCTTAGGTAATAACGGTGTTCAACTTACTGCCATGATAAAGGATCTGGATAAATGCTCGTTTGCTGGTATCATGTGAAATTACTTTGATGTCCTTACAATTCCATATATTCAAACATACTTAAGAAATTCACATTCCTATGAGGAACTCAAGTAAAGCTTAAAGGAATTATTTTCAAGGGTGTATCGATGTAGATAACATGTTCTTTGTTTTCTTGTTCCTGAGCTTGTTTGCATCTTCCATAGATGATAATCAGTTTTCAAGACTAAATAGCATTGAAGAATATTAAATACATGTAGTAGCCTCAAAAAGGTTACAACTATGCATGTTCCTGGCAATCTTCCATAGATATTGCTTGTGAAGTTGTCTTGTGATGCATATATGTGTTAACTTTGTATTGCTTGTGTATGATAGAATTTGCCTCCCTACTCTCAGGTGGCCCCGGTAGTGGGAAGGGTACGCAATGTGCAAAAATTGTGAAGAATTACGGATTGACACATCTAAGTGCGGGAGAGTTATTAAGGAGAGAAATAGCTTCTAACAGTGAATATGGGTAATAACGTCTCAAGCGCATCATTAAAAATTGTTCAATTGCACTTACTTTCAAAACTGTTGCATCCTTTGACGATTGGAACTGCATTTCAGCACCACAATTCTGAACACAATCAAAGAAGGAAAAATTGTCCCTTCAGAAGTAACAGTAAGCCTGATCCAAAAGGAGATGGAATCAAGTGATAGCAAAAAATTTCTAATTGATGGTTTTCCCCGAAGTGAGGAGAATCGCGCAGCATTTGAACGGATTGTGAGTTACCCTCTTTCTCACCTCATTTGTGAAATTGGTTAAAGAAACGTACGCAAATTTGTTTAAGTGATTCACCAACATATCTAACACCTATCTTGGCTGTGAATTTAAGGTTATTAAATTTTGCTTAGGCCTTTCAAGATCACTGAATCTCTTGGCAAAGCCATGAGATTTGTCTGTCATGAAAGGTAAGGAAAAAGAGTGGCTTTTCTTTGGGGAGAAACAACAGAGAGAAAACTGTAAAGATTGTGCTGATATAGAGATTTGAAGCAGTACTAAATCTTGTCCAAAAAGAAACATAATAGAACATTCAGAAATTCAATATTGGATCTGGACCATTTGATTTTTATGCCTTTTCTATGACTTCTTTCCTTGAAATTAAATATTCTTGATTCTGGTATAGATGGGGGCAGAACCAGATATTGTTCTTTTCTTTGATTGCCCTGAAGAAGAGATGGTGAATCGAGTGCTGAACCGCAATGAGGTGCTTGTGGTTAATTATTTTACTTTTCACCATAGTAAAATCATGTTTGAACCATTATTAAAATGAGAGGATGCCCAATTCCAGGGTCGAGTTGATGATAACATAGACACAGTCCGGAAACGTCTCCTAGTGTTTAAAGCATTGAATCTTCCCGTTATCAATTACTATGCAAGGAGGGGAAAGCTTTATACGGTATTTTTTTAGGGGTTGTTATTTTTTCACCTTACTATTAATATTGCAGTTGAATGTCACAGCTTCCCAATTTTCTTTGTTAAGGAATTTAATAGAATCTGAAAATAGATAACTCCATTCAAGGATTTGTTCTCAGTTATTTATATAGTGGATTCATTGAGAAATACTCAGTTGTTGTAACAGAAGGTTTTGCATGTAGATCAATGCGGTGGGAACTGTAGATGAAATTTTTGAACAAGTTCGTGCAGCTTTTGCTGCACTCAAGGTAATTTTCTTTCTGTTAATTTTTAAATTTCTGTGCTCTTTGTCATTTGGCTTCTATTTTAAGCTTCCTTCGTGCAACTGAAATGGAGTACCATTCGATTATACTAATAATTAATTGATGATATCACAATTTTTTAAGCAACGCCTATTTAGTCATCTTGTTCTTTATGTTTCCCACATTATTTTCTTTCATTCTTTTTACTTATAATGATACCTACACGTGTTTAGTAAACAATTTTAAAAGGTCATTGATTAAAGTTGGTTTTGTGCTGCAGCTGGTGACAGATGATCCTTGATTGTGAGAACAAAGAGTTGCACAAAACATGGAATATTCTTGGCATTGGGTAGGGTTGGTCTCGTTCAGCAGCTAGTATTTCATGTACAGATGGAAGCTGCTTTGTCTTTTTGATATGATCACATGATTAATTGGATAATGACAGCCTTTGCAAGAAGTGGGTTCACGGCATGGAATCTGAGATGCTGCAGAGACCAGCATTAACGGCACCAGGTGATAACAATTTCTTTGTCTCTGTTCAAGCACTTTGTTTCTGAAAGTAAACTAGCGAACTGTTGTAGTTCAGCAACCGTTTTTTCAAGGTGAAGAAAAAGTAAAAACTGAGGGGGTTTGAGCTGTATCATTCAGTCAATGACTGTGAATATTCAAATATATTCTCTTCAATTTCACTTACGGTCATTTACATGACAATCTGTGACCGTAAATTTGTGACAATGGTTTTGGCAGCTAGTGTCATCAGAACAAACATCAGCCGATCCACCATTGAATCATCATCATATTCAACTTCTATTTGACTTGAAGGATCTTTATCTTGAAATGTTTTATGAATCTTAGAAAATGATATTGTCCATAGATTTTGCAACAGATGTTGTTAAGTGGATGTGAAGATCTTGAATGTGATTAGGCGTGGCATAACTTCAGCAAATATTCTGTAATGAAGATATATATTCTCATGTGTAACGCACGCAGCATATTGACAAATTATTTATTTCGTGTAACCGAATTTGTTAAATAAACGATAACATATTCGCGTTCTCATTATCCCATCACGCCAATTCCATCTCATTTGGCCCTCGCCAATCGCAAGTCTAGAAATGGTGACAGTTCTTCAGCCACCAAGCAGCTTCCTAGTCATCATCCGCTGCGCTTCCAAAAGCAAGAGAGGTAGAAAACAGAGGCAACAAAAACAACAACAAATTTCTCGAAGCAGAATCACCACTTTCTCCTCTTACCCAAAATCATCCCCAACCCCACTTCTAACTAATCAAAAAGCTTTCCCCAAAACTAAACTCCAAGCCTTGGACTCCATCATTCAAGACCTCGAATCCTCTGTTCAAAACGGCATTACTATACAAGCTGAAACCTTCGCTTCTCTTCTTGAGAAATGTTACCAATTAAAAGCCGTAGAACATGGAATTAAGCTTCATCGTTTGATACCCACAAATCTTTTACGCAAAAACAAGGGCATTTCGTCAAAATTGCTCAGGTTATATGCAACGTTTGGCCTTATCGCTGAAGCGCACCAAGTTTTTGATCAAATGTCTAATAGAACAGCGTTTGCGTTTCCTTGGAATTCTCTCATATCAGGATATGCTGAATTGGGTGAGTATGAAGATGCCATAGCGCTTTACTTCCAAATGGAGGAAGAAGGTGTTGAACCGGACCAGTTCACATTCCCCCGTGTGTTGAAAGCTTGTGCTGGACTTGGGTTAATTTGGGTTGGCGAGAAGGTTCACCTTGATGCGGTGCGTTTTGGGTTTGGTTTCGATGGTTTTGTGCTTAATGCGCTTGTTGATATGTACGCAAAATGTGGTGACATTGTTAAGGCTAGAAGGGTTTTCGATAGGATTGGTAATAAGGACTTGATTTCCTATAATTCAATGTTAACAGGTTACATTCGTCACGGGCTTTTAGTGGAAGCGTTTGATATTTTTCGTGGGATGATTCAAAATGGATTTGATCCGGATCCTGTGGCTATATCAGCAATTCTTGCTAGTGCATCCTTGTTAAGAATTGGTGCTCAAGTTCACGGGTGGGTTCTTAGGCGTGGAGTTGAGTGGGACTTGTGCATTGCTAATTCTTTGATTGTAGTTTACTCCAAGGACGGGAAGTTGGACCAAGCATGTTGGTTGTTCGATCACATGCCTCAAAAAGACGTCGTGTCGTGGAATTCTATAATTCATGCTCATACAAAGGACCATGAAGCGTTAACTTATTTTGAACAGATGGAAAGGGATGGAGTTTTACCCGATCATATAACGTTTGTCTCATTGCTATCGGCTTGTGCTCATTTAGGATTGGTGACAGATGGGGAGAGGTTATTTTCTGTTATGGGAGAGAAGTATGGAATTAGCCCTAGAGTCGAACACTATGCTTGTATGGTGAATCTTTATGGAAGAGTTGGGTTGATTGATGAGGCTTATGCAATGATAGTAGAAGAGATGGAGTTTGAGGCTACTCCAGTCGTTTGGGGTGCACTATTATATGCTTGCTACCTTCATGGAAATGTATGTATCGCGGAGATTGCTGCACAAAAGCTTTTCGAGTTGGAGCCTGATAATGAGCATAATTTCGAGCTTTTGATCAAGATCTATGGTAATGCAGAGAGGTTTGGTGACGTAGAGAGAGTGGAAAGAATGTTGGTGGACAGAGGATTGGAGTTCTAACGCAGTAGTGCATATTTAGTTGTGGGTGCTTAAGGTCTTTTTAGCTGAGATGATTCGAGGAGCGTTAAGATACAACACTACTTTGAGCATGCGGTAAAAGTTGAACTTTTTGAAGGACTCCCCTGATGGATCGAGGAGAAATTTCTGTAAATATTTAATCTAAACATTACATTTTTCTAATATTCCGAAATTGAATCTGATCACGTCATTCATTCAGTTCTTATAATAAACGCTTGATCATCCCAAAAAAAGTACAGTGTAAACCAATGCAGGATTAATGTGTTGAAAATTAATTGCTTTCATCTGTTTTTTCCTCTGAATGTCAATGCATAATTCTAATGCAGTTTGGATTTACGAAACTTTATCTTAAGTTAAATATATGTTAATGACTCGTAAGTTATGCTAAAAATACCTGAACGACTTATTGTATGCCAGATCAGTGATGAGTCTTTGAAGGTGATGGATCACGGACGAGTATGATGATGATTAATGAAAGCTTTATCTATTCTCTGCAATTTTGTCAAAACATTAAACCAGTTCAATTTTTGGTATTAAGCATCTGTTAATAGGAAGCCAAGCAACCAGCATGAGTATTCCATTATTTCATCTCTTTATCATAGAAAAATTAAAATAAAGCATCTTGCCAATTACCTCAATTCGAATCCCTGTCGGGAAAGCAAAACAATGATTGCCATTGTCCTGCATGCAAATCGGAAATTCTAATTTCGCGAAGTTTTGGAAATTTTTCAATTTAAAAAAAATGAAGTGTACACTAGGGGTGGGATTATCCGTTTACGGTTCGGTTTTTAAAATTTTCAGTTGGGTTTATAACTCGTTCGGGTTGAAAAATTATTTCAGTATGGTGCAGTTCAGTTTGAAATTCAATTCGATTTGATTCGAGTTCGTAATTCGATTCGGTTTTGGGCTGTAAATCTCACGTTACAAAACGGTTGGGGTTATTAATTCGGTTTGGTTTAATAATTTGGGTTAAATCAATATAAGTAAAAAATAAATAAATTAAATAGTAAAATAAGTAAATTAAATAATAAAATAAGCAAATGATGAAATTTTTAAGTTATCAAAACACCAAATTTAACACATTGAAAATATTCCCCTGCGAATTACAACAATAAAAGAAAATAATAATAAAGAAAATAGCTTCTTAATTCCAATTTCAATTTCCAAGTCAAAAAGAAAATTATATATAGATATATAAATATCAGTTTGTTAATTTTATTAACAATTAATCAAACTTATTACCGACAAAGTGTTCCACCAAATAAGCCACCAGTGACCATTTATTAACAATTAATCAACATTCATCAGCAATTACAAGTAAAAAATGAAGTTGACAGCAGTTGTGGAGAGTTGAGCTACTGTGAGTTATGAAGAGCCAACAAGAAGAGTGAGGGCAAGCTGTGTGGTGACTAGTGTGTTGATAGAAAGCTGATGGCGAGCGGCAGTTGTGACTGATTTGAGAGAGAAGAATGAGGCTGAGCAATCGTGGAGAGAGTGCTGAAGCTCTCGCGCGCGGCCATGGGTTCGTCCTGCTAGGCTATATGGAGTGGCATGCACCGTGCAAGAACTGCCACTAGGGTTTGATGATTGTGTTTAGTAGTCGGCTGTGGTTCACCAGTGTGGCCGTGTGGGTGGTTAGTTGTGGCCGCGAGGCGTGAGGCTGGTTGGGTTTCAAATTTTTGAGTTAGGGTTTGTTGTTTGTGAAGTTAAATTGGTTGTGTGAGTGTGAATTTGGATAATGGATTGAGGATCAGGTTTGTGTTTGAATTTGGATTTGTTTCTTTTTTTTGGGTCAAAACCAATCGGTTTCGTGGGTGCCACCCATTTGAGTTTTAAAGCTAACCCAAACCGAACCGAAATCTGAATAAAACTTCGGCTTCGATTCAGTTTGGGTTATCCTGACCCGAATGCCCACCCCTGGACTGTACACCACGAATCACATTTACCAAAAAGGAAAAACAAAATCTAGTTTTAACAACATTTACAAAGTAGTTTTATTAAACAATTCATTTATGGCTGCTTAAGGTCTTTTCAGCAGAGTTGATTCCAG
This sequence comes from Aegle marmelos, assembly GCA_030449875.1. Taxonomy (NCBI): domain Eukaryota; kingdom Viridiplantae; phylum Streptophyta; class Magnoliopsida; order Sapindales; family Rutaceae; genus Aegle; species Aegle marmelos. The sequence continues at coordinate 5,424,695 of JASUUL010000022.1, read as the reverse complement.
CAGCGCCAAGATACAATGACTTTTTGAGCATGAAGAAAGTGGTAAAAGTTGAACTTTTTGAAAGACTTCCCCAATGGATTGAGGAGAAATTTTTGTAAATATGTAATGTTAAACATTACATCTATCAAATATTCCAAAATTGAATATGATCATGTCATCCATTCAATTCTTTAAAAAAAAAAAAATTATTGTCTTCAACCCTGCGCGGGATTAATGTGTTGAAAATTAATTGGTTTTATCTAATTATTTCCTCTAATTATCAATGCTTAATTCTAATACAGTTTGGATTTATGAAAATTTATTTATATTAAATATATATGAACGCCTCGTAAGTTGTCGTAAAGGTACACAAACGAGTGATTATATGCGTGATCAGTGATGAATCTTAATTTAAAGGTGACGAGTCTTAATTTGAAAGTGATGGATAATGAACGAGTATGATAATGGCTGAAATTCTATTTGTTTTCTACCACTTCAATGGAATTTCATTTTATTTATTTCTATATCACTGAAAAAATGATAATAAAGGTGAAAATCCATACATGGGTGTTATTTATTAGCATATTACTATAATCATACATAAGGGTTTATCAAGAATAAAGAGAAATGCTAATAGCTCCACGCTAATTAAATATGACCGATCTGGAAGCTTTTTTAATTAGTTAGAGTAAGTTTAAAAAATAAAGAAATAAAATGCATGATATTTGTGGTTGTAACCAAGGACTATCAAATTAAATTAAGACATTTTTTTTTTACTAAATAATCATATTGGGAATAAACTAAAAAAGCAATGATAAAGGAAATTTGGAATTGACATATAAAAAAAGGGAAAACTCAATTGGATCAATGTAATCCTGATTAAGATTTTCTTCATTTCTTGGATTGGGCTGGGTCGCAGACCCTGGCGACTAAAGTGCTGGTGTGTATTAAGAATTAAATGAGAGTGTATGCCACGTGTCACAAACTAATTAGGCATTACCACCACATCAGCACACGCCCGCTTGTGGTGTTCTGGTTACAGAGAATTTAAATTTTTGGCGCCTATCTCTCAATGCTGATAAGCGAGCGTGATTCTAACAGAATTTTATTCCACAAGCTCCTGTTACCTAGCCCAGATAATAAACACCAACTCCGATCTCTTTACGTGTTTTTGGCCAAATTAACAAACTAAAAATGAATCAATCTGCCGCCATCTTCTTCAAAAAACCTTCCACCGCAATCCATCGTCCATGCAAAATAGCACCAACGCCAGCAATTCTTTCCTTCGACAATACAATTGAATTCAAATCATTATAGATCTTCACTCTCTCGCTACCAGCTAATCGCCGGCTCCACCACGTTCAAAGCTGCAATGTTGGCCACGGCTTTAATGCTGCTCAAGAGGAGAAGAAAGCCGCTTATGGCTCATCGGAAATAGAGGCGAAGGAAAAGAAAAATGTGAACGACGAGCTCACCGCATCGGGAGTTACTGAAGCAGATCTTAAAAAAGCTATAAATCTGATTAAGTTTCTGGATTCCGTCATGTACAACGTCAAATATGCTATCACGAGTTCTTCTCTAAGTGGACGATGATGTCAACTTGTTGAGATGCTCTCTTTTTTAGTTACTCACGTCAAGGACGATGGCTGTCAAGGCTGTCAAAGCCACCATTTGACAGCTAAAATTGTTGAAAGTAGGAAAGTTTGAAGAAGTTACATCTAGGAGAGTTGAAGCTGTGAAGGAAGAAAGGAGAAAAAGAAATAAGAAAGAAGGATGGTGAAAAAAAAATAATAATTTAATAGTTAATTTTGGCTATAAATAAGAGGGTGTTCCTCTTTATTTTTGTATCTCATTTTGAGAGAAGCATTTCTAGTATTTAGAGAGCAGAAAATGTTAAGAGTTTTAAAATAAAAGCTTTAGAGTAATTAATGACTTTAGAGTTTGAGTATATTGAGATTTTGAATAGTGATACAAAATAACACAATATTTGTAACTCATTTTTAATAGTAAAATTAGTTTTTTCTATCTTTGTCCATGATCGTAAGCTAAAAATTAAATCATGTAATTCTTGGTGCTCTCTGTATGTGCATGTTCTTTATTTTCTTTCAATTTTATTTTAGTTGTGGTCGTGCTTCACCCATAATTTTCTGATAGTGTTATTAGAGTTATTGGTTGTATTTTTCTATAATTAGGTATTATTTACATGAAGGTACTGTTAATGTATACAATACTATTTACATATACAGTTACTGTTTATATATACGACTATTATTCACATGAAATGATAGGAGTTTATTCTATCATAAATAGCTTATAGTGAAAAGCGATAATGACAAAATAAAAAATTGAGAAATTCAATGGGAATAATTTCTCGTTATAGAAAATGAAGATGAAAGATAATTGCTTAGCAGTAATTTAAGATAGACTAGTAGAGATAATGGATGATGACTAGTGGAACGAGACGAACGGCAACGTAATTGTTGATCCACACCTAACACTTGCAGATGGATTGTTATCTAGTATGGTAGAAAAAAAGATAGTAAATATACTTTAGAATACTTTCACAAGACTGTATAAAGCTAAATCACTACAAAATAAAATCTTTTTAAAGAAAAGACTCTATACTATTTAAATAGTAAAATCTATAATAATGACCGACCATATCAATACTTTGAGGACTTTATTTTCACAACTTACAATATTAGGTCATAAAATAGAGAAAACTGAACACGCGGAGCTTCTATTTCAAAGTTTATTAAATTCATGTAATCAACTCATCATCAATCTAACGAACAACAATTAAATGGATAGTCTAGTCTTCAACGATGTTACAGTCTCTGTATTAAATGAGGAGAGAAGGCAAAAAAGTGAGAAAGACAAATTGGTAAGTTCGCAGTAGGTAGAAGCACTATCGATGACAAGAGGAAGATTAACGAAAGGTGATCCCAGTAGAAGTCATAATCATGATAGATCAAAATCGAGGAGTAAAAAGAAAGTCAAGTGCTACAATTGTGCCAAGAATGGGCATGTCAAGAAAGAATATTAGACTATTAGAGTAACTAGAAAAAAAGAGAAAGTAAAGAACTCTAGTCATTAAATACTCAGAAGTGTGTAGTAAGTACCTCAAATGATGGTGAAATACTCTATAGTGAGGTAACAACTGTTTCAAAAGGCAAAAAATGACTATTTAATGTTTGACTTATAGATTCAGGAGTTATCTGAAAGATGACCTCTCAGAGAAAATGGTTCTATATATATGAACCTATTTCAAGTGGATCTGTATATATAGGTGATGATCATGTCTTGGACATCATTGTTATTGATACTATCAAAATAAAAATATTTGATGGTAAGATTTACATAATTGAGGAGGTACAATATATCAAAGACCTGAAAAAGAATATATTGTCTTTAGGGTATTAAATAGTCATAGATGCAAAACTCATATAAAAAATAAAATTATAAAGATAGTCAAAAGCGCGTTTGTTTTGATAAAGGCAGAAAAAATTGGTGCTAATTTATTTATACTTAAAGAGAAAACACTATAAAAAGCTAATGTATATGTAACATCAAATAAAAAAGAATCAACGATGATGTGACATCTGAAATTTTGCCATATGCCAGAAAAAAGTTTGAAGATTCTCTTTTAACGAAAGTTGCTTTTGGGACTCAAACAAATAAATTTATCGTTTTGTGAGCATTATGTTACAAGTAAGCAGTATAGATTGAAATTCAGCAGATCTATTGTTAAAAGTAAATGTATTCTAGACTTTATTTATTTTGATATTTGAGAATCACTGGATATATTTATGAAAGGTGCAAAATATATGGTAACTTTTATTGATGAATATTCTAGGAGATATTGGGTTCATCCAATCAAGAAACAGTCAGATATATTTTGAGTATTCAATGAATTCAAAGCGCGGGTTGAACTTTAATATGGGAAGAGAATCAAGTGCTTGAGGATAAATAATGATAAAGATTATATAGACGGCGAATTTCTTGTATACTATAAACAAGAAGGTATCATAAGTAATTTATAGTGTTATACGCTCCTTAACAAAATAGAGTGGTAGTAAAGATAAATAAAATTTTTATAAAAAAAAAAACTATATTGAGGACTACTAGTCTACCTAATGCATTCTGGGTAGAAGCAGTCAAAATTGTTTGTTATGTGATTAATTAATTTCTGTTAATAATAATTAAATTGAAAACACTAATGGAGATATACACTGAATAGCCAGCTGATTACTCTTATTTATATACATTTGGATGTCTGTGTACGTAATATATAATGCTAAAAAAAAAACAAAATTAGATCCAAAATCTAAGAGTTACATCTTCTTAGACTATGCTAATAAAGTGAATGGGTATCATCTATAAGATCCTACTGCCCATAAGATTGTCATCAGTACTAATGTTATATTTGTAAAAGATCAACTATGAAGAAAAAATGAGGATGATAGCACAATAAAGAAAAAGTTAGAGACTATACCAGTATATGTGGATAATAATCCCAAAAAAAAAGATTCAGATTCTTTTGAAAGAGCACTAGAGCATGAGGAAGAAGAACCAATCGAGTTTGAGGTTTCAGAAGTTTCTTGATCAAATCATGAAAGACGACTGCCAATGCAGCACTCAAATTATGTTATAGAAATCAATATTACATGTTATCTTTTAATAGAGGAGAGAAAGCCACTGACTTTCTATGAAGTTTTGAACAATTCATATGTTGCTTTGTGAATGACAACAATGTACGAAAAAATTGAAGCTCTACACAAGAACAAGATATGGGAACTTGTATCATTATCATCTAAAAGAAAAGTCATTAGAAATAAATGGGTCTATAAGATTAAACATGATGATAATGACCGAGTGAAATGGTATCGCATAAGATTGGTGGTGAAAAGATATACTCATAAAGAAGGTATTGACTAGGCTTAACAATTTAAGGGTTTAGGCTGGGCTTTGTGAAGCCTAGGCCCAAGTTTATATAATTTTAAAAAAGCCAAGGTCCTCTCAAAGCCAATCCGATTTAGGCGAGCTCGGGTTGGGCCTGGGCTGCTGAGTGTTAGAAAGTGTATATTTATAAAAGAGAAAATCATCATTTTACATTTTAAATCTCACTAACATTGCTACTTTTATTTATTTAAGTATTTTGTTATTTAATTATATGTGTTTTATTATAATTATGTATTTTATCTATTTTAGGGGCATCACGATCGTTTCACAATGAACGAGTGGCAGCATTTCAGTGGAGCAAAAATCGTGTATACAACACATGCGCATACATAGGATTATTTACTATTCAGACGGTGCTACTATTCAAACGTTGACTGTTGACTGTTGACTGATGACGTGGCGTAATTCTGAGTGTCCGAACTATTTTTAATCCGATGGTCACGATTCACTCAATGTATCTATAAAAAGGGGGTTCTCCCCCCTTAATTTGACACCCTTGAATTCATTTTTAAGCTTAAATTTCTAAAATTCCTTCTCCTTCTTGTAGTTTCTTTGTATTTTAATAAAATTTCCTTTTTATCCTTAGTTAAAATATGAGTGGCTAATTTTCTTTTAAGTTTGGGTTGAAGGTGAAGTCTTAACATATTCCATGGGCTTAATTTGGTAAATTTACTTTCTCTTTCCCTCTAATATTTGTGGTTATTTTGACTTTTCGTCGACAAATAATAATAGTCTTGTCTAGATACAGCCCTGGTTAAACCGGCACCCTAATACAATGTTATTATTATTTGGCACTATATTTATTTGAGCGTGGTTCATGAGGTGTTGAATCCCTCCTTATGATTTAATTGGTATTAATATGGAATATTTAGCCTATGGAGCATGTTGATGTAGATCCGGATACCCAAGTGCTTTATTATAACAGTTTCATTTTTAATTATTCCCGCCATTTTAATTCACAATTTAGGATAAAATTACTATAATTTAATTGTTCCCATTAAAAAGAAAATTAATTATGCACATAATTAAAGCAACCTCCTCGTGGGATCGACACTCGTCACCATTAATCTATTCTACAATAGATTTGTGCGCTTGCGAGTTCAATAAAATTTGCACAACAAGTTATTGGCGCCGTTGCCGGGGAGGTAAGTATTTTAATTCGTAGAATTAGTTTTTTCCTTAATATTTAATTTTTGTAATTTTTTTTTGTAATTTATTTTTTTCTTCTAAAAAAAAGAGAAATTAGATTAGAATTTTATTTCTTTCTCTCTTCTTTAAATTTGTATAATTTAATTTCCATATCATTTTTCTTTGTAATTTTCTTTAATTTATGTTGTTATCTTTCTTTGTTATTTAGTTTAATTTTAGTTAATATTTATTTCACGTAATTTCTTTTTACTATAGCTATTGAGTATATTTTCATTGTAACAATGCCATAAGGTTAGTATCGTAATTTTTCTCTCATCTTTATTTTTATTTATTTTATTTTCATTTATTTTATTCTTTGCATGTATGGTCGAAGGTTATTATCACCTAATCTTGAACCTTTAGACCTTGAATTGAAAAAAATACTTCGCACACATAAACACACTATTTTTAAAAAAGAAATTTGAAATGAATTTGCAAATCCAGCAACCAGAACCACAGAGAGGCCATTTAAAAATTATTTTAGTCCTTTAGCTAATTTGAGCACATTATGCATAAGGTACCCAAATGTAGCTGTTAGGAGTTTTGAATTAAAACTTAGTATGCTAAACTGTCTCCCCACATTCTATGGCTTAGAAAATGAGGACCCATATAATCATTTGAATGATTTTCATGCTATTTGTCAAACTTTTAAATACAAGAATTTTTCAGATGATGATGTTAAACTTAGATTATTCCCATTTTCATTAAAAGATAGAGCTCGTTCATGGTTTAATACATTGCCTGCTAATAGCATTACATCATGGGAACAAATGGTAACTAAATTTTTAAATAAATATTTTTCAGTTCATAAAACCAATGCTATTCGCAGGAAAATTTCATAGTTTACTCAAAAAGACGACGAGTAGTTTTTCGAAGCATGGGAGCGATTTAATGGACTACTCTTGAAGTGTCTACATTATGGGTACGGGAAATGGCACCGATGCCAATACTTTTTGGAGGAATTATTGCTACATATGCAAGAATGGCTAATGGCAACCAGTGGAGGAGAGTTAATGTCCAAAAGTGTATCAGATAATTCTCTACAACGGAGTCGATCACTCAGAAATACCAAGAGAATTAAAAGAGTGAATGAGGTTAACATTGGCGAGTCAAGCTCAGGAATTAAAGAAGTCATAGAAATGGTCGAAGGCCTTACTTGACAAATAGCATATTTGACAACTGCTAAATCAACAGAATTACATGACCATGACTCATATTCAGATCAAGCCAATGCCATAGGTATCATAAGAAAACCACCAAACTACGACCCTTACTCCAACACATATAACCCTGGATGAAGAGACCACCATAATTTTTCATGGTTTCAAGGATTCCAACAAAATGGACCATCAACTCCACCTCTACCAATGCAACCAATTCCTTAAATTTCTCAAGCCTCTCAACCACCATTTAGACCATACAATCAAAATCCAAACCATTCTCAATCCAAACCATGGGACGATACATTTCAAAATATCAAAAATCTTACTAACTCCAAGATCAAGCAGCAGAACCGCACCATTGATGAATTACGAAATGAGATGAGAGCGGGCTTCAACTCATAAGCCCAATCAATTTCTAATATCGAGAAAATGGTAGGCCAACTTGCCTCTTCAGTTCAAACCCTAGCAATGACTGTTGAGAAAGGTAAATTCCCAAGTCAACCAGTGTCAAACCCTAAAGGAGTGCATGAAATAAGTACCAGTTCGCCACAGTAGCATGGAGAGGTCAAAGCAGTGATGACCTTGCGAAAAGGAAAAGAAGTGGACAACAAAGTGGAGATGCCAAAATCAACTCAAATTGTACCTGTGAATGCTGAGAACTCATCATCAGAGGAGAAAGAGGAAACCAACCCACGAGAATATGTTCCTAAAGCTCCATTTCCTCAGAGGTTAACTAAAGGGAAGAAAGGAAAATCCACAGGTGAGATTTTTGAAATCTTCAAACAGGTAAGTGTTAATATCCCTTTACTTGAAACTATAAAACAAGTGCCATCATATCCTAAGTTTCTTAAAGACCTTTGTACTAAAAAGAGAAATATTCATGTTCAGAAAAAAGGCCTTTCTAACAGAAAATATTAGTTCTATACTCCAACATAAAATGCCTCTAAAATATAAAGATTCAGGCTCCCCTACTATCTCATGTAGTATAAGGAACCACACAATTGAGAATGCTTTGTTAGATTTAGGAGCTAGTGTAAATTTATTGCCTTACTCTGTATTTGTGAAACTTGGACTGGGCGAATTATACCCAACTCCAGTGGTGCTACAGCTTGTAGATCGATCCATGAAAATACCACGTAATATTGTGGAGGACTTGCTTATCCAGGTAGATAAGTTTTATTTTCCTGTTGATTTCATTGTAATTGACACTCAACTAGTGTAAGATTCAAGGAAGCATATCCCCATTATTTTGGGTCGTCCATTTTTGGCAACTACCGATGCTCACATTCAATACAGGACTGGAAATATGCAGTTGTCATTTGGCAATATGACTATAGAACTAAATATTTTCAACATTGCCAAATATTTTCAACATTGCTAAATATTTTCAACATTGCAATATGACTTAGTGATGACCCTTTACTGACATATTTAACTCACTTTAGTTTGGATTTTAATATTGACAGGTCGATTGATGAGGTTAATGCCTTATTGGATTCATTGCCATGCATGGACACTGATAAGTGGAAGACAAGGATAGAGCAATTGGCACCATTGAAAGAAAATCTCATCTCATCATCAGAATCACCACCAGGAATTGAGCTCAAACCTTCACTCGACCCTTTGAATTCTACATTCTTGGAAGAAGAAATAATATTGTCAGAAATCATCTTATCCTCTCTTGATTACAAATAAAAGAATACAGACATCATTGACCCCATTTTTTGTTCAAAAAGGAGGATACAACTGGAAAAACTAGAGGAGATTCGTAATGAAAAAAATGGTAAGGACTACAGAGAGCGAATGAAAATCCTCCGTGACAAGCAGAGCATTAGAAAATCTTTCACACCAGGTCAGAAAGTATTTTTGTTCAATTCTCAATGGCACGTTTCTCCAAGTAAGTTACGCTCTCGATGGTCTGGTCCATCTACTGATCCTACTATTTTTTTCACATTGAGCCATTAAATTTAAGAATCCAAAGAATAGTGTAATACCAACCATGTGGAGAAAGCAGCACAAAACATTGAAGTGACTTGAATTTTTTTTTCTTTCTGTTTCCTTTCGGTGATTTAAATTTTTTTAATTATGTTTTTGTAAGTTTAACTATTATTATAAATTTTTTTTTGAATAAGTGTGCCAAAATGATATGTGATAAAAAGCGATATTCTTTAGGAATGCTGTCTGATAACAGAGAAGATAAGATTTAATTCATTAGGGATGGCTTAAATAAGGAGTCATTAGATAATATCCTTTTGTCTCTTGAAACGCATCCCACTGGATATGTCTGAAATGCAATACTCCAGTTATGACCATTATTCCAGAAAGAATGTGCGAACTATAGTCTCGGAAATCTGATTATAAAAGACCCTGTTTGTCAATTTGTAAGAAAACTAGATGGGAAGCCTATCATCGACCCATAGAGGGCGTTCAAGCCGTTTCTGGACGTAAAACCAAAGGAAGATGTGAGTCACAGTCGCAACTACTTGTTAATATTTTCTTTTGTATTGCAACGCCCAGGTGATATCTTCTAATCTCTACTTCTTTCCTTTAAAACATTGAGGATAATGTTTCGTTCTGGTTGGGGGAGGAAATAGTTGATAATTTCTCCTTTATAAATATATGTTTTTAAGTTTTTAAGTCGAAAATGACTGAATATAGAGTGTAGTGACTCTAGAAACGCATTTTAAAAAAAATAAAAAAATTATTTTTCTTTAATTTTTCTACATGTATGTTTTCTTTTTATATTTAGAATAGATATGGGGGAAAGAATTTAGTTAAAAAAAAATCTGTGTGAGTTTTTATTGGATGATATGATGACTTTCGAATTTTAGTATTTGTATTATCTTTACTTTTGAGTAATGTTACACCATGTTTGTTATTCTACATGTTGATGTTGGTGATAAATATGAGTTACTTGAAGGAATGCACATGTCATAATAAATTTCAAGTGAGTTTTTAAGCCTATTAATTTTTCTTGGAGGGTAACCCTTTTTGCCCATTCTTCATGTAGCTTAACAGTTTATTATTTCATACATGATCTCTAGATTTTCTTTGAGTCAACCCTTTAAAAAAAAGTGAAAAAAAAGTATGTGTTACTGTATTTAAATGCCTACCTAATTAGTAGATATGGAAGATTATTTAGAATCATAAAAGACGATGGAAGGCTATTTTTGATCCGTTTGAGCTTTTCTAACCATCCCTAATATGTAATATCCATAGTTAGCCCATTTGAGCCTTTTATATATATATATATAAAATAATAAATCATAACTATTAATATAAAAAAATAATCCAATATTTGCGAGCCATCTTCTTCCGAAACTCCACCTAACCAAAAATATCATATTTACCTTCTTAAGTGCATACTCCGATTTACTCCATGGATGCTTTTAAAACTAAACAAAAGGGATTTGAACTTGCAGGCTAATTGTCAATTCCCTGATTGACAATATCCGATATTTGGAATCTCATCTAAGCTTCTGGTAACTGTAAATGTATAGAGTTATTTTATATTGAATTTTATAGTGATTAAGGATGGATATGTGTTCTATAAAAATTCGAGTCTAACTAAAACAAACTTAAATATTTTTAACCTAATCCAAACCAGACTATTTGGGTTTCGTTTGAATTTTATAATCCAAATATTTTTATTTTGATAATTTAATTATATCAAAATTATAATAATTATTAATTGTTATTAATTATCAAATTAATAATTAAAATATGAAAAAAATATTGATCATTAAATGGAACTAAAGAAATTGAAGCATTTCCAACAAATTTGATTAAAATTATATGACTATATCATACAATAAAATCAAATAAAATCAAATTTATACATGTCAAGATAAAATAATAAAACTGAATCTATAGTCCAAACTCAAGAAAAATTGGCTTGACATTCTCACTAAAAGATGGTTGGGGGTGGGCATGGCTCGGTTCTATTTGGATTGAGATTTAGCAGAACCAAATAAAATAGAATATTTTATAAAAAGAACCTAATAAAAAATAATAAAATAAAGAATCAAATATGAACCGATCTATTTAGTATGTTTTTTTATTTTGGGCTTATAGGGACTATTTTGAATTCTAAAATTTTAATCCATTGGGCCTTATTAATGGAATAACCTTTCTTAGCAATCAATTCATTATAGTGTCATTACAAATACTAATAATAAGCACAAAGTATTTAAACCATATTTATCACTGTTGTCTTACTAATTACTGCTAACAAAATATAAAATATTAAGATTTAATAATACAGATCTATACTCTAATACTTCATCTAAATAAACATAAAGTTTTTTTAAAAAATAAAAATAGTAATAGTTACAACATAAAATAAAAATAAAAATCGCGTGAGAGTAGGTTTATTGTAATCATTTTGCATAGCCAATTAACATATAACATATTTTATATTTTAGTCAAATTACAGAAATATTTTGTTCTTCAATTTGGTTATTTAGTTCAACTGAGTGAACCAAAATTCAAATCGATATATTTTTTTGTAATTGGATATTTGGAGATTTGGAGATTTATAAGTCTTAAAACCAATTTAAATTCAAATGGATTCATCAGCTCAGTTTAGTTTTTCCTAGGTCTTGATTTTTTTGTCCAGTGCTAAAGATGGCCAATGGGTCGGCTGGCATGTGACAAGGTCAGGCTAGGCTTAGAATTTGAGTAAGTGGGCTTTAAAAATACAACACGATTAGGGATGAGTTAAGGCACAGCATAGAAAAAAGGCATGTAGCAAGCACACTTCATTGATGGGTTAGTATGCAGTCTGTGAGCCATCAATAACATGTGGGCTAATATATATTAAAGTAAATTTTTTAATAAAAAGTAAACATAAAATGCCATGATTTTATAGATATCTTGAAATTAAAACTTTTAATATATTTTATTAGATTAATTTAAGTCTTTTACTCTTGGTTTTAATTTTTATTAATTGTCATTTCTGGAATTAAATTTATATATTTATTGTGCCATAATTAGTTATTATGAAATTTAATATTTAAATATATAGTTGTGAAATTGTACTAAAATGATAAGAAAAAATATATATATATGGGAAAGCCTCAGTTACGGCTTTTCGTAACTGGTAGTTATTGTCATTTTTATGGTAAATTTCATTGAGCCCCCTATATTTCATGTGATTTATATTTTATTTATAAGTATTATAATTTTTTTATTTACATTTATTATAAAATTTTATTAAAACACTTATATTTTTTTATTTTATTTAAATCTTTAAAATATTTAACTAACTCCTATAATTTTTAATTTCAAAAATATAGTTATTTAAATTAAAAGAATAAAAATTATTACATAAGTTATAAATATAATTATAATTATTATATTAAATTTTTATTATAGTAAAAAGTTATTATAATTAATTAATACATTAAGAACAATTAATAATATTTTTTATTTAAATTAATAATAAATAATTATTATTCATAATTAATTTTTGATAAAAATTACTAAAATAAAAATAAATTATAAAAGTATAAATGAAGAATATTTTTATAAAAGATTAATTTAAATGAAGAGCAATTTTAAATTCTAAAAATATATGTAAATAGAAGAGTGTATAATATTTACAAATAAAATATAAATAACAATAATTAAATTATTTTGATACGCATAAAAAATTAGTAAATGAAAAAAGTGTAAAAAAATAAATTAAATCTTTAATTTAAAATTAATTAGTAATAGTAATTATTGTTAGTTATTATTATTAATAATTTAAATAAAAATTATTATTAAGTAACAATTACTACTTTTATTATTTGTAAATATTTTAATTGTAATTTTTATCATAATTACTACTTTTATTTTAATTATTGTAATTTTTATTATTTTTATTCAAAAATTAATTACTAATAATAATTATTGTTATTTATTTTTATTAATAATTATTGTTACTGTATTAATTAATTCTAATAAATTTTAAATGTTACAATAATAATAATTTAATAGAATAATGATAATTATAATTATAGTTATAATCTATTTAATAATTTTTATTCTTTTAATTTAAATAAATAGTATTTTTAGAATTTAAAAATTATAGAAGTTAGTTTAATACTTTAAAAATTTAAATAAAATGAAAAAAATATAAGGGTTTAATGAACTTTTATAATATACATAAATAGAAAAGTTTATAATATTTACAAATAAAATATAAATAATAATAATAAAATTATTTTAATACTTATAAAGAATTAGTAAACGAAAAAGAGTGTACAAAGATAAATTAAAATTTTAATCAAAATTAATTAGTAATAATAATTACTATTGTTATTTATTATTAATAATAATTTAAATAAAAATTATTATTAATTATTGTTAATGTACTAATTAATTATAATACATTTTTTATGACAATAATAATTTAATATAACAATTGTAATTATAATTATAATCTACTTAATAATTATTATATTTTTAATTTAAATAAAGAGTATTTTTAGAATTTAAAAATATTGTTCATTTATATTTTTATAATTTATTTTTATTTTTATTTTTTATTAAAATTTAATTAATAATAATAATTTATTATTATTAATTTAAATAAAAATTTTATTGTTATAATAATAATAATGTAACCTAATAATTATAATTATAATCTATTTAATACTTTTTGTTATTTCAATTTAAATGAAGAGTATTTTTAGAATTTAAAAATTATATAAATCAATTTAATACTTTAAAGATTTAAATAAAATAAAAAATATAAAAATTTTAATAAAATTTTATAATATATATAAATAAAAAAATTTATAATATTTATAAATTAAATATAAATAATATAAAGTAGATGTGGTTAAATGAAATTATGTCAATAATTATATGGGAATAAATAAAAATAATGATAAGTTTAAAGAGCCGAATGAAATTATGTAAAAAAATAAAATCACATCACGTAGGCTGTAAATTAGGCGGATTCTCTATACAGAATATAATAACTTTCTTATTCGGTAATTTCTTTCTGTATATATACGTTATGCAACTACAAGTAGGAATATCCTATTACGAATTTAATTCATCTTTTTAAAACCAAAACAACGAAAAAGAAAAGTGGGAAAAGAGAAAGAAAGAAAGAAAGAAAGAAATCGCCGCCATCGTATTAACTACTCTCATTCTCTTTTCATGGCAGCCTATTCAACAGTACTGATCAAACCAAATCCGTTGCTGTTACGGAATCGAAGAACAATCTCTGATGGCAGCTTTTATAGCATCAGATCCGGCGGTGTCTTCTGTGCAAGTTCCAAGTTATTCGCAACTCTTAAGTTCAAAAGCTTTGCGATGAACTCGGCGGCCTCACCAAGGAGTAGTTTTATTTCAATGACCAGCAATAAAGTTACTGCAGTTCCGTTTAATCACATTACCACAAGCTCTTGTTATTTAAAGGAAAATCATGCAGAGAAAGATGGTGGTTTAAACAACGTATTGAAATTTATGAAGGAGTGGTTGAGGATTCCTGTGGTGTTACTGATGCTTTGTATGACGACGTATGGTCGTCGAACATCGGCCTTGGCCTTTTCCGGTGGTGCAATGGGTGGATACTCGTTTTCGTCGTCGTCGTCGTCTGATTCATCGTCGTCGTGGTCTCACTCATCATCTCACTGCGATTGCTACCGCTCTAATGATAAAGATGATGTTGGATCAGCAATAGCTTTCTATACAGCGCTCGTTGTGGTGGTTTGCTGGATCGCGCTAGAATTGCAGTTCAAAAGTAGAGTTTTCAAGCTTCAGGTACAAAATATATTATATATATGGGGAAATTATCTAATTAAGGATGGTTGACCTTATTGATATTTTTACCGAAAATTCTCAGAAGCACATGTCCGCCTGAATTTTCCTGCAGATTTAGGATTTTCACAATGATTTCAAAACTTTTCACATCATTCTAATTATTTCATAATATTGTTCAAGTTTTTTCACACTATTCGTATGGATATCTAGGAGAGAGGTGGCCTCTATAAGTACCACTTTTAATTTCGTGCTGAGCATACTCCCCAAAGAGTTATTACAAGAGTTGCTTATCTTTTTTTTTTTTTTTTTCAAACTTGTGTATGTACGTGTGTTTATGTATATAACAAAAAAAATTATTTAGGTTGGTTTGCTTGTCGATGGACAAAGTCTTCAAAAGGATCTGAACAGAATTGCAAAAACTACAGATTCATCCTCGGAAGCTGGTTGGGAACATATGCTGGAGGGTAAGGCTATTTTTAGTTGTAATTATTTTTTGATTTCATATAATTGCATATGTATGGTCTCCAATACAACATTATTTGCTTTTGCTCGGATAAGTTTAGTTGTGAATTAATTGCCTAGGTTTTAGTCATACCACAAAGGTTTCATGCATTTTAATGGGTTAAGGATTCAATATATTTGGTAAGATTTAACAAGGTGCAAGTGCCTTCCTTGGTGTTTACCTAACATTTTTGAGAGATTCATCTTACAACATTAATGAAGTAAACATATCTTCAAAATATACGAAACAATAATAAATTTAAGTTTGGAACTTGAACATTTCAAGGATGACAGAACCGACTATATTTTAGTATTTTTCATTGTTTATAAAAGAGGTAAAACCTTTGAAACTGATTCTTTGCGGTGTTCTTTTTTTTTTTTTTTCCTTTTTCAAAGCCTTGGAATCCATTTTTCAATTATATAGATATATATGGACAATACTTTTTTTCTCTCATAAGGGTCTAGAAGGACGCCAATATTATTCACTCGATATATAAGATGCTTATTATTATTATTGTTATTTATTTCTTAGTTTGTGCATTTCTGTTATCTGCGGATCAATTTGCTAAATCAGTGCGATTTAGCTTATTCTGTTTGATTTTGGGTGTAGAGACAATAAATTCTCTTCTACAACATGAGAAGTACTGGATCTCTGGTTCTTCATATGTAAGTGGATGATTAATGTTTACTTCTGACATTTTGTTGTTACCTGAATTAACACACACACTCTTTTATATTATTATTTCCTTTTGTGCTCACTTTTCTTTTTCTGCCCACTTTTTTTCTTTTTTCTTTTTGGTTTTTTATGGTCAAATAAAATATTGAGTTACGCTATAAACACCCCTCTATATCTCTTATGAAACCTCTTTTGTTTGGTATTTATAAATTTATCATTTTTGTTTTAAATTATATTAAAAATAAAATTTATTTAATTGAACCCGCCTACATTTTCTTTGTCTTTTTTCTCTATTATAAACTCACTAAATCTATAAAATTTGAAAAAATAATGAATTGTCATAGAATAAGAAGTTGATCTGAATATAAATTAAGCTATTGCAGGAAATATAATTTTGTGAAGTTTGTTTACTTGGGGCAATTTTTTTTTTTTTTAAATATGCATTACTTGGCTTTATATGTATACTTAGGTTATTTGCTACAAAGAAAATATAGAGAGATGGAGATAAAATTAGAAATTTGCAAATGCTTTAACAAAAAGGAAATTGAAAGTTTTTTGAAATGAAAAGTATTTTTTTTTCCAAAGCATTGGCATAGGATTTATTAAGAAAGTGCAGCAAATGAAGGTTATTTTAGGAATTAAAAAGAATATCTACAGAAAGGTGGTTTGAAGAGAATGTTGGAGCTGTGTTAATAGTCCAACTCTAAAATATTTTAAGGTATTGAAACGTTTTATTATAGATATCGCCCAATAATAACTATTGTTTTAATTACTAGGGTCTCTTTAGAATCTCATAATTATTGGATTTCTCAGTTAATTACTTCCTTCAGCATTAATTCGAATTGTAGGTAACAGCGGAGTACTTGGACGAGAAATATGTAGAGAAGGACTTCAAAAAACTTTCAAGAAAAGAACGGAAGAAATTTAGTGAAGAGACACTTGTTAATTTAGATGACATGGAAAGGGAACGCATCACCAGCAAACAAGCTAATAATCAATTCATCAATACGTATATGGTGGTAAGCTTTTGTCTAATTTTAAATGTAGTATTTCGTGCCCTTGTTATATATTAATCGCATAAAGATTGTCTACAAATGCTTGGCTTTTTCACCGAAATAATTTGATTATTCTCAGGTGACAATTTTGATGGCAGCCACTAAACCATCAAAACTTGAATCACATATACCCACCATTGTTTACCATGAAGATGTCAAAAAGGCCTTAAAAGAGCTACTACGTATTAGTAACACCAGCAGAATAAAGGTGTGCGCACACGCACACACACACACACACACACAAAACAAGCTCTTCTTTCTCAATCTGGTCTTGGAAATAAATTCTGTAGAGAATTTTGATTCTATATGTGCCTTACATATATATATGTCGTCAATTTGTGTTCTTGCAGGGATTACATATATTTTGGACACCGCAACGAGAAAATGAAGTATTATCACTCAAGGAATTTCGAGAAAATTATCCAAGTTTAAAGCTTTTACTCCGATCAGTGCCTGCTCAAGTGCTTGGCAATGGCAATGAAGCCGATATCTCACAACCCTCTGACAGTAGTTTATAATTAATACGCTAATTAATTGTTGTTCTTTTAGTCAATTGATTATATATTAAAAGAATTTTGTCATTTTATTTAAATGATAATATAAACTATAGTTTCGCCATAGTTAAAATTTTTCCTCTTCCCAATTAAATAAGAATCTAGAACTAAATAATTAATTCATTAAATTCAAGAATTTTGTCATTTTATTTCCTCTCTTTTATTTTATTTCTTTAAATTCAAGAATTTTTTAAATAGTTTTATTCAAGATTTAGTGTCTTGTTTCTCCTGAATTTAACAATTTGTCGAATATCAAAAAACCTTCAATTGATTAATGAAAATAAACCAAATTGTTTGCAGGAAACGAATCACATTCAAAGATAATTTATATAATACCGAAAATTCGTAAAAAAAAAAACTCCCAAGTGCAATACAAAATGTTAATTTTGTTGCATACAACAATGAAGCACGAACGCTGAATAATCATCATCATCAATTTAGCCCCTTACCAAAGTGTTGATAAGGTGCGACAATGCCTGAGTTGCAAATTAGTGGTGACGTAATGTTTGACTCCCTGCATTGCTCGTAATGTAATGTTTGACTTCCTCCGTTGCTGATAGAGTCACACATAGAAATTCTAAAATGGTGAATGTTTGTTGATACTTGATTTAATGTATAATAAAGCATTTTGCATTTGAATTTGGGTACTTTAATTTACGACCTCAGTTTATTTGTGACTTCGAGCAATGTTGTAATATGTATTATGATTTGTTGTTATTGCTTTTCATTAATATTATATAGCTTTCCTTTTTTTTTTTTAATAAAATTTTAGTTTTCCACATAACAATAAACAGTTGTTCTTCTAACTCTGGGTCTTCCATTATTTAAGATATTACTTACCAATCATATATATATACATATATATAGACACACACACACACACGCTTAATAAAAAGCTCGAATTACAAAACCTTGGCCTTGATATCTCTTCAGTGCTCCTCTTGCGCCCGAACAGGGTACTCAATCTAAGTCGCATTAATGAAAATAAATCCCAACACTCAACGTTTGCCAATCAATTCATAGATATTTGGTTGATTAATTTTGGTCCATAATCAAATCCTCAAATTTATAACTGTGTTATTTTGTATCCGTTTTGTGCTGTCAGTTCACAAATTGTTTGGGTATAGGTATTTTGGCGTGTGGAGTGAATCAAAGATATGACAGAACCAACATGGATCATGAACCGGCCCACGTATGACCATAGGCACTGGGGAAGAATTTGCTTTCGCTGGCAGAGCTCAGAGGAAACGATAGCATCGCAATGGATTATTAAGTAAACCAAGCATTGTAATCATAATTATTGTATAAACCAATAATTATCGCAATAAAAACGCTGCATCATAGTACCCTTTCTTTTTTGTTTTTTGTTTTTTGTTTTTTTTTATTTTTCCCCAAACAGAGGCGGTTGCTGGCAAAACAGAAAGAGGGACTCAGGACATGCGTGTTATAACCGTAAATGAGAGAGAAATGACGGAGGAAGCGACTATATAAGCAACCAATAATTTGAAATCAAAATTCAAAAACACTCCCGGTAAATTTTGTTCTCTCTTGAGCAACCAAAAAATGCTTTCAACTCTGCTCTCCACACCTAAGGCTTTCTCTCTCGTCGTCCAGCCGCCGGGGTCTCTTATTCTCCACCGCCGCACTCCGTCAGCCACTTCACTTGCTCTGGCCTCGGAATATCGCATGATCGATCTTAAATGCGCGAGGCTTCGCGCCGTCGCATGCTTGAAACCGAGCAAGGGAGGAGAAGAGGCTTCCTCAGGCGAACGTCTGCCTCTGGCGGGGCGGATTGCTGGAATGTGCGTCGCATTGGCCGCTGTGATGAAACTGGTTCCACTAGCAGTCTCTCTTTTCGTGGCTGCTCTGAAGCATCTTCCAGAAGCAAAAGCATTCTATGAGGAACACAAATGGCTTGTCGAAGTTGCACGAGTTATCATTTCCTTGATTAAGTTTCTCAACAACTGGATCCACGAGGAGGCGGAAAATAAAAAGGAGAATGAGAAGGAGAAGGAGAAGAAGGACGAGATGGACTAAAAAATTAGACAGTGTTTCTATTTTTGAAAAATGATTTTGACTAGTAAGCGTAAATGAGAGAGAAATGACGGAGGAAGCGACTATATAAGCAACCAATAATTTGAAATCAAAATTCAAAAACACTCCCGGTAAATTTTGTTCTCTCTTGAGCAACCAAAAAATGCTTTCAACTCTGCTCTCCACACCTAAGGCTTTCTCTCTCGTCGTCCAGCCGCCGGGGTCTCTTATTCTCCACCGCCGCACTCCGTCAGCCACTTCACTTGCTCTGGCCTCGGAATATCGCATGATCGATCTTAAATGCGCGAGGCTTCGCGCCGTCGCATGCTTGAAACCGAGCAAGGGACCGAATAGAAATAATTTTATTTTTAGTAATATTCTGATACTTTTTTATTAAATTCTCTTAATTTGTCCCTCAAAAAGAAAAGAAAAGAAAAATCGCAAGTATTCCTTTAAAGGCTTTGAGAAGCCCCAAAATAGGAGATTATACTACCTTGATGAAAGTGAGGAATAGACCAGAAACACTTTTCTATAAATAATATTGGACAAAGTATTGTAGTATATAACATGATGGTTCTGGAATTGTCTTTGGCAATCAAATAGAGAGGAATCAGAGAGTATTAGAGAGAGTGAAAAGCTCTGTGTATTCTCTGTATAATGTTTGTCATTTCTGTAACCTTTGAAGCTTAATAGAGAAGCTCCCTGAGTTTGTTTTCTTCAATGGATTTAGGCACGGTATCAGGTGCTGAACCTGTAATATTTGCATATATATATGTACATGTATGTATAGATATATATTTTAATATAGAGAGAGAAGTCGAGAGAGTGAAAGAAAGAAAGAGAAAGAGAGAGAGAGAGAGAGACCTGTTGACCCAGATCCGAACCCGTGACCCGCGAACTTGACCCAGCTGGATCTCTCAATTCAGACCACCATTCCCGACTATCTTGGTACCGATTTGAAGCCCTCGAGACGCTGGTCATATCGTTACTGTTCTCACTGCTGGAAAACGACCAGAACGCCGCCGGTAAAGCTCGAAAGTTTCAGCCAAAAGTTCCTTTCTTGCTGCCGTTGATTCCATCGGAGTTTGGCCACGCCACCGGCTGGGTTCCACTGCTCTCACCTCCAGCTTTCATTTTCGACCGGTCTCGTCACCTGAAACGGCAACTTGAAATCCACGGCTTTAGGGAGCTCGATCCGCCGCCATCACCGCGCGTGGGAGAACGCCGCCGGTACCGTTGGACTCACCAAGGCCGGAGGTATAAGACCTGAGCTTCTCGTCATCGTTGACCGGTGAGGGGTAATTTGATAAAACTTGAGAATTTTTGGGCTAATTCTGTAATTTTTAAAAGTTATGGGTAATTTATTAATTATGGACAAGGATAGTTAAGGAAATTGAGATTTTGAGGGTGAATTGGTAATTTAAGTGATCAGGGGTAATTTGATAATTTTATACCTCTAGAGTAATTTCATAATTTCAAATATGTGGGTATTTTAGTAATTGATAAAATTGATTATTCAGCGTTCTTGTTTCATTGTAGTATGCAATAAAATTAATATTTTGTATTGCACTTGGATTTTTTCTTTTTTACAAATTTTCGATATTATATAAATTATCTTGGAATGTGATTCATTTCCTGCAAACAATTTGGTTTACTTTCATTAATCAATTGAAGGTTTTCTGATATTCGACAGATTGTTAAATTTAGGAGAAACAGACACTAAATCTTCAATAAAACTATTTAAAAATTTCTTGAATTTAAAGAAATAAAATAAAAGAGAGGAAATATTGAACAAGTGATTTGAATAACAAGTTCTAGTGAATCAGTTATGATTTATGATTTGTAAATGAGTTTAAGCAAATTAATGTGGACCGAATAGAAATGATTTTATTTTTAGTAATATTCTGATGCTTTTTTATTAAATTTTCTTAATTTATCCCCCAAAAGGAAAAGAAAAGAAAAATCGCTTCACAAATCAATCAAGAAATCCCCATCGCTATGGCAGACCACTTCGACGTTCTTAAATAACACAGTGTTAATGAATTAATTATTTAGCTCTAGATTCTTATTTAATTGGGAAGAGGAAGAATTTTAACTATGGCGAAACTATAGTTTATATTGTCATTTAAATAAAATGACAAAAAATTTTTTAGTATATAGATCAATTGACTAAAATAACAAAAATTAATTAGCGTATTAATTATACACTACTGTCAGAGGCTTGTGAGACATCGGCTTCATTGCCATTGCCAAGCACTTGAGCAGGCACTGATCGGAATAAAAGCTTTAAACTTGGATAATTTTCCCGAAATTCCTTGAGTGATAATACTTCATTTTCTCGTTGCGGCGTCCAAAATATATGTAATCCCTGCAAGAACACAAATTGACGACATATATATTTATATGTAAGGCACATATAGAATCAAATTTCTCTACAGAATTTATTTCCAAGACCAGATTGAGAAAGAAGAGCTTGTTTTGTGTGTGTGTGTGTGTGCACACCTTTATTCTGCTGGTGTTAGTAACACGTAGTAGCTCTTTTAAGGCCTTTTTGACATCTTCATGGTAAACAATGGTGGGTATATGTGATTCAAGTTTTGATGGTTTAGTGGCTGCCATCAAAATTGTCACCTGAGAATAATCAAATTATTTCGGTGAAAAAGCCAAGCATTTGTAGACAATCTTTATGCGATTAATATGTAACAAGGGCAACGAGAAATACTACATTTAAAATTAGACAAAAGCTTACCACCATATACGTATTGATGAATTGATTATTAGCTTGTTTGCTGGTGATGCGTTCCCCTTCCATGTCATATAAATTAACAAGTGTCTCTTCACTAAATTTCTTCCGTTCTTTTCTTGAAAGTTTTTTGAAGTACTCCTCTACATATTTCTCGTCGAAGTTCTCCGCTGTTACCTACAATTCGAATTAATGCTAAAGGAAGTAATTAACTGAGAAATCCAATAATTATGAGAATCTAAAGAGACCCCAGTAATTAAAACAATAGTTATTATTGGGCGATATCTATAATAAAACGTTTTAATACCTTAAAATATTTTAGAGTTGGACTATTAACACAGCTGCAACATTCTTTTCAAACCACCTTTCTGTAGATATTCTTTTTAATTCCTAAAATAACCTTCATTTGCTGCCCTTTCTTAATAAATCCTATGTCAATGCTTTGGAAAAAAAAAAAACTTTTCCATTTCAAAAAACTTTCAATTTCCTTTTTGTTAAAGCATTTGAAAATTTCTAATTTTATCTCCATCTCTTTTTATTTTTCTTAGTAGCAAATAACCTAAGTACACATATAAAGACAAGTAACACATTAAAAAAAAAAAATTGCCCCATGTAAACAAACTTCTCAAAATTATATTTCCTACAATAGCTTAATTTATATTTAGATCAACTTCTTATTCTATGACAATTCATTGTTTTTTCAAATTTTATAAATTTAGTGAGTTTATAATAGAGAAAAAAGACAGAGAAAATGTAGGCAGGTTCAATTAAATAAATTTTATTTTTAATAAATTTAAAATATAAATGATAAATTTGTAAATACAAAACAAAAGGGGTTTCATAAGAGATATAGGGGGGGTGTCAATAGCGTAACTCAATATTTTATTTGACCATAAAAAGGTGCAAAAAAAAAAGAAAAAGAAAAAAGTGGGCAGAAAAAGAAAAGTGAGCACAAAAGGAAATAATTATATAAAAGAGTGTGTGTGTGTGTGTGTGTTAATTCAGGTAACAAAAAAATGTCAGAAGTAAACATTAATCATCAACTTACATATGAAGAACCAGAGACCCAGTACTTCTCATGCCGTAGAAGAGAATTTATTGTCTCTACACCCAAAATCAAACAGAATAAGCTGAATCGCACTGATTTCGCAAACTGATGGGCAGATAACAGAAATGCACAAACTGAGAAATAAATAACAACAATAATAATAAGCATCTTCTATGTCGAGTGAATAATATTGGCGTCCTTCTAGACCTTTATGAGAGAGAAAAGTTTTGCCCATATATATCTATATAATTGAAAAATGGATTCCAAGGCTTTGAAAAAGGAAAAAAAAAAAAAAAAAAAACACCGCACAGAATCAGTTTGAAAGGTTTTACCTCTTTTATAAACAATGAAAAGTACTAAAATTTAGTCGGTTCTGTCGTCCTTGAAATGTTCAAGTTCCAAACTTAAATTTATTATTGTTTCCTTTGTTTTGAAGATAGTTTTACTTAAATAATTTTGTAAGTTGAATCTATCAAAAATGTTAGGTAAACACCAATGAAGGCACTTGCACCTCGTTAAATCTTAGCTAATATATTGAATCCTTAACCCATTAAAATGCATGAAACCTTTGTGAAATTACGCATCAAATTTTCAATTATTATGACTAAAACCTAGGCAATTAATTCACAACTAAACTTGTCCGAGCAAAAGCAAATAATGTTGCATGGGGACCATACGTATGCAATTAGATGAAATCAAAAAATAAATACAACTAAAAATAGCTTTACCCTCCAGCATATGTTCCCAACCAGCTTCCGAGGATGAATCTGTAGTTTTTGCAATTCTATTCAGATCCTTTTGAAGACTTTGTCCATCGACAAGCAAACCCACCTAAATAATTTTTTTGTTATACACAGACACACACACGTACATACACAAGTTTGAAAAAAAAAAAAAAAAAGATAAGCAACTGTTGTAATAACTCTTTCGGGAGTATGCTCAGCACGAAATTAAAAGTGGTACTTATAGAGGCCATCTCTCTCCTAGATATCCATTCGAATAGTGTGAAAAAACTTCTACAATATTATGAAATAATTTACAATGATGTGAAAAGTTTTGACATCATTGTGAAAATCCTAAATCTGCAGGAAAATTCACGTGGACATGTGCTTCTGAGAATTGTCGGTAAAAATACCAATAAGTACTAACTTTAGTAAGGTCAACCATCCTTAATTAGATAATTTCCCCATATATATAATATATTTTGTACCTGAAGCTTGAAAACTCTACTTTTGAAGTGCAATTCGAGCGCGATCCAGCAAACCACCACAACGAGCGCTGTACAGAAAGCTAATGCTGATCCAACATCATCTTTATCTTTAGAAGGGTAGCAAGCGCAGTGAGATGATGAGTGAGACCACGACGACGATGAATCAGACGACGACGACGACGAAAACGAGTATCCACCCATCGCACCACCGGAAAAGGCCAAGGCCGATGATCGACGACCATACGTCGTCATACACAGCATCAGTAACACCACAGGAATCCTCAACCACTCTTTCATGAATTTCAATACGTTGTTTAAACTACCATCTTTCTCTGCATGATTTTCCTTTAAATAACAAGAGCTTTTGGTAATGTGAGTAAACGGAACTGCAGTAACCTTATTGCCGGTCATTGAAATAAAACTACTCCTTGGTGAGGCCGCCGAGTTCATCGCAAAGCTTTTGAACTTAAGAGTTGCGAATAACTTGGAACTTGCACAGAAGACGGCGCCGGATCTGATGCTACAAAAGCTGCCATCAGAGATTGTTCTTCGATTCCGTAACAGCAACGGATTTGGTTTGATCAGTACTGTTGAATAGGCTGCCATGAAAAGAGAATGAGAGTAGTTAATACGATGGCGGCGATTTCTTTCTTTCTTTCTTTCTCTTTTCCCACTTTTCTTTTTCGTTGTTTTGGTTTTAAAAAGATGAATTAAATTCGTAATAGGATATTCCTACTTATAGTTGCATAACGTATATACACAAAAGGAAATTACCTAATAAGAAAGTTATTGTGTTCTGTCCTAAATCTTAATATAGTCAATGGATAACATGACCCGTTAAACTAAGGTCATTAGGGCCCATGGGCCAGTGAGTGTGGCGGATCATGCCATGTACTGTACTTAGAAAAAGAACATCATTTTTTTTTTCTTCTTCTAAGTCTGTGTCCCTCACATGCTTTTTCAAGCACATCAACCCATGTTGTTATAGTAGTAGTAACAACAACAACAACAAATATAATTTTAATTAAGAGAATAATTAATATTTTCTTATCATTTTAGTACAATTTCACAACTATATATTTAAATATTTAATTTCATAATAACTAATTATGACACAACAAATATATAAATTTAATTCCATAGATAACAATTAACAAAAATTAAAACCAAGAGTCAAAGACTTAAATTAATTTAATAAAATATATTAAAATTTTTAATTTTAAGATATCTATAAAATCATAGCATTTTATGTTTACTTTTTATTAAAAATTTTACTTTGATATACATTAGCCCATATGCGATTGATGACTCGATGGCTCACGGACTGCATGCTAACCTATCAATGAAGTGTGCTTACTACATGCCTTTTTTTATGTTGTGCCTTAACTCATCCTTAGTCATATTGTATTTTTAAAGCCCACGTACATAAATTCTAACCCCAACTTGACCTTGTCACATGCTAGCTGACCCATTGGCTATTTTTAGCACTAGACAAAAAAATTAAGATCTAGAAAAAACTAAACTAAGCCGATGGATCCATTTGAATTTAAATTGGTTTTAATCCTTATAAATCCCCAAATATCTAATTTACAAAATATATATATATATATATATATATATATATATATATATATATATATATATATATATATATATATATATATATATATATATATATCGGTTTGAATTTTGGTTCGCTCAGTTGAACTACATAAACAAACTTTGTAGTGCCATAGTCTAACTTGTTCCACGTGTTGCATGGCTATAAAAGATAACAGTGTGTGTGTGTGTGTGATGAATTCTTTTTCCTTATCAGACCACCAAAAAAAAAATGTTTGTAGAATATTCTTAATTAAATTAATTAACTAACATAAGGAAATAACAATCTAATCCATCAGCTTAATTGATATCTTGACTTTTGTGTGAATCCAGCCTTTTTTATTTTTTGGATAAGTTTTAAATTCAACCTAATTCATAAAAAATTATTGAAATCAAACAGGGAAGATCATCTATTGAATTGATTATTGATGGAAGAATAAATCACGCACATTTTGCTCAATGCTTTAGGAATTGTGGGCCTCATTGTTCTAAGCTAGATAAACCTCAAGTCCAACCCATTAAACTTCAAGAGGAGACTGGCGCGTTTTTCGTGGGTTTTTGTCTTCTTGGGCTTTCTTAATTGTCCTATTGCTTTTTTTAATATTACATAAAAAAAAAAGGGCCAGTGGCATAAGAATTAAAGTACAATTTTTATTCATAATTTATTTTACAATGGGGAGGCTTAAATCCTTGAGTCCGAAAATAATAATAATAACAATAAGGAGGTATCACCACTCAATGAAGCATGAAGATTAATTTAGTAGAACAATGACGTAGTCGTAATACTCAACAATCTTCTTTTCGATAAATCTAAATTGATAATTTTCTTAAAATATGATGAACTGAGGAGTAATGTTATTTCGCTGACATGGAAATGGAAATGTTGAGGATGACCTTTTTTTGGGCTGTTAAAGCTAATAATATCTTTTGCAACGAATACAGTGTTTTAATATCATGGGCAAATTTTTGACGTAATAATGATGCAATTTTTTGATGCAGCGACAATGATGATAGTGTAACCAAATTACAATAGTTTAACATCAATTTAAAAGGCAAGAATATTTGTATTTGTTGGATGGTTGTATAAACGGATTACTTCCTCAATTGTGATGGTTATTTATTATTTTGATATGGTTCCAAAATTTATATCAATTTTAACATATGGTTTCAATACATAGTTCGATTGTCTAATCAACTTTTCTGCCTTTAAAATTAGTGGAAAATGAAGTTCAAACATCTGAATTTCGAGCCGTACCGGACTCGACGCAAAGCAGTGAAATGAAAGTTTGTATATTTGATCAATTTAACAATCTATCGTGGACGGGCAGGTAACAACAATGTCTAAATTGGATTCCGTGTTGGTGATTTAAGACCGAGTTAAATTAGCTTAATGATTATTTGCGGCCTGATAGTGGTTTCAAAATTTTCAAATCTAAGACCGGTATCTTTCTGCATCAGCATAGCAATCGAGCTTCTTCCCTCTCACCTCAAAGTCGTTTTATTTATTTATTTTTTCCAGTTAAATAAAAAAACAAATAAATTAATACACAGACGAACGAACAAAACAAATTTATGCATTAATTTAAGAAAATTAAATAAATAAAAGTGACTAACAGAAACTGGATGACGAGATTTTCCGAGGACCGGAGAGAAAACAGAAGAGTCGATGCTAGAAGAAGAATTAAAAGAGAATTTCCACGACTCCTGTTGTAATTAACCATTGCTTGATCCGTTAGTGAACACACTTAAGCCAAACAAGCAGAAATTCATTTGAAAAAAAAATTCTGTATTATTATTTCATTTCGTTCATCATCATCTTCAACCTTCTACTATGGATTTACTTTCACCGTAAAGTAAAACTTTACTAGTCAAAATCATTTTTCAAAAATAGAAACACTGTCTAATTTTTTAGTCCATCTCGTCCTTCTTCTCCTTCTCCTTCTCATTCTCCTTTTTATTTTCCGCCTCCTCGTGGATCCAGTTGTTGAGAAACTTAATCAAGGAAATGATAACTCGTGCAACTTCGACAAGCCATTTGTGTTCCTCATAGAATGCTTTTGCTTCTGGAAGATGCTTCAGAGCAGCCACGAAAAGAGAGACTGCTAGTGGAACCAGTTTCATCACAGCGGCCAATGCGACGCACATTCCAGCAATCCGCCCCGCCAGAGGCAGACGTTCGCCTGAGGAAGCCTCTTCTCCTCCCTTGCTCGGTTTCAAGCATGCGACGGCGCGAAGCCTCGCGCATTTAAGATCGATCATGCGATATTCCGAGGCCAGAGCAAGTGAAGTGGCTGACGGAGTGCGGCGGTGGAGAATAAGAGACCCCGGCGGCTGGACGACGAGAGAGAAAGCCTTAGGTGTGGAGAGCAGAGTTGAAAGCATTTTTTGGTTGCTCAAGAGAGAACAAAATTTACCGGGAGTGTTTTTGAATTTTGATTTCAAATTATTGGTTGCTTATATAGTCGCTTCCTCCGTCATTTCTCTCTCATTTACGGTTATAACACGCATGTCCTGAGTCCCTCTTTCTGTTTTGCCAGCAACCGCCTCTGTTTGGGGAAAAATAAAAAAAAAAAAAAACAAAAAACAAAAAAGAAAGGGTACTATGATGCAGCGTTTTTATTGCGATAATTATTGGTTTATACAATAATTATGATTACAATGCTTGGTTTACTTAATAATCCATTGCGATGCTATCGTTTCCTCTGAGCTCTGCCAGCGAAAGCAAATTCTTCCCCAGTGCCTATGGTCATACGTGGGCCGGTTCATGATCCATGTTGGTTCTGTCATATCTTTGATTCACTCCACACGCCAAAATACCTATACCCAAACAATTTGTGAACTGACAGCACAAAACGGATACAAAATAACACAGTTATAAATTTGAGGATTTGATTATGGACCAAAATTAATCAACCAAATATCTATGAATTGATTGGCAAACGTTGAGTGTTGGGATTTATTTTCATTAATGCGACTTAGATTGAGTACCCTGTTCGGGCGCAAGAGGAGCACTGAAGAGATATCAAGGCCAAGGTTTTGTAATTCGAGCTTTTTATTAAGCGTGTGTGTGTGTGTGTGTGTGTGTCTATATATATGTATATATATATGATTGGTAAGTAATATCTTAAATAATGGAAGACCCAGAGTTAGAAGAACAACTGTTTATTGTTATGTGGAAAACTAAAATTTTATTAAAAAAAAAAAAGGAAAGCTATATAATATTAATGAAAAGCAATAACAACAAATCATAATACATATTACAACATTGCTCGAAGTCACAAATAAACTGAGGTCGTAAATTAAAGTACCCAAATTCAAATGCAAAATGCTTTATTATACATTAAATCAAGTATCAACAAACATTCACCATTTTAGAATTTCTATGTGTGACTCTATCAGCAACGGAGGAAGTCAAACATTACATTACGAGCAATGCAGGGAGTCAAACATTACGTCACCACTAATTTGCAACTCAGGCATTGTCGCACCTTATCAACACTTTGGTAAGGGGCTAAATTGATGATGATGATTATTCAGCGTTCGTGCTTCATTGTTGTATGCAACAAAATTAACATTTTGTATTGCACTTGGGAGTTTTTTTTTTTACGAATTTTCGGTATTATATAAATTATCTTTGAATGTGATTCGTTTCCTGCAAACAATTTGGTTTATTTTCATTAATCAATTGAAGGTTTTCTGATATTCGACAGGTTGTTAAATTCAGGGGAAACGAGACACTAAATCTTGAATAAAACTATTTAAAAAATTCTTGAATTTAATGAATTAATTATTTAGTTCTAGATTCTTATTTAATTGGGAAGAGGAAAAATTTTAACTATGGCGAAACTATAGTTTATATTATCATTTAAATAAAATGACAAAATTCTTTTAATATATAGATCAATTGACTAAAAGAACAACAATTAATTAGCGTATTAATTATAAACTACTGTCAGAGGGTTGTGAGATATCGGCTTCATTGCCATTGCCAAGCACTTGAGCAGGCACTGATCGGAGTAAAAGCTTTAAACTTGGATAATTTTCTCGAAATTCCTTGAGTGATAATACTTCATTTTCTCGTTGCGGTGTCCAAAATATATGTAATCCCTGCAAGAACACAAATTGACGACATATATATATATATGTATATATATGTAAGGCACATATACAATCAAATTTCTCTACAGAATTTATTTCCAAGACCAGATTGAGAAAGAAGAGCTTGTTTTGTGTGTGTGTGTGTGTGTGTGCGCGCACCTTTATTCTGCTGGTGTTACTAATACGTAGTAGCTCTTTTAAGGCCTTTTTGACATCTTCATGGTAAACAATGGTGGGTATATGTGATTCAAGTTTTGATGGTTTAGTGGCTGCCATCAAAATTGTCACCTGAGAATAATCAAATTATTTCGGTGAAAAAGCCAAGCATTTGTAGCTTCACTTCCTTAAAGGGCTTTGTGTTCAATTCATAGTTATGCTCCGCCTTGTTCGCGATTTTGCTTGGCCTTACTTCACGGTATTTTTCTTTTTTTGTTGGTTTTGGTCATTGAACGTTGCATAAATTGTTTGCTTCATGTACAATTGATGATTGTTGGGCATTACTATATGTTTCGGATATGAAATTTTTCAAAATTTTCTTAAGATTAAGGTTTATTAAATTAGATATTTGGGGATTTATAAGGATTAAAACCAATTTAAATTCAAATGGATCCATCGGCCACACACACACACACAGTTATCTTTTTTGGCCATGCAACACGTGGAACAAGTCAGACTCTGGCACTACAAAATTCTCTCAACAAATGTTCTAATTCTTGGTATAAAGAAACTCAGTTCTCCATAAATAACAAATTAAAAGAAGAAAAAAAAAACAATTTCCATGGTTGCTTAATTGATGAAAACTCAGAGAATGTTTAGAACTCCCTCTATGTTCTCACTTTCAGATGAATTGTTATAAAAAATTTTGGCTAGAGTCGGTGCCTATTTATCGGATGAATTGCTCAATGCAGGGTTAAGATGTGTAAAAATTTTGTCATGATTAATTTGCTATGTTTTGTTTTCGCATTTCTTTGCATTAGGGTTTTCATTACTTTGGCATATGCATCCATGAATGACGAATAACAATACACTTGCAAGGTGTTTAATGAAATAGCCTTTGCTAAATAAGTTCTTCGGCTAAGCATTCATTGAGAAAATTCCAGCAATGCCATGCCCACAAACTATAATTTCTTGGAGAAATATAAGGGCAGTGGAAATCCGGAAGCTTTGTATAAGCAAGGAGTGTTATAAATTCATTTATGGCCTTAAAATTAACTTTATTATTTTCTCTTGTTTATTTGCCATCTTAATAGAGAAATTTGAGAAGAATGAGAAACTTTGGTCATTCTCTCGGGTCGAATTCTAAAGTTACCTAAGCCTGGAAGCTGTGGTTGCATATTTGGATGCAGCAACCAAATCAGGACATCTTAGGGCTTCAAGAAAAACCACAGGCCACAAATGGGGTGGCTGTGTGAAGTTGACGATATTAAGTTGTTTTGCGAAACATGTAGATGCCACCGTGAAGTTACCTTTGTTTGCATTACATTGCCTGGCTGTCATGTGTATTATTAGCTTCATCAAATGTTTAAAAATTTTTGTTGATCCTCGTGGTCGTAAGAAGTAGATGGGATCAACAAATATGATTTTCGGATCTTTAGTTGTGATCGTCAAGTTTATATTCGTTGATAGTTAAAAAGTGTTGAAAATCAAAGTATACAACGAGTAATCATTTAATTCTTAGTAGAAGAAAGCTGGTGTCTGATTACAAACACAAAAGTGTTTGATGAATGCCTCAACGAAAGCTCTTGGCAAGAACTGAGAATTCATAATTGTTGTAAAATAAACCCTTTATCACTGGATTTATTTCACCCCAAACCCCCTAATTGAGACTCAAAGATTCAAGGATTAAGCCAATCAGAACTCGAAATGGTCACAGACTCAAAGAAAAATAGCACAAAGAAATCAAGAAGCAACAAGATTTAAGTGGTTCAGCACTTGATACCGTGCCTAAATCCACTGGAGAAAACAAACTCAGGGAGCTTCTCTGTTAAGCTTTAAAGGTTACAGAGATGACAAACATTATACAGAGAATACACAGAGCTTTTCACTCTCTCTAATACTCTCTGATTCCTCTCTATTTGATTGCCAAAGACAATTTCAGAACCATCATGTTATATACTACAGTACTTTGTCCAATATTATTTATAGAAAAGTATTTCTAGCCCATTCCTCACTTTAATCAGGATAGTATAATCTCTATAATTTAAAAATTACTGTAAAACATTCATATTGTATATATTTTAGATAAAATCAACTTAATTATTTTGAAGTTTCTGCATGTTACATTTCATATTTGTTTGAATATTAAGCTATATTAGGAGAAATAATTTCTTTTTTAAAAAGTTAAATCCAAAAGTAATGACGGAGAGTTAAATCCAAAAGTAATGACAGAGACACTCTAAATAATTGAAAAAAAGAGGATTAATAGGATAATTGGCCCAAACCCTCCCAGGACCAAAGGGGAATTTTATCTTGTGTAGGAGGGAAAAAAAATTCACAAGAAACACAGCTCCTCTATAAATGTGTCAATCTCATGACTCGTAGCCACAATCCTCATTCAGTTTTCAGTTGAGCAAAGAACAAACTGTACTATCTAAATCATAATAAAATCATGATAAGAATTGCCAATCTCTTGTTGACCCTCTCTGTTTTGTGCGTTATAGGCATGGCCACAGCAGGCACAATCACTGAGCCACCTAGTAATAACGATGGCTCGATCTGCATTGAAACATCATGCAAACCCACCAGATATCCCACAGTCTGCCTGCAGTCTTTCTTGGCTTATGCTTACAAAATCTAACGAAGCCCGCTGCAGATGGCGCTGGTAGTCTCTCCCGGTTCGCAGAGCTATTTGTGTTTTGTTGGTGTCACTATCCCTCATGAACTTGTTATTTGTTATGAAAATACTTTTTTTCTTTCTTTTTTTTTTTTTTTTTAAAGACGCATCACGGAACACAATTTTTTTTTTCCCCACAAACAGAAATCAAAATAACAAAAACTCATAAAAAAAAATAACGAATTTGGCAAAACAGAAGGGACTCACAACATGCGTGTTATAACCATAAATGAGAGAGATAGGAGGGAGGGAGCGACTATATAAACAAATTTTGTTCTCTCTCTAATTGTGGTGGCCGAGAATGAGAGAGGCCGGCGGCTGGACAACAAGAGAGGAAGCTTTTGGTAAAGGTGTTGAGAGAGACTCGAAATCATTTTTTGGTTGCTCAATTAGAGAGAGCAAAATTTAGAGGGAAATGATTTGCATTCTTTCAGTTCTAGAAGACACTCCAGAGCGGCCACGAGAAGAGAGAAAATTAAACAAGGAAATGAAAAGTTGTGCCTCTTCAACCATCCATTTGTGATCCTTATAGAATGCTTTTGCTTCTGGAAGATGCTCCAGAGCAGCCACGAAAAGAAAGACTCCCAGCGGAAGGCGAATAAGACGTTAATAAAAGCAATCCGCGCCGCCACACGCAGAAATGTTCGCCGAAGGAAGCCGTTTCTCCTCTGTTTCACGCAAGCCACGCGCCAAGCCTGCGTATTTGAGCTTGATCAAATTGCGATAGTCCTAATCAGAGGCCGAACCGATTGAAGTAGCCACGAGCTTGCCGCGGGGCAGAATGAGAGATGCCGGCTGCCGGACGACAAGAGACAAAGCTTTTAATGAAGGGTTGGGAGCAGACTTGAAATCATTTCCCTCTAAATTTTGTTCTCTCTAATGATTTCAAGTCTGATCTCAACACGTTCACCAAAAGTTTTCTCTCTAGTGGTCAGGTCGCCAGCCTCTCTCATTCTCCGCCACCTCAACTTCTGGGCAACTTCAATCGGTTCGGCCTCGGACTATCGCCATTTGATCGGGCTCAAATGCGCCAGGCTTGGCGTCTTGGTATGCGTGAAACAGAGCAAGAGAGGAGAAGTGGGTTCCTCTGGCGAATATCTGCGTGTTGCGGCGCGGATTGCTTCGATGTATGTCTTATTCGCCGTTGTGAAGAAATTCGTTCCTCTGGGAGTCTTGCTTTTCGTGCCTGCTCTGGAGCATCTTCCAGAACCGAAAGCATTCTATGAGGATCACAAATGGATAGTTGAAGAGGTACAACTTGTCATTTCCTTTTAATTTTCTCAAGGACTGGATGGACAAGAAGGAGAAAAATCAAAACGAGAATGAGAAGGAGAACGAGAAGTAGAACGAGATGGACCAAAAAATTAGAGAATGTTTCTATTTTTCAAAATGATTTTGACTAGTAAAGTGTTTAGATGCAAGTTCATAGTAGAAGGTTGGAGATGATGATCAACGGAATGAAATAATAATACAGAATTTTTTTCAAATGAATTTCTACTT
The DNA here is from genome assembly GCA_030449875.1 of Aegle marmelos. Taxonomy (NCBI): domain Eukaryota; kingdom Viridiplantae; phylum Streptophyta; class Magnoliopsida; order Sapindales; family Rutaceae; genus Aegle; species Aegle marmelos. The sequence continues at coordinate 5,389,791 of JASUUL010000022.1, read as the reverse complement.
TTTTGGCTGAAATATGTTCAATAAGGGATCAAGCAATGGTTAATTACAACAGGATTTGTGAAAATTCTCTTTTAATTCTTCTTCTTCTTCTTCTAGCATCCACTCTTGTTTTCTTCTCCAGTCCTCGGGAAGTCTCGTCATCCAATGTCTGTTAGTCACTTTTATTTATTTAACTTTCGTAAATTAATGCAAAAATTTGTTTAGTTCGTTCCTCTGCATATTAGTTTATTTGTTTTTATTTATCTGGAAAAAAAAATTAAAACGACTTTGAGGTGAGAGGGAAGGAGCTCGGTTGCTATGCTGATGTAGAAAGGTACCGGTTTTGTGCTCAATAAAATTGATGAATTTTAATTTTGTCATAAGAAACTTTTTACTGGATTATAGTTGTGGAGATTTCTATCTCTATTATTTTGTCGCACAATTTAATGTTTCTGGAAATAATATGGATATAACCACAGAAGAAACAACAAACCAATTTTTATTTTAAGCTGGTTTTATTTCTCAAAATTGATTTGCTTTTTGTATTGTGTTATTGTATGTAGAAGGATTTGATTGTATACTGGAAAGTGTAACATGGAAGAGAGTAAAATTTATAGAATTTTGTATACTAGCAAACCTGCAAGGTTGTATTTTATTCCCTGTTCTCATTGTATGCTTGTTGTGCTTTGATTAAAGTAGTGGATTATGGCGTCCGCAAAGCAAATCTTCAGTGATAGCGAGAGAGGTTTCTGTCTTGCTATGCTTTGCTCCCACTTGCTCTGAGCTTGTTGATGAGAGTGATCCAGTATGATAGTTCATTTCAGGTTACTCCTAATTGACTGGTATTATTTTAACATGTATCTTGATTATTTATTACTCATTTTTGCATCAAACGTAGCTTGAAGAAGTAGAAGAAAGATTTTGTTGGGGGCCAGAAATCAAATACTGCATGCATAAGTAAGATTGCCATTTCTCTATGAATTTGATATGGTGGAAACAGTATTTTAATTTATTGGGTATGAAAGTTTTGTGTACTAAGTGATTTACATTCCCTGGCATGTAACTTGATACTGAGAAGCTTTGTGGAAGCTGTGTCTAGAAATATTATCACTGTATGACATCTAGTTATAACGAACACCCTGAAGCTTGTGCCGAGGACACGGGGAAAAGTTAAGGGGATGAGCGATCTGAAGCTTTGTTTCTCATCCAGTAAGAGCAAAATTATGGTATAAAAAAGTTCTAGATGGAATTCAAGGAGGGATGTCTGCTCATGGAACCTATAAGTAGAATTTAACGAGGGATACATCCTTATCAGTTTTTTTTTTTAAAAAAAAAAAATTCCACTTTTTCAACTCTTGGTGATTCAGGAAAAGCCTGAGTTGGTGGCTGATGATTAAACCAAGATGGCAAAGATGGTTTGCTCTCTCACAAACCCTGAAGAGTGCATGGCTTGTGGAAGTCAGAGGAGCAAATTCTGGTTTTGTTCCTTCGGGAAGAAAAAAAAAAAAAAAAAAGCACCAAGGCATAGGTTAGTGAACCCTAACTGAAGGGAGGCATGATTTGATGATAAGGGTGTCTGAAGTATGATTAAATAACTGTAACGTGAACTACCTTAAAATGCTCTGTGTAGCTTATATTTAATATATCTTGGTAACTATATAGTTCCTATTTCGTATTGGCTTGCTGTATTAAGAGTTTGAATGATGTGGAACCTGAAGTAACGATGACAATTGATTGAATTAGGTTAATTTCAATTAACACCAGTTTACTCATGATTGCAAAGTTGTATTTAATGCTCCGATTTTGCCCTAGGAATGGTATGAGAAGTTTGAAATTTGGTGCTTAAGATTTTATATGCCTTTTTGTGAATTCATGCATAATTATCATGTCTCACATCTTCTCATTGAGTGCTCGGAACGCACATGCAACAACAGGGAGGGATGAATGGTGATGGCCTCCTTAAATGGAAGAAATGAATGAATGGATTAGGAGAAGCCAGAGTGAAAGTGGAGTGCATTTGAAATTCCTACACAGCCATTTGGATGATCTGTTTTCTACTCTATTCAAATTTCCTTCACCCTTCAAATTAAACTGAAAGTAGTTTCGAATTTTGATGATGGAGCCTTGCACACTTGAAAGTCCCGAAGATTGCAATGTTGCTGAAGAGCATGAAGACGGCGCAATTGCTGGAGATGTTGAAGTTGGTGTTGCTGGCTACAGTGAAGTTGTTGAGGTTAGAAGTACTGCTGCAAATGCCGGTGCTGCTGCTGATAAAATAAGCGCAAGATACTTCTCGAAGTTGGATTTGCAGGCAAGCTGCCACTACTACTAGGTGGGTGTCGCAGAAGGAGACAAGCCAAAGACGACCTGTGTGACAAGCAAGCCACCTTACTAATAAAGGGGCGTTTGATTATTGCCTTTTGGACTCACCAATGCCCCTGCCACGTTCTGCACCGTCCACAATGAGCTATTTCACCTGTACTTAGATGGCTGGTAGTATACTTTGATCGTGAGCTATAGCTATTCGTTAAACGACCACGTTAGCCACCTACAGACCGTTTTTAAGAAAGAATAATCTCTATGTAAAGATAAAGAAAGAGAAATGATCCTTTGGACAGACAAAAATCCTATTCCTAAGGCATTGGCTGAGCATCAGAGCCATTGAGGAGTGGTGATCACTGAGCACCTACCAAGATGAGTGAGCTAAGATTGTTTTTTGGGCTCAGTCCGTGTGGTAAGGGTTGATATACATTATACATAGGTATAGCATAACTGTTCTTGTTCTAATATTCAACATTAATTTTGCAGATGAAGAGAAGCCTTAAGATTGCTGCTCGCTAGGGAAAGATTAAGTGAAGAAAAGCTGAACAGATCTTAGAAGACCTGCCTAAGTTTTTTTCCCAATAAATGGAAAAGCAACATCACAAAGACTACTTATTGGGGCAAAATTAATATTGATAACAAGAATAATCTATGGGAAAATCCTATTGAGATGCTCCTAAGATAGATATATGAGTCTTTTAACTAATTAATTTCTTATTTACTAATTATAATGAAGCACTTGATTTAGATTCTTATTAGGTTTATTATGTTGTTGGAACTTGCTATAGGCAAAGAATTTAGTTTCTTACATGTGAAGCGAATTGCGTTTGTTGGATGTCAACTTTAACATATATACAATAAATCAATAGAAGATTCAATCTATGTTTCGTTTTAGCAGCACCATATACACGATAAGATTTTGTGAGAAGTTTGAGATTTGCAACCATTATGATAACATAATTAAATCTCCAGTTTAGTTGCTCAATCCACTGTGTGTGAGGCAATCAATTTCGGCAATTACAATTTTTAGATTTGGGCTTAGGCCTTCGGTGCTTTGAGATTGTTTCTGCCTTTCATGTTACACTTGTTTTCGGGATTTGCTTCATTTGTTTGTGGGGAGCGAGACTGATGTGAAATGGATGAAACAAGCCCAATTGTAGGAATTAATGAGAAGTAAAAATGTTAACCAAAAAATAAGTGTCATTTTTCACAGTGACTGCTGAAGTTATCAGTTACAGAACCAACATTTCCAATAATAGTAATACACAACTATTCCTCACAAATTCAAATACAAATTTAAGAAATTCCAGGAATAATGGGTCTCTTCTTATTTTCCATAAACTGTGAAATTTATGTACAATATTTCCATAGAGTCAGAACATTTGATATGTGTGGCTACTGGAAAATATAGAGTTACTAGCAACTACCCATTTCAAAAAGAGAAAAATTTGAAACCACTATCAAGCCTCCAAATAATAATTAAGCTAATTTAACTCGGTCTTAAATCACCAACATGGAATCCAATTTAGACATTGTAGTTACCTTCTCCTACACGATGTATTGTTAAATTGATCAAATATGCAAACTTTCATGTCACTGCTCTATGTCGAGTCCGGTTTGGTTCGAAATTCAGATGTTTGAACTTCATTTTCCACCAATTTTAAAGGCAGAAAAGTTGATTAGACAATCGAACTAAGTGTTGAAACCATATATTAAAATTTATAGAAATTTTGGAACCACATCAAAATAATAAATAACCATCACAATTAAGGAATTAATCTATTTATGCAACCATCGAACAAACAATTAATCCATTTTTGCAACCATTGAATAAACACAAATATTCTTGCCTTTATATTGATGCTAAAATATTTTAATTTGGTTACACTGTCATCATCATTACTACATCAAAAAGTTGCATCATTACTACATCAAAAATTTGCCCAAAATATTAAAACACCATACACACTGCAAAAGATATTATCAGCTTTAATAACCCAAAAAAAGCTATCCTCAACACTTCCCCCTCCATGTCAGAAAAATAACATCAATCGTCAGTTTATCATATCTCAAGAAGATTGTTAATTTACATTCATCGAAAAGAAGATTGTTGAATATTACGACTTCGTCATCGTTCCACCAAATTAATCTTCATGTTTCATATGCAAATCATTTTAAAATTGAGTGGTGAATACCTCCTTATTTTATTTTCGGAGTCAAGGATTTAAGCCTCTACATTGTAAAATAAATTGTGAATAATATCTTACCTTTGATTCTCATACTATTGATGCCTTCGCTGTGCATTATTAAAAAAAGGAATAGGCGAGCCGAAGAAGACAACCACCCACGAAATGTATGTAAGTCTCCTCTTGAAGTTTAATGGGTTGGACTCGAGCTTTATCTAGCTTAGAACAATTAGGGCCCATAATTCCTCAAGAATTGAGACAAAATGTGCGTGGTTTATTCTTCCATCAATAATTAGTGCAATATATGATCTTCCCTGTTTTATTTCAATAATTTTTTATGAATTAGGTTCAATTTACATTTTATCCGAAAAAGATAAAAGTTGGATTTGCGCAAAAGTCAAGCTATCCATTAAATTAATGGATTAGATGATTATTTCCTTATGTAAGTTAATTAATTAAATGAAGAATATTCTACAAATAATTTTTGTTTTTTTTTTTAATTGGTGTCTGACAAATGAAAAAGAATTCATGCTTGTACTTTCTATGATCAGTTGGCTAGAGGGATGGAAACATCAAGCATCATCACACATACACACACATATATATATCCTTTTCTTTTTTAGCCGTGCAACACGTGGCACAAGTCAGACGCTAGCACCACAAAATTCTCTCAACCAAATGTTCTCGTTCTTGGTATAGAGAAACTCAATTCTCATATATACACACATTAAGAAAGGGAAAAAAAATTCCATTGTTGCTTAATTAATGAAAACTCAGAGAATGTTTAGAACTCGCTCTCTATTCTCACTTCCCGATGAATTGTTATCAGAAATTTTGGCCAGAGTTGGTGCCTATTCATTGGATGACTTGCTCAATGCAGGGTTAAGGTGTGTAAAAAATTTTGTCCTGATTAATTTGCTATGTTTTGTTTTCTCATTTCTTTGCATTAGGGCTTTGATTAATTTGGCATATGCATCCATGAATGAAAAATAACAATACGGTTGCAAGGTGTTTAATGCAATAGCCTTTGCTAAATAAGTTCTTCGGCTAAGCATCCATTGAGAAAATTCCAGCAATGCCATGCACACAAACTATTCTTTCTTGGAGAAATGTAAGGGCAGTGGAAATCCGGAAGCTTTGCATAAGCACGGAGTGGTATAAATTCATTTATGGCCTTAAAAGTAACTTTATTATTTTCTCTTATTTATTTGCCATCTTAATAGAGAAATTTGAGCAGAATGAGGAACTTTGGTCATTCTCTCGGGTCGAATTCTTTAGTTACTTATGTAGCAACAAAATCAGGACATCTTGGGGCTTCATATCTTCTTGGTGTTATTTTCCTTTGTAAAGATGACAATGACGATGATCATGAATCCAACTAAGAAGGCATGCAACATCTTGATAAAGTGTGTAGAGCAAAAGGATTGAGCCAATGTCGTAGTAAACTGAAAAGCATAATGCAAACTCTTTGGAAAATTATTACCCCAAGCCAAAATTGAATATATGTCCTTCCCGAAGAAAACCACAGGCTACAAGTGGGGTGGCCGTGTGAAGCTGACGATATTGAGTTGCTTTGTGAAACATGTAGCTGTCATCGTGAAGTTACCTTCGTTTGCAATACATTGCGTGGCCGTCGTGTGTATTATTAGCTTCATCAAAACTTTAGAACTTTTTGTTGATCCTCGTGGTTGTAAGAAGCAGATGGGAACAACAAATATGATTTTCGGATCTTTAGTTGTGATCATCAAGCTTATATTCGATGATAGTTAAAAAATGGTTGAAAATCAAAATATACAAACGAGTAATCATATAATTCTTAGTGGAAGAAAGCTAGTGTCTGAAGCAAACACAAGAGCGTTTGATGAATGCCTTAGCGAAAACTCTAGGCAGGAACGACAATAAATCTCGTCGTTTAAGATACAACAAACACATGACAACCACGTGATGGCTTAATGCATTTGGTTGATAGTTCTATGCTGTCGATTTTGGATCTCCGAACTGGTAAAACGACATGTCACTTGGACTCCAATTCTCAAAACGACAAGCCAGTCTATTGAGTTTGAGTTCATTTCAACAATATCCACCTTGAACTCAATACTCTAGTTCCTCCCTTATCTTTTTTCTTCCTCTTCACCTACAGCTTTTTAGATCCTGCAGATTCCTGGCATGTTCATACAAAGTATGACCTTGGCAGTGGGCACAACCTTGGTTAACACGTCAGCTGGATTTTCTTCAGTATTGATTTTCAACCATTCGACAGCACCCCTTGATACTTCAAGTCTAACAAAGTGCAGCTTTACATCTGTATGTTTTGTTTTCCCATGAGTTTGATTCTTACTGAGATGTATGCCACTCTGACTATCACTGTATACTGCTACAGACCTTTGCTCAGCACCTAGCCCAGTTATCATGCCTTTCAGCTAAATGGCTTCTTTGAAGGCTTTCTGTTGCTGACTGCCTCTGTAGTGGACAAAGCAACCACATTCTGTAATTGTACATCCCCCTGGAGTACAAAAATACCCTGTTTGAGACCTTCTTCTATCAAGATCACTAGCAATGGCAGCATCCACAAAACCAACCAAGTTGTGTCCATCATTATCCTATCCACCATAAACCAGAGCAAACTACAAGGTCCCTTTGACGTATTGCATTATCTGTTGTACAGTCTTCCAATGTTCGTAGATTGGATTTGCCATAAATCTACTCACCATACTCACAACATGTGAGATATCAGGCCTGTATTGTAAAGGTAGTATTAGACTAGCTGTAATACCAATTCTCTTTTAAATAAAGGTTGAATATTAGAAATCTTTTAATCTTTCATACATGTCTTGAATGGAATAAATACATAAGTCAAGCTTGGAGGGGCTTCTGCAAAGGCATGTTGGAATGGCAACTGAGATTGAAAATCTTGATACTAACTTGCAAAATGTTAGGCTATGGAAATTACAACAAGTTTATAAGTGCCACTGATGCAATCGAAAGGTAGTTTTCTCCAATCTATAGATCAACATGCGGCATCTATGGCTATTTGGCTAATCTACAGCTCATCAACTACTTTGTGTTCTGCGTACCTTTGCAGTCAGATAAAGCATTGAGTAATGCTATTGGCACCCTTCTATATATCTTATGAAACCCCTTTTTTTATTTACAAATTTATCCTTTATATTTTAAATTATATTAAAAATAAAATCTATATAATTCAAACTGCCTACATTTTCTTTGTCTTTTTCTCTGTTATAAACTCATTAAATCTATAAATTTGAAAAAACAGTGAATTGTCATAGAATAAGAATTTGATCTAAATATAAATTAAGCTTTTGTAGGAAAGATAATTATGTGAAGTTTGTTTACTTGGAGCAAGTGTTTTTTTTTTTTTTTTGAAGATATGCATTACTTGTCTTTATATGTAAATTCAGGTTATTAGCTACTAAGAAAAATAAAGATAGATGGAGATAAAATTAGAAATTTGCAAATGTTATAACAAAAAAGCAATTGAAATTTTTTTGAAATAGAAGAGATTTTTTTTTTTCAAAAGTATTGACATAGAGTTTGTTGAGAAAATGCAATAAATACATGTTATTTTAGGAATTAAAAAGAATATCTACAAAAATGCGATTTGAAAAGAATGTTAGATGTGTGCTAATAGTCTAACTCTAGAATATTTAAGCTATTAAAACATTTTATTATAAACTATGCCCGATAATAACTATGGTTTTGGCTATTAGGATCTTCTATAATCACATAATTATTGGATTTTTGAGTTAATTACTTCCTTTAGCATCTATATATATATATATAATGTTGGGACTTATGGAGGTGATTTGACATCATTATTCTTCATCTTTTGACATTATCTTTTATCTAAAATTTTGACTTAAATTAAAAAATAATTACTTTATAAAATAATTAATATAAGAAGGAAGGTTCTTTCATCTTTCTTCAATAATGAAGAAGGTAAAAGGTTGCATAATTTTAATGTCATAATCCTTTATTTAATTATGCAATCATTTGTTTTCTTCAAACTCTCTAAACACTAAATATTTAAGATTTGTTATGTTTAGATTTTTTTTTAATTTAACAAATGTCCTCTTTAGAAAGTTTCTTGTGTTTTTATTGTTTGATTTATTTAAATTGTTAGTATTATGTACTTTATGGAGCACCATCTGAAATGTTGTGCAAGTTATTAAAAGTTTGAATGTGAATAAAATTATTATTGAGGAAAAGGTATTTCTTAACAGGGTGAGCGTTAAAAAATTATTGAAGGTTGATTGGAGTTTTCAAGTGAATGTGTTTTTTTTTTTCTTTTCCCTTCTAATCCATTTTGTTATTTTGATCTTAAATATTAGAATGTTCCTACTATTTTTGTAAATACTTATTGTTTAATTGTAGGAATATATTATTACTGTGTGGGGTGAGATTAAAAAAGTAATACAAGTCATGGAATTGTGAAAATGTATAAAAGGAAGGAAGGGTATTACTAAGAAATGATAATTTTATTTACTCTTATTCCTCAATTCTTTTTCTTTTTTTATTAAAATAAACACGTTCAATTTACTCATAATTATAATTTTCTTGATAAAAAAATTACAGGATCCTCATGATATAATATCAAACAATTTGATATTTTCTACGGGGAGATTCTCATGTTATTGATGCTGTGAAAAATAGGAAGAGAAAAACCAAATTATTGATGATAATGGAGTTAGTGATAATGGAGTAATCAATTTACAAAACATGTTTAGTATTGTTATTGTTCATCTTTCTATGTGTGTTAGTCTTTTGACCTTTTTTTTTTTTTTAGAGTGGTAATATTTAAGTGTGGTTTGATATGATACTTATTTTTCTGTCTACCTATGTATTTCTTTTGAATGATTCAATATTGATCTAATTTTGTGTTGAATTTTATAAAGGTTTGTCATTTAATTAATAGTTTTTTGATAACAATAAAGATATAACTAAATTTTAATCATATATTATTATAAAAATACACATATAAAAAATAAATATAATAAAGATTAATACTTAATCTAGATTCAACAAAATTAGATTTGAATTGATTAATTACTCATATATTATCACTCATATAAATTTTAATCATATATTATTCTAAATATACACATATCCAAATAAATATAACTAATTAAAATAAATTTGAAGAATTGAAACTTAAGACGCTTTCTTTGGTAAATGTTAAGTGCTAACAATAAATTTAAGATTTATTAATTGTTTAATTACAACCCATTAATGATTTTGATATTGATTGAGATTTAAAAGAAATAAAGAAAGAAATAGGGAGACATCATATTAAATTAGTTTTATTATTAACAATTAATTAATCATTATATCATTTTCAATTAATTAAAAAATATATTTAGACTCATGAGATCCAGATATAATAGTAGCATTATGGATTGATGACTAAAAGAATTGATGTGGCATCACTATTTCTCATCTTTTTATATTCTTTATTATCTAATGTATTGGCTAAGATTAAAAAATAATTATATTATAAAATATTAAAAATAAAAATAACTACCAAAAATTTGATTAAGAAATTAAAACTATTATAGCACTCAAGTTGTTATACATGTCTCTTTCTCTTTCTATTTAAATTCAACAAAATGTAACTATTAATAATAATTAATTACAAAGCCTTGAAACATTTATTTCTTTTATTATGCCAGCACTTTGAGAGATTAAAACTATTACATTACTCACATTGTTATAAATGTCTCTTGCTCTTTCTATTTAAATTCAATGATATCTAAAAATTAATAATAATTAATTATAAGACTTGAAACATTTGTGTCTTTTATTATGCTAGCAATTAAACTCTCATGGCTTAAAATACATCAAGTAATTAATATAGGAAGGAAGATTTCTTTACCTTCTCTCAATAATGCCACTATTAGGGGCTAATTATAATGTTATAACCCTACATTTAATTATGTAACCTTTTATATCTTTTTTTTTTAAATATATAGATAAGCCTTAGTGAATAATTAATCTTCAGTCTCAAATTCAATTAACATTAATTTAAAGAATTGAAACTCAATTAACATTAATTTAAAGAATTGAAACTTAAAACCCTTTTTTTAGCAAATGTTAAGTGCTAACAACAAATTTAAGATTTATTAAGTTTTTAAATGCAATCCATTAAGAATTTTGACAACGATTAAGGTTTAAAAGAAATAAGGAAATAAATGGAGAGATGTCATATTAAATTTTTTTATTGTTAAAAATTAATTAATCATTATATCATTTTCAATTAGTGGCTTTCCACGTCTCTTACTCTTTCTATTTAAATTCAACAATATGTAACTATATAATAATTATATTAATAATAATTAATTATAAGTCTTGAAACATTCATTTTTTTTATTATGTCAATAATTAAATTTTTGTGGCTTAAAATATGTCAACGAATTAATATAGGAAGGTAGGTTCCTTAATCCTTCCTTAATAATGCCACTACCAAGGCCTAATTTTAATGCATAATCCTCTATTTAATTATGCAATCTTTTGTATCTGTATTTTAAATATAATGAGTCTTAGTATAATTAATCTTTATTATCAAATCTAATTAACATTAATTTAAAAAATTGAAACTTAAGACGGTTTCTTTAGCAAATGTTCATTTCTAACAACAAATTCTAGATTTATTAACATCCATGGAACTAGCTGAGGAACTTTACTACTCTACTGTTCAAATTGATCAATAATCAAAATCAAAACCCTTTGATTTTTGCCCAGACTACTTCTTCTTCTTTATATTTTCTCCACTAAACATAGGTAATTTAATAAACTCAACTCTCAGGTATTTATTTTAATTATAAATATTTGTTAATTTTTAAGTGTATATTAGAAATAATTGTTCTTTATGTTTTAATATATTTATATCATTTTTCCATGATATTAATGATGTTATCGGAAGTTTATGTGGTGAGTGTGATATTGAGCTCGTTGGATTTGGTTGAGAAAGAAAAAAGAGGTATAAAAGTTCTAGAAAATTAATAAGTTGAACATAGTCAAGAAGAGTATGACTATAAATTTTTTTACTTATTGTTTTTATCATAAGAATTGATCGATGGTTTGACTATACTAATATTATTAATTATTACCTAATTTTTAATTTTCTTTTTCAATGAATACATCCAATGTTGAAGAAAACTTGTTAAAAGTATAATGAAAAAGGGTATAGCTCTTAAAGATTATTTCACGTATTCACAAGAAAAATTAATTATAAAATATGTTCTAGGTAGCCCAAGCATCTTCTCACAGATGCAGTAGAATAGCAATAGTATTTGACAGTTAAAATAATTAATGTAAAAGAATAAATTAACGAAAATCACTTTAAAAGGAAAAAAATGAATAAACAACATGTATTTTATTTATTTCTTTTGTAATTTAACGTATTGCTAAAGATCCTCAGTTATATAATTTAATTTAGAACTTATCAATAACTACAAAATATATCAGGTTTGTATACTCAGACTATACACATAAATATATATTTTTAAAGTTAACAAAAAAAGTTAACTTTTATAAATAAAATTAGTTTCATAAAATTGCCTCCTCTTAAAAAAAAAATCATATATTTTATCAGTTTCATTAAGTGTAAAGTAAAAAAAAAAAAACATAACACTAAATTCTTTTTTCAAAGCCTCGTGAAGCGGGGTTTTATTTCCTAGTTAATTCTAATTGTAGGTGACAATGGAGTATATCAACGAGAAAAATGCAAAGGAGCACTTAAAACAACTTTCAAGCAAAGAAAGGAAGAAATTTAGTGAAGAGACACTTGTTAATTTAGATGACATGGAAAAAGAACGCATCACTGGCAAACAAGCTAATAACCAATTCAGCAATACGTGCATGGTGGTAAGTTTAGTCTAATTTTAAACATAATATTTTCTTGGTGGCCTAATTATATATTAATCACGTAAAGATTGTCTACAAATGCTTGGCTTTTTCACTGAAATAATTTTATTATTCCTAGGTGACAATTGTGATGGCAGCCTCTAAACTGTCAAATCTCGAATCACGTATACCCACCATTTTTCAACATGAAGATGTCAAAAAGGCCACAAACGAGCTACTACCTGTTAGTAACGCCAGCAGAATACAGGTGCACACGCACACACACAGAGCAAGCTCTTCTTTCTCAATCGTGTCTTGGAATTATACATGGTCAATTTTGTGTTCTTGCAGGGATTACATATATTGTGGACACGGCAGAAAATAAATGAAGTATTATCACTGAAGGAATTTCAAGAAAATTATCCAAGTTTAAAGGTATTATTCCAATCTGTGCCTGCTCAAGTGCTTGGCAATGGCAATTGAGCCGATATCTCACAGCCCTCAGGGAGTAGTATATAATTAATACACTAATTAATTTTGTTATTTTAGTTAATTTATCTCTGTTTGAGTTGTGTCCCACATTGATTAGTAAAAAAGAGATACTTAAATTTATGAAGAAAATAGGTCACTCTAACTAATAAATCAAAGAAACTTAAGTTTATAAAGAGAATAAGTCACTCCACCCAATATACTAATCTTTTGTGTTAGATACTTAGAAATTCTAAACCAAACCCCCAACATATATATATTGAACATTTTTTCTCATTTTTATTTAAACTATATTATAAATTATACTTTCTCCATAGTTTAAGTTCTTCCTCTTTCCAATTGTATTAGGTTACAAAAATAAATAATTAATTCATTAACATTATGTTATTTAAGAAACTTGAAGTGGTCTGCAATAGCGACGATGATTTCTAGATTGATTTTCGAAGCAATTTTCTTTTCTTTTCTTTTCTTTTCTTTTTTGATACATTAAGAAAATTTAATTAAAAAAATCAGAATATTACTAAAAATGAAATTGTTTCTATTCTGGGTCCATTTTAATTTGCTCAAATTCGTTTGTAAATCATTAATCATAGTTGACTCACTATGACTTGTTATTCAAATCTCGTGTTTAATATATTTCCTCTTTTTATTCTATTTCTTTAAATTCAATAATTTTTTAAATAATTTTATTCAACATTTGGTGTTTCATTTTTCCTTAATTTTACAATCATTCCAAAATTAGAAAAACGTCAAACGATTATTAAAATTAATCAAATTGTTTGCAGGAACCAAATCACATTCAAAGATAATTTATGTAATACCCAAAAATAGTAAAAAGTTTGAGAGAGGAAACAAAAGTCCGAGTGCAAAGCAAAATTTTTATCATATTGCATACCACAATGAAGGGTTCATCTCATTAAAGTGGATTAAAATATTCAAAATTTAAAATATTTTACTTGATGTGTAATTATCATCAAGTCTTGGACTTAGATGAAATTTGTCATGAAAATATATATGCAATAGGAATTGAGGCGGCACAAAGATTCGTGAAGGGTTAGAAGCTGTTAGAGAGAAAAGGAAATTTTTAGGGTTTTAATCTTTATTTAAGTGATTGGAAGGTGATTTTAGTTTTAATTTCTCTCATAATTGGAGAGTAAATTCTTAATATTGCCCTCTATATTTCTACTCTTATTGATTTATATTTTATCTTCTCAGTAGTTGTTGTTTGAGATATCCACTTATAAGAAAAATAGATACTTAATTTATTATTTTGAGTCAAGATTATTGAGAATTTTAATGTTGTTAGCCTCTAGTGTTATTTGAAAAAGAATTTGTATTGTAATCCCATTAATATAGTGGAAATTTTTATACTATACTATGGTCCCATGGTTTTTCCCGCTTTGAGTTTTGCACTTAAAAATCAGTGTCTTTGTGGTTGATTTATTACTTTAGATTTGTTAGTTTATTTTCTTGCATATTTATTTGTGATATACATCCCATTTTAATTACACAAAAAGGGAAAGAATTTTGTTTTGCTTAATTTTGTAACTAATTGGTAGTTCCTTTCCCAATACTATTCTGGGTCCATTTTAATTTGCTCAAATTTGTTTGTGAATCATAAATCATAATTGACTCACTACGACTTATTATTCAAATCTCATGTTTAATATATTTCCTCTTTTTTATTCTATTTCTTTAAATTCAATAATTTTTTAATAATTTTATTCAACATTTAGTGTTTCATTTTTCCTTACTTTTACAATCATTCCAAAATTAGAAAAACGTCAAACGATTATGAAAATAAATCAAATTGTTTGCAGGAACCAAATCACATTCAAAGATAATTTATTTAATACCCAAAATTCGTAAAAAGTTTGAGAAAGGAAAAAAAGGAGTGCAAAGCAAATTTTTTATCATATTGCGTACCACAATGAAGGAAGAAAACTGAATAATCATCATCATCAATTTAGCCCTTTACAATAGTATTGATTAGGTGCGATAATGTCTGATTTGCAAGTTAGTGGTGATGTAGTGTTTGACTCCCTCCACTGCTCATACAGTCACACATAGAAATTTTAAAATGGATTTTCCCGATTGATTTACCCCATATGACTTTTCAATTTACTCTTATTATCATTTTTCATGCACCATCGAGTTATGCTAAAATACATTTTCGTTATTTCGATGAAATGGGTGGACTGACCATCCCAATTCGATAGGTCTTCATGCTATTTAGTATTGTGTCAATGACTTCCCTTGCATCGCACGACATCAATTGTTTTGATAGGGAACTAATAGTATTTTTGGAATAATTACCAGTCAATAAGAATTTTTAATGCATTTTCCCTTAAATTTGTGAAATCAAGAACCAAGGCAATTGTTTTTGGAAGTGCATTAATTGTGATCTATCCCATCACCGTGAATTAATTAATGTACCAATCTTTTAACATTCTTATGCCAAACATGCATTTATATTCATAATATGATTATATGCGGTTAAGAATTAACTATCTATTTTTTCTTATTTAATAACTAGCAATCAGACATCTTTATAAAAGGTCAACGTCAAAATTAGATTAACGCTAACTACAAGTATGTGATACAAAAAGAGGAAACAAAAGTTGGACAAATCTTTACATAATAAAGAGAGAATATATACAATTAATTGTGGAGCTTGATTTGAGAGGAAGATATTCATATGCAGGGGAATCTCCAATTTGAAAGAGGATCGTCGTTAAGTTTTGAAAGCGATCTTAATTTATCCTGAATAGCTAGAAATCCTTACTAAAATCTTTATATTCAATTAATCCTCTTAATTTCCTTTGGCATGATCCGTAATTATCTTCATATTTATATGTTATGCTATTAGTACAATGAAATAGACAATTTAACTAATAAAATAATTGAAATTCTTGAGATAATGAAGTATCAACTGTATATAAAATGCTTGCTTATTTTTCTTTCTTTTTTTTAATCAAAACTTATGCGTTGACTGGAAAATTGGTCTGATGTGTGAATATATATATATATATATATATATATATATATATATAACTTAAATATAAACTATGTGAAGAAAATTTATATAATTTTATGCGGAATTTTACTGTAACTGTTTAGCGCTATACATAGTTTTCTTCTCTAAGTTGGATTGACCTCTTTTGTACTTACCATTTTCCTAATTAATTAGTTATAGTTATAAGGATAAATGTTCTTTGTACTCTATAATTTTAAAATTAATATATAACGTCAATATTGTATAGGTTCTCGTTAGAATCAACTTAATTATTTTATAGTTTTTACATCTGAAATTTGTTTGTTTAAGTTATATTAGACCAAAAAATAGAAAAGAAAAAAATTATTTTTTAAAAAAAAGTTAAATCTAAAAGTAATGACAGAGAAATTCTAAATAATTAAAAAGAAGAGGACTAACAGGATAATTGGTCCGTATCCTGCCAGGACCAAAGGGGAATTCATATCTTTTGTAGGAAAGAAAATCCCAAGAAGGAACACAACTCTATAAATGTGTCAATCTCATTGCTCGGTTGCCATAATCCCCATTCAGTTTTCAGTTCAAGAAAGAACGAACTGTTGTTGTCTAAATCATAATAAAATCATGGCAAGCATTGCCAGTATCTTGTTGACACTTTCTGTTTTGTGCACTATGGGCATGTCCACGGCAGGTACAATCACCAAGCCACCGAATAATAATGATGACTCAATCTTCATTGAAACATCGTGCAAATCCACCAGATATCCCACAGTCTGCGTGCTGTCTCTCTTGCCTTATGCCCACAAAATCCAACGAAGCCCGCAGCAGATGGCACTGGTAGCCTTGTCCGTGAGCCTCTCCAGGACTAAGTCCGCAGACTCATTTGTGTCAAATGTTTTGAAACACAAGGACTTGAAGCCAAGAGAGCAACAACCAATTGAGGACTGCCTGAAGTTCATGGTTGATTCTATCGGCCGGGTCAGTGAGTCGGTTCAAGAGCTGAGGGGAATCAGTGGAGCAGATGATCGTGAATTTTTGTGGCACATTAGCAATGTTCAAACATGGGTTAGTGCTGCTCTGACTGATGATGACACTTGTCTTGATGGGCTAGCCCCTTTGGATGGTGAGGTGAAGGATTCCATTAGGACTAGGGTTTCCTATGTTGCTGAAGTCACCGGCAATGCACTTTCCTTGGTTAACCAGCTTGCTAAAGCACATTGAGAAAAATGGTGAATGTTTGTTGATATTTGATGTAATGTATAATAAAACATTACTGCATTTGCATTTGGGTACTTTAATTTATTAAGTCAGATCATTTGTTATGTTGAGCAACGTTGTAATATGCATTATGGTTTGTTATGATTGCTTTTTATTAATATTATATAATTTTCCTTTTTTTTTATAGAATTTTAGTTTTCCACCTAGTCTAAAAACAGATGTTCTCTTAATATTTAAGAAATTAATTACCAATCATACACACAAACACACTTGATAAAAACTTGAATATATATATACGCACTTTTGATAAAAACTTGAATTCCAATCCTTGGTCTTGACATCTCTTCAATGCTCCTCTTGCGCCCAAACGGTGTACATAATCTAAGTCGCATTAATGAAAATAAATCTCAATACTCAATGTTTGCCAATCAATTCATAGGTATTTGGTTGATTAATTTTGGTCCATAATCAAATTCTCAAATTTATAACTGTGTTATTTTGTATACGTTTTGTGTTGTCGGTTCACAAATTGATTGCGTCTAGCTATTGTTGGCATGGTAAGTGAATCAAAGATACGACAGAATCAACATGAATCGTGAACTGGCCCACGTATGGTCGATCATAGCCATTGGCGACAAATTTGCTTTCGCTGGCACAGATCAGGGGAATCGATAATCTCGCAAATGGATTATTAAATAAATCAAAACATTATAATCATAATTATTGCATGCCTAAAGATTATTTGTCAGATTAAAAAAATAACTATACGTGTCCATTCCTTATTAGCTTGTTATTGTTATGAAAATATTTTTTTATATAGTATGTATGACGATACCTTTTTTTTGCGTAATGCAGATATACATAAAAAATGGGATCATGATACATATATATATATATATATACACACATATGTATGTATGTATATGTATATTTTCAAATAGAAAATTAATCATTCTTCCTCAGTATTCTATATATACACATGAATTATGATTTTATTAGGAACAGTTCTATACGCAACAACTGTATCTGATACCTAATTTCTCTTCCAGCCCGGGAAGAAAAAAATCAGTGAGCTAGGTTGGCGAGCTAAAAGGTTGGAATCATTTACTTTGGTAGCAAAGCGAGAAAATTGACCCAAATCAATTACTTACGTGCCGTTGAAGCAGATGGATGGCTGGCTTCTCCAATGTTTTATTAGTGCATAAATTTTTACTTAATTAATCCTACGCCAAGTACACTCTACAGTTTTTTATCTATAAAGTATTAATATTTGAAACAAAGAAAAAACGTGGAGATGCATTTTGTTTAATTAAATTGTTTAGAGAAATTGTTTTACACAAAATTTTAGTTTAGATCGGTAAGAGATCAACAATATTATTGACAAGTTTTGTATGTGAGTGGAATGACTATGATTTGAGACATTTGGTCATAAATAGGTTAAAGGACAAGAGCTAAAGCTGAGTTAGGAAATTGAAGAAATTTTTGTAAGGGTTAAGATCTTGACTCTAATACTATATTAACGAAACCGCTTGATTCAAAAACTTAATATGATAGGTAAAGGTCCAACAATAATTATGGCCCATTTGAGTTTGTTTTTGAAAAAATCAAAAGTAATTTAAAAAAAATTAAAAATTAATTTTAGTACTTAGTAAATTTTTTTAGAAATTACTTTTTACAAAATCATTTCATCCTTCGGTAAATTTAAAAAGAAACGAAGGCTTAACTTTTTAAAATTAAATTTTGAAAATCAATCTTGTATTTAATTCAATTCCATATGTACCCTCACATATATTATTAAAATTTTAAAATTATCTTTATTCAATTTAGAGAAGTTATTATAATTTCCAGGTACCAAATATATTGTGATAAAAAAATTATTTTAATTATCAATTATTAATATAAATTATTAAAAATATTATATAAGAATGTTTTTATATATGTAAAAAAAATGTCATTTAATATTATGTTCAATTTAGTCATTTACACTCTTATAATAGTTTAACATAAAGATTTACTAAATACATATAATTACTTTTAAGATTCAAAATACTTTCTAAAAGAAAATTTATAAAAAAATTATTTGATGTTTTTCAAAACTAATTATTTCTACTGTATAACTAATGAGAGTTATTTTAAAATTTCCAACATTACTAAGCTAGCCCTCAACAAGACAAGTATTAACAAGTTTATTAGTCACTCAATTTCGACTTTTAGAGAAACATGAGATTAAAATTTATAATTGGGCTCTATCTGAAACAATAAAGCTTTGAAGGACAATTTTGTAAGCCTCGGGTAGATGATATCATACGCACTTCACTTACATACAAGCTACAGAATGCATATGATAAATGTTGACTACAAGATAATTACAAGGCTAATTATAATGACAAGAATATGAAAGCATCATATCAAATCCTATAGTTATCATGCTCTCTCGTATCATCTCAAGGAAGGGAGGTAAAAAAAAAAAGAGGGGAAGCAGGCAACAGTCCCTAGAAAAGCTTTGAACTAACAAGCTCCTCTTTAAATAACTGAATCAAGTTTGTCACATTTCTCATAATTGTATCAAATTTATAAAGGCATGGTAAGAACATCCAGTTGTCTTAAGCTTTTACATTACTTGCAGGGCAATATTGGCTAGTAGGCCAGGCAGCGTGAAGCAGTCTTGCAATAATGACACAAGCTTCCTTGAAACATCATGCAAACGCACCACCTGTCCCACAGTATGCGTGCAATATCTCTCGCCTTACGCCAGCAACATCCGACGAAGCCACCAAAAAATGGCGCTAGTGGCCCTTGTCCGTCAGCGTATCCAATGTTCAGTCCGCTAATTCATTCGTGTCAAAACAGAAAAAACTCAAGAACTTGAAGCCAATGGAGTATGAAGTAATTGCAGATTGCTTGGCCACTTTGAATGATTCTCAGGACCAACTTAAGAATTCGGTTCAGGAGCGGGAGCACTTGGGTCAAGCCAAGAAGTGTCAGAATTTTGTGTGGCACATGAGCATTGTTGAAACATTGGTCAGTGCTGCCTTTACCAATGAAGACACCTGTCTCGATGGGTTCTCAAACAAGGACATGGATGGTAAAGTGAAGGATTCCATTAGAGCTAAGGTTGTTGCGGTTGCTAAGATCGCCAGCGATGTACTGGCATTGGTTGAAAAGTTTGCTAAAACACATTGAGAAATTGGACAAGTTTATCCATTTGATTAATATAAGCATATTGCATGTGACCAACAATAAACTCCTCCACATTTTTTTCCCTTAATCATCATGTTTTGTTATTGGCCCTCTGATTTTATGATTCCCTCGAATCAGTGGCTAAGGAGTCTTTAAACGAGATCCTTGCTCCTTATTTTCGGGAGAAAATCTACCTATAACGCGAATGTATAAATGAATTTATAAACAAATTAACAACCCTGAGTTTGATTAAACAAGCACAGCCTGGAGATAAAGAAATATTGCATTGCACGACTAATCTCAAGTGGGTTAATCTTGAATTTAGTAGTTGGTTAGTTTTGTAATTTACGCGTCCTTGCCTCTTTAATTCTCGTTTGTGCACCGAAAACAGAGATAATATAACTCCTTGAACATATTTCGAAATTCCAACATAATTATTCAATCATAATATATATGGCATGGCAAGAACAGGAGCTGTTTGGTACAAGTATCAAACTGTTCGATGAATTGTCAATGAAGAAATACTCGGTGGGAATATTGGTATTTGAATTCTGGGGCACAAGAGACTCCAACAAGGGCCGAGAATGAAGGCTTGCGAAGTTTCTAGAATCAGAGAGAAGATCAATGGACAAGACTGAGAAACAAGCGGCAAGGCTTTATTCTTTCTCTGCGCTTTATTCTCGCTCCTGGTTCGACCTTTAGTTTTCCGCAGATTTACACTTGTCTTGAATCTTGATGGGCGCTCGCTCTCATAGTCGAACGTGACTAATCTTGGGTCATCATGGGCCTGTTGGCTTTGATTGGGCTTTTTTATAGTCTTCGTTCATTTTTTTAAATTTATTTTTTTAAATTTTACTTTATAATTACGAGAGATTCGAATGTCAATCAAAATAATTAGAGTTGTTGGTAAAAATTTAAAGTTTAACTTTATAATAATATCTAAAAAGTAATTAAATAGACTTAACTTTTATAAAATTTAGACAGTATTGTCAAAAATGAGACTTAAAATTTTAACGTAATGATAATATCCAAAAAGTAATTAAATAAAAATACCTTTTATAACATCTAGAGAGTAATATCAAAGTGAGAAGCAAAGGAGAGGGGAAAAAAATAATTATATTGTAAATTGTAAAAAATTCCACAGGAAGCAAACATTCTAGTGACTAGTAGTACACAGAAGTACCTATTTTGCTTACCGGCCAAAATCAGTGAGGGCCTAGTGGGTGTCAAAAATGGTTGGAACGTGCGTTTATTAAATGCAATTAGTAATGATAATAAAAATAACAACAAACACATGTCATGTGCCTTGCGTTTTATTTAATCAACCTATAACCCCAATGACACGTTACACATTGTACCACTTGAGAATTTCTAGATAATGATTGTTTGAATAAAAACTGTGGAGATGCGGTAATTGAAAAGAAATTCCATTGTATTTGCATTGACATTCTTTCGTAATGGTAGCCTGCCTGAATGGGCGGGTCAATTACCTAAACTTTTCCAGAATCCCAAAAATCATGTGCTAATTAAATTAAAAAATATGACTAAGCTCACAGGACCCTCTATAAAATCGAAGCCTGTTTAGTCAATCCAATTCAGTTTTTCGGTTAATAACAAATAGTCAATTATTTCCGAGCTCTCTGCTATCTAAATTCTAAAAGCATGGCCAAAATAGCCAGTTTCTTATTGCTACTCTGCGTTTTGTACCTCACCACTAGCACGGCCACTGCAGCAGGTGTAAACACAAGCTACGTTACGACTTCTTGCAAATCCACCACTTATCCTGCTCTCTGCATGCGGTCTCTCTCCGATTATGCGAGAGAAATCCGCCGCAGCCCGCGGCAGATGTCACTGGTGGCCTTGTCCGTAAGCCTGTCCAGGACGAAGTCGGCATATTCGTTTTTGACAAAATTGAACAGATTGAAGAACTTGAAGCCCAGGGAGTCTAGAGCAATTGCGGACTGCTTGGAGCTAATGGATGACTCCGTGGACCGGCTCAGCAAATCGGTTCAGGAGATGAAGAACTTGGGCCGAATCAATAGTCGGGACTTTTTGTTTCACATGAGCAACGTTCAGACCTGGGCTAGTGCTGCTTTGACGAATGGTAACACCTGTCTTGATGGGTTTGCGGACAAGTCCATGAATGGTAAGGTGAAGGATTCGGTTACGGCTCGGGTTGTGAAGGTTGTTCAGGTCACCAGCAATGCACTGGGGCTCGTTAACCAGTTTGCTAATAATAATAGGCACTAAGACATGCCTTTGTGTTTAGTGTCAGTCGAAGTGCGTTAAGAGTCTTTTTTCTCTTTTTCTGGTATCGTTTCTTCAATTTGTATCCTTTTCAATTTCTCAGTTCATGGTAATGTTCTGAACATTTTTGCAATGTGATACTTTGGTTTAGGTACTCACCATGCACGGTCCTATTTTGGGCATGTAAGTTATTGTATGTAAGTTGCAATGCCCCATACGTGAATGAAATCAATATATATAACCGCATAATTGTATTTACCTCCCTTTGTTAACATTTACACTTTGTTCAGGCTTTATCTGGGACTGACAATCAACATTGATGGAGTTGATGGCATATCATGAAACTTTCTTATATTGCTTTGAATTTGGTAGAATTAGAAACTTTGTTAACGATCCAACTATCTACCTGTTCTGTTTTGTAGCAATGGGAACTATTAACGATTGTTAAAGGGATTGATATCTTGGGGGAATATGTGTACATGCTTCAGGATTAAAAAATGTACTCATTGCAGAACAACTTGTACAGCCCCGGTAGCCATTTATGATTTATGGGCAAATTTTGACAAAAATATAATTTTTATGGCCGAATTTTGACAAAAGCATCATTGGTGGTAATACAGCCAATCCATGGAAATGGATCGCCATTTGTTTTTTAATCTGAAGATTGTTATTCACTTGTTTTGACATTTTTAATTTTCGACATGAGTTACCTCATAATAGAAAGCAATCTTCTAGGCATTGGAGGTGATAACCCTTGATAAAATGGCAATTGCAATTTTTAAAGTAACCAACTTGTAACATATATATAGTACCTAGCTAGTTACGATATATAGAGGATTCTCATGACTATAATGCAGAAACCATAAACTTAACGCTACTGTTATAATATAAAATAAACCAACAATGAGGATCATAATGAAGAAATCATAAATGTAAAGGAGCCACATGTAAAATAAGTATATATTTTCATAAAATTTTGATTTTACTCGGTAAATATTTTTTCAACGTGGGCCTTACTTTTATTAGATTGCTGTTGTACAGACGATGTAGTATAATAGATTTTCCCAAGCGAGACAATTAATAAGCACGCCTATTTAGAATTTTACGGGTATGTTTTCAGCCACATAATTAAAAAAAAATTATATCTTGTGTAAATGCGTACACATGAAGATGATCAAGTTACATGTTTAATTCATGTGAAGGCGTAATGTTCTTTTTTTTTTAAAATATCGATAATAATTCAGAAATCAAATTATCGACATGTAACATGATATTTTTAATTTTATTGACTAGAAAAATAAAAACACCAACAAAATTTTATCCCCAGTTCGGTTGATACGACAAAGGATTGATGGATACATGGATTCATGCTGACTTATTTTGACAAGTGAGTAGGTTTTAACCGAAGTATATATTTTATTTAAAGGAAATGCTCGCTTGCCAAACTAGAAGCAAAAGCCGAGTCAATTTTTTCCTTTCACTTATTTATTTATTTAGTGACTAGTGAAAAGATTTAGGCGTTACCCAACCACATCATTATTTTCTCTTTTCATAATCTTTTCTAGGTTTCCCATTTCTTTTTGACTTTTATTCTTTCATTTCTTTTCCTTTCACATAACCATTTCCTTAACTTTTCCCTTTCTACTGCGCTTTGTTTATTAATTTAATTATTTAGGTTTAGTTACCATATATAATTATATAAGATATATAATTTTTTTATAATCATTTAATAAAAATTCAACCGCTATAAAAATATAAAATAATATAAATCTTGTTATTTTCATAATCATTGAACGCAATGATTTTCATTTTCCATTAAGAAGTTTGGATAGAGTTATATACCTTCGGTAATGCCTTATTTAAATTATTAGTCCAACTTTATTATTGAACAGTACAAATTGAGACAAAAAATTTTGACCGCACCAGCTTTTTGCTCCAATGAAATTGTACAAGCTTTTGCGCGCGCGCGCGCGTGTGTGTGTAAGTAATCGAGGCTGCTCTGCTCCACTGTAACTAAACTTGATGAATTCATTTTAACTAAACGTCAACTGTGAGGTAATCTATGCGCGAATCCATTGTATTCTTTAATTATATATGTTAGCTTGTAATTTCATTTATTTTCCTCCCTTGTGCAGCCAATTTTGAATGCCAATGGCAAATCAGTCTCACGCAAAGTCCATTGAGTACAAAGCAGGGCAGTTATTCTCACTAATTAATCTCATAACCCGCAATCACGTTGATGATTATATGCCATGAGTGAATTAATTAAAATTGCCAATTTGTCCCCACTAAATGAAAGCACTGGATCTCAATAGTACCCAAGATAATTTTTCACCCATCTTTGCTTCCCCATCGCCGGAATTTAAGTAGTTAGAAATGGAAGAGGTGGGTCCAAAATTGGCTGGCCTTATGTCGGTAGCAAAAAGCCTGCAATTTTACCAAATATTTAAATTAATGCAGAAATAAACCCCTTTTGTTGAAATAGCTCCGTTTATCTTTTTTTGCATAAAATATCATAGATTGACTGACATAGATATTGGATACCACCGCCCTTGGTCCTTGTTCCTGTGCTTATCTTATTGGTGCATCACTCTTGTGCAAAATTTGATACCCAAATTGCCCCTGGGTGCTCACAAGGCCCTCTATAAATTCTGAACCCTATCAGTTTCTTCTCTCAGAATCCCACCAAGCAAGCTAACAGCAGTTAACTAGTTTCTGAAAACATGGCAAAAGCAGCCTCTCTTTTGCTATTGCTCTCTCTCCTCTACATTATGAACTTGGTCACAGCAGCCAGGATTGCTGACACGAGATTTATTAGAAGTTCTTGCAAATCCACAACTTATCCAGCACTCTGCGTGCAGTCTCTCTCAGCTTATGCCCCGTCAATTCAACAAAGCCCCCGGCAACTGGCTGTCACGGCCTTGTCCGTGAGCCTCTCCAGAGCCCAATTCGCTAAGTCATTTGTGACCAAGCTGAGGAAGTTCAGGAACCTGAAGCACAGAGAGTATGAGGCAATTGCTGACTGCTTGGATGAGATGGGTGACACCGTGGACCGGCTCAGCAAGTCGGTTCAGGAGCTGAACCACATGGGTCAAGCCAAGGGTCAGGACTTTCTGTGGCACATGAGCAATGTTGAGACATGGGTTAGTGCTGCTTTGACTGATGAGAACACTTGCGTTGATGGGTTCGGTGGCAAGGCCTTGGAGGGTAAGGTTAAGTCCTCCGTGAGGGCTCAAGTTGTTAATGTTGCGCAGGTCACTAGCAATGCCCTTTCATTGATCAATAAGTTTGCTGAAAAACAGTGAGCCTTAGTTAATTACATGGCTGTGTGAATGTTTTTGGAGAGTTTTTGTCATTTTGATCTATGGTTTAGTTTTGAATGTACAAATTAATCATCAGTTGTATGTGAGTGTTAATTTTGAGCATATCTATTAAAAAAAAAAAGAGCTTATGTGAATGAGCAAAGATTCTTGTCTTTATGGAAAAGTTTTATTTGAAGATTGAAAGTGAAATCTGGGTTAGCGGTTGATCGATGATGATGTTTTCAAACCAAATCCCTTGATTGAAGGGATTGTTTAATGTAAGCCAAGAAAATATAAGCGACTATGATGTAAAAAAATAGATGCGCTTGGGGTCCCATATGTCTCCTAGTGAAGTAATGTTGCCGATTTCAAAAAATTTTTATCATAAAATTTTATTTGAAATAATATGTGATTTATTAATTAAATGAAGAGATAATACAGTTAATTTACTTAAAATTATTAATAATTCAATTAATTATATATCATATGCCTTATTATTTAAGATAAATTTTAAAGTTCATATCACTGTCCCTTATTTTTTTTTTCCTAATAAACAATATAAACCTTAAAATCTATTGGATACTCTTGATAATTGAAATAATTGTCACTCTTATGTCAAATGAAATTCAACTCTAAGCAAATTCCTTGATTGCCGGAACAAAGACTTAATGGGCAGATCTATAAAGAAAATTGAGTTATTTAAAAATAAGTGTTAGATAATTCATTAAAGAATTTTATTTTTTACGCCATAATTTTTAACAGGATCACACTCTCATGATCCCAACCCTCCATACTTTATGGATTTCGTACGTCGGCAGACTTATTTCTGCATGAGTAATATAATAGGTACCCTAATTATTAAAAATTATATCGGCTGGAATATGTTTAAGGCATATCATAATTTTCTAAAGTAAATTAATTATATTAAAATTTATTTGATGAATATTATTTTATTTGAGATTAAATTTTAAAACACCTAATGCTTCTCAAAGCTGATCACTCCAAACTCTTGATTTAGCTCAAAAGCAACCATTGACATTCATGTATAGCATCCACTAAATATTTTATTAAGTATTTTTTTATGTGACTTATCTAATAATTTTAAATAAATCATTTATTAAAATAATTTATAATTTTTATAAAAAAATTTATTAATAATTAAATAATTAAAATTTTTATAAAATCTGTACTTATAAAAATATTAACAACAAAAAATTTTACTTATATAAATTTTATTTAAAAAAAACCAAAACGACTTTTACAGGGATTTGAAATTCAATTTCCGATAAAAATTTATTAAAAAAATAACAATAATAAATAGGTGTTCCCATATATCGAATATCTCAATTTATTTAAAAGAAAGAAATATTTTATGGACAGTTTTGATTGGGAGTGCGAATGATGGTAGGAAAAGATCAGAGCTGACAGAGAGGACTTTTTCGTGGGGTCTTTCGGTGACAGAGACCACGTGACAACTTTGCTATAAATGGGGCGAAAGCAATTGATTATTCAAAAGGAAATTTATTTAATTTTTCAAAGGAAATTAGGGATCACATGTATTGATTGTGCAATGTGCACATACTGACACTGTGACTGAGCTGGAGCTTCACAATCGCATTATCTTACTTGAATATATTAGCAAGTGGCATAACCGTAGGCGAGACCGGTTGGTCCCCACGCTCATGATCCATCCGATTGGTGCTTGTTTTGTGTCGAGAGCTCTTCTTTTAGTAAACATAAATTAAATGCATGTATAGTATGAATAATTTTATAATAAAGAAATTATTATTTTATTTTACAGCGTACTAAAATTTATTTTTTTTTTAATTTTAACTTTTCTGTTTCTTATTGTGAAATAATTCCATATAATATAATTGTTTTTTTAAAGGAAAATGCATTCATCTGCTGACTAAACTTTGATAAAATGGACAGTGACATTTTGTGGTTTGATAAAAAAGTCATTAAAAGCTTTTTTTATTTTTGAAAATAACAACCCAGCTTGAAACAATAACCTTTTTTTTAAAAAAAGAAAAATTTCAAGAATTTTAAATTTTAAATATCAAATAAAATTTTTTATTCCAAAGTGAGATATGTATGACGTTTTAAAAAATAAAATAAAGGGATCTTATGATAATTATGGCAAACTCTATGTGCATCACATTTCATATACTCTAAATTAACTCATCCTCTTCCAAAATAGTTTGAGGGGAATTGATTTTTTTTGTAGTTGAAAATTGATCGATAAACATAAATTTAATGTTTTAATTTAAAATCTAATTTGAAAGTAAAATAATAAAAGACAAGAAAACTATATTTAACTTAATTTTTTTATTTTAACGATAAACAGGATATCGATGGATTTTGTAATTTTGATTAAAATAAAAAATAACATAAATGAGTCTTCTGGTTTTTATTTTACCTTTACAACACTTGAAAGCCATGGGCCCCAGTCCGTATGGTGCTGGCCCTGCCAGCAGCACATGGCTACCCATTGGTAAATTCTAAACTCACAAGAAGCCTCTCTTTTTTTTTTTTTTTTATTGGTTTCCCCTCGACACTTCACAGTCCACATGAGCGGAGGGATCAATATGTCCCATGTCAAATATTCTTTTTTAAAAAAGAAAAATTATGCTAAATCATAATCGCAATAGAAGAGAAATGGCATTCCTCTTAGAAGCCAAATTAAATGGTTAAATGAGTTTGTTAGTCGCAAATCTAAAAGATTACATGGGAATGCATTTTCATTTCTACATTACTCTTGGATATTGTTAATAAAGCCGCAAATCTAAAAGATTACATGGGAATGCATTTTCATTTCTACGTTACTGTTGGATTTGTTAATAAAGCATTTCCTGTTCGTTCAAGATTTATAAAAAGATGAAAAAACTTTTTTTAAAAAAAAAAAACTTTTTTAAGTAAGTCGTAGGACCTCCGTTGTAATTACTTCGTCTGTTGAATCATTGACACGTGTTTTTTTAATTGATCATGTTGGAGTAAATATACTAGTTTAATTTAAGTTAATTTAAGAATTTAATGACTAATGGAGCACATATTAATTGTTCTTTTTTATTAAATATAATGTACATAATTACGATTATTTTTTCGACAATTTATTAGATCTTTAGCATAACTTCTTAGTTGGCTTTCAGAACTGAAAATTATTAGAGTTTTTGAATGGATCGGATCATGTCCATTTGATTCTTGATACTGAGGTTTAAGATTTAAAATCATCTGTATTAATGCATGAATATATAGTTTGTTTATTAAGCTTCCATATCGCGTTGCATGTTTTGTACTTGACTGGCTCTCTCCTTCCTCCCCTGCCCAATATTTTTGGGCAAATATTTTAAGTGAATTTAACTTTGCTTAATATAATTAGATGCCCACAGACAAATTTACTAAAATTAGACCACTAAACTGAAGTGGTTTTTTTTTTTTTTTTAAATCTGAAATCTAAATAGATCCAAATTAGTATGAATTTTGGACAAAGTTAAATACTTGAATATGAATGATAAGAACATTGTTTTGAGTTGAATTGCTAAAGATAAATATTAAGTTATTATTTTTTTATTTAAAAATCTAAAGACGGGTATTTTTATATTTATGCCCTTAAAATTTATAAATAATAAACATAGAACACAAATAAGATAATATATTATCATAATATAAATCATATTCAATTGAATACAACACTTTTAAAATACAACACTTTAATATTTTAAATTAGTATATGTTAATTAATTGTATTTGCGTTTATGATATTTTTATTTAAAAAATTATGATGATAAATACTGCTAATTTGAAGAAAATAAAAAGATAAAACTAATAATAGTCTATAACTATATTATCACAAATTATAAAGATGGGTAATAATGTTAATTATTAAATTTTATTTAGGTAAGGAATAAAATTAATTAATTAAATAGGGATATTTTGGAGATTTTTTTAATAAATCATTAAGACTTTTTAGATTAAGTAAAAAGATAAAAAAAGTTAGCCTAATAACTTAATGATTTAATGACTAAAAAATAAATAGATTTAGTGAATTAACTGATGGAAGCTAACTCAATTAAGCAATTAAATAAAAAGAAAGCCCCAAGTTATTAATCATCTAAAGTTAAATGTTGTACATATAGTAGTAATATAGTATTCATATTAAATTAATATGATGGTTGCATGTAATTAAAAGCTATGCGGACTGTGTTAATTAAAAATATTTATTTGCCAATAACAGAATCAAAGTAGCTAGATTACCATATAGTACCCACAAATCCAAAATGATAATAGATTAATCACTTAAAATCACTCTTAATTAATTACAACAAACCATGCTTAACATATCAAACAAAAAATAAATTGTCTTGTCAGGATCTAAAAAATAGCAATGCGCACAACCGAAGAACTAAGATATAGGATTAATTCAATTACTTAGTCCGTTGATGAGTGCCAAACTATTGCTAGTTATTTTACCAAGATCCACAATACTCTTCTTGATTTTGTTCTTCACAGATTCCCTTACATTGTTCTCCTCAAATTCATCCATGCACGTATCTTCGTCCGTCATTGCGGCACTAACCCATGTTTTGATGTTAGCCATTTGGTCTTCCTTATTCACAGCATCTCTTAAATTATTCAATACATTGGAAGCTTTCCTGAGCTCATCGACGCAGTCAACTATTTCTTCATTGCAATCTTTAATGACGGCTCTTTCCGCAGGGCTTAATCCTCCCTTTTTGGCCATGCTTGTTACGAGGGCAGAGGTTTTGCGCGCGGCTTTTAGGTTTACGGTTAAGGCTGTGTTGCAAAGCTTTACGAAGTCAGTTTTGATGGTAGAGGCGTACGATGAGAGATACTTGTAGCAAAGGGCCGGATACATTGTTGAATTGCAAGACGTTTTGATAAAGTTTTTGTAGATTTTAAGGGAATTAGATTTGGCTGTTGTGGACGTTCCAGCTAACGTTGGGTTGATATTTGAAACGAGAAGAAGAAAGGTGAGAGCAAAGAATGAAAGTGAGCATGATGGGATTGTAAAACTTCTAGCTTCCATCTTCCAATCGTTTAATTTCGATTAATCTCTTAATTGCATTGAAAAGAGTGCGGAGAAGATCCCATTTTATAGGCCTGCCTCTCATGCTCTCTCAGATGATATGTGTTTGGATTGCGGAATATTTTGGAACTCTTTTTAAGTCTTGTACAGCAATATAATAATAATTGACAAGTAACCTAGTAGTCTAAGGCATTGAAATAGATGAATTGTAAGCATGGGAGATGAGATGGCACATGATAATAATGACATCTAGAATAGATCTTGCACAGGAAAATGAAAATCCCTTATTATTTCAGTAATTCATTATTTTTCCTTTTATGTTTCAAACTCATCAAAACACTCAAATTACTGAAACAAACGGTAGATTTAATGTAGTTTTTGGATACTAAATAGTCTTTTATATCAAAAAATAAACTAAATGGTTAAATTTTAATTTTTTTATCTTTTATTATTTTACTCTCAGAATCAAACTCGTAATTAATTTTATTGTCAAAATGGTTGATCAACATAATAATAATAATAATAATAATAATAGATAAATTATTAAATTAACCGAAACTTTTCAGTGGCAGGAAAATTTCGATGAGTTTTGAAAAATTAGAGCAAAATTTAGATTAATTTCAATAAACATCAGGTGGAATTGGATCATTTTCTCCCATGTTGCACGTTCATAAGAGAATACGCCTGGTGAGGAGATAGTGTCGAATAACAATGGCGAAGCGACTTGCACGATTCTTTTGTGTACTGTTAATGTGTCAGCTTGTAATTTTTTATACCTATTTTGCTACATTTGCAAGCTGTTCGTGCAAGTGCATGGCCCTTCGCATGTGGTTCATCCAATACAATTTTGCATGTTTAAACATGCATTGAGGGGTAACTAGCTAAGTAAAGGTCCAATTACAGTACCCGTGATTTCTTTAATTATCGTATCTAATAAAAATATTTTCATGCCTTCTCAAAATTCAAGCGTATATATATTGTTGTTAGCTAGCAATTGAACTTGTGGCTCAAAACACGCCATTCAATTATGTTGAAAGAATGGATTATTTTGCCCAAATTTTACAGAAGTAGATTTTTTTTTTTTTATATTCATAATTTTTCAAACTAATACTCAGTAGAACTTTGTTATCGGGCTATAAAGGGTGTGTGTATAATGATTTTTGAGCGAGCGTGTCGTTAATTTTAAAATGCAGATTTAGAGGTTCACATGATATAAAGTATTTTTACAATGTCATGAAGTATTGGAAAATTAATTCATAATGTTGTAAATTTTTCTTTCCGGCAATAACATTGTAAAAACTTTTTATAAGTTATGAAACAACAAATTTAAAAAATACAAAAAAAATGAAGTTTGGATGAATTGGTCAAACTAAAGAAAAAAAATATTTTATTGTTTGGAAAATTTGGCACGTGATACTGACGGCTCGGTTAGCCAACGATTGAAGAAAGGAACACAACAGGTGAGGGCTAAGGGGTGCCTATTCGAGGCCCATGTGCCCGACCCCGTAAGGACGGGACACGTGTCGCGATTATTTGACATAAGCTTGTTAATGAAGGTCAAGGTATCTTCGATCATCGAGAAGACATTGCACCTGTCGTCCAAACATTGCGTGAAACGCTGCTAAACGGCAGCCGCTGTTTGTGGAGTTTTTCTTTTGGATTGGCATAAATTATTTTAGCAATTTTTCATGTCGTATTTACAATTTATGTGTTAATCCAATTAGAGAAGTGTAACGAGGAAGTTACTTATAATTGGAACGTAGGCGGCCCTTAATTATAATGGATTTTGGAGTAATTAAATGATGAAGTATGTTAATACGTTTGAGGGTGGCGTTCAATGGTTTAAATGTATAGAATTGTGTCAAATTTAAGTTCAATTAATTGCATGCTGAGTTTTATATTTTGGATCCAATTCATTCCAGTCATTGATTGAAATTCGGTGTAATTCAAACTAATAAAAATCAAATCCACTTTAATTCGATCCATCAATCTATCAATCTAATTAAAATAAAAATTTACAAATAAAAATCATCAATTGACACTCCAAAGTTCTAAACAATAACAATTGAAAAAAAAAAAAAAGCTCCTTTAATTTTTAGTAGAAATTCATACTGTAAAAGAAAGGATAATCTTTCAGAACATGAATGGTAGAATCTGTTAGAAGAATTTTTTGAGATTGTACATAAAAGACGGCCCTCGAATTCAAAGGTTCACATGGTCAAGAGTTCTACACAATTAATGTCCTAACGAACAATCAAGTCAAGTCGCTTGCTTCCTAATTCATGGAACTTTGCATGCACTAATCATGCAGTGATAATCTGCGTTCAGAATTTCAGATAATTCATGATGTACAAAACAGGTCATTGACGATCTTATAACAGGTCATTGACGATCTTATCTAATCAATAAGTTATTCATCGTACTTTACGTTAGACTTAGACACCTATGTTAAGAAATTACATAATACATATTAATTAATTGAAAAAAATTAACAAACAAAATTACTAAAAAGTCCAAGTGGGTACACAAGTACTGAAAATGAACACTACATCGATTAAATGAACTTTACAAATTAATTACAAGGTTTCAAAGTACTTATTAAAAGATACAAAGTAAATGCAATTACTGTTCGAGTTGGTTGATGAGAGTCAATGCGTTGCTAATTAGTTCAGAAACCCTTATAATACGTCCTCTAATAGTGTCCTTGACTTTCCTACTCATGCCATTCCCTTCAAAATTGTCCATGCAAGTATCTTCATTCGTCAAAGCAGCACTCACCCAAGTTTGTAGGTCACCAATTTTGAACTCAAATTCTGGTCCTTCCAGATCTTTCATTGCTTGCAAAGATTGCTGCAGCTCATCCACTGAGTCTCTCGTGTTCTCCACACAGTCCTTCACGGCACCGGCTTCTCTCGGCCTCAGTTCCAGCCCCTTTGATAGCTTCAACACCAATGCTGAAGTAGATTTTGCTTCATTTAGGCTCACTGAGAGAGCTGCATTGGCCAACTTCCTAGGGTTTGTTTGTATGGTGCTAGCATAAGACGAAAGAATCTTGAAACATAAATCAGGATACAATGTTACCCTACATGAAGTTTTAATAAGCTCTGTACTACTGGAATTGGATTTCACTAGTGACTGCTGCACTAATAATCTAGTTGGCAAGCATGTTGTTGCAGTACAAAAGAATAGAAGAGTGCTAATAATGGCAAGGCTATAGCAAGAGGATAACTTTGAGCATGTGAAAGATTCCATGATAATAATAGAAGTTTAGGTGTGATGAGAAAAAGTGTAAGGGCCCTTTTTATATGGGGCAATGTGCCCTAAATTTGAGGGTAATTGTGGGGCATATATTTTCTTCAATTATTGCAGAAGAATAAGAGATAGGGTAGCGTGATCTTGAAAATGGATGATTAGAAATGATAATTAAATCAGAAAATTTTTGTGAGTATGGAAATCTTTATGTTAGGGGAAAAAAATGACACAAAATTGCTAGCATCTTTTGCATGTGGTCCTCGATCATCTTATCATACACACGGAATAGTATAGACAAAATTTCTAATAGAGCTACATCGAAGTTTATTTCAAATTATGCTAAAGAGGGGGAAAAAATTCCCATAACTTGTTTAGAGTGAGATTTTTTAAATTATTGGATGGTAAAATTTGTAATAAAAGTTCGGGGAAAACGCCAAAAAAAAAAAGTATGCTAAATGCAATATTTTGTACAAATACTTGTCTTTTTATAGCGTCATTATTGTAAGAACTTTGGTACTTATCATGGGAACTAATATGACATCCAGCTATGGAAGATTTGTTTCTGTTGAGACCATACGATATGTATATAGATATATACAAGAGCAATAGTAGCAGTTATATATGCTCCTACAATTAAATTCAGTACATCATCTTGCACTTTTCTAACTTACGGAGACATAAAGGTTAAACAGGTTTTGCATTATAATTTGCGCTTATATCAAATAAATATTAGGTAAATATTTATAGGTAAAGAATGTATGAAATTAAGAAAAATAAAAGAAGTTAACATATTATGGGAGATTTGGATTCAATATTGAACTTACGTATCACTTTCTTAAGAACAAAAAGATTATGAAAAATTAAGTACAGAGAAGCTCAACATTAAATCTAAATCCATTATTGGAGAACAACGATTCATAAATTCTAGCATCAGGTCCTTTTTTCCAAAATGGTGTTTGCATTATGCGGATTTTTTTTGGGAAATAATTCAAAATATTTTATTACCGGCTAGCTAAGCCATAACTCGTAATCCTTTAGTCAGAGATATTTAATTGCGTTATGGGCTGCAAGCGTGATGTCCAATCATTCTAAATTTATAATCGCAAAAAAACAAAAAATAAAATAAAATAAGAAATTTGCTTTTTTGATCAATTGGCAGGTTCCTTGGATCACACCCTTCAATATATGATGTACAAGACTTGATTTCCAGAAGTTAAGTCTCAGTCTTATTGTCGAGGATTTTCAACCAATAATTCGTGTTGTTTTTATTTACCAAATACTCCTTGTTAATCTGATTGTGGGGGACCCCCCCCCCCCCCAAACCCAAAAAAAAAAAAAAGTCATTGTGACAGCATGGGGAGGGGATCCGGGTTTCCGTACCCGTTATTGAAATTTTGCTGTATCCCCATATCTTCAAATATGAAGATCGTTGAATATAGAGGCGATCTTTACGGGTAGCGATCGCACTACCTGATTAAGGGAAATTGTCAAATTATCACTGATTTATAATGGAAGTTCAATGCAACACTAAAGAATTTCGACAATTACTCTATAGCACCCAAGTTTTTAGCAATGGTGATTTGATACACAGTAAAAACTGCTGTAGGGTCTCTTCCATGCTTCAAAATCATGAATTTTCGATATAAATGAAACAAAAATAATAAGCTATTCAGGATCGGTTACCCAAGAATCTAAGATCCCCAAATGCTTCGTCTTCGATTTAATGTGGCCTGAAGAACCGACTTGGGGGCAGGCGCAAAATTATTGACAAGTGAATGAAGCTTACTTTCTTGGGTGAATCCACGAAACCGTTGGATGGTTGCTCGAATTTTCGAGACCAGTGGCAGCAATTTGAAAAGAGTTATTAAAACACATGCCATACATTGATAATTGCAATCAAAGACAACAAATTGTCGGCACGGGGATTAGGCGGCTACCAATCAACTTCATCAACTAGTAAATTAACGTCGGTCCCATGACCATTCAGTGTGAACTCGGCGTATATCATCAATTTGGTATTTGTGGGCTCCGATATTAAAGCGGTTCAGTTCTAAATCGGAATCCGCCGTTTCTTCGGCTTAGTTACTTGCCTTTTGCTTTTATAAGCATGTACTACTTGACCTACAACTTGAGATTTAAGGATAAGATGGACTATCGTTTCACGTTCACACATTTTCTTAGCATCTTCAAACTTTTCAGTGTGTGCACTCACCAGTCCAATGTTGCATTTTGATATGCCTAGTCGTTTTCTGTTCAAATGGCTTTAATTTCCTATGTATTATAACTTTTTGGTGGTGATGATGAATAAGAATAATAATAATAATAATAATAAAGGTTTTTTCGTCGGCGCAAACCCATTAAGGTATTTTTCACATTTAACAAAATTTAGTTTTCAAGGGGAAAAAAAATTAATAAGTCAATCTACACGCTGAACTGGTTATATTTATGAAAATCATTGGAACCGATCAAAAATGTACTTGAGGGAAGGAAGTTCGGTGCAACCTATTGATTCAATCATTCATCAAATCAGTCAGTTTGAGTCAATTGAATTGTTTTGAACATCCTAAAGAGAATTGCATTGTATTTATTTGAACATGTATAACTAATAAATTTGCGTTGTATTTATTTGAACATATATAACTAATAAATTGATTTAAAGAAACATTTAATTTGATTCACAAATATCTTGTACAGATAATAATTGAATTGAGCAACATCATCTTGGCTTTAATGCATCTGTATGTGATCCGTCACATACTGAACTGTAGCTAAATTTTGTTTCTACTCACCAACTTGCCTCTATTAAAATCAATGTAGCGAGTACTAGCACATTTTTCTTAGCCGCTGGGCCACAGGTTTCAAGTTACTAGGGTACCATTTCGTTGTAGCACTTTTTCGGCCTATTAAATGGAGACCTTTTCTCCCCATTTTCGTCACAAGAACATCAGTATATAGCCCATATATTCCGAATCCAGAAAAAGAGTAAGAGAGAAAATGGAATCTTCATCATCAAAATATCTGTTCATTTTACTAGCCATTTTTTACCACATTAACCCAAGCTCAGCATCCAGAAATGGCCCCTCTAAAATTGCAGCTAGCACTGAGTTCATCAAAACATCTTGCAGTTCAACAACTTATCCAACACTTTGCTATAACTCCCTTGCTAGCCGTGCAAGCTTAATCCAAACAAACCCTAAGCTCCTCGCACATGCATCCCTCAACGTGACCCTTGCAATGGCTAAATCAACCTCAGCCGTCATGTTAAAGATGTCGAAAAGCCCTGGAATGAAGCCTAGAGAGGTGGCAGCCGTGCAAGATTGTTTGGAGGAGCTGAGTGATTCAGTTGCTGAACTCAGAAAGTCTATTGGCGAAATGGGTCTGATCAAAGCTTCTAATTTTGAACTCACAATGAGTGATGTACAGACCTGGGTTAGTGCTGCTTTGACTGATGAGACTACTTGCAGTGATGGATTTGAGAAGAATACGGTGAATGGGAAAG
This sequence comes from Aegle marmelos, assembly GCA_030449875.1. Classification (NCBI taxonomy): domain Eukaryota; kingdom Viridiplantae; phylum Streptophyta; class Magnoliopsida; order Sapindales; family Rutaceae; genus Aegle; species Aegle marmelos. The sequence goes on along the minus strand of JASUUL010000022.1, from coordinate 5,352,218 downwards.
TTGTGAGGGCGCAGATTGTGAAGATTGCTCATATGACTAGCAATGCCTTGGCTTTGATCAATAGTTATGCCTCTCTTCATGCTTAATTAGAAACTATGATGATGATGAGCTCCGTCATTAATGGAACTCACGTATTTATTGTTAATACTTTGTCGGGAAATCAAATTCAATTTTATATTGGTCATCCATCTTTAATATGTTCCTAGTGTAAGACAAAACGCAAAGGGAAAAAGAGAAAGTTTGAAATGAGTGGCTGTATAAATAGAAAACCTGTTATGGTCCTGTTTGGCACTGTAGTTGGTCTGTCTATTTTATTAAAGTGTTTAGTACAAATTAACTAGTTTAAAAGTGAAGTTGATGAGATTTTGTATTTTGATAAAAAAAACTATAAAATATTTATTTTTTAAAATTATTATTTAAAATTTATATTTATAATACATTATTAATTTTTATTTTAAAATTATTATTTTTTTTATATTTACAATACATTATCAATCTATACCAAACATGACTTAAGTACGGTTGCAAATATTGTTAACTTGCTAGATGCATACATACTATGATAATTAGCTATTAGGTAACTCCAAGGGAATATCACATGGGCACAGAGGAAAAATTGGACAAACAAGAAGCTATCAACCAAAAGAAAATTGTTGCAAATATTGTTAACTTGCTAGATGCATACATACTATGATAATTAGCTATTAGGTAACTCCAAGAGAACATCACATGGGCACAGAGGAAAAATTGGACAAACAAGAAGCTATCAACCAAAAGAAAGTTGCTCCCCCAAATTAGTGATAGATGATGATAAGAAGGCCCCCAAAAAAATGTCACACCAATCTAAAATTATACTCATTACCTTGAATTCATGAGGAATTTCCTCAAGAACTTTATCAGTTTCTTTTTTATTCCTGAAATTGATTAATTGGGCCGAAAGAAAGACGTGACCTGACCTGAGGCTTAATCATTTCACGGTGGTAAAGTAACAAAGTGAGATTTATACATGTGGGGAGTACATGTCATCCAAAAAATCTAAGGGTGTTTGGCTTTATTCCGTTATTTTATTAAGTGAGGCTATTTCAAAATGCTGCTAGAAACGAATCAACAGTTGCAAACTCTTATTTTAGAGAAAAAGATTATTTGCACATTGCTTAAGCAATGAAACTATGGGCATTATTATGGTCCCACGGTCAGAGCCTCTTTTCTTCCATCGGTCTCACTGTTTAAATCAAGTCACTAATCACAATTATGTTGATAAGTCATTTTAAAATATTTATCTTTTGCGACCTGTTTAGTGATTTAATTCTTCGTATGAATAAATCTCTTAAGACGTTGAAATAAAAAATTTCTCTCTCAAACTCTTGCTCGTATAGATAGAGGGCAGATTTAGTTTTCAGCCAACTTACTGAAACTTGCTTTTCTGCTTTTATGTTTCCGACTAGCAGTGAAAGCCTCATTTTTCTTATCCTCGTGATTTCTTGCTGTAGATTAACTGATTCATGCACATTTTCATGGCTTTGGGTTTGATCGTTAATCACTAAGTTCATATTATGGATGACAATAGGCCTCACTTACACTTTATAGTTGAGAGTTGTTTGTTTATATTCTTAGCCCAATAACTAATCTTAAATGACGTGGGTATTTCCCTAAACTATCATCCCCCTACACGCAAATTGGTATTTTTCACAACCATTATCATGCAAAAAGAGAATGTAGGCTCATTTGCGCATTCAATTTATTGGACTCCAAATTTATATCATTTATATACGGGTATTGAAAATTATTAAATTTTATATAAAAGCGTTAGATTATATAAGTTTTAGATTGTGTAAGTCATAAAATTAAATATCTAAATTATTACAACACAATACAGCACACATGTTTGTATAATAATTTAATAAATTTTTGTTACAATAGTAAAATAGTCAAATTAAACTTATGTTAAAGTAAACTTAGTTGTCTGTAAGGATATATGAGTCAAAATAAAAAAAATATTAAAAAAAATTTTCATCATTTGAATTATTTAAAAGTAATGTAAAATTTTTTATAGTTATTTTTTATCTGAAATAAAATGGGTCTACGAAAATTGTGGGAGCGTCCCCCACCCTTTCCTCTCCTTAAAATAGTGCACTTTGGTCCAAAGCTCCAGCATCGTGCATTCTCTATCATGCAAATTGACACTTGTCGGCTCCAAGATGTGGCTAAGGAAGACCCTACGCAGCTGCATTTGCAACAAATAATGAACAAATAAATAAAAGCTAGCAGGTAAATTTTGAATGCCAAATGCACTGCATTTCTTCAGCTTCCCATTCTTTTCCTGGGCCCAATTTCCCCAACTCGTTTTGCAATTTGAGAGTTAAGGATAGAATCGAATTATATTATTTCCCGTACATTCACACAACTTCTTGAGATATTTTTTCTTAGCATATATCTCCAAATTTAATTAAGTTTCCTGGATCAGTAGCCCGTAGGCCAAAGTTAGGAACCTTCTCCTCAACTTGGTCACATTGTGGGCTCCCGTATTCAGGCATGCAGTCCATTTTTGAATCTAAATATGTTGTTTCTATCTTTAATAAACATTGGATTTAATTTCTCTTTAATTTCGTCTGCGCAATTTGAGAGTTAAGGATAGGTTCAATTATTAATTGTGCTCAGATATTTTTGGAATTGGGCAATTGGCTTCCTTTGGAGCCCGATGTCGACATTCTAAAAGCAAAATGATTAGGTAATAACCCAACAGTTACATATAAAATCCAGAATCTATTGAGGTTACATGGTCCAAAAATAATGAAAGAAAGTGTAAACATAGAAGTGCCCTAAATCAGTTAAATCAAATTTTAATACGTAAATCTAATTTAATTAATCTAAATAATCAATCAGAATATATCATATTAAATGACTCCTGCCAAAAATAAATTTATTATCGTATGGTTCTTTAATTTTTCGTTATCGGGAGAGCGATATTTCTCCTTTTAACCACTTACCCTTTACAATTTTCCGAATAATCATTGACTATTTCCTGCCGAAATTTTGCAGCTGTAATGGGTTTATTTGTGAAAGTTTTAGCATAAGAGAGCAGAGGACTTTTCTGAATTTAGCCAGTTAACCAACCGCTGCTGTAGTGGAGAAATATAGATTAACTAGTTAACTACCTGTTACTGTAATGAAGGAAGTGAGATTATGAGAAGAGCTTAGTCTGTTAAATTCAAAATGAATTTTGTTCAAATTCACCACTCGCCTCGATTAGAATCTAAAATAGCTTTGAAGGATTAATAAACTTTTCTTGAGTGTTAGCCACCGGTTGTCAACTTTGGGTCCCATTGATATTCGTGAACGTAGCTCTTTTTGGCCTATAAAAGGGCTACCCTTCCCTCTCCATTTTCATCACTTAACTCAATCCTCACTTCATTTGCTCATAATTTCAAAGATCAGAGAAAGAGACATGGAAGGTTCATCCTTAAATCGTTTGCTTACGTACTTCCTTATTTTACTAGCCATTTTTTCCTATTTAAACTTAAGCTCAGCCTCTAGACATGGCCCCTATAAAATTGCCGCTGACACAAGGTTCATCAAGACATCTTGCAGTTTAACAACTTATCCAACACTCTGCTTCAACTCCCTTGCTAGCCACGCTAGCTTAATCCAAACGAGCCCTAAGCTTCTCGCCCATGCCTCCCTCAACGTGACCCTTGCCATGGCTAAATCAACCTCAGCCAACATGTTAAAGATGTCGAACAGCCCTGGAATGAAGCCTAGAGAGGTGGCAGCCATGCAAGATTGTTTGGAGGAGCTGAGTGATTCAGTTGATGAACTCAGAAAGTCTATTGGCGAAATGGGTCTGATCAAAGCTTCTAATTTTGAACTCACAATGAGTGATGTACAGACCTGGGTTAGTGCTGCTTTGACTGATGAGACTACTTGCAGCGATGGATTTGAGACGAATACGGTGAATGGGAAAGTTGTGAGGGCGCAGATTGTGAAGATTGCCCATATGACTAGCAATGCCTTGGCTTTGATCAATAGTTATGCTTCTCTTCGGGGTTAGATATTCTCATGATTAGATCCATTATTGTAAGTGATTTACGCTGTATTAGTCCTGCCCGTGGAGATCAGATTTATGGAAGTGTAATCTTTACGGCAAGCAAATGGCAGACCCAGAAAATAAAGTTGGATTTATCCATTTTCCTTTTCTGTTTGGTATGGCGAAGAAGTGTTGGCAGATGGCTTTGTAAATGTAAAGTTGTACTATATAGTAATTAATTAAAATGTTGAACTTGTTAGCTAGTTGCATGCTCTATTTGATTTGAGGTTAGGTTATGATCGCATGTGCACAGAGAAAAATTGGACAAACAAAATACTATCAACCAAACCATAACTGCTCTTACCTTGTAGTTAGTTGGGCTGTCCTGTCAAATACTAGGAAATTTCCGTGATCGCAATAGAATATTTATCATTTAATACGTAGTGGAACAAATCTAAGGAATTTTTGGCTTCATTATATCATTTTTGTTAGTGTGTGCATTTCAATCCACATTTCAATTTCCTCACAAGCAAATGATGCCAGTTGCAAAGCACTTATAGGAACAATTATTTTCTTTGAAATCATTCTTGCTAACTCCTTACGCAAAGAAATTCTGGGCAACGGTGTGGCCCGATGGTCCCAAACTCTATTTTGTTTCCTTCTCATTCTCAATAAAGCCCCAGAGACCCTCTAAGCCGGCCCAACGACTCCCCTTCCTTAATTGTATATTAGAATGCAACGAGGATGGCCAAATAAGAGCAGTAAATGTTTTCCCCAGACACTATGCTAAAGTGGTTTGTGTTTCAAATTTGCAAATGAGTGGAGCAAGATTTTTATGAAAGCTAACATGCTCATGAGCGTGCTTTGATTGATCAAAACAGATGTGGGCCAGAGAGACATGGTTCTGCATCATGCTTATAAAGGAAAAAGGGCAAGAAAAAGAAGTCTCATCATAATGGAAACTACAGCGAATGCACAAAAATATATTCCCCTTAAGGAGCTTCTTGAAATAGAAAAGAGGTAAAGCAAACCACCGGAAAGACGAAAAAGTAAATTCCCCTCTTAACCTTTGGCATATTTATTGATTTTGCAGTTACAATCCAGCCAACACAGACCTCCGTTCAAAGTTACAATCCCGCCAAAAAAATATCTTTCAGTTACAGGAAACTACTAAGAAGATTTCTTGGGAGGAGACATGTTATGAACAAGGGAAATTGTAGTTCTGGCAAGAAATATCTGTACCAATGATCCTGTATAAGGATACATAGAAAACAGTTTTTAGGTTATATAGGTGTTATGGCACAAGCATGACAACATATGTGCTAATTAACATAAAGACAGTGAGCATACCAAGTAGAACGCGTGCAGTTTCAAGAAGTTCAAATTTCTTTGCTTCCCAGATTCTTGGGTTGTTTATAACCTAAACAATAGATGCATATTATAAGCAGAGAGCTTGAGAGAACTGCTACTTAACCTCCACAACATAACTTTTGGGATGAAATGAAAATAATTTTTTCTTTAAGTACACATGCATGCATTTGTAGTCTTGATGATCCAGTTTTCTAACTCCAAACTCCATAACCATTCTAAACATATGAGTTGAAGGGAAGGATACTCACCATTGATAAATATATAAAATAGATCTATACCCTACTCCCTTCTTTCACAGTGATTTTTAGAAATTATAATAGTTACAACATTATTAATCTGTGGAGGAAGGAGGTATAACATCGACAATCTTGGTGAAATTCTATAGGACCTGAGAGACTTGTGTACTCCATTTATTCGAAAATAACTCAACTAGCATTAAAAAGTGAGTACTGGATTTTCCATTTTAGGAATTCCAGCATGACAGGATAAGTATTGTATATTCATAGATAAACCAAATAGGGAGCTTGTGTGCACAAGATGCATCACTTTTGAATGCTATCATAAATTAGGCATGAATAAACAAATGTGATACCAAATTGCAATGATGTCCCCGGTTTAAGGTATTCATTTTTTCCGACAGGCCGGTCATACCCTCTCGCTGTTTTACTTGAAAAGGTTAAGAAAAAATATGCACCACCAAATTCAAATTCATTGAATTAAGTCAATGCTAGGCAGCCAAAATCCTCATTTACCTAACATTATTTCCCCATGAACTTTATCAACAATAAGATCCATTTCCATATTTCCTCAAGCTACTTTGTAGAAAGTGAAAATTGAACTGCTTTATTCTTCAACATTGTCGGAATCTATAAAGGAATAACAAGAACTTCTTGAGAAAAAGGTTCTCTACCACACATATATTCCCAATAAGACTCAACAGAAAAATCCACACTTCTGCAAAAACTCCTTGATGACTCTATAATGCTAGAAGATTGTCAGAGCACTGTATTCCATATAAATCTTACTCTCCAGTGCACACCCAACATATCCAACTTCAAAAAAAGATACAATTTTCTCACAGTTTTAAAAATACAGAAGTAGGGCTCTTCAACCAACTCAGCTTTACCTATTCTAAGGTGGCAACTACTATTAAGCAATAACACATTCTACTCATTTGACATCACTAATACTTCCCAAATGCCAACAGGATAGCACAGGCTAGGGGGCATTTTAACTAAATTCTGGTCAAGAATTTGGAAAGAGAAAAAGGAACTTCAATACTTCAATGAACACCATTTATCATAGTCAATTAATATTCATTGGTTTGCAGAAGTAGATCCCAAATATTATCAGCAAGAATGAGAATTGCTCATTAGAAGTCAAAATCGGCTAATTTTGTGTGGCACGTATCTTCTTCATTTAAATGCTACAACATGTCAGAAACATATCTGTCAGAGAAAGACATAGTCATGTTCTATTCTAACTCTCTGTTCCTTACTTTAGGCTAGACTACTAAGTACAGTCATCCATCAAGTACAACAATGTTAAATTTTCTATCAAGATGGGAGTTCCATTTGAAACTAGTGCAATTGAAAAGACAAATAGCATCATACCAGAACAGATAAATTAACACTTGTAAACAATGAATCTTCCTACATAATTTCGGAAAAAATAAAAATTCAAATAAAAATAACTATAACTGACCTCTAAAATTGAATCAGTCTTGATGACACTAAATACAGAGAGGAGCACAGCAATAGACGATGCAACCATGCAAACTCCCAAGAGACTAACTCGGCTGTGCTTTCGACCTACAGTACATGAAGATGATTCAACATTACATGAACTCACAAGCCACATACACAAATTAAGCTTAGGGAAAATGATGAAGTTGAACAGCAACCTAATTCTCCAATTCCAAGAGAAACCAATCCAAGAGAAGCAGAAGAAAGAGAAAGTGGATTGGGACCCTCTTCCTTCGAATTTAATACAAATGGGAACAACAATCCTATCAATTGAATAGCTACCTACAATCACAGACATATTCGAATCCAAAAGCAAAATTAGATCAAGCCCAACTGACCAAATCAAATAAGAAGTTCAAAGAACCTACACTCAGTGACCCAGTTTAAACTCAACAAATCCATAAACTGTTACAAGTCAAAATTACCAAAGAAATTAGTTACCTGGGCGAAAATGAGTTTAGAGAGACAAGACTTCCCCTTAGCCACCATTGTGTATCCTGTTGTTAAAATTTAACAAAACAAAACAAATACATACACTGAATTCATGATACTGTTATCGTAAAAATGAAAACTTACGGGAATCGACGACCATCCGATACGAAAAATCAGATCCGTCGGTGCCGGACGGCCGCCCCGACGCAGACGGTTTTCGCTGCTGCATTTTGGTTCCTTTGTCTTGCTTGTGGGCTTTGGGCTTATTTTTGAAATTTTATTAAGGTCTTCCTGTTTACAGAATAGTCCCTAGAGCTTTCTTTTATAATGTTCCAACCCCGTCATGTTTTTTGTTTTCAGATTGGGCGCTAAGGGACATGTCATATATATGATTTAGTTATAAACGACAAGCCATGTAATATTTACTCCGAAAGAGAAATTTCAAGACGTGTCATCTCCATGCTGAAGCTATAAACAATATGTCACACATACATACAAGCTTAAGAGTTAGGACATGTCATCTATGTGATGATATAAAAAATGATAAGCCAACAACTTTCATTTCGAAATAAGAGCTTTACGATATAGTATTCACACTCCAAAATTATAAAAATAACACTCCATACAACAATAGCCACCAAATATTAAATATTTTTTTCTTGTACTTTTCATTTATCTATTCCAACTAAATGAAACTTAATAAATCACTTATTGGCCAAGTGATGAACACATCGTCACTTAGTTTTTGTGGAAGCACTAGTAAATTTACTTCAGCAGCAACAAAATATTTCTCTTATTTTCATGAATCTCTCTTCATTTTTATTTGTTGAGCTGTAACAATTTCCACTTCTATGTCAAAATTGTTTCAAAAAAATGTTTTTCTTTTTGTTTGTTTATAGACTTATTAATAATGTTGCAAGTAATTACATTAATATTATTTTATTTATTTCCAATGATGAATAAGAATAACATTTTTTTCCTTTGCTATAAAATTGATCAACCAATTCTAGATAATATAATTAAAGGGGCTTTAATCTCAGAGATGGGGACTATGCTTGAACCATAACTTAGCATATAATTCAACTATTTCGACCCCCGGCCCGGCGGCTCATGATTTCTACTATAGTTTAGTTCAGCAAAATTTCCATCACCTTTGTTTCAGGTTTCATCGTTTTTCGACTTTCCTAACTTAGAGATTTGAGAATGAAACTATCCTGTAGTTATGATTCAATTTATATATAGGGATACAAATATGTAGTATCAAATTAGTCCCAGCAAATTATGCTCTTTAATTGAACTTTTACATATCGATTAAAGCATCAAATTGCTAATCCGGTGTACGAATTATTCGTACCGACTACAATAATTCGAATAAAAATATCTTCTAAGGATGAGGATATGCTTTGAAGTAAGACAATACTCCAACAAAAGGTGCATTTATGTATGTGGTAGGCTCTGATTGTGACCAATTAATCCTCGTATCATTGTACTGATCATTGATATCGGGTCCTCCAACAATTGCTCCTGTAAGCAAGTTAAAATTGGGATATTTGCTTTCGAAAAATATTTTTCCATCTAGACAGTTTACATGCTTCGGATGTGCATCAATGGAAGGTAGGGAAGAGCCGCGATGATGTATTCTTCTGGGAAACTTTCTGCCATATCCCACCATGTAGGACATACTTAAAGGATTGATTCCTAGTAAATAATCAGCCTGCATCCAATTGAACGCCAATTTCATGTAATGAATACCAAGTTGTACTCTAGTGATGACTATTGCACATGTTACTTGAATTCCAAGTAACCAACAATGGGTTATGGAGTCATTCTCTGACGTAAACGTCTGTACATCTTGGATTTAACACGGATTTTAGGCTAGATGAGAAATGTAGAAGCGTACCTGGCTTTTTGCTACTTGTACGAGCCTGGATGGAGTGACAGCTATATTGCCACACTCAATGCTTCTATGGAACCTTGTCAAATATCGGGAGTAAACAAGAAGAAGAAAGGACAGAGCGGTAACATGTTGCGAGTTACTTCCTCCAGGTTTGAACAATAAGCCACCTGAAAAATTGTTACGGATTAACTTTTAATTAAAAAAAAAAAAACTTATCTAAAATCTCTACAAGTCTAAACTAATTTTTATTTCGGGTCCCAACTTCAGCTACAGAATGTTACCTGGCGAGTATGTGACAAGCTTTGTTGGTGATTCAGGCAATAAGGAACAAATAAAATTGTCAGCATATTCAACAAAAGGATCGGATTTAGAAGTATCCATCACCAACTGTGAAGACATCATAAAATAAAAATGTTAGATTTTGGACTGATGTGTTCCAATTGATTATAAGGGGAGAAAAAATGTTGTATGTTTACTCCTGAAATTAGCACGTTGATGCCAGCATGCTTGGCATCCCATCCGAATTCTGCAAAGCTACCACCTACAAATACGGATTCTTTGGACTCTCTCATGGTGGAATTTTCCAGGTAGTGAATGCCATCAACAACATATTTCATGTAACTTTGTCTGTTGGTGGCCTTGAATAACCAGGCTGCTGCCCATATTAATTCATCCTGGAAAGCAGAATCCATAAAATTTCGTTCTTGTGAATTAAGTTTTGAGCAATGATCTTGCAAATGAATAAAATTTAATTCTCTACTCTTTAGTTGATACCGTGTAGCCATCAAAATCGCAATAATAGGGGCAGACCCCACTCCCAACGCTGGTGTTATAAGAGCCCTGATACTGATCTGCAAATTGAAAGACCTATTCCAGTATAAAAGAATTAATAATAATAATGATTGCTGGTCAATTCAAAACATGTGTTAGATGAAAGGTTTGATGCTTTAGTACCTGAGATGCTCTCTGGAGAAGAATTTTAGAGTAATGGGAATTAACGGACTTGAAAACAATGGAAGAGGCTGCTAATGCAGCTGCAATTTCAGCAGAAACCTCTGAACCGGGATTTGTTGTATTAACAACATACGAGGTCCGAGGAGTGTCCATGTCTTCAGGTCTCTCCCAGCAATTGTGATCACCATTGGGCTCACCAACTTGAGCAATAATTTTTCCCGGAACGCTGGTGGCTTTCAAGAAATAGTCTGTTCCCCACTTCAGAGCTTCTTGGGCATTTTTCTGCTCTGCGCCCATATGACTGCCGAATTCTAATATGCTCCAAGCCAGCACTGTTGTCGTAAAAGCCATTGGAAAACTGAATTTTATGTTGTCGCCAGCATCATAATAACCGCCCACCAGGTCTACCTGAAATTGCTCGCCAGAATATCATAAACGAGTTTTATTATCCAAGAAATGAATGTTCATCCAAACAGAGAGAGGCTTACACCAATATCAGCGCCATCATGAAGAGCAGAATCCTTCCTCCAAGTCATCCTTTGAGCAGAGGGTAGCTTCCCTGACCTCTGGCCTTCAAAGAACAAAATACACTTGGACAAGGCGTCGCCATAATTGTGTGAAGCTGCTCTCACTACCATCATCGTTCCCACCAATCCTAACAACAATCGGACGCTCCTATATTTTCCATTCGTCATTTATCTTTCAAGTTCTAACTCGTGTCAGCCCACCACCTTTCACAATTGAAATTTAATTAAGCATCTACGTTCTAAGCAATGATGTGAAGTCCATGCAAGAAATTTATCACCTGTAGCATTTCAAAATAGGTAGGAACATAAAGTTCTATATAAAATGTCAATGGCAAATACTATACTATAAAAAGAGGCACCAATTAATTGTTTTTAATCATGAGCAAATTCCTATATATGCAAGGTCCACACAGCAAGAGCCATGATTATTTCACGTGAGAACATTAAGAAGCATTATGGGGACAAATAGTGCCTGATTTAATTGTCTATAATTGGTACTTTCTTCTTTCTTTGGGAATTCAACATCGCAATGCTCATAAAACACAATAGAAAGGCTTAAAATTTTCTTCCTACCACTAGGGCAAAGCGGGAAACATAGAGGTGGTCTTTGCACACGGTAAAGAAAGGGCGAAAAAATGATATTCTTGTAGAAAGCTAAGACAACTGTAAAATGGATATCAATAAAAATAGAAAGAAAATAGAAAGCAAGTCGAAGAAGATAATTAAGAATCCATGGAAGAGAAATCAAGAGATTAAATTCAAGATTTCAAACTAAATTCGTCTTTCTTTTCCATTTTCTCTTTTATTTATTTCCATGATTTCTCTCCAGCTGGTTTAATATTCCTATATACATCGTGCTAACTTTATGTTGTATAATACTTTCCAAAATCAGGAGAGAATCAAACTTATAGTAGCCCCAATTTTTTTTTTTTTTTGGAGGTCTAAATACGGCCTTGACGTCGTCCTCAACTAGCCAGTTCAATCGATAAAGTTACTTCTGTTTGAATTGACCCTGACCTTGGACCAAGTTTCGCTGTCTTTTACCTTTTCTAAGAATGTAGCAATTGCTAGGGAAAAGCTAAGAGATTCGCACAATTGACAGGTTTACTGAAGTTTCAGCTAGAAGGTTCTGATTTCTGCTAGCTATTAAGGATACTTAGATAAATAAAAGTTTCTAAGGATTAGGATTTCCTTTGAAGTAAGCCAATTGTCACAAGATGCTCAAATCTCCCATAATCGAAGGTTAATTTTGCACTTATAGATGCACTTAACAAAAGTCTTCTATACTCACAGATGTACTTAACAAAAGTTAGTCTAAATGCCGAATGCATTTAGAAGCAGGATATGCTTAGTACTCAAGACGGGTTATACTTAAAAAAGAGGGCTGCACTTAGAAATGGGCCGTCTCCCATAAGTAGTCAACCAGGGCGTACTTAACAAGTCTGACCCAAGATCTAAAATTTTCTTCAATTCTCTATGGATTAGAGTTATCTAGAATTAAGCATTTAAGTCCTTTTGTCCATGTGCCTAGGAAGCTCAACTATAAATAGAGGTGGACCCTCATCATTTTTGCTCATCACCACCACACTTTATAAGCACCCATACACTACACCTAGCACACAAGTACTGAAGCTCTTTTTTAAAACTCTTTTGTAAATTATCCTTTATGTATAATATAAGTTATATTTGGCCACATTGCTCATACTTCTCTCCAATATTTTCTACAAGTGTCTTTACTTGGCTAGTTTGAGAAGTGTTCTAAACTTACTTAGCAACTTACATACTAGAAGTTATCTAAGTACTGCACGGAGTTGTTGCACAAAATAGTCATTCTATGACAAGTAGTATCTAATCAAGGTTTGCCTACACACATAAGCTAGCTTGTGGGCAATGGCCAATCCTCTTAGTACATTATAAACGGGCGTACTCAGTGTGGAGGCATCGGAGCAAGCTTATAGCCGTAAGAATAGATGCACATAGTCTAAGTCCCGAGGTAAGTTCAAAGCCACTTTTATGGATGCCTTGGAACCTCGTGTTCCCATGCTAGAAACTTTGATATCTCTTATTTATAATACTCTCGTTACTTTGGAGGAACGAGTTGATGGTCTAAGAGTGAGTATAGTGAGTTCATTGTAACTATCAAGGTCCTCATGCAAGATCAAGCCGACTCTTTTTAAGGGGAGTTTCGAGCAATTTATGATGAGTTGCTCAACTTGCGTAGCTTTGTGCAAAATGAGTTACAAGTGATTTGTGTGGAGTGACCGTATTGATGTGTCAAAGCTAAATACCTATGATGGTACTTGTAACACCACTATAGTGGAAAACTTTCTCTTTATGTTGGACTAATATTTTGATGTTATGGCTATTTATGATAAGGCATCAAAAGTAAGCACTGCGCTTACATTCTTCAAGGCGCTGCACAATTATAGTGGCAACATAAGCATGTGAGATGAATAAGGGCATATATGCTGTCAACACATAGGTCGAGTTCCAACAAAAATGCCAAAACACTTTGCCCCGAGTAATGCGAAAAAGGAAGCCGAAGTAGGCTTATGTCAACTTAAGCAAATAGGTAGTGTTTGTGAGTACATCAATAACTTCACTACCCTTATACTTAAGATCTCCAACATGTTCGATAAAGACTTTCTCTTTTACTTCTAAGACAGCTGCGAGGATTGAACCAAGGTAGAAGTCAAGAGGCACGACATACAAATGCTTGATGATGCCATTACCATTGCAGAATCACTAACTGATTACTTTGCCTTAGGCAAAGAGAAGAGGCCTAGTCAAGAAAATAGTGGGGGAAAGGGTCATGAGAACAAAAGCCATAATTACAAGAAGTGGGGGCAAAAAATGCCACCAAGCAGTAAAAGAGAGCAAAGCAAAATAGATAAATCCCCTAAGCATCAAAGCCTATGCTTCATCTGTAATAAGCCATATTGGGCATACAACTGTTCAAAGAAAAAGTTACTTAGTGCCTTGGCAGCTCAGTTCAAAGGCCACTCCACATCATCGACTGAGGAACTTTAACGTAACATGGGTTCGCTTTAACACCTTAGTGCACTTAAGAGCCAACCACCTACAGACATGAGGAAAAGGTTCATGTATTCGAGTGCGCTCATTAACAGCCACACTATTTATACATTGCTCTACACCAGAGTGACGCATAACTTTATAGTAGAAGACGAGACTAAATGCCTAGGTATTAAAGTAACCAACCATGAAGGCCCTATAAAAGCAGTAAATTCACTCATTGAATCATTTATAGGAACCACATGATGTGTACGTGTTATACTTGGGAGATGGAACTAGAAACTTGATTTTTCGATAGTACCGATAAATTACTACACAATGATCTTCGGTATGAAATTTTTTGACAAAGTCTATGCTTTTTTATTACTAGTCATAAACTCCCTAAACATCTTCGATGAGAGTAAGACATGTGTGGTACCAGTCAAGCATGCCCAGTTAGAGAAAAAGACACTTTTAATGATGCAATGTAGAAGAAGATTTAAGAAGATCCTAACCACTTGGTCTCTATTCAGTGATATGATAAAGGAGTGGATTTAAAAAATCCTAGCCAATTCCCACGAGTAGTCTACGACTAGGTTAAGGACGTTATGCCTCCAAAGCTTCTAAAAGAGCACCCACTTAGATAAGAGATTGAGGTAAAGCAAGGCATGAAGCCACCAACCATAGTGCCATGTAGCACAACACCATCTGAGTGTGAGGAATTATAGAAGCATAATAAAAGACGTCGCAACTCCAAGGAAAAAAAGAAAATGATTACAAATAGAGGAAGTGCTGAAGCTTTCTAAAAGAGGATATGATGTGAGAACACAAAGAAGACCTATGAAATTTGCAAAACATGTCCAAAGGTACAAGGACAAGATTGTGACGAGGACGCTGTGAGCATAAATGGAGAAGGAATGTCATGGGCCACTCAAATCTCCCATAATGAAAGGTTAATTCCGCACCTACAGATGCACTTAGTAAAAATCTACATAAATGTATAATGCACTTAAAAGTGGGGTAGGCTTAGTACTCAAGGTAGGTTGTACTTAGAAAAGAGTTTGCACTTAATAATAGGCCACCTTCCATAACTAGCCAATCGTAGTGTACGTAGCAAGATTGGCCCAAGATATAGAATTTTCTCTAATTCTCCATGAACTAGAGTTATCTAGAATTGATCATTTAAGTCTCGTTGTCCATATACCTAGGAAGCTTAACTATATAAATACGGGTGAGCCCTCATTACATAAGCACATATACAACACACCTAGCACACAAGCACTCAAGTTTTTTTGTAAATGACTCTTTTATGTAATATAAGTTATATTTGGCGACATTACTCATACTTCTCTCTAGCATATTTTGTAAGTGTCTGTACTTAGCTAATTTGAGAAGTGTTCTAAGTTTACTTAGTGATTTATGTATTAAAAGTTGTCTAAGTGTCGCATGTGATTGTTACAAAAAACATTGATCCTGTGACATAATACTTCAACAAATAGTGTATTTAAATTTGGCTCAAATTTTGAACAATTAAGCCAGTTATCCTTGCAATTATCATTGACATCAGGTCCTCCAACAATTACTGTTGTAAGCACATTTAAATTAGGATCCTGTCTTTTAAAGGATTTGTCTCTATCACTATACTTTATATACTTTGGATATTTAAAAATGAAAGGTAGTGTAGAGCCTTAATGACGTATTCTTTATGGGATCATTTTGTTATATCCCACCATATATGACATGCTCAATGGATTGCTTCCTAGTAAACAATCAACTGACATCCACTTTAACACTTTACTTTGATTTAACCAATACCTAATTAAATCATTAGAGAATACTTTTGTTATTAGGAATCTTTTATAAGATATGAATTTGACGTGCAAGCAATCAATTTTATGGTATGTTATGTAATTGTTATTTTCTGTTTAACTATAAAAGGATAGTAACTGTAAAGTATTTGATAAAGATCAACATTTATAGGATAGAGAATATTTACTTCTCACATTATTGTTCATTGTTTGATAGATCAAGGTGTTTTATGAAATGAACTAGTTGTTCGACTATTGTCTCAGAACGATTCTTCGATAGGCCTCATCAGGATGTCATTTACATGATCAATTGGTGACTAAAATAATGTTGTTGACATGTTAGGTGATTTAACAATTGTTTAAGAATATTCTAGATCTATTTCAGATAAGCTCAAGGTTGAAATGAAGAAAAGCACAATTATCCTTTGTAAAGGACAATGCACATCAACTGTTAAATCAAAAGAGTTTATCTAAGAAAAGGATCATTACTGCATGTATAAATGGTAGCCACCAAAACCATTTTATAGTGGTTGTAGATTGGAAGCTAAAATACCTCAATCCTAAATTATGTCTTACTAGGTTACTATTTTAATTTTTACCACAATATATGCTATTATTAACATAAACAAGTAGCACAACCTATGACTGAAAATTAATAATGGCAATCAAGAAGGCATACTTGCATTTTTGCACTTTACACGCCTAGATGGAGTGACAGTAATGTTTGCACACTGAATGCTTCTATTAAACCTCGTCAAATATTGAGAATAAACAAGAAAAACAAAGGACAAAGCTCGAATATGTTGCGAGCTGTAGCTTCTAGGTTTGAACATTATACCACTCTTTTTCTCAAAATACATTCATCTTTTCAAATTAACTATTTTATTATTTTATTTCTCAGGCAAGATTGAGTTATAAAAAATACTACCTCAAGAGTATGTGACCCATTTGATAGGTGATTCAGGCAATACAGAATAAATAAATTCTTTGGCATAGCATACAAATGGATCAGAATTATACATGTTTGTTACCTATTGTGAAGACAAGAAGAAATCAAAAAATTAAATGATGCAATGATATGTTGTATAAAAAATGAGAAGTTGCAATAATGTGTTATAATTAGCAAATAAAGATGTTAATATGATTATATAGGAAACAAGTGTGCTTATGCCAGCATGCTTCAAATTTCACACGAATTCTAAAAACATAATGCCGATAATCTTAGCTTTGTCAACAACATATTTCCAATATCTTCATGTGTTTATGGCTTTGAATAACTAGGTAACGCCCCATATCAATTCATCCTGAAACACAAAATCTACATTCTTTTTAACCTGTAAATTTAATTTTTGGATTCTCTTACTGAGCAGTATTTGTGAAAATGAACAAGTTTATAGCTCTATATTATGGAGTTTGTAACACATAGCCATTAAAATCATAATAGAAAGGGCAAAGCCCATCTCTAATGCTTAGATTATAAGAGCCCTGATACTAACATGCAAATTAAAGACCTATTCCAGGAAAAACAAATAATAAAGATCTTATAAATTCAAAACATATTTTAGATGAAAGAGAAACAATCTCAAATCCCTGATAGAGGAAGATTGGGATGTTAAGAATCAACAGAATTAAAGATCATGAAAAAAGCTGTTAATGCTGCTACAATCTTGCTAAAACTTATAAACATATGAGGCCTAAGAAGTGTCCATGTCTTTAGGCCTCCCCCAATAGTTATGATCACCTATATGGTTAACAACTGAAGCAATAACTTTTAGGGACACTTGTGGCCTTTTAGGAAATAGTTTGTGCCCCATTTTAAAGACTCTAATGCCTGTTTATCATCTTAGCTCATAAGATAACCATATTCTAATATGCTAAATGGCAGCACTGTTGTTAAGAAAGCCATCGAAAAACTAAAGTTTATGTTGTCATTAGCATCTTAATAACCTCCAGCTTGATCTACTTGAAAAAATTATTACGTAATTAATGAGTATTTAATAAAGAATAACTTTAGTATCTATATACTTGAAAAATAACTCTCTTACAAAAGTTACTCTATGCTTAGGGCTTTTATTCTCTTATTCATCACCTAATAGAATAAATTTGTCACAAATCACATGGCATGGTATGGTAAATTTCTTTAAATACTCTATCTTAATTATTCAATTAGCTAGAAAGTTGAAGCTAGTCCTTTAGAACATTTGAAAATCAATTTTACAATTCAAATTTCTTTTTAAAAACGCTTTAATTAACCATTTCTAATTAGTTGAGATTTTACTTATTTTCTTAAGTTTTTTATTACATGATGTGATGCAAGATGATTGTTTATTATAAGTGAGATATATTCTAGAGGACATAACATGTTACATATTTACGTTTTTAGTATATAATATACCATTTTGAAACTTGTGAGGAGACAAACCAAATCTAGAACAATTTGTACCATTTTGTCCCGTGGTTGAGCCATCCACTCCTTTCTTGTTATACTTTTTGGATTTTTCTCTATTTTTTTCTTTTTTTTTACGATTTTTACCTTTTTGTTGCATATTAATTTTAGACACTGTTTGTTTTTATTTTATTACTTTGATTAGGAGAATTTTATTATCAAATAATATTTTGGATTTTCCTATTTTAGTAAATTAATAATATTTAGGTTTATTATATAAAGAAGCCAAAAAGCTTAGTTTTTCTAATTTAGTCTTATTCAATAAATTTCATTATTAAGAAACTTTCTTTATCTTTCAACCTTTCAGCATTTTTGTTTCATCATGATGTGATTATTTACTTGTTTTTAATTTATTTTTAATAGCTAAGAGTTTAACATATCTATAAAAAAAAAAGACTAATTAAAAGGTTTTGGTCTTAAGCTTGAAATTTGCACGGGTCATCCCTGGCCTCAAAAACAAAAAGAAATTGAAAGAAGTATAGATAGATGGATTGACTTATGTCAACTTTAGAGCTATTTTAAATAGTTGAATCTTTCCTTCAAATCATCCTTTGAGTAGAAAGCAATTTCTAGACCTATGCCTTTGAAAGAACAAAACACACTTGGCCAAAGCACCCCCATAATCATGTGAATCTGTTACTTTTACCACTGCCATTATCTTTACCAACCTTAACAATATTTTCCACTAATTATTTTTTTTGTACTCTTCACCCACTATCTTAAGTGTTTTTCTAGAAACTTAGCCTTCAGTTATATGAAGTCTAAATTGTCACGCACAGGTACAATTAGTAAAAGACCTCCTAATAGTTAGATGCATTTACTAGCAGGGTACATTTAGCAATGAGCCGGCTCATACAACTAGCAAGTTGTGGTGCGCTTAGCAAGTAGACAACCCACATTCAATAAGCCCAACTTGATTTCTAGAATTCTTTACACCTTTAAATAATTAGATTTTTAGGCAACTTGCACACTTGCTAGTAAGCTTCAAAAGTTAAGCAACCAACTTTATAAATAGGGCCTAGCACCTTCCATTTTGCTCACCACACACCACCATACCAGCACACGCACACAACATACAAGCAAATCAAGCACTCTTATAAAAAGTTTCTTGTATTTTCTCTTTGTAATAATAAAATCATATTTGGCTATATTACTCTTTTTTCTCTCTAATGTTTGCATAATTATCTGATTTGACTAGCTTGAAAAGTTCATTAAACTTAACAGCTTTTATACTAGAGGTTGTCTAAGTATCACTTGAGTTGCTGTGCAAAATAATTATTTCGTGATACTATGATAGGCAAATTTTCATATATTAACTACCACTTTAGAATAGAGTTAGGAAATTTATAGATTCTACTTGAAATCTAAAATGTAAATATTATATACTACAAAAGAGAAAGCTATTAAATTTTATTAATTATGAGTAATGCACATGTTAGTGAACTATAAAAGTCATAATTATTATTTGCCTCCATTAAAAGGTACTATAGTAATTCTAGCTAGTTGTCTCAAAATTTTGCCAAAAATGATAAAGAGTTATAGTTATTTGCCACTATTAAAGAAATTCTCCATCTAATGTTGCTATGAATGAATTACTTGGTCTCTTAACCTTGCATGTTGGAGAAATTTACAAAATAAATGATGTCTTATTATAAAGATATGTCTAATTAATTGTTGTATATACAAAATGTATGTTTTCACTTAAAGATAGATCCATACTTGGTGGCATCTCATTTGAAATGATGATAGTTTAATTTAAACCATTCATTAAGACCAACTATTGATCCAATGGATATGAATAAAGCGTTATCATGAAAGATGGCAATCCTAATAAAAAGACACACACATATATAAATAAGGGTTATGTTTAGGGCATTATGATCTAGAAATAATGATCTTATGCCACTATTTCTCAGCCTTCTTTTTTAGAACGAATTTTATCATATAACCTCTATATTTTATACATTGAATAACTAATATATTATTTTTTACGGGAACAATATATTAATTCTTGACATGCTTGTAACATTTAAAAGTATCCAAGTTTGCTTTTGTTGATGAATAATGCAAGTAATAACTCTATGAAATGAGAGTTATCATGATACTTTTAAACTTAAATCAATATTACTTAGAGAGTAAATAACATGTATTTATTACATTTTAGTTTTATTTTGCATGAATATCTATTTTATTTTTTTAATAAAATTAGTTTGTTTTAGAATAATTTATGCTCAGATTATATGCATAATTGTAAGTGATCGAAAGTTTAAATTTTAAGAAAGAATTGCTGCTACAATAGATTTGCAGAGACAACAAAAAAACTTAGTTATAAAAGAATTGAAGCAAGTAAAAAACAGTGAAGTTGTTGTAGCACCATGCTGTAGTACTATTGCTGTAGCAATCCTAGATCATTGACAAAGAAGATTTCATGCAAGATAACTTAAAGCTTGCAATTAGGAGTTAAAAAAAAAAAGATATGCACTTAAACTCTCGGTTGCCTTAATTTTGAGTTATAAAAGGAGCACTCTTGCAAATAACAAATAAGAATTGTCACTTAAGAAAAAATACAGACAAAAATAAAAGAAAATAGAAAATTAAGAGAGAGAATCAAGGGCTACAAAAGAGGATTCACAGTGAATAAGAAAGAGAGATAATAAGATTTAGCAAACTTAAGCTCTGTCTTGTTTTCTTATTTTCTATTTATTCGTGGAAATATATTTAATAGTTGAAACTATTTTATTTTTTGTTTAATTACAAATCATGAACTAAATTTGATTGTAGTTGAGTGATAAATGATCTTAATGGATAATTGACTAATATATGTGCCTTACTATATGTTTGCTATAACATTTTATCTTAATTGTATTTATTTTAATTCTCTATTTTGATTGATTACTCATTTAGTGGATATAAGTTAAGAAAGAGCCTAAAAAAGATCTTATTTAATGGATCTCATTAAGATAATACCTAGTTTTAGATTAGGTTTTTCAATTTAAGTTAATCTCAATTTAAATAAGGACATTTTTAATCTAAAATTATTGATAAACTTGATATAAGAATTCACTTTATAGGGTAAATAGAACCTAAGCCTATTAAGACTATATTTAATATCAACATAATAGTTGATCACTGTTAGATTGCATTAGACATAAGATATCCATTAGGTAACAACTGAGGATCTATGAAAGATTCTATTTATTTCTGTTGTAGATGCTGTAGTAATAGGTTTTTGATTAGAAAAACAATCAATACTATTAAGTGAGTTTATTTACTCAACTACTCTATTTCTTATCAATTATATCCTTATGTTTGACATGAGTTTCTTTATTGCATTTTCATTTTAAGTAGTCTATTAGTTTTACAAATTTTTTTATTCTAATTTAGAACAAATTGCACTATTAAAATTGTTGTAGCAAATCTGATAACATTAATACTCATAGAGACGATCTGAATACTTATCAATATATTACTTGTTGTGTACATTAGCACATTAATACCTATAGCATTAGAAATCATACACCAATAAGTAAACAAATAAATTTTTCATTGTATTCTTGAGATGTATTTATTTAAGTCATATGCATCCCTCATTTAGTAAAGGCAAATAACATCTTAAGAAAAGCGACATTTATAGTGTGCCTTCAAATACACATTATTTTTTCATAGTTTATCTATTATTATTATTTCTTTCTATATACAGAGTAGTAAACACATTACTTTATATAATAAAGTTTCACTATTATCAATGCAATTCCTTGTAGCTTCCATTTCCCACAAATATATATCTCTACATCGCACCCACCACTACAATCTTTTTGGGATGCATTTCAACAATTTAATTATAATAAAATTAAAAAATTAATTAACATATCAATCAATAGCTATGGCTAGCACTACAATCTTTCATAATATAACTCTCTAATACTCCATTCAAAATAAAACTGGGTAAGACTATACAAATTCTAACTATTAGAATACACTTTGAAGTAAGCTAAAACTCCAACAAAAGGTGTATTTATATGGGTGGTTGGAACTAATTGTTTTTAATTACTTTAATCATCTTTAAACTTATCATTTACATCAAGTCCTCCAACAATTGCCCCTTTTTTGTTGAAGAATTCATCACTAGCATGATATTTTAAGCACTTTGGATATTTATCAATGGAAGATAATGTAGAGCTATGATGATGTATTCTTTGAGGGAACTTTTGGGCATATCTCGCTGTGTATGACATACCCATTGGATTGGTTCCTAGTAAATAATCAACTTGCATTCATTTTAATAATTAACATAATCCATTAATTAGAGAACACTCTTGTAGTTAGGAATTTAAGGATGACTCATTTTAACTGCATAAAAATTTACCTCGTATTAAGAATTACATTAGCTCAAATCAACCAATAAAAGATCAATATCAAAGAAACAAAGAACAATAAAACCATGATTGTTCTATTAATGTGACCTAAATCCATGGGTGTAAAAGTTATAGCAATTGTTCTTTCACTAACTTGTCATAGTGTTGTAAGATTATAAGGACCAGATTAAAACAAGATGCAAGCAAATCAATGCTCTTTATTCACAAAGATTTTTGCCTTTTATATGGCTATATTCATTTATGGGTGTAAACTCCTTTTTTAACATCTACCATAAATCTTGATATTGCGGTGAAGAGAACTAGTAGTGAGAGATTTTTTATACATGTTAAGAAAATAGTTTATAAAGAGAATCATGGGATTGGTAACAAAATGAAAAACATTATGCTAGTTGGTTATGGATTGAGATAGATTATTATTATTGGCAACAAAAGTGTTGGCAATGTCTTTATAATTTTTCAACTCTACAACAATTGGCATACAAGTAAGCCCATAATTCATCTATTTTACAAAGTTTATCTATTACAAGTGATGATTTTTAAGTTCTTTTGCTTGATTCAACTATAACAAGTGAAGCCTTGGTTACTTGTGGCATCATATTTTGCAACACAAATAACCTATAAAAATACTAAGTAATCGCCCTTCAATTAGGCTCCGATTTCTTTATATTCTGCTAATGTAGCTTTGCAGGTCAGTAAGATACTCTCTATGTCCATTTATTATTAAAAGGCCAAAGGCAAGAAAATAATTTTTATTCATGTAGTATCATTTATTTGACAATGATATAAATACACAAGCTATCGAACAATTACAAAGAGAAAGTCAAAGGAAAATAAATGAAAAAGGGTAGTAATTGTCTAACGGGGTTAGAGGCAGTTATCATTATGTCTATTGCATTCCAAAAGTCATCATTGCATGTCATCATTGCATTTTTGCATATACTCTATAGTTATTATGCTTGTCTGCCAATACTCTTGCTCAAGTTGAAGCGTGGATATCCATCATGACTAATTTGCTAAGAAGACAATCAAATTGTTGAGAAGCTAAAAGCTTACTGAAAATGTCAACAATTTGTTTGACGGTGGACACATTAGCAGTTTTGATTAACCCAACCTAATTTTTTTCATGAATAAAATAAAATTTTAATTCAATATATTTGGTTTGCTCATGAAAAAAGGATTTACTATAATACAGAGCATCGCTTTATTATCATAGTATAAGAAAGCTGGTGAAAAAATTGAGACCACAATCTACGAACATGAATTATAACCATTGTAATTCACAAGTAGCTTGGGCCATAGATCTATACTCTACTTTAGCTGTAAAAAGAAAGACAACACTTTTTTTCTTAGATTTCCAAGAGATAGAAGTATATCTAAGAAAATAACATAAATCACTTGTAAATTGATGAGTATCAGGATAACTTTCCAATCAGAGTCAAGATAGGCCATCAATTGGAGAGGACTTGAAGATGCCATTAAGATGCCTTTTTTGAGACTTTTTTTTTAAATAACTTAAAACACAGAAGCAAGCTTCAAAATGCTATATAAATTGACTCAAAAGACTAATAGCAAAAAAGATGTCTAGTCATGTAATGGTCAAATAGAGCACATGACTTATAAGATGATAGTAAACTAATAGATTTGATAATAAATTTCTTTTTTTAGCACAAAGTTTAATGTTTTGCTCTATTGGTGTCATAGTAGTATGACAACCTAACATTCCTATGTCTTTTAAAATGTCAAGATAACATTTTTGTTGATAGAGAAAGATTCTCTTTAATGATTAAGCAATTTCAATCCCAAGAAAATACTTAGGCGGCCCAAGATATTTGATACTAAATTGATTATCGATCATTTTCTTCAAAACTTCAATTTTAGTTTAATCATTACATGCCACTAGAATGTCATCAATATGAATCATAACGAAAAGAAAATTATTTATTTTTTACTTAGAAAAATAGGTGTCCTCTACCTTTGACTGAGTGTATCCTTGGGAAATTAAAAAATATCTTAATTTAGCAAATCAATTATGACTCGTTTGCTTAAGCCTATATAATGATTTATTAAGATGACTTGTATATTTTTCTTTCTTCCTCTGTTGACAATGTCCTAGTAGTATTTGCATGTAGAGCTCTTCATCAAGTCCACCATGAAGAAAATTATTGTTGACATCAAGTTTATATAGAGACCAAACTTTGATAACTATTATGGTAAACAAACAATGAACAATGGTTAGTTTTGCCATTGGGACAAATGTCTCATTATAATCAATTCCTTCTATTTGTATGAATCCTTTGACAACTAAACATGCTTTGTATCGTTCAATGGTTTCAATACTTAATCTTATAAAATCATTTGCATCCAATAATATGGCAAGGTAGTGACAGTCCAAGTGGTATTCCATTTAAGAGACAATATTTCTGCGAACATGGCTTTCTTCCATTATAAAAATTTAAAAACTTGATAAAAGGTTTTAGGCTCTACTTTTGAGTCAATAGATGTAAGAAAAACTTTATGCTTGTTAAATAAACAAGTATAAAAAATGACATTCGCTAAAGGATAAAATGTAATTGTACCATGAGAAAATGTTAGAGATGGACAATCTGTTAGAATGGTGATGTTACAAATATAATCATTTAGATATCCTGGTGGATGTTGATTACCAGCTAGTTGACCATATGATAAATATAAAGAAGTCTCTATATGAGTTTTGACATCATTATCATTATCTACAGGTGAAGAAGATAAAGAATACTCCATATAAGGTAGGGCATCTTTACCATATGAAAACTCATAGATTGGCAATGAGATAACTGAATGTGTAGATGGTTGAATACAAGAATCATAAAAAGAAATAACATGTTCATAAAACAAAACATCCTTCGTATGAATAGTTCTTATATCTAAATTGTAAACTTATACCCTTTTTTGTCCAAAAGGATATGCTATAAATATCCTTGATTTTGAATGAGCATTAAGTTTATGTCTTTGAGGTGAAAGATTATAAGCAAAGTAAAGACATCCAAAAAAAAGACATCCAAAAACTTTAAAATGAGAGTATAATAGAGAATTATCAAGTATCATTTTACATAAGAGTTTTATTATTTAAAACAAGAGAATGAGTTTTGCTAATTAAATAAGCTACAAAAAGAACATATTCTCCCCTCCCCCAAAATTTAAAGAAAGATTACTTTGGAATACTTTGGAATCGTAATGTTTGAGGAACATCAAGTAAATGATGATGTTTTTGCTTTCTACCACTCCATTTTATTGTAAAGTAGCAACACAACTTCTTTGGTAAATGACTTCATGGGTTTTAAAGAAATCTTATGAATCTTTAGAGAGAAAATTAGTTCCATTATTAGTTCAAACTCTTTTAATATGAAAAACAGAGTGTAATCTCATTAGAGGGGATAACAAGAGCACCATTAATTTTTTTTTAACTCTAGTATCAGCGTGAGTAGATATTAAAGAAAAATATGATTTTAAGATATTTTAAGTTTTAGACTTACATTTCATCAAGAAAACCCAAGTGCAATGATTGAAATCATCACCAATGGTTAAAAAATAATGAGCACCGGAGTTATTAGCAATAGTAAAATTTCCCTAGATATCAAAATAGATCAATTTAAAAAGCAATGTACTTTTAATTTAACTTGAGGAAAAGAAGTTCTTTTATGTTTCTCTAAAGGATATATATTATAAATCCTTTTATCAATAAAAGAAACCTGAAGAGTTAAAGCAAAAATAGAACTTGAGTAGTTTGTAACAAGATGACCCAAATGCCAATGCCAAATATCAAATGAATGCTTCACACTTGCAAACAGTTTGTTGAACATTACAAGTAATAAAGACCATTCCAACATTTTTATCCACTCCAATCTTTTTCTTTGCGGTAAGGTCCTAAAATATACAATTGTCAAGGAAAAATGTCACTGAGCAATTAAGGGCTTTTGTGATCTGTGACAATGGCATCAAATTGAACTTAAAAGATGGTATGAGAAAAATATTATCAAGATAAAGAGAAGAAGTAGTGCAAGTAGTGCCAATTTTGATTATATGTATAGTAGAGCTATTAGTCATTGATTGATTGAAATAGAAGTGTTTGGTGATAAAATTTGAAGAAGTTGAGGGAAGGGACACATATGACTTGCGGCTCCACTATCAATTATCCAAAAATCATCAAGAGAATAACTAAGGGCAATACTTATAAAATTAGTGAAGAGATTATTTTTACCTTGTTGTAATATTGCAAGGATTTGATCATATTGTTCTTATGTTTTTGTTGTAGACAATGCAGTATTTGGTCCTTTAATTTTAGAATTAGAAGTGGGTGGTTGCTCAAATGACAACGCAATATATGTGGTTAAGGATGAGAGTTTGTAAGGAAACATTGTTAATATGCTTTGGATAACCAGGCAACTTGTAATATTTTTCTATAAAATGACCATCTTTACTATAATAAGTATAGTGAACCTTTGGACAATTTTTTATCTGCCTCTATGAGGAGAGGTCTGCCCATTTTCAGGTTTACCAAGAGTTGGAAAAGAATGATGGTTTAAAATTTTGACAATCATTACCCTTAGACATAGCTAATGTAGACCCTTTCTTTAAGGCAGGTGCCAAAATAGAGATTAGTTGTTATCTTTCTTCTTATAATAATGAATAAATTTTATTCACTTTTGGCAATGGCTCATTTAACAAAATTTGACTTTGAATGACCAAGTAGTTGGCATTAAGACCCTACAAAAATTACATACCACAATCTTGTTGCAATAAATGTGTCACTATCTTAGTAGCTTCTCATGAACAACTTAGAATGGTTATATATGATGCTAGTTCATCACATAAAATCTTTAAATGAGTAAAATAAGTAATGATGAAAAGATCTCCTTATTTATAATTTGAAATTGCCTTTTATACCTTATAGATTTTTGTGCTATTGGGTTGAGAAAAACATTCCTTTAATTCCATCCAAATTGGTTGAGCTATATTTGAATAGATAATGCTTGATGCATGTTTTGGAACCATTGATTAGTATTAAAATTTATTTAATTATCAAGCAATAAAAATATTATTTTGTGCTTTTATTATAATTTATATTTATATTTATGCAAATATTAAAAATTATTAATTATATCTTAATTTATTTAATTTTATGCATTCTTGTGTGTTTATTAGGTAGAATATTAATTTAATATAGTTTGAGACTCCAAACAAACATCAAATTTAGATTCCAAAGGTCGAAAGCTTTAGGATGAGTCAAGATTGACTTAAAATTGATTGAGCTTGTATAAAAAAAAAGAGTTAACTTTTTCTATTGATCGATCATTGATTGGATGATAAAATGAGCTTACAATAGATATGAATGCATTGGATAAATTGTCAACTTTGACTAAATCTCAACCATTTACAATTCAAAGGTCATGATCACACCACGTGGCAACGATGAGTGAAACGAGTTGTAGGATCTAAATCTTAGTATTTGGATCGACCCAATCTACCTATCAACTTGCTAAATCTCAACTATTCTTTGACCAAATCAGATGCTTCACCAGTTGGATCTTGATATAATAGTTGCGATGAGCACATGCACAAAACTTATGATGAACCGCACAACATTAGATTATTAATTTTTTTTATAAATAGAGTTTCAATTTTATATTTTTGTATATCTCTTTTCTTCTTAAATTTTCTCAATCTCTTGGTAATCTTATTTTCCAAGCGTGTTTTAATATTTTTCATAATTATTTTTTAAATAAATTTAGTTTTATATTTAATTTTAGTTGTTTTTTTATTTCTTTTAATAATTAGTAATTTAATTTTAATAATTATTTTTATTTTAATTATGCTTAACTAAATAATAATAGTTAGGGGAAGGTAAAACTCTTAGGAAATAATATGATTTAATCAAATTCTATTTTTAATTATATAAATTAAATTATTTTCTATTTAATTATATACATATTTTATATTTTAAAATTTTGATTTATTGTGGACAACAAAGGAGTTTCGCATAATAAATTCTTAATATCTTAATATAAGATATGGTGAAATGATGTTTTGATTTGTTATAGATAAATTAATTTTTAGTGCAATAAATACTTAATTCATAATAAAATTAATCAAAAAATAATGATAATTTTTATAATTAATCTTTTGGGTAATAAATCTAAATAAAAATAGTGAAAAGAATTTATTAAATTTTATTTACTACTAAGAGTGGATCCATATCTCTAACTAATCTAATTTCATAGTTTCACTTAAATTAAGCTATATTAATTCAAGTTTTATTTTTATTTTTAGGTAAAATAATTTAAATCTTTTGTCTGTGAATCGATCTTGGACTTACCAAGCTATAATATAATAAGACACTTTTATATTTGGGAGTTAAAAATTATTTTTAAATTGTGTCAACCATTAAATGAATAAGCCATAGGGTAACCATGTCATTGGCTTGAACCCAATGTTTATGATTTAAAGAAGTAGGAGGAGGAGCTGGAATTGTCCTGTCAACAAAACCCAATTTATTCTTTGGCCTCAATGCCATACATATTGACCTATACCAAGTGTTATAATTGTCTCTATTGAGTAGAGGTGACACGAAAATGGCTATTGGATTATCAAATTCATGTAAAGTGATGGGTTTGAGAAAGCACTAGGAATTGAAATATCCACATTTGATGTATTACTAGTAGAATCAGCCATGATGAATAAAAAAAAAGGAACAGTAAATACAATTTAGAGCCTTTGCTCTAATACTATATTAAAAGGCCAAAGGCAAGAAAATAATTTTATTCATATATTATTTTTTATTTTATAATGATATAAATACCCAAGCTATTGTAACAATTTCGAAGAGAAAGTCAAAGAAAAAAAATGAAGGTAGTAGTTGTCTGATGGGGTTGGTGGCAATTATCGTTATGTCTATTGCCTTCCAAAAGTCATCATTGCATTTTTACATGTGCTTCGTTATTATTATGCTTGTCCACCAATATTCACAAAGGCAGTTCTACAAAAAATGCTACATGTATGGTGTAGTTGAATTCATTTTTGACAATGCCACATTTCTTTTGCAAAACTTTATGATTTATGCAAGAAGACCGATGGATCAGTAAAAAAACACGGTCACCACCCCAAACAAAACAAGTAATCAAAATACAAGAATTTCAATCCATAATTCTCGAGCCATGGTAACACCAGATACTGTGCTAATGCTAAGTAAATTCAAAATATTCTTAAGACGACCATGAAAAGAATACTCAAGTACAGTTTATGTCTAACTTACCTTGATTCTTTGGTTGATCCTTCAGGTTAGGTTAAATGGAATGACAATTTTGCGCTCAACACTCTATTTTACATAGAGATTGAGAACATCGGCCTTGCTATATCAACTAATAGGAGAGTGAACAGGTGTGGCTACTAGGTTATGACCAGCAAAACCAAAGCATTAAAGTTCATAGTTGGTAGTTTCATTGCCAAAAACTCGTGGCTGCCGACAATTGATTTGCCATCTTGGACTGGCCTTTGATCGTGTTTAACATTGATGTCCCCAAAAAGACTTATAGATTGCGATGAATGTTACTAATATATAGTGACACTAATAAGATAGAAAAGTAAAATGGGTTTAATTATAATATTTCAAAAAAAAGAGTACCCTACATTTTAATTCAAGATATTATGTTGTACTAGTAATACACTTGATGAT
Organism: Aegle marmelos; assembly: GCA_030449875.1. Classification (NCBI taxonomy): domain Eukaryota; kingdom Viridiplantae; phylum Streptophyta; class Magnoliopsida; order Sapindales; family Rutaceae; genus Aegle; species Aegle marmelos. The sequence goes on along the minus strand of JASUUL010000022.1, from coordinate 5,321,918 downwards.
ATAAATGATGGTGCATCAAATGCTAAATTCACTAATCATCAAAATAAATGGGAGGAAGATAATACATTTGTAAAAGCTACAATTTTAAGCCACAACCAAGATGAACTTATTCCTTTATTTGAAGATCATAAGATTGCAAAAGAAATGATGAAGGCTTTAGAAGCTAAATATAGTGTTAAATTTGAAACTCATGTACAACTATTGCTTGAACAACTTAATGGAATGTATACAGAAAAGGGAAATGATATGGTTAACCATGTCAATAGTATAACACTATTAGTAAGGAATTATCATTTTTTAAGTAATTCAATTACTGATGAAATGCAATTTTCTATGGTTCTTGATAGCTTACTACCATCATGGGACTTGGTTCTTACATCTTTAAATTCTTTAGATCAAGTTTTGACTATAGACACTTCAGCACCAATTTTAGTGCTAAAGCAAGAAAAAAAGAATCATTAAAAATGCTCAAATTTGATTATGACAGAGGATTCTCCTAAACCTTCTAAGCAATTTAAGAACCAAGAGAAAGGAAAGAAGAAAGAATGCTGATATTTGCCCCAGGTCAAATGTCGGGTCAAACCCTGAAACTAATTCAAATGGCACTGTTTCATAAATTTTTTTTTTGGGTTTCATTAGCATCAAAACGACGCCGTTTACCATGCTTCTCGTCTCTGTATTAGCGTTGGATATTGGATACCCATTTAATTATATCTCTGGGGCACCATCTTGACTTTAACATGCTTAGTTCCCTTTTTCTTTTAAAATAAGCTATAAATCTAAAAGTAAAGCAAAATTAATTACCTTACAAACCTTTTCAGCTTCACTTTTATTTAGCCATCACCGAAAAGTTACAAAAATAAACGTTAATCTATTACTATTAAAAAGTAGTTCCACTTCTATTTCACAACTTTAAAAAAACCTTAATCCTCTTTCTTGTTCATGCAAATAAACCGATTACCCATTTCTCCAAATTAGTTTCTACACAGAACCCAGTAGCTTGCAGGAGAAAAGAGAAGGAATGGATCTTGGCATCTTTGAAGAAGATGATGATTTAAGCTTGATGTGAGGAAATTCGTTGTTTTTTCTTACGCAGCCAAAGAAAAGAGACAGGAAAGGGGAAACGATGAAGGAAAAAGAGAAATATTTGGTAAGCAAAATGCATCGTTTTTTGCTTTAATTATGAAACAGAGCGTTTTGATTTTTTAGGATTTGACCCGGGCAATTATCATTTTCCAAGAAGAAAAATAAGAATTAGTGGCCAAATCCTTAAGATGAAAATAATAAAAAGAAAAATAAATGTTTCAAATGTGGCGAAGTTGGACATTTCCAGACAAACTACCCAAAGATCAAAAGGATTGGAAAACTAAGCAAGGAATGAAAGAGCTTACTATTATTTTCTCAAAAGGTTTCATAATGGAGCCTAGTTCGAATCATTGGTAGATAGACAGTGAAACCACTTGTCATGTGACAAAAATCTAAAGATCGCCTTCTCACATTCAAAGAGCTAGCACTTGGAACACATCGATTATATATGGGAAATAATACATATAGTGATGTGTTGAGTTTTGGGAGTTACAAAATATATAATGACAAGTCTAATATTGTAATAAATGATGTATTTTATGCACCAAGTGTTATACATAATCTTATGTATGTATTTGAGTTGGATAAAAAAAGGATTTAAGGTTAGGTTCAAGTTTGAAAAGTTGATTGTTGGAAGAAATCATCAAGTTTATGTAAGAAGTGACAAGATAGATGGCATGTAATATATTGCAGTTTATAATGGTAATAAAATAATTAATTCTTTTTAGGTGCTTGAGCCAAACTTAATATAATTGATTCATATGCTTGGCCTCCTAAATCAGGACATATTGATAAAGATAAAATGAAAAGAATGCATAAGAAATGTATAATGCCTAACATGCAGGATATAGACTTTAAAATATGTCAACCTAGCATCCATGGAAAGTTCTCCAGAAAATCATTTCCACAAATCGGCATTCATTTGAATCATTAAAAGTAATTCGTATAAAATTTGTGGATTTTTAAGAGTAAAAACAAATAGAGGTTCATAGTTTCATTGATGATTAGTCTAGATATAGGTATGTCTATTTTATTCAATATAAATCTAAGGCATTAGAACAATTCAAAGAATATAAAAGAAAATAAGGAGTCAATTGGGAAAAAAAATTAAATTTTTAAATAGTGATCGAGGTGGGAAATATATTTTAAATCTTTTTTAGAATTTTTATAAAGAACATGGCATAAAACTTTTAAATGCAATGTCTCATACACTTCAACAAAATGGCATTATTGATAGAAGAAATGGAACATTAATGGAAGTGACAAAATCTATAATATCCCACTCTGATTCACAATTAATTTTTTTAAGGAAAGGCTCTTAGTATGACAATGTCTATTTTAAATAGATTCACCGCGAAGTCCAAAGAATTAGTTCCTTTTTAATATTGGACTGGTAGGACGCTTGATGCTTCTAACTTAAAGATGCGGACTTCAAAGCTTATATCTTTAAATTTTAAACCTAAATCCTCAAGAAATAAGCTTGAAAATCAAACTTATGAATATAAAATTATTAGATGCCAGATAATAGTTCAAGATACAGATTTTATCATAATAAAAAAAGACCTAATAGAAAGTATGATGAAATTTTTGTGAAGTAGTAAAACAAGCAAATCCTTCAGAAAAAAAAAATTATTATTAGAAAAATATGCAAATTCTTTAATAATAATTCATCTTTATATGTAGACCAAGGGATAGTATTCGTAAATCAAGAACCTACACAATTACATAAGTAGAATGAATTCTCCACACATCATATGCTTAGTGGGAGGAAATGAGTAAGAAAACCTATTTCTAATCTTAAAGATTATTATATTTATAATAAATTAAATAGAATTATTAGATGTGCCCAAAAATTATAGAGAGGGTATGAATTCATTAGACTTATCTAAATAGCTGAAAGCTATGGCATAGAAAATAAACTCAGTTAATAAAATATAGTTTCAGTATTAACAAACCACCCACAAGGAAGAAAGTCTATGACATGTAAATGGATTTTTAAGAAAAAGCTCAAAAGGCTATAAGATGTAAATGGGTTCTTAAGAAAAAAGCTAAGTCTGGTGGAACATTAGACAAATGGATAGACTTACACCAACATCGGAGCCATCCCGAAGAGCAGAATTCTTCCTCCAAATCATCCTTTGAGTAGAGGGCAATTTCCCAGACCTCTGCCCTTCAAAGGACAAAATAATCTTGGCCAATGCATCCCCATAATCTGTCACTCTTACCAGCATCATCATCCCCATCAATCCTTACAATATTAAGATTATCATATATTTTCCACATATCGTTTTTCTGTACTCTCCACCCACTACGTTAAGTGTTCTAATAGAAACTTAATCTTCAGTTATGTGAAGTCTATGCCATGCAAATTTTCGTACACTAACTACCATTTCAAAACGGAGCTAGGCAAATCGTATAGTCTACTTGAAATCTAAAATGTAAATATTATACTATAAAAAGAGGAAGCTATTAAATTTTATTAATTATGGGTCACGCCTATGTTAGGAACCATAATAAGGCATAATTGTTTGCCTCCGTTGAAGAAATTCTCCACCTAATATTGGTGTGAAGGGAATTATTTGATCCTTGACCTCTTGTACCCAACAATAGATCTAGACCAAAAAACAACTCAGTTATTCATTTTAGGATGCATTTCAATAATTTAGTTATAAGAAAATTAAAAATATTAATTGACATGTCAAAAGACAGTCCAGGATTCCGTCCATCCGTGGGTGCAAAAGCAACCATTGCTCTTTCACTAGTCTGTCATTGTGTTTCGAAGATTGTAAAGAGTAGATCAAAACCGGATGAAAGCAAATCGATGCTCTGTACTCAAAGATTTTGGCCCTTTATAGAGCTCTGTTCATCAGCCTTGAACTGAGCTTAAAAATTTTAGTCCTCAAAAACAGCTGAAGTGAGGGCCCGGTGGTCCACCACGTCAACTCGTTCCAGCAGCTTTAGTAACGGACTTTTAAAAACATATTGAAAGACCGCTTTGCCCTTGAGCTCTCTTGATTTGAAATCACTCATAGCAAAATGATAGAAATTTAAAATTTATTTATATCTGCACAAGTCTCTGGCTGATTTTTTTATATTATTATTTTTAATTACAATACACTTCATCTCATTAAATTTTAAATTAATTTTTTTTCATTTGTGATATATTTTAAGCCTTTAACTTCTTATTTTTGTTACAAGAGGTCAAATTAACTGATCTGTTTATTTATTTTGAGATAAAGTTAGAAGTTTTCTTGAAATTATAATTTAGAGCAGGATGATCCATTAGCAAATATTGTGGAATCAATAGAGGATGCAAAAACCTACCTGTATTTTTGCCAACTGCACGAGCCTAGATGGAGCGACAGCAACGTCGCCACACTGGAAGTTTCTGCTAAAAATTGTCAAATACTGAGAGTAGACCAGAAGAAGAAAGGAAGTAGCTGTAACATATTGCGAGTTAACGATGCTTTTTGCTCCATATTTGAACATTAGACCACCTAATACATATATAGATATCCATTCCTTAAACTATATAATAGGTTTTCAAATCAACCTGCTTGCACTTCTTGCATTTTCAGGCAAGTTTTAACAAAAGAAATTACTACCTGGAGAGTATCTAACCCATCTGGTAGGTGATTGGGGCAGTACAGTACAAAAAAATTTATCGGCATAGCTTACAAACGGATCGGACTTAGAGCTGTTCATGACCCACTGTGGAAACAAGGGAAAAAAAAAAAATTAATTTTCCATTGATGTTTCGTAATGAGGAAAAAGAAAAATGATGTAGTTAATCACTCTTCTGCCGCTTAGGCCATATCATAGTGGCATGCTGATGTCTTCTAGTTCGAGTCCTCTCATGCGGGACTCAAAACAAATATACCAACCTTAACTGTAAGTGTAGTAGATGTATGTTCCCAAATATTAATTGGAGCAGATATATTAACTCCTAGGGTGAAGAGGTGATCGAAGTATCGTCTCTTGTTTGTACAGACTTATGATTGGTAGATCTCTAGACTATACTATAAAATGGTATGAATTTAAACTCTTAGCAGAACCAAGATAGTAATTATCTGTGTATTGCAACTAATTCTAAAAGAAAAAAAAATTATGATTACCCTGGAAACAAGTACGTTGATACCAGCATTCTTTCCATCCCATCCGAAATCTGCAAAGCAACCTCCAACATACACAGCTTTATTGGACTCTGTTTTGACAGAGTTTTCCAGGTAGTGAATGTTTTCAACAACATAGTTCCAGTACTTTTGCTCGTTGGTGGCTTTGAACAACCAGGCTGCTCCCCATATCAACTCATCCTGGAATGAATCAGTGAATTTTTAATTTTTTTAAATTTTCACGCCGAGCAACAATCTCGAAAAGTAACAAGTTTATAGCTCGATCTGCATCCTCAATTTCTTACCATATAGCCATCATAATCGCAGTAGAAAGGGCAGACCCCTTCCCCTACACTGTAATTATAAGAGCCTTGATACTGATCTGCAAATTGAAAGACCTATTCCAAGAAACGCAAACAATAAATACCTTAAAGATTCAGAACATTGTTTAGCTGAAAAAGATCATTCTCAAGTACCTGAAATGCTCTTTGGAGAAGAAGATTAGAGTATTTTGGATCAACAGACTTGAAAACCATGGAAGAAGCTGCCCATGCAGCCGCAATCTCAGCAGAAACTTCGGAACCAGGCTTTGTTGTATTAACAACATACGAGGTCCGAGGAATGTCCATGTCTTCAGGCCTCTCCCAGCAGTTGTGATCACCTTTGGGGTTACCAACTGAAGCAACAACTTTTCCAGGAACGCCGGTGGCTTTCAGGAAATAGTCAGTGCTCCATTTCAGAGACTCTAATGCATTTTCATAATCTGAGCCCATAAGACGACCAAATTCTAATATACTCCACGCCAGCATTGTTGCTGAGAAAGCCATAGGAAAATTGAATTTTATGTTGTCACCAGCGTCGTAGTAACCTCCTACTAGATCCACCTGAAAATTGTTATGTAATTGAGTAATAAGTAAATGATTTTTTTCCCATTCAACCCAAGAACATTTCAGGGCCCACGATGAGTTAACTTCCACTATTATTACACCCTTATTAAATAAAGTGTCATTAAGATTATTACAATTGCTATAATTTAGAATTTCTTGCATGGGGGTTGGGGGGAGGGGAATCTAAGTTAGAGACTTACACCAAAGTCCGAGCCATCAGAAAGAGCAGAGTCCTTCCTCCAAGTTATCCTTTGAGTAAAGGGTAATTTCCCTGACCTCTGGCCTTCAAAGAACAAAATACACTTAGACAATGCATCCCCGTAATCATGCGAAGCCACCCTTGCCACCATCAATATTCCCACCATTAACCCTAACAATATTTGGATAATATTACATTTTCCACTCATCATTTTTCTGTACTCTCAGTCCACCACCTTAACTTTTCTACTACAAACTTAATCTTCTTAGCAAGTATGTGAAGTCTGGACAATGCAAGATTTTATATGCACTGTTTCGAAAGGAAGGAAACAAGCTTGAATGCTTTGCCTTAATATCTTAAATTATACCATAAAAGAGGCAAAGGAATTAATTTGATCAATTATTTACCATTCCTATAAAAGGCAACTAGACAAGTGCCATAGCTGTTTGCCTCGATAAAAGGGAATACAGTAATTATAGCTTCACTAATAAAAGGAATTTATTTTGGGAACACAATGCTTTATGTTTCAGTTTAAATTTTTTTTTTAACCATCAGTCTACTGCAGCCTCAACTCTGACATGGGTGGTTAATCAAAGAAAGTGTTGGGAAACAACTTCAACATATACTAGGAGCAAAATTGCGTCATAATAATGGAATCCATTCGGGATACGATTCATCTTATCACTAATTTATCTTTTAGGCTCACTAATGAACAATCTCTATGATCTTTATCTCATTCCCATCATTAAGCTCATATTGGTAGAGAATAATTTACAAACAATGTCCGAGGCCGTCATGCTCATCATAGTCATGGAGATAAAAGCTAATCAAAATTTCTAAAATGAACTGAAAAGGCAGCAAAGATGACCTATTATCAAAAGAAGAATCGCGGACATTAAATATGATTTGTAACTCTTACATTCTTATTATATTAAGTCACATTTCCATCGTAGCATATGCTCTATATGTAAGCTGGTGGTGGTCTATTGAAGTAAGCCAAAAGGCCAACAAAAGGAGCATTCATGTAAGTTGTGGGCTCTGATCGTTCAACTGTTATTCGATCATCAATATAAGAGTCATTATCGAAAGGTCCTCCAACAATTGCCCCAGTTAACTCGTTGAGATCAGAGTGGTGAAAAAAGTGATTGTTTGCACAAGGGATCTTCGCTGGATGTTTATCCATGGAAGGAAGAGATGCACCGCGATGATGTATTCTACGAGGAAATCTATTGCCATACCCAACCATGTACGACATGTTCATTGGGTTGTTTCCTAGCGTATAATCCACCTTCATATCAATTTCCAAATACAAGCTGTTAAACAATCGAACAAATTCACTGGAAAAAATTAAAAAAAGAAAAATTATTAATCATTTCACCCCTCATGTTTTAAAATGCCCATTCCATTGCTGTTTAAAAAAAAGGGTAAACTTCCCATTTTTTGTGTATTATACTATTTTACCAGTAATATGGTAAAATAGTTAGTTAATCAATTCATATTTGTAGCAGTAAAATAGGAAAAGACACGACAAAAAAATATTACAAGTTAATAAATTTTTTTTTTTTTACCGGCAGGAGGTTTGATGAGTTTTAAAATATGAAGGGAGAAATGATATGTTTCGACAAAAAAATAAGGGATTTTGATCATTTTCTCTAAAAATGAACTGTTTTCACAAGAAACATTTATAACTTACATAGCCTTTGGCAATCTCTATGAGCCTGTCCCTTTTAATCACAACATGGCCGCAATGTATTTCTTTGTTATTTTCTTTTAGAAAGCGAGAGTAAACAACCAGGAGAAAGGTTAAAGATGCATGCTTAAAATTTACGCCGTGTAATCTGAGAAGCCCACCTGATAATGTTGTGATCCAATATCAAATCATGAAATAATTCTAATGTTGTGTTCCAATGGATCAATCAATAAAATGATCACAAGCAAAAGTACCTGGTGTGTAGTAGACTACCTTTGTAGGTGATTCAGGCATCAGTGCGCATACAAACTTCTCCGCATTCTGAATGAAAGGATCAGGATCTAATTTGTTGGTACCACCATTCTTATTAATAATCTGCCGACACGCAAGAACAAAAATTTAGATTGGGCAAAATGGGTTCTACCGTGATAATATGACAGTTATAAAATACTTACAGTGGAGACAAGTACGTTAATGCCAGCATTCTTGCCTTCCCATCCAAATTCATGCAGATTATGGGTCAGACTTTGACTTGAGTTTACAGCAGTATTCCAGTAGTAAGGCTCATAATTGGTTGCCTTGAATAGCCACATTGCTCCCCATGCCAAGTCATCCTTTGTACATTGTACATATGAGACAATATCACTTGAAATTTTTTTGAGCTTAAATACAACAATCTTTCTGGCACTTATGTTCAAGACATAATGAAAGCAGTTGCACTAAACTTTCAAGAGCTTACCTCTGCGATTCCGCCACTACAATAAAAAGGACACACCGCCCCTGGGGGGTTAGCGTAATTTTCACTGTATCTTCCCCGATGCTTATGGGCAAATTCAAACACCTATTTCAAGCAAAAATTATAACGACAATATACGTGCTAATTAATTATAAGAGAAGAGAAGGACACTTTGGTCTCTTATAAACTTTCTTTTGATCACTTAGATCCCTGATAACTTTGTGGTATCCGGTTACATTCACGGTGTTAAAAAAGCAGCAGATGGTAAAAATAAGATTTTAGAGAGAACAACGTGTCATTTTCCCTCATAAAATTATAATTCTTCCATATTACGTAAATTATTATGTTGGAGAAGATTTTCACCAACCCTTCAAATATTTTGTTATACGTCAATACACCCCTCGTTTAAAAACTTCAACAGATGTACACCCCAACTATTTGGTTATAAATTAGATTTCGCCTACCGTTTTTGCCCTAGTGAGAAGTGTGGCAGAATATGCTTGATCTGAATGTTTAAAGACAATGGAAGTGGCTGCAAGAGCAGCTGCTATCTCAGCAGAAACATCAGAACTTGGTTTTTCTATAGTAGCAGCAAAAACAGTTCTGGGTGTGTCCATGTCTTCAGGTCTCTGCCAGCAATTGTGGTCTGCTTGACCATGGCCAACTTGAAAATAAACAGTGCCAGGTTTACTAGTGGCTTTCATTAAGAAATCAGTTGCCCATCGAATAGCATTTAATGCATGATGCTGGTCTGGGCCCATTGAATCCCCAAACTCTAGCACGCTCCACGCCAGCACGGTTGCTGTGAATGCCATGGGAAAAGTAAATTTAACATTGTCGCCGGCGTCGTAGTATCCTCCAGTCAAATCGACCTGAGGGAAAATATTAATTTAAATACGGCCGTTACTCGGGGGGCCTCGTTCACATGTTCTAAATGATTGAAGATGATAAAGATTACCGTCGACTCTTCAATTTGATGGTTCTCTCTAATTATTGTTCTTGCTAATCTACACATATTTGCTACTGCCACCTTTAATTTAAAACCAAGAGAATTCGGGTTTAAGTTTTGAACCGTTTTCAGGAAAATCTTTACCAATGACAAAGCAGAGTTTTTTTTCCCCCCAAATTATAAGTCGTGTTCTTTTCTATTCATTGATCATCATTAACTAAGGGATATAATGAACTTTCCTTCAAAATATGTATAAAAATAAAATTGATAAGAAAAGACTCGAAAAATTCGTTAAAACAAAAAAATAAAAATATCAGAATCTTCTTGGAGCAATCCCGTAAATTTAAATTACATAACAACTTCATATAACCAAAGAATTATTTTCAATCAATGAGTTGATTATTTCTATCTTATCATAGATAAACAATCAATATACAGTATCGCATGTTAACATTACTGTTGGTACTACGAGCATCAACGAGTGTTATTGTAGCGGCCCTAGGATTATGTCCTCGAGAATTCAGCTCTGACATATTATATAATTTAGCTGACGTTTGTAACCGAGGAATTAAAGTAAGTTTTAAATTAGAAGGAAAATGAAACATGGGACGAAAATGCTAGCTAGTAAATGAAGCTACAATCAATAGAAAGGGAGAGGATGACCTACACCAATGTCAGCACCATCATATAGAGCAGAATCTTTCCTCCATTTCATCCTTTGGTCTTGGGGCAATTTTCCAGACCTCTGGCCTTCAAAAAACAAGATGCTCTTAGTCAATGCATCAGCATAATTATGTGATGCCACTGTTCCCAACATTGCCATCAACCCCTGTATTATAAACAACAAACTCTGTATTGAACGCATCTTAACTCTCTGATATTTCCGCCGTTCTCTTTGCCGAAGCACTATGCTCTTTTCTTCTTTTGCTTTCCTCAGTTTAAGCTACTAAAATGTAACTAAGATATAAATAGTATTCATGGGTTCCAAAATGAAGGTACATGTTGAGAATTCAAAGACTGAAAGATTTTTCCTTTTTTGCCATGGTAGTTGATACATTGCTTCTTTTTCTTGAGATTGAGGGTTTGATTCTCCTACATATATTAGAAAAATAGAATTTCTTCTATTAATTTGGCAATAAAACTCTCTTTTCTTAGAGGAATTTTTAAAAAAAAAAATTTAGTAGTATTTATCTTAATTTATTTTTTAAAAAAATTAGTGGTATTTATCTTAATTTATTTTTAATGTTTGAGTTAAATTGCATTTTTAGTATTTTATTCCATTTGGAATCAAAAGTTATTTGTCCTTATTTTAATTAGTATTTCAGTTAGTTTTCCGTGTGTACTCTCATTACTGTTCATAGTTTGAATACTAAAATCTTCTTTTTTACTTCTCCTTTAGGGTTGTTTATCTAATAAGCCTTTAAAAAAAAATCATGTGTTTAAGCCAATAATCATCCGGTTTGGTTGATCGGCACCTCTTTTCCTCAAATCTAAGGTATAGTATCTAGGTCCCCCTAATCGTTGGTGGGGTTTATTATTATACGGAATTTCAATAGACTGCATTGTACTGAACTTTATGTTGGGTTGTATATTTAAGTGGATTTCAGGTATATTTGACTTTGATTGAATAGTATATAGTGTTAAATTGTTGACATCCCTTCATTAATCTTGTAAAACCCTTTGGCATTACAATTACATTTAAATACAAGAGCAAAGAATTAACCCAATTTATTTTTTTCTTCTCCCTCTCCCGAGTATTATTTTTTTTTCATTTTAAATCCAATTTGTTCTTTCCAAGTAGCTCAGAGTCTGTTTTTTTTTTTTTTTAATTCCTTTTTGAATCTGAAGAAGAAACGGAGAAACGGACATGAAGCTTTTGCTAAGATAAGTAACAAGACGCATATTTGGTGCACAAATGCACCATAGGAGCTTCAAGGAAATACAATATTGTAGCAACAACCTATTGAGTGTTACTTATTATCATTCACAAGTATTAGAGAGTTATTATTTTTACTAAATTCATCTTGGTCTAGTAGTTAATTAAAAAAAATCCATTCTTTTTGTTTCTTTATTTATATTGATTTTTATATTTTTGAGTTTTGAAAGAGAGAAAAATTAAAAAATTTGCAAATGAAAACAAGTTTATTTAGAAATAAGGGTATTTTTGTCATTAAATGAAATATTATTTTTTAGAAGTTTTAATTATGAGAATTTTGGAGGTGTGTCAATAGTCTCACTCTTGTATTTCATATTAAAAATAAAAAATTCTTGGGTTTAAGAGTCATCTCAACTAGTAATAAGCGACTAGAATTCTCTCTTGATCTTTTATAGATCTAGTAATAAGATCCTAAAGTGATTCCATCCACCTATTTATTTATGTCAAACTTTTTATTTTAATTTGGTAAGTAGAAAAATTATAAAGAAATTTTAAAAATTGAAAAAAAAATCATCTTTTTGGGAATTTGTAAAATTTTCTTTAATGATTTTACATTTTTATGTTTCTAAAAATATTCAAATCTGATTAAAAGAAAATATATTATCATTATTTTATTATGATTTAACTCATTTATCGTTGCTGTTATAAGTATATTAATGCTCAATGTAGAATAAAGAGAAGAAGAATTCAGATTTTAAAAATTGGAGCAATCAAACAATCATTTTTATTCTTTTCTTTTCCAACAAAATATTATTGGGTTTTTATGTCAGCCAAGCGGAAGGGAAAAACCACAAATATTCTATCATAGAAACAAAGTAGCTTAGATGATTATTCAATTCATTTTTTAATTACAAAAAAGTGTGTATAAACTTTTTTTTTTTAAAATAAGAAAAGATACATCAGGCATTAGGCGTCAGCCGGAAGAGCTTCTAGCGCGATGCAACCAAACAATCATATACGTACGTAAATTTAACTTCAATGCCACCATCACTCGGTCTCTAATTTACCCAACTCTTCACGTTCTTAGGAAACTAAAGAGACAAAAATTATACGTAACCTTCTACAAGTCACATGCTTTAATTCATTGCCCGCATTTTATCTAACGAGCAAAGACTACCTTTTTGACGCCACATTCCACCAATACTAGCTTGGTTTGCATGAGTTATATGGCTGTTTCACTTTATTCCACTTTTTTGAGAAATTATCATTTAGGTGGAATCGACAAGTCACATGCTTTGAATTTGTTGCTTGCATTTACGTTTTACCAAATAGACAGAGTAATTTTACCTAATAGACAGAGTAAACTTTCACTTTATTCTGATGGTTGAGAAAATTTTAGGCGAAATATTTAGCTCATATCTCGTTCGTTTCTCTCATTTCATAAAATCTTGTCGCATATCTCTCCATATTCTTGGTAGTATTATTTTATTTGCCTAATCTTGATAGAACATGGTAATTTATCAAAAGAAAATGTAAAATTATCTTTTATTTGAATAATATACTCTTTTATTTATAATTCTTCATTTCTTCACCTTATTTCAATTTTTTCCTTTTTTTTAGCGTAAAGCTTAAAAAACAATATTAAACTAAAAAAAAAATAAAAACAGAAATAAAAAACAAAGTCCTAACATGCCGTTGTAAACAATAAATCCGGGCTAGGCTTGGTGGGCTTAAGAGATAGCTTAACAAATACAAGTGCAGTAGTTTCTGAACCCCGCTGAACATCTTTGTAGACCCATGGAGGGTGAAAGTGGAGTTAATTGTAAAGATAAAAGATTTGGCCACATAATGTGAGTATCAACCGAAAAGAGAAGAATGTAAAGATTTCTTATTCCTAGCTGAACAACAGCTGAGATCATCAAATTTGGTTGTCACTAATGAATTTCTTTTGCTTCTACACACCTATCATCTCTAATTGTAACTTTACAATTTTTGTGTTACTAAAATCAATCATATACAATTAGTCTCTTAAGACTGAAAAGATCATGAATTTGATTTGAAGTAAGCCAACAGGCCAACAAGAGGAGCATTGATGTAAGTGGTAGGCTCCGAATGTACGAAATCAGATCGAGAATCAGCATACGAGTCATTGACGTCAGGTCCTCCAACAACAGCCCCTGTTAGTTCGTTGGGATTCGAATTCTTGCTGTCATAATAAGGGGTTCCGTCTTGACAGCTCATCTTCCCTGGATGTTGTGCAATGGAAGGCAAAGACGAGCCGCGATGATGTATTCTCTGAGGAAATTTTTTGCCGTATCCAACCATGTATGACATGTTCAATGGGTTGCTTCCAAGCATATAATCCACCTGCACATCAATTTTCAAATGCAAATTTAAGCCTCTGAACAAACAATTTCATTACTTGATGTTCAAGCAACAATGTATACCTGGCCTTTGGCTACTTGTATGAGCCTAGCCCGATTGACGACAACATCGCCACAGCGTACATATCTGTTAGCTTGTTTTAGATAGCGATAGTAAACAACGAGGAGAAAGGATAATGTTGTTGCATGCTGTAAATTACTTCCTCCCGGTTTGAACAGAAGCCCACCTAATGTGAGTTTCCGAAAACAAGACAAGAAAAATCAGCGGAGGAACTCATATCCTGTAAGAACAATGGATTGATGCTGTCAAAATTTGAAAAATTACCGGGCGAGTATGAGACTGATTTTGTGGGCGATTCGGACAACAGAGAGCACACGAACGCGTCGGCGTTTGCAACGAAGGGTTTGGAGGAATTTGAGTTTATTGTATTAATAAACTGCCAACACAACAAGAAACAAATATTGAGATTGAGCACAAAGTGGTCTGTTTTGATGTGTTTAGAAGTTGAAATACTTACCCTGGAGACAAGTACATTAATGCCAGCATTCTTGTTGTCCCATCCAAATTCCGTGACACTACCACCACTAGATGAGACACCAGTTGTATTTTTTCTTCCAGATCCTAGGTTGTGTATGTTCTCCACAACATAATTCCAGTAATTATGTGCCTTAGTTGCCCTGTATAGCCATGTCGCACCCCACACCAATTCATCCTACGGTACAATTATGTCAATCTTTATTTATTGTTATCATGAATGAAGAAAAATAATTGTCTAATTAAGCTTTACCTAGACTTACCTCATAGCCACTAAAATCACAATAAAAGGGACACACCCATTTCCCCAGATAATCATTGTAGGATCCCCGGTACCTCTGTGCAAAGCCAAAAACCTATTCCGTACGAAAAATAATAATGAGAATACTAAGTTTAGTTGGTTGTATTACCTCTGATGTACAAGATCATTTCTCTCAAGTGAGGACTAATAAATTAATTAAACCTACCGCCTTGGCTCTGTTGAGAAGCTTAGCAGCATATGTAGGATCAGTTGATCCAAACACAATGGAAGAAGCAGCAAGAGCAGCAGCTATCTCAGCTGAAACTTCAGAACCTGGAAACTGTTTGCTGACAGCGTAAGGGGCTCTAGCTGTGTCCATGTCTTCAGGTCTCTCCCAGCAATCATGATCACCGTAAGGCTCACCAACTTGAACATAAACAATGCCAGGAATACTAGTAGCTTTTAAAAAGTAATCAGTTGCCCATCGAATGGCATCTAATGCATGTTGCAGGTCTGAGTCCATGGACTTTCCAAATTCTAACACGCTCCATGCCAGCATAGTTGTTGAAAATGCCATCGGAAAGTTAAATTTAACGTTGTCACCGGCATCATAATATCCACCAGTCAAATCAACCTAAGATAATTATTGAACTAATTTAGTATATTGCATCATCTGGGACTTGAAGCTTTTTTCTATCTAGCTAATTGTATATTATAATAAGAATTAGTATTCAATTTTAAAGCCAATGGAACTCTACCTCTAGCTACTATCAAATGTAACATTTGAAACACGGGGCACAATATTAGAAGATCCAATTAAAACCTGCCACCTAAGTTTTTCTCTTACAATTGCCACGCATTCATTTTCTTGACAGATTTCTGATTGTAAATATACTGCATTATATAATATTAAAAATTATATGGAGTACTAGTGGGGCCACAAAGTATAGCTAGGAAATTAAAACCAGCAACAAAATAGACAGGAGATAGAGAGACTTACACCAATCTGAAAGCCATCTTCAAGAGCTGAATCTTTCCTCCAAGTCATCCTCTGGTTAGGAGGCAATTTCCCCGACCTCTGGCCTTCAAAGAACAAAATGCTCTTCGTTAATGCATCTCCATAATCATGTGACGCCGCCGCCGCCACCATTGCCATCATCGCCGCTACCACTAACAAACTCATCGTCTTCATCTTTTCATCAAAGTACAATTAATTTACTTGTCTTTTTTTTCTTTCTCCTGTGAAACTAACGTTGAATTGAGGATCTATATATATTTACACAAAATGAATGTGCACCTATGCGTAAAGAAATCAAATACTAGAAGAACCCTTTTTGTTTCACAATTGAGAGAGAGTTGCATTTACACAAATGGTGGCTTGCGCTTGAGGAGCCGCCGATGAATGGTAGTTTCACTGTATTTGGATGAAGAGCAATACTCGTGCAAGTTATCTTATTAATTTAAAAGATGAAAAAAAGAAAAAAGCATTAAAATCGTTGTTTTTGAAGTGGAAGGAAATTAGAAATGCTTGTTCAGGCATTGATGTGTATGTACGTAATCTCACAACTTTTCCGCTTTAAACGTTTTAAAAGTGATAATTAAGTTGTTATTTAAATATACGAAAGGGCAAAAAAGTTCTAAAGAGAGATGATCTGAGAGCCCAAAATGAAACTGGGGTAAAGTGGCAACTGAAAAAAGTTGGTTACCTTTACGTGGGTCAGCTGACTCCGAGGATTGATTGAAGATACCAATTACGGAATGCAACTGAATTAACTTTGTTGTTAAAGCTCTCGGGGATGTCCCTTTGCACTCGTGCTCAAGCAACAGCACCTTTCCAAATTTTAAGCAAATTTTACTTTTTCACCTAACTTAGGGTTTGTTTGCAATTTGTGAGTGGTAATTAAAATTGGCGAATGGCATTTGATATATTAAAATTTTAGTCCAGTCTCACATATCATATGCTAATATCACAAGTGGGATAGTCCAGATATTATTGTATTATTATTATTATTCATGTTCACTCCATTGTTGAAAATTTTGAATAAAAAACAAGCATAGCATTGGAAAAAAGGAACACCCAACCCTTAAAAAATATGGACAAGGAACCATTCTAACAAATATAGAACATATAGCAAGAAAATATAAAATAAAAATAAAAATAAAAAACTGTATATAAAGTCAAATATGGATTAGGGAAAACGAAACCAAACCTTAATTAAGCAGGAAGAGGCATGCAAATTAAATGGCATTGTCCTATAGCCGGAGAGTCCATCTCTACGCAAGTGCCCGTGGGTATTGGCAGTTTTCTTTGATTCTATGTATTATTTGTAACTCAAAAATATAATCTACATCAATGATCAAAAAATATTGATGGTGCATTAATAAACTTGTAACCACCAATATGATAGTAGCAATGAATTTATTAGTGTAAATTTGTAACTGAAAAAACAATTAAGGGATTCTAAGCCTCTTATTCTAATAGCTAATATGAAGTTAATGAATGTCTTTAACCTTGTATTATTAAAAATAAATAAGTTTTAATAAATAATGTATTAAACATATGTCAAATTGTAATAGAGTTAATTTTTTTTTTTAGTTTTTTGGCTAAGCAACTCATTTTAAAATTGAAATTGCTTAAACTTGTACAAATTATTAATCTCCGGACATTATAGTCATGGTAGCACCAAGTGCTTCAATAAGTGCTAACTTGGCCCAATGACTCAGTGGCACGTGCCAAGAGACGTCAAAAAGGAAAGCCACTTGTTTAATTGGGTTTCAGTATAGCTCATTGAGAGATAGGAGACGAGCTTCTCCAAAAAAGGACAGGTTCAAAAAAGTATGCAATATCAAAAGGTATTCTCTAAAACTAGACTTTCATGGTTAGAGCTAGTATATGAGCAATGTACACCATTATAATAGAGAATGAAAAATCTTCTTTTGGCTAAGAATGAGGAGCCAACAAAATGGAGATTCTCTAGTCAAGTAATGATAAAATGTAACGTCAGCTATCCTTTTGATATCCCTAAAAATGTAACAAGACCACATAATTGGGAATGTTGCCACATGCCTAACTTAAAAAAGTGGCTCACCATTAAGAGACCACAAGATAAATTACTTAATAACCTTACTTAAGAGAGGCCAGCCATTAAACAATACATGTGTTTAAAATTACTAAAATACCCTCAGGAACACTTCTATGTAAGCTCCATATGTTTATTTTTAAGAAGAATTTTACTATTTTCGTTTACTCCATCCAACTAGAGGGAATTTTTCCTAATTCAATTTCTTGAGAGGCTATTTCATCTTCTTTTTACACCATTTTTATACCTTGATGAAAGATTTTGGCCATCTCATTTCTCAAAGAAGCTCTTCTATTTTTCTTCTTTTAGAAAACTCTCAAACATCCACAAGACCTATGTTTCTTTCATATTGTTATGCACCATAAACAACCTTTCTTAAGATTGTGTTGATATTGTACAGCAAATCATGTAATACTTTATTTATATAGTGAATTGAAAATGAGCTACTCCCATAGATGTAGGCAAATAGTTGAATCACATAAAATCTATCTTTTTGTTCTTTTTTGTTTATTCTTATTTTATGCCTATTATGATGTTTTAATGCCACATTGTATTTCATATATGAGTTCACGTGAATCATCCTACAAGCTCTATAAAGTTAATCAAATAAGCTCTTCAAAGCTATCTTTGAAGCTCTCTTGAACTCCTTATACTAACTTCCTAAATTAATTCTCACAAGCTCTATGGGTTCATTATAATATTTAAAACTCAAAACACCATGAGTCATCTCTTAAATCACCTTAACTCACCTCTCAAATCACCGTAACTCACCTTCTAATCTCAAATATCAAAAAATACATCTAAACTCACACTTAGCCTAATCTCTCCCTAAATAAAATTTTTATTTATTTTAATCAAATTTGACTTAAATTTAGAATTGCCACTTAATGATTTGTATTGGATCTTAGCAAAAATTCAGTTAAAAGGAAATGAATTTGGGTCACCTTCAAAAAATAATAAATAAAAATAGAAAGAATTTGGGTCGGGCCCTGCGGCTGCCTGAAATTCTAGAACCCATTCAGTAGGACTTCAGAATGTCGAATCAAATCAATATCCAATCATCAAAAGGGCATCGGGGTGTTTCTTTAAAATAAAGGGGAAGTGGGTTTTTCCCAGTTGTAGTGATTATTAAAATTGTAAGTTGTTGATGCAGTTTCGATACTCCATGTTTATATTGGTTTAAACAAATTCTTCAGCTTATTAATTGTTTTCCAATTGCACCTCGCCCTTTCCCACTCTCAACTTGAAGTATCTCGTTGAACTTAAACCATAACCCCTTATTTTTATCATAAACGTTAAGTCAATTAGAGAGTCTTTTAAGAATATAACCGATTAACTAAAATTTCTAGCAGCTACCAATTGGTAACTTTGTCATGATAAGTTTTGAAATTTGGATAGATCCAATTAAGTAATTAAACATTTATTATTGATTTAATTTTGTCCTTAGACAATTTTAATTGACATAATTAAATATAACTATGATTATTAGTAGGGTACAGCTATTTGCATATAAAAATTACTCTGAATACACTTTATTACTCTATACACTAATATACTAAATGTGAAAAATTAATTTTTACTTTGTACACTCTTCAAAATGCCAAAAAAACCCTATTTAAATTAATTTACTCAAAACAACAATAAAAATATTCAGCACACTCAAAGAAATTTTTTTAATGAATATAGCATAACTTCAATAGTGGAATTAAGTCAAGTTTTAAATTAAATTTTTAAATTTTTTTATTTATTAGTTTTCGTTAATTAAAGAATGTACTCCATATCAATTTTTGCACCTATAAATTCTTTAAAATCAAGAAGTATGGATTTTCAGTACCCCAATAACAATTGAAAATCAAATTGTAATCTAACACAAAAAAGAAGAAGAAGAGAAGATGCTGACGGGATTACTAGGTCTAAAGTTATTTTATTTAGTTATTTATTTATTTTAGATCAAAGACAATAAATATGAACACCTTTGCAATAATTTTAGTTTATTGTATTTCTTGAAAAATGTAAGTCTTACAAATATTTTGTCCTCAAAATTATTTAAAATATTGATTTGCTGTATGTTCAATGAATTATTTTTTAAGATGTTAGATATTAAAGATTGTATGTTAAATGTAATCTTTAATAAGAAGTGTTTAAAATAATTAATTTATATAATGGGTAATTTGGTAATAATTATTTTATTAAAACAAGAGTGTTTAGAGCGATGTTTAGAATGCAAAGAGCGTCACCCCTGCTGAGATTTTTTTCATATTTTTAGAGTGAATTTTAGAATGTAAAGAGCGTCACCCTTGTTGATATTTGTTTTCATATGACGGTCTTTCTTATTCTTCTTTTACACAATTGGCCTAGTTAGTATATAATTAAAAATTCAAAAAAAAATAATTCGGCATCATAATCGATATTAATTATTGTGCAACTAATTTCTGCCAAAATTTTGAGCGTAATGAATAGAATAGATGTTTTAAGGAAAAAAAATGATAAAAATCTTCGTTTTTTTATAGGGGGAGGTAACGTCCGAATTGACTTTTTAGCCACTTGAAGATTTAAATACAGATGGCTGGTAAAGAAATTCACCTAAAACCCAGCTAGTGAAATTTCTGTGGGCAAAGTATACACACTGAAAAAAATATCACTACATAACTTCAAAATTGTTTGAACTTAATCGTTGCAGAGTTATTTAATTTACCGCGCTGATTGTTGGAAAACAAAACGTTTGTTATGTTAAGAGGTTACGTTTATCTTTCAACAGTGAAACTCAAATATTAATAATGTAATAAGTAATTTCAAAAAGAAACCTGAAGGGTAAAAATATTTCTTGATACAAGTCAACTGGGAAAAATTCGAAAATCTTTTCTCCCAAGATTTGCAGTTTCAACAAATTTACCTGAAGCTGTAATCTGAAAAGAACCAAAGTATTCACACTTACATTTGAGAGATCACCATTCTGCTGATCTCGCTCTCTCTCTCTCTTTTCTGGGTCAAATTTCATTGTTGAACAATAAGAGCAATGGCAAACGTGTATTACAAACTAAAATGCACATGGATTCCTGTGACTTTAGGTGCTGTTTGGAGATAGTATGTTAAAAGAACATGGCTTCTTCCTTTCAAGGAATCCTTACTTTCTGCCCAAGTGAGCACCAATATACTCAACAAATACAAAAAATAATTCTTTCGTACACGGTTCCATGTGTATAGAACATGATATATGATTGGTCCGTATTATTAAGTCTACTCAACCATTTGCTTAGCTTGATAATGACAATCGCAAGCAACACTAGCAATTTTACCAAAGTCCAAGTCATATTTATAACCTTAAACAACCTGACAAATTCTGTTGAAGTACATAATTAGGAAAAGGGCCTAAAATCCCCTTCTAGTTTGGCGAATTAGCGTCTCTTTCCTTTATGATTAAAATCTGCTAGAATCCACTAGACATTAATAACTTCAACTGTCAATTTTTTTCTCTTGGTTATTAAATTATTGTTAAATTCCTTTCATTTTTCAACTATTGAATTTATCAATTACAAAAAGACTAAACTACCTTCCAAAAAGAATATCGAGCTATTTAATATTGTAATGTCAGCCAGATTTCAGTGGATTTTAAAACAATGATTAATCAAACTAATGCATTAATTAAACCTAGCATATAATTCAACATGGTGAAAGGACGCTCGCGACCCAGACTATATATTCATTAGACGATTAAAGTCTCGATCGAAAATGGCGTGACATATTTAAATTCCTGAAAGAAATTTTATAATATGATTAATACTTTGATGAATTAATTAGGCGTAGTATTGTGAGACTTTTCTTCAAAATCGTAATATTTTGTACCTTTTTTCCTCTCGTTTCCTTTGAAAGGTATCATGTGTTATGGAATTTTATTACGTAAAGAAGGAAACATATCATCACACAATTGGAAGCAAAGCTAACATGGAATATCTTAGCACCGTGGAAATTTTTGGCTTGCGTTGGCATTTATATACTTCAAGTCCTAGTCCATTTTTCAAACAATCTCGTCAATATTCTTCTTCATAAACAAATCTCTTAGTAATATGACCCTCAAAAATCCTGAACCCCAATTCATAGAAGCCAAAGAATTACACGAAAATGGCCAAAGAGAACACCAAGCTACTGATTATCTTCATATCCTTCTCTTCAATTTTCTATCCTGTTCTATCAAGGAGACCCTCAGCAACAAACATAACGTGGTGGTGCAGCAAAACCCCACATCCTGAACCATGCAAGTACTTCTTGAGCCACAGCTACCACCGTTACACATTCAAACATCGGTCCGATTTTCGGAAAATTATAGTCCAAGTAGCCATAGAGCAAGCCCTTCATGCGCACAAGCAAGTCATGGAATTCGGAACAAATTGTGAAAACAAGCATCAGAAAGCTGCATGGTCCGATTGTTTAAAGCTATATGCTAACACCGTTCTTCAACTAGACCACACCTTACGAGGCTTGAAATCCAAGAGGAGTTGTAGTGATTTTGATGCACAAACATGGCTCAGCACTGCCCTAACAAATATCCACACATGCCAATTAGGGTACACGGAATTGAACGTTTCCGATTTCATCTCACCCATAATGTCTAATAATTTATCGCAATTAATCAGCAATAGTCTGGCTATTAATGGAGTTTTGCTGAAGCACGAAAATGTCACTACACAAATGGATTTCCGAGTTGGCTTTCGGGTCACGAAAGGAACTTATTGGAGTCTTCATCTTTAGAAGCAAGGGCAAATCTTGTGGTGGCAATCGATGGTTCAGGAAACTATAGGACCATTCAAGCTGCTATCAATGCTGCTGCAAGAAGAAGAGGAAGTGGAAGATTTATAATACATGTGAAGCGAGGGGTTTATAGGGAGAATATTGAGGTTGGGCTTAATAATAATAATATTATTTTGGTTGGTGAAGGCATGAGAAATACAATAGTCACAAGCAGCCGAAGTGTTGGAGGTGGTTCCACAACTTACAACTCTGCAACTGCCGGTAAGAATATATATAGAGTTTCATTATCAACAAAAATTTTTAGAAAACAATTTTGCTTCGATACTAACTTATTAATAACTAAAATAAAATTTTAAGAAATATTTCTGATCATGCAACAATTACTCGTGGCACTGGATTAGGGTAATAGAACTTTTATAGCCGACATCTATACAGTTAACAAATAAAACCACGACATATGTATGTGTGTGTGCGTGTGTGTAAAATGTTTACATTTTAAATTTATTGGTTGTTTTTTGTACACCAAATGTTAAAATTTTTATAAGATGTGAAAAGATTTTTTAGAGGCATTCATTTTACATATAACCAACGAATAGAAGCATTAAATGTGTACATTTTTCTAAATATGTCTTGATTCTATTCAATTATTCTACATACTGTGATGTATCTTATTTTTACTACAAGTGCACTGGTATATATTACTATCCTCGGTCATTAGTTAACTGTATTCCTGGCTAATATATGTATTATAATTAATTAACCAATTTCTTGGAGGCATTGATGGACCTCGCTTCATGGCTCGAGATATCACATTCCAAAACACAGCAGGTCCTTTAAAGGGCCAAGCAGTAGCCCTACGATCAGCCTCAGATCTCTCTGTCTTCTATCGCTGCGCCTTCCAGGGATACCAAGACACCCTCATGGTCCACTCGCAACGACAATTCTACAAAGGTTGTTACATTTACGGCACAATTGACTTCATATTTGGCAATGCAGCGGTGGTCTTCCAAAATTGCATCATCTTTGTGAGAAAGCCCTTGAAGGGACAAGCCAACGTGATCACAGCACAAGGCCGCAATGACCCGTATCAAAATACAGCAATTTCAATCCACAACTCTCGAGTCTTGCCTGCCAATGACCTTAAGCCAGTGGTTCGTAATTTTAAGACCTACTTGGGGCGGCCCTGGCAGCAATATTCAAGAACTGTGATTCTCAAAACTTATATTGATGGCTTTGTTAGTCCGCTTGGCTGGTCAACTTGGTCACCAGGCAACAATTTTGCACTTGACAGTTTATTTTATGGGGAGTATAAGAATTACGGGCCTGGTTCTTCCCCTAGACATAGGGTCAAGTGGCGAGGTTTCCATGTTATAACAAGCCCAAAGGTGGCGTCGCAGTTCACCGTTGGTAGCCTTATTGCTGGCCGCTCATGGCTGCCGGCTACTGGTGTGCCATTCATTTTAGGCCTGTAAATTAACCATTAATCATATATCGTATGAATGTTGCTGCGTTATATTATTCATTGTATTTATCTGTTAATAGCGGCTTATTTTGTGTGAATTAAACTTTAATTTAAACAGTTTATTCTAGAATGTGTATAATGATGTTATATGGTTTAAATATGGATCGATCATGTTATATGATTTAAATATGGATGAGAAATATATCCAGAAAATAGAACTGAAGAATCCAACGTGGACACATTCTTTTCTTTTGACTGTGCTACTAACATCCTTTATCTAGGACGGGAATTTTCGGGGACAAGTCAAGTGAATTCAAACAAAGTTAACTGACTAATTTTTGAAGGAATTTGTCCAGTTAAATTGTTCCTTGAAAGATTCGTGGAGAGTGACTAATCTAGCCAGGCTTGTGATTTAAGTTGGAATTTTTCCCAATGATTTTTACTTGAGAGATCGACACTCTTTTGAAGCCCCGATGTTTTTGTACTCGTAGTTGATTTATTCCTTAATTATCTATACAAAAAAAGGTTTAATTTTTCATCTTGATATTCAGTTGGATTAATATTTTCAAGAAAAGGAAGTGTACATGCAATGACTTTATTTGCCGTCTCTGAATAAAAAAATGCCGTATAAAAAAAGTTTAATTCAATAAAAAAATGCAGAAAAAATCTAGTAATATCTAATAATATCCCATAAACTTAAAAAAAAAAAAAAAAGAAGAAGAAGTAAGAAATAAAAACATGCATGACAAAAAATTTTATAAAACTGAAATGTAATTGGATGGGAATATAGTGGAGAGTTTGAATTCCATCAACATTATGTGTTCGTGAGCCCAAAGAGAGCCCAAGCATCAGTCAAGGCCATCTGACTTGTGAGCTCAAAAGCGAAGTTTGCGGGATAGGTTTATAAATTCACCTTACCTCTAATAAATAATTATGATAAATTTACATTATTTTTTAAAAAAATTTTAAAGAAAATTTAGAGATTTAATCAAATAAAATTAAATATCTAAACTACTAGATACAAGAATTTATGTTACTAAAGGTAATTTGGTCATTTTACATTATGAAGGTAAACTAATTAAAAAGAACTATTTTAAGACATAGGATAAATTCTAAATAATTGAAAAATGGAAGAAAAATAATTTCTAAATTCTTAATTAGGTAAGTTTTAATTTTATACTTCCCACCCCACCCCCACCACGATCCCTATTATACATAAATATTTTTTAAATTTTTATTTTATTAATTACTATGTTAGTTAATAATTTTTTATTTTACTTTATATAAATGGGTTATAACTAAAAGAAAATCTATAATATAATTTTTATTCAAGCCTAAAATATTGTTATATTTTCTTTTATCTCTTAAGATATTACTCTTTCTTTTAAAATATTTTTCAATTTCAATATCATTTCAAGATATTGGTTCAAATTTTTAGAATCTTTTTAAATACTTTATAATATGACAGTGATTTTATTTTAGTCTTTAATTTTAAATTTATTAAAATTATGTATTTATATCTACTCTAAAATAAGTAAATAAAGAATGAAATGAAAATCAGAAATCATTCTTCACGTGAGATTCCTCATCTTTATTTTACTAAATTTATTGAGGAATGGAGTATGCCTCCCTACCCTTATCCCACCCCATCCCATTGTCATCCTTAAATATTCTTAAGGTAAGCTTAATGGTATGTATGTATGCATGGAGAATTTTAATTATTAAATTGTTTAAATTTTTGTCAATTTATATATTTTAAAAATAATGAACTGGAAATATCACAGCTCTTATGTGATTATTTGTATAAGAGCGGACATTGGGCTAAACTTACAACCTCTTTTTCATATATTGTTTGATTTTTTTTAATAATTATGGGAGTGAAATATAATGTAATAAGCAATAGTTCCGAGGCGGTTGCTGGAAGTGATAATACAAAAGACAATACTAATAAATTTTGAAGCACGAATTATGCACAATCTAAATTTCTTAACAAATCGAAGCTGATGTTAGCCAACAGCACAACGCAGCCTATAAAAGGTGATCCTGGAACGTTGAAAGTTAGAGCACCACTTAAGATGATATATTCATTCCCTGCTGGCAAGCAAAATTGAGCCCAGTTGTTGCATTTCGTCCAGCTAACATGAGAGCTGTATGTTATTCCAAACTCGTGTGTAATATATTATTCAGATCACGTAAGACCTGGAGATTTGACCTCTTGCCCACCACTTATCATTCAAAGCTCACAGAATGACAAGACTTAATTATATAATTAATTCATTTAACTATATATTAATTCTTTTCCAGCCTGATTATATCTCTAATGATTTGATTATCAAGCTCTTAGTTAATGAATGGTTCAAAGAGAAAAGGAATTCCAAGTCCGGCCGCAAATTTAAGGAATATTTTATGTTATATTGATATTCCACCAACCATAAGTAATCACCACAATTTCGATGCCATGGATTTTTTTTTTTTTTTAAGTGTTTAGGATTGAGCTTGTGCATATATGTCGTAGTTTGATTCCTAAATAACAAATCCCGAATGTTTTCATATTGTAGTTCGTATTAATCTATTACCAAGTAATTAGTTTTTTTGGGGGTGATGCAATGAAGTTTATGCGTTACTTTTTCATAAAACTTTATCACATCAAAATCATTTTTTTAGTTGTTTTTTTTTTTTGGCTGCATATCCTCTTGACCCATTTGAGCAGAGTTATTATACCAATCCAAGAGTTTAAAAGAGGGTGCAAGCATTTGAGCAGTTATCCAATTTTGAAATTTATAAGCAAACCGCTTTATAGTCAACTGATGAGAACTTCTGTACATTATTATTGAGATTGAAAGGTTACAAAATGTTCTAATTATCTAAGATGTTGTTTTGGGTTTCAATTATACATCGATACAAGCTACAACAAATTCTTTTATGTATCTACCAATTGACTTGTAATAAAATCTATGTAATGTAATGCTTAAAAAAAAAAAGGCTTGTAATATAGAGCAAAAGGAAATGAAATTGAGGAAAGAAATTTTTGGAAAACATTATTTCTCTATTTATTCTTGAATAATGCCATAATCGTCCTTAAGGAAAAAACTTTGCCATATCAAGCCTTAAAAATTCTGAAGCTATAGGAAAAAGCACTTATTCCGGCACAAGCTCAAAAATCTAAAAAAAAAAAAAAATCTTCTTCGACTTTTTTTTTTTTTGGTTTAATTTGGAAGTATTAAAAAACTGGTCTAAACAAAAAGAAGAGTTGATAATTATGCTCAGGCTTTATAGTGCCTCACTAAAAGCCATCAAATTACTCGGTGACATTCTTTCGATTTTGCCGTGTCGTTTTTCGCTACCATTTCGGATGAGATGACGCGTTTTAGGATTATTATCAAGAAAGTCATAATCAACAGCTACCTTTAAAAGTCAAAAGTCAAATTACATCTTTTTTAAAGTTATTTAATTAATTAATATTGCATGCTTCTTGACGTTCATATTAATTACCAGAACCCCGCCGGGTCTGGCCGTACGTTGGTTTCGTATATACGGCCGTGTCCTACAACAAAAGCAGGCAAGTTACATGCCACCAGGTTAATGCAATGATTGGAATTATTATGTATAGAATCCATTATTCAATTGTGATGGCAGAGTTTGTCTTTCAAATTTGGTGGGTGGCTGCCATCTCATCATCAGAAGAGAATGTAAACGTGCGTAAAACTACTCCATGAATACAACTAACCAAATGCAATAACTACAAAGAATATAGAGGGTATCAAATACAAATAATAAGAAAAAAGATATTTCAGCAGCACGCGGATACCAGGGCGACAAAAATGATGCCATTGTACGGTGCAAAATCATAAGCTTATAGATGTTGCGATGTTACTGTGCTTGAACTGCGAAACACTGATTCTGTATTATCGGGGGCACCCAACTCAGATATCAGTGTTCAAATAATAAATATGATTATTTGCAAAGGTATCAACAACCGATTATGACTCAATGTTTATTTACCAAAGTATATCGTGTACAATCCATTTGTCTTAATGATCATTAAATACATTTTGGCTCATTCAAAATTTCTAAATTTAAAGAAGGAAAAGGAAAATTGAGTAATACTATTCACTCTGCATGAAGTTTCCTGGAGGAGTGGACGTACACTGAAAAAGAGAACCAGCTGCTCTGTGTTGTATGCAACTGCATTGGCTGAAAAAGTCCAATCAAAATACGCGCTGCCAATATGATTTGACTTTGTTCGACGTACGTGCTTCTGGTAAGTCCATAATTCGGTTTTATTTCATTAGACCCCATCAATTGTTGGCAAACGTACATACACTCCGAAATCTACTGCAACTCTGCTCTCCACCCCATGTCATTTCCGTCTACTCTACACTCCAAAATTCAATTTTTCCTTTGAACATATAATCAATATATTTGCATGACTGTAGAATACCTATCAGCCACGAATGGCAGCTCGTATTATCTGTGATTGGCTAGTTGGGTAAGATATTTGTAATTATTCACTAAAGAGAGATAGAAGAGAAAAATAAGTGAAATCATTGAAAAAGTTTCTTGATGATTTAAAGAAAGAGTAATATTACCTTGAGTCTATTCTTAAATGATAATATTATCTGTGTATCTTTTGAATAAAAATAACAATTTATAAGTTTAAATTTAAGAAGATAATTTAATTTGATTGTCCAATACCTACCTATGACATACAGCTGTTTGTATTATCTATGATTAGTTAGTTGAGTAAGATATTTGCAATTGTTTACTAAAGAAAGATAAAAGAGAAAAATAAATGAGATCACTAAAAAAAGTTTTTTGATAATTTAAAGAAAAGAGTAATATTACTTTAAGCCTATTCTTAAATAATAATAGCGTCTGTGAATTTTTTGAATGAAAATAATAATTTATGAGTTCAAATTTAAGATGATAGTTTAATTTGAGGGTAGAGAAGATTGGGATGCAATATAACTTAAAAAAGGAAAAATGAATAACAAAACTAATTTCACCTATAATTGGTGCATTTTAACGATGAAGTGTAGCGACATGGGACGGAGTGTAGAACTACAATAAATTTGGGGTGGTATTGAATTTTGCCCGGAAATATTAGAAGCCGACTGAAATTAACCTATTTTAATATCCACAAACACCATATCCTCACTAGTTGACGAAAAGGGATACCGTAATTTATGCATATGTGTATAAACAAC
This sequence comes from Aegle marmelos, assembly GCA_030449875.1. Classification (NCBI taxonomy): domain Eukaryota; kingdom Viridiplantae; phylum Streptophyta; class Magnoliopsida; order Sapindales; family Rutaceae; genus Aegle; species Aegle marmelos. The sequence goes on along the minus strand of JASUUL010000022.1, from coordinate 5,292,728 downwards.
AGCAATAAGACAACGATAGAGGGTTTTCTAAAGAAAGTAAAATAGACCACGATAGAGAATCACTGTAATGTTATCTTTGTTGGAATTCATTATATAAAATCAGAGTAATTATCTCTTTCACTCTTTGTTCAAACCTTGCCAGTCTGTCACGCTACCACCAACCTATTTGAAATTTCCTATATATACAGATACATTCGTGCACATTTTCATAACCACAACAAGCATTAATTCAATTCTTTGAGCTTCTACATTAATGGAAATGAAGCTAAGCGTGTTCCTATTATTCATATCCTTAATTTCATTCTTTACTCCTGCTCTTTCAAGCGTGGCCTCCTATGGCGTCGATTACTGGTGCAGCAAAACACCACACCCAGAACCATGCAAATACTTCATGCAACAAAATTCCAGACACTTTGCCGTTCCGAAGCAAAAATCCGAGTTTCGTCAAATGGCAATGAGCCTTGCATTGGAGCGGGCACTCACTGCTCAGAGTCACAACAAGTGGCTTGGTTCGAAATGCAGGAACCACAAAGAAAAGTCTGCATGGGCTGATTGCTTGAAGCTATATCAAGATACGATCAATCAACTCAACCACACCCTCGACTCTCGCACAAAATGCACCGATTTTGATGCCCAAACTTGGCTCAGCACTGCCTTAACGAACCTCGAAACTTGTCGAGCAGGGTTCGTTGAGCTAGGCGTGCCGGATTACGTACTCCCCCTCATGTCTAACAATGTCACAAAGCTCATAAGCAACACATTGGCTTTGAACAACGCTTCAACTGTTCCCGAAACTTACAAAGGTGGGTTCCCCAGCTGGGTCAAACCCGGTGACAGGAAGCTATTACAAACATCTTCAGTGGGGCCGAATCTTGTGGTGGCTCAAGATGGATCAGGGAATTACCGGACTATCAAGGCAGCGATTGATGCCGCGGCGAAGAGAACGGGCAGTGGGAGATTTGTGATACATGTTAAGAGAGGAGTTTACGAGGAGAATCTTGAGATTGGCAACAAAATGAAGAATATCATGCTGGTTGGTGATGGATTAAGATACACTATTATCACCGGTAGCAGAAGTGTTGGCGGTGGCTTTACAACTTTCAACTCTGCAACTGTTGGTATATAATTAAAGAAGCTCATAATTTATTTATTTTATCGATTTTATATGTTCTAAGTAATGATGTTTAATGTTCTCTTGCTTGATTCAGCTGTGACCGGAGACGGGTTCATTGCCCGTGGCATCACATTCCGCAACACAGCCGGCCCACAGAATCACCAAGCAGTTGCCCTCCGATCAGGCTCGGACCTCTCTGTATTCTACCAGTGCGGCTTTGAAGGTTACCAAGATACTCTCTACGTCCATTCACAAAGACAGTTCTACAAAGATTGCTACATCTATGGCACAGTTGACTTCATTTTTGGAAATGCCGCCGTTGTTCTGCAAAACTGTATGATTTATGCTCGAAGGCCGATGGATAAGCAGAAGAACGTTGTCACCGCTCAAGGCAGAACAGACCCTAATCAAAATACAGGAATCTCAATCCATAATTCTCGAGTGATGGCAGCACCAGATCTTGTGCCAGTGCTGAGTAAATTCAAGACGTTCTTGGGACGACCATGGAAAGAATACTCACGTACAGTTTACATGCAAACTTACCTTGATTTTTTGGTTGATCCTGCTGGTTGGCTAGAATGGAGTGGCAATTTTGCTCTCGACACGCTGTTTTACGGAGAGTATAAGAACATTGGCCCGGCTGCGTCAACTAGTGGGAGGGTGAGGTGGCGCGGCTACCAGGTTATAACCAGCAGAACTGAAGCATCAAAGTTCACAGTTGGAAGCTTCATTGCCGGAAACTCATGGCTACCAGCGACTGCTGTGCCGTTCAGGTCTGGCCTTTGATCGTGTTCAACATTAGTAGCAATCTCTTTATTTGATTATTCTTGTTATTATTTTGTTCTTTAATTATTTCACGATTCAATTGCGTCTGGGATTAATACTCGGTGATTGTTCAAATTGTCTCTTTGTAAATTCCAAAGGTAATGGAACAGAAATAAAATTCTTCTTCACGTATCCAAGAGGGTTGGAAAAAAATTACTTTCAATAGAGAACAGAATGGCAAAGATTATTAAACGAACCAACTAGGCTGGTTAAAGACTTTCGAGAACTACACCTATCCAAATTCAAAGCCACTGCCGGCCCCATAAATTCATGCAGCTTATGACCGCATCAGGATCAACTGCACATGGCATTAATTGCAGAAGCCTGTTAGAAATTACACGAACTCTTCTCCTTTATTTGTAATTTAATCTAAATATAACAAATCTCAACAACTGAAAATAAAAATATTGCAAATCCAGTTTAAATATAGTCATCTAATATAAATTAAAGCTGATATCACTATACTCAAGAATAATATCAAACCATTTCCTGAAGTTGGTATCAGTTCGAGTGCTAATAATTGTAGACTTCTAGGAAAAAATGAACAGTTAAAAAATCAATCACAAGAAAAAACACAGAGCAAAAATATCTATTAACAAAGAGGAGAAAGAGTTAAAGGTACCATCATCGCTGATGTGGGTCAGGACAAAAGTGCATGAGAAATGTCAGGTCTGAGCTGTTATAATGAAGGAAATTTCCCCATAAGGTCCAGTTGCTTTGTTTGAAGTCGTCTTAGAGAATAGTTTCAGCAGCTTCTTTTTAAGCCTGCATGTAGGATTGCCCAAAAAATTAAGTTCAGGTCAAACATGCATAAAACAATGAGAGAACCTAAGTACATCAGGTGGAAACTACCTGAAAAAATTATTCTTTCTGAAGCTGTAACAACAATCTTTGACATAATTTATTGTTGGACACAGCTTCAAAGATTCACTTTGGTCCACTGAAGAAATATGAAACATTATTACACCATCCACTACAGTCCAATAAATACAACAAGATAACATTCCTTGATGTGGTATTGCATCTGAATTTTGATCAAGAAGTCAAATATTGGAATCACTTCATTGATTGAAGTGATTAGATTATAATAAGGTATGCTTTGTGTGTGTCGGTTGTGAAGCTTGTGGTTGTGAGTTACTTCATGTGTCTTGCATGCGGAGAAGGTGGTGACTGCCTAAAAACTATTATCCAGGCAAGTACCACCACATATGAGTATGACCTAAGCTTTTGGGTAAAACAATAACTTAACAATCATCATTTACAACTCAATCTAAACAACCATAATTCCAATAGCTAATATCACAGAAAACAAACAGCTTGATTTATCACTAACCAGCTAAGCATAAGATTCAACAACAGTGGACTCCAGGTCAATCTAACCCAATTTCTACCCAAGGGAAGAAGCGACATCAGCAGATGTCCAAGAATACATCTACACTGAAAATATCTTATATCCAGAGAGGACATGGTTTGTGTTCTTTAGCAATGGCCTATTTGTATTATAGGACAATGATTTAAGTAATATTTTTGTTCGGTCTAGCCTACAAGAGAAACACTGACCTTTTCTGGGCCCATTCCAAGTTTAATCCAGCGTATCCACATGCAACATCAGCAGATGTACCAAAAAAGCATATAAACTGAACATCTCTTGTAACCAGAGTGAATTGGAGCTTTCCTTTTTTCATTTCCTTTTTTCTATTTTTGGTCTATTCATACAAGGAGTTCTTTAGCCAACGTCCTGTTAATTCAGCTAAATCAAACACCTCTAAAATAGACACGAACAAGGAATATATTCAACATGGAAATGATTTTTTTTTTATTTTATGCATTTTTAATCAAGTTAATAATCCAATAGACAAAATAATTACACTCTCATTTATGCTAAAATATCTACATACACCACAGGCACAAAGAAAATAAACAATAAATCAACAAGATCTATTTTGTCCATTTTGTTTGCTTCTAAGACAGGAAGTGAGATAAATAAATTGAATCTCAAATCAGCTTAAAGTAAGAGTGGAATCCTGTAAGTTTCAAAGGCCCTTGTCTACTTGTCTGAACCCAAGAATTGAAAAAAAAAAAAAAAAAAATCTATGACCTTTCTAAAGCTTGAATTGTTCTCTCACATATGGTTAAATAACCTTCATGGACTGATCAATTTCTAGTTCTCTAGCCTCTACTCCTAACTAACCATATATTAGCAACTCTGACTTGTATTAATGAGTGGTCAAATATAATAACGATATATTGACTCTTAACAACTCATTAAACTAACTTAAAATCATGCACAGTACTGTACCCCCTCCAAACATCCCAAAAGAGGGGGCCAAAAAAACCAAAAAAAAAATCATCTCCGTGCAAGTCATAAAATGATTTCACTGAGACCTTACCACTTTTGAAGAAAGAACTGATATCAATTGAAGGAAAGGATCAACTCTCTAATTCAGAATGGATGTGTGCAAGTCAGCTTGATATACGCTGGATAATGTAACGAACTCTATTTTTCTTTTCTGAATTTATGGAACCACCTTACTTCAAGAATGATTTTTTCAACTCTTTCATGGATAGCAAGAAGTGAAAATCAACCATATGGCTGGAGCAATGGAAGAGGAATAACATAAATGGGTACCTATCAGCAAACAACAATGAAATACCAGCAGCATAGCAGGTTAAATCATTTGCTCAACACCAGAAATGAAAAGAGAGCAAATCATAAAAATTAATTACACAAAATCATAATTGGTGATAGAAAAAAAGGAAAAAATTACTGCAGTTCCATTTGACTTGAAAAGGAAGTATGACTCTGTCCAGATTCGTACCATAATAGCTCTGAAACGATTTGGACTCAGTTTCCCATCCAAGATAGCTTCCAGCTTTGATAAAAAATAGGCGCTGACCCAAAAACTTAGGTCACAAAAGGGAGGAAAAGAATTAGTGGGGGAAAACAAGCCACTCAATAGCAAGCCACTCCATTCATAAAAATGTTCAATCTTGAAACAAACAACAGAGCTTGCAATAACTGTAAGTAAAATTTAAAAGCAAGAGTGATTACAATGTACTCATCACTAGAGAAACGAAAATCACCAAGCAGGATATTCAGAATAATTCCTGAAGATTTATTTCAGCAACATTGAACCATGATCCCGAAATGACAAATTAAAAAAAGAAATCATGCCAAGAAAATAATCATTTCAAATGTCTTGTTTGGATCTTAATCTACTGTGGCACTTAAATACCCTCCACTAATTCAGTACAGACACAGCATGAAAACCCAAAACTACTGCAGAATAATAGGAAAACAAAGAATCAATATCAAAGGATCAAATATGAAGAGAAACAAAGAACCTTATATGGCTTTAAAAAGTGAAAATGAAGAAAAGCAATTTAGTTTATTTGCATTCTCCCGTACAGCAAAGAGCTCAAAGGCCCAAGGAGTGAAAAACTGAAAAGAAATAAAAGCAATTAGATTAAATAAGTCTCAGTTAGAGAGAGAAAAAAACTCTGGTACTCCATTATTGGATACCCAACAGGCAAAGGAAAGTAAAAGGCTCAATTTGAATATTTCCAAGCTGCAGCAAATATGTAAAGTAAGCTCAAATTAATTAGTGAGAATACAGGTATCATCTTCCTCTTGTATCCTATCCAAGACAATATTATTGAACTGCCTAGACATTGAGACCAGGAACCCTTATTGAAAGGAGATTACCATGCCTAAATATAAAAAACAAAATAAAAGGCCCATGTTTTGTCGAAAAGCTAATCCTCTCTTAAAATGGCATCCTTCATGTGTTGCTGTCGTTCATGAATATATAAAAGCATTTGATAATTACTGTATGCATGATATAAATTTTAGAACTCTGAGTTCAGTACAGAAATTAGTTCAATGGAATTTCTTTTTTTCATAACAATAATAATGATAATCTACCTGATGGTTAGCAGAAACGCCACAGAACATAGAATTTCTCCATGAGCCCCATCAAACCCAAAGCGAACTTTCTGTTCATTGGCTGTGGAGTCCTCATTACGACTGCATTTGGAACATGAGAATATCTTTCAAGAACAGAAATAAGAGAACAAGAAGAGGCAATTATAAAAAGATGCACCAGGGTAATTCCTTACCAACCAGAAGAAGTAAGGATATCATCTCTGGTCTAAAAATTGAATTTCTCTTTGCCTATAAAATTTTTTCTCCAAAAGCCTCTGGTGGCTTTGCAAGGAAGCCTCCCTCTTTTATGCATCACATCAAGCACCATCTGAGCCTCATGAAAATGTTTTTCTTGGCATAAGATGTTGAGCAACCAGTTACAATTACTTAGACAAGGTAGATAATCATGCGCAATCATCTCTTTAAACATGTTGAAAGCAGGAATGCTCAAACGATTAGCACAAAAACATTCCAGTAAATATTCATAAGAAGCCTTCTTAGGGACAAATCCCCTCTTCTGCATTGAATATAAGACTAAAAATGCATGAGACAATCTACCAGCCTGACAAAGACCTTTTAGTAGAGTGTTGTAAACAGTTTTATCCGGAACACAACCATCTGCATTCATTTGATTGAACAACCCTATGGCTTGATCAATTTCGCCAGCTGCAATATGCCCATTAATGAGAATAGAAAATGTCACTTCATTGGGACGTAAGCCTTCTCTTTGCATCATTTGGAAATGATCATAAGCATCATCCATCCTCCCTACCCCACAAAGTAACAGAAATATATCATTATAGAGGTACAAGTTTGGCATAAACTCAATATCTTTAACTTTCATCACGATCTTCTGTACAATCCCTTTTTCTCCATTAGAAGAAACAGCAGAAAATCCTGTAATCTTAATACATGGCACAAGAGCTCCTTGCTGAAGCTTCTGCAACAACATTTCTTTTCCACTCTCAGAACATCTATTTACATCAAGCCATTTCTTCCTACCAGTTATTCGTCGACAAACACCACTGACCAAAGCAATATAAGCAATCAAATCAAGTTCTATCTGGTCTGTAACCATCAAGTTCTCTAGCCTAGAGGCAAATTCAAACTCTCCTGCCCTTAGGAAATGATTGATCAGAGCAGTATACAGCACAACATTTGGCACAAAACCATCTGCTAACATCCTATCAAAGTACCTGCATCCCAAATCCACCATTCCTTTCCTCACTAACCCACTGATCAGAGCAGTATAAGGATAAGATCCCGGCTGAACAGAATTCTCTTTCATTTTCTCAAACAGCTGACAAGCTTCAATAGGTTTTCTATTCTGGAGATAGCCATTGATCATTGTTGTAAAGAAAACCTCATCGGGATCTATACCTGCCTTCAACATCCTCTGAAACATATCCTCTGCTTCAAGTATTCTTTTCTCCTTGCACAGATGACCAATAATTGCATTGTAAATCGCAACACTAGGTTTCAGTCCTCTCACCTTCATTTGGTCCAAAATGTCCAAGGCTGAATCTAGATTACCCCATTTACAGTTTCCCTCTACCATTATCAGATAAGTCTCAACATCCGCAACCATACCAGTATCTTGCATAAGTTCAACCATGGCATTAGCCCCCTCAAGAAAACCCACTTGATAGAAGCACTTTATCAAAGTGTTACAAGTAAAAACCAAAGGTCTGTATCCAAAATTAATTAATTGAAACAAGCAAATGCAAGCTTTATCATATTTTCCTCCCTTGCACAAGGCGCTGATATAAATACTAAAAGCCACATTAGCTAGCTTTGGGTCACTTTTCACAATTTTCCCAAGCAAAAGCTCAATCTCTTGACACAAATCCCCAGTAGGATTCAGAGTAGCAGCAATTGAGCGAGCCAGGGGATCAATACCACATCCAATCTTGGCAAATTCACACAACAACATCAGAGCATGCTGAAGCTCCTTCCCCTTGGGGCAGTTCTTTAAAAGAATAAAAGATAGTAGGTGGTCAGGAGCAACCCTGTTGACCAGCATCTTTTTGTACAATTCATGTACCTCAATTAGTCTGTTATGCTTGTAAAGAGCATCAATCAAAACTGTGTAACAGTGCACACTGGGAGCTAAATTGCTACTTACCTTGCTATTCAAAAGCATCAAAGCCGCATCTACTTCCCCTTCCCTGCAATAATTACTGATCATAATGAGATCAGTCACCGCATTCGGCTGAAATCCCCAGTCACTCATTTGGTTGTACAGAACCCACCCTTTATCAAACAAACCCGTTTTGAAAAACCCATGAATCAATGTGTTACAAGTATAACTATCAGGCTCACAACCTGTCTTGAGCATTCTGAAAAAAAGACGCATCGCCATTTTCATTTTCCTATTGCTGCTATACCCATTAATCAAAGAAGTATACATCAGCTTATCCACATAGAAACCCTGTGACTCCATTTCTCCAGCTAACGACTCAGCCTCCACAGTCCGTCTTCTCTTACAAAGAGCATAAAACAAAGACTTGTACTGATGAAGTGCAGGCACAAACCTTTTTTTCTTACGCATTATTTTAACAACTTCCAAAACTTCATCTAAAAACCCTTGATAGCACAACCCATCAATCAAAACATTATAAGACCAACAATTCAAATCCACACCAGCATCGCAAATTTTAATAAAATAATTAAAAGCCTCCGGAAACCTTTCTTCTGCAAATAACCCTCGGAGGATAGAAACACATGCAAGTTTAATAGGAACAATATTTTTCGAAATAAGCCTATCGAAATGCCATAATGCATCCTCTATATTCCCTAGCTTACAGTAACCAATAATGACAGAATTCAGAATAGCCGGGTCGGGATCAATACCTAAAGCAACAAAATCATTCTGATAAAGCAAAAGAGCTGACTGGGATTGACCAAACTTAATCAGTTTCTTCATAAGAGCACTATAGCTACCCGAATCAAACCTCATGCCACGAACAGCTGCAAACTCAGCTGCTGAAAGTGCATCAGAAAGTGAGGCAGAATTAGCTATAAGGCGCTGAATTACTTGCTGGGCTGATGAAATTAGGCCACGGTTAATAAGTTTGTCTGCTAAGGAGAAGCAAAACATTTTGTGGTCATTGACGGTCGACTGTGACGCTGAGGCTGCGTTTGCCAGTGGCTCTCGCTCAACTTCAAGTGTACAACTTGTTATTGCTCTTCTTCTTGCATTAGATAAGAAGTGGCTTGAACCAGGCCTTCTTGTTACCATTCTTTGGAAAATTGCAACACAATCGGGGGCCTTCAATTAGCAAACACAAAAACCATTTTTGACACTGTCCCAAACGAAAATTTTGATTTTTTTTTTTTCCCAAGAACAAGGAGGCGACTATGCGCAAGTATTATTGCCTGTTTTGTGGTGTCCGACCAGTGGCGGGCCGATAAAACCCTGGGGAGGGAGCCGGGGTGGGTCACAGACAGGGCGAGGGTTTAGTGGCTTGAACCGGATTTATTTGGAAAATAATTAGCTGTTTGTTAATAAAATATTAAAATATTTTATATTTTGGAACTTGAAAGTTAAGTCACGTAATAATAGAAGAATAATCATAAATTTTTAATTCCAAATGTAATTACGAAGTAGTAAATACAGGTAATTAAGAATTTTATTCTATTAATCATTTTCTTTTTCTTTTTGTTTCTTTTATTTGTTAACTATGGCTTTATATTAAGAGACTGTTATTATTTTTCTTGGGAACAAAGAAAGTATTTTGTAAATTAGACTTGTTTTATTGAGCCTGAAATAAAGCCCATAAGCTGTAAGAGAATAAAGAACATCCTCGTCGTGGTTTATCGAACCCAAAAATACAAGAAAATGGCTGTTGCTAATTAACCCCCACATTTTATCTCCTAAAACCCCCCGCTAACAATTTTTACGAAAATAACAATCTTATCCTCAATTAAAATTTCAATAAAGTGATAAAATAATAAGTCATGGACTTTAGTCTTCGGAGCTCACAAATCTGTTCGACAAACGGAGACCAAAATCGCTATCAAACGAGAAAGGTTTCTGTATATCTTATTCAACGGAATTATGATTGTGTATATTTAGTTTTGTTTTTTGCCAGTTTGGTGGTTTTTTTTTTTTTGTTTAATTATTGGCTATTTGATTTATCTTTTTTGTCATTACAGCTTGTCTTGTCTTAGGGTGAGTTTTTTTTTTTTTTTAAATTTAGTGTTTACTTACAATATTTGTAGTGGCTAAAAATAATAAAAATATTCAGAACTGACCAAACTTCATGGATGATCATTAGATTTATTTAGTGTGTAAAACTATTTTTTTCTTTCTGATTAAAAGAAATTTGTGGTGAATAAAATTATATATAATGTTAGACGTTATTCTAATTCTATAACCCAATTAACTTGCATCTTAAGTTTTCTGGTATAAAATTTTAATATTATTCTCTATTATTCACTCGTCTACTCCACTCTCACACCACAATATGTATCTTATTTAACTTGTCATCAATATCCCATCGCGCCATCCCAAATCACAACACAAAAATTAGTGAGACATACAAATGGCTAAGGATACTCGCGGTCTTGACTCTCAGATCAATCAGGCGCCGACCATATACTCGTGAGGCCCTATCCGCTCAACTGTTCGAGAGCATGTCCAGTCAATCAGTGCAAGACACATCTGAAATGGTTGCGATCCCGCCCACCACATATCAGCATCTAAATTATCTGAATTAACATGCTTGGCGAGAAACACGATCACAATCATTGTAGCTTCCACTATTTAATCTTTATTTGTTCTGATTTCTTATTCATATAATTATTGTTATAATTGGCATTACTATCTTGATGTTGACATATAAACCAAAAAGCAATGATAAAATTCTCTTGTCTTGTTAATAATTTACTTTTAGGTAAGATTTACCATTTCAAAGGAAAAGTAAGAACAACACAATGAATTAATAGACACTGAAAACACAATTATTCTTGGAATCAAGTGTATTATCATGAACAAAGTCATTTTTTGTGGGCCGATTTGATTTAACGTGTGTGTGTGTGTGCGCGCGTGTGCACTCCAAAAAGAAAAATGATTCATGGGCCTTCACAAAATCTTTCACTGAACTATTCTCTTTTTGCTTCCTTCCCCCTTCCTCTCTTTTTCTTTTTCTTTCTCTGACGTTGGTGAGATAATTCAAAATTGTATGGTCCCTGCGAATCTTTAAATGAACTTGCGAATCCTTACTTTTTCTTTGAAGTTTTTTGAAGGTAATTTCCTGCAAAGTCATAATGTTATAGGGATGAGCATGGTTGATTCTGATTTTTTGTTAAATCGAGCTAAACTGAATTAACTTGCTAGAAAGAACAAATCAAATCGAACTGAATTTGGGTTTAGATCTAGTTTAGTTTGATTTAGTTTTAAATAGTTTGTATTATCACTTTTCTCTAGTTTTCAGTTTTTTTTTTTCCTGTTTTAAACCGATTGGTTTTTTTTTCACAATTTAAAAATCTTTGATTGGGTTCGATTCATTCGGTGGCTCAATTTTTGCCCATTCCTACCTAGTTAGTTAAGTATATTTGTGTAATCAATTCTTGGACTGTCAAGTTTTGTTTGGATTTTAAAGATTTAAAAGAAATATTTAATAATTTAAAACAATAATATTATGCTTATTTAAATGGGATACTTAATAATGTGGTGAGCAATGTGTTATTATTTGATTGAATCAAGTGATAATTAATTATTGAACTTTATCATTTCTAATTCAAATGGTGAAATTTGAATTGGTCATAGATCAATTATGATACAAATTAAGGGGTTATTTTTTTTCCTGACTTAATAGCTTAATTGACTTAATTTCAATCAATTAAGCTATTAAGTCAGTTTGTTTTCTCAACTTAATAAAAATTTTCAGTGATTAAGTTATTAAGCTAATTTTTTTTAGTTTTTTGCTTAATCTAGAAAGTCTGAATGATATAATTAAAAAAATTCTCCAAAATATCTTTATCTAATTAATTGAATTTTATCCTTATCCAAAAAAATTTAATAATTAACATTATTATCCATCTCTATAACCTGTAATAATGTTCAAATCTAGAATCCTAAACTTTGTTAAAATTCAAAAAGCTATTAAACCATGTGGTCTAATAGTGTAATGATCTTGAAACAATTAAGCCCCATAATTCAATAGCTTTTTTAGATTTTAACAAAGTCCAAGACCCAGAATTAGATCGGGAGTCGTAGTTAGAAATATAATGTAGAATATTGTTATTTTATTTTTTTTTCAAATTAGCATTATCTATCTTTATAATTTTTTATGAATATTTTTCATATAAACCCGTCATGAATTCCAATAAAATTGATTAACATATACTAATTTAGAATATAAAAGGTTGTATTCAATTGAACATGATATATATTATCATAATTTATTACCTTGTTTACGTTCTTTGAAATGTTTATTATTTGTTTAATATTTATAATTTCTAAGGGCACAAATGTAATTTTCTAAGTTAAGAAAAAAATAATTTAACATTAAGTTTTAGCAATTTAGACAAAAAAAACTAAATATATCATTCAGATTTAAATATTTAGTTCTATTTTGAATTTAGATTAATTCAAATTAATTCAAATTTTAGATTAAAAAAAACCACCTAAGTATACCAACGATTGAGCAATGCATCACTCCAATTAAAATGTTTCAAAAAAATAAATTGTAGCATAATTGTTACTTTTCTACTTACTCTCACCTATTTCTCAGACCTAACTAAATTAGGTAAATTCACATTTAGTCCTTAAAGCCGGGGCTAATTACTAGTTAATTTTTGCATTTTAATAATTAACCGTAATATCTGTCTCATTACTTTTATATCTATTTAAATTAAATTTTTTAGTAAAAAATAATTGTTTTCCTAATATAGTTTAAAATTCAAACAGACCATATATACGTTAATAAATAGTTGAAAACAGAAAATAAGGAGGTAGATTTTTAACATAAATAAATATCATTTTGCTAATTTTTAAAATTGCACATGGGTTAAAGAGGCAATTGACTCAAATCCTAAAGAATGAAAGGAGATTAAAATTTTTACTTTTTGATGAAAAGTGGTTAACGTATCAAAGTGTTTAACATATCAGTTGTTACTCATAAAAACAATCAAATAGTAGTTTTTGACACTCAAAAATTAATATATAACATCCAAAAAAAAAAAAGTAATGCTCGAACGTTTCGGAGTATTTTTTTAAATTACGATGATCAATTGAGAATTCATACCTAATCCTAGCGACTGACAGAAATTTACCTATATCCAGGCTGACTTATGAACGGCAAAAGGGAGAGGCAAAAAATTGTAAAGTTGTGAACCAAATTATAACCTATTGCTGTAACCCAATTGATGGTGAAAATTATAGGCTTCATTATCGAACGGCGCACGCATGAATTGACTTATTGCAAGGCATGCGAAGTTGAGAACAGAATTATATATGGGAAATGGTAAAATTGTATACCTTATATCATATGACAAAAAAAAGAAAAAGAAAAAGAAAAAGGTACTAGAATAATACAAGCATCCTATAAGAGTCATCAATGATAAACCGTGTGGAAGCAAAATCATATGAAGATCACTCCCAAGGACTTGGTTGGGTTTAGACAATTTTATTTAATTAATTACTTTGAGTTCAAATCTTAAAAAAAAAGACGTTAAAATTTCGATTTATATTTTATCCACCTTTCTATCTTGAGAAATAAATAGCATACGAAAGATCAATATTAATAATTAACAAAATATCTAAAAAAAGTTGCCACCAATAGATGAATAAACAAATAAAATTTGAGGGTCGTAGTTAAAAACCAACAAAATATCTAGGGAGAAAGTTGTACAATCAAGACATTGCAAGCCAGGATTGGGGACCAATAATTTCATGTTCATTCTAGCTAGCTATAATGGCATCGAATTCATGAGAGAACTCGAATGCTACAATTGGAATTCATGAGAGAACTTGAATGCTGCAATTGCAAGATCCTAAAATTGGATGGCCTGTAGCTCCCACGAAAAGTTTTATTTTTGGTTTTGGCTGTTGTTCTTTTTCATATTATAAATTGGTAAATTGAAAGCAGCAGCTGGTAGCTAGACTGTCTGTTCTTTCAAAATTATATATACGAAATGATGATGTATGAAATATTTCTCTATCACATTCACATATGGCCAACCCTGTATTCATACTCTGAGATTGAGTATTCCATACTTCTGGCAGGTGGTACATTATACCTTTTAGATATTTATTAAGTATCAATTCCTATATTGCCCCATTTTAGCTAAGAATCAAACCCTAGCTAATGGTTTTGAAACAAATTAATTAATTGCTAATGAAGTATTTAGTTATGCGACATGGTTAATCATATATTAGTGGATATTAGTTGAAGTTGAATTGATTAGTATAGCAATTAAGTGTACAAGTCATGGTCTTTGCAATCAAGTTCTATTATAAATGTTTCAGTTAGAGATTCCTATGGGATAAGCTAAAAGATCTTTTTAAAAAAAAAAATACAAACTTGAACACAGTATATCTGTACCCTATAATATAATGAAATATGTATTTTGTTATTTTTTTTTGTTTATTCCTAACTTTAATATGATCAAGAATTTTTTACTGAAAACTTTATATTTATCATCGTTATCGAATGTATGATACTAGTTCAACTCTTCTCAAGAGTAAACAATCTTAGTAGTCTTTTTGAATTTTAATAGTTTTTTGTTTCCATCACTTCTTAGAATAATTATTTGTTTCACAAATTCAAAGGATGATGTTTGACATAGTAATATTGTGAAGATTTATAATACATATGGACAAAGAAATTGAGTGGATGATAAAGTGATTGCCTTTAATATATGCGACGATGGTGTTAAAAGTTGGTTCGGTAGAGTTAAAATTAAATTTATTTAAATAAAAAAAATTTATATATACATATTTCTTAAAGGTTTTTATGTTCAAAGGTGCATATCAAATTAGATGTTAAATTGGGATGAAGATTCATACTTTCATTAGTCAAGTTAAAAGACCACAAAAAGCTAACCCGGACCTTGTTATTCTTGTACAGAAAGATGACTAATTTGATTTATTTGAAGTCAATATTTTGTATAGAAATTTCCATATATAATCATCTCAGTTTTCTGATATATTCCTTTTCTAACAAAAATATGGGAGCTTAAAAAAATCAATTTATGATTTTTCACCACTCTCCTACAAATATATAAAATAGTAAAAAGAAGGAAACGTTTAGTATTAATACCAAAAAAAAAATTAGAGATTGGTTTGCTTTCAAATATTTAGAAGCGGTTTGGATTTATTTTGAATATAGACATTTCAAAATCATGCCAACATATGACTAATTTAGAAGATTATGATAAAATACCAAACTATAAATATTAGTTATAATGAAAAGAAATCACACTTTGCAAGACACTAATAGAGTTAATCATGAAATTAACTAACAATTAATGCAGTTGTAATTATTTTCACAAATTGCAAACATTTTAATCCCAACGGGGGCAATTCCGTCCACGTGGAGCGTGCTGATTCGAATAAAAAAATTCATTAAACCTTCCGTGTGCGCGTAGGCAAGAGGGTGAACCTGCAGGAATAGCGAAGCCATGATGAAATCAAAATTGACATCTAAGTGGGTCCCGAGGAGTATTGGAGAAGCCGCATCCCTATTGGTTGCGGGGAAGCTCAACCATCCAAATGGCGACACGTCAGATCCAACGGAGTTCCTCTCCCCTGTCCTGAAACGCCCGGAGGGAACACATGATAGCCTCGAAGCCGGTCATGATTAAAATTAACGGGGACCCATTTGATTCAATTTCAGCCCCACACCCACGAAGTGCACTTTTGTAATCAACACAAGGACAAGAGAGGAGAGCGTCCGGGACTCCGTGGTCCTATTGTGTCCAATTGGTTTAAACCATGTGCGTTTAAATTTAACACGTAAAGGTGATGTAAAATTTGGAAGCTGATAGCAGTGAAATTAAAAATTGAAACGTGTCAAAACTTTTGCTTTACTTCTTAATTTAACAAAGCCTATTTTGGCACCAAGTGGGGAAAAGTAATCATAAATATAGTTAGATACAATGATTTAGAAAGTATCAGTTAAAAAAAGTAAATTATCAGTACTTTAAAAATCACCTATTAGTCATGTAATTTTATTGCAAATTTATATTTTTAAAATTTGATATGTTTTGAGTCTAAAAATTTGAATTATATCATAACTCATAAGATAAGTGTTAAGATAAAGTCCTAATGGATATATATATATATATATATATATATATATGTAGATGACAATAAATTCAAGTAAAGAGATGGTTACAAAAATTAATGAAAATTGCTTCATAATAATTTACCAGTGCTTTCCCCTGTTGTAAACTGGTGGCAAAATAAAACGGGTTCGAAATGTGTTTGATCTGGGAGGTAGTCGGGACCACGCGAAGGGGCAATGGGGACTATAGAGTGCGACCCACTATCTGAGTATAGTGGGATCCACGGCGGGACCTACTTTTCCAACTCAGCTAAAAGCCCCCAAATTCACCGCATCAAGTTGCGAGCCTAATGATAGTGGCTAGTCCACGCCGGACCGCAAGCCGCCACGTACAGAGACCCAGGGCCATCATCACTGACTTCCAGGTTGGGACCCGCAATCCACCAAGCCCTCTGCGTCCGTGCCGTGCATTCTCTAGCTCGGCTCAGCGGATTAAGCCGGCTCAATCAATATTTGGAGGATTGTCTCTGTCTGTGATATCATCATATTAGTCGGTTGGTGGGGCTCCCTTCAAGGCGGCCCCACTCGTGAAAACTTAGTAACAGAAACCGAAGAGATCATGAACCAAACGAACGGAGACACGTTTATGGCCGTTGACGTTATTTGTTGTTCCCATTTCCGAAAGTGCCCATACCCACAAAAACCGGGGACGGACGGGGGTTAATCTGTGAGCCGTTAGAACGGGGCTTGGGCTCCGTAATAATGTGCTTGCGCTGGAAAAGTTGTACATGAAAAATGTGTCATTATGGCTGTTATTAGTGGAGCCGAATGCGTATTAGTCACGAGCAAAACCGATCCGTCGAATAATTCAGGTCATAGGCTAGTAGGAATGTAGCTTCATGGATGAGGGTAATTTTGAGAGTAAAGTTACGTGGTTGTTAATAAGTTCTTGTTTATTTTTTAAAAGTTTATATGCAATGAAGAATTGTACTCAGTAAACACAAATCTCTATTTCTTATTATTGTTTAAAGTTGAGTGACCACAAGTGTAAAGCACATGCACGAGCAATCGAGCTATACTCACAAGCTAGAACAAACTAATCTCACTTGGAGTGGTATGAAGTTTATGGTAAACGCCAATGTTTTGATCATTATTCTCACACATATCCTGTTGCGATTATGTGACCGTCAATACTATGTACATGATACATTTGCATATGAACTGAAGTGTGTATCATAATTGTTTTATAAAATGTTCATTTACAAAAATTAATGTCATAGCTGAATGATAATGATAACATGCTTACCATCTTCAATGACTGCATAGTCCAGTAATATTGGTTGAGAGGATTTCATGCTTAGAAAGACATCATATAAGACAAAGATGGAGATTAATTATGAGATTGTTGAATTTGATGCATCCATCTTACTCAAATCTCATAGAAATGATAATTAACGAAATGTTAATTACTTAAACCCAATAAATCAAAAAGATATGACATCTAAAAGAGAATAAAGCCAATTCTCAAATTCTATGGCTACATCTACACAAGATTACTGCTACACCAAACGCATCCTCACTCCAACATCATCATATATATTGATTTTATCATCACAGTAGCAGTTAAAAGACTCTTGAATGGTAGGGACTAGGAATGGAGTTAGGGCTCACAGCAGCAGGGCCACCATGATCCCCCACTTTCAGTGAGATAACTTTTTGGATGGTGGCTGTTCAATTACGTCACCTCCAATATCTCCCCATTTTTTTATTAACCCTTTTTGGTTCTTCTGGAGACTTAAATTTATTGGTCTGTGCCGTTAGTTCCTCTGACTGACTTCACCGTTCGCTTTTTTATTTTATTCTTAAAATTCTTTCTCATTTTCCATATATATATTCATACAAACTTAAACACAAACATTCAGCTGTGTCTCTTTCAGTTGCGGGTAGAGTTGGCAGCAAGAAGAGGCACATTAGCGGTTAGCTTATTGCCCTAATATTGCCCTATCTTGCGCCACCTTTTTTCCCGCCCAAAGCTTATGCACCAATTTAGCTCAAACCGACAGTGAGTGAGAGACAATGAGAGCTTATGATATTGATAGAAATGTTAAGCAAGTAATAAGTTTGATAATAATTATTTCATATCATTAGGGTTTCTCTCTCTCTATCTCTTCACTGTTTTTTTTTATGCTTTTGCTTCTTCTTATTTAACCGTATCAACTCTCACATTCTTCCACTCCTCGCAGCCTTTCTCTTTTCGTGTAATTCTCCTCTCTCGGGATCTGCAAAATAATCCGACGAGTCCACAACAGTCTTTTTGCCGTGGTTCAATTCCCGAGATTTTTTTTTTCTTTTCGTTGTCTAGTTTCCTGTGTGTGAAGTTGGTATCTTATTAAGAAACCCTTGATTCTTTTGTTTCTGGAAATTAGAAGATTCATTTGATTCTTGGAAGAAGATTCAATCAATTCAGATCTGTGGTGTTACAACTTACAAGAGCTAGCCAGAGATCTTGATTACTAGTTTGTGAGCCCCCACTCTCTCTTTCTTCTCTGATCTTCTTTTTATTATTTTGATGCTATATTTTTTGTTGATTATTATGTTTTGATATGTCGGATCTCTGTGTTTGAATTTTGATATATATCTTATTTTATGTAATCCAGATTCATTGTAAAGTCATGATGATTATGAACAACAATTTGAGCATGAATTTAATTCTTATCCAGTAATTATTATTTTTTGATATTCCACTATAAGAATTAATAATCAACATATTTATCACAAAGCATGTAATTTTCTTTAATATCTGAATTATGAAAGTAAATTTGCTATAAGCCATACATTAATCATCTTCCGCATAGAAATTATCTTATTGTAACAGGAACTAGGACGAGAAGCTATTGGATGATGATTCATCCAAGAGGAACTTGCGAGAGCTATTTATTATTATTATTTTTTAAATGAAATTATTCATCTGGTTTAATGTTTCATGATGGCCTTCCACTTTTTCATTATCACGTTCAGAACTGATATTTTCATCTTCCACTTATAGGTTTTCTAGTGAACAAGGGCATATAAATCATGTGCTCAATTGATATTCTTTTTCTTTTCTTACAATCTTAGTCCTCAATTCAAAAAATTTTATTTCTTCATTTGTTTGTTCATAAAATTGGCACTAAAATTCTCTTCTCCTGATCTCTTGGCCCCTGTAATAAAAGAAAATAATGATCATTACATTTTGGCAAGGAAAAATAAAAATGCATACAAAATTACAAATAAAGTAATATCATTTTTTTTGTTCAGTTATCTTTATAACATTTTGATTTTACAGATATGGCATCACAAAAACGGTAATATTGATCATACAATATTAGTTGAATTCCATTTTATTGTTCGCGTAGATACATATATTTGAAAAGTTAGTCTTGCTTATAATTGAGCTTACGGAGTACTTCCTTTTTCTTCTTTGGTAAAGTCAGATTCAGCTTCTATATATGTTTGATGTTATGTCATATCAAGCACGAAAAATAAGGGTCCTTATTTGTCTATGTTCCCAGACTTTGTTAAAGTCCAGGAGTGATTGTATAAATTCTTCGAAAATATAAGTTCTCATTCATCACTAATGCCTAGCTATGTGTTATGCATATGTCCTCTTCTAGTTCAGAAATATTTGGTTATCCGAGAAAATAGGAATCCATTTGTTGTCCTCCTCAAAAATTTTGGTGCAATTTTATGTTACGTAAGGCATCACCTTAACGATTATGACAGAAGCATATAAACAAAATGGAGTCATTAGATATCACGATTTACTGTTTAAATGGAAATTTTGCAGATATATTATTTATTTGTTTTAACATGTGTTAGAAGGACACATGATTAAATAATTGTTTGCGAAAACATCCAATGCCTGTAATTAATTTATTTATTTTTCTTGGTCTTAATAAAAAAAATTTTAAATTCTTTTGTATCGCAAAGCTGGCTCTAGTCATACATAGAGATAAACATGAACACAGAATTACAGAGAAATCTAATAATTCCAGATATCACACTGAATGAGAAGGAATTAGGAGGGAAGTTCTCATTTAGAGTAACTAAAGAAGAAAGTCATAACTCATTGTTGATGTATAATATATCACAATAAAAGACTTTTTATTTATAGCCAACTTCAAAAATTTTTGTCATATTATATTCTTTTGTATTCACAACCTTCACTAACGGATTTTATTGATAATTAACTACCTATAGATCAACTCAATCAGTTCACTTTTGGCATGAACAACAAGTAGCGATAGATGTATTTATGTTCTCTAATGAATTCCTAATTTCAAGATTACTAGTATAATATTTATTTTAATTAGATATTCCAATTAATTTAAAACAAAGAACAACGCGTTCCTATAAAATTAGTTCTATGGTCTAGCTCTCCTTACCTACATCATTTTGTCAATCTTAACTTTGAAATTGGAAATTAAAAACATATTAGTAATATCCTTCTAGTCGTATGGGTTGCTGTATAAGTTTGTCACAGTTCTTTCCCTCCATTATGTAGTGACTTTAATAACGCGAGAATTATATAATCAATGTCCTTGGACTTAAAATTACTTATGCTATTATTATTTAGTTAACATACATACTTGCTGATAGAATAAAGCTATACGCTGATATGGAGTTTGCTGAAGTGCAGATTAATTGCAGGACTAAAGAACTGGAAGAGGAGAGGATGAATGCTTTTTCCCATGTTCCCCCTGGCTTTCGATTCCATCCGACTGACGAAGAACTTGTTGATTATTACCTCAGAAAGAAAATCACTTCAAAAAGGATTGATCTCGACGTCATTAAAGATGTAGACCTTTACAAAATTGAGCCTTGGGATCTTCAAGGTAGAGTGCAAATAACAAAATTATTACATCATCATTAATATATATAATCAATTTCAATGGGAGGAATTAGTTTGAAGGATCATATGACTTACAATTGTTGCATATGTTCGAAAATTTTGTGAAAATAGAGCTATGCAGGATAGGGACAGAAGAGCAAAACGAATGGTACTTCTTTAGCCATAAGGATAAGAAGTATCCAACTGGAACTCGCACAAATAGAGCAACTGCTGCAGGATTTTGGAAAGCAACTGGTAGAGACAAGGCTATTTATTCAAAGCATGACTTGATTGGTATGAGGAAGACATTAGTTTTTTATAAAGGCCGTGCTCCAAATGGACAAAAATCAGACTGGATCATGCATGAATACCGGCTTGAAACTGATGAGAATGGAACTCCACAGGTATGTAACAAGGGTCGCACAATAAAACTTCATATCATATTATGAGCTGGATGAATGATTCCTACGTCCCTAAAAAATTTCAATACTTTGTTCGTAAAACAATAGGAATAAAAATACTGTTAAATGATAAATGTGATATTTTAACTAAAAACTTAACTAATTTTAATTCAAACAGATCTCAGATAATCAATTTATGAAATTGTCACATTTACGAATTAATAGTATAAGTGTTTTTCTTCTTTTTGATTAAATATGAGGTCTTAAAAATATATTAGGTACATAAATAGTCGAAATAAATTTTATAAGAGATAAAAGTGTCATTTTCTCTATCTAACTGAATAATTGGGAGATCAATTAGTTTAATGATATTCCAAGAGCAAGATTTTTCTAACATGATCATATTTGCACTAAATTTATTGATAAGATTTTTTGTTAAATGAATCAGGAAGAAGGTTGGGTTGTGTGTAGAGTATTCAAGAAGAGAATAACAACCATGAGGAAAGTGAGTGAGCATGAATCTCCATGCTGGTATGATGATCAAGTCTCATTCATGCAAGATTTGGACTCACCAAAGCCAAATTCACAGCATAGCAATTTGGCTTACCATATCCCCTACAGCTGCAAGAAAGAGTTAGATCATCATTTGCAATACCAAGTTCCCCATGAACACTTCCTTCAGCTGCCACTTCTAGAGAGCCCGAAACTTATGCATACAGCTGCCAATGTAAACTGCAACCCCATAACTGCATATGGTCTAGACATGAACCATGGAAGCACTTTGCCGCAGTCTTCATCACTTACACAAGAAGAACATATGCAACAAAACTTGCAATTTTTCGGCAGGGATCAAAACTATGAGCAGGCAGTGGATCAAGTGACTGACTGGCGAGTTCTCGACAAGTTTGTTGCTTCTCAGCTCAGCCAGGAGGATTCAATTGCTGCCAATAACAACGTCTTTCGGGGGAATGAGCAGACAAATAATGTACTAGTGAGACAGCTGATGAATAAGCAAGAAATGGCGCCGGAAAATGCCTCAACCTCAACATCCAGTTGTCAAATTGATCTATGGAAGTGACACATATTATTCATAATAATTATCAGACAGTATATACTGATTATAGGACATTCAGTTTGCAGGTAATTAATTAAAGGGAAGTACCCATTATGATCTAAATTCCTGTAAATAATAAAACTAAACAATATTATAACTTTAGGATCTCTTGGAGCTTCTAGCTCTTTGTCCTAGAATTAAGTTAATATTTCAAATTAATCCAGTATTAACTTCTAAGTGTTATTAGGTTGAATGTGGAGATGAGTGAGTTGCTGTAAGTTATGGGGTTGCAGCAAACATATTCGTCTGATTATATATGTAAAGGCCTTTTATCTAGCCTACACATTTAAGAGCCACATGTGCTGTTTATGCAATCGACAGGGAGATCGATTGCATGTATGTTTGTATTTTCAACTCGATGAAATATACTAAGCTTACAATTTACTTTATTTTTTCCTTTTACTACATACTGAGTTTTTGCATCGATGGGGTTCCCAGTGTGCATATTCTATTTTACAGAGTGTAAAAAACAAAGCGTCTCAATGCTCCATATATACGAGGTTTGAAATAAACGTTATCCAACAATTCACTTAATTATTGGAGATTCAAAACCGAAACTTGTAATAGACTTTCGGAAAGTGTTCTGTACACAGTTCAATGATAATGTACTGAATGCTTTGCTGTGAAGTATGGCAAAGACACATATGCGCTCTAATATTCTTTTTAAAGCTTAGAAGACAAACAAATATTAATGATTCAATCAGCCAGATATCAAATATGCAATTGCCACCAGAAGAAGGTAGATTTTATGCTTTGGATTCTTGGGCATTATTTAGTTTTTTTATATTTATTTGAAAGTTACTGAGACCTTTCCTTTCATAAAATTTTTTAGTTAATAAGCATAAGCACAACAGTAAAAGCTAGCTTATTAGCTGAGGGTCATCCAAGACTTACTTTTAAAAAGAAAAAAAATAGAAAGTGGACAATGTCCAAATCAATTATTTTGGACTCCTACTTCTTTTGAAGATTTAAACTCGGGCGGTTAGCTAAACAAGACCATTCAGCCATGCTCTTAAACTTATATAATAAGCATGGACTAATAGAAAGTCTTAGGTGTTCTTGCTATGTACACACTCGTCTGTTGGATTCTTGTCACGTGTACCTTTACACTTATCATGTAAGAGCAAATACATGTGTGGCAATAATCCAATGGATTGGGGAATATACACCAGAAATAAATTAGATATGTCCATTAGAGTTTAAAAAATAATAATAAAAAAAGGAGCTGTGTGGTGCATAGAATAGACGCAAGCATGGCAAGTACATCCAGTGTATCTTGTGTGGCCACACCAGTAACACCATCACGATATATTATTTATGAAGCAAACTTTAAACATGAGCTGAAAGAATAACATAAGTTCCAATACTTCAACCGAAAGAGGATAAGTAAATGGGCGTCAAAAAGCGGAAAGAGTCATTTTCCGAGAAAAGTTGATCATGTGCTTTAATATAATCTGCTGGAAGATTATGACATAAGTGGCTGAAGAAGCAAATTGGCAATTCTTTTATCAATAATAACTTGATTAATTAAGTTTGTTGAAACTTTAAAAAGAGAGATAATGTATACGGAAGATATGAAGAACTTGATAACCCCAGATTCCTTTCGCATATGGATAAAATACAAGTAAATTAAATTAATTACCTGCTAGATATAGTCTTAGCGAGTCATGCTGGTTGAATGAGAGAACAAAAGCAAGGCCACACTAGTAGATTTGCATAGGCCAAAGAAGAATGAGAAGCATGAATGCAAGCGCGTAAATGAAGGTAGAATTAAGAAACTCTTTAGCTAGAGCTATGTTCTAAATTAAAAGAAAGAGCTGGCAAGGAGTGATACCAGGACTCTGCCGCTCTATATTTTCAAACTTTTACAGCATGTTATATATTTATATGAACGGACTGTTTACTTATGGTGAAGTCAAGGCTGATTGTAACTTTTAAGCAAAATGGGATTTTAAATTTACAAACGACATAATCATGGTGATTGGTGTACTCGTGGACCAATATCTCACATTCTAAAGAGACAGTTAATAGACAAAAAGAATCCTAGTAGCACAAAAATAGCAAACTAGTATTGGAGTCAGAGACTATCTCTGACTCAATTTCGACGTGGGTCATGCATTTTCTTCTCCTTCTGATCAGGACTAAAAGAAAGAGTGCACTATGAATTCAAAGACAGAAGTGCGCATGAAATGAACAGGGCAGTGATTGTGGGTGACTGAATAATTAGGGTTCTATTAATTAAAATGTTGTTTGTATGGGAAGAGAACATCATGTTTTTGCACATTCTGTAACAAGTCCATGTGATTGCTATAATGTCTTTCCACCTACAAATATTATCCGATACTTGCAGTAGAATCTTTATGTTGTTACATATTATGGTCATTCAAAACCTACTTATTATTGTTTATTCACAAAAAACGAACTGCTCTGCTTAGAGACAACAATTTGTTAATCTACTGATTGAGCATGTTTCTAGGACCCACGAAGACAGCTTATTGTCCCCTCATAGCACACATTTAAGAGTTTTTTACACATTTTTTAACAAATTAAACCCTTGCACGTAGCGAGGTTCAAGCAACAGTCACATGGGATTTGCTTACTAATTATTCAAGTTAGTCGTGAGAGTTTTCTAATGATCAGGCATGCTTTACTTGAGAGGCAGGATAAGTCTTCTGTTTAATAATTTTCCTTTGACTCTTCCGCCACATCACGGTAATACCATCTTGATTTTCCAATTCTTTCTTAAGGGAGGAGAAAATTTTTGGTCCCAATTTTAGAAAAATGGACACGCGTAATCATCCCACGTCATTTACAATCAATTTAGTTTAGCTATAAGGGGAGTACCTTGCAGCTTGGCTTTGTATATATACTCTTGTGATACAAAGTTCAAACTTCAAACTTTGAGCCATTGAACTTTTAGTCCAGTAGTAAATTGGTGGTCTTAAAAATTTGATGGCACCAACCGGAGCTTTCATGACAGTTCCATGATAACTCTTTCATGACAGCTCTTTCACCTTTCAGCTAAAAATGTGGAATATGAATATATTTCTCCACAGCCGATCTCCGAAATAGTTTTGGCAAATATTTGAGTTGTATATAAATCCATTTATCCAGAGTGTCCTTCGTACTATACTTCAAAATTATATATTATTGTATCTCTCTAACCCTCATAAATCTGTAAATTTTGTAACGATTGAAAAAACCAAATTCAAACATGGAACTAAATCTTAGTTACTTTTGAGGCATTGATGCATTTTATACTATCAAGATTATGTTATTTGTAAATCTTGTTTATAAATAACCACTCAGGCATAACCTAAAAGACCCTTTGTACTGGATTGTAATTGAATTTCCAGCGTCAAGATCAACAATGCCCAACAAGTACGTATCGGTTTTTTTTATCCCATCCCTATTGTTCCCTGGAATTTGAAAGCAAGCATCGCCATGGTAAATGATGCATTACTGATATCATTGTCAAAATGATGACAAAATATTACAATAATCATATGTTATAATTTGATTTTTGTGGGGATAGAGGTGTGCACAAAATATCTGAGATTAATTATCAAATCAAGATAAAGATGAAACACTATCGTTCAGTACATTCAGAGTATAAAAACGTCAAAATGGCACTGAGATTGGGCTAATCATCATTATGCATCTTCCAAAGACATAAAGAATGACGGATCCCCAATGACCTAACAATATTTTTTTTTTGGGAAAAAAAAGAACAGCAAGACTACCCAAAAAAAAAAAAAGTCAAACAATGATAATTTTTACAAACAAGACTAAATTTGCAGATCTATTCTAATTTCTAAACCCTCTAAAATTCACTCACATCACTGACTACACTAAATGAGTACCGGTATTTTTTTTTTTTTTCAGTTCGTTACCTATCAGCAGAACAAAATTCCAGCAGAGAATGCCACCACCAAAGTAAGAACCAGATTCCAGATTCCGCTTACAACTGATGTTGCGGAAGAGTGATGACGTTTTTGGGGCCTGAAAATCACAATAAAAAAAATAATAATAATAATCAGCATCAGGTATGCTTGTTAAAAAGTGAATAAACAGAGATTATAAAAATAAAGTCTCAGATAGATACTTCTGCATGCTTTGAAGGGCACCACAATATAAAACATTCTCTGGAGGTCCCATCTCAGTATCACCATTTTCCTCTGGATTGACAATTTTCATATATGTTTCTTGGCCTAGATACCATCTGTCAAGGTTCTCTACTCGAAGATTCCATACTCCAACATTATCGAGAGAAACAAGAATTGCAGTCCATGCCCCAGGATAAACCTACACAGAAGAAACATTAGATGAATTACCTGGAAAAAGTAAGGACACATGTTTTGTGAGTACCATCAAAATCAGAGTCATTCCCGTATTTGCTTCTAAAAACAAGATACTTTATTTTACACACTAACTAGATATGGTGTTAAATCGACTCAATATTCAGCAGAAACCTACGCACTCCTTTAAAAAAATATTAAGCAGTTGATGTATAAAGTATAGGTTCTAGGATAAGTATCACAAACCTCAGTTGTGCACCTAGAAATTGCATCCCACTTATTATAACTATTTCTGTTACTTTCTGTCCATACACCAAAGTCCATCCTGCATTCAGAGGCAACTATTATGTTGCTTTGAACTAATACACCAGATAAGTGAATTCCATTTTTTTTTTTTTTGGGGGGGGGGGGGGGGGAGTGGGGGGGTGGGGTGGGGATCCTACCCAACAACAAAAAATGAATAACCATCCATGTGAAAGCTCTGCATCTTGGTGTCATTGTTCTGCAATATGATTTCTATAAATCCCTTGTATGTAGCATTAATAAGAGATCTGTCCATCCTGGGAGGTCTAGTCAGTGGCTTATTTGGAAAATCTAGCTTATAAGCTCCCTTCACATTGTACTTATCAGCAAGCCTGATTGGTGTTTCGGGTTTCACAAAAGAAATCCCATTCAGCGTAGCACGAACTTTCCCATCTATTGTTGCAGGTGGCAAACTCCTTAACACATATGTATCAGTAATATTGATTGAACCATAATGAAAAGAACCCTGTGGATTTGGACGAGCTCCACTTGCAGATGTATTTTGCCTAGTCAACGGAAAAATTGTGTATTTAATAAAGGTAGATAAATTGGTAATAACTATAAAAAAAGTTTACATCAAAATAAGACTAAGTCCGTAT
Organism: Aegle marmelos; assembly: GCA_030449875.1. Lineage (NCBI taxonomy): Eukaryota > Viridiplantae > Streptophyta > Magnoliopsida > Sapindales > Rutaceae > Aegle > Aegle marmelos. Next base: position 5,265,044 of record JASUUL010000022.1, on the reverse strand, counting down.
CCTTAATAGACAAAGTAGATGACAAGATGGGTAAGGCAATTTCACAAGCAGTTAGTAAACCACTATGTCTGAGAGAATGTCTCTGACATAAAATTTAAAGACACTGGCAAGACAAAAAAATTACTGTCTTAGAAATTTTCCGTGTTCAAGAACATACCTGATGGACTTTGGCTGCGTCATTGCTGCCCATTGGTTGTAAATGTCACTTGGTGCCTCTGGCAAAGGACCAGTTGCTGCTCCTTTAGAATTGGAGTAGTGCAAGATGGCAACACCAGTAACTCTTTGCCAGACTGATTCATTCACAAACCTAGCACTGGCCACAATGTAATAATCAGAACTTGCATTCTGATCCATTGTGACTAAAAACGAATAAGACTGGCCCACATGAATCTCAAAACTGGTATAATTTTGCTGCGATGTATAATGTCCCTCTGTTTCAACTAGAAGCAGGTTATGATTCTGAATTCTGAAGTTCAAACTAGTTGAAGTCCCAACATTGTGCACTCGAACTCGATATGTTTTTCCTGCACAATATTATAGCCAGTTAGTATATCAAACAATTCTCTGCAGATACTACTGCTGGTATATGACCAACAATTAGCCTCTCATTATTGACATTTGTAAAAGAAATTTCAGGCTGCAATAACTAAAGTTTTTCCATTAATTCAAGAATATGAATTATGAACAGTCAATCACGTGAAAGTGGGTGAACAAGCTTAGCAATTAAATGAACTGTTAACAGCAGAGATACCTGATTTTGTCTAAATTTAAAAGAAGAAACAGAATACTAAGCAGCACAAAGCAAACTCATTACAAATGCAAGATAGAAAAAAAAATGTGGAAAGATACATTTTTCTATAACAACAGAACAATTACCTGGATCGACATTAATAGTTTCATACTCAATGCCATCAGGAACAAGAGTGGTGTTGTATCTGTATGGTCCTTTCCCATTAATGAGAACTCCATCTGGCATTTCAAGGTCCTTCCCAGAGTCAAGTGCTGTCCTCAATGCCTTACATCAAGAAAGAAGCTAGCATTAGAGTCAAAACTACAGTTTATCGTTTCCGTGTGCACAAAAAGAATCAACCCAAAAAAGTACTAACCGTATGGTTGTGGGTATACCAGTCACCAATCAGAAAAATAATATCCCCCTCTGGCTGATCAAAAGGAATTGGAATAACTTTCCTGTTATTAATAATAACAGGACCAAAACCACCAGACACTCTTTGAAGACTGAGAGATGGGAAGTAGAAAAAGCTTCCAATTTGATCCTTGACTTGAAACTGATATGTCCAATTCCATTTTGAAGGGATTGGACAATTTGCTCCTTGGACACCATCCTGCCATGAATTACGCCTCATTTGAATCCCAGGCCTGCAAATGCATCAATTGCAATTTTCTCAAAAACCAATTACCCAAGAAAAGGCAGGAAATGGATACAACTGAATCTGAAATTGGTTTTAATAAAAATAACATATATTAGAAATTTTGGCTAAAACATACCAAGTCATTAGGAGACTTTCCTCCAGATCATTCTGTACATTAATAACAATATTGTTATTAGTAGTAGCATTAAGAACAGGACCAGGAAACTTTCCATTAATCGCGATAACCTGCATCCACAAGTAATTTATCAAAAGTACAATTAGTCCAATTGACCATCATCAAAGTCATAGTTTCTCACACAATAAAATGTGAAACATAAACCTTAGATTACTGAAAAAACTAAAAAGCAAACATAGTACTCAATTCAAAAACATTTTCACACACTCAATAAAGACCATTGTCAGTTGAGACAACAACTTTTTTTTTGGGAGTTTTTTTCTTTTGTTTTTGTTGTTGGGGTTTTTTTTTTGGAGGGGGGGGGGGTGGAGGTGGGGGCACATACAATTGAAAAAGAGCAAAAAAGAACTCTTTCAAACCTGGGCAGGTGGCACATTAGCACAACCAACATTAGACGCAACAAACATTAAAAGACCACTATCATATCATCATTAACAACCTATCCACTTCACTAACAGTGAAACCACACTATCTAATGTGACTAAATACATAGCCTTTGCCACAAAATAAAAACAGAAAAAATCAAAAGCACAAACCCCACATTCAAGATTGGCCTATAATTACATTTAGACTACTTCAATAATCCTCAAACCGCACTATCAAATCCAACCACATTAAAAAAATAAACCCAAAAACACACGCGCACACACACAAAGACACACTAGCACTTCATTCCCCGTGCACAAGAATGACAAAAGAAATCTCAAAATACTGCAAAAGGAGAGAAAAAAATTGGAAACCCAGATCAAAAGATCATCATAAAAATAGATAGCACAACATAAAGCATAAAACTTTAAACATTAACGTAAACAGTTGAGTGTGAAAAACAAAAGAACAGTGTCTTTACTCTTTAGTGGCCCTCCAGTACAGCAGAAACCAAAACCAGAGCCAAAACCAAAACCAAACAGAAAACGAGTTCGACAGAACCAAAAACTACCATTTTCACAACTTTTTAAAGCAACTAATAACAGCCCAGATAAGAAAATATGAACCTGTTGAGGGAACCCAAGAGGAGAAGCAGTGACATAAGAGACTTTGAAATCGTAGAAGATAGTATCGTCTTCAGCAAAACAGAGGCCTGAAAACAAAGCAATGTGAATTGGAAGAACCAGAAACAGGGACAAGAACCTTAACGAAGCCATAACTTTTTTGTTTGTATTTGGATTTTTAGGAAAATGTTTAGTGATTTTAAGATAGTTATTTTCCCCCTTTTTCACATAATCAGACAGAGAAATAGTGAGAAACAGAGAGAGCGGCTTCTTTATAGCAGTTGTTGTATTTGAAGTTTTATGAGTGTGCAAGAAAACAAACAGAATCCGCGTGTGGGTAACCGGCTTCACCAGTTGTGTCTGAATATATACGCGCATATGTTAATCTTATTTTAGAGCTTCAAATTTGGGTAATTAAAACAAATTTGAAGAAAATTTGTTTAGAGTCGTTGGCTTAACAATCAAAAGTTAATTTCAGTACTGATGTGCTGCTTTCTTAAAAATTTAATACAATCATATGATCATTCAAAATTTTAAATTTTTAACATTGTTAGAAGAAAAACAATTAATATCCATTTTAAGTGAATGTCATTAAAATAGTCTTCTTAAATTTGACATGGTATTTGTCCGATAATAATTTCGAATTTTCATAGATTATACCATGAAATTTCATAGCAATGAATGATTCGAGTGATTCGCTATTTTCTCTTTCAAAACGCCATTAATTTCATTAGGATTGGTCTTGAAATTCGTCTTATTGATATTTATCTAACCAAATATTAATAAACCATATTTAACATATATTTAGACCTCTTAAGACAATAGAATTATAAGTTTATATTATTTAACCTATTTCTTATAGCGATCCATTTATCAGATAAAATAAAATATCATTTTATTTATAATTATGTGATTTAAGATTTTTCTTTAAAAAGAAAAAAAGAATTAGTGAATGCCTAAGGCCTAAACATATTTTTGAACCCGTAACTATTTTAAGAGTTGAACTCAAATGACTAGTTGAATAAAGAGACTAAAGTTACTTGATTATGCCTACAGAGACAATGTACTTCAAGACTAGTGATAGTTTATTTTACATACTAAAACATAGCTAATAAATCATTAAAAAAAACAATTTGAATATTTGAGATTATACTTGACATGTAACATTGTTAATATTCATAAAATGTAATACATCATATGTTACCATTTATTGTCAAAAATATATTAATTAACGTCAATTAGTCATTAATCTAGCGATGTACATTTCCTCACTTAATTACTGAGACACAGGTTTAAATCTCTCAATGTGTAATGTGAAAGCAAATTTCTTTCTCTTTGACAACAAACATTTTTATTTTAAGTTATATAAGTGAGATTAGCACATATCACATTTTTCAAGAAACCATATATGCTTGTAAAATAAAGAATTGTCAATAAGGGGGTTCTAATGCGCTGCAGATTCTTACTAATGACTTGTATTTTTTGCATGATGCCATGTATATTGCAAGAAACATGTAAAGTGTATGACTAACTTAACAGCAAAAGTCTCGCAACGGGCAACTATGAGATTAAAAAAGCCGTCTTTCTAAAAGGATTCAATTTGAAGCTATAGTAAAACAATTATAAAATTAATTTAAAGAGATATAATTAATTGATAAATTATTAATTTATTAGTTCATAGAGTGTATATGTAATTCAATGAACATGCATTTAATTTACTAAAAATTTATTGTATTTTACTCATCTAATCAATTAAAAATAAATTAACTCATTAACTATAAGATAAATTAACAATAAAAAAATTTAAATTTTGTAATTTGAGAATTCAACCTCATAACTACCAGAAGCAATAAGCAAATTAAATTAGAGACATGATATGAGATCTAAATACATTTAAATTTTAAGAAAAATAAGTAATAATAGTCATTTTTTATTTAATAAGATATTGTAGCAATTATTTGTAATTTTCTTAAATTAGTAATTCATAATATGAAATGGGAATGTAAAGTTACACAAACGTTTTTAAAAAAAGTATTATTTTATTGTAAAGTTACACAAACATTTTTAAAAAAAGTATTATTTTATTAATTTATCGACATTATTAGTTTAACTTATTAGCTCAAGCAAAGTCCATAAAAAATTGTTATGTATATAGAAATTATTAATTTATCGAGTATTAAATCACCAAAATTATATTGTATCATATATCTAAAATCAAATATATTTTCTTTAAGAATAAACATTTTGGCCTATGGAAGTAAATTTCCTCGTTTTTATGTTTTTATGGGTAGAAGTTTCTAGAATTTCAACTATAATATATGTAAACAGTTGTCAAAAACGATTACACTATTTTATTCAATAATTTCAAAAGCTATGCACTACAACCTTCTAATAACCGGCTGCAGCCGGTGAGAGTGGAAAATGGGAAGTGACAGCGATGGGGGGAGGGTAACGCCCAAAGCCAACAGTCAAAGCCAACAAGAAAGTGCGCAAGTTTCGGCGTCTCCATGCTTTCTTAAATATTTTTAATAACCAAATCTGCTGGATTTTTTTTTATTTTTCTTTTTCTTCTTTTTCCATTTTCCATTCTTAACGTTCAAATTTTCCCGAGACAGCGTTTTCCCTCACACCCTCACATGCACAGCTCCAATCAACAATGTGAAACCCCGCAAATTTTTTCTGAAGATTCTAAATTTTTAATTTCCTTTCCATTTATGGGCCCCACCTCCAGCCAATTACCAAACCCTAACCATCAATCACACAGACTGGGCCACCTTGGGTTTTTCTTGCGTGTTGGTCTCCGACTTTTCCACTTGGAAACAAATCGTTGCCGAGTTGACAAATTCTGTTCTCGTGCTTAAATTGGAGAAATCTTTACATATTTGGTATATTTTTAATGGGAATTTTAATTTACCAATTTCCTATCAAGGATAACAGATTTAGAAAATGTTCCATGTTAGGACTTAAGAGCGAGAAAGAAAGATTGTAAAGTTATAGATTTTACATATCAATTGTATTATTACTTCTAACCTTATTATAATAGCTTCACTTATTAATACCAATAATTTAAAGAATCTCAATATTAATTTATATCTCTCAATTACATATGTAAATTTATTTATTAAATAATAACTTATAATAAGTGAAATTACTATTATTGGAATTTCAATCCAATGTTGAGTCGATATGTGTTCAACCATTCATAATTTTTTATTTTATTAATATGTATAGTAACATAAATTTAATTAATTTTATATTCTTATATAATAACTACTAATTATATCTTTCTTGAATTATTTTTATTGACTACACACACATATAACATATAAGATCAACTAAAAGAAAAAGGTCGCCCCAATCAAATCCAAATCCAAAAGAAGATGACAAACGGAGGGAACAAAAATGTTAATAGAAACTAGTGAATTCTAGTCATCGATAGCTCATTCTATCATAATTCAGTGGACTCTTTAATGTGTAGTCTAAACCAAAGGCTAGGGCAATCTCCAGCGGTAGAAACTTACAAAATAAAATTTAGTTCAGCTTGGATTAATGTGAAAAAATTTCAAAAAAGTTTGTGACATTTATTTAATTACATAATAGGGCTGCCCTTAGATGATGTTTATTTCGAAATATTATTGACTCACAAGGTATATGTCATGTTATTACACGATAAATATAATAAAACAACAAATAAGTATATATCATTTATATACAAATTGATCTCATATAAATAAAATTATTTAGAGGGAGAGAGTTTTTTTTTTTTATTGCACTATTGACTTTTCTCAACTTTCGAGCATACCAAGTTGTCTTATCTCGATTTTGACTTACATGTGTCACCATCTGCATGAAATTTTATTATTTGGAATAGCAAGTGTGGAATTTCTCATGATCCTGTAACATGTTTCATGTTTCTTAGAGTTGGCATTTGTTAATTGAAAAAAAAATTAGGGAACACCGGCTGCAAGCTTACAAATTTATTTTTGGTTAATATTACATCGTAAATTTATAAATAATACAATTATAAATTTGTTACAATCTTACTTGGCATAACCATCTGAATTTCAAAATAAAAACCTGCTCAAAGGAATGAGAGATACTCCAAATTAAGAAGTATTATATTTCACAATAAGTATTAAAATAATTAAATTTTATCTAAAAAATAGCTGAAAAAGTGTACATTATTAATGTTTTTAATTATATTTCTAAATTATTAGTTACATGTGTCCCGAGTTTTTATTAAATTTCAACCGTATATGTTATATTAAAGTATTTTTAAAAAATTTAAAACAGATATAACTAAAAAAATTGAGACATTTAAATTTAATAAAAATATTATAAAAATTGTGTGATTAGATGAACAGAGATATTATTATTTACTTAGCTAAAATTTCCTAACATATTATTTTACAACCGTGATGTTACGCAATCCTCATTCTCACTATAAATTGAACAAAAGGACAGAGATAAAGTTGCACATGGGTAGAGCAAGCAGAGACAAAGTTGTCGGGTCAGCAACGTATATTCTTCTCATTCTCCTTTCACATGAGCTAGGGAGTTCATTGATGTCTCTGTCGCTTTCCATCATTTCGTATTCGCATCCAACTAATGGGTCCATTAATTCCTCCTTCGTAGGTTAGCAAAGAAACACCTTTTTTTTTTTCTTTTTAGTAGGAGATTATTATTTAATATTATAATTTATATTACAAATTAAATTATATAAATTTTTTTTAGATTTTAATCCTCATTAATATTTAAGAGAGAAATTAAATTATATGAAGCTTTATTTAGATTTTAATCCTCATTAATTTTTAAGAGATGTCTCATTTACTCACATTTGATAAGAAAAAATATTGTTTTCACTCAATTATACATTATAACTAAAGAAAGAATTAAGTTCTCACAATATTTTTGTGAGAATTTAAACTACTACTCTCACAACTATAAAGGCAATAAGTAGCCTGCCACTCGGGTATGAGCTAAATAGTGCAAACAAACGCCCGGTTACTTCTTTATTCTTGCAATAACCCATTACTTTTTTTTAAAAAAAATATGACACATATTTTTTGGATTTTGCACACATGACATGCTTAGAGTAAGTTTTGAAGAATTTCTTTTTGTTTGTCACAATAGTTCTTAAAATTCTTTTTTTTATTATTTTATCCACTTAGAGTTAGTTTGGGCATATTGTTAGTTGTATTGTAGAAAGAATTATTGTTAGCTATTATGTAGAAATAATCAGCTATGAAGAGAATCAGTTAAATATTTATTAAATTTTATTTTCAGAAGTAATTAAGTTTTTAGAGAAGTTATAAATGTTTGGCAAATCTTATTATCAAGGTACTGAGAAAAAACCAAATAACTAAAATGGTCATAATATATGATAAAATTTACTTATATATATAAAAATATGTACATATAATATTTTTAATTGTATATTAAAATAATTTTAACTACAAATAAAATTTATAATACTTAATTTTTTTATTTTTATGTTAAAATAAATAATAATTAAATTTATAATATAGTGAACTAAATTTAATAATAATTCGACCAACAAATTGATATTAATAAATTTATATTGATGAATTATAATAAAAATTTATTAAAATATTGATTTTGTTTCTAATTTGAATAAGGATAATTTTGGATTTAGGTAATAGTTTTAAGGATATTTATTAAATTATATTAAAGAATAAAATTGATTATTAAAATCAGAATCTAAAAGTTAATTCTTTCCTACTTTTTAATGGGCTAGTTTGGGATTGCAGAGGTTGATGAAATAAGTAATTTATGCTGTGCGAATGAAATAAGCTACTAATTAAAAAAGTAGGGAATTGTTTGATAAATTATGTTGTTGTGGTTGTTGTAAATTTGAAAAGCAGAGTATACACGTTTGGTAAAATTAATTACTAGAGTGTTATTTTATTATATAATGACTGAAATAGACATAGATTTAAATTGCCTTTTATTTTTAGAGTATGTTTAATAAATTTTTTAGAAAAATATTTTTTCCTTAAATATGCAAAATTATATTAAAAAACTCAATTAGAAAAGTCTAACGAACTTTATAATTTATTACATAAAATATGATAAAAATTCATAATTATACATAATCTAAATAAAATAAAAAGTAATATATATTACACTTACATTAAATTTTTTGCAATATAATTTCTCATATTGTAGTGGTATTATGATATCTAATAATTTATATATATTAGGGTTTATTAAATAAGCTGTTTATCAAAAGCAACTCCCTTACCAGCTTTTAAAAGTTGCTAATGCAATACAAAAATTACAAAATAAATTGCTTTATAAAATTTACTAAATACTATTTTTATCAAAATTTATGAAATAAATATCTTATTGGATTTCAATCTCAATATCGAACGGGGCTAAAATCAACTGTAGAAGAGGTTGATTTTGATAAAAATAAGTTAATTTTTTTAATTAAACACCAAAATTAATTTTTTAATTTTTAAAATCACTTTTAAACTTTCTAAAAGCAATCTCAAGTAACCCTTACATACATTGCCTAATTACAATGACTATAAATTGAGGAAGATAGTATTTTCAATTTTTTGATAATCACTTCAACAATATCAAAACATTTTTCACTTAAAAAAAAAAATCCACACATATTGGCCGGAGCAATAGAGAATAATATATAATTTTACATCTTTAACATCGTATTTGGCCAGTACTTTCACCTTGAATATAAACTAAAATAGAAGAGGGTAGTGGATTATTTTAGTGGCCACTAAGATTTGGTTGGCTTCGGATATGGGCAAGTTGATTAAAAAATTACATATTTAGTTTGGGTTATAAATCTAGTTAGATCCCTCAGCTTTCGTATTCTAGAAAAATAATGACATTGTTTTTTTATTTTGTATCAAACAAGTATCTAAGATCTATTAAAATAAAAAAATTAGACATGTGAAGCTGCAAGGGATTTACTTCAAATTAAAAAGGTATTCTGCTCCTATAATATTTGGAGACTTGAACCTTCGACCTATATTAAATAAAGAAGTGATACTTATTAGGGCAACTAACGGTCAAGGGAACAATTTGATAAAAATGAAAGATAATTTCTAATGGCTAAAAATCATAAAAACCAGGGACCCGTGTTACTATCCTCATAACTTTTGTTGGATTTGAACTTTAAACACTCATCTATTTCAATAATTTTTTTTTCTTTCTAACAATTATAGTATATCACAGCATCAAAACCGTTAAATGAAATATTTAAGAGTTGTCAGGCCTTGGAAATTCCAATCCATGAAAGCAAAGGTAAGTAACTTATTGATTCTGTTTAGTGGTCAATCTAAGAGTGCGAAACTAGGGATCAATTATCCTTAAAACCATATTTTTCGATGTCTTTAATTTTTAAAACCTCACTACCAAATCATATATTTTACTTATAATAATAATCTTTTTTGTTGTGCGAACGGAAAGTTTGTTATATCCCAAAAGGAAATAAAAGGAATTATTTGTTTGAGATAAAAGAAGGGGGGTAATAACAAAAATTGTTTTTTGAGATAAGAGCGTAAATATAATAAAAATTGGGAACCATCTTAGATGTTCAATTTATATTAAAATATAAGATACCATATTTAATTTTTGTGGGTGAGTTTTGGTCGAGGGATTTTAAATGATTTTCTTTAACTAATTACTTGTATTCAAATTTTGGAGAAGATTGAAGCAAGCTACCCACTCCATATCACTTTTTTTTTAAAAAAATATTTATAAAGGAAATTCCTTTTTTCTTAAATGATATATTTGTCCATTACTTTTTTTTATTTGTATTTAATAGGAATGACAGAATTCAGATTCAAATTGTTCTTTTGGGATCCGTATGTACATCCAATAAATAAATAAATATGGATTTCGATGTGGAAAATACACATACGAATTAGGGAGGATATTCTACAATATGTATATCTAGAATTTAAAATATTTATTCACAAATTTACAGTATTAAATTTTCAAAAAAATTTAATACTAAGTTTTTTTTAATTTGAAGTCTAAGTTTTTTTTAGACATCTACTTAGTTTAGGTTATTTATTTTTTTTAATTTATCACTTACTATCAGACAATTGTATCTAAATAAATAAAATAAAAAACTTCCACTTTTATTTGAAGTCTAAAATTTAAATGGAAAATTTTAATTTCAAATCTCAAAAATAACCTTAATAATTCATGTATTTTCAATATTATGTATAAACCTAATATTTTTATAATATCTTTGATTTTTTAACTGCTTAAAATTTTTATTCATATGTTAACATTAACTAAACTGAAATATTAAAAAAATTAAATTATGTCTATTGTGACGAATTAACACTAAAATAACAGTGTCGATTTTATATGAAAGTTAATGTTATAATTACATTTTTTATTATAAAATTAAATTAAAATCAATAATAATAGTATTTTTTTAATGCTACCAAACTAATCAACTTGTGTTTTTTTTTAATGCTACCAAACTAATCAACTTGTGCAAATTATAAATAATAAAGAATAAATATATGCACCATTTAAAAGGAACTTTATGTCAAATTACGAACTTTTAAACTTTTTTGTTTAGATATGAAAAATGAAAAATAAACATGTTATTCCAATATTTTCATTAATACTTATTAGACTCCACTAAAATTCAAATGTATTTAGACTTTACTAAATTCAGGTCTATTTTGACTTAATCTAAATTTAGACCTGTTTAGATTGTAGATATAAAACAAATACAACCTAAACAATCTAAATTAATTATTACAAAGATCAAGTCAAACTATACCACGAATAACAAATCCACAAATAGAAACAACACAAATCTATAGCAATTACGAGCAAGCAAACGAGGTGGAGTAGTGATAGTGTGGAGGAATTGAGAAGCAATGGCGGGAGGGACTGAGAAGCAACGGTGTTTCCTAATGACTGAGCAACGACGACTTGATCATGTGAAGACTAAAGTGATGACTGAACGGCACAGATCAACGACAACATGATGACGTGATGATTGATCAGTGACAACGCGGGCTGGGGCTGGCAGTGGAGGAGCTGACGATTTGCTGCAGTCTGCCGATGAGGAATTTGTGGTTAGGATTTGCCAACTTAGTTGTGCAGCTGCAATGGATAATGGTTGTTAGATAATAATACATAGGTGTGTTATATTATATGTAATGTGTTTTCAACTTAAAGTTTGTGTTTCTATAAATTTATTTTAAAAAATATCGATTCAAATATTCGGTTACATTCAAATCCGTGTGGATCGTAATTCTTTACGTATAAATCTGTATTATTTTTTGTACAAATCTAAATCTTTTCGTATTTTAACTTTTTCATTTTTTTACAAATACAAACTAAATCCAAAATTTCTTACCATTCTTAGAATTGCTTCAACCTCCAAGTGTCGGTTAGCTAGATATAAGAAACGGTAATTACTAGGAAAATTATTCACCATCCGCTTGTTTGTTTGGGGCTTTTCAAAAATATATAAACACTTTTTTTTTTTTTTTCAGAGGCTACTTGAGGTTAGCATTCTATTGCATTTGTCTACTTCCGTCTCATCTCAGTTAATAGATTTAACTGAACATTAGTCAAGTAATCTTTTATCCCTCAAATGTAAAATTATAATTTTACCCAAAATTAAAAAAAAAAAGACAATTTTCACAATATTGAAACACAAGAAATGGCAACAAACATAAGAAACATCTCACAGTGCTCATAGAATCTCTGAAATTTGCTTTTTATTATCTTCAAACACATCATCTATACCATTCACTTGCCATCATTAAAACTCACAACCAATCAAATCGAAGCAAAACCTTGCTCATACATCTATCTAATCTACTCATATAATCCATCAAACAAATAATCTACACATTGAGAAATTATACAATTCATTTGTCTAATTGAAGCTCAAAACCAACTAAATTGAAGCCAAATTAAAGATTAAAAATCTGTTCATATATCTATAAAATTTGTTTATATAGTCCATCAAACACATAATTTACATATTCAAGCTCACAGTTGTACCATTTTTGCAAATGGCATTAAGTTATAACTCAAGTTTTGCACTTAGTGGATACCCACATAGAAAGCTCAATGCATCCCAAGAACTATTGGTGTAGTGTGCAGGCATACGCTATGGTTTCTACTGCACCATAGAATCATAACACAATGTTTTGATTAAGCTGGTTGAATAAATGCAAGTTTTAACAATGGTCTACTACTGAAACTCTCATTTATATTAGTAATAGTGATGAGATATTGGATAATCAAAATTTAGAGCTGAATGATGATGTGGTGAAGAGAAAAAAGAAAAAAAAGACTTAAGTTGATTGAGGGGAAGCTTTAATATATTATTATTTTGGTTGTTTTGTGTTTGTGCAATTGTGTTTATTAAAATGTAATATACCTTACAAAATGTAAATTAATGAATGCTTAATTATGTCATAGTTGTCTTAGAATATGTGTTTGCAATTCTGCTAAGATAAATCCTATATAACATATCTTTAACTACAAATAACTATCATAGTTCAAAATAACTAAATTCCAACAAGACATAATATCTAAAAAGGCTATTATCCAAAAGGACAACTATTAAGACACCACGAATAGCTCATATCCTTTCAAAAATAACATATTATAATTATCCAAAATAAAGCCAAAATAACTGTCATAGTTTAAAATAGCAACCAATATAATAAGTTAAAATAAGTCAAATTTGTTCTAATTAAGCTCATTACATGAAACCTGTGACATTGAAGATTAAGAGGATTTTGGGATTGGTTCAATCTCCGAGCTATTTATCTTTTTATTCAAGTGTTTATAGAGCTATGTTGAACTCTTTCTTTTTTTTTTTTTTTGGTTCTAACATTTGAAGTCTCACATAGACCACTTGGTATCTAAACACATATAATATTAGTTAAAGAAATTCAACATCGATAACAAAAACATCAAAACATGCAAGCATTTTTTTGTGCACCTATTTTCCCTTTCTTACTGCCTGGGATGAGACAATTATTGGCTGGCCGAAGCAGTTGACTATGCTATTGATGCCTGAAGAATGTGTTGACTTTTGAATGAATATCTTATTATAGAACTAACACACAATAAATAAAATATACGTGCAAATTGATGCCTGTTTTCTCTTTCTTATAGTAGTTGATGCCTGCAAGGCATGATGCTTTTATTGGATGAAAATAATAAACAACAAACATAATTGTTACTAATAACTTCATATAATAAATGTAACACTTGAGAATCATTTTTTCTAGATCAAGCTACCTTTGTAAGGGATGGCCTTAATGATAGGACTTAACATATTTACATCTAATTTCTTTAAACATTGTCAAGCAAGGTTCGTCTCGGTGAACCAATATCTAGTTGTTGAAGCACTTCTAATACATTGTTGTCAACATGAGATATAATATACTTTCTATCATATGTAAGCATTGAGCAATTATACTCCCACAATTCTTTTTCCAACCACTTATATGTAGCTTCTTTTTCAGTTTTGATCTTTATCATTACCTCATCAAAACCATGTTTGTTACCGCCTTTAATAGTATTCTAAAATAGTAGTTTTAACTATGCACTAGCAAATGACTTAGAAAGTTTGCATAAACATGCCTAAAACATGCCCCATGATAGGCAATAACTAAGTATTTGAAATTGTATTAATCAACCCCTTTTTCTATCACTGATAAATGTCATTTTTCTGTATTATCTAAATAATTATGCAGTTGCTCTATAAACTAGCCCTATGTCTCTATATTCTCAATCATTCAAACACATTATGCTAATAGAATAATCATATTATTAACATCCATGCCGACAACAACTAATAACATTCCACCATATTCACCGACAACAACTAATAACATTCCACCATATTCACCTTTCAAGTGACAACCATCTAATCTAATAAAAGGTCTATAGACATTAAGAAAAATATTTTTTTGTACTATAAAAGCAATAAAAAATCCTTTGGAGCAATATGTTGTCAGGTGTAGAAATAGTGTCAGACAAAATCTTGTAAACTGCTCTTAGATCAGCTTTTGGGTAGCTACTACATACTGAAATGGTTTTTGATGTCCTTTGGATTAATCCCTAAATATCTTAAGTCTTGCCTCTACTCTAGCCCTATATAATGTCATCTTTTTAATCTTTAACCCAATAGTCTTTTATATAATTCTTTAAAATATCAATCCCACATTAAGATCAATAAGAACTTGATTCTTTATTTTAGTAGCAACCCAAGTCAAAATAACTTTCTACAATCATCTTTTTTTTTTTTATTGTACTCTTGCAATATGAAACCACTTATATCATTCATTTTTGCACCAACCACATATAATAGACAACTTGTTTAAAAGTAGCATAAATCTTCTTGGCTCATTATATGTTATTTTAATAATGAACCTTTTCCTAACCATCATCTCATTTAATATCTCTCTAAAATGAACAACATCTCTAAACACATACCTTAGTTTTAGCTTATGTTTCATATTAGCACCCACTTTGTACTTACATTGCTGTAAATAATTAGTTAATTACAAGCTCAACAGGATTATAAGAGGAGTTAATCTTTTTTTCTTGCCTCCTTATCATATTAGATAAATTATCCTCCATTATCCTCATTGTCCTCCCTATTGGCATAAATAATAATAGGTTCAGCAGCACCATCAACTTCAGCTAACATGAAGTTCGTATAACATTATCATCATTGCCAAGCCTTTTTATATGCTTAGTTAGATAGCAGCGCGTCCTTATCAGATTCATTAGCCCCAACAGTAGCAAATCCCTCAACAAAAACATGTCCCCTCACAATTGAATATCTCTCAACAATAGCATATCTACGCCTCCCAAAACCCGCCCCACACCCCCCCCCCCCAACAGAACTGTATCCCACAATAGCAAAATGTCCCTCAACAAAATCATGTAACCGAGTAATGAGCTCATAAGATAATACAACTCTTAAGTTAGTTAATATGCCTTGCACTAAGGGGAAACCTTTAAATTGAGTGCAAAACACTAGTACAACTTTAACTTCCAATGCATTGGCACACAAAGACTGATGTATTACAACCAAACACTCCAAACCAAAATCTGAATCTAGCACAAACTTAAGCTTATTCTCTAAGATTGTAATGTTCAACAGAATCTGTAAGCCCAAGCCTAATCAATATAGACTTGTAATATTCAATGCAACATCTTTTATTTTTGCATCGATACAATCAATTTTAAGCAAATCCAAATTCTGCTTCTTGTCTCTAAAGGATATCAGTAACTTCAGTCATCTCATCCTAAAATTCAAAAACAAATCGGCGAATTCAATAACAATAATTGAAAAAAAATAGTTGCATTGCAATAAATAAAGCAACTTGCATTATATTTTAAAGGGAAAAACAAACACAATTTATCAAATAGCAATAAGTAAATTTATCGATAAGTTCTGACAAAGCAAACATCTAAATCACAATGTGAGCCTTGAAATAATAACAAATATAAGAAGAAAGAGCCCTAGATCTTGGCACTAATTATCATGTAAGCAACAAAATAAAACAATATTGCATTTATTTTAATCAACTTATTAACAACAATTATTTTAATTAGCTTCAGCAAAAAAAGGTGGAATTTAATAACAACGACCACAAAAAAGGAAGAAATTATTACCAACTATTTTGATCAATTTGTTATTTTAGCCTAAAAAATTCTGGGGTTTCCAACGACAACAGCAGTTAACAATAATTATTGATTCAACAAATGACTGAAATGTTGAGGCTTAATAGCTAAGAAGTTCAATGAAACTGACTTGACATTAGTTTGAAACCTACAAAATCGAAGCGTCCCAACCTTGTACATTTTTATCGATTTCGTCAACACCTCTTAATCTTCGAATGAACAAAACTTTTGATACCTAGACTTATTTCTTTGATGATAATGGGCTAAAATTGGAGATAAATTGGTCGGATTTAGGTGTCCCAGGCAATGTTAGTCAAATGTGAAGGCAAAAACAGATTTGGTGGTCATTCAAAGATTGTCTGATATCCTCTTTTTATTTTTAATCAATTAAATGATGTCGATTTTGTCTTTTCATTTCAATCTGATTAAACAACGTCATTTAGCTTTCTTTCTTTTTAAATTATATGACATGGTTTTTCTTGTCTAGGTTAAATAACCATTTCACTCTTCGGAGGTAATGATATTCTAGCAGTATTAAAACAGAAGCAGATGAGTGCAATAAAAAGATTAGGTGATGTGTTGGAAAAAAACTTTCTATATTTTTTTAAAAATCCTAAAATATAAATAAACGATGGGTAATTTTTCTAATTACTATTTGTACTTATTTTACACGAAAACCGAGCCTAAAATTCCAGAATGGGTCAAAACGTCGATGGAATATTGCTTGAAGGGCGACAAAAGATGAAGTAACCTGAAAATCACAAAAGGATAAAATTGGGCTATAAACTATTCAAAAGAAGGGTCGCTTCTTGGCAGAACCGAACAAAAGTATATGCAGTGCACACAATTGATAAATTATTTTTGAGCGACCATTGGACCATAAAATAAGCATCGACTGGCTGCGTCAATTCTGCCAAAGCGGTAATGAACAAGCAATAAAAACCAATCAAAATAAAGTCACATCCGTTTAAGATTGGAATATTGACAAAGTTACAATTCCAACGGTAAAACGACAGACCGCTGTGCCGCTTCCATGATACAGTTATCAGCTCCTAGTTCGTTGTCTGTGCAGGACCCGAGAGGGAAGAATATATTATTTTAGGAATTTTTTAAAATTATTTTTTATATAATTTAATATTTTTTTCTCTATTCAAGATACATATATACTAACTATTAAATGCGTATGTTACATAAACTATAACACAACAGTTTCTTTATTTTAGGCTTGAATCTTTAAGTCATATTTTATAAATTGTACATGGTCGCGTATTTATGTTTTTATAGCGTTGTATTGTTTGCCGTTATGAGTCTTTAAATGAAATTCCTATCTTAATGGGAAAACAAAGGCTTTCATACGTTACATTGAAAACAATAATAATACTACGCAAAAATATAATTCATACAAAGTAAGTTATCATATATTACTAATTTTTTAACAAACCTCGATGACAAAGTGACAAAAACTTTATTTATTTATTTTAAAATAAAAGCAAAAAGAGAAAATTTAAATTCAAAAAGTGAAGTAGTGATATTTAATATCTTTAATTTATCAGAATAGGCCAAATTTCTTGAATGACTTCACCAAAAAGATTTTAACTAATTTTTTTCTCTCAATAAATCTCATTTAATCCTCATTTTAAGCTTATTAATTTTACCATTTTTCATATAAAATGAAGCTAGCTTTCAGTCACATTCAGCTACCTACTTTCTTCATTATTTTAATGAATTAAAATTTTCCCCTATACTTTTTCTTCATGTCAATTGTTGGAACAGTATTTTGTTTTTCTATAGCTTGTAAAACAGGATACTTGGATAAGAATTGCTTCTTGGGTAGTTGGTTTTCCCTCAAATTTGTTGAATTAAGAACATAAACTATGAGCTCTTGGTCAATTTGGCATGAAATTTCTTCTTTGGCGGGTTAGCGGCGGCTGGAGTACAATTTGGTGTTTGACTAGTATGGATATATTCTTAATTTTATTCATTGTAATATGCACGCATTCCATTTTGATTTATCTTCTAGGTCGATGTTTTATTGAGGGGTAAAGGGTTCATTACCAACCCCCTCGCCCCTCTCTTTAATGAAGTTCTCTCGTACCGGTGAGATTCACAAATAAAAATCATAAATTATGATTTTCTGTATGGACAATTGTTTTAGAAAGCGTGATCTAATCCACCAATTTCATTACGCCCCCATCATTAAGTATCATCCAAACGAACATAAAATTAATCATTAACTAAAAAATTGTAGAAAGTATGAAATTCACAGTGGAAATTGATGTTCCTCAACAAAGGAGATATGTGATGGTTTGTTAGAACCTAGTTAGCCATGGTTAAGTTTCTTAAAGGGCGAGTTCATTTAGCTTTATATGTTAATCTTTGTTTTATGTTGGATGAATTGGTTTGAGACGTAATTGTAAATAGTCTTCTCATTGTTTGTTCTTCTTACTGAATGAAGATAGTACCTTATGAACCGTTATTCAAAATAGTACTTTCTTTTTGGCTCTTTTAATTGTTTTGCAAAAGGCTTATAAAAAATATGTATTGAATCACACACCTTAGAATGTGCAGCAATTTATTAGTTTAATATATTACAAAACGTATATTGTTTGTTATTTTGTTTGAAATGTAATTTCTTTGGTTAGCCAGGAAGAATAATAAATGTAGTCTAGTAAAAGTATGTTATTTTGGTTTACACGGAAGGCAAGAAATAATTTTCTTTTCGCAAATTCAGAATTTTGTTGTTAAAAGCCAGTTCTTATCCCCATCTTTGAATCTTTGAAAATTAGAGATTATCTAATTTTCATTTGGTGGAGGATGAGGAAATTTAATGCTCCGTCTTAGAGATTTATGAAAGCAGGCAAAAAGAAGAAACGTTATGTTCAATACTCTAAAGCTTATAGACAAGCGAAATTTGGCTAAAAAAAGATGCCATCCAATTGTTTAATATTCTAGTCTGAAATTGTATATTACTGTTCCTCAAAATATTATTTTAAACGGAACTTTAATGACTTTATTCAGTTAGAAAAATTCTAGATTAAACTTGAATATAAAGCTCGGAGACTGTTAAATGACTTATTTGTGGATTTGTTTCTATTTCTAATGGTGAGTGTTCCTACTTCAGTAGTTTAAAGGTACGTTTTTCTTTTGGCAGTTTGTATTATATTAAAAAATTATTTTTATATTAATTCATATTTAGCTGAAATTTATAAAGGTGGCTTATGCAATAAAAGGATCACAAAATAATTCCACAAGGGTAAGGTTTATGTTGCATTACACTAAAATATTGTCATATTTTAAATTTTAATCATTTTATTTTTTATTCAATGATTTATAATAAATTGAATATATATTTAAATAAAATTTAATTGAAATAACGATATAAAAAATCAATAAACCTAGATATTCGATAAGGAAACGATAATGCATTATTTTACTTTTATTTCATAATATCATCTTAATTATTTTACTTTAAATATGTAAAAAGCATTTTCATTATTTAATCATTTATTGTTTACTAAAATGTTAAATTCAAAAATAAAATCTTAATTAAACAATTGTATTCAAAATTAATAAATAAAAATTAAATCGTAATTAAAACTAAAATTTTAATATTATATTAGATAATCTATAGAATCAAATTTATATTATAATAAATAATATATAAAAATAAATTAAATTATAATATAATATTAGGTAATAATATTACAATAATATATTATATGATCATAACATTTTTATTTGATGGTAGAGTATACTACTAAATGATATTTACGTTTTAAAATTTAATATATGAAAATAATTATTTAATAAATAATTTAAAGAATTCATAATATAACATCAAAATATTAATAAATTTAAACAATATTAATACAAAATAATATGACAAAATGATATAGTTTACACTACACAAAATATGGTATCGTATTATAACTTAATATAATACACCATAATACAATACAATCAATATAATGCAGTGCAGTAGTGTGCCAAACACACTAAATCTTGTCTTTTAAACCGTTCAAATTTAAGAGCTCAATAAACATGTACTTTTACCATGTTATTTGCTGTAAATACTTGTTAAAAAATATTTTTAGACATTCCTTCTGTTTCATACCCTTGTCTTTTTCTTTACTTTTACAATATAACCTTTCCTACAATTTTAAAATAATATTTAATACCTTGGCAATAATTTTGCTGATAATTATCTATAAAAAAATTAATTTATCAAATTAATCCTAAAAGAAAAATAATAACAAAAAATAATATATTTTTATTTTACTTTTAAGATTAAATTGTTAATTAATTATTTTTATATAAAAACTAATTAATATTTTGAAGAATATTGCTACAACGGTATTGTTGCAAAAGCAAAAAAAAAAAAAAAAAGGGATACAAGTATCACACATTCATCTGCAAAGATGTTTTGGTGCATTTTTTAAAATAGAGGGACTAAATGAGTATTTAGTTCAAAATATAAAGACTAAATCAATATTTATCTAGTACTAATAACCTTTTTTCATAAGAACTATGGATTAGGAGAAATTATAAAATATATTCAAAATAATACAATCAACTAATACATGTATGATGTAGATAATTGAATTTCATATAACCACAACTCACAAGATGATTTTTCAAAATAAATATACACATGTACAAATACACATGTCTGTGGCATCATTTATTTGTTATATAGATGATATAACACCTTTAATATATTGTAAAATTTCTTGTTGATTAAAGCTACAACATTTAATCCCAAATGGGCCATGAGTCGAATTAATTTTACAAGTGCAGCAGTAAATATAAAAATATCACTAATCTAAAATTGTTAAAATTAAGTAGATTTAGAAATAGAATTATTCCAACCAAGTTGTTTGATAACAGACAAAATATGATCAATTCTTAATTTAGAGCAAATGAAAATTGATCTCCAAATGCATAATAATGATAAGATCAAGCAGCATGAAGGTTTGAACATGTCCAAGGCAGCGTTCAGCTATTTGATCTGAAGACACATAATTAATGACAAGATCAAGCGGTTGAAGCTTTGAAGAGGTCCAAGCAACATTCAGCTGCAAGTCCACTGCTCCAAAATTTCTGATAATATTCAGCATATGTGAAATTTTTATAGACAGCCGGGTGATGCTCATCAATCAAATCCTTAGCAGAAGCTATCACAGCACCAGGTGATGGGCAATAGAACGTTGGAATGGATATGCGCTCCTTGTCGCAATTCACCAGAGCTCGATGGAGGACACTCTTATATTGATCATTGCTAAGAACCTGCATCTGATCGCCGATGTTGACAACGAAGGTGTTGGGAATAGGACTGACAGAAAGCCATTTCCCATTTCTAAGTACCTGCAATCCAGGGACATCATCCTGAAGAAGAACAGTTATTAAATTTGGATCAGTGTGTCCTGGCAATCCGTAAGTTAGCTCAGGCTGAGGACAGGGTGGATAGTAGTTCAAAGCCGTGTGTTGCCCATGTTTGCCTAATGCCTTGTCTATGTAATCCCTTTGAAGCCCCAAGCTCTCAGAAATGGCCTCAAGTAGCTTCAGCACTAACCCTCTTACACTTGTACAGTACTCAGCCACAACATCCCTGTCAAGCGTTAACAGCAGTTAAAACAACTGGACGCATGAAAAATAAAAAATAAGTAGATTACACAATCTTACTAATTATACCTGAAGGATGGAGGATTCGAAGGCCATTCATGCATGTAATCCTGAAGAGGATAACAATGAAGTCTCAAGTAATCTCTCCAGTTGGACACCTTTTCCGTTTTAACATTAAAACTAGTGGATAGTCTTGTAGACTTTGAAGGATCATCAGAGTAACTCTTCAGCCTCTCACTCTCTGGCAATTTGAAGAATGCTCTCGCAATGCTCAACATGTTATTGATATTTGCTTCTGGAATCCCGTGGTTCTTCACCTGGAAGAAGCCGTCATGCTGGCACGCCTGGCCAATCTCTTTGATGATATCAAGGCGGCGAGGACCGTGAAGGTCTTGGAGATCGATAAGAGGAATTGAACCGTCTGATATCTGAACCTCCGCGAGATTCGGACGGTCAGAGACCGGGCGGATATAGTTAGAGGGAACACTTTTGACAGTAGATGCAAGGTCTGATAGTAGACGGTTGGCGGCTGTTGCCGCCATATCTAATGGCTCTTAATGAAGAGCTTAATTATACTTGCTGATTAAAATTGTAATTTCCTGATAAAGTGAAAGTGCAGGGGACTCCTATTTATAATTACACATTAGAGAGGCGGTGAAAGGAAATCAAACGATAGAACCGACCGCGTTACGTCACCATTCACCGACAACCGGTGACTATTTGGCCTCATGAACCGTGCACTAGTTGCATGACAGTTTTGAGTTTCTATTTTCTAATAATATGATAAGCCAAAAACAATGGCCTATGGACTTGGCAACTCATCATTTGTCACAAAATTTTAAAACAATTGTCTTTCTGGGTCCGCAATTTTCGTTCTTACTTTTATCACTTTGATACGTCACATTAGATGATAACATCAAAAATTTCGCTGAGGGAATGATAGTTCCCATCTGGATATACATAACAAATGGTCATTCTTACGATGTTTCTCCACAAAACTTACACTAATTATTAGGATTTGCACCAATTCCTCGTCTAAATTTTTTTGTTACCTAACTAATAGTTGTTTGATATGATTCAAGTGGGCAAGTATCTTGAACAGTTGACCCTCTGGCCCTGCATGCGGTACAGATAGGACCTGGCAGTGCTCAACTTAACTTGGCTTGCGATGACGTCACAAAGATGATAAAGCTCAGGCAACGTCATTCGGATTGGTATATGGCTACGCAAAGCCTGGCGTAAAATCTTCATTTGTCTTTTCATACTTGTGGGACCTATGTAGCTGATTATATGTCACTGTCATGCTTTGTATAATTAATTAAAATGCTTATTGTTGATTTTGTTGCTGCGTCTAGAAAAGAGACTTGACGCGAAAAGATATTAGATACTCGATACCCCATTAATAATTAATAATCTCTGCGTATTCAATAGGTAGAATATTTACGAGCTTATACGCCAATCGTGGAAGAACAAGGATTAGATTCATGTCTACCATTAACAGCTGAAAAGGTTTATGGGAATATGTTCTTTCTTACTTAATTGAGATTAAAATGAAGTAATTAATATAGTCTCATGTCTCACGCAGCATCAATGATGAGCAACATGTTATGTCTCTCAGACTCTTTATGCGACTCGATTGATGTTAATTTTTTTTTAAGGGTTAATTGTTTAATATTGAATTATTTTTGCTTACAGCTATGTCTTTTTGTCTTTAGAGAAACGATTGAATTACGAACCATGTGAGCGAATCTATAAATTGGTAGGTTTGTAGGACCCAAACCATATGACAGAATCAAGTTTGGTACATATTTGGGTATATGAAGAAAATTTTTACTTGAGACTGATATATTACCTTTATATGATGTCATAAGTAGCATTAATCGCGTGTTTGATTAAATGAATAAAATGTTCGATGAAATGCTTCTGTGAGCAGCCTCTAGCCTCGGCTAGAACCTCAACATCGCTGCACTATCCGGCAAGAGTTGAAATGGCAACTGACTCAGCAGCATGTGATGACTAATGATTCAGCATACTCATGAAAACTCTAGATAGCCCAGTGGATAACCATAAGCAATTGTACAAGACAATGTTTGAATGATGACCATTAGATCAGTGGTATAGCTAGATATGTATTCATCAACTATAATCTATTAATTAAGATATCAATTTTAAAAGATGTTTACTTACTCCCATACTCAATCGTTAAATGGACAGGACACACAAGTTGTGCGTCATAGACTTGCATGCAGATTCTCCGTCACCAGTTGCTTTTCCTTGTATGCTCTGCTAACTGAAATGTCAAACTGTGACCGCTTCAAAGTTGTACTGCAGGTCCTCTGTTTCTTCACTTTCGCCTCTCAATTGCAATATCCTTGTTTGGATAAGAATCTTGTTTCTTCAGATACTCGGATCATTTAATTGCCAGGTTATTGGCACCACCTGACCTGATGATTTATTGGGATCTAACCTTTACATTTCTTTCTGTATTGGCTACTTTGGGACTGGCCTAATTATCATTTATCTCAATGGCATTGTTCAAAATAAACAATAGGATATATTTCAAAAATCTCACTTTTATTTATGAATTGAAAATATATAGAGCTACAATACAACATTTTCTTTCATCCCCACTTGTTTGAAAGTAAAGAGTGCGCATCTATGGAAGAAGCAGCACTACTGTTTAAAATTGACATTCCTGTAGAAGATGAACCAGTTTCTAAATCATGTCCACTTATGTCACCATCCACAAAATCAATCTGTTCACAATTCTGCTGCAAAATTGAAGCTCCAATTGATGTTCTAAACCCCCCCAATTCAAATGCCACTTCTTGCATCGTAGGTCTCATCTTCCCATTCAAGTTCAAGCATCTTTTTGCGAGAGTAGCAACAGTCACAGTCTCTTCTTTCTTAGCTTCCTTGAGAACTCGAGCATCAAGGACTTCAAACAAACGGTTCTCGTTAATTGCTTGGAGAAAATATCCCACTAAACTTCTGTCTTCATCAGTGTTTATTGCACGAATAGGTTTCTGTCCAGTTAAAATCTCAACAAGAACAACTCCAAAACTATAAACATCACTTTTTTCAGTAAATTTACCTGACTGAAAATACTCTGGATCTACATATCCAAAGGTTCCTTGAACTTTTGTAGTCAAATGAGTTTGATCAACCATAACAGATCTCGAAGTTCCAAAATCCGAAACTTTAGCTCGATATTTATCGTCCAAAAGTATGTTTGCAGACTTGATGTCTCGATGATAAATAAGGATGGAAGCGGTTGAATGCAAATAGAATAGAGCACCTGAAACTTCCACAGCAATGCGTAAAAGCAATTCCCATGTGACTGGAAACTCTTCAATTTGATTATGTATGTATTGATAGAGAGTTCCATTTGGAATAAATTCATAAACCAACAGAGGAACTTCTGTCTCCAGACAACATCCCAGTAACTTAACAATATTTCTGTGATTGATTTGAGATAAAATTACCACTTCGTTGATGAACTGCTCAACATTAGTCTCGTCCACTAATTTGGATTTTTTGACTGCCACGATTCTACCATCTGTCAACATTCCTTTGTATACAGTCCCTTGGCCTCCTTGACCCAGAATTCGATTGGCATTGTAGTTGTCAGTGGCCCTTTCCAAATCTTTTGAAGTAAACAATTTTATTTTCTCAATGTTAGTTTCACTTGAAGACAGCTCTTGTTGCAATAACAAGCCACCATTTCTTTTGAAGAACTTTTGTTTGAGCTTGATTTCCCTTCTTCTTTTTACGAACTTGTACAACGACCATATTCCAACGAGTAGAAACAGAAGTCCAAGCCCGCCACTGCAACCTAATAAAATGTGCATATCATTTTATTATTTTTCTAGGGCTGAACACATATTTCATGTGTTACAAAACTGTGGATATAAGATACAGGACAAAAACGTAAACGCATACCAATAATAATATACTTGACCCGCGATTTTTTGGCGAGATATGGATAATAACCAGAACCGCCGGAACAATAAGTTGAGTTTCTTGAGTACGAGGAATAACCGTAAGGACATTCGGAGCAATTATTGCCGCTTACGCAAACCAAGTTACCTACAAAACGTGAAAACAGAAAAGGGAAAATCACGGCTATTAGTTATTAGTTCCCTTTTTCTATGTTTCTCTCATTTTTTTTTCATTTTGAAAATTCTCTGTTAGGTGTTTCGTTACAGAAAAAGAGAATATACATAAACGTACAATGATTTTAGAATGTAAAAATTAAACAAAGACGCATGGATTCCACTGTGCCCATTGCGGCCCTATGTGCAAAAAAATTAAAAAAGAAACAGTGGCCTTGTTGCAGGATTCAGCAACAAAAGTGTGTGTGCATATACATATAAATTCTTAGGTGCGGACATTTGTACAGAGACGCATAATTTTAGAGCACTGTAAATATGTTACAGGATCCCACAATAAAAGTGTGTGTGTATATACATATAAATTCTTAGGTGCTGACATTTGTACAAAGACGCATAATTTTAGAGCACTGTAAATATGTGAAGAAGCTCATTTACAACATTGTAAAAGACACCAGAGAAGAATTATATATATCTGTGTGTCTGTGTGTTTTTTTCACTCATTTGTATGTAATCTGAGTGTGTTTTCACTCATTTGTATGTAATCCTAAGAATTTCTAAGAAATAGACTCATGTGTACCTGAGCAGAATCCATCCGATCGGTAATAAGTTGGTCTGCAACGACACACAAAGCCAGAGCTCAATGGTACTGAACATCGATTACTACAGATGATAGTAGAATGTGAGCTAAATTCTTCAAAACAACTGCCTCGATCTTTTCCCCAGTCCAACAGTGCAGGAATGTAACGCGCTTGTTGTTTCAAAACACGAGGATTTTCCAGGTATTTTGAGCCGATCCAATTTTCTTCAACCACGGAAATAGACTGGCATTTCAGGCTAAAATTTTGAGAATAAACGTAGGATGAAGCGGCAGTGAGAACCTGAGCAATATTTGGGGAAAGGGCGCATAGGAAATCGTAACAACCCTTGTTAGAAGTAGGATTACATGTAGAAATAGAGAGGCACCCACCAAAAGCGGTTGAATTGTTAATATCAATCGTGTCATAGTCGTCACAACCTATGGCGGTGAATCTATTGGAATTGGCTGAGAATGTGAAGGGGCTACCTAAGAGGTTGACGCCCATAGCATTGCCTGCGTTCCTCAAAGAAATTATAGGAACGTTGACTCTGATCGTACCCTCGTAGGACTCACCGTCCAATAGTTCCAGATTGTTGATGCTAGGAAGAAGAGCTTTGGGGGGGTTCCCAGGAGAGTGATTGCAGATTACTTCAAAACTCTTATCAGAGTAGCACCCTTTCCCGATACCAAAAGGGTAGCTGATGCTGACATTTCCACATCGACTTAAACAATTAGGTTGCGCTGAAACTTTGATCGGCCAGAGCAGCAAAATTATCTGGAACAACACCAGAACAGCCATTCTCATGTTTCAATTTCTTCAATTAGTGTTGGCAAATGGAGATTTAAACTCGAAAAACAACCCGGTATACTCCTATTAATTTCTTTGCACCTTCCTTTTAATTTCTTTTTTCTCGCGACCAGGAAAGTTCTTCAAGTCAAGCCAGAATTTCCTGTGTGCCAATCTTGATTTTTTAATTTACATTTGAGGAGAAGTCTTCAAGTTCTTCTCCTCATTATTTTTCAATATTTGGTCAATTAGTTTGTTTATAAATCTATAACTTTTGGACAAAGACTGAATTGTCCTTCTTGTTTATCAGATTGCTAAAGCTTTAAGCATCTGTTAGGCACTTGCAAGGGTATGAAATGAAGGAAAACTGAATAGAAACTATCTTTGGAATATTTTTGGAAAGAGCTAGAATGCTCCTGGAGTATCTGTTATTTGTCTCTCTTTAGCTGATGTGTCTATGGGAGAGAATCCTGTTTTCAAATTGAATGTTTGCTGCTTTTATCTGAGATTTATGGAGCGAAATAATCAATTATCTAAGTGTTGCCAGTTGGCACATCCCCTTTGTTTTTTTTATTGGCATGAAGAAGCAAGAGGACAGGTACTTCAATGCAAACTTGAAAGTAACAAAACAATGCGGAGTACTTGAGGACGGCATTACGTGAATGTTAGACAAATTCAGCATTTCCCGGACAACGTATTTTTTAATCCACCAAAAAAAAAATCAGTGCACACTAATAAAATATAATTTTAAGATCGATTAGATTCAAATCAAATAAGGATGTGAGCAAATTCATCATAACATAGTACAACAGTCTTAGTGTACATGTACAAATCGACAGACACTCACCAAGAATGGATGGATCATTTTGTCCATTGATTGCGTCATAGTTGTCTCAACCTATAGCGGCTAATCGATTGGCAACAGAGAGAAGTTGAAGGGGTCTATCTGACTGGGTTAGCATTGCTTTTCAAGGAAATTACAGGAAAGTTGACTCGCCTCTAGCCCAGTTCTTACGGAAAGTTAAATATTCATGAAGTCCCAGAATTTTTATGCTAAGGAAGAGAAGAGAAGCTTTGGGAAGAAAATTAATCACGGATTACTTCAAAACCTTTATTAAACTAGAGATTCAAGCATTCCAATCTTGACTTTCAATGAATCCTGGTCCATGTTTGCGGAATATATATATAATTTTAACTTGCGAGCGATATATCACCTGTATATCACATAATATTAGAACAAGTGAAGGGTTCGAGGAAATGTCCCTGTCAGTCGCCTCAGCCAGAACACCGATATCGTCCCACTCTCCAGCCAGCATTGACGTGGCAACAGGCTCAGCACATGTGATGACTCAACGGGGTGATTCAGCATTTTCAGAAGGCTCCATATAGCTCCATGGATAAGCATAGGGAATTATATAAGATATATGTACATTATCCTTTATGAAAGATAGTGAATTATGGCCACTAGATTAGCGCTATGGCTGTAAATGTATTCATCAACTTTAATGAAGAAATAAAGATTTAAAAGTTAAAAGAATTTTCCTTACTCCCATATTCAACTGTGTTTATAAATGCAGGATTTTGTGTCACCAGATCCTTTTCCTTTTGTATGCTCTGCTTCTGAATGTCAAACAGCGAGGTCCTCTCGTCTTCTATTTCTTTCCCAAACAATAGGTATTGAAAGGGAAATAACCATTATATAGGCACAATAATCAACGATTCCATATGTTCACTCCATCTTACCTTTAATCTGATTGGATTAATTTTGACTTTGATTTATACGATGAGGAGGCAAAGCGACAGGCGTCAATTCATGAAAGAAACAGAGCCATTCCCATTAATTGCTTCGTTTCTTCATAGAAATTCATATAAAAAATTTAAATAATGCAATTTTTTATTTTCAGACAATCTAATAATTCTCTGCTCTATGTCTAAGGAGTAATGCTGGTCCGTTTCTTCATTTTCACCCGGCTTAACTTCAAGCGCAGCTGCACAGGATTCTTGGTGGGATCACAATTTTGGATCTTTCCATTGCTAGGAAATAAATAAATTACGTGAATTAAAAAATATTTAATCCACAATTTAATTATGTCACATAATTTATATTAAAAAAATATTATTACTTATCCATTATTAAGTTAACTTATCTATACATAGGTATGGCAATGATACTCTTAACTCATGTTTGGTTGAAAGAAATAACAAGAGAGAATAGGATTAGAAAAAAAATAGAGGAGAAGAAAAAACAAGGAAAAAAAATATTAGTCTTAATTTTATCATTTAGTTTGACATAGAATTTGCCTCTTCTTCTTATTTCTTTCCCCCTTCCTCTCCTTTCATTTCTTCAAACCAAATGTACTACTAGTTTTTAGGCAAGATCTAGCTTTAGAGTTAAACTAAAAAAATGATGGGGATTATTTGCACTAAAATTATTTTGAACACCTATCATTTTGTATATTAATATATTAAATTTTAAAATTTATATTTTAGTATGCAAACTCTTTAAATGTAAAAAGAAGCCTTATTTAAACCATTTAAATTAATTTGCTTAACTATTCAACCTACCAAAAAATCTAATAAAAATATTTAATATATGTTTACAACAATAAAGTCAAAGCTCATTTGCTAGTGCAGCTATCCTAAATGGAGCCTAATTAAACTATAAACAAATTCTTTGATACAACGTCAGTGATTAGTTTTATTTATTAGATTTATTTAATAAAATTCAATATTAAGCATATTAACTTTGTTCGCCCTCAATGATATTAAAGAAAAAAGGCCATCTTAAAAAAAAAAAAAAAAGAAACCGACAACGAGAACAACAAGAACGTCAAAAGACGCTTGATGCTGCTCCAGTTACTTTGGCTTCATCTTCCTCTTTCTTTCGATTTTTTTTTCCCAAAATCAAATAGCAAAAATTAATTAGAAATAATTCCTTTATAAGTTTGGGTTAAACTTCTGTGTGTGTGTGTGTGTGTGTGTGTGTTTTTTTAAAAAAATTAATTTCGCTGCCGGGATTTGAACCCAGAATTTAATCTGGCGAATCTGATATTGATACTTAGAGTAGATTAAAATTAATATTTTAATTTCGCCGCTTGCAGTATGTTAAAATATTAATTTTCTAATCTGTTAATAAATATTATTAGGTCATTGGTTTTGTTTAATTCTCCATTTTCCCTCAGCAAGTGAAGGAGGAAAAAAAAAAAAAAAAGAGGCAGCATCTGATTTCCAGTAACGCCTACATAATACTGAAAATAAATTGGGTTATTGGATGGCGAATAAAAAAACAAAGATGAAAGAGTTTGGATGATAGGAACCCCATCATTAATATCCTAAAATTCCTCTTCTATACAATTACATTTAAATACATACAAACAAAATTAACCACATTTATATTTTCTCTTTCTCATAGGTGTGATTTTTCTTTAGTTTCTTAATTTTTTACTTGATTAAAACAAAATTACAGTCAGACTTGGATCATTGTGTTTATTTTTGCAAGCTATAAAAGGGATCTTTCATATATTTACTATTGTATGTCAATGATATACTAATAGCATTCAAGTGTAAAAATGAGATTGAAAAGTTAAAGACTCAACTCAAATAAAAGTTTAAGATAAAAGATATGGATGAAGTTAAGAAAATTTTTAGCATGGAGATATGTAGAGCTAGAGCTCATGGCAAAGTCAACTTGCTTGAAAAGCAACATCTAAGGAAGGTACTACAACGGCTTGGCATGACTGAGCAGACAAAACCTATAAGTACCTAATTGGCTTCTCATTTCAAGCTTTCTGCACAACTATCTCCTTCAACAGATACGGAATAAGAATACATATTACAAGTTCTGTATTCAAATGTAGTGGGTACCCTGATATATGTAATGGTGTGTACAAGGCCCAATATTTCACATGTAGTTGGTATAGCGAGTAGGTATATGCATAATGTTAGTAAAGGACATTGGCAAGTTGTGAAATGGATTCTACAGTACATTCAAAAGACCATGGATGTTGGTTTACTATTTGAACGAGATGATACACTTGGTCAAGATGTAATTGGATACATCGATTCTAATTATGCTGGTGATTTAGATAAATGACGATCAACCACTAGATATGTATTTATTTTTGTTAGAGGGCCAATCAGTTAGAAGTCTACACTATAGTCTACAGCTGCACTGTGGACCACAGAGGCTGAGTACATGGTAATTACAGAAGCTATTAAAGAGGCTATTTGGTTACGAGGCTTGTTTGAAAACTTGGGATTGGCATAGGAGCACATGAATGTATATTGCGACAATAAGAATGCTATTCACTTGACAAAGAATCAGGTTTATCATGCACGTACGAAACATTGACGTATAATTTCACTTTGTGTGGGAAATTATTAATGATGGAAAGATTCTTTTTCAAAAAATCAAAACTATAGAGAATCTTGAAAATATGTTGACCAAGGTGGTGAAAACAATCAAATTTGTTATCTAAACTTGATCAATATTTTATAAGCTTGAAAGCAGTTGCTGAATGCAGAGACTGAAGGATGGTTTATTGATAGTTGGTTCAGATTTACTAAATCTCTGCTGAGGTAAAGAATTGTTGAAAAGTCAAGGCCAAAAGCCAATTTGGCTTTCCCTACACGGTTGGCATGCAAGCTTGCCACATCTACATGCAAGCTTGCACAAATAGGCAAATTACTCGATTGTATTTTGGCCATTTTTAGGCTATAAATACATAAGTCATGAGAGCTTGAATTGCATCCCAATTTGAGAGATTCAAGAGCAATTGCAAGTGAACAATTTGAGAGAGCTTTTACATGAGTGCCCTAGTGAACATTTGTTTGGATGTTGAGAAATTGTCATCCATTAGTAAAATTATCTTTCAGTCTTTGCTCGTGGACGTAGGTTTTACACCGAACCACATAAATTATTGTCTCTTATTTTTTGTTTATTTATTTGTCACATTTATATTTCTCTAAAAGTCGTATTCAATGTAATTTGGTAATTACTCAACCCGGCATTTCCGTACCACAAGGACTAGATTCATATCTATCATTAACAGCTGAAAAGGTTTATGACAATATGTTCTTTGGTACTTAATCAAGATTAAAAGGAAGTAATTAGTGCAGTCTCATGTTTCACGCAGCATCAATGACGAAAGACGTGATATGGCTCTTATACTCTTTATGCGATTTGATTGATGTTAATTTTTTTTCTTCGGTTAATTGTTTAATGTTGAATTGTTTTCGCTTACAGCTAGCTCTTTTTGCCTTTAGAGAAACGATTGAATTGCGAACCATGTGAGTGAATCTATAAATTGGTAGGTTTGTAGGACCCAAACCATATTACAGAATCAAGTTTGGTACATATTTGGGTATACGAAGAAAATTTTTACTTGAGACTGATATATTACCTTTATATGATGTCATAAGTAGCATTAATCGCGTGTTTGATTAAATGAATAAAATGTTCGATGAAATGCTTCTGTGAGCAGCCTCTGGCCTCAGCTAGAACCTCAACATCGCTGCACTATCCGGCAAGAGTTGAAATGGCAACTGACTCAGCAGCATGTAATGACTAATGATTCAGTATACTCTGAAAACTCTAGATAGCCCAGTAGATAACCATAAGCAATTGTACAAGACAATGTTTGAATGATGACCATTAGATCAGTGGTATAGCTAGACATGTATTCATCAACTATAATCTATTAATTAAGATATCAATTTTAAAAGATGTTTACTTTCTCCCATACTCAATCGTTAAATGGACAGGACACACAAGTTGTGCGTCATAGACTTGCATGCAGGATTCTCCGTCACCAGTTGCTTTTCCTTGTATGCTCTGCTAACTGAAATGTCAAACTGTAACCGCTTCAAAGTTGTACAGCAGGTCCTCTGTTTCTTCACTTTCGCCTCTCAATTGCAATATCCTTGTTTGGATGAGAATCTTGTTTCTCAAGATACTCGGATCTTTCAATTGCCAGGTTATCGGCACCACCTGACCTGATGATTTATTGGGATCTAACCTTTACATTTCTTTCTGTATTGGCTATTTAGGGACTGGCCTAATTATCATTTATCTGAATTGCATTGTTCAAAATAAACAATAGGATATATTTCAAAAATATCACTTTTATTTATGAATTGAAAATAAATAGAACTACAATACAACATTTTCTTTCATCCTCACCTGTTTGAAAGTAAAGGGTGTGCATCCATGGAAAAAGCAGCACTACTGTTTAAAATTGACATTCCTGTAGAAGATGAACCAGTTTCTAAATCATGCCCACTTATGTCACCATCCATAAAATCAATCTCTTCACAATTCTGCTGCAAAATTGAAGCTCCAATTGATGTTCTAATCCCCCCTAATTCAAATGCCACTTCTTTCATCGTAGGTCTCATCTTCCCATTCAAGTTCAAGCATCTTTTTGCAAGAGTAGCAACAGTCATAGTCTCTTCTTTCTTAGCTTCCTTTAGAACTCGAGCATCAAGGACTTCAAACAAACGGTTCTCGTTAATTGCTTGGAGAAAATATCCCACCAAACTTCTATCTTCACGAGTGTTGATTGCACGGATAGGTTTCTGTCCAGTTAAAATCTCAACAAGAACTACTCCAAAACTATAAACATCACTTTTTTCAGTAAATTGACTTGATTGAAAATACTCCGGATCTACATATCCAAAAGTTCCTTGAACTTTTGTGGTCAAATGAGTTTGATCAACCATAACAGATCTTGAAGTTCCAAAATCTGAAACTTTGGCTCGATATTTATCATCCAGAAGTATATTCGCAGACTTGATGTCTCGATGATAAATAGGGGTGGAAGCAGCTGAATGCAAATAGAAAAGAGCACCTGAAACTTCCACAGCAATGCGTAAAAGCAATTCCCATGTGACTGGAAACTCTTCAATTTCGTTATGTATGTATTGATAGAGAGTTCCATTTGGAATATATTCATAAACCAACAGAGGAACTTCTGTCTCTAGACAACATCCCAGTAACTTAACAATATTTCTGTGATTGATTTGAGATAAAATTACCACTTCATTGATGAACTGCTCTATATTAGCCTCATCCACTAATTTGGATTTTTTGATTGCCACGATTCTACCATCTGTCAACATTCCTTTGTATACAGTCCCTTGGCCTCCTTGACCTAGGATCCGATTAGCATTGTAGTTGTCAGTGGCCTTTTCGAGATCTTTTGAAGTAAACAATTTTGTTTTGTCAATGTTACTTTCTTTTGAAGACAGCTCCTGTTGCAGTAACAAACCACCATTTCTTTTGAAGAACTTTTGTTTGAGCTTGATTTGCCTTCTTCTTCTTAGGAACTTGTACAACCACCATATTCCAACAAGTAGAAACAGAAGTCCAAGCCCGCCACTGCAACCTAATAAAATGTGCATATCATTTTATTATTTTTCTAGGACTAAAAATAAATTTCATGTGTTAGAAAACATCACTGTGGATACGGGATACAGGACAAAAGTATAAACGGATACCTATAATGATGTAGTTGACCCGGGATGTTTTGGTGAGATATGGATAATAACCAGAACCGCCGGAACAGTAAGTTGAGTTTCTATAGTACGAGGAATAACCGTAAGGACATTCGGAGCAATTATTGCCACTTACGCAAACCAAGTTACCTACAAAATAGAAAAGGGAAAATCACGGCTATTAGTTATTAGTTCCCTTTTTCTATGTTTCTCTCATTTTTTTTTTTTTCATTTTGAAAATTCTCTGTTAGGTGGTTCGTTACAGAAAAAGAGAATATACATACCCATACAATGATTTTAGAATGTAAAAATTAAACAAAGACGCATGGATTCCACTGTGCCCATTGCAGCACTATGTGCAAAAAAATTTAAAAAGAAACAATGGCGTTGTTGCAGGATTCAGCAACAAAAGTGTGTGTGTATATACATATAAATTCTTAGGTGCGGACATTTGTACGAAGACGCATAATTTTAGAGCACTGTAAATATGTTGCAGGATCCCACAATAAAAGTGTGTGTGTGTATACATATAAATTCTTAGGTGCGGACATTTGCACAAAGACGCATAATTTTAGAGCACTGTAAATATGTGAAGAAGCTCATTTACTGCATTGTAAAAGACACCAGAGAAGAATTATATATATCTGTGTGTCTGTGTGTTTTTTCACTCATTTGTATGTAGTCCTAAGAATTTCTAAGAAATAGACCCATGTGTACCTGAGCAGAATCCATCCGATCGGTAATAAGTTGGTCTGCAACGACATACAAAGCCAGAGCTCAATGGTACTGAACATCTATTACTACAGATGATAGTAGAATGCGAGCCAAATTCTTCAAAACAACTGCCTAGATCTTTTCCCCAGTCCAACAGTGCAGGAATGTAACGCGCTTGTTGTTTCAAAACACGAGGATTTTCCAGGTATCTTGAGCCGACCCAATTTTCTTCAACCACGGAAATAGACTGGCATTTCAGGCTAAAATTTTGAGAATAAACGTACGATGAAGTGGCAGTGAGAACCTGAGCAATATTTGGGGAAAGGGCGCATAGGAAATCGTAACAACCCTTGTTGTAAGTAGGATTACATGTAGAAATAGAGAGGCACCCACCAAAAGCGGTTGAATTGTTAATATCAATCGTGTCATAGTCGTCACAACCTATGGCGGTGAATCTATTGGAATTGGCTGAGAATGTGAAGGGGCTACCTGAGAGGTTGACGTCCGTAGCATTGCTCGCGTTCCTCAAAGAAATTATAGGAACGTTGACTCTGATAGTACCCTCGTAGGACTCACCGCCCAATAGTTCCAGATTGTTGATGCTAGGAAGAAAAGCTTTGGGGGGGCTCCCAGAAGAGTGATTGCAGATTACTTCAAAACTCTTATCAAAGTAGCACCCTTTTCCGATACCAAAAGGGTAGCTGATGCTGACATTTCCACATCGACTTAAACAATTAGGTTGCGCTGACACTTTGATCCGCCAGAGCAGCAAAATTATCTGCAACAACACCAGAACACCCATTCTGATATTTGATACTCATGCGCAACCTTTAATCTTTTTCAATTTCTTCAATTAGTGTCCGCAAATGGGGATTTAAACTCGAAAAACAACCTGGTATACTTCTATTAATTTCTTTGCACCTTCGTTTTAATTTGTTTTTTCTGACACCCAGAAAAGTTCTTAAAGTCAGGCCAGAATTTGCTGTATGCCAATCTTGACTTTTTAATTTACATGTGTGGAAAAGTCTTCAAGGTCTTCTCCTCCATATTTTTCGATATTTGGTCAATTAGTTTGTTTATAATTCTATAACTTTTGGAAAAAGACTGAAGGAATTTGTGATATTGAGTCTGTTTGTATAGCTGGAAAACTAACGAGAAAGAGAAGGAAAAATGAAAGAAAAGCAATAAGATTTTTATTAACAAAATCACGCCCCCTAATTACAAGATTCCATACTCTGTATTTATATTAACAGAGTTCCATAACATAATGATTGCAAGCTTTACACTTGCTAACAAACAATCCAAGTCAGCTAACTAACTGAATAACAATCATGCTGAGTCATCTACCGAACTTGTACACGTCAGCCAGGTGATTGTGAGTCCACGTGTCTTTATTGATTCTTAACCATATTCTATAACATCCCCTCTCAAGCTAAACTATCCAGGATGGACATTTAGCTTGCTGCGAAGGTAATGAAACTGATCAAAAGTGAGTGGCTTGGTAAGAATGTCTGCTGTTTGATCTGCACTTGGAATATATTGGACAACAATTTTCTTTGCAGCTACTTTCTCTCTAATAAAGTGAATATCGAGTTCAACATGCTTAATTTTAGCATGATAAACTGGATTATATGCTAAAGCTATAGCACTCTGATTATCACACCACATTATAGGTGTTCCAACAGGATTGATATTCAATTCACCAAGCAATGCTTGAATCCAAACAACCTCAAAAGTAGCTTGAGCTAGAGCTCTATATTCAGCTTTAGTACTGGACCTTGGGACTACTGATTGTTTCTTTGAACACCAGGAAACCAAACTCGGACCAAGATAAATAGCATAACCAGTTACTGATTTTCTGTCATCCTTGTCACATGCCTAATCAGAATCAGTAAAGTAGTTTACTTGTAAGGTTCCAGAGTGATAAAAATGCAAACCAAAATGAATGAAACCTTTTAAGTATCTTAGAAGTCTCTTACATGTCTCCCAATGATCTGCTGTTGGTGTAGCCAAAAATTGGCTAAGTTTATTGACTGAGTATGCTATCTCAAGTCTTGTCAAAGTGACATATTGCAAGGCCCCAATAATACTTCTGTACTGAGAAGCATTGGAAATAACTTGACCAAATCCTTTACTGAGATGATGACTTGTAGACATTGGAGTAAGAACTGGGCTACAGTCTGCCATATCATGTTTTGCTAATAAATTAACTATATATTTGGCCTGAGAAAGATAGATTCCTGTTGCTGTCTTTGAGACTTCAATCCCAAGAAAATAGTTCAGCTCACCCAAGTCTTTGAGAGCAAATATGGTTTGCATATTAAGAATAACTTTTTGCACCAGCTGATTATTGGATCCAGTGATAATAATATCATCAACATATACTAAGACAAGCAGAATATGACCACTCTCCCACTTATAGAAAAGAGAACTATCAGATTTGGAATTAAGAAAACCCCATTGATTAATCATAGTAGACTTGAACCTGTTAAACCATGATCTAGGAGCCTGTTTTAATCCATAGATTGCCTTCTTAAGCTTGCAAACATGATTGGGTTTAGTAAGGTCAATAAAACCTTCAGGCTATGTCATATAGACATCTTCATCTAAAATGCCATTTAAAAAGGCATTATTGACATCAACCTGTCTGAGAATCCATTTATTCATAATAGCTAAGCTTAACACTACTCTCACTGTTGAAGCTTTAACAACTAGACTGAAGGTTTCAGTATAATCAATTCCATGTATCTGATGGAAACCCTTTGCCACTAGTCGAGCTTTGTATCTGGAAATGGTCCTTCTGAGTTGTATTTTATCATGAAAACCCATTTACTTCTTACTACTTTGACAGGAGCTGCTGGTAATATCAAATCCCAAGTATAATTACTTTGAAGGGCTTGAAACTCCTCTTTTATTGCCTTAAACCATGTAGGATCAAATATTGCTTGTGAAACAGATATAGGTTCTGAAGGAAGAGCTAAAAGGGCAGCAAGATATGATTTTGGTTTGAAAATACTAGTTTTGGATCTGGCGATTATAGGATGCCCCACTAGTGGAGCAACAGAGATAACATATGGTGGTGAGTGAGTTTCAGAAAGAGAGTTTGTGTGAGAATGAGAATTAGGAGAATATTGTACCTGTCTAAGAGCTGTAGGTGAAAAATCTGAGGGATCACTTGCTGAGACATGTTGCTGAGGAGTTTGAGAAAAGAGGATTGAAAAATGAGTAAAAGATGAAATAGACTCAGTAGATTGAATGAGAGTTGTATCCTTAAAATTACAGGACTGATTAAGAGAGGAAAAATCTGAGCCAGACACATATGGAAAAGAGTTTTCATAAAAAATTACATGATTGAAAATGTACACTCGACCAGAAGAATGAAGGCATTAATAACCTTTATGTTGAGAGCTGTAGCCAATGAATATACATCTTCTTATTTTGAACTCAAGTTTGTGTCTATTATATGGTCTGAGATAAGGGAAACAGGCACAGCCAAAGATTCTGAGAAAAGTATAATCAGGTTTTTTATGAAATAGTTTTTAATAAGGTGAGATATTGTTCAAGGTTGGTGTAGGTAATCTGTTTATGAGAAAAACTGCTGTATGAAAGGCAATCCACCAAAATTTCAAAGGTAAGTTTGCTTGAGCCAATAAGGTAAAGCCAATATCAACAATATGCCTGTGTTTTCTTTCAATTCTACAATTTTGATGATGAATATGAGGACATGGGTGCCTAAATTGAATTCCAGATTGAGAAAGGTATGTGGAAAAACTTCTGAACTCCCTTCCCCAATCTGTTTGGAGAGTTTTGATATGCTTATTAATAGATTTTTCAATAAAGCTTCTAAAGGTTATGAACAATTGAAGAGCATCAGATTTTGCTGTGAGTGGAAAGATCCAAGTGAATCTACTGAAATCATCTAAGATTGACAAGTAATAGGAGTAACCTTGAGTAGAGGTTACATGAGATAGGCCCCAAATATCAGCATATAGCAACTGGAGAGAGTCTGTTGTTTTTGTTGGGACAGAGTCAAAATGCACAAATGAATTTTGCCAAATTGGCAGGCATTACAGAAACTCAAGTTTTTGATTTTATTGAGCATAACATCATTACAGCTCTTCAGAACAACTTTGAGAGTATGAGAAGCTGGATGTCCTAATCTTTTATGAAGTAAATCCATATCTACTGAACTGACAGTAGTTATAAAGGCTGATTTACTCAAGTTATCATTGATGGAAAGAGAATTATTCAGGTCATTAGGAATATTACAAGTCAAAGAAGGATAAAAAGCAAACATAGACTCAAATTTATTTGAACAAGATTGACTTGACAGAACTGAGCTATCTTGAGACAGTTGAGATAAATTTTGGAGTTGATACAATCCTCCTTTTGCAACTCCTCTAAGCAAAATGATCCCTGAGCTCCTGGCTTTAACAAAATAAAAATTTTTAAGAAATTCAATGGTGACATTATTATCAGCTAAGAGTTTAGAAACACTGAGTAAATTTTTGGTTATGTGAGGAACATGAAGAACATGATCAAGTAATAAGGGTTCATGTGTGGTTGTGTCTAGTAATACTGATCCAATATGTTTAATATGCAATGAAAAACCATTCCCAACAAGTAATTTTTCATCACCAGTATAAGTTCTTGATTCAAGAAGTTTACCTGAATCATTTGTAATGTGATTGGTTACACCACTATCAATATACTAAACAGGATTTTCAATCATCTCTGGAGCAGAGTTTAAACCAGCTGAAGATGCATGCCTACTGTAATGTTCATTGAGACCAAAACCAGGTGAAGAGACACT
Source organism: Aegle marmelos (assembly GCA_030449875.1). Taxonomy (NCBI): domain Eukaryota; kingdom Viridiplantae; phylum Streptophyta; class Magnoliopsida; order Sapindales; family Rutaceae; genus Aegle; species Aegle marmelos. The sequence goes on along the minus strand of JASUUL010000022.1, from coordinate 5,224,675 downwards.
TGCACCAGTAGAGTTACCAGTATTTCCAGGATTTAAAGCATAAAATGTTGTTGGATCTGAGTACATCATAAACCCTTGATATCCAGAACCTCTTGGCATGTTATAATTTCCAAAATTATGATTACCAGAGATATTACCAAAATTATTATTATAACTTCCCTCATAAACTCCATTAAAAGATCTGCCACCAGTATTTCTAAAATTCCTTCCAAAATTTCTTTGTCCAGGCCTGAGATTAACATTGAGAAAACCTCTTGCTTGGCTTCTTGCAGGCACAAAGGTAGAATTGTACCTATTTCTACATTTGTATGCTCCATGTCCAGGTGTAAAGCAAATTTGACAAATGATAGCTGAGGTAGTATCACCAAACTGTTCCATGCCATTACCATTAGTGAAATTGTCAAAACTATTGTTATAACCCCCTCCATAAGCTCCACTTCTGTATTTTGAATTGTTTCCACCATTTCTTCCAGAATTAAACTATTTTTAAGCTATGTTAACTGAAAAATTGTGCACAACATCACTAGCAATTTTGCCTTTCTTCTGTTTGATTCTATTCTCATGACTCAACAGTAGAGAATAAAATTCATCAAGATCAATTCTGTCACATTTGGCCAAAACACTAGTGACTAAAAATTCATAATCAGAAGAATCCAAACCAGTCAAAATATATTGAACAAAATCATTTACTTCAACAGGTTTTCCAGCCAGAGCTAAGCTATCATACAATCTTTTCATTTTTGCAAAATAATCAATCATGGACATTGATCCTTTCTTCAGAGTTTAAATATGCATTTTGAGTGGCATTATTCTAGCTTGAAACTGTGAGATGAACATACTTGTTAGTGTATCCAGAAGCTCTTTTGTAGTTGAGCAATTAACTACTGTTGCAAGAAATTTTTGTTGAATCGATGACATCATCCAGCTTAAGATCAGCTGATCAGTCTTCATCCAAGCTGTATATTCAAGATTAATTTCTCCATTCTCTGTTCCAGCTGAATCAGTGGCTTTTCTGTTTGCTAATGATAAAAATTGCTCTGGACACATTTGTTCACCATTGATGAAGCTTTCCAATCCATTTCCTTTTATTGAAGTTAAAATCTGAGTTCACCAGATAATGAAATTATTTTGATCAAGTTTGACAGGATTGACAAAACTATAAGATCCAGAGATTTGATTTGAGCTCATTATTTATTTGCTCTGATACCATGAAGGAATTTGTGATAGTGAGTCTATTTGTATAGCTGGAAAACTAACGAGAAAGAGAAGGAAAAATGAAAGAAAAGCAATAAGATTTTTATTAACAAAATCACACCCTCTAATTACAAGATTCCATACTCTGTATTTATATTAACAGAGTTCCATAACAGAATGATTGCAAGCTTTACACATGTTAACTGATTGCAAGCTTTACACATGTTAACTGATTGCTAACAAACAATCCAAGTCAACTAACTAACTGAATAACAATCATGCTGAGTCAGCTACCGAACTTGTACACGTTAGCCAGGTGATTGTGAGTCCACGTGTCTTCATTGATTCTTAACCATATTCTGTAACAAAGACTGAATTGTCATTCTTGTCTTCAGATGCCAAAAGCTTTAAGCATCTGTTAGGCAGTTGCAAAGGTATTAAATGAAGGAAAACTGAATAGAAACTATCTTTGGAATATTTTTGGGAAGAGCTAGAATGCTCCTGGAGTATCTGTTATTTGTTTCATTTCTTCAAGCCAATCGTACTACTAGTTTTGAGGCAAGATCTAGCTTTAGAGTTATAACTAATAAAATGATGGGGATTGTTTGTACTAAAATTATTTTGAACGGCTATTATTTTGTATATTAATATAGTAAATTTCAAAAATTATATTTTAATATGTGAACTCTTTAAATGTAAAAAGAAAAGCCTTATTTAAACCATTTAAATTAATTTGCTTAACTGTTCAACCTACTAAAAAATCTATTAAAAATATTTAGTATATGTTTACAACAATAAAGCCAAAGCTCAATTGTTAGTGCAGCTTCCCTAAGTGGGGCCTAATTAAACGATAAACAAATTCTTTCATACAACGTCAGTGATTAGTTTTTATTTATTAAATTTATTTAATAAAATTCAATATTAAGAGAAAAATGGCCATCTTAAAAAAAAAAAAAAAAAAGATACCAACAACGACAACAACAAGAACGTCAAAAGATGCTTGATGCTGCTCCAGTTAATTTCGCTTCATGTTGCTTCTTTCTTCCCAACCTCTCTTCGATCTTCAAATTAATGGACATTAATTGAATAAACAAAAGTCTTAATAGGACGTTAATCGGAAGAAAGATAAAGGAGGTTTCCCTGCATGGTACGTACAATGAAAGGGAAAGAACCAATAGATTGGAAAATACATACAGTAATCAACGACTCCATAAATCCATTCCGTCCCACCTTCAATCTAATTGGCCTAATTTTAAAATTTTAGGATGTATTTAAAATTAAGGTTAGAAACTGTATTTTAGAAAATATATTGATATAATTTTTTTTATTTGTATGATAGAAAATTTATTAAATATTTAATAACTTTATTAAAATTATTATTTAAAATTTATTTCTATTATATATTATTAATTTTTATTTTATAATTATAATTTTTTTCTATATTAGCTATAGTTTAAAGATTACAGTACTTTAATCTCAAATGTATACTTAATATTATTATGATGAGGAGGCAAGGCACAGGACGTGAAGTCTTGCTTGAGAGTTATAGAGCCGTTTCCCATACTTGACTAGCTTGTTGAAATATCTTCGGTAGTTGTTTTGAGGGTGTATGTTATTGTAGAGCATTCTGTCAATTGCCCTGTTTTTTTTTTTTTTTTTTTTTTTTTTTTTGCACTTTTGACCGCTTATTCACCTGTTCCCAGTGATTCTTCGTAGAAATTCATACAAAATAATTTAATAAAAATTTTCTATTTTCAAACAATCTCGTACCATCTTTTTCTTTACCATCCTTCTATTTTTAATTAAATTTGATGAACATCGAATCATTAAAAGTCACAAAATTCTCGGATTTTAAGTTGTAAAACTCAGTCTGCTTCAAAGCACTAATGCAGGGTCCTCTGTTTCTTCATTTTCATCCCCCCAACTTCAAGCAGCTCATAGGATGCTTGGTATGGTTACATGATTGCTTAAGAGATCTTTGAATCTTTCAATTGCTAGGGACTTTAGTAAAACTCTTCGCTGCATCATTTTTCTTGCGCGACATTTCTCCCGATGTTAAAGCTTGAAAACGAAAGCAATCTTATGAAAATAAATTAAAGTTTGAAAAACCTTTTCCCCAGCATCTTTTAACCTTTTCTCTCACTACCAATAATTCTGCAAGCTAATTAATACGCTAGTCTTGACTTTGACTTAATGCTGGCCCTTTCAAGTCTTCAAGCTTTTATCCTTTACACATTAAAAAATAATTGACATTAACTGGATGTACAAAAGTCTTAACTGGAAGAAAGATAGAGGTTTCCTCGCAAATGCGTACAATAAACATTGAAAGGGAACGAACCATTAGATTGGCACAACAATCAACGATCCATATTTTCCTTCCATTTTACCTTTAATCTAATTGCCCTAATTTCAATTTTCATCTGCATGATGCGGAGGCAAAGGGACTGGCCTCAATTCATACTTGAAAGAAGCAGAGCCATTCCGATTAATTACTGGACTAGCTTGTTTAAATATATATATTTTGATGATTTATAACACTGTTGAGCTTCTGTGAATTGCCCTGACTTCTAACCACAAATTCTGCTGTTATCAATGGATTCTTCATAAAAATTCATATTAAAAATTTGAAATAGTAAAATTTTCTATTTTCAAACAAGATTATAAACCTCTGTTCTATTTCTAAGTAGTAATGCCTTCGTTTCTTCATTTCCACCCTGCTCTACTTCAAGGGCGGCTGCACAGGATCCTTGGTGGGATTGCTGGATTGTTCGAGATATCTTTGAATGTTTCAATCTACGTTATTGTATTTTACCAATCTGATCAATTAAAAATCAATCAATTCACTAAATATAAAATAAAATAACAAAAAAATTAAAATTCTTGCAATTACAGGATTTAACCCAAGATTTCTTGAAATAATAAGCAAAATTAAAGTTGAGATTAAAGTATATTTCAATTTCAAGGGGAAAAAAAAGGTTAACAATAGAGTAACATTTTATTGGACCAATTAATATAATAATTATATTTGTAATTTCAACATATTAGTAATTTATGATATGAATAGGACTACAGACTGTATAAGGGTTTCTAAAAAAAGAATTATCTCATTAAATTATCAAATTTATTAATTTAGTTCTTTGACCCAAATTGAGACAGCAAAAATTTATTATCTAATAGAAGTTATTAATTTATTGAGTATTAAATTATGGGGGTTCTAATGTATAATTTAATTAAAGTATGAAACGAGACCATAATTCATTTGGAATAAAATATAGATCGAGTAGTTTGTTTGGGTGAAAAGACAAAATCGTAGCTTTGAAATATTTTTCCATTTAAGGTAAATGCTTCTCTAGAGCCAATTACCCCCGTTAATCTTTGTATTTTGAAAAAATTATCTAAAATGTCACTGCTGTATATCCGTTTCCATTAAAATCTTTTTAATTGTACCTAAGTGACATAGTAATTTAGAGATCATTAAGGATGTTGATGTAGTCACGTCAACAAATTTTTGAAACGTATGCTACGTACTTCAGAGAGATTGGAAGACGAAAAGGGGGGGGGGGGGGTGGGGGACAACAACCTGCAAGAAGGGGGCTAAGAGAATGTCAATAATTGAATTATTCTCAAAATATAATCGGAAAGTGGCATACTTACAAATATAGACTGACTGCATATTTGCAGCACTACTAAAAAATTAAATAACAGAATAAATAATAAATATATTTGGTTGCCTCAAAAATTGCTCAATTGTGGCAACCACCAGGACTGAAGAACTTTGACACTATCGGCACAAATGAATTTACAAATATCTTTTTAAATTTGATCCAATGGGAAAGGATGAATAAAGGCATAATTCCACTGCCATACTTTGAGAGTTGCCTTAACATTCACCCCAGTTGCATTATTGAACAAAAATAACCTTGCAGCTCCATAAATTGCCCTTGCTGGATAAATTCTTGATGTTATCACCGGTCTGCCTCCTTGGTCAAAGCTTTCCACAATTGAATGATGGACCTGAATCACCAATTTTAATTGTAATTCATAAGATTTTATTGCTCAAACTTCATCGCTTAAAGCACTTTAAACAGACCCTTGCGACCTAATTTTCCAAATTTGACTTACCAATGTCCTCATTGACAATGTTTCACCTTGAAGCAAAGGAACTTTGCTTCCGTAAACTTGTTTAAAAACGTCAGGAGCCAATGATGACCAGCATTCACATCAAACATTTATATAGTTTGTTTGACCCTTCAAAAAGAACAATCAAATAGTATAAGTTATGATTCAAAACAAAACTCCCTAGTTTCATATGCGCAGAAGTGTTTGTTCCATTTGTTGCACTCGAAGAGCGGAAAAATATTGGTGTTAGCTCAGAAAGTGGTCATCTGCATTGACTAATAGTCCAAATGGCCCCATCGAGCTCCTGTCAACGGTGTCTTCTGATCCCAATGACTCAGTTTCAAACCCTGCAGATACGTCTAACTGCATGCCAATATACGTTTTTGCAGAATATGAGCAACCAAATTAATGGGACAAGTAATCTGAGACTAATGGCGTGTAATAACCTGTGTAGCCTTGCTAATATCAAGTGGTACGACTGATCCAGGTTCAACAACTACTTCTTCAAAAACTGTACTGTTCTGGCTCAAGCTTTCTATTTCTTCCACTAGCCATTGAACTACGTTGGCACCAGTATTGTTGTCATATAGCACAGTCCTTGGAATGGTCTACATGTCGAACAAAACAAAGAAATTACTTACTTGCTTTATAAAATGAATTTGAAAAAAGAAAAATGCATTTTCAAGATTCAAGAATTGTACCTGAACAGATGCCCATCCCTTTTCCAAGTCATCAGATTCAGTATCAGTTTCATTTATCCATCCCCACACTATCCTCCTCTTTTTGTACGGGTCATAGAATGACTTCCATGCATGGTATCTCCCATAATCCAACTTTAACCCGACACCCACATCCTCCCCCGGGTTATCGGCTGTCCACTTGTCATTCGACCGGTTATAGGTCCCGATTGCATCATGATCCACCTTTGTATCATCCAAACCAGCCTTCGACATATGCTTAATCCCCGGGCCAGTAGCTGATGTATCCAACCCAGCTGACCCGTTTATTGCCCCGGGATAAAAGTCCACGCATTCCCACATACCCGTACCTGGAACGGCATGCAAATACTCATCCAGAAGCTGATGGGTTTTGAAGTGGTTCGTCTGATACACATGTGAATTACCCGTCTTCCCAAATTTTGACCCAATTGTGAGCCTCCATTTTCCATCAGGCCCGACCCATGCAGTTGCTGGGTCCCTAAAGTCTTTCGGTCCAAAGTGATGTGGGGGCACCAAGAGCGGCTTACCCGGGTTTTTGACCCAATCAAGGAGGAGAGGATCAGATGGATCGACAGGGTACGCGAGATTTTGCACCTGCACTGATTTATCAGTGCTCCCAGTGTAAAGCATTACGATCTGACCGTCGGGAAGGATCGTCGCAGCCCCCGTCCACACACCGTTGATATCATACCACTGATCGGGGATCATCGCAATCGGGAGATAGAGCCAGTGATTCGGGCCCCTTGACACCGCATGGCCCCAGGTAATGTTGCCCCATACGGCTGCATCAGGATTGTATTCATAGAATAGATGGTACCATCCCTTATAAAATAAATAAATAATGGACCTGCAATCATAGAAATTTTGTCACACAAATGGTAGCCAAGGGAAAAAAGTATACCTACGCGTTTGAGATTTAACCACATGCTGCCAAAATATTTTTCTCCAACAACCCTAGCCAATCCAACAATGATAAATGATAAACCATATATTTCATTTCATTTTATTTTATTTTTTATTAAGAGCACTAATATTTAAACTGAATCCAAACTAATTATTATTTTTAATTTAAAATAATCAATTATACGATAATTGTAACTAAATTTATAGTAATAGTTAATTTTGTTAGTGACTATGTCAGGCTTCAATTTCTATGGTAACTTTTTTTTTTAAAATATGATAATTTCACTAATGACTAAATACATCAATAAACAAGGAATACTTATAATGCGTTTATTAAATGAGAATTGGAATAAGTTGAAATAAAAATAAAGAATAAAAATTAAAATAAATTATTATTAAATGATATTATATTATTAAAATGTCCTTAATAACAATAACAACAACATCAACAGTAGTGTATCATTATCAATAATAATTATTGTTAATATATTAATTAATTATATTCATATATTGTTAATCTATTAATTAATATAATTTATCAATAATAATTATTATTATCATTATTAATTATGCTCATATAATGTTAATATATTAATTAATTATAATTTATCAATAATAATAATTATTATCATTATTAATTATGTTCATATAATGTTAATTTATTAATTAATTATGTTCATATAATGTTAATATATTAATTAATTATAATTTATCATTAATAATAATAAATAAATAAATAAATAAACAAACAAAATAACAATCCATTTAAAAATAATAATAATCATAATCGGATTCATCATCAACAACAAAATTCGTCATCATCCACAAAATATTCCATTTCCAAAATAACAATATTAATAACAATAATCAAAATCCCAAATAATCATTATCAAGGAAATAATTCATTTTCCAAACAAAACAAAAAAATTAAAATTCGGATCGTCATCGTCATCAACTACAATGGCAACAAAAATCATCATCATCAACATCTCATCATCATTGAACTGGAACCACGACTATCAGAGACAAAATCATTGGCAAAACAGAGACGAAACGAGATGGGCATGAAACAGATACGAAACAAAAATAATCAAAATTGGAATCATCATCGTCATAAACTACAACGGCAACACAAATCATCACAGTCAACATCTCATCATCATTGAACTGGAACCACGACCATTGGAGACGAAATCCCTGGCGAAACAGAGACGAAACGAGATGGGCATAAAACCGAGATGGAGATGAAATCAAGGCAGCCCAACAGATACGAAATCGGCAACAACTGCTGTCCTTAATCGATCAACCGACGACGAAGAAGAAGATGGTGGATGATTTTCGACCTAGTGACAAGAGCATTGCACCTGCAATGGCATTCAGCTTGAGTGAGAAAGTTTGGGTTTTAGGATTTTCTTTTCTTTCATTATTTATATTTTTTTAATTCAAAGTAAGGGTCTTTTTAAAATAATAAAAAATTAACAGGACAAAATGAAAAATTAGGAGAATGAGAGTCTTGATTCTCAAGTCCCCATGAAAATCAAATTCTCGTTACTGATTCTCAATTTCTCATAGGGCCCATCAAAATAAATTTTATTCCTTCTTAAATTTTGCTAAGTAAACGTAAATTTAATCCCGATTCTGAATACTCATTCCTGAATCCAGCAAGTAAATGCAAATAAAATATTTGCAAGTAAATGTAAATATTTTATTCCTTCTTATATCGGCCGGCAAGACGAATCATACTACAAATAAAAAAATAAAACAAAAAAACAAAAAGGTCGTATCGCAGTGGCACCCTACGGACATCCAATATTTTCATGCCAGGTAAGCGGGATTTGATTGTCCTACAACTTCACCGGCTCTGTCCATTTCTTGTAACATCATTTTATTATTAATTAATTCTTACTTGTTCGTTTCCTGGCCGCAGACAAACCATTAGAGAATTTCACTAGCTACAGAAAAGACAGCCTTGGTGCTGGCAAGTCAGCATACTCACCTATGGACTCATCAATTATCACATTATCCAGTCTCTCGTATTCTTCTGTCCCAAGCAAATGCAATTTTTTAAATTTTATTGCTACGGAAATAAGAATTTTGAGTTTGAACCGTTAAATTTGGAATTCTAAACTTCATTTCTGAAAGGACTTACGCAATGGATTGAGGCGTTTCGGTTTTTTCAAGTCACCATAGTAGTCAAATAATACCACAAACTATCAAGTGTTGGTGGGTAAATAGAGATTTCTGTGACAAACGTGACTAGACAGTGCCTACGAGTAATATTATATTTGTCCGATAGGATCATTATTCTTATACTTTCAAATAATATAAATTTATTTATTAAATAGTGAAATATAGGAAAAAATAATTTTTTTAAAATTTTAAATAAGTGGCACAATAGGTGGGATAAAATATTAAGAAATTATTCCAAAGTCAAGTATTATACACAATCTATTTATGAGAAAGGCTAAGTTATGACTTTACGCAACTTACGCCTCTCACGTTGCATAGTAGAATTACTGTGCAACGTGAGAGGCCATAGTAGAATTACTGTGCAACGTGAGAGGCGTAAGTTACATAAAGCCATAACTTAACAGCCTCCTTTATTTATGGTATAATGTTCTTACTGTTGATTCTACTGTGCAACGTAAGAGGCATAAGTTACGTAAAGTCATAACTTAGCAGCCTCCTTTATTTATGGTACAATGTTCTCACCTTAAATCTCAGACCCGATCACCATCGAACTCTAGCCGCCGATGTACGCGTGTCATCCACTGAGAGTAAACGAACGTATGATCGCCAGGGACAAAGCTACCAACCAAAGAGGCTGGCTCAAGCATTGACACAGAGACGTGGCAATAATAGCTTCACATGATTTTGAATTGGTCTTCTAGTCGCAACTTTATCCAATTCGTAGGTAATCCAACAATGCCCAGGTTGTGATTACCGTACCCGGAGGGCCGGAGCTCGGGGTAAATATTTATGGCACCAAAATTATATTTTTATCTAATATATAAAGTTGCCGATCAAGATATCAAGTTCAAGTGCTCGTATTTTGTATAAAAATTTTAAAATTTTTTCGAATACCACATGTGCCGTGCAAACCCCGATCGTATTTTCCCCCAGCCCCAGATACTGTCGTGTTAAATTTTGTTAATTTTCACTAGACCTTCTAATTATTTAACGCTGCCTAAATTAATGATATACGAGTTTTGTCTCTTTATAATTATTACGATTCTATAACCATTTTTTCGATGATTCTGTGACTGGAAAGTTCAAGTATTATTCATTAATAATAATAATAAATTAATAATCAATAAATTGCCGTGCATCTTTATGTATTGTGAATATTCAAATTTTCAGTCCATGTCCGCGAGCTACAAGCTTGGAAACTTCTCTTAAGAAAAGTATGAAATATTCAAACTTATCTTAAGTTGTGCCGAAATCAAAACCCATTTTTGAAAATTAATTCAACTTTGTTTACATTTTGTGTAGACATCCAATTAAATGACCTGAAAATATTGGTAAAAACATACGTGAGGAGTAGGTGCAACATTTCATATGCTCAAACTTGAAAGGTAGCCATCGTTTTGCAATTGCAGGTTTTTTTTTTTTTTTTGGTGAATTATTTTGAATCATTGAATTATTGAGCTGCTTTGAATAGTTATAAACTTAGAATAGAATTGGAATGAATTTTATTGTCTCTTTTCAAAATTGCATCACCACTAATGCTGTTAAAAATTAATTTATATAACATACATGTTTCACTGAATCCATGAGATTTTATCTGTTAGCTTAACTAGCGCTCACCATTATTAAAAGCATCAGCTTAAAACGAGCTTTAAAAAAAAAATACTAAGAATATATTAAATAAAGGTATTTTCAACAAAAAGTATTGCAAAAAATACCTTCAATCTACTTTCACTTTTTCACTTTTTCGGTTGCAAGCCTCTCGAATGCAACCAATACGGTCACATGATAATAGCACTTTCTGTAGACATATGGATTTCTAGCGTAGTCATCACACGGGAATCATCAACAAAACAATTCAGGATCGATTCGCATCATTCAATTATAAACGCTAGTAGTTATGTAGCGAAAAGGGAAAAAGAATAACCACAGAATTCATAAGCATTCATGGATCCAATTCAACAACTTGTGTGTGTTCTTCACGTCTAGTGCTTTCCCATATATGCTACACACTTCTGGCACATTATTTATTTAATTGTGTAAAGTTATGCTTTTTTTAATTTTATTTTTTTCTCCTCTAGTGAAAGAAAACAAAGGTGAATTAATAAAATTAAAGAAAACAAAGGTGAATTAACAAAATTAAAAATCAGCTAGCAGAAAGTAATTTTTAATAACATAACCCGAGATGTCATCATGATAAATATATTGGGCATCTAATAAATTTGATAAAAGTTAATCTGATTTTTTATTAGTTTGAAGATTTTTTTTTGCCGCCCAACTTAAGATAAGCAATTTCTAATCTAGGCACACTAAATTTTGGTCTAATCTAAAGTAATTAATAATCAGCTAACCATGTATATAATGTTTCGCATAAATAAAGTTGCTAGGTTTGAAAGTAGAATATCGTTAAATTAATATTTGATAAATTAATAACCTCATTTAAATAATAATAATTTTTTTAGTCCTAATTTGTGGCCGATGTGCTAAATTAATAATTTGATAAATTTATTAAATAGTAATTTTTTAAAAAATTATATTTTTCTATAAGACCCAATTAACAAAAAAATAATAATAACTAATTTAAACTAAATAAATATGATTTGTCTATAATTTTCTTTGGTGTATTAGCATAATGATTTACGCATTTTATCGGTCATTATTGTTTTATTTACCCTTTTAGATGAAAAATTGCCTCAAAAGAGTTGTATTTTGCCATCTAGCCAAATAATTATTAAGTGACTAATTCACTCAATTAAGATCAAATCAGTTTGTATCATATAGTTTGAAAGAATCATTGTAGTTATTAATTTACTCTCTCTAAACTTCATCAAAGTTCAAATTATGAATATAATATTACTTTATAAATTAATAATTTATTCATATTTTATATTAGTTAAATAAATACATTTTCCATGTTCTCAAGGCTATTAATTTATGGAGATTTTACTCTAGTGATATTGAGGCGGATTGCTCTAATAATAGCAAATGTATGTTGCATATTTTAATTAGTCATGCAAGTCATACTATTGTGGTGGCAAAAGTGAGAACTGAAATAAACCAATAACAACCAGATTAAAGAAAAGTGTTTTGGTAATGAAATAATTAGACAACAGGATCTGATCGAATGTTCTGCTAATTGACCTTAATTAATTGGTCTGCCAAACATAAATTTTAACCGGAAAATTCTTTAGAATAATCGAGAGACACTATGGTTCCCTAGCCAACCTCAAGAGCCCCACCAAATCCCAGCCTTCAAAAGCTATCTATTAATTATGGCAATGGCGGCTTCCTCAATTTTGCTTATGCTTCCCAGCTAATCCATGATTAAGTTCATTAAATTCAAAAAAAAAAATCGCAGTAACTATTAATTCATTGCTTTTTTTCTACTTCCAGTGCAATTCACTGTAATATCGGCTCTCTTCTCTTTCTTGCTTGCTCTCTGTTTTGAGCTTGTACTTTTTAGCATGGTGGTATCCGTAAGGATACTCCAAGGCTCAAGTTAATTTGGGAACTAAGAAAGTAAAGGAAAATAAGAAGGGAAATCTATTGGGTTGGGAAACATATTTACATAGATCTATTTTGTAAGGTTATTCTATATAACTTTTGTAGTAATTTATAAATTGTTTTATAGATTGGTAGGAGATTTTATCGGGTTAATTATCTCAAGGTGATCCTTATTTTGATAAATTTTAAAAGATAAAAGATTTTTTAAAAATTCTCAGATTTTTTAAAAATTCTCGAGGGATAATAAACTGTTAACTTTAATGTGAATATTAAAGTAATTACAAAATATCATTTTTGCCCATAAAATTAATTATAAAATAATATTTTAACCTCGTAATAGATAAAAATGATATTGCATCCCTATAAATAATTATAAAATATATTTTTGTCTCTAATCAATAATTTTTTATTTTTAAATAAAAAATTATAAAAAATTTCATTGAAGTGTAAATCAAACAAATCTTTTTAAAAAAATTTCTTGTTGAATGAAACTTTACCATTGAATTTAATAAGAATTTTTGTTTAATTCAAAAAGAATTTAAAAAAATTGTATGATTTAACAAAAAAAATTGTTAATTACACTTAGATGTAATTTTTTATAATTTTCTATTTAAAAATAAAAATAATTGGGTAGGGGTAAAAATATATTTTGTAACTAGTTTAAGAATATAAATGTTATTTAGTTGTAATAGGGTAAAAATATCAATTTATCATTAATTCTAGACGTAAAATATTATTTTTTAATTAATTTACTGTTCACATTAAAATTAATAAAAAGTTAATAATTTGTAATTCCCTTAAGTAGTTTTAAAAAATTTATTACCTTTTTTAAATTTGTTAAAACGTGTATCACTCAGGAATAGTTAACCCGCTTTTATTGATTTCATTTTGGATTAATCTAATCCTTGACTTCATTGTGCCTTACTTTAAGATAAGATATGTGTGGATGGTAACTAGTTTAGTTGATAAAATCTTTTGCATAAAGTAAGAGATTTATAATTCAAACTCCGCACGTACGTGGGCAGGAGAGGATTGGAATGTCATTACCCTATGTTAAAACGAAAAATTAAGGCATGTGATAGTTCTTGTTTCTATTTTGAAGTCGCGTTTTTGTCATGTGATTCTTTAAATACCACGCGTGATGTGAGTGGTGATTCTGGACTCGCTTACCGAAAGTCCTCCGAGCCTTATTTCCTTCGACTTGTAGATTTATGCGCTCAAAAAGTTTTTTTTTTTTTTTTCAAATCCGTTTTCTAATAAAATTTGGAGCACCACCTATAAAATCATTTACACCCAGCATCCCACTTCAAAATTGCTCAACCTATAATCATTCTAAGAGAGCATGGACAATTTTGCAAGGCAGTAAATTGGCAATTCATATAGGATACATTCAGCCATTAAAAAAAAAAAAAAAAAGTTCCTATCAATTCCCCATTTTTTTATTGCTGAGCTTCTGTGAACTGGCAACGAATTCCTCGTAGAAATTCATACAAAAGGTTTAATAATAAAAATTTTCTACTTTCAAACAGTCTTATAACATTCTTAACAATCGTTCTTTTTTAATCCTAATTTAAATTGAATAAACAAAAACATCGAATAATAAAAGCCTCAAAATTCTCAGATTCTGGGATGTAAAACTCTTTCTGCTTCGAATTACTAATGCAGGGTCCTCTGTTTCTCTATTTTCACCTCCTCAACCTGATGCGCAGCTGCACAGGATCCTTACATACAAGATTGCTCAGAGATCTTTGAATCATTCAATTGCTGGAGACTTATTAAATGTGTCTGCTACCTGATGTGTGCTTTGTTCGAATATATCTACCTTAATTTTATTTCTCCATTGACTACTTCCAAAATGAACACCAAAATCTATATGCTTGGTTCTGAAGTGAAAAATTTTAAAGATAGAGAAAGCATATTGCAAAAGTCCACATTTTCTTTATTTATTTATGAAAGAAAATACTACATCATACATAGATATAGAAGAAAACCCTACTCTTTTATCATCACTGGTTTGAAATTAAAGGATCTACATCTACGGGAAAAGCAACAATATTTGAAATTGACCGAGTCGGAGATGAACTAGTTTCAGAATGTCTAGTATTGTTACCATCCACAAAATCAATCTCTTCACGGCTATGCTGCATAACAGAAGCTCCGATTGATGCTCTAATCCCCCCTAATTCCAATGCAACTTCTTTCATTGTAGGTCTCTTCTTCCCATTCAAGTTCAAGCATTTTTACAGCAACAGTAACAATTTCTTCTTCCTTAGCTTCCTTAAGAAATCGCTCGTCAAGTACTTCAAACAAACGGCTCTCTTTCATTGCTTGGAGAAAATATCCTGCTAAACTTTTATCTTCTTCTCCGTCAATAGAACGAATAGGCTTCTGTCTAGTTAAAAGCTCAACAAGAACTACCCCAAAACTGTAAACATCACTTTTCTCTGTAAATTGACTTGACCGAAAATATTCTGGATCCAGATATCCAAAAGTTCCTTGTACTTGAGTGGTCAAGTGAGTTTGATCAACCGTAATAGATCTAGAAGCTCCAAAATCTGAAACTTTGGCTCGAAATTTATCATCCAAAAGGATGTTTGCAGACTTAATGTCTCTATGATAAATTGGGATAGAAGCAGCCGAATGCAAATACGATAGAGCACTCGAAACTTCAGCAGCAATGCGTAAACGCATTTCCCATGTGATTGGGAACTCCTCTATTTGATCATGCAAGTATTGATAGAGAGTTCCATTTGGAATAAATTCATAGACTAAAAGAGGAACTTCTGCTTCTAAGCAACATCCCAATAACTTAACAACATTCCTGTGGTTAAGTTGAGATAAAATTACCACCTCATTTATAAACTGCTCAACATTACTTTCATCTACTAATTTGGATTTTTTAACAGCCACAATTCTACCATTTGTCAACATTCCTTTGTACACAGTGCCTTGGCCTCCTTTGCCAATGATTCGATTGGTATTGTAGTTGTCAGTGGCCTTTTCCAAATCATATGAAGTGAACAGTTTTGTTTTCTCAATATTTCCTTCACTTAAGGACAACTCTTGTTGCAATATCAAACCACCATTTCTTTTAAAGAACTTTTGCTTGAGCTTGATTTCCCTCTTCCTTTTTAAAAACTTGCAAGACCACCATATTCCAATGAGTAGGAACAATAATACAAGCCCACCACCGCAACCTGCAGCACTTGGGGAGAAGGATTAACGCCATATCCTTGAGATTATTTAATTATCATATCGAACTACTACAAATATGGCCTAAAATTAATGCGTACAAGCATAAATTCTCAGATGTAGATGTTGCTTTTTTAAAATTTTGAACAAGATTATAAATTCTGATTAGAGTATAAGTAAATGTACACATATCCATTAATTTTAAAATAGACACACAAACTCCCTTTTAGATTAGACAGATCCTTTGGGGAAAAGTATGTCCTTTGACTATGGTGATCCCAAATATATTTCATTTGCTCGTGATAGTCCACAAAGGGATATGTCGTTTATGTGCCCATTTGTTAAATCATTGGGGTCTACCTGTACATTAAGAAAACCTTAGGGTCTTGCAGGCTTTTCCAAATCACCAAAAAAAAAAGCTTCACTTTTTTTTCTTTTTCTTTTTGGGTGAGAATATTTCCACCCCGTTATTTGTTTAAATTTACCCCAGTATTAAAAAAATATTTACAAGAGTTTGACATTATTTTGATAAATAAAAATCAACAAAAATATTTATATAACTAATCTTTCTTATTCTTTTCTTACTTAATTTTTTTTACCATTAAGTTTGCTTTAATATTTCTTTATGACATAAAATGAGCAATTGCTTAAAGAAATGTGTGTTTTTGTATCTAATACTATAGGTATTTAATTTTATGACTTGTAATCTAACTTTTTAATGAAGTCTAATAATTTCAATATTTTATATTTGAATGACATAAATTGACAGTCTATTAATTCATATGAGTATTGTCTTATAGAGATATTATGTTAGTTCAATTAAAGGTTAATAATAATACTAATAAAGTAGAATTGATCATTTAGAAATAATAACTTTTGTATAAAATAAAAAAAATGTTAGATTTAAAGTAATTTTTTATTTTTTTAATCTTTTAAGGATAAAATAGTCAATTTAAATTTAGGTTAAAGCAATCTTCATAGTCAAATATAATAAAAAAATAAAAGATACGAAAAAATAAATTAAGATATCACAAAAAAAAATTGACATAGATTTTAATTAACTAATTCTTAAAAATTTTCTTTATTTGAAATTTTTTGAAATGATGTTATAGTTAGTTTCTAGAAGTGAAGTGGATTTACACAATTTGTGGGGGTGGAATTATAACCATTGGGTCTACTTGTACACACATTGAGAAAATCTTAGGTATCCCTGGTCGCCTGATGGCTTTTCTGAATTTTGTTTTAGAAAAAGCATTACCAATTTTTTTATTTTTAAAGATTAATCTTTTTGTTGATCCGGGTTAAACAAAATGTGTACAAAAGGCTGCAGAAAATTTTAATATTTTTATCGGAAATATATAGTAAAAATAGAAGCAATTTGCATACCTATAACAATAAATTTGACCCGAGATTTGTGCAAGAAAATCTCCAAAATTGGCTGGCAACTACCATAACGATTTGAATAATAACCTTGGGGACATCCAGAGCAATTGTAGCCGTTTGATATATTAAAAATCAAGCGACCTGTAAAGCCAGAATTCATAGGAAAAGGAAAATCACATGTTCGGCATTGCAGTAGATGTAATTTATTAAATAATAGTCGAATCAGTACCTGGGCAATATCGTCCCTCTACTAATGAATCACAAAGACATACGTAGCCTGAACTTAGTTGCATTAAACATTCTTGATCCAAATTACAAGAAATGGGATTTGAGCTATATTCTTCAATACAAGTGCCTATTTGTTCTCCCCACTCCAACATCGCAGGAACTTGATCTCTATCTTTCAAAACTTGAGGATTTGACAGGTAACTTGAGTCGAGCCAATCCCTTTGAACCAAAGAAACAGACCGGCAGTTCTGGAGAATGCTTTGAGAATAGAAGTAAGATAAATTGGCATTCAAAACCTTACTACTTGGAGGGATGGAGCATAAGAAATCGTAGCAACCAAATTTCTGAGTAGGATCACAAGTGCAAACCGACAAGCATCCACCAGGAACAGCTGAATCATTCCCCAGGTTAATAGCATAATTGTCACAACCTATGGCTGTAAATTTATTGAGCCTCCAGGGAAAGGTAAAAAGGCTACCTGATAGATTGACTTCTCTAGCCACGTTATTGCTTGTCACAGTTCTATTGTGTAAAAATATTACAGGAATGTTGACTCTAATGGTTGTATCGGAGTCAGAGTACAATAGTTCAGTCTTGATACTAGGAAGAAAAGCTTTTGGAGAGCCAGAAGAGTTATCGCAGATTACTTCATAACCCTTGTCAAAGTAGCACCCTTTTCCGATTCCGAAGGGGTAGATGATGCTGACATTTCCACATTCAGTTGGACAGAGAAATTTTTCTGATGCTTTGATCGGTCCGAGAAGTACGAAAATAATCTGCAACAACACCAGATAATATTGATAAACGGCCATTCGCTCCCATTCACCACCTTTACTCGTTCTTTCTTCAGACTTGCAAAATGGAGGTTGAATTTAAACAAATCGTTCATTTCTATGAGTTATTTCTCTCCATCTTCCTGTTAACTTCGTTTTTTATTCGTTTCATTCTATTTTTTCCTACTTTTAGTATCAAGAAAGTCTTGCAATTGGTAGTGAGTAAGCCAGGTATTCCAGCATACCAATCTTGACTACTAAATACCCGGGCCGTCTCTTCCAAGTCTATAATAATAATAATAATATATCTTATTTTTCGCCAGTGTTTCTGGTTGACTGACTGTTGACTTACTGATGACGTAGCTGCCAACATGGCACTCCCAGTAACAAACTCACAGCTGTCTAAGAAGAATTTGTAAGTATTCTATAGCTAACAAATCGATTATTAAGTTAATTAATTTATATAGAGGTACCGTAATGACACTGTTAGCCTATGTTTGGGTGAAAGAAATGAGTAGAGGAGAGAAATGGAAAAAATAAAGAGGAGAGAAAATAAGAAACAAAAGAATCAAATCCTATACCATTCTTTACAATCTTTCTATTCTTAATTAAATTTGATAAACATCGAATATTTTAAAGTCTCAAAATTGTCGGATTCTGAGTTGTAAAACTCAGTCTACTTCTAAGTACTAATGGTCTTCTGCTTCTTCGTTTTCATCCCCTCAACCTCAAGCACTGCTGCACAGGATCCTTGGTACAATTGCAAGATTACTTAAGGGATCTTTGAATCTTTCAATTGCTAGGGACTTTGGTAAAAATGTTTACTACCTGAAGCTTTGTTGGAATATATCTACCTTATTTATGGATTATTTTATCCCTTCCAAAACGATCATCAAACTCCATATGTTTAACTCCAGAGTAAAAATTGTAACGAATGCATGATGCATATTCATATGTGAAATGAAATACATAAATTAAGAAGAAAATCCTTTCTCCTCATCACCACTTATTTGAAATTAAAGGATCTGCGTCTATAGAAAAGCAATACTGTTTAAAATTAACCCAATAGAAGAAGAACCAATTTCGAAATGTTCAGTATTGTGAGCAGCCACAAAATCAATTTCATCGCAGTTATGCTGCCTAATGGAAGCTCAAATTGATGTTCTAATTCCCCCAAATTCAAAAGCTACTTCTTTCATTGTAGGGCTTTTTTTCCCAATCATGTTTAAGCATCTTTTTGAAAGCATAGCAACAGTAATGATCTCTTCTTCCTTAGCTTCCTTAAAAACTCAAGTATCAAGGACTTCAAACAAATAGTTCCTTTTCGTTGCTTCAAGAAAATATCCCACTAAATTTTTATCTTCTTCACTATCAGTTGAATGATTAGGTTTCTGTCCAGCTAAAAGCTCAACAAGAATAGGTTTCTCTCCAGTTAAAAGCTCAACAAGAACTACTCCAAAACTATAGACGTCACTTTTTTCAGTAAATCGACTTGGTCGAAAATATTCTGGATTTACATAACCAAAAGTTCCTTGTACTTGAGTGGTCAAGTGAGTTTGATCAATGATGACCGATCTAGAAGCCGTAAAATCTGAAACTTTAGCTCGATATTTATCATCCAAAAGTATATTTGCAGACTTGATATCTTGATGATGAATAGGAATAGAAGCAGCTGAATGCAAATAGTACAAAGCATATGAAACTTGACTAGTAATTCGTAAACCTATTTCCCGTGTGATTGGAAACTCCTCAGTTTAGTCATGAATGTATTGGTAGAGAATTCCATTTGGAATAAATTCATAGAACAAAAGAGGAACCTCCGTCTCCATGCAACATCCGAACAACATTTCTATGGTCAATTTGAGACAAAATTGCCACCTCATTTATGAATTGTTCAATATTACTCTCATCCAATAACCATGATTTTTTAATAACCACAATTCTTCTATCTATTAAAAACCTTTGTATACTGTGCCCTAGCCTCCTTGACGAAGAATTTGATATGGTATTAAAGTTGTCAGTAGCCATTTCCAATTCTATTGATGTAAACTGATGGAAAGATAAAAGGGATTCAAGAAGTCATACCTTTTCTAAGTAGCAGAATAGTTAAATGTTGGATCACACTAATGATTGGAAAGAAATCACAAGTAGATATAATTCTCTAATCACAGTATAAATGTCTTTTTTATGGATTGCTCAATGTTCTTAATTTTAACCTTTCATAAGAGGAGAAGAAGATCATATTAGCAATTTTTTTACGTATCTCTTCTCTTATTCTCATCATTAAAGAGATATTAGTCAAAGTAGAGAAATTTAATTTAAAATTAACTTCCCTCTCAATCTCTATTAATCGTACACGTAACTACATGGTAGTTATCATGTACAGGTCGGATTAGGTTGATTTATCATAGACAACCCACCCATCCAACTCACACAAGATGGAATGACGTCGAAATAGCAAAGTGGTGAACAAGGAAACAATGAACAGCCATATATCTTCAATCATACAAGTAGATATATCGTGTGACCATGAACATATCTAAAAACCCATTTGGTAAGCCAAAAATATATCTCAATTGCTAATTCAGACAAGAGATGTCTTAATTGCAATCACATGCAAGAGGATTTCAAAATATGTTCATTGTATCCTAAATTTAATGCACTTTAATACTCAAGCATACTAAATTTCCTTAGTATGCTAAAATTATGCAATCTCTTTATCTATTCATAATTGTACTATCCCAAAGATATTATAAAATTGGTCGAGCAGTGAATCATATAAATGAAGAATTAAATCTTTCCATCATACTTATATCTTTCAATCCAAAATTGGTCACATATTATAATATAATATATGACCAATTGGTTAACCAATAAATCACCTAAAAGAAGAATTAAATCTTTCTATCACACTCATGTCCTTCAATCTAAAATAGTCACTTTCCTAATCATGTTTTATAGGTCGGATCATGTCAAGGTTATAGATAATATGCTAAAGTAGCAGACACCGATCTGAGATCTGAGGAACATAGTTAATAGTCATATAGATACCTGAATTGACTTATAAAAAAGTCATATGGGATTTACACAATGAGGAGGAAGGGAGATTCTCTTATTTTCCATTTTAGTCATTAAGCAAGCATGGTGTGATAAACATGTTACAATGAATCAGGAGTGTATGTCTTGTTATGTTAATTCACTGTACACATCTTAGTTCATTCGCTCTTCTACAACGCCTCTTGAGTTCTTAGAACGAGTACTCTCCTCCAGAATAAAAAATAAGATCTCACATCTGGCTTTAATTAGGCCTCTATAATGATAAGGTACACTATAGTCGGTCTAGCATGAAAATCATGTAAGACCTTATTTGCAACAAAACATATAGAATGATCATTTTTATTTGGCTATCAAACAAATACATTGTTTTATTATTTTACTTATCTCATCTCAACTTACTCCTAGAGCAACTAAGGTGACCCCTAAGTAAGAAAGTCAATCTTGACCTGACAATATATTTTTATATGTGTAATTATGTATTTCATAGAATAAATTGAAATAAAAGATACTATTATATTTTCAAACAACTTATGTAATGAAGTTGTTTACAACAAATAAGTACATATTAATAATATTAATTTGCAATTTATGCAACCTTAATGATTTAGCATGAAAGGTAAATACTTCCCTTGTTATAGCTTTGGTAAGTGGATCATCTATCATACTTTGCATAGATATATACTCTATGACTCCTTTTTTCTTTGACAAAATATCTCTTATAAAATTATATTTAGTCTTAATGTGTTTTGACTTGCTATGATATTTAGCATCTTAAGAGAAAGAGATAGTAGTTTGATTGTCACAATAGACAGTCACTAAATTATCATTGCTAATATTAATCTCTAAATCCTCTATAAATCTCTTAAGCCATACAACTTTTTATATTGCTATAGAACATGCAATATATTCAGGCTTTATCATTAATAAAGTCATGCGTGTTTACTTCTTACTACTTCATATAGTTGCTCCTTTATTTAGCAAGAATACATATCATAAAGTCGATTTGCATTCATCCAAATCTCCATCCCATTCAACACCTGAATATCCAAAAAGTTACAGACTACCTCATTGATAGCATAAACAAAATTAGTAGTGTTTTTGAGATATGCTAAAAATCTTTTAGCAGCACACCAATATTTTTTACCAGGATTAAATTAATATCTACTCACTAATCCTATAGTATAACTTATATAAGTCCTTATACATATCATGGCATACATAAGACTTCTAATGACATTTGCATAAAGAAATCTAGCTATTATTTTTTAAAAAAAAGGATTGGGGCACATATTGAGACTGAGAGATTGTCCTATAGTTATAGGGGTATTATTTGACTTACAATCAGTCATGTTGAATCTTTCAAGGATCTTCTTAATATAAAACTTTTGTGACAGAGCCAGAAATTTTCTCGAATGATCCCTGAAAATCTTGATTTCTAAGATATAAGTTACTTCACTTATATCTTTCAAGTTAAAATTCACATTTTTGAAAAACTATTTACTGTTCTCTGTCAATAATATATTATTTATATATAAAGAGAATATCATGAAAATGTCTTTAGACCTCTTAATGTATACACAATGGTCTTTCTCAATCATCTTGAAGCCATAAGAAATTATAACTTGATGAAATTTAAGATTTCATTGTCTAAAGATTGTTTAATAGATCTTTTAAGCTTACACACCTTACACTCTTAGTCTTTAACAATAAAATCATGTGATTGTTGCATATAAATTTCTTTCTCTAGGTCTTTATTGAGAAACATAGTTTTCACATCTATCTGATGTAATTCAAGGTCTAAATATGTAACCATAGTCAAGATTAATCATATACAAGCAAACCTCACTACATGAGAAAAGGTCTCTTTGTGGTCTGTTCCCTCCTTTTGGGTATAGCCTTTAGCAACTAATCTTTCTTTGTATGTCTCAGTTGTCCCATCTACTTTACGTTTTATTTTAAGAACATATTTTTTTTCTGATTACTTTACGATTAGGCAGAAGTTCAATGAAGTCCCAGACCAAATTGACTTTCATATACTCTATCTTTTTTTCTATTACTTTCATCTACAAATCCTTAGCCAATGATGTGAAAACCTCATTAAAAGTATTTGGCTTATCACTATTTTGCGAAGCAATCATAAAAGCTTCTTTCTTAATCTCAAAATGGCTCCAATTCTAGTACTGCAAGCATCACACTCCATTATAAACTTTTGAGAAATATCTGGAAGTTACAGAACATGGGCAGTTATGAGTGCCCTTTTATGCAAAAATACTTCCTCTGCCTCCGAGTTCTAATAAAATCAATCTCGAGAAGCTACGCAGGTAAGCGGAGCAGCAATGGTTCTAAAGCCCCCAATGAATATACAATAATACCTAGCAAGGCCAAGAATGCTCGCACATCTTTCACCATTGCAGGTGTTGGCCAATCCTGAACGTCCTGAATTTTCGTTGGATCTATCGCTGCACCCTCAGAGGTGAAAATATGGCCGAGGTGTTCCATTCAAGAGGTGCTAAATCTGTACTCGGACTGTTTTGCTCTTAATTGGTTAGTTGATAAAATCTTTAAGACTATTTTAAGATGTTGCAAATGATCAGCCCATGTCCTACTATAGACAAGAATATCACTTAAAAAAAAAAAAAAAGCCAAGAACAAATTTACGAAAGAAAGGTCTAAATATATCATTTATCAGACTCTGAAAAGTGGCAGGGTTGGTGAGACTAAACGACATTACTACGAATTTATAGTGCCCTTTATGAGTGCAGAAGGTGGTTTTGTTCTTCCCTGACTCGGATTTGACGATAGCCTGAGCGAAGATTCATTTTTGGAAAAAAATAAAAAATGAGCCCATGCGATTTATCTAAGAGCTCAACAATGATTGGAATTGGGTATTTATCCGTGATTGTAGCCCTGTTAAGTTCCCTGTAATCAACAAAAAACCTTCAAGTTCCATCTGCATTTTTAACCAGTAATACCGGAGATGAAAAGAGACTATTACTGGGCTGAATGATCCTAGAATCCAAAAATTCTTACACCATTTTTTCTGTCTCAACTTTTGATATTGCGGGTATCGATATGGTCTTACACTAACAAGTTCTCAGTCAATCACTAAGGGAATAGTGTGGTCAGGACACTGTCTAAGGGGAAGTTTTTTTACTCAACAAAGGCTTTAGGAAACTCACCAATTAATTTGCTCAAGTCTGCTAATTGGCCTATGGCTCTCTCTTTTTGTGCCTGTGAGCTTTTTTCGATAAAAGTTAAAATCTGCAAGTAGTAGCCCATGCCAGTCTAAGGGCTCTAAGTCAACTTGATGTGATCCATAAAGTTGCTGCTGCTGTCCATTGTGAGTGCAGATCATTACTAACTTGATATAATCGGCTTCAATTAGACCCAAAGTCGGCAACTATTATACCCCAAAGACCAATTAACATACTGCTGCTGGAAGGATATAAAAGTCAGCCGTTATAATATGGTTCTAGATGAGCAATTTGAGTTTCAAACATCTTCCTGTGCACTCAATTCTCTCACAGCTCTCGATGATTAATTAGAAGGATCGATTACGCACTATTGATAGAGCAAATTTTTTTTTAACGATTGACTGGTCAATAAAACTATGTGTACTTCCCTCATCGATAAGTACTGTGACTTCTCTCTTTTTACTTTTTTATTCTTTATGCGAAAATTTTATTGATGATTGGTTCCTGACACTGCATGAAAAGAGATATCGGGCTGTAGTTCTATTGGCGATAATTCTTCATTGATTTTGTAGCCATCATCTTGTGAACTCAGTGGACAATCCTCTATCATAAAGAGTTAGGAACCCTGACACCTATAGTCCGGCACATATTTCTTATCACAGTATAAGTGAAGCCCTTTCTTTTGACGATCTCTTGCCTCGTACCAAGTTGGGCGACGAACAGAAGGTTTAAAGGTTGGAGTCATTTACTGGTTTGGACGGGGACCCAGGAGTCCTGCTAAGTTGTTTTGGTTTTGTTGGGAAGGGCCCATATAAAGAAACCTAAACAAGCCGGCACTACTAACCTTTTTGTTGGGAGTTTTACTCCTCAATCAAGTCAATCAAGTATGCAACTCCGAAGTTTTTGGTTGGTTCACCTTGACATCTAATCAAATGTCATCTCTCAATCCCCCAATAAAAAATCCTATAAGAAACTGTTCAGGAAGGTTATCAATATTGTAGGAGAGTTTTTTTAATGCTTCTTGGTAGGCTGCCACCACTGAAGTCTGTTTGAGACGGGTTAAAGCTTCGGATGGGTCTTCATGTTCCATTCGTCCGAATCATAGAATCACCACCTTTGAAAATTTTGTCCAAGTCAGTGGACCACGAAATTTCATTATCCATCTATGCTATTGAAGAGCAATCTTCTCCAAATGGAACGAGGCTAACTGTATTTATTGTTTCGGGGCTACATTCTTCAATTCAAAGAATTGTTCTGCCTTATAGATCTAACCAGTCGGATCTCTATATTAATATTTGGAAAGGTTAGTTTGAGATGGTAGTGGTGGTTAAGAAGATTTGAGGAGGCAAGTTTTAGAGCTTGGGGAGATAATGCTGTAGGTGCAAAAGGATTGACTTCAAAGGCAATTCTGGGTGAGGCTCGTAAGGCATGAAGATATTAGAGCTCTGATAATATAGTATGTAGGGTGGCATGAACTTGGTCTAGGCTAGACTCATGACGGCTTAAGATTTCTTGGACCTCATTTTGAAACTCAGCATTTGATTGATCTCGTTGGCCTTTGTTTTTTTTTTTTTTTTTAAGGAAACTTAGCTTTGATACCAGGCGATAGTTAATTTCTGGCTTAGAAAGAGAAGTCAGAGAAGAATATAAATTAATTAGAAGACAAAAGACAATTTTTGTTCTCCAAAAATTTACATTACAAGTTCAATAAGGTCTCTTAAATATATACACATGCCAGAAATAGAAAACAAGAAAAGAGGAAAAAATAACGCATAAAAGTGCAACAAGCATAACACTAAAAAATAGGAACATGGAAACTTAATATGGGAATGTGCCTGACTGCCACTGAGTACATGCATCCACTACTATATTTTATTCTACTAAGTAAATAACCATGTGAAGAAACTTAAGCCCCATGCACATCTACATGCTCTGCATGGCTTGAAACCATATTGTTTGTATCAATAAGCTCTTTATCCTTAGCTTTCTTAAGAACTCGAGCTTCAAGAACTTCAAACAAACGGTCCTCGTCCATTGCTTGGAGAAAAAATCCCACTAAACTTTTATCTTCTTTGGTGTCAGTTGAATATATAGGCTTTTGTCCAGTTAAAAGCTCATCAGGAACTATTCCAAAACTATCTACATCACTTTTCTCAGTAAATTGACTTGATCGAAAATACTCTGGATCTAAATATCCAAAAGTTCTTTATACCCGTGTGATCAAGTGAGTTTGATTAACTTTAACAGTCCTAGAAGCCCAAAATCCAAAACTTTGGCTCGGTGTTTATCGTCTAAAAGTATGTTTGAAGACCTGATGTCTCAATGATAAATAGGAATAGACGCAGCTGAACGCAAATAAGACATAGCACCTGAGACTTCTATAGCAATGCAAAAACACATTTTCCATGTGATTGGGAACTCCTCAGTTTGATCATGTTAGTAATGATAAAGAGTTCCATTAGGAATAAATTCATAAACTAAAAGAGGAACTTCTGTCGCCAAACAGCATTCCAATAACTTGACAATATTTATGTGATTAATTTGAGACAAAATCATCACACCGTTAATGAATTGCTCAACACTACTCTCATCCACTAGTTTAGATTTTTTAACGGCCACAATTCCTCCGTCAGCTAACATTCCTTGGTATACGGTCTTGGCCTCCTTGACCAAGAATTCGATTGGCATTCTAATTATTGGTGGCCTTTTCCAAATCCATTTTTGTAAACAATTTTGTTTTCCCAATATTACCTTTCATTAGAAGACAATTGTTACTGTAATAATAAGCCACCATTTTTTTTCAAAGAACATTTGCTTGAGCTTGATTTCTCTTCTTCCTTTTACGTACTTGCACAACTCTCATATTCCAATGAGTAGAATAAATGATCCCAGCCCACCACCACAACCTCTAGCGCTCGAGTGCAATAATTAATAAACAAACAATCAAGATCATTTATAAGTGGCTTTGTTTTGTTGTACACACAAATTCACTTCGTGGGGAGATACGGGTCTAAGAGGGTATAAAGGAGTGGCATTACACATTCCAAAAACTTTTATCTAAAAAAATTATCCCAAATGATGTATTATTCATCAAATAATTGATGAAACAATATAATTCATTCCCTTAAATCTTATAAAGAATTATTAGCTATTCAATTAATGACACATTATGTAGAAATCAAATTCATGATAGAAAATTTGGCATATCTATTATTACTCGAGTATAAAATAGAATTGATATGCGTACCTATAATAAGAAGTTTAACACGAAATTTGTGAGACTTGATGAAAATTATTTAGTAAAGATCATCGGCAAAAGGGTTGAAGAAACGATCAGGTAAAGGATTTGATTCATAACTGTCAAGACAATTGGAGCAATTGTAGCCGCTTGAGGTATTACAAATCAACCAACCTGCATAAAGTCAATGGACAAAAAGGGAGGAAAAAAAGAAAAAAAGAGAACATCAAATTAAATCATGGCTTCAGCTAAATCAAATTCCGCCATCTTTGTTTATGGTTAAGAGGAATTGCAAAACTTCACTCATTGACAAGTACCCCAACTAACGTTTTAAAAATTAAATTTTCCATTCATTTAAGATGATAAATTTCATAATTTGCAGAATTATTTGTTTAACCATCTCACCATCCTTGAGTGAAAACCATATCAATTGAGAAATCACTCTTAATGGAACAGCTTTGATTGGTCCAATAGCATATCTTCTCTCCTTTTACAATTCACTTGTTGCTCATGTTTATACACATATGGAATAGTAAATAAAAAAGAAACAATGTTTTTGGAAAACCCCAGTTTTTACCAGTTTGTACCTAAGGAGTGTCCTTATTTCAAGCTATAATTGCCGCCACTTGAGCAAAGACATGCATGGCCTGAACAACCTGTTTTCTGCAAATTACAAGATATAGAATACGAGCTGTATTCTACAACACAACTGCCTTTCTTTTCTCCCCAATTCAACATTGTAGGAACTTGTGGCTGATCTTTTAAATCATGAGAATTTATTAGGTAATTGTTGTTGTACCTAATCTTTGTCGACTATGAAACCAGACCAGCATTTCTGAGGAATGTTTCCAGAATCAATGTATGTTTGTACATTAACAACCTGAGGAGGAAAGAAGCATAGTGTCATAGGATGAGTGTTTTACATAATAAACCCGTGCAGCACTTAGGTAACTTTTGTCAAATGTTGCTAAGTAAGTCTTTGTACTTCTCCACTAGCCGAACCAAAGGTTATCAAAAGAACTAGAGAGAAGAAAACAATGGAGCTAAAATCAAAAACTTGTATAGCTAACAAAAATGCTTACAAGAGAGTTTACAAAAATGCTTGAAATGCTTGCTCAAGGCATGATATCTCAAATGCCTAATGCCATGCCTTATTTATAGAGAGGCTTTCTAAGCTCTAGAGTTATATAGAATTCTTACAATTTACCTATATTTTAATATTTACAAACACTAGACATGTGTAAAGAATTCTAGAATATGTACAAACTTACCATGTGTTAGAGTATGCTGAAATTTTTTAAAATCAGGCTAAACTAGCACTCTTGGTTAATACTTGGGCTTGTGGCCTAAATTTTGTGCTTGTGGGTTGGAAACTTAGCGAACTGCAATATCCTCCCCCTATTTAAGCTCGCGACATCCTTGTTACACTCTTATGCTTGTAGCTTTCGATGTGCTCAGCGAATTACCACAAATCATCTTTACATTCCTATGTGGCTTTGCTTTCGGAGAGGTTTTTCCACTTCACCAAGTACTCGTTGTATAGTGGCACGCCTCGTCTCTAAATCACACGGCCGGTAATGATATAGTCCACATCCTTGTCGAAAGTGGTGACAATGGCCGTTAACGCACGCTTTGATTCACTCCGTCTTGAGTCTTCCATATCCTCGTGGTATGACTTGAAAAGGCTCACATAGAAGACCAGATAGATTTTGAGCCTTGGCGAAAGTTGTACATGATATGAAATTTTACCCACATGTTAGACAATTCAGAAGGGTCCCTCATAGCGCCTCATTAACCTCTTGTGTATTTTTTGCAACGACTTAAATTGTTGGGGCAATAGATTGATCATAACTTGATCGCCTTCCTTAAAATCAACATGTTGTCTTCTTGTGTTCGCCCACTTTTTTATTTTTCTAACAGTTTTATTGAGGTAAACTTATGTAATATCTGCTTCTTTATGCCATGACAAGTGAGCTTGTAAGTCGTCGAGGTTTTTTCCTCCATAATTCGAAGCTATGGCATTGGTGTCCAGGGATGAAATCCTATGACAATGTTAAATAGGCTCTTACTGGTAACCTCGCTTCGTCGTAAGTTATAAGAAGATTGGATAATGTTGAGTAGCTTCGCCCAATTCCGCTAATGAGTGCTCACATAATGCTTCAAGTACATCTCGAGGAGAGTATTGATGCACTCAGTCTGCCCATCCATTTGTGGGTGGAAGCTTATAAAGAACTTGAGGTCAGTTCCCAACATCTTAAAAAGCTCCGTCCAAAACTTACCAGTGAACCGAGGGTCTCAGTTACTTATAATGCTCTTTGAAACTCTCTAATGCCTTATAACATGTTTAATAAAGAGGCGGAGCGCTTCATTAATCTTGCAATCGGCTGGTGCGGTAATGAATGTAGCATACTTACGGTATTAATTGACCATGACCATGATACTGTCGCATCATTCGGACTTGGGCAATATTGTGATAAAATCTATAGAAACACTTTCCTATGGCCTAGATGCAAGCGGTAGTGACTTTAATAGTTCGGTCAAAAGTTAGTGATCTACTCTGTTTTGTTGACACACAAGACAAGTCTGCATATTTACCTCGATGGTATCCCTCATGTGCGGCTAATAATATGTGGCTTAAACAAGTGTAGTAGTGCATTCGATCCCTAAGTGACCAGCTGATTTCGAGTTGTGGCATTTCTTAATTACTTCTTTTTATAATTTTCCCCACCTAAGCACGACCAATCGATTTTTCTTAGTACGGAAGATGCATTTGTCTTGTCAAAATTGCCTTGTCTTATCCTCGAGCACTTTCTCCAGTAAGTCTTGTGCGATAAAGTCTTGTTTGAGGCATTCCTTGACGTGTAAGATAAGATCAGACTTTGGTTGGCTCATACTTAATATGGCCAACTTTGTCTTGTGACTTAGGGCGTCTACAACAACATTAGCCTTATCTAATTTGTACTCGAGTCAATAATCAAACTCCGTAAGGAAGTCTTGCCATTGTGCTTGCTTTGGACTCAACTTTTTTTGTGTTTGAAAATAGCCTATCACCATATTGTCCGTCATGATTGTGAAATGTGAACCAACCAATTAATGTCACCACACTCGCAAGCAATGGATAATTGTAGTCATTTCTTTTTCTTACACCGTGTAGTAGTGTTTCGTGTCATTTAGCTTTCTGCTCTCGAATGCTATAGGGTGGCCATCTTGCATAAGGACTCCATCAACTGTGAAGTTAGAGCAATTATGTGTATTTCAAAAGGCTCGATATGATCCGAAAGGATGAGGACTGGTTTCTCATAAATTGCCTTCTTTAGTTCTTCAAATACACATTAACACTTTTTGGACCAATGCCACTCCTGATTCTTTTTTAGTAAATCCATTGTTAATATATACATATTTTGGTAATTGATTTTGATGATAATAAACAATAAATTTAAGTTAATAAATGTGTTCTAAGACTCACAAAATTTCAAGTATTCTTTTAGAGTCAAAACTAGGTACGTATTTAACATTTCTTAGAAGAACTAGAACAAACTTGTAAGTTAAATGAAATTCTGAGTGTAAACGGCTAACCGATTATACTAAACGGTTAACCGATAAACATTTTGTGAGATACTGAAAATAATCGGCAAACCGTTAACATATAACGGCTAACCGATATCGTCAACTCTTTAAGATCCTTCAAAGTTAAAAGGTTAACAACTTAAGCCTTAACCGATAGGCATTTTGTGAGATACTGGAAGTAATCGGCGAACCGTTAACATATAATGGCTAACCGATATCGTCAACACTTTAAAATTCTTTAAAGTTAAAAGGAACCGATTACAGAGCTTTATATTATGAGGATACTGGACTTTAACGGTAAACCGTTAATATATAACGGCTAACCGATAAGTTTCAGAATCAACATTTTTTGTAAATCCTTAACCGTTTAGTGAAAACGGATTGAGTGTTTTATTGTTCAGGTTTCTAGACGATAACGGCGAAATGGTAATTCTTAACGGCCAACCGTTTATTTGAAATCATGCTCAACGATAACATTGACCAAAGAAAAATAGCTAACCGTTAACAACTAACGGTAAACTGTTTTTAGTCAAATGAAAGAATAACGGCTAGTTTTCAGCTACAACTATAAATATGCTCAGCCAATTCAAATCAAGGATTGACGACAACACAACTACTGAGCTTATCTACGAGTTTACCATCTACTAAAAGCTTTAAACAGATTTATACTTCATTCATTCACACATTGATCATTAACTTGTAACCTTGAAAGATTGTATGAGAGATAAATCAATTTGTATTCCTTTATCTTGAATGACTGTAAGTGTGGAGATACATTTGAGTTAAGAGATTGGGAATAATCTCTTGTTATAAACGTCTATTGACACCTTGGAAGTCAACTGTAATTTGTTGAAACCTTGAAGGCTTGCATAGTGGAATCCTCAAGCCTGGAGTGCTTGGAGGCGTGGACGTAGGCAGGGATAGCCGAACCACATAAAAATCATTGTGTTTGCTTTCTCTTTCCTATCTCTTAATTTATTTATCATTGTCTATCTATTTATTCAATTATTTCGAATTTGCTTTCAGTGATTGAGCAATTTATTTCCATAATTATTAAAAACCCAATTCACCCTCCCTATTGGGTAGTCTACTTAGTATTTCAATTGGTATCAGAGCAAGGTTCTCTTAGCAAGACTTAATCGTCTAGAGTAAAAGATCCATGGCTATCCAGTATGAATCCACATTTAGGGAAGGACAATCCACAACTCGTCCACCGTTTTTTTATGGTAATGATTATCCTTATTGGAAAACTAGGATGAGAATTTATTTGCAAGCCTTAGATTATGAAATCTGGGAAATTGTGTGTGATAGACCAATTACGCCAATGATCAAGAATGAATTAGGAGATGATATTCCTAAAACCTCAAGAGAGTGGAATGAATTGGAAAAGAGAAAAGCTTCTCTGAATTCCAAAGCTATGAATGCTTTATTCTACATTAGATAAGAAAGAATTTATTCTTCCCTGAAAGTGCCTATGAAATCCGCGCATAAACTAGAAGTCGTTTATGAAGGAACCAATCGAAAAGAGTCTAAAATTAGCATTTTAGACAATATGAATTATTTCAAATGGATCAAAATGAAAGTGTTTATTCATGTATACAAGATTTACATATAATAAACACTTTAAGAGTTTAGGAAAAACTTTCTCTAACGTGATTGTTAAGAAAATTATTAGATCTTTACCTAAGGAATGGAGACCAAAAAAACTGCCTTCTAAAGACCTTCATTGCATTGATGATTTAATTGGTTCTCTTATTTCTTATGAGGAAGATTTAATACCGGAAAAGAAGAAAAACATTACTCTCAAAGCTTCAAAACTTGAGAGTGATGACAAAGGAGCTGATGAAGAATTAGTTATCTTAGAAGATACAAAAATTCTTCAAGAAAACCAATGATAGAAGAAAATTTAGAGATTTCAACAATCAAAAGGAGAAAAAGGAAGCAATCAAATGCTTTCGGGACATATAAGATCGAATGCCCACTTCTCGGGTATCGAAGAAAGCTATGGTGGCTACTTGGGATGACAGTGAAGAAGAATCAAGTGATGAAGAGGAATCCCAGGAATTGTCAAATTTGGCACTTATGGCTATTGGAGATGAATTTGACAATGAAATTGATGAGGTAAGTGATCTCACTTATGATGAGTTGTATGATGCATTTAAAGAATTACATGATGAATTGATGAAAATTGGTAAAAAGAATGTTTGCCTTAAAAAGAAGATGGTAGAAACTTCAAAGGAAAATGATGCATTACAAAAATGTAATGAATCATTAAATGCAAAGATAACATGTCTAGAATCAGAAAATAAAACATTACATGATAGGATTGCATCATCAAATAAGAAACTTAGTAATTCATATGAACATGACAAATTTTATGTTGATAAATTGTTGAGAGAAAACTAAGTGCTAAAGAAAAAGAGTATTGAACTCAATGAAATTGTGTTGAAATTCACAAATGGTCAAAATAATTTAGAGAAATTGTTGAGAACTCAAAAATATGTATTTGACAAAAGTAGAATAGGTTATAAACCTAGTATTAAGTAAAAATATTATAAGAACTATTTTGTTAAATCTACTTATACAAACAATCCTAAGATTGTATGTCATTATTGTAATCAAGATGGTCATATGAAAAATAGATGCCATGTTAGAAGAAATGCATATCATGGAGCTAAATGTGTTTGGGTTCCAAAAGGGACCATTGCTAACACTTAAGGACCCAAAAAGGTTTGGGTACCTAAGACCTGAGATTTTCTTTGCAGAGCTCAAAGAAGAAGAATAATAAATGGTACTTAGATAGTTGTACATAGCTCTTGTGTCTAGCAACGAACGCACGGAATGGCTATTGATGCTTTCACTCGCGTATATGAGCCCTTTCTTAATGAATGCGAACTGCCTATTGAGTATTCCGAGGAATTAGAGAGAACTTATACTAGGTCGGGCCTCCTCTGATGATGTTGTGGCATTATCCTTGAGTTAAACAACGACGGCATTAAGTGACTTTTTTTTTCAGACAGTCGCGCACCTAATGAGAACTATTACAAATGAAGCATGAGCTTCGTGGCTTTGACAGCTCTTTCTTGCCTTCTGATTTGCCTTGTTCGTTCTTGTTGATAGGAGGCTTTTTCTATCCTCAATCCTTGCAGTTGTTACGCTTACCTTTGCGACTCTCTTCCCCATCTTTGTCTTAGCCTGATTTCTTGTCCTCGGATTGGGTGGAGTACTTGATGAGGGATTCTGCAATGACGATGGTGTCATCAAGTGTCTGGACACCCTGCCTATCAAGTTCCGTCTTGGCCCAATCCTTGAGGCCATCTTGGAAGTAAAAGAGAGAGTCCTTATTGGGCATGTCACTGATCTCAAGCATGAGAGTAGTGAACTTATTGATATTATCCCGAATGCTACTCGATTGCTTGAGATGAGATAAGAGCACGCGCGTTTCTTTTTCCGCATTGCTTGGGGCAATTTACTTTTAGAGTTTTTACTTAAAATCTGCCCGTGTGTCGATGGTGCATATGCCTTTGTCCATCTCGCCATGCTTCAGACATCACCATAGTTGTGCAGTGCCTCGAAGATAGATAGGTACAATGCCCACTTTCGATGCCTTGTCTCGAACACCCATGACATTGAAGTATTAGTCTAGCCAAAAGAGGAAATTATCCACTATAGTAGAATTGTGTGTGCCATCATAGATGTCGAGCTTTGGCACGTCAATACGGCACGCATCACTTGTGCTTGTTGAAGCCAAGCTAGAGGACAATGTGCGCTTGTGTCATATCCAATCTGAGCAAACATCCTTCACTTCTGCACAGACCGCTCGTAGCTCCTCTTGGACGAAGCTACAGATTTTCAGTAACTTTTTGTGGAATGATCAAAATTCCCCTCAGAGTGTGTTAGCTTGGTCTTAGATAAGGGCCTTAATTGCCATAGTGAAAACGGTATACTCTCCTTCAAGACGTTCCACCCGTTCCTCTGATCCTTCAAAGGTGTCCTAAGTGACAGATATAGCATTTTCAAGTGTAACCACACGAGGTTCCAAGGAATCAACGGATGGAGTCTTAGACTTGCCACAGGACTTACTTCTTCCCTTTTCACAGCCACAGGTTGACTCTGGTAGAACTTCAACACCAACAATGCCCTCTTAAAATGCGCTAAAAAGATTTACCATTGCTTAGAAGCTTGGTTGTGTGGGTGCAAACCTTTGCTCTGATTTCACTTGTCACGGGATAAGTGTTTTGTGCAACAAATCCGTGCAGCACTTAGATAACTTTTGTCGAATGTTACTAAGTAAGTCTTTGTGTTTTTCAACTAGTCGAGCCAGAGGTTATTGAAAGAGCTAAAGAGCAGACAGCAATGGGCCAAAATCATAAACTTATATTGCTAACAAGAATGCTTACAAGAGAGCTTACAATAGTGTTTCAGATTCTTACTCAAGCATTGATATTTCAAATGCCTAATATCATACCGTATTTATAAGAAGACTTGCCAAACTCTAGAGTTCTAGAGAATTCGTACAACTTACTTATATTTTAATATTTATAAGCACTAAATATGTGAAGAAAATTCTAGAATATGTATAAGATTACCATGTGCTAAAGTATGCTGGAATTTTCTGAAATCGGACCAAGCTAGCACTCTTTGCCAATACTTGGACTTGTATCCTGAATTTATGTACTTGTGAATTAGAAACTTAATAGACCGCAATAATAGGGAATCATAGCAAGCAGAGTCGAGAGCAGGATCACAAGTGCAAATAGACAAGCATCTACCAAAAACGGATGAATAATTCTTCCGGTCATAGCCTATAGCTATGAATCTATTGCAAGACGAAAAGGTGGAAGGGGTACCTGATAGGTCGATGACGCCTTTACCGATACTATTGCTTGTCCTGTTCTTACTATTGTGTTTAAAGAAATTGCAGGAACGTTGATTTTAACCATAAACATGGAAAAAAAAATGAAAAATCCGATATTTCTAACTTGTTGACTCTGGCAAGTAGAGCTTTGGGAGAGCCAAAAGAGTTATCACAGATTACTTCATAACCCTTGTCAAAATAGCACCCTTTTCCAGTTCCGAAGGGGTAGCGGATGGTGACATTTCCACATTCAGTTGGACAAAGAACTTTTTCTGACGTTTTGATCGGCCTGAGGTGTAAAACAATAGTCTGCAAATACACCAGACAAAGATGCATAGCCATTTGCTGCTTAAACTGATTTTTTTTTTTTCCCCAATTCAGAAAGTGCATATATTGCTCTAATAAAACTCTCGATCGCTACCACGAAAGTCCTGCAAATAAAAGCCAGATATTAATTTCAGCAGGCCATTGTCGACTTTTAATTGCCCCGGCACCCTCTCCCAAAGTATTCAAGTTCTTCTCCAGCATACTAATGTTTGTTCACGTCCACCAATATGATAAGATTCCAGCTAGTACATCAATCGATAAATTATTAAATTAGAAGTCATGACCATACAGGACTTATTAAATTAAGGATCAATTAATTTAAAGAGATATTAATTAATTAATTAATTAATAATTTATTAATTTATAGACAGTGTATGTAATTCAACGAACATGCATTTTCATTAGTTAAAAATTTAGTGTATTTTACCAATTTAATTAATTAAAAATAGATTCATCTACTAAATATAAAATAAAATAAATAAAATTCTTGCAATTTTAGAGTTCAACCCTAGAATTTTTAAAAGCAATTTGTAAAATTAAAGATGAGATTTAACTATATTTTAATTTCAAGAAAAAAAGTAACATAAAGTCATATTTTATTTGATAAAATAACATAACAATTATATTTATAATTGTAAAAAAAATAGTAATTTATGATATGAATAGGAATGTAGAGTGTATAAGGGTTGTCAAAAAAATTATTATCTTATTAAATTATCAAAATTATAAATTTATCCCTTTAACCCAATTTGAGACTGCAAAAATTGTTATATAATAAAAGTTATTAATTTATTGAGAATTAAATTATATAAGTATTATTGTATAATTTAATTAAAATAGGAAACAAAATCGTAATTTAATTGGAATAAAATATAGATCGAGTAGCTTGCTTGGATTAAAAAAAAATTGCTTTAAAATATTTTTCTTTTTAAGGTAAATGGTTCTTTAGTACAAATTATCCTATTAATAGTTGTATTTTAAAAATTATCTAAAATATCTTTGTTGTATATCCCTTTCCATTAAAATCTTTTTAAATATATCTAAGTGACCTGGTAATTTAGAGATCATTGAGGATGTTGATGTAGTCATGTCAACAAATTTTTGAAAAGTATGCTATGTTGTAACACCCAATGTTTGAATTTAATTATGCCTATCCATTCGATTGTTTATCTTTTGTTTGAGTGATTTTATTTTAATTAGCATTATTTGAGATAAGGCATAATGTTTTTTATTTCTCTATTTTTATTAATTTATTTTTCCAAAACAAAATATAAGAATTATTATCTTATCGTATAATATATGTTTATAAAGTTTGAACTCTTCCTATTTTCCAACAATTAAAAATCTTTAACCTAATAGTAATATAACAGTAAAGAATTCTAGGGTTTTCTTTTGTGCACATTTGAAATAAGTTTTGAGCTAGTTATCTTCTTTAATATATATTCTCTACTCTTATGTGTTTGACGATGAATGCATATATTATTCTCTTTATCATATATGACTAGCTAGGTATTACAAGGAATGAGTGTTATAATTTAATTACTATTTTTATTATTGTTTTTTCTTTATTTATTATTCAATTTCTATAAAAAGTTTTATAAAATTAAACTAGACATCCTAAAGTTTGCAATGATGTATTTTGTGCAAAAAGATTTCTAATAACCAATTTGATGTGAATTTTTGAATTTGGAATAGTGGTGCTAGAAAATTTTGATTTTTATCAGTATGTCTAATTTCATCAAGTTTTCTATCTATCCAAATGATCTCTGAAAATTATTTGATTTTTAAAAAAAACTTCATTATGTCTACTTACTTTATGCTTAATTCCATAATTTTTGGTTAAGTATAAAAATTATTAAAAATTATTATGTTGGGCTATTGTAGTTTTGGAAACTCATTTTTAAAATTACAAAGGCTAATAGTTAAATCACTTTAGGCTTTTAAAAGCTTTAGAATGACCTATAAAAATTATGTTCATATAATATTATAATTCTCTATGATTTAAGGTTTATTAGACTAATTTTCATTGAGTGGGCATTAAGGTATGAATTTTCGAACTACTAAATACAAACCTAAAAGTTTCTAGACAGGTTTGCTCATCTCTTAATATAAATTTATTTAAAATAGTCTCACATATTCAAAAATTCTAGGAATTTGATATGATGTTTCTACTATTGTAGAATCAAAGGGTCTAATTTTTGTGAGTTTTATTAAATATTTTACAATTTTTTTAATTTAGAGACCTCTTTTTTTATCATTATTGGACAATATGGATATGTGCATTAAAATTCTTTTTGCATTATGTTTTTTACTTTTATTCTTTTTTAAAAAAAAAATAGGAAATGCTACACATGTTTATGGTTTCTCTTCTTTGATTTTATAATTTTCTAACATATGATTAGCTTGGTAAAAATGAGCTTATCTAGGACAGTTAGGTTTACCCTAATTTTGATGATTTAGTGCTTATGATTAGACTTGATTAAATTGAATTTATATCAAAGTTAGAATGAGTAATAATGTCGATAAAAATGTGACTTGATGTTTTAGGATGAGAACGAGCTTATGGTTGAGATTACTATTCTTTTTATTGCTGAGAATTGAGATAAGCAGATTATGTATAATACATGTATTTCGTTATTAAATTACTTCTAAATCGAGATATGTATTATGTTGAATAAAAGTCTATAAAACTGATTTGTTTAGTCTATTACAATATTTATTAAGTAAAATCATTCTTTAAGATTATTTATAACAAAAATTTGTTTATTAAAAACTTGTTTTATCAATTGTCTTAAAAATGAAGACTTTTATTAAATTTTTTTAAGTCAAACACTCTGAAATGATTATCAATTATTTAAACATAATTTACAAAAACTTATAAACGATTAAAAGTTCAAGGATGATTTTAATTGATTTGACTCATTGTCTATAGTAATTTTATATTGTGTAATGTTATGTTATAGAAGGCTAGTCAAATTTTCTATGTATATAATATTAATGTTAACGACTCTCGTAGGGTACAGTACTGTGAATGATGTTATATGGTCAGATCACTTAATTTACAGATGATATTATATAGTATGAGCTTATTATATTTTATGTGTTTCAAATGTTATTGTTACATTGAAAGGTTTTAAATGACTTTATGATGTTTTAATTTATTTATGTTGCTAAACGATGACTTTCAATCCTAATTTCCCTTATTATTATACATATCTAAACAATTTTATTAAATTATATTTTAATGATTTTTAATATTATGTATAAATTTACTTACTGAATTGTTGGCTCACCCTTTGTTACCATATTTTTATAGGTAGAGTTAGATGATATGAGCTTATAGTCTTAGGAGGAATAATAAGAGCTCTATTTTTTGTGGGAAATAATATTATATTAACAAGGTATGAATGTTTTAGCTTCTTTTAGAATGATATTTATTTAAGGATATATCATTTTATTATTTATTTTCTTTTAGAGATTTAGAACATTTATTGTTGGATATTATTTTGAAGGTTTGAGAAATCAGAATGATGAATTGCGGTTTCACTTTAATGTCACTGTAGCACCTTATTAGTAAAATTGGAGTGTTACATATGTACTTCAGATTGAACGGGAAAAAAAACTTGCAAGAATTGGGGGCTAAGAGAATCTCGATAATTGGATTATTCTCAGAATGAAATCGGAAAGCAGTATACTTACAAAGATAGACTGATTGCAAATTTACATTGCGGCACTACCAAAACATTAAATAATAGAATAAATAATAAAAATATTTGGTTGCCTCAAAAATTGTTCAATTGTGGCAACCACCAGCACTGAAGAACTTTGACACTATCGGCTCAAATGGATTTACAAATATCTCTTTAAATTTGATCCAGTGGGAAAGGATGAATAAAGGCAGAATTCAGCTGCCATATTTTGAGAGTTGCCTTAATATTCACCCCAGTTGCATTATTGAACAAAAATAACCTTGCAGCTCCATAAATTGCCCTTGTTGGATAAATTCTTGATGTTATGACTGTCCTGCCTCCTTGGCCGAAGCTTTCCACAATTGAATGATCAACCTGAATCACCAATTTTTGGTGTAATTCATAAGATATTATTGCTCATTGACAACTTTAAGCAGACCCTTGTGACATAATTTTCCAAATTTGACTTACCAATATCCTCATTGACAACTTTTCACCTTGAAGCACAGCAACTTTGCTTCCATAAACTTGTTTAAAAACGTCAGGAGCCAATGATGACCTGCATTCACATCAAACATTTACATATTTTGTTTGACACTTCAAAAAGGGCAATCAAATAGTATAATTTATTATTCAAAAGAAACAAACCTAGTTTCATCTGCGCAGAAGTAACTGTTCGTTCCATTTTTTGTGTTAGAGGAACGGAAAAATATTGGTGTTAGCTCAGAGAGTGAGTCATCTGCATTGACTAATAGCCCAAATGGCCCCATTGCACTCCTGTCAACGGCACCACCGCTGCAACTGTAGCCCTCTTCCGTATCTCCTGATCCCAATAACTCAGTTTCAAACTCTGCAGATATGTCCAACTGCATGCCAATACACATTTTCTTCAGAATATGAGTAACCAAATTAACGTGACAAGTATTTTGAGACTAATGGTGTGTAATTACCTGAGTGGCCACGCCAATATCAAGTGGCACTACTGATCCAGGTTCAACAACTACTTCTTCAAAAACTGTACTGTTCTGTCTCAAGCTTTCTATTTCTTCCACTGGCCATTGAACTACGTTGGCTCCAGTCTTGTTGTCATACAACACAGTCCTAGGAATGGTCTACATTTTGAACAAAACAATATATATATATATGTACTTGCTTTATAAAACGAATTTGAAAAAAGAAAAATGCATTTTCAAGATTCAAGAATTGTACCTGAACTGATGCCCATCCCTTTTCCAAGTCATCAGATTCAGTATCAGTTTCATTTATCCATCCCCACACGATCCTCCTCTTTTTGTACGGGTCATAGAATGACTTCGATGCATAGTATCTCCCGTAATCCAACTTTAACCCGATACCCACATCCTCTTCCGGGTTATCGGGTGTCCACTTGTCGTTCGCCGGGTTATAGGTCCCGATTGCATAATGATCCACCTTTGTATCATCCAAACTAGCCTTCAACACATGCTTAATTCCCGGGCCTGTAGCCGACGTATCCAGCC
Organism: Aegle marmelos; assembly: GCA_030449875.1. Taxonomy (NCBI): domain Eukaryota; kingdom Viridiplantae; phylum Streptophyta; class Magnoliopsida; order Sapindales; family Rutaceae; genus Aegle; species Aegle marmelos. Next base: position 5,183,044 of record JASUUL010000022.1, on the reverse strand, counting down.
CGAATGATCCGTTGATTGCAACCGGGTAAAAGTCCACACATTCCCACATACCGGTACCCGGAACCGCATGTAAAAGCTCGTCCAAAAGCTCGTAAGTTTTGAAGTCGGTTGTTTGGTACACGAGTGAAATACCCGTCTTACCAATTTTTGACCCAATTGTGAGCCGCCATTTTCCATCAGGCCCGGCCCATCCAGTTGTTGGGTCCCTAAAGTCTTTTGGTCCAATATGACGTGGGGGCACCAAGACCGGGTTACCCTGGTACTTGACCCAATCAAGGAGGAGAGGATCAGATGGATCGGCAGGGTACGCGAGATTTTGCACCTGCACGGATTTATCAGTGCTCCCAGTGTAAAGCATAACGATCTGACCGTCGGGAAGGATCGTGGCGGACCCCGTCCACACACCGTTGATATCATACCACTGATCGGGGATCATCGCAATCGGGAGATAGCGCCAGTGAATCAGGTCCCTTGATACCGCATGGCCCCAGGTAATGTTGCCCCATACAGCTGAATCAGGATTGTATTGATAGAATAGATGGTACCATCCCTTATAAAATAATGGCCCTGCAATCATAGAATTTTTGTCATACAAATGGTAGCCAATAGAAAAAAGTAAACCTACGCATTTGAGATTTAAACGCATGCTACCAAACTAATTTTCTCCGACAACCATAGCCAATCCAACAATCATAAGCTATACATTTCATTTTATTTATATTTTTTTGTAATTGAGAGCACTAATATTTAAACAAAATCCAAACTAATTACTATTTTAATTGAAAATAATCAATTATACGATAATCCTAACTAAATTGATAGTCACAGTTAATTTTTTTAGAGCTATGTCAGACTTCAATTTCTTTGGTAACTTTTTTATTTTAATATAATAATTTCACTAATGACCTCAATAAACAAGGAATAATTAGATCAGAAGACGAGACGAATCATACTACAAATAAAACAAAACAAAACCAAAAAGCAAAAAGGTCGTCTCATAATGGGACCTTCTGACAATCCAGTATTTTCATGCCAGGTGAGCCATGTGCGTTCTTTCTGTACCCGGATTTGATTGGCCTACAACTTCATCGATACCGTCCATTTCTTGTATCATCGTTTTATTATTAATTAATTCTTACTTGTTCATTTCCTAGCCGCAGACAAAAGCATTAGAGAAATTCACTGGCCACAGAAAAGACACGGCCTTGGCGCTGGCAAGTCCGCATGCACGCCCATGGACTCGTCAATTATCACATTATCCAGTCTCTTGTATTCTCCTGTCCCAAGGAAATACAATTTTTGAAATTTTATTGCTACTGAAATGAGAATTTTGAGTTTGTAACGTTAAAATTTGTAATTCTAAACTTCATTTCTGCAAGGACTTATGCAACGGATTGAGGGGTTTCGGTTTTTTTAAGTCACCCTAGTAGTCAAATAATACCACAAACTATCAAGTATTGGTGGGTAAATATAGGTTTCTGTGACAAACGTTACTGACAGTGCCTATGAATAATATTATATTTGTCCAGTACAATCATTATTCTTACACTTTCAAATAATATAATATTCATTTATTGAATAGTAAGATATAAGAAAAAGTGATTTTTTTTTTAAATTTTAAATGAGTAGCACATCAAAATATTTGAGAAAAAAATACTCAAGAAATTATTCAGAAGTCTAGTATTATTCATAACTTATTTATGGTACAATGTTCTCACTTTTTGTATCAAAAAATTTAGAATTTGTAATGAAAAACTCAGAGTTACTATATGATAATATGACCCATTGTTTTCGTCCTTACTATTGTGTAGTGCATTAGTCAATTGAGAGAAACCATTAGATGATATAAACACTACCTAAGGCTTTCGTGAATCATGTAATATTTAAAAAAAAAAAAAAATTATAGAGCTCATTGATGAATGACATATCAGCTATGATCAGCCTGATGATGGAGCAAGCTGAGGACGATGTCAATTCTTAGTGGATAACATCTTCCTATTCAGACACAGGTCCCGTGCATTAATTATCTTAATCCAAAACAAAATACAAACAAAATTAACAAACATAGACCAACTACAGATCACCCCAAACACACATTGCTGGTTCTTTTGTTGTCATTCTTCACTATTATAACATCAAATCAAGTTTAATTTATCCTTAAAATCCCATAACAATAATGCTAAACAAATAATTTGCTAGACAAAGAAACACTTAATTAGAAGACTTACCATTAGGATCTGAAGCCGAATCACCCAGAGTCCCCCACCAAGAAGCACGAGTTGAATTAATCAGTGGAACAAGCGGAAAAGAAAAAGAATCAAAAATCAATTATAAAATTAACAACAAGATGCGACCCAGAAAAATTAAACCCGTGTGCAACATAAAGAGACAAATAAAAATGTCCAAATCTTATCTTAAGCACCAAATATGGGAAGTGATTAAACTAATAATTAACAAAATCACGTGATTCATGAAAGCTCTTAATTGTTGCACCTACCATTCATCCAATTTTCCTCAGGCTGAAAATGGAAGCTAGTCCTTTGCCAAGTAAACATTGCGTTTGTCCAATTATATGACCCTCTAATATCACCCAAAAGATGTGAATTTGACTTTGCCGATACGCCTTCGGCTACGCCTCGTGGCTCCGGATTCGAAAACGACGTAGTCTTTGACGACGGAACGATGTTGCTCTGTGACGGCGGTGGTTTTTGGGTTTGGTTGATGATTAATGCGACTAGTGATACGAGGAAAATGACCGAGGCAAGGGCTGCAGCAAAACCCTTGAAAGGTTTCCGGTGAGTCGCCGGACGTCCGGCGAGAGAGGGCTGCTCCTCCTGCAGCAAGGGAGGGTAGTATGATGGTGCATGGAGATGATGGTATGGGGTGTCCATTTTTGGGTGTGCTGAGGAGGAGAATAAGAACAATAATGAGAATGGTGAAATGGGGTTTAAATTAGAAAGAATTTGAGAGAGAGGGAGAGAGAGAGAAAGAGAGAGAAGAGCGAGTTTTCTGGTTGTGTGTCAATTAACTATTTGCTTAGAAGATGTTGGATTTATGGTAAGTTTTAAAGCTTTTTGGTGAGAACAAAAATGTATTGTTGGCTGTCCAATTTACTTTGGACATGAGACACAGAGAGAGAGAGAGATTGTAAAAGAACACAATTATATATGGGTTATTCAGGAAATTAATTTCAAAAACTTGACCACAGCTGAAGATTGATTAATAGGAATCAAGAATTAGAAATTTCTTGGAAATGGAGAGTTATTCTTGTTTATAATTATACGGTCAATATGAGGGCTTTATTAATAATTTACTAAAAATATTAAGTGGGTCTGCTTTATGTGAACAATTTGGTAATGACAAAGTTATAATTTCCAATTGGCTTCGTATCTTCCAGTCAAAAAACGAGAGAACAACAGTAGAGAATCCGAAAAACAATCAATGATCGGAGCCGGTTTTTATTTTTTTTTTTCAAATTGGTGAATTACTGTGCAGTAGAATAAAAAAAAATTTTGTGACAAGTATCTCACGTTGCAACTGCCATTAATGAAACCGGTAGCTGGGACAGGCCATGTTGTTTGTTTAATGAGTTTTCATCAAACAGCTTCAATCATGTCAATGTGCGAAGTGTCTTGCTTCCTGTTTTTTATCTTTTTTTTTTTTAATCTACTGATTTTTTTCTTTTTATATTCTTTTTTATTACACATGTATTTATAAATTTTATCCAATAATTATTAATCACATATCTCAAAAATCAGTACAAATCCTCATTAAAAAGTCTAAATTATTTTATTCCATAATAATTATTTGAAAAATTGTAACAAACTGAGGAAAATTTTTCCATTTTTATATTTTTAAGGAAGGAATTTCGAGTCCCCCATTATTAATGCCTTTTTGAGCTTGCTCTTGCTGCCTTAAAGTTTGGACATTTGTATTAATCGCATTCTTAGTGTGATAAAATTAACAGAGACCATAAGTATTTTACTTATTATTTTTGTAGATTTCATCATTAATTTATAATCACACATAACAAATACATCTTATCATATAATCAAATAATCAAAAGAGAACGAATATTTTTATCACGACATTGCACACAAATTTGTGTAAGGGAATTACTTGATCGTTTCAAATTAGGTTTCGTACAATCGACAAATTATTGCAGCAAGAAATCTCGCCATACTTTGCAGCAGAGACGTGCTTACGAAGGCATCATTACATTGCAAATAATTGCAATTAAAAAAAAATTATTTGGATTTCGTCAACACATTTTATTGAATTTTTTAAATGACGGGACACGTTTCCACTTTTGTACGCTTATGGTGGGCTTATAATCCAAATAATCACTGCCCTTATCATAGAAATTCCTTTTTGAGTACTAATTGCGCGTTCCCATTTTTATAGGAATCCTGAATTTAATTGCCAGCTAGCCGTGTAACACGTCAGCCGAGGATAATCACTGACCTAAATTGTGTGATACGAAACCACCATCGAGTTTTTGTAACATGCTGATTTGGACTTGGTCAACGTTCAAAATCGCTTGTTTACTATTTGCAATACACCATCCTTGAATGTTTATTCGTGTGGAGGAAAATTTATAGTGATTTCAATTGAACTAGATTCATTAAAGAAAAGTCTCCGATGGGGGAGATAAAGCAGTATTTTATTTATGTGGCATTTTCATTAAACAAAAAAATATATTTTTCAAATGGAATCCCAAAATTACGTGATGATATGATGAGTGATGAGAACAACATGACGGGTTACTTGACTGCATACGTTAATCTTTTCTTCTTCTTCTTCTTCTTCTTCTTTTTTTTTTTTTAAGAGTTGATGTGAACTACAAATACATTAAAAAAAAAAAAAACTCAAACCCTCAAAATTTATCCTAGTACGCATATAAACTGGCCCCCAAACATTTTAGGAATAATCACGACATCACATAAACACATTTAAATTTAGGCCGGCGTGATGAACATTGAACAATACTGAAATTGCTCTTTTCACAAAGCTATTCTCACTTTACCATAGATCTTGCAAAGTAACATTTGATAATATATTTACTGTCCTTAGATAAACGCAAAACACAAAAATATAAAATAAATTCTATACATTTGTTGTATACAAACGTTTGATAATTTACATGTATATTAAGATAAAACTTAAGAAGCTGGGTTCCCTTTCTTATTTGGAAAAAAAAAAAAGAAAAAAAAAACATAGTTAATTGATCGTAACAAGCAAGATTATCTACTCCTCATATCTTGGGTACGTTATCTTTAATATTATAAAACCAAGAGAAGCATGTGATGGAGAAGTCATGCACTGTACTTTTCAACAAATTGATTTTGCCTCTATCCGTTTCTCCTTAAATCTCAGACCCGATCATGACTAGGATCTAGCAGCCGGTGTACGCGTGTCATCCCCTGAGAGTAGACAAATGTATGATCGCCGGGGACAAAGCGACCGATCAAAGAGGCTGGCACAAGCATTGACGTGGAGACGTGGCAACAGTAGCTCCACATGATCTTGAATTGGTCTTCTAGTTCCAACAATGCCAAGGTTGTGATAACCGCATCGGCAGGGCAGGAGCTCCGAGTAAATATTTATGGCACAAAATTATATTTTTTTCTAAAACAATTGAGACGTTAGAATAATTTTAAAATAAAATAAAAATTACAGTCACATATGTAAAATAATAAATAACACATTATAATTTTTTAATCGTATGATTATAAAGGCGTATTCTATCTTAAAATAATTCTAACATAACTTGATTTCCTATCTAATATAGAAAGTTATAGATCAAGTGTTCATATTTTGTACAAAAATCTCAATTTTTTTCTAAATACCGCATGCGGCGTAGTATCCTCCGATCGTAATGTTCCTCCACCCTTAAATGCGATCGTGTTAAATATTTTTAATTTTCATAGACCTTTTGATTATCCAACCGTCCCCAAATTATTGAGTACAATACCACAAAAATAAAATAGGCCGGCCAATGCTAAATGAAACTAATATTTATATATTTATAAATATTTGAAATTTGAATTTAGGCCGTATAACTATTAATATACGCTCTAAATTAAAATATATATAAGAAAAATCTAACATACAACCTGCTGTGCGTTAGATATATATATATATATATATATAAAACGTCAGATGCTACGATATGCTAACGTCTAAATCCGAGAGTTCTTATCTATGCTAAATATAGGCACAATAATTGATTCAATAGAGTAGTACCAAAAAAAGACTGAACACGCATGGCTTGTGGGCAAAAATTGCGATAGATGCTCTCATTGGAAAAATGATGTACGAGTTTTGTCTCCTTATAATTATTAAGATTTTATAACCATGTTTTCCATGATTCTGTGATTTGAAAAGTTTCAAGTGATTATTCATTAAATAATAATAATAAATTAATAATCAATAAATCCACCTGCATTTTTATGTATTGTGAATATTCAAATTGTCAATCCGCGTCGGCGAGCTTCAAGCTTGGAAACTTCTCTTCAGAAAATTATGAAATTGTTAAACGTGTTTAAACTTGTATTTGAATGGACTTTCTTAATAAGAGTCGTACGGAAATCAAAACCCATTTTTTAAAATATTTCCACTCCATTTACATTTTATGCAGACATCAAATTAAATAACCTAAAAATATTCGTGAAAAACATACACGAGCTCAAACTTGAAAGGTAGCCGTCTTTTGCAATTGCAATATATTTTTTTTTTTCCTTGGGCATCGTTTTGGATCATTGAATTATTGGGGCGCTCTGAATAGTTATAGTAGAACTAACAACATGAATTTAATCATCTCTTTTCAAGATCTTGTCACCGCTAATGCTGCTAAAAATTAAAACATATTACGCACATATTTAACTGAATTCGTGGGATTTTATCAATTAACTCAAACTAGCACTCACTATTATTTAAAAAATGATCGCTCAAGATAAGTTTTTTAAAAAACATACTGAGAATATGTTAAATAAAAGTATTTTCAACGGAAAGAAAAAATAATTTCTCATTATTTCGGTTGGAAGCCTCTAGGTTTCAATGAAAAAATTTGTGATCCTACAATGCAACCAGTAAGGTCACATGATAATTAATGGCACTTTCTATGGATGCATGGATTTCTAGGGGAGTCATCACATGCGCATCATCGACAAAACAATTCAATATCAATTCACATGATTCAATTATAAATGCTAGTGTTTATAAAAGGAAAAATGGAAAATGAAAATCCACAGAATTCATAAGCTTTGATGGATCCAATTCAACAACTTGTGTGTGTTCTTCACGTGTGGTTCTTTCCCATATATGCTACACACTTCTGGCAGCACATTGTTTATTTAAGTGTGCGCGAAGTTATGCTTTTTCTTTTTCTTTTTCTTTTTTCGATTTTTCTATAGAGAAAGAAAACAAAGGTGAATTAACAAAATTAAATAAAAATCAGCTAATGGAAAAGAGATTTACTATAACATAACCAGAGATGTCTCACCTTGATAAATATATTAGGCATCTAATGAATTTCATAAAACTCAATCTGATTTTTGATTGGTTTAGAGACCTTTTCCCCCCCTTTTTTGGTCCAGTTTAAGATAATTAAATGATCAGTAATCTCTAATTTAGGCACATGGAATTTGGTCTAATCTAAAATAATTAATAATTGTGAACTATATATATAATTGTTGATATAAATAAAGTTAATAGATATGAAAAGTAAAATCTTATTAAATTAATACTCGATAAATTAATAATCTTAGTTAAATAATATTTTTTGTCCTAATTCAGGGTCGATGTGGTAAATTATAACTTGATGAATTTATTAAATAGTAACTTTTCAAAAACATAATTTTTTTGTAGGAAAATTAACACATAAAATAATAATGAACTAATTTAATCTAAATAAACATGATATGTCTATCATTTTCTTTGTTGTACTGACATACTGCCTTACACATTTCATCAGTCACTGTTGTTTTCTTTACACATTTAGGATGAAAAGCCATTTGTCGTATTCTATGTGTTATGTTAAGGGAAATATAAGAGACAGACCGAGTAAAATATCGCCTCCAAAATATCTTCTATGAGGAATTAATATATGTAATCATAATCTAACTATGCAATCTAACTATATGATTATCAGTTACTGATTCACTCAGCCAAAATCAAATTAAAAGTACATCATGTAATTTTAAAAAATAATCACCACTCTTTAAATTTACTATCCCTATACTTCATACAAGTTCCTATTACTTTATAAATTATTATGATATTACTTTATAAATTAATAAGTTATTAATTTATTGATATATTAATATTAATTAAATTAATAGATATTTCATGATCTCATGACTATTAATTTATCAAAGATTTTCTAATATTAGCAAATGTTTGTTGCACGTTTTAATCAGTCACAATTATACTATTGCGGTGGCAAATTTGAGAACTGAAGCGAACCAATAACAACCAGATTAAAGGAGAGTGTTTTGATAATGAAATAATTAGGCGACAGGATCTCATCGAATGTTCTGCTAATTGACCTCAATTAATTTGTTTGCCAAACATTAATTTTAACTTTGAAAAGTTCTTTTAGAATAATCGAGAGATTACGGTTCCCCAGAGCCGACCTCAGGACCCCACGAAATCCAAGCCTTGGAAAGGTCTTTTATTAATTGTGGCAAAAGCAGCTTCCTGAGCCTTGCACATGCTTCGCAGCTGATCCATGATTAAATGCATTAAAAAAAAAACCGGCATTAATTATCAATTCTTAATTTTAAGTGCATCAATTCATAATTTTAAGTGCAATTCACGGAAATATACATTATAGTCGATTTTTAACTGCCGACGCTTGAATATTGGCTTTCTTCTCTTCCTTACTAACTCTCCGTTTTAAGTTTGTTTTTATCAGTATGATGGTATCTATAAAGATAATTCGACGCTCAAGTTAATTTAGGAACGAAGAAAGTGAGAGAAAATAAGCAGGAAAACCTATGGAGTTGAGAAAGAGGCTTAACGTAGATCTATTTTTCAAGATTATTCTATATAACTGTTTTGGTAATTTAAAAACCATTCCTCGGGTTGATAGGAGATTTCGCCCATTTCATTTTGAATTAATCTAATCCTTCGATTTGGTTGCGCCTTATTCAGCCAAGGCATTTGTCGGAATCACAACTCCACTCGGATGAATGAGGAAAGGATTAAATTGCCGTCGGCTTAAATTAAGGTAGCATTTATAGTTTAGATTAGAGAGAGAATACTAAGCAGTGGAAATTATGAGATTAAGAGTGTATAGTGAGAGTAAAAATAAGTTGTTTACTTACATTAGGATAGGAGTATTGAATTGAAACGAAAATTTAATTTATGTATTTATATTATCTTAAATATAGAGTAAATAATATTATTTTAATAAAATAAAAAATGATACCATTTTAATTTAAATAATTATTATATTATTTAATAAATTAAATTTATTAAATAATATGTTTAATAAATATTAAATATTAAACATATTTAATAAAATAAAAATATTAATATTTAATAAAATATTATATTTTTATTAAATATAATATTTTATTAAATTTATTTTATTTTGTCAAAGGTAAATCTCACTCTCCGCTCTAAAAAATTATAGGTTCCACAGAGTGGGTTTTTATTTTCTTTTTAAATATTGAAAATAAATACTGGAGTAGGAGAAATCCACTCTCCTCACTCTAAAAGTACACATAAATAAAAATACAAAGAGTAATGATATAGCTATAAATTTAAAAAAAAAATTATAAATTAATGTGACATAAATTAATTAATTAAATTAAATATCTTTTACGTCACATAATTTATTTTAATTATTTTATATTTGTATTCAATCGATGAATGAATATATATTAATTTGTATAAAATAAATTTATAAAAAAATTTATATATGTATACTGAAAGATAAAATGAGGCATATGATAAAGAAAAACTCAAGCACCGCACGTGATAGTTCGTTTTGGAGTCACGCTTTTGTCGTGTGATTTCTTAAAAGCCACACGTGACGTGCGTGGTGTTTCTAGACTCGTTCACCTAAAAGTCCTCGATGCTTAATTTCCTTTGACTTGTAGCTGTACGCGCTTAAGGAGGTTTTAAATCCACTCTCTAATAAAATCATTTACAACCCACATCCCACTTCAAATTTGCTCAACTTAAAATCATTTTAAGGGCGCGCTCAATTTTGCACGGCAGTAAATTGGCAATTCACATAGGATGCATTCAACCCAAAAAAAAAAAAAAAAAAAGGCCCAGTATTCTTATTTCATATTGTATTTGAAGCAGCTATAAATTTAATAATTAATATGCCGGCAAATGCGGCAGTACAAGCAGCAATGCATGAACCGATGGCCAAGAGCAGCTTATACACATGCATTTCCACAATCGCAAAGAATGAACAAAATTTTTTATTTCCATAATTAATATACCTTTCCCACGGGGATATTCTATTCAACAAAACTGCTGCTTAAAAGAAGATGAAAGAATGAAGATATGGGCTCAAAAGCGAAGATAAGTAAAGCAGGGAATTTACAATTAACGCAAGAAGCTTAAGAGCAGAAACCGTTAGGCACCAGTCCTCCAGACTCTAAAATTCTGATGGGGGTCTTCTACCTGCATCTGCTTCAGAAGCTCTCGATATACTTTTCATTAGAAAACTTAAATTATATTAAACTATCTTTGTCGTTTGCGTATATCAGAGTATTTGCGTCTTCTTTGTATTATACTAATATATTATGTATAGTATATCAAAGGGCACTTGACTGCTTCCACATCACAAACGACTTCAGAAGCTCCATAACCTGGGATAATTAACAGACAGAATATAATGGCTTAGTAAGTGGCAAAACCAAACAAACAGGTCTACAAACCAATGAAATGTGTGATTAACCAAAATCAAAAGAGAAAAAGTTTTGCTAGTGTCAATTTTAATATAAAATCCATTCTGACAACGATATTATGTACTAATAGATCGACCATTAAGTATCTTTTAATGTAAATAGGGATTATTCATGGTTGGTCGTGGGGGAAGTAGAGAATGAAATGATCTTTTAAATATATCAGATGCACCCATACCTCTGATGGGTCCCTGAGAGAATAAAATGCTTTGCTTTCCTTGGGTACAGATGAAACCAAAATGCCATAACCATGATTTCCCTCCCTTAATACCTGTTAATAGCCAATTAAAATGGTTTGTCAGGTAATTAGGAAACTCTTAACAGACTTCTAGAACTGTGAAATAATGGTAAATTATGTGTTACCTTAAATGCATCTTCATCTGTCCGGTCATCTCCAACATAAATTGGGAGCACATCCGCACAATTACTAAGACCTGAGACAGGATACAGTAGGCACAATGGTTATCTACTCCTTAAAATATCAGAGCATGTGAGAAGTAGGACTCGTTACTTACCAAGTGATTCAAGCAGAAACATGACAGCCTTCCCTTTATCCCAATCAATCACAGGTCGGACCTCTAAAACCTATGCATGGGTCAGTGGAAAAACAAATTAGAGAAGTAATAGCCTGCCAGCGGAAAGTATTGAAATCCATGATTAGTACATATATACATATATATCTCATTCTGAACTTGGCTCCAAAGATTACCTTCCGCCCATGAGTCAATCGCAGACGCGTGGGATACTGTTTTATAATTTCATGGACACGTTGTGCAACAGTTGCCCAGTACTGGAAACAAATTAAAAGAGGCCAAAACTGAAGTTAGCTGAAACTGAAGTTAATTACCACAAGCGAAAAAGGTACCCACAAATAGGCATACACTAATCAAGAATTAAGTTCTCAGAAAAAACTAAGTAAATAAATACCTTCTCATCCACGTTACGATAATGTACAGAGACGCAGAACTTATTGTTCTCAACTTTGACTCCATTGATTTCCCTTGTATTATCCATGAGGGAATGAAACACCTGTTCATACATGAATCAGTTAAAATCTATATAACATTCTAGGATGAAAAAATGTAAACTCTAATTTTCCACATTGAGGAGATGTAATTACCCACCGCATCAATCATGGGCAAAAATTCCCTTGCCGGCTGGAAAAGATTAACTTCCTTTCCCTATCCAAAGGAAACATATCAAAAATCAGTTAACATTAATTACAATGCAAGAGAACATATAAATAGTGGAAGAAAATTTTATCACACTACCTGCTTGTCAGTAGACTGAATAGTGTCTGCATTGTCATTAAGTATAGACTGTCTAACTGGACCCATGATGTCCATTCCGTGACTTCCAGCATAATATAGTTCTGCTAATCCTACAAACTCATAGACCTGCACAAGTAGAAACAAGAAATAATCAATACACAGACACCCACAACATTTGGTATACAAAAAAACCCAAATTTCCAAGAATTTACGGATAACATCACATTTACATTTTATAAAGGTAAAAAGAGGCCTGTCAATTACCTTGTCACGGCTTCTGCCACTTATAATTGCTGTAGGGAAATACTTTGCCACATTTTTAACAACAGCACGCATCTGAAAATTAGAATCAATGCTGATGTATAGTGAAAAAAAAAATGAAAGAATGTGAAATGTTTAACAGAAGTTCACAAATTGTCTGTCTGAAAAAAGTTCTTACAGCATCTGACATGAAGGCACAGTCAGGATTGTCTACAATTGGTGAAAGAGTCCCATCATAATCCAGAAATAATGCTATTCTCTTGCCTTTTGCTGACTTCGCAATTTGTTCAAAAGATTTAAGTGCTGATGGATACTGAAGCTGCAAAAATTGGAGAAGAAAGGTTCAATGAGCCTCAAATAACTTATCTATAAATCCATCGAGATGATTTGCATGCAAACTTAGAAGGGAAAAATACCTGCCATGTGCGATAAGCAACATCTATATCAGGTGATGAAAACTCATTGTTAGATTCCTTTGCCATCCTCTTAGGAGGAGGAGATGAGGATTTCATGGCATCCAGCCATGAACAGGCACGAACATCATCAAGAACTCCCGTTTTCTTCCTAGGAATAGATAGGAATAAATCTGATGGGAAGGTTCCCGATGATGAGTACGGCAGCAGACTGGAATGTACACCTAATCTTGACTTGCTTATGGGTGCAGGATCAGTCAGAACAGGAGCACCATGATTAGTTTTTAGGTCCATTGGATCCAGACTTGCACTACAATTATCACAGTTTTATAATGTAGAAATTAAGCACAACTTGATGCTCAACTGTCTATACGAAATTTTTAAGGCAATATGCTTAGTCTTCAAAATTGGATTAACTAATTTATCCAACCCTTTTATCAATAAAGAACCACTTCTTTAACGCAATCCTGTAAGTGGTGTATGCTGAGCAGTCCATCAAGCAGAGAGTTCCTGAAAACTAATCATCAGAGAATATGGTGATGAGCCCACTGTATTCAGACTCAGGAATTTTTTCAAACAGAACCAAATGGATCTCACCTGTACATTCTGATCTCCTGGTCGGTCAAGTGAATGTGGTAACAGAAGATTATCTGCAGATAATGGATTGCAAGAGAGAATAATTAGTTTTCAATTTACAGAGCTAGGAGAAAACGCACATCTCATGCCTCATGTCAAGCAAAATGGGGCACCTAAAGAAAATTGATTTTGTTCTAAAAGAATAGAATTAAATCTGACACCTCTCCAATATAATAAATAACAAGAAGAAATTCATAAGCCCTCAAGTAGTTTGCAAAAAATATTTAGTAACAGCTGTATTGGATTGTAAGACAGGAATACGTCGAACATGGATATGAAGACCTATGGTCATCCAAGAAAAATTTGGTTTTAGAAATTAAAATGTTACAGCACCTTGGCTGTCATTTCTATACTGTCTGAACAAACACGGTCAAAAGGAATTTTCCTGGATGTGCTAAAGAAGAAAAAGTATATGTTTTCACTTTTTATGACCTCGCATTCAGCTTAAATTTTTCCAATTAAATGTTATTATTCCTTAAACAAGAAAAAGGCTCACTTATTACAATGACATATAACCTACGTTTGGAAAAAAAAAAAAAAAAGTGAAGCTAAATCATTCATAGAAGCCCATCTATGACCATCTTTTCTTTGGGAAATTTCAACAAATAGACACTAAAACTTTCTTCTTGTTTAGTCATTTCTCAATATTACTGAAGACTTTTGAACAATCCTAGTCAATAAAAGTCCTATTACTATGACCAAAGGAACTGAGTCTGAAGCTCTTTAAAATTTTGAATCAATAAATGCCCAAGATACTGTCCAGATCAAGATTTGAAACACTGAAAGCAAATATGTCTACCTAACATCAATAACCTATTAAGCAGACTAACAGATGCAAAAGTTAACTAAAATTGTGCTTCTTTAGCTATAGAGAATATATGAGTTAAAACATAAAAATAAACCACCTACATCAAAAACAGCAATAAATTCATAAACTATGGAACAAAGCACAAAGAAATAGCGTTCATTGTTTAAAGCTGGCCCACAAAACTAATATCTAGTGGAGAAAATAGTAGCCATAGATGGTTGTTCCTAATAAAAAGCTCCGCTACCCCACATGGTAGAGACTAGAGAGGAAGCAATACCATATGCAGCCACACAAGATAGTCCTGGTTGTGCAAATAAGAATGGGAGCCATTAAACATATGTACCCAGCAGGTAAAGATTCATCAACATTCGTTGAGTCATTTTACAGATGAAAAGGAAATCATGATTTCATGTTTCACCATACTTGGTTTGCTACCAAACATTGCACAGTTACACGAACCTTCCCAAGAGAATAATAGCACCAAAAAATCAAACCCACTGTAGGAGAATTACCAGATACAAGGTCAAGATTCGACCATGTTGGCAAAATTGACATTTTGACCGGTCATTAGTAGCATTAATTGTTTTTGTAGTGTACAGAGCCAAACAAAACATTAAGACTACAGAAATCAAAGATGAAAACAAACACCATATCACATCAAACATTTTTATATACAGCTCTAAGACATAAAAATCATGATCAATCTCAACAGTATGCAGTTTGCGTTTTGGGAAAAGAAACTGAAAAAACCGAAAGAACCAATCATTCAATCATCTTTCAGTCAAAGAAACAAACCATATCTCACCCAAATGGGGAAAAGAAAAAGCAAAAGAATGAATCAGAAGTCAAAAATCAATTTTGGTATGCAAATTAGTAGTCCTGGGTATAACTACATACAGCATCTCAAATAAAATCAAAACAACATTTTATTATCTCCAATTTCAATCTCGAACAAATTGATAGAAAGGAATGCATAATAATAATGATTATGATAATAATAATAATTAGTAGTAGAAAATTAAATAAACAAACACTACAAATGAACACATGCATGCACTTCATCAGCTCATTGCTAGTAAAAATGAAACCCCTTTTAAAGAAAAAAGGAAACAAGAGAAACAAAACGCGACCCACCCTATGGATGTACGAACCTCAACAAATTACGAAACGAAACACGAAACAATCAGCAGCAGCTCAAGTTATGGTTTTTATTCTCTGCAAAAACAGAACAAACCAGAGAAATGAGAGACAAAAACGGAAGCAACACTTTACATAACTCAAACACATTAACAAAAACATGGGAACGAGGGAAAAGAAATGAACTTTAAACCAAATTCATAAAAACGAAACGAAAAATGGAACCTATTTTCTTCGATTTTTTTGCTCTGCTGAGAGATTTTCTTGACAAAAACAAGAGAACCCAGAAATGCTAAACAGAAAGAGAGAGAGAGAGAGAGAGAGAGAGAGAGAGAGAGACTTTGCAAAGAAATGGCAGAGAACAAGAACGAGAATCAAGCGAAATATCGGATATACAGAAGCCGAGACGGACAGAGAAGGGAAGAGAGAAGAAGAATAGCGTGTCTTTAATTTCGGTTATTTATAGAGTCCCGGGTTGTTGAATCGGGAAACAGCACCTAATTAATTATAATCGGATTCACCTACTCTCCCTTGATGCACGTGCACAGTACTCTCCACGGAGTGATCGCGTGGGAGTGTGAGGGTTAGTGAGGCGAGTGGGATTACGGAGTTGGTTATATTTAATTGTCCAAATAACTGAAAGAACCGGAAAGGAAAGCGAAGGAGCTTTGTGATTTGCAGGGGAAGTTTCTTTTTTATTAGTTTAATGGAAAAACGGCCTAACGAAAGTGGCGGGAGAGGGGGCCCAGGGGAATCTCATAGGACACGTGGCTCGACGACTTTGCGGCCAATGCGCGTGAGGACACCTGTGATCGAGTCGGGGCTGATGTGGCCACGTTTGAGTGGGGCCCGCACTGAGGGGACTTGACGTGTTGCGATCGTGTCGTCGCTTTCAGTCACAGCTACGTGGTCTTCGCGTCGGTGACGGTCCTTGCTTTGAAGTTGTAGCAGCCAAACATATGGTCCCACGTGGTTCTATTAATATTAGCAGCCACAAGGGTGTCCACGTGGCAAGTCAATGGACGATCGACCATGGTAACCCGAATTTTTTCGAAAAACAAAAAAGGTTTTTTTTTTCCAAGTGAAAAATTAAAACTTCAATTTTTTTGTTTAAACCATTAGGAGTGTCTGAACACTATTTGACGACAAAAAAAATTAATTAAAATCCATAAATTTAAGGATCGTTAATGTTACCGTTATTGTAACTTACGTATTTTTATTTTATTTTTTACATATAATTTCATTTAATCTCATATATTTATTGTTATTTATATTTTATTTCTAAATATTATAAAATTTTTTATTTACATAAAATATAAAATTTTATTAAAATTCTTATATTTTTTATTTTATAATTTTAATTATCATATTAAATTATTATTATTATAACAATAAAATTTTTATTTAAATTATTAATAATAATAACTAAAAATAATTGTTATTATTAAAGATGAATAAAATAAAAATAAATTATAAAAATATAAATAAAGAGTATTTTTAAATTATAAAAATATTCTTTACTTAAATTAAAAATATAATAATTATTAAATAAGTTATAATTATAATTTTAATTTTTATATTAAATTAAAATTATTATAAAAAATATTATAATTAATTAATACATTAACAATACTTAATAATAATGTTTATTTAAATTATTAATAATAATAACTAACAATAATTACCATTATTAATTAATTTTTGATTAAAAATTTAATTTATTTTTTACACTCTTTTTCATTTATTAATTTTTTATAAGTATCAAAATAATTTAATTATTGTAATTTATATTTTATTTGTAAATATTATAAACCCTTCTATTTACATATATTATAAAATTTCATTAAAACTACTATAATTATTATTTTTATTATTTGTAAATATTTTATTTATAATTTTTATCATAATTACTACTTTTATTTTAATTATTGTAATTTTTATTATTTTTATTCAAAAATTAATTAATAAATAATAATATTTATTTTTAGTTATTATTATTATTAATTGAAATAAAAAATTAATAATAATAATAATGTATTAATTAATTATAACAAATTTTAATTGTTATAATAATAATTTAATAGAATAATAAATAATTATAATTATCGTTATAATCTATTTAATAATTTTTATTCTTTTAATTTAAATAAAGAATATTTTTAGAATTTAAAAATACTCTTTATTATATTTTTATAATTTATTTTTATTTTATTGATTTTTTTATTAAAATTAATTTATTATTATTAGTTATTATTATTAATTTAAATAAAAATTTATTGTTATAATAATAATTTAATTTAATAATTATAATTATAATCTATTTAATATTTTTGTTATTTTAATTAAAATAAAAAATACTTTTAGAATTTAAAAATTATAGAAGTCAATTTAATACTTTAAATATTTAAATAAAATAAAAAATATAAAGATTTTAATAAAATTTTATAATATATATAATAAAAAATTTTATAATATTTAAAAATTAAGTATAAATAATATAAAGTATATGAGTCTAAATAAAATTGTGTTAATAACTGTATGAGGCAAAATAAAAATAATAATAAATATATAGAGTCAAATAAAATTATGCGTAAAAAAATAATAACTTAGAAAGATCTTAAATTTAATTATTTGACGACACTAAAGGTTGTGCCATGTTCATGTACTCTTTGTATAAAATAAACGAATTGATAAAATATAATATTTAAGCCTTAAGAATGAAAAAAAAATAAAATGGCACGTAAGTACAATACATCATCATGTACGACAACTGTTGAGTATTAAATTGTTCTGCTATTTTAGTTGTCTTTTGGTAAAAACCGATGGGCAATGGCCACCAAATATTTGAAAGTGCTTATTTATTTATTTATTTTTTTCGTGAAGTTATTTAAACTGTGACTGATGTCTTTAGATTACCGTATTCTAAAATTTAAATAATTAATTTTTATGGAATTTTTTTATTTTTTTTATTGCTTAAGCTAGAGGTACATGTATCTTTGCAATATCACGGACATAAATATTTTTGTCAACCTTTTTGCTTTTGGCCCTTCACATTTATGGGTGGCAGCCCCTACATGATAAAAATATACTAAAGCCTAAAGTCACAGACGTCGGGCATCTTCAAAAATACAAATTTTCTTCAAGCGGAAAAGTTTTAACTTTATGAAGTGTCGAAATATTCAAAGTTGGTAGCCAGATAGGATTGAATTATTATAAAAATTGCGTTGTTTTACTGAAAGCCATATTTAGGTGTAGATGCATGCAAATGTCTTTGTTAAAGATTGACTATTCAAAAGTCTCATTTTGAAATAAGACTTCTTCATTTAGTAAATTATTTTTGAAAGTTTTTTTGTTTGACTTAATGATTTAATTGACTTCATTTCAATCAGTTAAGTTTTTAAATTCGTTTGTATTTTTATCTTAATGAAAATTTTTAGTTATTAAGTCAGTAAGTTATCAAGTTAATTTTCTTTTTTTTTTTTAGATTTTTACTTAATCTAAAAAGTATAAATGATATTATTAAAAATTATTCTCCAAAATACCGTTGTCTAATTAATAACTTTTTATCCTTATCCAATATAATTAGCATTATTTCATCATCATAGGTTTTATGAACATGTTTCACATAAAAACATTATGCAGTACAACAAAATTGATTTGTGTTATAATAATGTATTATCTTATTTAAGTTCTTTGAGAAACTTATTATTTTCTAATATTTATAATTTTTATATTTGTTTTAAAAATACTAGTTGTTATATTTTTAAGTTAAATAAAAATATAAAGAATAAACATATTATTCAGATTCAAACATTCAATTTTATTCACAATTTAAATTAATTCAAGTTTATTCATATTTCAAATAAAAAATAGATCTTATTAGAAAATTTTAAGGATATCATACCTCACAATTTATATACTATTATATAGTCATATTTTAGTAGCTCATGTTAACTGTTTTATTATCGAACAATGTTAAAATTGTGCGGTATAGAACCTCAAGTCAATCTCATATGTTGTAAGTGAAAAAGGAAAAGTTAATGATTTTAATTTTTAACAACATTAAATATTTTTCAAGTGTTTTGGTAATTAAATATACTAAACAATAATTTTGAGAAAACGTTTGTCTAGATTTTAAGTATTTTTTTTTTCTTGCTTTTTTGAAGCCCGGGTCAAGCACGGATGGTTTTACTTAGTTTGCTCCGTTACGAACTCGCTGGATCTCGGGAGATGGGCCCATCCGAGCTGGAGACACGGAATAAAAATTTTTTTCTTACATCCAAATTTTCTTTTCGTGGGTCAAACGTCGAAGATTCTTTTTTTTTTTTTTTAAAAAAAAAGAAGTAACCATAACTCGAGTAAAACTAAATAAATATATACATAAATCACCAAATTAGAACAAGAGTGACATTACAATAAGACCGATGGTATATTTAACCCCTTATTTTATCTGATCAACTTTTTATTGTTCAGTTAACACTAATTTAAATTCGATATTAACTTCTAATCAAATCTCAAATTGAAATTAATAAAACCTTAAATTATCACACAAAATTATAAAATTTAACAAAAACCTAATATTGAAGTCTATCATATATTGACGGGGGTTGATAACTGATGATAAAAAAGATAGGTAATGGTAATGATGAATTTGTTGTCGGCGAAGGTAAATGATAGGGGTAATTTTTTTCTTTTTTTCTTTTTTTTTAAGGAAAATATAGGGGTAATGGTTACATTAGAGAAAGAGAGGAAGAGAGAATAAAATAAAAAAATATTAATTATGTAATAAGGACAATTCTTAAAAATATTAAAATAAATTAACAATTTAGGGCTTCTATATTACGTATTTATATCGTCAAAAATGTAGGATGTAGCTATCTAAAGATTGTCTTTACCTTTAAAATAAATAAATAAATAAATAAATAAATAAATAAATAAAGATTGTCATTTTTAAATCTCTCCAAAATAATTTGTCTTTTAAATGCCGGCGTGGTCCCCGGGGATGGTTTGGTTGAGTCATTATGTAATGTGATGTTGTTGTTGTTGTTGTTGTATGGAGTGCATGTTTTTGGGTCTCACAATCGAAGAATCGTGTATTTCAACGCCGCGGTTTGTGGGTTGTTGACAACTTTAGAAACCCTACACTTCTATATTTAATGCAATTGAGATTTGAGATGTCTTGAGCCTTCTACGTCTCCTTCTCGGTCTGTTTCGAGGCTCCAAAATCCATTTAATGTTTGTGTTTGATTAATCGTAGGATACACCCAGAAGTGTGCGCCATTCACACGCACTAGACTTCAGGCGATGCGGACGCCACGACCCTAACACATGTAGTCATGTAACGCACCGAGAAGTTTGTTTTGAGATGAACTTTTACGCAACATATTTAGTATTCACATGCGACGTGAATAATGGTTTGAGCGATGGTGTTGTGTCAAATGATCAGTGATGCGTTTTATAATCCGATTATAACTCATTTAATATAATGTTTTTGTATATGGGTATCTTGTTAGATATTTAAATATATTTTTATCTTAAAACTTGATTGAAAATAATATTGTAGCATGTAATATAAATTTTTAGAAAGTCTAAGTGAATTAATTACATTAAATAGTTTTTTTTTTCAATTGATTCAAGTCGAATTTCATATCTAAACGGGCTAAATAATAAAACCAATTAAAACAAGTTAATTGTATTAGGAACAAAAGAAGTCGGTTTTTTTTTTTTTTTATTGATCACGTCGTGTTATATCACTAGTTTGATAAAAACGAGTTGCATCTACGTTTAAGTTTTTTTGTTATTGTCAATTATGTAATAACACGTTACTAAAATCTTTTACTTTTTTTTTATTATTATTCCATTTTTCTCAGAAGACTATACCTAAGTCGGTTGTTTATAACAACCAAATTGTTGTCTTTTAGAATTTTCCATTTTTTTTTCCCCTCCCCTGACCAATTCCAATGACAACGAGAGAATAGCGCGAGAACATTCAGGGCTTTTAAACTTAACAAGTTAACAAGGCACTGTCTTCACCAACATCGCTTGACAATGCAATTTGTTAATGCGGTTACTTAATAAACTAAATACCAACTACAGTCTTAATCTGACTTGGACCAAATTATTTCTTCATATTTTTTTTTGCGTTCACGTTATTAGAATCTTAATCTTTGAAGCTCAACAAACAAAGAAAACGAAGCTTCTTTTTCTTTGTTTTTTTTTTTTTTTTGGTTTGGCACTTGGAGTGAAGAATAAATGAAAATAAAATTTGATAATATTGCAAGTAGATTTTCCTTGCAAGTAGTCGATTTATGAGTTGTGACCTTGATGTTGTTGCCGTTGTTGTTATTTAAATTTCTTTAAATATCAAAGAGGTGGGTGCCACGCAGTCACCTAGAACTCAATAATGGTAATTAGAATTGAACGTGATTCATTTGCAAATATGGTGGGGTTTGAGAAGAGATTAGGTCCACGCTCACCGATGCTTCTATTAAAAGCTGGCGGCCTTAATTGCTGAGTAGTAGAACAAATGAAAAGCAATTAAAGACTATTGATACCCCTTTTTGTAGAAAGGATGCTAAGGTTTTATAACATTTGTCGAAGCCTGTTTCTCATAATTATACGGAGAGACTATAATACAAATAATAAGTTGAGAAATGAATATTTTTTTTTAGAAAAAGATTGTCTTGACAATGCTGTTGTTATTATTATTCTTATTTTTTACGGAATAAAAAATGTAATAAATATATGTTTTTGAATTTTAGATTTTGATCAATGGTGTAAAATATTTATGTAAGTAAAAAGACATAAATTCTTTAGAAATATTGTACTAATTAACAAAAAAATTTATTTATAAATTAAAACAAGAGGAAAAAAAAGAGTTATAATAAATCACAATCTCTCTCGTATGGCGTTGAATCATGAGGATCTCATTTTAATTGAAATTCATCAACTTAATTTTTTAGAGATCATTTATTTATTTATTTATTCACCCAATTAATTAAACTAATAACAGAGATTAAAATATTTAAATTTGGCTTACAATAAATATTGTACAAATCATACGAGCGTCGTAGAAAAATCTTTGTTAAAAAAAATATTTTTTTTTAAAGACTGAGTTATTTCAGTTCAAACTGAAAATGCAAAGCCCTTTGGCAATTGGGGTACAGCATAAGCATGCCTTTGACAGGATCTTAATTTTGACTTAATGAGATTCGTAGACCTCCTAAATTAATGCAACAGAGAAAACACGTTTTCCTGAAAAGTATTACTTTAATTTTATTATTATTATTATTTTAAGGGGAAACATTTTCCACATAGAGTATATGTTAGAGGATCTTTTGGTATATATGTTAAGTAAACAACTCGTTAAAATAATTGAAATAATCAAAAAAAGAAAAGAAAATAGAGAACGTTAGGTAATTCATAATTGGTTGGACATGACAAGGTATTTTGACAACTCATTGTTTGCTCCAATGCCTTCGGCTTGGCCCCCAAGTTCAACGACTGTTGTTACAAGCAAGCAATCAAATACCCTTTCTACGCACGTGAGGCTTGCGTGGACATTTTTATTTCTGTAGACAAGAAGTTGTTTTATTGCATGGATGAAATTTAGTACGGACGTGACATATTATTATTAGTTAAATAAAAAATAAAAATATATATATAGCATATAATCCTAGACGATCCATATGATTTATTTTGATAATTTATATTTTCAATTAATTTACAAAATTGTTTCAGCAATGGATTTTTGCTATAGAATTATTGCATAAAGATTCCTAATCGGGAAGTAGAAAGGCTAGCAGCAGCCGATTTGCTTCCACCCCTCTTTCGTCACCATGCTGGATCAGGGCCATTCAAGGCCCATATCATCGAAATACAAACATTCCGGGCCAGGAGGTTAGGCTTGGATAAAGAGGAAATCATGAGCGACTCAGCATAAAATAGAGGGGGCTGCTTACGCCCCCTTTAAAACTTATGAATCCCACGTTTCAATTTATTGTTTTTATTTTTCCTGGAAGAAAATTGCAGAAAAAATTACTTTTTTTTTATTAAATTTCATTGTTATCTCGAATAATTAATTCAATTATACAAATATTTTTCCGTGCTAAAATTTGTATTATTAGATAATTTACTTCATTATTTTTATTTTATCAAAAAAGAATGATTATATCATACTTTAAGAAGTTAGGGTTCATGATTTGCAAGCACATTTCACTTTTATTAAATGCTCATTGATCCTTCTTTCATTTTTTTCTAGGTTCGCTGGAAATGTATGTGAAGACCTGGCTGCACCCGAAAATTGAGAATAGGAGCAAATCCACTCACTGGGAGAGTTTGTTACAGGTGCAACCCAGTGGCTATAATCCCTCCACCTCACCCAGAGCAGACTGAGGCTTGCAGCGAAACCGATGTCAAGGTTTGTCAAGGATCACCAATACGAGTGGTGAACGTAGCAATTTACTATTGTTGGGTTTTATGAGATATTGACGGGCGTGAAAAGCACCTCCCACTAAATAAACAAGCTCCATTCAAAACAGCACAAGCAGAAACACAAGTCGAACGAAAAGCCCGGTCAAGTACAATCCTTAAAAAAGGTGAGGCCACATAAAAACGATCACAATACTGAAAGAGGGGCATCATGACAAAAAGTGAGGCCACATAAAACTATAACAAACAGACAAACCCCCCCAAAAACCAAAACACCAACAAAAAATGTTGGCCGGTTTATTAATTATATGCATGCCTCAAAGGAGTTGCCACTCTTATCATCATCAAGCATTTGAACAACTTGAGAAACGCCTGCTGCAATCTCCCTCTGAATGACACCATCAGGCATGTCAAAGGTCCTCCGTCTCATGGAAAGAGACCTACCTGCAGGCTGTGGGTCCACCACGTCTAGCATTGCTTCCAGCTCATCCACCATTGACCTCTTTGCAGCTCGCACCATCCAATCGGCGCCCTAAAATTGGCAAAGCCATCAGAACCACCACAGCAGCAGAAGCATTATTGGTTGGTCAATTGAGTATTAATCAATCTAAGCACCTAGCAATTAGTTAATTTGCCAGGAGCACTTGCTTCCAGATCACAAGAGACCTTAAGAGTTATCCCAAATGGAAACTATAATGGACAGACCCTATGCACAACTGCATATGGATTAAAGGCATATCACAGGGTAAAAGTGAAAAGTAATGAAGCACGTGAATTTCAAGTAACAGTCACTCCGAGGACCACCATCTTGTTAAATACTGATTTAGAAGAGATAAGAGCTAGTACTTCTTTTACCTCAATAGCATCAACAGTCAGAAGTAGGACAATAATTTTCTCGGAAAACCTTTGTCGCTCTTCAGCATCTCGGCTCACCTTCTGGCGGTAGGAGAAGTTGTTGAACAATGCTCTAATCTCCTTCAACTTGGTCTTGGCAGCAGCAAGATCCCTAAGGGCACGAAGAGCCTGAGATCTACGAATCAGATAAGCTCTGAAAGTCATCTGAATCATTATTGCAGCATCTTGAGGAGACAGTTCCTTTTGCTTCCCCTTGTTGTTTCTAACAGATCCAAATCTTTTGGCAAAGGCCTACATCCACATGCAACCAAAAGAAAGAAAGAAAAAAAAAAAGCACCTCAGAATGAATTCAAGAAAACATGCAAGCTACAGAAGTAAAATAAATCAGGCTTAAGGATTTGGTTAAGCTCATGAATCATTATAAGTTAATGAAAATAAAAGACAGAGAGGAATATAACTTTGCTCTAATGATTGGACTCTAAACAGGTAAATTGTGAGGCTCTTGGAACAATGACCTTGAGGAATTGCAAGAAACTTTTCAGAGCTCTTATGCCTCAGTTAAATCCAAGAATAATACTGCATTTGTAAATAGCATAACAGCCTATCATGAAATTCTTGAAGAGTTTGTGTTGACACAAACAATATTCTATGTTATTATTAGCAGTGTGCATTGAAAATTTCCAGAGCAAAGCAACTACGCAGCAAACAGAATTACATGTTGCATTTTGGGGGAGATGCCTCATGATCAAATAGAGAGAGAGCTACAAAAACAAGGGGAAGCAAAGACCTCCCCAGTGAAAACATAACCGCATGCCTCTTGCTCATTTAAATTAATAGTAATAATTTAGGAATAGGTAAACTAAACCTGCATACTGCCCATTGAAATCAGTAAATGAACCAGAACTGCACTGGACAAGTATTGCAGAGATTAACATATCGAGAACAAAGCTGAAAATACATGTTTGGTTTTAACAAAAAGGAAAAAAGATAGTAAAGACATAACTCTGTCTTGTCAAATGCTGATATTCAACTCCTTTTCAAGATTTGTTTTAATAAGACATTAATTTCCCACAAAATTTCCTAATAAATCTCAATGTTCCTCAAATTTACACATTAACTAGTTAGCTCCAAAGAAGAGCAGGGATCTCTACTGCAAGTGCACTAACATTCAGGTTAGAGAGAAGCCGAAGTTTGAAAGTACTATAGCATGAAAATTAACGAAAAAGCATGAAAAAGTTTATCGATTCAAATTCATCAATGTTCTATGAGCTAAAATTTTAAGCTAGAAAATTGATCAACTTGCACACAGAAATTTGCAATTTCATAGCAAATATCTTAGATGTAACTGTAAACGTCAAATAATATTTCATGAGGGCGAAACAATCAACGTCACGAAATTCCCCACTATTCTTAATCATGGTCATTGTCACTCACGTTTCAGATTTTAATCATACCCACCAGATAGCGAAAGCATTCTAGTTAAAACTGACCCCACACAGCAAAGAAAATCAAACACAACTTCTACACTTAAAAATAACAATAATTATGGTATTATTTATAACTATAATTACCAAAATACCTGTCTCAAAACAACAGCCCCATGATCAGCAGCAGGCTCTTCAATCTCCACCACACGTGTCTCACTCTCGCATTTCTTCTTCTGCTTCTTCTTCTCCTTCTCTTTCTTATCAGATTTGC
The DNA here is from genome assembly GCA_030449875.1 of Aegle marmelos. Classification (NCBI taxonomy): domain Eukaryota; kingdom Viridiplantae; phylum Streptophyta; class Magnoliopsida; order Sapindales; family Rutaceae; genus Aegle; species Aegle marmelos. Next base: position 5,156,604 of record JASUUL010000022.1, on the reverse strand, counting down.
TACCATCGCCTGCATCAACAGTCGATGCTTCGAAAGTGTAAGTCCGCGACTCATCGTCTTTTCCCTTAACCTTAGCCGTCCATTTATAGCTCTTATCAACCTTCTTCTCTTCCTCCTTCTTTTTCTTCCCTTTCTTAATCTCAGCCGTCCATTTATACTTCCGATCAACCACACCTCCCTCGATTTCCGCAGTCCACGTGTACTTCCGATCCCCTCCGTCGGCTCTCGCGCTGAGCAGCCGGTCGAACCTCGACTCCAGCAAGCTCACTCTGTCGCACAAATTCTGTACCGACAGTTCAGGCGCCGTTCGCCGCTGAATCCTCTTGTAGGAGTAAAACGACGGCGTTTGGTCGATCCGGACCAGATTGGTGATGGAATCGAAGATCTCGAAGGGGGTAGGGCTAGGGTCGAAGAAATCGAGAGCGGGGTTGAAGAAATCGACAGCAAAGCTGAGATCCTGCACTTCGTTTTCTACAAAGGAGGGGAAAATGGACGTTTCTCTCACCAAGATTGGAGGATAGTAGGGTTCGAGCAGCTCAACTTTCCTGAAGCGACTCATTTTTTCAGCGAATCGGTGAACTCAGTGAGTTGGGGTTGAACGAGTGAGGGGTTTTTGCCAGGAATTTACGCTGTTGGCTCAAATGGGTTCATGATGTGTGCGTGGCTGTGTGCATAAAAGGCGTTTTAAGCAGCAGAAGAGGACAAAGTTTGTGATAAAGGTTATTTGGTCAAAAGAGTGTCTTTCAGGGGTAAAATTGGAATTTTGTAATAGGAAAGTGACTGTAGTAGTTGGCGATACGACGTTCGCCGCGTAAAGAAAGCGAGTGAATAGACCGTAATGGGTCTGGTTGTGTAGTGGATTTACGGGGACATGAGAATCTATTAGTGCGATTACAACATTACAAGTTGTTTATTCGGCGAAAAGAATAGTCTGATAGGGGCATGTGAGAACTCTGATCTGAGTCATCTGTCGGGCCCCACCACGTGATCGCAACGGGGATAGAATCTATATCCACAAGGCGCGTCATAATTGGGCCTCATTGATTGTCAGCCCATTATCGCTTGTCCCGTTTTAGGAAGAGTATAATTTAATGTTTACATTAAATTACATTCAACACCCCCACAGTATTTTTCAAAACACTCTTCTTCAATTGAAATTATCAAAATAACTAAAGATATTTTTTTTTATTTAGAATGAAAATTTAAATAAATTATTATTTTACATTTTTTTACACCCTTATCATTTCATAATTTATATTTACATTTTATAAAAAATTTTGTTAAGAAATTATTAAGAATTAAGAAGTATTGAGATAAAATTATGTAATAAGACAAATATAATTTAATGTTTTATGATTTGCAAGTATTTATAAATAAAATTAAAAGAATACTCCTTTTAAGATGAAATTTTATGATAAAATAATTTATTCTAATTTGTCCGTTAGTATTTTATAAATTAAGTTAAGGCTCGAACTCGATAAACACATATTCACGCATACCCCCCTTAAAACTCGACAAATAAGGAGGGGAGTCCAAGTAGTGCTTATAAGGTAATATGTTAAGTTTTTACTTAGTGATGAGACACTACAAAAAAAAGGAGGCAGTTCCGACCACATTTTTTGAGGGAAATAAAAATTCCTCGTTAAAGATATAATTTCATGGGGGATATTTATCGTAGGTAATTAGATAAAAATAAGCATATTATTACTTAGGATACCCATTTACTTGGAGATAAGCATAACTTTCCCTTATTAAAATTGTATATTACTAAGGAGATATGAATATGTTGGTAAATGCTAGAAAAATCGACAATATTACCTATACTTTTTTATGTTGTTAGAAACATAGAAAATAATCTCTAGGTATTGTAATAATTTTTTGCACATAATTATTACACCAAAATTTTATAGCGACAACATTAATATTTCTTGGAATAAGTGGAAAATTCCCTTGTTCAAACAAATTTGTAATCCATTGTTAATTAAAAAAAAAGATATTATCTAGAGTTGTTGTCTCTCAGAAAAGTTGCAAATGTTTCTCGGTAAAAGAAACCATGTTTTCCATGCAATAAAGTGCTTAAATTTTTACTGACAGATTCAATTATCCCTTGGAAATTAAGAATTTTTTTTTAAATTGTTGATATAATTTTATGAAAATATAAAAAAAAACCCTCAATAATTAGTTGTTTCTTTAGCTAAAAGCATTGTATTTAGAGTTTTAGTTTGCAGCTTTTAGTCGCTATCATTCGTTTTCCTCATTAGCAAGAAATATCATAGCTTGTTAAAGAAAGAAAACCATTCATGATTCAACAAAAATTCCTTGCTTGCGGCATATTAAATTTATGAAGACACTTCCTGTTTAAAGCAAAAAAATATAATAGTAGCAGATTTTCTTCATCAATTTTATACATTGAATTTCTTTTATCATAGTTCGAAGGTTATTTGCATAGCTTTCATTTTCCAAAGATAGCTAGAATAAAATTATATTGTTATGGAGAATTTGTGATGTGCTTTAATGATTCTCGAGCACACTACAACAAATATCACTTTTGATAACATGATATAATATTATTTTTCTTCCCATATGGTTAAGCTTTCCCCCAAAAAAAAAATTCTACAATTAGTTTTTAGGTAACGGCATTCTTTTTTTCTTGTACTATTATTCGATTAGTAGGAAATTTTAAATGCGATATTAGATTATTTATTGTAGCACTTATAGAATGCTACGATAGGATCAACAATTTGATAATGATAAACAAAAGCTTACAAAAAAAATTGTTACAAGTGGTAACATTTTTTTTAATTGAGAAGTGATAGAATTTTATTATAATTAATCTTTAATTAGTATCACATTTTTAAATGCTATTTAAAAAATTAATTAACAATACACATTTTGGACGCTACAAAAAGAACATTAATTTAATAGTAATATATAAATGTTGAAAAAAAAAAGAAAAGGTTAAAAAGATTTCAATAAACCACCAAAAAAGAAAAAAAAAGTGGTCAAAAGTCCCTAAGTCATTCTTCCTATTATCTATTTTAGAGTTTGCCCAATTTGCCAAAAGCTAAGATCTGTCTTTTAAGTCAATCTGCCAAAAGCCAAAATTCTTCTTTTTCACAAATTTACTAAAAATCAAAATCTTTCTTTTCACCAATGAGCCAAAAGCCAAAATCCTTCTTTTCTTTTGTTTCCCCCAAAATCAATTAATGAAGAAAAATAGAGGTTGATTACAGAGTCGTCAGTTAGGTCAGCACCTTCAACTAATTTTGATACTTCATACTCTTTTTTCTTTTATTGTTGCATCTATCTTTAGTTAATTAATTTTTTATTATAGTTTTTTATCTTTTCACTTGAATTTTTAAGATTTTGTTTAATTTTGTTAGGTTGATTAATTGAATTTTCAGTTCTTAGGACAAGTTGAGGACTTATTATGAGTAATGATATAATTATAAATTCTAGTACAAACTAATGTGTCATGATTTAATTAGTTGAACTATATATCTCTTAATCCACATAATTTATTTTAATTAATTTATAATTTTATTCAACTAATAAATGAATACCATATTAATTTATATAAAACAAATGTGTACAAGAATTTATAGATGTATCATCACTCACCTATTATATGTCAAAAATTATTTTCCTGATTTTAATGGTATTCAAGCTGGATAAATTTTGGATTTTTTGAGCTGTGGACAGTCTCAGTGGTGGTTAAATACTTTATTATAAATAGTTCAAAACTATTGCAAAATTTGTTTGGTCTATAAATCTTACATTGTTTTTTTTTTTTTGGCAACTTATCAAGAATTGAAGTGACACTTGGGAAAGATTTACTCCAATCATTCTAACAATATACTGGGAAAGCCTTTGATAACTCAGGTATATGTCTTTTAATTGCTCATGACTTATGTTGAACTTCCTATGACTTTTAGGTAAAGTGTTAGATTTCTAACTTTTGTTTTGTGCTATTCATTTCTATATCATATATAAGTTGCAACATTCACAAATTATGCAATATATTTTCATTGTTTATAATTTATATCTATATAAAACAAATAGAAAAAATATATTGCCAAATAGAGTTAAGACATTTGGAATTTAGAATTTCCTAAATATGCTAAAAGCTAACCTCTCTCATTCAGAAATACGTAATTATTTCTACAATTTAATACTCAAAACAGCACAAGCATACTGTTGTTTATGCAGTTTTGAGCATTAGAAATAGATGTTGTAACAACATTTTAGAATAATAGCAACAGCACTTTTGCACAGTAGAAATAGTAATGTTTTTGTATTTTTGTCCAGCAAAAATAGCTATTGTTTCTGCACTTTCACCCAATAGAAACAACTTATGTTTCTGTACTTTTGAACAACAAAAATAGATGCGCAAATGTGCCTGCTATTTTTGCACTTTTAGCAAAAAGATTAAAATTTTTTCTATAGTTTTATAGTAGAAAATTTAGAGATTAGAGCACAAAACTGCAAAAACCTGTAACTATTTCTATAGTTTATAACTTTAGAACAGTAAGCACATTTGCCCTACTTGATTTCTTTGTCAAGGTTGAAATGTTTATCTTAATTTCTTTAGAATAGTAAGCATATTAAGCACATTTGCCTTGTTTGAAATGTTTTCTATGAAATGTTTATCTAGATTTCTCTATTGAAATGTTTATGAAATTTTTATCTTAAAGCAAAAAACACATTTACCCTACTTGATTTCTTTGTTAACAATTTCTGTAGTTTATGAAATAGTTATCTTAATTTCTTTGTCAAAGTTCTCTGTAACATGTTGCCAAATAAATCTTGAATGCAATTACTAAGGTCAACAATGGTTTATTTTAATGGAGTATCATCTTTTCTTGATTATGTGTATTGTCATATTCAAGAAGAGGATATAAAAATACTATATCTATATGTCAAATGTAGTAATAAGTATAAAAGAGTTCGAATTGAAATATACAAACATCTTTTAGAGGAAGGGATAAGGTGTAATTATATTAATTGATATTGCCATAGGGAGGACAGTGATAGTGTTAGTGACACTGATAGTGATACCGATAATAAAAATGAAAATTATGAGAATATTCAGCAGAATGAGATGTATAACTTGATCCAAGAAGTTTTTTCTCAAGATCTTAATAAAGAGGCACAAAAGTTTTTTAATTTAGTGAAAGAGTTTGAATAGTCTTTATGTCCAAATTGTGAGAAGTACTCCAACTTATCTTTTATGGTCAAATTGATGCACATTAAATACATCAATGGTTAAGACAATAAATCTCTTAACATATTGTTGAGGCTATTGAAAGACGTGTTTCTAATGTGTGAAAAGATACATATTTCCAACTATAAGGTAAAGAAAATTGTAAAGATCTTGAAGACTTAAAAGAAAATTGATGCATGTAAAAATGATTGCGTCATTTATTACAAGGAAAAGGTGTTAAAGGATGTACCAAAAGGATTCCATGAAAGATTTGTGTTACTTTCCTATCACACTAAGACTTTAAAAGTTATTCATGTCATCCAAAACTATTGCAGACATGAGATGACACTTTAAAACTCGTGTGAAAGATGGGTTGTTAAGGCATTTAGCAGATTGTGAGGCTTAGAAGGCATTTGTTAAAACACACAAATCTTTTGCTTCTAATACGCAAAATGTAAGGTTGAGGTTGGCTACTGATGGGTTTAATCCTTTTAGAAACATGAGCATTGGTCATAGTATTTGGCCGATTCTTTTATTTCCATACAATCTTTCTCTTTGGATGTGTATGAAAAAACCATATATATTGATGTCATTACTTATCCTAGGATCGAAAGGCCTGGGAAATGATATTGATGTATATTTGAGGCCTTTGATTGACAAGTTGAAAATATTATGGAAAAGAAGTGTGGATACATATGATGTCTTACAAAACTAAAATTTGCAAATGAAAGCAGTAGTTATATAGACTATTAATGACGTTCCTGCATATGCTAATCTATTCGATTGGAGTACGAAAAGAAAGTTAGCATGTCCATGTTGCACTAAAGAGACCTCATCTCATAGGTTAAAATTAGTTCCAAGCTATACTATAGGTCATTGACGATTTTTGCTTAAAGGTCACTTGTGGCGGAATCAAAAAATGCAATTTGATTGAAAAATAGATAAAAGTGTTACACCAAAGCTAAAAAAAAGTGATGAAGTTTTAAATGAACTTGAAGGATTGAGACCTATAACATTTGAAAAGCCTGGAAAAAAGTAAATAATTATTGATTTTCGGAAGAAACATATTTGGAAGAAACAGAACATTTTTTTTCCAATTGCCATATTGGAAAACATTGTTGTTGTGTCATCATTTAGATGTTATGCATATTGAGAAAAATATTTGTGACAATGTTATGCATATTATAAACATTGAAGGAAAAAGCAAAGACTTTTTAAATGCTCGAATGGATTTAAAAGAAATAAAGATAAAGATGGAAAGTGTCTTGCAGTAGCTGTCTAATATAAAAGTCCTGAATTACTATTCTATTATTTTTTCACAATATGTTAATGTGAAGGATGACAAAATTTGTAGCATCAAGACGCATGACTGTCATATATTTTTAGAAAGGCTGTTACCAATACTAGTATGTGATGTTTTGTCTAACATGTATCTGATACATTAATTAAGCTAAATAATTTTTTTAGAGAGTTGTATGCTAAAGTATTGATAGAAATGAGCTAGATCAACTTGAAAGTCAAATTGTTGTAACTCTTTGCAAGTTAGAAAGGATTTTCCCTCCGTTTTTTTCGGATGTAATGATACATTTACCAATTCACATGGCTTGAGAAGCAAAAGTTGCTGGTCCAATATAATATAAATAGATGTACCCAATAGAAAGGTAATGTCCAATTTATTTAGTGACATTATATTAATAAAATAAGCTTACAGCATAATTTAAATATTTTCAGGTTTTTACATGAGCTTAATGGATATGTTCACAACGAAGCTCGCCTTCAAGGTTCCATTGCAGAAGGTTACTTGGTTGATAACTGCTTAACCCTTTGCTCTCGCTACCTTTATGGTGTGGAAACTAAATTTAATAAACAAGAGAGAAATTATAATGAAGGTCAGCTCTCTACAAATACATTATCCATTTTTTCTACACCAAGGTGATCATATGAGAACTTACATGTGAGGGAATTAAGTCATGCTCTTCACAATGTTACAACAATTTATGTATTCAAAATTATAATGAATGTCTCCTGTTTATTGAGTAAGATGAAGTCTTAGGCTGATATTAATATTAACTTCACTTTAAAAAATTTATTTGCTTATGAAAAACACAAAAATATGTTTTTGAATTCAAGTGTTAGAAATTTAAAATAGATACATAGACAAGAATTTATTAGTTGGTTTAAAGAGAAGGTAAAGACTATTTTTTACATAATAATAGAAAGACTTATGACTTTTATCATAATTTGTAATTGTGACATCTTATTATGTCATTCTATTTGTAGATCTTAAAACTTTACAATGAAAGCAAGCTAATAAGCACACGTTTTCTTTAGCTCAAGGTCCCAAAAAAAGAGTAGCATTTTGTTGGTGCTACAATATAAATGGATTCAGGTTTTACGTAATACAATATGATGAAAGTATAAAACAAGAAAAACTCAAAATTACAGAGTTGTAGTAAGAAGTGATGATCAAACTATTGCAGTGCCTTATTATGGAGTGTTGAAAGAAATTGTTAAACTTTATTACAATGAAGGAAATAATGTTGTATTGTTTAACTGTGACTGGTTTAATACAATTCGATAAGGAATTAGATATAAGAGAGATCATCATATTAAAATTATTCTTAACATGACAACAAAGCTTGGCACTCAAGAGCCATTCATATTAGCTTCCCAAGCACAACAAGCTTACTATATAAGAGGAATAAAAGACCCTACATGGAGAACTATAATTGAGACAGAGCCTCGTAATCTTTATGACATGCCTAATAATGAAGGAGAACTATATCAGGAAGAAGAGATTTAAATGGCTGTGGAATAAATTAATTTCTTTAATTTTTTTCCATTGTACATAAGTTAAGAAAATTTCATATATTGACTACTATTCATTATAATCATCATTCTTGATTGTTTTATTTCTTTTGCTTAGAGGTAGTTAGTTAGCACTTATCTTTTCTTTTTTTTTCATGTGAATGTTATTATCTATTATTTTAATTGTTAGTAATGGCTTATATTTTGAAAATGAAGATAATTAGCAATTACGGGCAAGAAAAGTACTAGATTAGTGACTGTTGGTAGCACTTTAGATAAATATATGACCAACAATAATAATAATGATGATGCAAGAGCTTCTCGAGCTAACAACGATACATTAGATATTTTGTTTATCGCGAAACATCAAAATAGTCGAGCGCAACAAACAAAATAGTGAAGCTTGTATTTCTAAAATGGAATCTTAAAAAAAAAAAAGCTGGAGGCATTTATTTAAATGAATTGAAGAAGATTGTCCTATAATGAAAAATAAGTTAACTGACTATTTCTAAATGATTAGAATTTTTATTTGTAATATTTTTAGTTAGAAATAAGAGGAAAGATCATGGTAAAACTAAAGGTGCACCCAATGGCAAAAATATAGAAGTGGAAATATACGTTGACATGTTATTATATATGAAATACACATTTATATGTTCATATGCTGTTGTTAGATTTATAAGCAAGCTTTAATCAATTTTAGTGCATAGTTAAAGAATAAGTGTAATGGTTTAATATTTTAGGATTATAACTACAGAAGTGTTTGAGAAATTTCTGTTATTTTTCACGAGTGTATCTCAGGACCTAAGATAATATTTTCTGAATATCTACAAGAAGCATTTGATAGATTGTTTGGAAATTTTAAGAATGTCAGATTTACTTATACATGTACTAAGGAAGAACTTGAAGAAGTTGTTCAAATATGAGTAAAATCTCACTATTCTGATTGGATGTCAGAGTTGAAAAATGGTATTTTTGAGAAATATAAATCAGCTGGAGAGTGCTACGCTCATAATCCAGATTGTTACCACCTATTGGTTAGAGACAAATGGTTGACAAGTGGATGAATAAGAATTGGAAGGTAATCTATTTAAGTTCTTTTATTTTTAGTTTTAACTAGCTTACAAGCTATATCTTAATGGTTTTGTTATCGAATAACAATGCAGGAAAAAAAAAAGGATGTCAAACAAGGGTAATTAAAGCGCACTACTCATACAACAGGTTCAGTTTCTACGGCTAAGTGTAGCAAGATCTGGTAAAATTTTTTATGAGTTTTCAACATTTAAAGATTATAAAATTATGTAGATATATGTGTATAAGTTGCTGTCTATTTTATACTCTAATTTTTTGTTTAATTTCAGTTAGAAGAATCAAGAATTAAACTTGATCCAATTGAATTCTTCAAAAAGTTTCATGTCAAAAGAAATGGTGATTAGGCAAGTGACCATACAAAGAGATAAATTAATTTTTTATTTATTCCAATTTCATCCTTCTCTTCTCGAACACATTATCGTTAATGTTAAAGTTCCATGTATTTTACAAAGATGTAGTTGAAGTCTCAAAGCTAAGCCAAAACTATAGGCTTGATATGTATGTCATTTAATAACATAAAAGCATACATGATTTCCCTTTTGTACTTTTGGTTTCTTGGTTATGTTTATTTTGATTATTTCTCATCAAGAAAAGGAAAAAGATTGTGTTTTTGGATCAATTTGGTCTAGTTTATAATAGAAGTATCAAGAATAACTAATAAAGAAGAAGAAAGGGTGAATTTTATGCAAATGTTAGGATTGAATAAGGAATGCACTACAACAGAGGTTAGGAACGCTTAGAAGAAACTTGTACTGATTAGAGTTAACAGCCCCCCTTTCACTTTCACCCTCTCAATCAACTAGGTGGTCTTATTGCAATTTGGTCTTTGTTTTCGGTTTGTCTATTTGGTCTGGTTTCAAAACATGCGCGACCTTGTTTATGAAGTTAAACAATGCAATCAAGTTTCAAATCCCAAATAAATAGATGCCTCTTATTAATTTTAAATCCTCAATTTGAAAATGCTATGATTGAATCATGTTAATGTCTTTTTCTTTCTTTAATTATTGTAGAGTAACAAAATGTGGTTTTAAAATTATGCAGGATAATTGTGGAGAAGATGGAGATGAAGAAGAAACTACAAGTGATAATTCAAATACTTGATGAAATGTTGAAAAGTACAAACATGCACTGTAACTTTTTGTTAATTAATCCTGACAACAACTAATGAAGATGAATCATTTTGTATATGGTTGAACAATGACTAAACAACTTTAGATAATTGTGTTAATGCTATTATAATTTCCATCAAATTTAGGTATATTCTTATCTAGTTTGAGTATGAATAGCTTAATGAATGACAAAAGAAGTAAATAATCAATTTTTTAAAAATCATTTAATATTTAATCAATATCATGAAGTTGCATTTCTAGGGGAAAACAATAATTTCTAAGGGATTAATTATATGTCCAGTCATAATGCCAAGGGCAATCAATCAACAAAATTCGTTGGTATTTAGGTTCAATGAGAATGTATTTTCATTAACATCAAAATTTCATTGGAAATATTTTATTACTGGGGGAAAAAATTTCTAGCTAACAACTGCATCTACAGATTTAGTCTTATTATCTGGCGAAATATTATGTTGTTGATAATTAAACCTGTGGTTTTTTTCTCATTATTAAAAAATTAAAATTTGTAGATATACTATTTTACGACGGACCAATAGGGTTGCCCACAAAACTTTTAATCGGGAATAAACTATTACTAATAAAATTTTTTATAATAAATATTTTTATTTCATCATTCTAAAAATGATACCGAGAAATCTTTTTATATTATCGAGATACGTGACGTCAACGAAAAATTTTTCTAATAAATAATAATTACAGAAGGATTTCTTCCCTCAGTAAAAGACATTTTTGTTGTAGTGAGAGTCGCAATCGCACATATAAAGTTCTTACTTCCTCTGGTGCTTATAAGCTAACAATTTACTTAATGTGACTTTGCGGGTCCAGCATAGGTCTATGAAATAGCCCCTTAGTGTTGTTTTTTTTTTTTTGGGGGGGGGGGGGGGGGGGTGTGGGGTTGGTGGCGCTGTGACAACACTGATAAGGGCCTTTTCTAATCTAATCACACACAATTTCAGAGAATGAATTCTTCAAAATCTATACATTAAGTAGAATTCATTCTCTAAAATTAACTTAAGAAGAGAATGACCCAAATATTTGAAGCAACTGAAGTAGAATTTGCACAAGTTGTATTCAGACTTTATCTTGATACAATGTTGGACAAATTGAATTAAAATATTGATAGATGATAACCTAACTCTTATATTAAAACAATTTCTTATTTCGTTATAGCATCGTGGATAATTAATCAAAATCCAAGCCACCGGTTGAAATTAGAATAAAATTGGGCAGACTTCAATCGACATACTCATGCAATACAAAAATTCATGAAAAAGACATCGCATTTGATGTTTCAAGAAACATGAGAGACCTAAAGTATTAAACATACCATTATTAATACACAGTAACCATATGTCTCTAAATAATTATTTTCAAACAATTAAAAACATTAATTAATTCAGTGAATAGCCTTAACAAATTGATTAAGTCGGGGCAAGAATATGACAACTCCTATGCTCAACATAGTTAAAACAACTAGAAAATTTAACAATCACAAGACCCATCAAAGCCATACCAATCACAACCCCAGCACCCATAACGCCAAAATGCTTCCCCAAAACCCTAATGATCACTCTTTTCTCTTCTTTCTTCTGGCCTACATTCTGCACTTCTTCCATCAACACTTCATAGGACTTCGGAGACACATTGCCGTCGCCGTCGCAGTCCCCATCGTCGTCATTAACACAAGACTCGGTGCAAGAGCAAGTTGAAACGGGTGGTTCAAAATGTTCCGAGCAAATTGAAACGGGTGGTTCGAAATGTTCCACTAGAGTCAAGGCTTTGTAGTTGTCCCATTCTTTGAATATGCCCTCAAGTTCCGTGAGCCTGCGAGCGATGTGGTGCAAGTGGTAGCGTTTCTTGGGGTTCGATGAAGTAATCTCAGCGGAAAGAAGTTTCCTGAGGAACTCGCATCTTTGCTCGATGTCTTGGGCGTAGAGTTGGTGATTGTAATTAGGGGTTGCCGGTGGGAGCGAGAGGAGTTCATTGAGTATTGATTCGAGTTCTTTGAGTTTCTTCTGAAGAATTGCGTATGATCTCTTTGTCATCTCTTTTCTTCTTCTTCTTCTTCTTCTTCTTCTTCTTCTTCTTCTTCTTATTTTAATGAATTTTGATGAATTGCTAAGAGGTTTTTTAGGTTAAAAATTTTATTGTTTCTGTAATGGGAGGTGACGGTTACGTTTTGTGGGTTTTGGGAGTTATATTATCATCGACCATGTGGCGGTTGAGACCTCGCATGCATCTCTACGATGAATCTTGATGAAGAACCAAATAAAATAAATGCATTAACAATGTTATGAGATTGTACAAATGAATGTCCCTTTTTATAGATAGGCTCCATTAATCTAACTAGACTGGAAACGGAAAAGCAACTAAAACAAGTAAGATCAAATTGACTGATCATATAAGCTAATTTAATTAAACACATAATTAAGTACATAAATTATATTTAACAAAGAAATATGCACTTTGAATACATTTTTCCCTTATGACATTGAGGTATTTATGGGATGTGTCTCTCATCGCATGTATAAAATAAAATAAAAACCGCCTCAGAAAAATAATGAAACAATTAAATATCATGACGTACACCATACTGACTATCTAATTATAGTGTAGTTACATTATGATTAATTAATAGGTAGTCTAAAAAATAAATTTATATCATGTAATTTATGATATGAAGCTTGTTTTTAAATACAACACAGACAAGTAATATTAATATTGATTCGAGAAATCTAGAATACTTTTCTCGTAATAATAATATCATCGTGATTATATATATGATAATAATTGTTTATATATTCATTAATTGAGACGACCAATTCTTTTGGATTTTTTTTTGAAAAAATAAAAGTAAATGACAATTTGGAATTTTTTTTTAATAAATAAAAGTAAATGACAATACTTCAGTAGACGTGAATGAGTTGGTGAAATATTTAACTAATGCTAGAGAATTTAGAGTGCTGGCTTCTAGTGAAACAGTTGCCGTAAAGCCGATCGAACGGCTGATTTTTAAACTAATTAAGCTTTCGCCGCCTAATTTTGATATCTTGTTCCTAATTCATAGGCTGATTATTAAACAGTTGCTTCCCAAAAACTTGTTAGCGTGTTTGGAGGAGATTGTGATATTTGCTGATCTTTCATTCCAATTTCAATGGTTTGTCAAGTTCTTGGTGGATTTTCTTTTCTTTTCTTTTTTTAATAGTCTAAAGTGAAATCATACATAGGAATCTAAAATGTAGCTTGTTCATATGCTGTACATTGATTTACCTTTTGCCTTGATTTTTGTTATGGAGCTTAGTGCTTCTAAAAATTCATGGAGACTATGTTCAAGTGGTAGCTAGCTTAGCATTCCCTTGTCTTATTCTTTACAAAAATTAACCACTTTTCACTTTATCCCATGAACATCTACAATTAGAACACATAAATACCGATGACAATGAGCTGTTTACTCCATTAATTACAAGGGTACATAAGTTAAATCTTTCTATTATTTGATGAGATAATATAAGTAAATCACTTCAATCTCATAAAATTTTATCAACCACTCAATAGATGACACATCATTTGAAATGAAATTTGGGATAAATATATCATTATTCATTATATAATTCTTGAAGATGGCCATTAATTCTTCCATTTGCTTTTTTTTTTTGGTGACAGTCAAATTCCCTTTACTTGGATTATATGTCCATGATAATATGTTTAAATGTCCATACATTTAGAGGTCGGAAGTTCCAAGTTAATTATTACATAATTCTTGTAATCATCAAAAGAAAAGAGGAACAAAGTTTATGGGAAAATGGAAACAAAAGACAGTTTGCATTAAGGCTTGAATCATTTTTTTTTTGGGTCTATTTCCTTTGCTCATACATGTAATTGTGAACAAGAACAAATTATAAAATCATACTTCAATTTGAAAGCATATCTATTGAAGACATTGATTAATTAGCAACAACCAATATTTATATTACACATAAATAATTTGCTTTCAATCACAATCCAAGCATGTATATCTGGCTTAGCTAGGGTTGGCTATTGTGAATGGGTGGTGTGTGATGAGGTGGCTCATAATCCGTCGCTGCAGCTTCATCTTCTTGAGCATTGTTATTGTTCATTTCTATAGCTCGCCTTCTTGATCCCTACATAATTATATAACAATTAAGGTTAAATATAATTGATTAATCCTTTGTTGCTTTTAATGTTCATGTAGTCTTTTACCATGTCTCTCTTCAATATGCGTGTCTGTAATCTATTCACAATACGTTGTTGATCGCCGTATACGACTTCATTTGAAGTCTGAATCGCCCGCGTTCCTTTTAATCTACACTGGCATTTTTCTTCCACTTAATGTGGCCTAAAATTTATTTTATTAGAGTGACACATTAATTATGATTAACGGTACTTTATTATCTCAAGTATACAATCGCATTAGTTTACGCGGAAACACAGCCCATGCATATAAACTTGCAATCAGAATTCATGCACTGTCCAAAATCTGCTGTTGTCACTCTCATTACGGACGAAAATGTGGCTTGTTGATGATCAAAGTTGAGTAATGAATTAATACATAGTTAACTAGTGAGGTTCTTCAGGCTGTTCCTTTGTCATCTTTTAATTAAGTCCTTACATTGCTTTATTTCATATAACAGTATGTGTGTGTGTAAAGAAAAATAATGTATATACTATATATTATGCATTTACCTCTAGAAAGCTTGTTGCCTTAAGCAAACCCACATGACTAGAGGACTCAAATTTCTCACTTCCTGCATGCTTCATCTCTATTAATGAACAGTGCAAACAATAATTATAAAGCTACAAAAATAAAAAGAAGATCAATTTCATTATATAGTACATTAATTATTAATTAAATTAGCCGGCAGCTGGTTTAATTTTCAAAATAGGATAGCAATGAGTTATACATGCTAGGTGAAGCAAGCATACAGAGTCCAAGGAAATTATAAAGACTTTTAAGGGCTACATATGAACTATAAATTAGTCAAGAAAGATTGAGGATAATTGATATGTTAGGTAGCAGCTGAACAAAATGAAACTTAGTTATAGATAGCAGAGTAAAAATGATGATGGCACCGTCAACATTTAGTTATGAGAAGGAGTACGCGTTCTCGGTTGAGAATAATCTGAGAAAAGTCCTGGAGGTTTGCTTGCATGATTATTACTATTATTATTATTATTATTATTATTATTATTATTATTATTATTATTATTATTCTTGACAGGCCCATGCCAAGAGACTGAAACATGACCTGATAATAGTAATAATGCCGCCCTGGAGTCCTCGTTTTGTTCCTGATGAGTAATTGCACTGCCATTATTGCTCTTATTGATAATAATTCCATCTTCATTTCTTCCTCTTTCGCTAGCATTCTTTAAGTCCAGTTCCCTAACCTCGTCACACCCCTTCACAAGAAATTAACCAAAAAATAAAAATTATTAAAACTTAAAATTAAAGAAAAACGATAGAAATTAGTCTAAAAAATTTGTATGTGTGTATCATACACAACACACACACACACATACACCAACCTTGGGGCAAAAGTGGAGTTGTGTAGTGGCGGATTCGTTATTGATGACTCCAAAATGGCGAGCATTACATGCATGCATGGAAACACACAAGAAGAAGATGAAAAGAGAGAATATCGTGGACATGATGATGATGGTCTAGGGTTAATTAATTATAGAGAATTAGAACTTGTGGGATATATATGAAAGTAGCGAAAATGCACATACAATGTTGATGAGAGTATACTATTGAGATTGAGTTATTGATACGTTATAATTTGTCGAAAACGTGGGGACTTTGGAAGAGACAGAACTCTACGTACGCATTACATAAAAGAACAGGAAGGTGAGTGAGTGATTTGTGATGAGACATAAGAAGAAGTAAAATGAATTAGCATATGGTCAATATTGGCCTCCCATTTTCCCCCCTAGGTACTATCACTTTAGATAACTACAGGGAGAGGGGAAAGAGGATCAATTTGCTGCTTGATTTATGAACGAGTTTATATAAACATGAGAGGCGAAAAATAGGCGTTAAAAAAAAAGGAAAAAAAAAAGAAAAAAAAGAAACGCATGTAATGCATCAAATTTGTGTTTCTCTGTCTTTGGTTTTTATTGATCTAAGAAACAGCAAAAGTCAACAATAAATAGTAAATGCATACATTAGTGTATTGGTTATTTTTTAAAAAACTATTATATTACAATCTTTGGGCATTTTAATTTATTTAAATTTTGAAATATTATATTGCAATATATAATTCTTACAATAAAAGATATGTTGGAACCTTGTGTACAAAATTTTATTATGTCGCTGGTTGAGTATGCGGATTCAGAAATGGCATGATTTACCACCAAATAATCGGAGAAAAATATTCTTCACATTATACACAAGAGAATAGAGGTTTAAAAATTATGGCAATGATACATCTCTTAAGTGTGTGAATGGTTTGCACCTTTACTAAATACAGACTCTTTTTTTTTTTTAATTATGTTTGACAGAATTTTGAATTCTAAATTATGCTACAAACATATAAATTTATTATGAATACATCTTAGATTAAGAGACTGTAAATTACACTGATCATAACTTAGAATTTTTCCTTAAATTATTAAATTTTAACCTTCAGGTGCGTTCACGGACCGTGTACATTTTAAACATTTATCTCGATAAACACCCATGACAAATTCGTGGGAATTTTAAAAAAGTAACAAACTGTGTACTTACATGTAGTCAAAAAGGTCACAATCAAATTTGTTACTTGACCATGTCTGTCTATTGAACTTTAATTCTTGTCGTCTAATTTTACGCTCCAGTCTCCGTGATTGTTGCTCCTCTACACCTTAGTTTCTTGACAAAGGAAAGTAGGAAACCTAACCTCGCATTACTTTATACAGATGACTTAACAAAACTGTCGAATCCCATTTCGATTTTATGGTCAATAAAATCGTCTATAATAATTACCTTATGATTAAAACCTTTTACACACAATGCAGCGAAAAGTTCAATTACCATTTTCCTTTTTTAATCGATAGGTTAGCTACCCGATGAACACGTGCCCCAATACTACAAGTGTTTAATTACCAATTTTAGGGGCTAAGACAGTGGTTTAGTTGACAACATTGGCGAGACAAAAGTGCTTCGTACATGGGGCGGAAACGTCGGTGTCTTAAGATTTGTCGTCCTAAAAGCCCGCACCCTTTGAACGGTTCGGTGCCGTGTTCTATACGTCCATCCTTGCACTTGTAGCCTGTCCTGTTTTATGTTAGATTTTTTTTTTTCAAAAAAAAAAAATGTTATAAGAGCTGGTCCCCGGAGGCCGCTGGAATTTTTTACTGAAGGAGGTTTAGTTGCCGATTTGAGGTGTGCTAAGAGGTGAGTCAGGGTGAGCAAAGTAGCATGGCACCCCTAAACTTGACGAGGCAGTAGCGTGCTTTCTATCGGGCAGCCTAAATCTACAAGCCAAGTGAGCAAGCCCAACCCAATTTTAGAATTCTCTGCAACGCTATATTTGTCCATATATAAGAATTCTCTAGAGTTTTACCACTGAGTTGTATGTAAAATTTTATAGAGCTCGGTGGATATTTAGTACGTTGTGGGAGTTGCATTAAAGTCTAGATAAACCTCTCTATAAATAAATAACACATGATACTTACCGTTTTACACGCACTACACACCAAGCACGTGTAACTTAAACATCCTCGTAAAACTCTCTTACATTCTCTCTTTTGAGTAATAAAATTTATTTTGATAATATTTCTCTCTCTTCTCTCTGGATTTTCCACAATCATCTTTCCTCAACTCGTTTGAGAAATTCGGTAGGCTGTAATTTTTATGATAGAAATTGTCTTGAGTGCCGCACAAATTACTGCACAAAATAATCATCCCTAACACAGTGATGACAGAAATGAGAGGAACAAATACCAGTTTTGTTTTATTTCTGTCCGTATTCTATCAAAATTTTCTTTCTTTCTTTCTTTTTAATTTAAAAATCTACACAAGTATGAATTTAACTGATATACAAATACAAATCTGAATATGCTAATCTAAATAACTGCTTAAATAAATTAAAATCTCTAACATTTCACAGGAACGACTTTTGAATTTCAGACTCCAGAGAGTAACTCTTACACTCCCAAGTAGGAATATGATGTCAACAATCAGAACTGTACATAATTCATTTTCCTGAGGGCGGAAAAGTACCAAGTTTTTCTCAAGGCAACAAAATGCATCATCAAAACCAGACTGAATATACCAGTCCGTCCATGTGTGTGTATATATAAACTTTATTTTGACAGGATACAAGATTACAATAGCTATATTATATGTATGCCTTTTTCTTTGTTATTTTCATAAGAAGAACGAATATAATGGAGCTGCCTTTATATACAGAGAAAGGAGCTTCTCTATATTTAAATTTAATAAAGGAAAAATGGAGAAGAAATACGAAGAAGTCGAAAAACAGAACAGCCTGTGTGGTAATTCGACTACCTTTGCAGTGGGCGACATCCGGAAACCTTTTAATATTAGTTACATATGGGACAGACATTGGCATCTCGGCATTGAAGCATGCAGCCGCAACTAAAGAAGAAGTAACAAATCACATTTGAAGAAGATTATTCACAGTAATGGTTGCTGAATTTGTTCTCTGCAAGTCCTGCAACATTTGATCCATTGATTCTTTAAGCAAGCTGATTGAATTTTGGCAGAACAGAAAAAGGCAATCACAAAAGCATGAATTCTCATTGTCACTTATATCTCATTTGCACGAATTCCAGTCACTTGTAAGCATAAAAAAACTGCATAATCACTACAAATCCAGTTCTAGCCAATTAAATCATATCTAAATCTACTCAACATTCTAAGCACCTCATCCCATTTCATCCCAAATTAAACTAATCCTCCTCCACATTTGGTGAGAGAGAGATTCACCATCTTTTATAATATGTCGAAATACCTTAAAAGGGACATAGATTTAATTACAGCATCACTATTCTAGCTTATTGGTTAAACTATCTGCAACTACTTGCAACAGTTTATAACACTCCTACTGTATACAAAATGGGATTAAGGAAGACTGCAAAAACCAGGAATATGCACATAATGGTGGTATTTTTTAAAACGCAAAAATCATAGGAGTAACCGTTCACTCGAAGAAATAACAACTGAGAAAATGAAGATTTCTTGACCAACAGACATCAATAGTTATAAAAAAATGTCAGTAATGACTAAAGAATTGTAAAATGATATTGGCAAAATGCCAAAGCCGGATCAAACGTAAAATCCACAGATACCTGGAAAATTAAATCTTCTGGGATGTGTGGCAAAACCTCCCTTACAGTCTCAGCCATGGCAAGTATGTTTGCTATGTTGTCATTTGCAGAACGTGAGGTGGACCTTGTATGTACACCACCAGTGTTTCCAGGATGTCTTCCTGGAACAGCAGGTGGAACCGGTGAGCCAGATGCACTAGCCTGAGAGGGATTCATTGGCCATAGACTCCAAGAAGTATCTTCAATGGCAGTCTGAGCATAGGTTTCCCCGACAGATGCTAGGTGTCTCATCATCATCTGAACTCTGCTCAATCCAACAGATCTCATAGCAGTAGAGGGACCGGCTCCATCAACACCTTGGCCTGGCCAAGCATGCAACCAACTTGAATCCAGTCCTGCATTCCTACAGAGCAAAAGAAGAAAGAATAAATTGCGGCAACATGAACAGCCGACAGATATAACATTGTTTAAAAATTGGAAGCGTTAAACATAAATTTTGCAAGATCAGAAAGCAGAAAGACGAGCTTTACCGACACTCACATAGAATATAAGTTTTAGCAGTTTAGCAGGCTACAATACAATAGGTCCTTGAAGAGTTTCATTGACTAAAATGGGTTGTACAATAGAATGTATAGCTGTTCACAGCATTCCATCAATATTCAGATGGAAATAATGCACAAAAGGGAATTGGTTTTCCTCAAACAAGGAAGAGCCAAAAAAGGCTAAAAAAAGGCTGCTCTCATCCAATTTAAACTGGTTACCATTGTATACTTGTATCACAAGAAGATATCAGTTCGCCAATGCAATTGAGAGCACCAAAGCAGAGACCTATATTTAAGTCATTCATAGAGCTAAAAGCCTAGGATATCCCCTCCACCCAAGGACTAACTACCAACAAACCAATGTAGAGCAATACAGATCAGAGTTTGAATAATTTGAAACTATAGCTTACAGATTTTAATACTACTTTCTTTTTCAATTTAAACAGAAGATCTACTATTCCAGGGCAAGCAAAGGAAACTACATGGATATATAGGAACACAACCTCCAAGGACTGCCTTCCACAGGGGGTAGTGTCTGATTTGGGAAAACACCAGTAGGCAGGGTTTGTCCGGTATTGTTTTGCCTATCAAGGCCCATACTTAACTGATGAGCTAACTGCTCATCACTTGAAACTCCCCCTGGACCAGAGTTTGCTTCAATCTCAGGTCTGCCAACAAAAAGCGGCTTTCGACATGTGGGACATGAATACATCTCATTTAAACCTTGATCCAACCTGGTATTTTCACATAACCATTAAGCCTCACAAATCAACAAATACACTAACTAAGGGTGCCTGAAACAAATAACATAACCATACCAAGATCTCAAGCATGCAAGATGGAAAAGGTGATTGCAGAGCAGTTTTTTAGCCTTTGCCATAGGCTCCTGTCAATTTTTGCACAGTTCATAACAATCCAAGAGATTAAAGAAAGCTAAAAGGCAAACAATAAGAGAACAAAGCATACTCGACAGATGGCACATTCATCATCGTATGCACGTAGCTCTTCAGATGTTGCATCCGGAAGTGCAGCATGAAGGTGTCCTAAAGCTATCCTTAGTTTGATGAATCCTTTTATACGCTTTATGATTGCACTTAGCAAGGCCTGTCAAAAAAGCTGCAAGATTAGAAGAAGGCACTTGACATAATGAATATCAAAATAACCACATTATTGGATGTTGATATTTTCAAACTGAAAAAATAGCATATTACGCAAATATTTACCCGTATATTTAAGAAAAGGACAGCATCAACAAGATGGAATGCCATGCCACGAAGCCACCAAATATGTATATAATGACCGAGTGCCATCAGCAATGTAGCCATGTCCAGGAAGAATCCAAAATTCCGGATAAGAATGCCTTTCCATTCCAACAATGAACCTGCAGACACATTCCCAAATCAGGCTTGCTAAAACAGTTATAGACAAGCTGAAATTGCATAAGCTGACAGCTACCTGAAAACAAAAAGGCTGTACTCAGCAAAGAGAAAAGAAAGAAACTGGTTCAGAAGTGACGAGAAAACACAAAAAAGCTTCTCTTTTTTGGGGAAAAAATTGCCTAGCTTTGATTCTTTAAAGAGACTATATAGAATAATTCACGAAGCAACTACTGATAAGAAAATATCTGGGAAATATTACTAATGCTCATATCCATAACTTAAAACCGTATCAATAGGAAGTTTATAGGCATAATAATTAGTAAATGGAAAGGCAAAGTCCAATTACTAAGCTCTGGAACAGCCGAATACCCCTTGTAAAACCAAAAGAAATGACATTTACATATCAATATGAACCTGAAAGTTGGAAGAAGCACCTGCAGCCAACGTGTCAAAAAATTTTGATCTCGCACAGTTGGTGCTGTTCCCTGCTGAATGGTGCAGCCATATATCAAGTAACTGGAACCCATGAACCAAAATGGCCTACAGAACATTTTACGGATCAAATGACTTGGTCAATGAAGGTCCAACAGCATATCAAACCAAAAATTGAAGTTCATAACTCTATGAATTGTCTTTCATAATTTTCATAAAATTACCTGCATTGTCTCAAAAGCAACACTGAGAGGCTCAAAAAATAACAACAGGAACATAGACGAATCCAGTGTTTTGAATAATAGCAGACACATCCTTATCCTGTAAGCACCAAATAATAAACATATGAAGAATTTCTCAGCTATATTAAGCCATTCAAACTTACAGTATTTTTTAAACTAGTGATAAAGAGGTATCATCCTGTAAGACTTACTACTTTAACACATCAGAAACTAGACCGTCAGAATGTGATCATACTCATAGAGAAACGAATTTCATAGATTTCTTCAAGGGGAAAAGTAGCCATATGTCTAGTTTTGCACTTCGTTGATGGCTATTCTCAGAATACTTTTTCAGCACAGAATTACAGACACCATTTAATGCATTACAGACAACATTTAATGCATGATGACTTTGCAATTTGTTATACTAACTTCTGATGGTAAACTATCCTTCCTCTTTTCCCTTTTTGGCAGAAGATAAAAGAAGGGGATCAAGGACTGGATTTTGTAGAATCCAATCAAAGATTATGAGCCTTTAATTAAGGTTGAAGGAAATATGCAGATTATAACAAACAATAAAAGAAAACTAAATGATGCAAAAACATACATCTTAAAAACATTTCCAGGTTGTAATTCACATGTTATTTATTAAAAGCAGAGGTCATCGAGCAATACCAGAGAATGTCAACAGCAAGAACAAACAGTAATGCTGAAAATACACGGAAATATGTCCATGGCGTTGCAGAAGGAGATGCATTCAATCGTTCAAGTCGGTCTCTTGCCAGAGCTTGAAACATCTGCTTATAATGCAAGGGACATGTTATGGTAAAGATTTGCATTTAAATTTCCTGATGTTTCCATGAGAACATACAGTCTCACATACCTTTAAAGAACATAGAACAGTTAACCAGACTGACCATAGGCCTGCTTGAAATACTGTTGGCGGAATAACCAAAGGAAGAAATGTCCCCTGCTCAGAATTAACCACAACTGAATTATTAATCTTAGTAAAGGAAAGTAGAATAAGAAGTTGAACACAGAAGACTGACTATCACTCCAGTCTCAACATACTACATTTCAGATCATTAAAAATTCAGTCACCGTGTTACAAAATCATAAAATAAAAAATGATTTAAAATTTAATATCAGATCAGCTGCACCACAATGATTACTAATATCGGTCGTGAGAAAATTTTACAACAGAAAGTCAGGGAATACTACCTCATCTCTTGGCAACACAGTTTATGGAACCAGGAGATTGATTTACAAGCAAACAATCAACATACAGGCAACCTCATCCCATTTCAATTGGCTTTATCATATTTTTGAGATCTTTAGATCATTTTACTTTTTAAAATTTAAGCATATGCTTATTCATCATGCAATAATAATGGCAAGCCCTTCTATTAAAAGTATCTCTAAAGTTTGAGACACATGATTAACAACTTCTCCAATATCTCCTCTTATATATCTGATCTTCAATTCTATCATCCCATCATGGCATCCAATATTCATAATCTCAAACTCCTTATGCCCCTCAGATATAGATCTTCCAAAAGGATAAAACTACACAACCAAAGTTGAATTCAGGGTACATGTGAAATATCTCAAGAAAAAATTACACACACGCACCCATAGACCTATAGAGAACTCCGAAAGTACATCAATAGCATCAAATTACAATTCATCTAGAATTGTCATTAATATAATCACTCGCAAGTTTCTTTGCCTCCATGACATATTCTTCTCTGATCCATCTGGCAAGTCTGCAAACAGGCATGCCTGCAAATATGCAGACGTGGATATGCAGAAACGGACACACATGGCACAATTAGCAAAAGTGTGAGCATGCATCACAGATGGCAGAATCATCATTGTTACAATTGATTGTATAAATCTGACCAAAACAGTGGCCATATCAAGATGCTATTACTGATTATCATATCCTACATGCTGCCTGACACCCTGCATTTTATTAGGATAAAGTAATAAGGTAGTCAGGACTCAGTTAATACTCCCATACTTTTCTTCCTTAACTTCCAGCCCTACAACAAAAGTTCATCATAAATCTCCAAACAGGAGACTTATTGAACTCAAATTGACAAACAGCCGAAAGGAAATCCATCTTTCTTTAATAAACATTAGCTGTATAAATTAACCAATGTTCAAATCGACAAAAACCCAATCCACACAAGAGAAGAAAGAAGACCTCTAACAAACACTTTTTGGCAGAAGCTTTTTCTTATTAGATGCTGATACCAAATTAGCTCAGCATTCATCACAAGAACAAGAACC
The DNA here is from genome assembly GCA_030449875.1 of Aegle marmelos. Taxonomy (NCBI): domain Eukaryota; kingdom Viridiplantae; phylum Streptophyta; class Magnoliopsida; order Sapindales; family Rutaceae; genus Aegle; species Aegle marmelos. The sequence continues at coordinate 5,132,208 of JASUUL010000022.1, read as the reverse complement.
CCAGTTTGCACATGGTAACTTCAATCTCAAGGAAGCCTCATCAAAATAATAGAAAAAATCTGGGCACAGATATTGACACAAAAAACTGGTGCCATCTCACTGTCATTAATTAGTTCTTGTAGAAAGCCATTTCAGGGCTAAACAAACCTTTTCCACGTTCATTAGTGAGGGCATGGAAGTCTGCAATGCATGTTCTCCAAGAGAATACAGGCATTTCTGCACTACAGATATCTAGGAATTCCCTTGTCAAGATCTACCTCACAAAACATTAAATTAGTTTTCTCAATTCTCACTATCCTCTCCTAGACCTCTTTTAATCTCATTATATTATCCAGGCTTGAGATATCAAGCAGAATTTTTATTTTTGACAAAATCTTCTCCTGATGAGTACCAAACAGAGAAAAATAACCAGAGGAAAACTATTTGCAAACTTCATTGCCATAAATTCATAAATAAACTACTAAGCATGTGATTAAAATTTTTGTTTGCACCAAACCAATTCAAAGAGTTTCACCTTGTAAATAACATAATTGATGAGACGTTCCACAAATTTTCGAGTTTCAGCGAGATATAACTCTCCGAAGAATATAGTCTGCAAAGGAAAATCGGAAACCAAAATCATTAAGGAAAAAAAAATCACATATCTAATTAACCGTCATAATCACGAGATGATAGATCATACTTGATAAAACCAAAGATTAATTAAACTATAACATAACAACACAGTTGATTAAATCTTTTTCCAAACAATACATAACCCCGCATTTGGCCACTTCGCAAAAGATTCATGTGTGATTGAGGCATCACAACTTAATATAATTCAAACAAAATTTCACATTGCAAAAGATCAAAATCACCTTTAGGCAAAGATTAATTAGAACAAACACATTGACCACAAAATTAGCCAGCAATGCTACTGTAGCATAAGAGCGTAAAAGCAGCTCAAGTGCACGGTTGGCACTCTCCAAATGAATAATATTCTCAACAACTAACCCATCCGCTCTTAGTTTATCTAATGAAAACTCCGTCCAAAACTGAAGACCCACAAAGCTTAAAACTGTAGATGCGGAGGAAATCACTAAGTATCTTGCACCCATTTCTAATGATAAAATCAGCCTTTTCCCCAGAACCAAAACCCCAATTCTCTTTACAACTATAATCTCATGACTCGTCACCCGAAATAATCTGATAATCCTAAATTCCCTGCTAATCAGAAAGTTGCAAACTTGATTTTAGCTTGACCCTCCCAAATTAATAGGTCAATTCCTGTAACTCTCCAAGATCGAAACCAATAAACCTGCACCAAATGAACACGGTTAGTCTATGCCAATAACAAATCACCTGAAAAAATCAACCAATAATTAACAGTTTTTTAAACGACCCCCTCAATGCTCTGTTTGGTTGCAGAGGAATTGTAATCAAGTGTACGGTTGGTATAATTTTTCTAAATTCAAACAATTCAACAAGATTCAAAATAGGAAATTAAACCAAAAATAAAATTAATAGATGAATTGAATGAAAAAAAAAATTGAATTTAACAGAATGAGAATACCAACAAAATGTATTAAAAAATTGAAACCCTAGGATTAGAACTGAAGCTATGTATGATTGATTGTTGAAAATTTAATAAATGGATTAAAAGAATAATTGAACCAAAAAAAGAGAAATTAAAAAAGGAAACGAAGATGATAACAGAAATTAACGAACCTGATTCGATCTAAGAAAGAGCTGGCGTCGACGGAGGATTAAAAGAAATTCAATGGCAATAACTTTTTTCTAATAATTTTACTAATTTATAGAGAGAGTCGAAATAAAAAGACATTTTATTCAGAGGGGAAGATTGGGTCAGTTTTTGCGGGAACGATAGCGAAAGCAAGATCCGATAATAAAATCCAATTATTTATTTATCATCATATATTGCTTTCGTGTTTTGCTTTATTTGTTTTATTATTTTTTTATTTTTTTATGTAATATTATTAATAAAATTATTATTTATTTTGTCTATAAATGCACTTGTTGTTTGCACATCTGGGCATCCTTAATCATGTGCTAATCCCGATCTATAATAATTTCTTAATGTTTGTAATTTATTTTTATTTATTCAAGTTAGATTTTAAAAAATTAAATTTGAGGTTATATTTTATATTATCTCGTGGAGTTGTGGAATGTAAACATCTTAACTAAAGCATAAAGATAAGGGCCCTCAGTTAAAATTTTTATTTTGATGGAATTCGAGCTTTACATGAACTCTAGCAGGGTAATTAAGAAGGTCAATAATTAAGATGCTGTAACACTCTTATGCCGTCCTTTTTTGCCTTAAGAATAAAGGCAAAACACATTAGCTTTATTATTTATACTATAGTACTCTATTATTAATCAAAGGTAATATGTGATTTAAGAAAATTCCATCCGCATGCCTCATAGAACGTTCTGATATAATAATTCAAATTTTAAAATAACCATTTACAAATAATAATAATCATCATAATAATAATAATAATAATAATAAATAAATAAATAAATAAATAAATTTGATAACATGAATACACAACTATCTATAAAGAATTATTTTTTTATTTCACGCCCCTCAACATTACTTTTGTTACATTATTTAAATATTTTATCTATTACTTCCCTTACAACTTATCTTAATTTTTGGTGTAGAAAAATTTCTCTTAATACATATCATGTGATCTGTAATTAATTTTATATTTAATTTAAAGTCCCATTATATTATATTTATATTTAAATAGGTCGCTTGAATTTTAATTCAACAGTAAATTATTATTTTTAAAATTAAATAAAATTATAAGAATAAAAATTTAAATTTTTATACACTCAATCTTATTAATTAATTAAAAAATTATTTAAAATTAATTTATAGGTGTTTCTCTTATATAAAATATGAATAGAATAAAAATATCCTTCTTCTATGAGAATTATATGTGTAAATAAATAATCTAATTATATATATTTAATTATAAATATTAATATAATATTTACTTTAATAATTATTATAAATATATGTATAATATAATAATATAATATTTAATTAGTATTAAAAAAAGTTTAAATGAGTGGTCCCACCCAATGACCCACGTGCTTTGCCTCTTAGCGAAGGTCGAGTGGTCGGACGTAAAATTAAAACCAATTTCTTTTCCTAATTTGTCGCCAATTTTAATTCTAAACTCACTTTTAAAAAAAAAAATCTCTTAGGAAACTTATATTACTTACGATATTTCTGAGAGAATATCTTTAAATTTAATAATCAAATAATTTTTTAAAAGGAATGATCAAATTACAGGTAATTAAGAATCCTACTTGAGATCGGAATCAAAATTCAAAAGCAATACGCTTCGATTGAGCACGCGCTCGTCACGGTTCGTCATCCCTTCGAGCCGACGCTTCGAGAAACTCCGAACTGAAGGAGCGTCCCTGTAAAAAAATTAAAAACCCTAGGCCTGCACCGGCACTCAAAAGCCAAAAGTCTCAGTTCTCAACACTCAAAAACTCCAGTCGCCGATCGTAAAGCAGCAGGAGTAGCGCGAGATAATTGTGATAAGCAGCAGTGTGGATGGGGATCATAAGAAGCAGCTTCTCGTTCATCCTAGGGACGGTGTGCGGGGTTTACATTGCTCAAAACTACGACGTTCCGAATATAAAGAAGCTCGCCAACACTGGCCTTTTTATGGCCAAGCAAATCGAAGAGAGGTACCGCAAGCCCAAAAGAAAAGACGACGACGACTAGTATAGAATAGGTACGATGCCGCTTAGTCAAAGGCAAAGCAGGTCAAAATTTTCCCCTTGAGAAATAGAACTATGCGAAAATTTTCCCGTCACTAAAAGCAACTGCAGTAATTGATACGTGAAAATTCGATTTGTTACGCTTTGTATCAACTGTTACAAGAATGAAGGATAATTGCGATTTGAAGAAAGTTCATCTTTGTTTGCGTAGATTTTTAGGGATTATTCCGCTAATAGAGAATTAATTTTTTATATCATTTTATATGAAACATAATTGGCTTGAATAAATTCACTGGCTGACAAGTTGAATATGCTACTGGAGGATTTTAGAGCATTTCTTACTTAGCACATAGGCCACTGGTATATGAACCGGCTTTTACAGTTTGCTAATTCTTGTTTATTGCTATGATAGGAATTTAAACAAGTGGGGATTTTCTGAGTGTATCTTGTTGAAATAATCGAAGCTGTTTGAAATTGATGGGAGAGGGAATGGAATTATATCATTTTAAATTGGCTAATGCGTGCACCCATGGTGACAACCTTCTTTGAAGGCACATTTAGTGTTCTAGTTCTGAAACACTGTGTTGTAGTTTCATGTTTTGATGACTTACAGAGGCGGTGTATGGGCTTGTCATTATTAGTGCCCCTTCTGTTATACCTGTAAACTGAAGGTCATCCTCAAGGTCAAGTAGTAGAAAAATTAAAATAAAAGCAAGTGATAAGAAGATTATTGATCGAATTATTTGTGGGAAATGAAGGATTTGAATGTAGACGTCAATTTGTGCCTGAACTGATAGTTTGCTGAAACTTAAGGACATTGCAAGGAATTTTTTTTTTAATTTTTTATTATTAAGTTTTTTTGGTGTTTGGGGGGGGGGGGGGGGGGGTTGTGGTTGTTGAAGTTTCTAGTTCTTTAATGCCGATGTTGATGGCAAAACTGATGAGAACACTTGGCTGAAGCCTGTTCTTAAATTGTTGTTGGTGCTAGATCTTTTAATGGCTTATTTGGAGCAGTTGTGTCCTTGATCAATCCCACTGTAGATTACTGCTCATTGTTCTTGTGCACGCGAATTTTGTTTTTGCAGTTTTTAACATAGTGAGCCACTGTGTAATTTTGGCAGATCAGTTATGGTCTTTACAGTGTTTGGTCATGAAATGCAGCTCCAACAATGAACTAATCATTGAGAACCATAGATTGTTCCAAACCTTTGTTACACAGGAACTAAGGGTTATTGTTTAACAACAAACAGATTTTTGGCCCAATATCTCTTCAGCTGGGGACTTAGATTGATTCTAGATGAGTTTCTGAGAATGAATGTGGTATTGTTAATTGTTACATCCTTTGAGTCTCTCACCAGTAGGAGTATATTTAGCTGAATAACTAAGTGCACTTAAATAAATACTCTGATGGCATATTCGGTTTGAAAAAACGTAAGGACAGGAGAGGAGAGGAAAGAAGGATAGAGAAAAACAAGGATAGAGAAGAGAAATAAGAGGAGAAAGGTGAATTCCATGTTTAACTAACAATGAAAACTCAAATCTCATGCTTTTGAGAGTGTGTATTGAGAAGATTTCATAAAATATTAAAATGTATACATAGTCTTATTTCATTTCTTTTGTAACATAATTTTAAATAGCTTATTTATTAAAATAATTTTATAATTTTTAATAAAAATTCTTATTAACAATTAAATAACTAAAAATTTGTTGGTGAAAGTGTTACCTATAAAATTTCTATTAATAAAAATTATATTTAAATAAGATATATTTAAAAAATTATGCCTCGTGAAGTCTAATTATGATCTATATTTACGATGCTGCCAACTTTTGGTGGAACTCTATTATTTGCAGTTAAATTTTATATGCACAATTAGTTGCAACCACATTACAAGTCGTTGCTTGAAATACATTCAAAGGTCTAGGCTTAGGGATCATAACCAATGACTCGCCTTCTGTTGGAAATAGGGTCTGTTTGGTATTTGATTGAGACGTGGCGTCTATTTTGTTATGATATTTCCCACTTCTATGACTCCGCGTGATGTAAATGGGCCGCATGAGCCTATGGACATTTTTATTAATCCACAAATAATGCGGCCCGGCCCTTCAATTATTTTAGGTCATGAATAAGACTCACTCGGCCCGTCCCTCCAATTGTTTTAGGCGTACGTTTTTTTTTTTTTTTTTAAATGCCATTGGCGTATGATTAAAAGCAGAATTTTGATTTTATTAGTAAGAATAACGTCAGTCATATTTTTTTGTTATAGATAAGAACATATGTTCCTTATATGTAACTTGTGTGTAATGTGTGCTATAAAGCATTTACGACTCATTAGAAACAAAAAAAAAAAAAATTTAGAAACAAGAAATCAATCTTTATTTTACAGTGACAAACAGACCGGCCTTGTTATTCGTGTCACTGTTAGATAAAGATATGAAGTTGAGGACGATATTTAAATTATATAAGGTCGAAATCCTAAACATAATCTTGTAATTTGTTTGTAGTACCTGTAACGTGGCTCTGTTGTTCGATTATTATATTGAGTCGTGTGTGACTCGTGAAGGTGTGTTTGTTATATATATTATTGTAATGGGTAACTAATTATTCATTTCATATTTAGTGGTCTGCACACCAACAATGCAGATCCCTTGTTTTTATATGGAAATAATTTGGTAATCTGTTTTAGCCAATAATCGGTGTGTTATTGATTGGTATTATTAAATTAAATCTTTATTTAAGTGTTTGCGGACTAAGCAGCGGTATCAATTTTGTGGTTCATATGCTACGATGCTTGTTACTAGTAATAAAAAAAATGTAAAACAGACCAGGGTAATTTTATAATGGATTAAAGAAGAAATAAAAAATTTGAGACCCTAATCTGTCCACAATAGGTCCCATTCAAATTAACAATGGATTACTTTTCATTTGAAAAGTATACTCGTAGTTCGCTGAACTTGATTCCTTTTATTATAGTTGAAATTTAGTATGAAAATTCGAACATGTTCATGGGTTATAGCTGAGACTCAGTTTGAAAATCCCATCTCCCAAAGACAAGGAAAATAGAAGTGATTGGCCTAGAGTTTTCCTCTCTGTCTATTTCTTCATTTAGTTTTAATCCCCTTCTCTAGTTCATTCTTCAAACACATTATAAAATAAAATATTACCAGTCATTCATCTTAAGCTTATCTTGTCATAAAAAAATATTTATAAAAATTTTAATTTATTCAATTTTTCATCTTAAATTTATAATTTGTATTAACCATCCACTAAAAAGATATAATTAATTATGAAATGACAAAATAAAAGCAAACACTAATTATAATAGTGGTTATTTTATTTTATAAGGATAATTTTATCTTTTTGTTAGATGATTTATACGAATGCACACTCAAGGTAAAAAAATTGAACAAATTCATATTTTTGTAGTATTTTTTATATAAAAAGATAAATTTAAGGTGAGTGACCTTAATTTTTCTCACAAAATTATCATTTTTGCCCCCCTTTTCATACCATTTTCAAAGATGCTAACAGAAAGAGGGTTAAAAAGCTGGGTTTTGACACTTGAAATGAAAAAAGATAATGCGTTCTAAAAGAAAGTTGAAAGATAAAAAACGGTGAGTTGTATATAAGGGAATAACTTAGAAAAGAAGCTGACCGCAATTCCACTTCCTTTCCCTACATACCGCATACGAGGAAAGTCTACGTTATAGTCGGCTGTAACGTACCTTTCTCTTTCTATAGTAATTAGTGGAACTTACGTGATTATTGTAGTAAGAGACACGTAAGTTACAGCCGGCTCCAACTTAGCGTCTCCCACTGCATACGATATAAATACATAACAATATTTTGAGGGAGAAGCCAATTCTCACTTCTGCCTTGCCGTGCAGGAAGCATCACCGTCGATCAAGCTACGTGGACTGAAAATCTTGTGCCGTGTGTTAAATATAAATGATTATATTTATATCTTGTTAAATTCGTAATTCGTATTCATTCATGCTTCTATATTTTCATATTTGAGTTGTTTCATGTAGATCATAATAGAATCATGATCTTAAGTCATCTTATTTTTTTAGAGATTTAATATGATACAATTACATTTTCGTTGTGCTTGTTGTCCGACTAAGATTTGAATGTGCTCCATCTAAATATTGAAAAAATATGGATGAGAATGAGACTTAATTACTGAACACTAACTCTCATGGTTTTATGACTCCTTTTTTATTACTTGAACTTAGGCGACCACCATCCCGAAATACATCCACAATTAACTAAGTTATACCCCGGGCAAATGTGCTATGTATAAGTTTTATTATTATTACTATTATTATTTTGTTGCTGCCCTACTTTTTTATTGCTTATTTAGCTAATACATTTGTTATCAAGATTTGTTTATGACATGTTGCCGGATGAATCAGAATCGATTTCTCTACCAATTGATTCCGCATCCACACTAAGACATGTGGATCTCCCCTTGATTTTTCTCACAACAGGTGGAAGGACAAGAAACGCCGCAGCAACTCTTTGATTTTTCTCCTAATCCCCCATTCTGGGCGCCACGGCAACGGGGACAGCAGCAGCCGCAACATGTCCAACAACAACAACAACGGGGGCTGCCACAGGAGGGGGAGCAGCAGCAGCCGCAATGTGCAGAACAATAACGACGACATTGGCCGCCACAACAACAGAAAGCACAATATTTTTTGCACATCTCCCTCCTCTCTGCGAAAAATCTTGGACGTGTGTGATGCACAATCCTGTCATAATTTTCAAATTTATTCTTAAATAAAAAAAAGGTTAATTACTCCTAGGTAATACATCTTTTAAAAAATTTTTAAAAAATAACACATATTTTGAAAAAAAAATTAAAAACACATTTTTTAAAATTATTTGAGAGGGTGACAAACCGTTAACTTTTTTATTAATTGTAATATGAACAGTAAGTTAATTATAAAATAACATTTTTACTCCTAGAATAGCTACAAAATGACATGTGTATTCCTAAATTAATTACAAAATATATTTTTACCCCTTCACAATTATTTTTTATTTTCAAATAGAAAAAATATAAAAAAATTACATCTAAATGTAATTAACATCTTTTTATTAAATCATACAAATTTAGAAAAAAATTCTTGTTGAATCAAACAAAATTTTCTTATTAAATTTAATAGCAAAGTTTGATTCAACAAGAAATTAGAAGTTTTTTTAAAAAGATATTTTTTTTCATTTAACCAATAAAAAAAAGCCTGTTAATGACACTTAGATGAAATTTTTTATAATCTTTTACTTAAAAATTAAAAAAATAATTGAGTGGGGACAAAGATATTTTGTAACTAATTATAAGGATAGAAATGTCATTTTATAACTATTATAGAGTAAAAACACCATTTTATAATTAATTTTTGAAGTAAAAATATTATTTTATACTTAGTTTACTGTTCACATTAAAATTAACAGAAAAATTAATAGTTTATCACCTCCTCAAGTATTTTTAAAAAATGTCATATTTTTTTTAAATTTGTTAAAACATATGTCACTCAGGAATAATTAACTCAAAAGAAAAATTAAATTTATTTCTTGCACATGTCACATTCAATTTTCATAATTGATTTTTCGTATGAAGAAATTATAGGATGTCAATGGGCACCACCCGCACAAAATTTGAATTACTAAATCTACCTACACAAAAATTCAATTACTAAACTTACCCACAACTCACAATGAGTTTTAATTTTTTTATGAAAACCCACTCATTACAAGTTTTGATAGTTACTAAACCAGTAATGGTATCCAACAAATTCTTTGTGAGTTTGTATACTTAAAATTACAAATGTTCAATATATAAATTTATAACAATAACTTCAAATTTCACATAATATACTCAATTTTAAATAAATAAAAAATTAAAATTTCAACATTAATCCAACACAATTTCTCAAATTTAAGTGTAAAATGCATAAGTCCATTAAAAAAATCATAAAATAGTATTTAAAAATAACAATTACATTTTACATTATCATTCAACACAAGCTCCAAGGGAAGATATTCATTTTATTCACTACTATTAGTATCCATCCAACATGATGCCTACAATAATGATTAAAATTAATATTTTTCAAAGAATAATACTGTTCAAATATTAATTTGAAGAAAAAAATTATAATAATGAAATAATTCATGCATTAACTTGAGAAAAATAGTATATAAAAAAATATAATAAGCATATAATAATCTATGAATTAAGTTAAATAAACATAATTTCTTATCTCATAAAAAACATATTGATTTTTGAAGAATTTACTAATTCATACTTTATTAGAAGATTTTACATTTACAAGTAATAAGTATATTAAGAAAAGAAAAGATTATTATAAGTTTGTAATATATAACAGATATTATATTCTATTAAACTAAACATATATTTTCATACCATTAAATTCAACACACAATTAATTTTGAACACAAATTAAAACCTCTAATCTCTTTAGATGAAGTATACTACAATATTATTCGACACTTAGTATAATTATATTATTTTCTTTATATATTTTTTAAATTTAGATTTTTTATTAAAATTAAATTAAAAAATCTAAATAAATATTAGGGGTTCAACAAATATTGATGCAAGTATCCGAACCCATCTAAGTGGGGATTTAAATTTTTAATACCAAACCCACACTCAACTAATAAAATTATCTATAGCAAGCAAGTTTTGACTGGTAAATTTACGGGTCTGCGGGACAATTGCCATCTGTAGGGATAAGAGTTATATGCAAACACAGTTGTCCACGAATGCCCTTTATGCCGGCAGTCATACGATTTCGAATTAAATAAGAGAACAAACTTTGATAATTCAGTAGAAGAACTTTCTCATCCTGTTTAACCTTTTTCTTAAAGAGTCGGTAATTGATTAAGGCATTATTATTATTCTAATGGTCAACTAATCCAACTTAATAACTAATGCAACACGATTATTTATTTCATACTTAGTGGTATCCGCACCCAGGGTGAAGGTCCCCGGTTTATAAACAATTTGGTAATCTGCATGTTTTAGCCAATAATTAGTGTGTTATTGATCGGTATTATTGTTAAATTCAAATCAAATCTTTATCAAGTTGTGTGCAGACTAAGCAAGCAGTAAATCAGTTTTGCGGGTTCAGACGCTAGTGGTTTTGCGAATACCATTTTTTTAAGTTAGTAAACGCGTGACTCTCACCAATAAATCCATGTTTAACGCCCAATACCACCACCGCAAAAGGCTCTTTCACATATTCACAATACTGATACGTCATTACCAAATTACTAATAATAATGGGTTGCTTTTTCACTTGATAAACTCCTCCAAATAAAATATGATTGTGTGACCAAACAATTAACAAATTTTAAAGTGACCTGCATCATCAGTTTTACAAATTCAATTTTGTTATTTATGTCGAATGTATCGAAATGGTCATAAATAAATCGACCCTGTCTGCAGTTTTGTTGGTGGCTATTAGGTGCCAGCATTAGGTAGACAATACTTGATCAGTAATGGCAAAAGCATGGACTTGGGATTTCTTTTTTTTTTTTTTTTTTGTGTGCCTATTTTATCCATCATGCATATCATACTCGGCCATTTTTGCCGCAGCTTTGCTTTTCTTTTGTTTGATTTAAATGTCAACTTCTCATGAAAGTGACCACTTTAAGCTCTCTATCTAATCTTTCTCCCATTCACATTCGTTGCCAAATGTCAATACTTGAGTCCATGTTCTTAGTACAAACAGCCCCAAGGCATCATCATTGATTCCTTTCAACATAAAATTGATCAGAAGGCGGCTCGGGGGATTAATTAATAAACCCGAAAACAGAAACACCCTTTCACAACAATGCTTTGCTCAAATTGACATATAAGATACAAAAAATTGTATGTACAGACAGACAAGAACCATGAAACACAATTCTTACTTCCTATACTCCCAGTTTCTCCCCTCCATATGCGGAACTAAGATCTGGAAAAGAATCAAATACCATCTTCTCCAATTTTTCTACCATAATCAGAGGATTTTCCCCTCTTCATCTTATGATCATCGGTGTTCATAAGACAGTGAGCATCACAAAATATACAACACAACTAGAACTCCCAGATCACCGTGAAATATACACTATACATCCAGAACTCCGGCTTGAGACCTTGATTGGTTCACTGATTGTGATCTTGATTCAGCAAACTTTGCTGCCACCTCAGCCACAACAAGCCTAGTCAGTAGCAGCCCAGAGATTAGAGCTGCTGCCATCAGCATTGTGAAAACGGCATTCCAGCTCATAGCAGAAATATAACCCGTTAACAATGGTCCAATGGCAGCCCCAACAGAGCCAGTTCCATCTATGATTGCCGTCACAGTGGCCAGTGCCCGTGAATTACCTTTCAATGAACTGTGGGTTCCCAGGTCAGCTGAAACGGCGGTTGTTATTAAAGCATAGGGGCCATTTACAAACATGCCAGTGATGAACATAAGAGCAATGTTTAAGACCAAGGAGAGGTGTCCATAGCTACGGTAGAAGAAGAGAGCAGGGATTGCACAGTACATGAAACTTGCTGCTGTTATTGCTCTGGCATCTAGGCGATCGGAAATGTGGCCAGCTAGGATCCCTCCAAGCACCCCTCCAACATCAAACAATGTCGAAAGGTTTCCAGCTACCTCACTGGACAAATACTTCCCGTCTATGGCTGTAAGAGTAATGAACATGAGTAAGTACTGATCAGTGAATGCTCTGAAAATTTAAACTAAACACCACATTGAGAAAACATTGTGTTAAAATATACCTGTATGACTAACATAGAAAGGAAGCCAATACAGAAATGTATAAGCAACCAATTTGGCAAAGAAGAGGCAAAGAGCAAATGGAGCAACCCCAGGTATCTTCCAAGCTTCTATGAACCCAACTGCTTTCTCCTCAATCTCTGTTTCTGGTTTCAATAAGGGCTCTGCTACTCCCTCCCTTATCTTCTTAGGAGAAAGTGATTCATCTTCTTCATTTGTATCAGCGCCAACACATTCAGGATTAACAGGGAGGAAGAGAAAAACGATCAAACCAACAAAAGCAATCATGAGACTAGGCACAACAAAGGACCAACCCCAACCATAGGTCAATAAAGCAGATGCAACCAAAGAACCTGTAATGTTCCCAATAGAAGTATGAGCATTCCATATACCCATGATCAACCCTCTCTTACTCTTTCCAAACCAGTTTCCTACCACTGCAACAACTGAAGGCCAGCCGGTTGATTGAAACAAACCAGCCAGCATTTGCACTACTAAGTAGTAGTAGAAATTATGAACATTTCCCCAATATCCTATGCCATAGAGTGAAGTAAACAAACCGGTTCCAACCATTCCCACAGTTAGAAAGATCCTTAAATCCAGTCTATCACCCAAGTGTCCAGAGAAGAACATTCCTACAGCATATATGGCGAGGAAAGCTAGATCAAGGTCACCCAACAAGGCTGTTCCATCTGATCCATCAAATGGGGCCCATCCATCTCCAAGCTTCCATGACAATTTCCTACTTTCTGCAGGTTCTTGTAGGTAACTTATCCTCCAAGGCAAGGACTTCAAGCTCGTATCCGGAGATTGGGGATCAAGGGTGCTCTTGACAATGCTAGTGGTTTTTCTTGCAGCATGATAGCTAGTGTATGCCAAAAAAGTCACAATTAGGACAATGGCTTGATGGCTCTTGAAGGAAAGATTTCTTCCCTTTATGCACTCTAAGAATCGAATTCCAAGGGGCCTTCTGTTATTTCTCTCCCGCGCCGGTTCTGTTAATGAACCCATGTTTGATATTGACTCCAGAAAAAGCAATTTATGGAAGAAGCAACTTCTCAACTTCCTCCTAAATATCAACAACAGCAAGCTGAAAAGTGGACATATGAATCTCTTGTTAGATTCATTTAGACTAGTAAGTTTAACGTAACTACAAACCAATTCAAATGACAGAAATCAAATCATTAATTGACTTACTAGCAATAGTGTTATCATTCAAGATTCATAAAAATTCTGACCCATTTATTAATCCCCTCCTCTTAACAGTAATTGAATCAATCGATAGTGGGGGCACATAAATCCATCAGATTTGTTTCTTTCCACCATGAATAAATAATATTTACAATCTACAAAATCAATAAGAAAATTTCAATAGCAAACCAATTTAAAAATAATACTTGATGACAAACTCATTTGTCAAATTTTCCTCTTGTTCATTTTTTTCCCTTTTATAAAACAATTAAAGAACAAAGTTAACGTCACAAGAAAACTGAAGAGTGAATCAATGAACGAAATAAAAGTCCGGAACAAAATTTTCACAAATACAAACAAGCATATTAACAAAAGGGTATCCGGGAAACATACCAGTCGCTGGCTTAGTTGAGTTGATTTCGGTTGGAACTTCGCTTTCTCTCTCTCTCTCTCTCTCTCTCTCTGTCTGTCTAAATTGATCACCGTTTTTTTATTTCTCTCTCTAGAATCTCCAAGCTCTGGTGTTTTTGCTTTGCCGTTGCTTAGCAAACAAAAATGCTGAAACGGGGCAACTGGCCTGTAGAGCTCCAACGGATGGTTGATTCTTATGCTGGGCGTTAATATTAATTTAATGTTTCGAAATTACTATCTTGCCCTTAATTTATTCACGGTCATTGGACGGTCGATTCCCCTTTCGCTTCCTCTTTGAACTTTGGACGGGGCTAGCGATTTGACTAAATCACCCCGGGCCTCGCCATTGGTCGATTAATGAATAATTAAAAAAGGCGTCGCATTTGATGATGTCAGCACGCGTTGGTTGTTCAAGGAAATTGCGCGCATCACGCAAGCACGATTTTCTGTTTTAAAACGACTAGACATGCATCCGCCGGTGATCACTTATCAAATCAAGTCCCCTTCCCCTTCACTTTTCTGTTTCCTTTTTATCTATTAGAGATTATTAACTTGTAAAATACTAACATGTTTAATTACAGAGGCCGCGTGATACACGTTAAAACATTTGGGCACAGGGAACTAAGTCTTACATGGGATCAATGCCTTACATTATTTGTGCTCAATTACTAGTTTTTTTAACTTGAAATTTTAAAGTGCAGTTTAGAAAATTTTTAAAACGGTAGAGTTTAATAATTTTATGAGATTAATTTTTATAATCATATGGTTTTTAAATTTTTTTAAAATTTTCTAACTTTTTAAAATTATAGATTAAAAATTATTATGTGTTCAATATTTAATAAAACCGTAAGGCTTAATAATAATATTATTTGTGCTCAATAATTTTGGTTCTTATACAGTGATAACTACAAGTATAGGCTTTTCGCCATTCCTACGATTGCCTCTCCATCCCAAAAACAGTCATTTAACTCTAATAAACAATCATAATTTTAACGTCCGCTTTATGTGCAAGTATATTATTTGTTTCAATTAATATCAGCATGCTTATATTATACAACATGCTTTCAAATGGATCAATCATAATAATATAAAAAGAAAAATTCAAGACACATTTGTTTTAAAATAGATCAACTATAATAAATTTGTAGTTGAAATATATAAACATATTTTTTTTTTACGCATATTAAAAAAAAAATAATTCATACGTATTATTTTTCACGAAGTGTGACTTAAAAGTTTTATTTAAAAAATTTACCCCAACTAAAAGTTAGAGGTAAATTAATTTGTTTGAATATTTTTTTTCCCTTCTTAATCACTCTTGCTTAATTAGTTAATTAGTAGTTATTGAACTCGAAGTTTCGTGAGCCGTGTCGGTATAGCGTATAATGGACAACGCTACTACTTGGCGTGGCGGGACAAACTAAAAAGTATGAACACACGAAATTCTGTAACGGCCTGGGGTCCTGCTTCTAAATAAAAATTGATTAATCGGCCAATTCAAATCGATCATACGGCTAGCTTTAGACCACCTTTCGTTAGTTTTTGTCAATTGGCGAGACTCACTCCCATCACGTTAATGTCGCAAATAATTGCATTAATCAACAACGTAATTCAACTCGGGCGCTTTTTTATCGGAATTAAAATCTTTCTCGTTTGAAAAAAAAAGTACCATTAATTATTTTATTGTGCACTGTTCTGCAGAGGATTGAAACGTTTGCCTATTTGTTTTTCTGGTGTGTATTATTTATTATTTGTAAAGAATTAAAATCAATTCATCTTAATCACACAACCTGAAATTATTCGATGCTGTAAAACCAAATATGATGTTGGCACGTCCTTGTCGAGTATGTCCTCCAATTACATTCTTTTTCTTTAATATTATTATTTTCTAGTAAATTTAAATACATAGAATACTGTTTTTTTTTTAATCTATTAATCAAATTAAACTTGTAAAAAACAATTTTTTGAGAAATTTTCAGCATATAAACCTTAATAGTCTAAAGAAGAATAAGCATTTCAAAGCTAGGATTATGAATGAGGTTTACGAATCTTTCATGGGATTTAATCCTTTTTCTGGTCTTTTGTTTTGCATTTGGGATTCATGTAGCAATTGATGGACTTGAAAATTCGATCGTATATATTCGTATATGTTGCATGATTTTTATACTAAATTCTCATTTGTGTGATGGAATTAGGCATTCGCGTCTATTTTTCTTTTTATTTTTATTTGAATGACTGATTGTGAGAACGTAATCAATATCAACCGTAATTTTCTTTTCATTATCGAGATGCCTCTTTTTCGTTAGGCTTTGTAGTTTTTTCCAATCATCCTTTCACAATCATCCGACTCGATTTCTTATTTCCGTATTTTTTTTAAATATTTTTTCCAATAGTCGCTGCTGATTATCAAAAGGGCAATTTCGTCACTTCAGCCAAATTTCATCAACTGGCAACTTGACACGATGAGGCGTATTAAGGTAATTTCGGACTTCAAACAACCAAAAGGGCGGGTGCTAGTGGTGGAGGGAAAATGGCATATTCGAATATCCACAAAGAATTATTCCTAGAACCGCAGGCGCATATCCGCCTCCCAAACATCCCGGGCCCCATCCGCCACGCGGACGCGTGACGTGGCGAGATCGATGGATCATAATGAATGGGACGAAGGGGCAATCATCAGACTACACGTGGGCAGATGACATACTCGGCGCTGCTGAGAAAGCTTGTCGGTTTCAGGAGTTCGGATCGAAAGGAACATCGAGAAAGAACACAGAAGGTTCCTTGTGTGGCATTATTCAGTTGATAAGCTGCACCGCCCATTGCTTTGACTTGATTTTACCTCTTGTATTCTTGCATTGATGTGGATTAATTGGAAGCTTGGGTCACAATTCTTAAAGAGCATGTCCGTTATGTCATCCCCAAGTATCCATACAAACTAAATACTTCAGTTGATATAATTGAAGTAGAAAAATACAAGCCAAAAGAGATAGTCTGTTTGAATGAATGGTCCTTAAAAGGAGCCAATCTCTTAAGTTATATATATATATATGTTTGTTGTAGTCTACAATCAATAAAAATAATAGAAAAATAAACAACTTAGGGCCAATGTTTTTATTTCAGCCTTGCTATTAGTGATTGTAAATTACATCAAATGTGATTTGAGACGATAAATAAGAGGCTATTTATAATGTTAATATTTAACTTATATATTGTGTATTCACAACATTCGAAATTATTATAAATTATTAATAATTGCATAAGTTATAATAGATAAATACTATCAATTCTCTTAATCATCGAGTTGGTGGTTTTCAAGGTGAGATTTTGATCTTTACCCATAATTCAATGTTTTTTCTTATAAATAATTATGAGTGATTCATGATTATTGAAATGTATTTCTTAATAAATATTAATAGAGTTGGATTCTAATAGTCAAAATATAGCGGTGAAACAGTTCAAAGTATGTCGGATAGAAAAACTATGTTGCAATAGTAATTTTATTTGAAAGAAATTTATTGAATTATATTTTACATTAATTAGTTAAAGAAAAGTTATTTCTTACTAATCTTGTAAATCAGATACCTAATTAGGCCTAACCAAAAAAATTATATATATATATATATATACCTGACACATCCTGTTATTCAAGAAATATGATTGAGATTTCTTCTACGGTTAAAAGAATAGATAAAAGTAAGTAAATTCCACTTAAGGTTAATGGAAGAAGTTAGAGGCACCATTATTGAGTTGCAAATTGTATAAGCTGTGCACAACTTTAGTGGGTGGCGAGTAATGGCAACTTCCTTGTCACAACAATAGGACTAGTGTTTGATTAGTAGATGGACGGAGGCGGATTCAGGCAACTAAAAAACTGCGGCGTAGCCTTTCTGAATTAACAATAATAACTTTTAACAACATAAAGTTTAAAAATCTGTTGGCCATAAATATAGACTACTAGTTCTAAGAAACAGCAGCAGACATCATTTCATCTTGATTTTATTTTTTAGAACGACGCTGTGCCACGAACCTTATCTTATAAGATTCTAAAATAGACAAGAAACTTAAATGATTGTTAGATATTTAAAATTGACTGATACGGTAATCACTCAATTGGGATATTTGTAGTAAATGATGCATCAATATTTGTTCGGACACAAATTAAGTATACCATAATAAGTAAGTACATTATTATTGTTTAAAATTTATTAGCTATTGTGTTGAATGGTACTTTACACAATTATGTTATTGAAAATGATATATTTAAAAATTGGTATAAATTTTATATCCCAACTGATATGACAAATAATGTGGTATTGTCTCATAATATCATATGTACCATCAGTCGATATAAAAAGTTTGTATTCTAACTTCATTCATATATCAATATTCATCTGTTTTAAATACTTGTAAAGATTTTAACAAGTAAATTTCGTGCAACCAAAAGAAGATTGTTGAATATCACAAGTATGTAATTGTTCCAACAAATTAAACTTCATTTTTCATATACAAATCATTTTAGAATTGAGTGGTAATCACCACCTTATTTTATTTTCTGAGTCAAGGATTTAACTCTCGGCATTGTAAAATAAATTGTGAATAAGATCGTATTTTTAACTCTTATACTACAGATGCCTTTGTTATGTAATATTAAAAAATGGGGAAATAAACTTACGACAATTAAGCGAGCCCGAGAAGACACCAACTCACGAATGAATAGGTTAGTCTGCCCTGAAGTTTAATGGATTGGACTTGAGCTTTATCAAAGATAAGAACAATTGAGGCCCTAAATTCCCAAAGCACTGAGACAAAATGTGTGTGATTTATTCTTACTTCAATAATCAATACAATATATGATCTTCCCTCTTTGATTTCAATACTTCTTGATGAATTAGGATGAATTTATATCTTATCCCCCCCCAAAAAAAAAAAAAAAATTGAATTTGCACAAAAATCAAGTTATCGATTAAGCTAACTTATGTAAGTTAATTAATTTAATGAAGAATATTCTACAAGCAATATTCTTTTTTGGTCTGATAAATGAAAAAATTCATGCTTGTACTTTCTATGATCAGTTGTCTAATTCCAAGCAT
The DNA here is from genome assembly GCA_030449875.1 of Aegle marmelos. Lineage (NCBI taxonomy): Eukaryota > Viridiplantae > Streptophyta > Magnoliopsida > Sapindales > Rutaceae > Aegle > Aegle marmelos. The sequence goes on along the minus strand of JASUUL010000022.1, from coordinate 5,112,973 downwards.
CATCATCATGTGTGTGTGTGTGTTCTTTTTTAAACCATGCAACACGTGGCACAAATACGACTCTGGCACTACAAAATTTTCTCTCAACCAATGTTCTAATTCTTGGTACAGAGAAACTCAATTCTCAAATGTAAACACATTAAAGAAGGATTGTTGTTGGGGGGTTAATCCATAGTTGCTTGATTAATGAAAGCTCAGAAGATGTTTAGGACTCGCCCTATATTCTCACTTCCAGATGAATTGTTATCAGAAATTTTGACTAGAGTTGGTGCCTATTCATTGGATAACTTGCTCAATGCAGGGTTAAGGTGTGTATTTTAGTCCTGATTAATTGATGCGTTTTGTTTTCTCATTTCTTTATATTATGGTTTTGATTAATTCGGTACACGCACGCACGCACGAATAACAAATAATATTACAGTTGCAAGTTATTTACTGAAATAGCCTTTGATAAATACGTTCTTCGGCGAGCATCCATTGAGAAAATTCCGGCAATGCCATGGCGCATAAACTATTCTTTCTTGGAGAAATGTAGGGACAGTGGAAATCCGGAAGCTCTGTATGAGCAAGGAGTGGTATGTATTTATTTTCTCTAGTTTATCTACTACCATTTTAATTGAGAAATATGAGAAGAATTTGCTCATTCTATCAGGTCGAATTCTTTAGTTACTCAAATTTGGAAGCTGTGGTTGCGTATTTGGATATAGCAACAAAATCTAGACACCTTGGGGCTTCATATATTCTTGGTGTCATTTTAATTTGTAAAGATGATGGTGATGATGATAATGAATCCATCCAAAAAGGCATGCAACATCTTGACAAAGCGTATAGAGCAAAAGGATTAAGCCAATGTCGCAATAAACTCAAGAGCATAATCCAAACTCTTTGGAAAAATTATTACTTGAAGCCAACACTGAATAAATGTCCGAAAAAATCATAGGCCAAGAGTAGGGTGGCCGTGTGAAGTTGACGATATTGAGTTGTTTTGTGAAACATTTAGACGTCACCGTGAAGTTACCTTTGTTTGCAATACATTGCGTGGCCGTCATGTGCATTGTTAGCTTCATCAAAACTTTATAACTCTTTGTTGCTCGCCGAGGTTGTAAGAAGCAGATGGGAACAAACAAATATGATTTTCAAATCTTTTGTTGTGATCATCAAGCTCATACACAATGAGTGATCATATAATTGGCGTTTTGATGCCAACACAAAGGTGTTTGGTTAATGCCCCAGTGAAAGCTCTTGGCCGGAACTTGGAATTCATAATCTTCGTGACAGAGCAGTCAGCAGGCAAGCTGTTGGTGAGTCAGCATTGAATATTGCAAATTGGAGGTCATGCCGAACGGAGCATTTATGAAGACAAGGATGTTGAATCACTATTTGAATGTGACCAAAGTGTCCTCTCAAGGACTTACAGATGGTTTATTAATCACTAGTTCATACAGATGGTTCTGAAGGATCGGCTCTAGGTTCCGTTCAAATTTCCAAAAATAAATGAACCGAACCCGATTTTCCCGGGAGCCTGTTCCAAACTTGAAATGAAGGAGAAATCAGTGTCCTGTACTCTTGAAACTGTACCAGATTCGTGATGACTTATTCGTGCTCGCGGAATATAAGAAATATCAGATTAAACTCAAATAGCAAAGCAAAATAAGTAAACACAAAACTACATACAAAACCTTAACAGCTTTGCCAGCAAAACATCTCAACCTTTTCAACAACATTTCAGAACCAGTTTGTGTGATTGTTAGTGTATAACAAATTTATTCACTCATATCCGAGAACCCTCAGATCAACGACCAAGCTAGCTAGCTCTTCACTCAACCTTGACATGGAGCACATCAGGCCTCTCATCTTCCTTCATCTTAGGCAAGGTCAACTTCAGCACGCCGTTCTTCATCTCAGCTTTGATCTGATCAGTCTTGAAAGTCTTCTCGGGCAACTCGATCCTGCTAGTGTACCTCTGCATGCTTTCTTCATCACCATCTTCTTTTCCGCCCTTGCCTTTGACCACCAGCATGTTCTGCTCCAGAGAGACGCTTACATCTTCTTTGCCGAGCCCTGGCATGTCCATACTGAGGTTCAGTGCATCTTTGGTTACCTTGGCAGCCCACCCAGGTCGTAGTCCGGCACAGTAGAGGCCTTCTCCATTTTCGTTCATGCTCAGGCTCCTTGGTGGTGAGAATGGCTCAAACGGCTCAAGCACTTCTATTGCGTTATAAAATGAATGGCAATTTCAATTTCCAACAAAAATTGAAGCAAAAATTGATAAACAACAAAGAAACCACTAACAAAAAGCTTGAATGGATTATCCAACACATCCCTCGAGTAACAAGAATCTAGTCAACGACCTTGTCACCAAGCAACTCCAATGAAACACACACTCATTCGGTCTATTTGTACCTTAAAATCATGTAATTGAATGCGTCACTAAAACGAGAAGTTTTAAGAACATGTAGCATATAAGGCTGATGACAATTTGGCATGCCATATTCAGAAACTAATTACAAGACAATTTTTCAAGGAACATATCCACACAAAATAACAGGAATGTCAATGTATAAATCAACAGCATAGAGAGAGCAAATAACACGATCAAGAAATCATCGTTTCTAAAAACTTAAATCTGGGACAAACTTATAGAAAGAATTTAAATTACAAGCTTACATGCAAGTAGCCCCAAACACAGACTCAGTTCATTCTATTTGTTAATTTAATTGAATTAAGAAACAGAACTTAAAAGTTTCTGACAATCATATAGAACAGTGCTCTCTGCTATCAGCCCAATCTTGAGTAACTATTAATGTTAATTATAATTTAGAGAAGACACGCATACGATTAAGAAGGGTGAGTTTGGTACCAGTATGACTACTCTCGAAAGCTATTTTCGGAAACGAAAAGAAATTAAAATATTTTTAAAATGATATTCTTTGGAGAGAAAGTGGCAAAAAGTTGAAAACTTTCTTCGAAAAAGCATTTTTCAAAAACGAAAGAATATTTCAAAATGATTTTACTTTCAACAAAGAAGCTGTAAAATTTTGATAACTTTCTTCAAAACAATATATATCGAGATATTTTCAAAAACAAAATGTACAGTTAAAAGATGTTATTTTGAGAAAGAATAAAGTATTTTTGAAAATTAATATAAGATGATATTTTTAAGAAATAAAGCAGTAAAAATTTAGAAACTTTCTTTAAAAGAAGCCTTTTTTAAAAAAATTATTTTCGAAAGAACAAGATGTACGCTTGAAGATGATATATTTAAGGAGGGGTAAAAGTTTGCAAATTTTCCTCAGAAGAGTATTTTTCAAAAATAAATAGAAAGACGATATTTTTAAGAAAGAAGGTGGTAAAAAATTGAAAACTTTCTTCAAGAGAGTATCTTTCCCCTGAAAAGAACGCAAGAATGCTCCAAAGATCACATTTTTAAGTAAGAGAACTTGTAGAAAGAAGACCAGCACCTGCGAAAAAGGTAGGAGTAAAAGAGCGTGCCGAGCGGCGTTCGAAGTCAAACTCACGGTCGTCGCCGCACTCGCGAAACGCATTGGTGGTGTTGAAGAAACGAGGTGCCGAGGTGGCCGAGGAGCTGATAGTGCTGCGGAGAACCCTGGGGGGAATGCTTGAAGAAACCAGTGTCTTGAGAGCAAAGAAGGACGCCATTGAGCGGGTTCTTGGAGCGCACGAAATCAAGCTCTCTGATCTAAAAGTCGCCTTGTAGTGTGTAGCGCTTGTGGATTTGCTTGCTGAAGAAGAAATCGTATTTTCATAGCAGGGAGCGGAAGACTCAAAATTAGAAATTTATTTGATGGGTGGGCTTCGGCCCATGCTTCGCCTTTTTCACAGTCAATGCCAGCATCCGCAAACTCACATTCGATTCCTTACCGAAATGGAAACGTTCAAATTGACCTTCTAAAAATATGTCTTAAGCCCCTCATAAAACGAAATAATTTCTTTCAATTGCTCAAGAAGCCCTCCTCCCTTTTCCTACTTCACCATCTTTGATGTCTTATTTCTGTTCCATCCTTCTCTCTATAGGTAAGAACCAAAATAACTATGATTTGTAATCTAAATTTTACCAATTTTATCAATTTAATGAATAAAATAGCCATATGCTACGAAAAAACAGAGACCATCTGCACTTTCAAAGTCTCTATTCAATTTTTCGAGTAGAATTTACAAAAGATGGCTTAATAGAAATGAGGAGAAACGATGAGCAGAAATTTCCACATCGCTCAAAGTGAAAAAACAAAAAATGAACCATTGTTACTGGCACCCCCGTTTGGTGCCCATTTTCGTGAGTTGTTCGGCATAATGTCGAGGTGTACGAAGAATTATGCACTTTGGACATTGTGTTCTCATCCACATAAATTATGACTTTATGTAAGCTAAATGCAAGCAAGACAAAGTTCCAATAGAAACGCGTCACACAAACAATTTTCCCTTGGGAAATGCATTTAGAAGCGAAAATCTAAAAACTTCACCCAAGAAAAGTAACTAACTAAAAATTACAAGGAAAGCAACACAATCATTTAAACTTCGATTTCAGAACATGTTTATAACTACTGTTAGCTCACCATAAACTACACAAAATTATTCACTCAGTATCATGGACAGAGGAAAAGCTACTACCAAAGCCAACTCTTTATTCAACATTGACATGGAACACATCACTCCTCTCCTCTCCCTTCACCTTGGGCACCGTCACCTTCAGCACACCATTCTTCATCTCAGCCTTGATCTGATCAGTCCTGTAAAGCTTCTCTGGCAAATCAATCCTGCTAGTGTACCTACGCACGCTCTCTTCATCATCTCCTTCTTTTCCGCCCTCGCCTTTGATCACCAGAGTGTTCTGCTCCAGAGAGACTCTCACGTCTTCCTTACCCAGACCTGGCATGTCGATGCTGAGGTTCAATGCATCATCAGTTTCTTTAGCATCCCAGCCTCTGCGCATTCCACCACGCGTGCCGCTGAAGAAAGGGCTCTCTGCTATTTGATCCACGAAGTTCAGGACCTGGCTCAGGCTCCTTGTTGGGGAAAATGGATCAAACACATCTATTGCACCACAAAATAAATGTCAGTTATTATCACAGAAACCAACAGGAAGAATGCGATTAAGCTCATCGGCCCGTTTCAAACAATTTTTATTAACCGACGATTGCTTCTTGAAAATATATTTTTCAAAATTTATTTTAAAAAAAATGAACTACCCGCTGCTAATAACAGGTAGAATAGCTCTTTTGAGTTTATTTTTCCTCCGTCACACTCAACAGCCGCTCAGCAGCAAGACAAGATTAGCGTTTAAAAGGAATTATCGGTTTCTGACCGCAAGTGAAATAGATTTTTTTTTTTAAGTTTATTTTTTCTCAATCACACTAAACCGCCGCCAAGTAATTATTAGTTAAACAGCAAAATAAGATTAGCGTTTAGAAGGAAAACAGGGGTCGAGTCGGGAAATAAAAGACGACTACCTGAGAAGAAGTCGTCACGTCGGCGAGGGAAAGAGCGAGCGGAGCGGCGATCAATGTCGAGATCACGGTCGTCTCCCCCGTCATCGTATTGACGAACAGCGTTTGTGTTGAAGAACCGAGATGCCGAAGCAGCAGAAGGAGCGACGGTGCTGCGTAAAGCCCTCGGAATGATATTAGAAGAGACAAGCCTCTTGAGAGCAACAGAGGACGCCATTGAACCGATTTCTTGAAGAAAGCACGAAACGATGCAGAGCTTTCCAAGTTACCTTTTGTGACTGCAGCTAATTTTTTGCTGAAGACAAGGTGCATTGATGCATATGTACTGCTACTTATACGAGGCAGTGGAAGGTCCGAGAATTGGAGAAGGTTCTGGAAAAAAATCCTGTTGCTGATAATTCTCGAAGGACACCTCAGCATTCAGATATTTTTGGTTACCGGGAAGCCCTTGTCCTTGACTGGAATATGATACCCCTGCACCCAAACATCCTAAATAGCCCCCGTATTATCTATATTTTCTTTTGGACCACTAAAGTTTTAACATATTACACATTATCCACAACCTCTCACCTTAATCCATTGCTAGCTCCTAGCTGAAACGAAATTAGAGAAACGAGGGGAAAAAATAAAAAACTGTCAAGTCTGTTAACTAACTTGCTCGAGTCATCTCGCTGGATCCAAGCTTAACGTGGAAGCCATGATGCTGGATCTAGGTCCGTTCTCGGACGAGAAATTCGACCCGAAGAAATGGATCAATTCGGCGTGTCAGACTCGGCACTCACAGGATTCACTCGACAATCACTTGGTGGATCTCGAAATGAAGCTCCAAATGGTTTCCGAAGAAATCTCCGCGTCTCTCGAGGAGCAGAGCGCCTCCGCTCTGCTCCGCGTCCCTCGCGCCACCAGAGACGTTGTCCGTCTCCGCGACGACGCTGTTTCCCTCCGCGGTTCCGTCTCCGGAATCCTCCAGAAGCTCAAGAAGGTAGCCGTTCATTATCAAAAATTTAATTCTGAATGATTCTATTAGAGATTTAAGTTTATATAATTAGGCTAACAAGCATTCTGTTAAATTCGAGGTTTCATTTGTTTGTTAATGAATATGAATTTAATATTTTATTGAAATAAATTCTACTGTATTATCTGTTTACATTGACAGCTAAAATTGAAGCTATAACTTGGTTGACAAGGAATTATCTTGTTCTTGCAGGCAGAGGGATCTTCAGCGGAGTCTATAGCAGCCTTAGCTAAGGTTGATACTGTCAAGCAGAGAATGGAAGCTGCTTATGAGACATTGCAGGTAGACACTGTTAGTGATTTTGAGTTCATTTTGGTTTAAATAATGAATGTAATGCTTATTGTGTATGTAATTGCAGGATGCTGCTGGGTTAACTCAGTTAAGTTCGACTGTGGAGGATGTGTTTGCCAGTGGTGATCTTCCTCGTGCTGCTGATACCTTGGCCAATATGAGGCATTGTTTGTCTGCTGTTGGCGAGGTAGGCTTTGTTTTCCCATTTTCCTCAAATCATTTTTGCCGTAGGTTAAGGCACATAAAGCTTGTTAATTGATTTTTTCCCCTTTTTCTGAAAAGTTTATTTTCAAATCTGTTTTTTCAGGTTGCTGAATTTGCCAACATTAGGAAGCAACTTGAGGTCTTAGAGGATAGATTAGATGCAATGGTGCAGCCTCGTCTCACAGATGCATTATCTAATCGCGAGGTGATATTTTTTGCGCATAGCTCACTTGTTGTGCCGTTGATTTCTGATATTGCTATGCAGTTCTTTCAACCGCATGCATTACTTTTGATTTATGAATTTCTACATATTACTATTTTGTAGATTGATATTGCTAGAGATTTGCGCGGAATTCTTATTCGTATTGGGAGATTCAAGTCCTTAGAGCTGCATTATACAAAAGTTCATCTGAAGTACATAAAGCAGCTTTGGGAAGATTTTGACTCTGGACAGCGCTCTAGTAAGATTGCATATGAGAAGAATGAGGTTGAGAGGATATCAAGTAATAATGAATTTCAGTCAAGTTCTCCTTCAGTTATGTTCTCCAGTTGGTTGCCAAGTTTCTACGATGAATTGTTGCTCTACCTTGAACAAGAATGGAAGTGGTACTTTCCATATTCACTGTATAACTTTTCAGTCTCTGAGTTGGTTGATCAAAAGGATAGAAGCAAGAGCCATTCATCTCTCAAATTGATGAATTTCATGGCAATGCTACCGTATGGTTAGGATAGGTTTGCATACTTTCTGAAGCATCTAAAGGTTCTTAAGGGTTAAAAATGTGTTTCAAAGATTTGATGTGTAAGAACTAGGCACCCTGCTTATTACAAATTTGTTTGCTTTCTATGTATATGAACGTACGTAACTGGCTTCCTGAAGGTGATGTGGCAATGTGTATCCGAGTTCTTCCATAATTCTCGTGGTCATGGCACATATATGCTGCTTTTTTCTCTTCTGATCTAGGCATCTGTTTATCTGAATTTCTCCCTCTTCTGGAACAGCAGTCATCTAAACAGTATACTATTATAATTGATGGGGTATTATATCTGATGTCCCTGCAGCAAATCAGAGTGCTTATGGTTTCTTATTTTTCCTGGTGCCTGGTTCAACTAGATTTTGAACATATTCATAGTCAAATATTTCATGTAAACTGGTTCATTTTTCCTGTAATGATTCTGTACTAAATGGAAGCAACACAAGCAGTACTGCTAGATACTGTCAGGGGTTTTCATTTTTATTTTCTTGGATTTTAAGCATCTAGCTAAAACTGTTGTCTGCAGGTGCATGGTTGCTTTTCCGGATGATTATAGAACTCTTGTTCCAAGGCTACTAGTTGAGACAATGGCATCTGTGGGAGGAAGTTTTGTTTCACGTATCAACCTTGCTACTGGAGATGCTGTTCCTGAAACAAAAGCTCTATCCAAAGGTTAGACACAACGGCCTGTGGTATTCTCTTTTGAAAACTTAAAATTTTAAAATGTCATTACTGCTATTTTAATATCACATGTTGTTCGCATGATCTGATGGTGATACATTCCATTTTTTGTTGCCCCTACCTTTGGCTTGTTGAAAAGTCATTGCTTGGTTTTGGTCTTAGAATTTTCATCTGCATTGGACAATATTTTATTTGAATGATGCACAAAGCTCTGAATGGGCGATGGTTTAAGCATCAGTTGGTATAAGGACACATATAAGCTGAAGACCTCATCCTAAAACTATAAAATAGGAGAGTGCTCTTTTTGGAATAACCAACTGTTTAATCATTCTAGCTGTATGTGACTGCAGAGCCCCAGTACCAATAAACGTATTGATTTTACTAGAAGTTAGCTTCCAATCAGAATTTTTGTATTTTGGTCCTGTAAAATGTGATTAATACTAACTTGATTCACATTATTTATATCCCGTTATCCCTAGAGAGAAGCTGATAGTCAGAGTAAAGACAGGATTCCAAGATGAGGTTGTTGGACGTTCCCTGCACTTCTTTTTTGTCTGTGCTTGGATACACAGAACTTCTGGAAGTATATGGGGACTAAGATATCCATGGGGTTAGCTATATTCTGTTATCTGTCATGCATTAAACTAGTGGGGGCATGATTTTGGACGTTGGTAGTTGTTTCTGTTTGTTACAGATCCATTCGTCGGCTGAAGGCTAATGAAGGATAAATTCCTTGAGGCTGGTTATCTAATGAAGAAATCATGTTTTATTTGCATCTTATCATTGGTCATGCTAGGTCCCATTAATGGCTTGTAAATTTAAAAGTTCTCATAAATTGAGTCAGAGTTTGTTTCAGCATACATTTAAATTTATACGAGCTTCAAATGTTTCAACATTTTTATTTCAACTGAGTGAACCTCTATAACATCAGGAATACTGGATATTTTATCTGGAGATATGCCAAAAGGTATCAAGCTTCAGACAAAGCATCTAGAGGCCTTAATTGAATTGCACAATATGACTGGGACCTTCGCAAGGAATATTCAGCACTTGTTTTCAGAATCTAATTTGCAGGTTTTGGTGGATACACTGAAGGCTGTGTATTTCCCTTATGATACCTTTAAACAGAGGTAAGCTATTGTGATGTATCCTAAATGTTTCATAGTGGGTAAGTGAAGCATGTTTGTGAAAAATAAATCTGGTTGAAGCATAATTTTTATGTAAATTGAATATTAATTGAATGTAGTTAATTTGTATATGCCTGTATGCCTTCACATGCTTCCTATTATTGGAGAGCATATTTTGGTTTTTTCTTCTGCTTAGCTAAGAAGTATATATGCTCTAGGTATGGACAGATGGAGCGGGCTATCCTATCCTCTGAGATTGCCAGAGTGGATCTAAGGGGAGCTGTTACTCGTGGTATTGGAGCCCAGGGAATTGAACTCAGTGAGACAGTCCGAAGAATGGAAGAGTCTATTCCTCAAGTTATTGTACTTCTAGAAGCGGCTGTAGAGAGATGCATCAGCTTTACTGGTGGTTCTGAGGCAGATGAGCTAATTCTAGCACTTGATGACATAATGTTGCAGTACATTTCTACTCTGCAAGAACTCCTCAAGTCATTAAGAGCTGTCTGTGGAGTCGACCATGATGGTGTTGGTTCAAAGAAGGAGGTAGGTTTTGACAAAAAGGAGGGAATATCAAATGCACGGAAAGCTGACATCTCAAGTGAAGAGGAGTGGTCCATTGTCCAAGGGGCTTTGCAGATACTTACTGTTGCAGATTGTCTTACAAGCAGGTCCTCTGTCTTTGAAGCTTCATTGAGGGCAACACTTGCTAGACTGAGCACTAGTTTGTCTCTCTCAGTATTCGGTTCAAATTTGGACCAAAAGCAGTCACACTCTGCCAATGTTGATGGCCATGGGGAAGTGTCTGTTGGGGGAAGAGCCGCCTTGGATGTGGCAGCCATTCGACTTGTTGATGCTCGTGAGAAGGCTCGGAAACTTTTCAGTCTTTTAGATCAGGTATGTGGAATTTCTGACCATGCACTCCTTCCTTTTCTCAGAAGTTCAATTCTTGCCTTTTTAAACTTTTTCCCCCCATCTTTTAACATGAGTTATTGGGAGTGGTTGTAGCCTACAAGTTATGATATCTGGATGGTTATGTGCCTGCAATATCTTACTTGAAAAGGATTGAACACTCAAAAAGAAAATCCATCAGAATTGTCAAAATAGTCCCCGAAAGCCTGTAAGAGTGATCAACAAAGATTAGACCAAATGTCCCATATATGGGGAAGATCCCAGATGTGGGGAAGAAAGGAGCATATGAAATTGCAAGTTTCAAACAGTGGTGGTTTACGGACTCAATTGCAAAAACTGTTCTCTCTCTTCAATTTTCCAGCTTTAATCATGCTTGAACCTAAAACCAAAACTTGTGGACAGAAAATTAAGATGAAGAGCAGATTGCTGATATTTGCAAACCTCATGTGAAAGTTTCACCTTCTTTTCGTATTCCCCACTTGATATTTATTGAAATTGACTTATGCAAGATATTATGGCCATTTGTAGCTTTATTTAATCTTGGTTCCAGTCATGCCTTCTAGATTTCTGTTTGTTTTTCTTTTTTACTGTGTTTCTGTTTTGTTAACTCTCTCTTTAGCGTAAATGACTTCCTTTGTATGCCATGGCATAATGATGCCAACAATATAATGGTTGAATTTTTTATTTATTTTTCTGCTGTTCTGCAGTCTAAAGATCCCCGGTTCCATGCACTTCCGCTTGCTTCTCAAAGAGTTGCGGCTTTTGCTGATGCAGTGAACGAGCTTGTCTATGATGTCCTCATATCTAAAGTTCGACAGCGCCTTAGTGATGTTTCTCGCTTGCCCATCTGGTCCTCGGTAGAGGAACAAAGTGCTTTTCATCTTCCAACCTTCAGTGCATACCCACAAACCTATGTGACGAGTGTTGGAGAATATTTGCTTACTTTACCCCAGCAATTGGAGCCACTGGCCGAGGGCATCTCTAACAGTGATAACAATGATGAAGCCCAGTTTTTTGCAACTGAATGGATGTTCAAGGTAATCAGCCTCTAACCCAAGGAAAAGATTCAGTTATTAAATGGCATTTTAATAAATATAAACTAATAATTTACTAAATTTTCATGTGAGCTAAATGTTGATTCTTGTATTTGAAAGAACAGCTGAACTCCTTTATAGGTATCGGTGAATCAAATTCATCCAGTCCTGGATATTGAAAGACCAAATTGAGTTACTCGAAACTTTGACTAATTATTGTGGTTGAAAATTGCATTTTGGAGCAAAATATTATTAGGCCTGGAATGAACTGATACAAAAAGTTTTTGGGTTTCTGGAAATATTATCATGCCTGGAAATGAACTGATTCAAAAGTTATTGGGTTTCTGTATTTTATGAAGGTTGCTGAGGGTGCCTCTGCTCTTTACATGGAGCAGTTGAGGGGCATTCAATACTTAACAGATCATGGAGCACAACAACTTTCAGTAGATATCGAGTACTTGAGTAATGTGCTCTCTGCCCTATCGGTGCCAATTCCTCCAGGTCTTGCCACATTTCATACATGCCTTTCAACTCCAAGAGATCAGCTTAAGAATCTATTGAAGTCTGATTCAGGAAACCAGCTTGATCTTCCGACAGCAAACCTTGTATGTAAGATCCGGCGCTTGAGTTTAGATTAGGAACTTCCACCAAACATTTTTTTTATATTAGAATTAAATTTTGTCCAAAATGTAGCATTTGGTTATTGATTAATCTATTTTGTTGTTTTTTATCGGAATTTGTTGTCTGCAGCATGTCCAATATATGATATTGCAATTTATTTGTCGGTTTTTTTTCCCTCCCCTTCAAAAGCTGAGCTTGAACTCTGTTTCCTGCTAAAAGGTCGTGAAAAGAAAGTGGGATCCACGGGTCCAATTTATTTTAGTATATTGGTCTAAGCTGGACTGCCCGCATTTGGACAAGGAATTATTTACCATTGTTGCATTTCTGTTGCATTCCTTATTGTTCTAACATGGAATGCAAGAAAAAGAAAAATTAGTAAGGAGCTTCATTTATCTAATCATATTTTTCATAATTATTCATCGAATTAAAATTCATGCATTTATGAATATAACAAAGAAGCTCCAATACAAATATTTTATAAGTGAACTTTCGGAGTTAAAATTCATGATTTGAACAATCAGCTTGCCTCAATATAAATTAGATGAGAATGGGGATAAATATTTTATTATTGTTATATGTACTTCACTGAACATAAGATAAGCAAAGAAGAGACATATTCACTTATTATATTGCAAAGCAATCAAGACTAACCCATATACCATAACTTCTATGTGAATGTTATTGTTTAAGTAGAAATCAAAGACAAGGATTTTTTTGTAGTTGGTTAAAATTGAAATGTATTGCAAATTTACAATTATAAGTCCATTCAGAATCTAAATCCATACGTTATATTTGTAAGTAGGGCCCAGAGATCTATCGAAACTGACTCGAAAATTAACTTTCACAAATATAGATATATAACTCCTACTTATAGTTGTAAAAGAGAAAATGCTTTGAGTTTCCACGAGACAACAAACCCACCGCTAAGTCTCAATGGCAACACAAATGATTCTTTACTCTTTTAATCAGTGGTGAAAACAGCATGTCCATTGATTAAGGGTTTTTTCAATAGTAATATAAAAAAAAGTTCCAAATAATAACAAACATATAAATTTGAAGGATTTATCATCCTTATACATATATTGACAACATTAATGAGTTTGATCATTTAAAAATTAAGTTAATGTTAATGTCTACGGGCTATTTTCTAGTTTGCGAAGCCCAACTCTTTTAATATTTACGGGCTATATTCTAAGAATCTAAGTGGGAACCTGCTCAAAGGTCTTATTCCAGATTATGCATTTCAAAGACGTCTTTTCCCGTCAAGCTTGTTCATCTTGATCTCACTTTTAACACTATCCCGTTTTATGCCTTGATCAGTGAAGCTCACTTGTCAAATCTCTCTATATTGGAGATCTTCTCTTATAACTCACTGGCTTTAAATTTCAGTTATAATTTGATACCTCCTTTCCAATTGAATGAGATAGCCTTGAGGAGTTGCCCACTGGGGCCCCATTCTCCAGAATGGCTTCGTTGCAAAATCATTATTCTGTACTTGACATCTCTGATGTTCGAACACGAGATACTGTCCCAAACATTGGTTCTGGGACGATCGCTTTTCCAATTTAGATTCTTTGAATCTCTCTTATGATCACATGAAAGGAAGAGTGCAAGATTATCAATGAAATTTTCTGATTTTTCCCCGTAAGTGATCTTAGTTCAAATTGCTTTGAGGGTTCAATGCCACCAGTTCCTTTCTATGTGGTGTTGGTAATTCTAATTGCTGGCGTGAATTTGGAGTACCTGGGCTTATCAGATAATCAATTATGAGAAGAGACCCCTCATTGTTCAAGATATTGGCAAAGTTTGAAGGTTTTAAAGTTGGCTAACAACTTCTTTTCTGGCACGCTTCCTCACTTGATGTACGAAAAAATGCCTTCATCTCAGAAAAAAAAAAGTGCAATGATCTAACCGTTGCCGGCATGGACGGGTCGTATAACGATTTGATTGTTCTGAGCCTTAAGATCAAATCATATGAACGGCTGTGTGCCTCCACGACTTTGTTTTATGAGACCAGTTCCAGTCCTGCACATCTCTCATTGCAATATATCGGGGATATTATCATCGTGTCAACGATTTACCTGCAAATGGTTGAAAAGAGGAATTCAAATGCAATCGCAAATGTCGTTGTTGTTGTTGCAAATAATTTGCTTATGTTTGTTGAACAAGAATTTCCAGACCAAGCATTTCTTGCCTTGTTGGTGTGGAGAGAAGTAGACTCGGGTGCATAAAACACCAGCTAGTTAAGAGCATTGATCTTTCAAGCAATAGTTTATCTGGGGAAATTCAGGAAAAAATTACAAGTGTTGTTGGGTCACTCTCTCTCTCTCTGAAAATATTTCAAGGAACTATTTAACAAAACCAATCCTACAAAGATCGATCTTTTAACTATGTTGGATGCACTTGACTTGTCACGGAATCACAATACTTGTAAAATTCCTGGAAGCGTTTCTCAATGGGGTCTTCTTGATGTCTTGAACTTGTCGAATAAGAAGCTCTCAGGCAAAATACCATCAGTCACTACACTACAGACTTTTGATGCATCTTCATATATGAAGTGACGGCTCATAAGCTAATTGGTAACGTGCCTCCCACTCTCAATTTTAATTTCTTGTTTGAAATTGAAATTTCTTTCTTCATCCGATTATGTCTATGTATGCTGTTGCAAACTACTGAGTGGCAGCTGCAAAGCCAATAATCAAGCTTTTTTTTTTCTGATGGTGGATGATGCTGTGGGGAAGCTTCGAGTTAGAGGAGTGAGTTGAAGCTTGTGACAAAAGTTTGTAAAAACATTTTAATGTTATTACTTTTGACAGGAAGTAATTCATCATTTATATAATATAAAGTATAAGGGAGGTAGATATGTAAAGCTTCAAAGAAAATTGAATTGATTTCATTTTGTGCACCACATACAAGGCTTTGAACCTTTATTTATGGTACATATTGTTCAATTAAATTTGGCCACATTTTAAGTACATAGCTTGGCTATTTAACCTTGGCTTACACTTAATTTGACTTAGCCTAGCTAAGTTATTTCGTCGAGTATATTTAATTAACTAGAGCTATATACGTGGTTAAACAAATTCCCACTCACTAGATTTACCTTCACACTCGAGCCAATTGATTTTGTCCTCTGTGACTATGTTGTTTATTTAGACAATTGTAATTAGTGGGGCATATTTTAACTAAATTTCATGGTGGATAGTGTCATCCGGTTTTTTGTTTGTAGATGTGGCAAGTTGTATGATAACGCTAACTCCCCACTTGGGCAGCCACTCGACAACGCCAATGAAATCAATCCGCAGGGCCCGCAACAAAGGTTGTCACAAGGGACTAACGAAGCCAACAACCAAAATCGAGAAATAAGGCAACAAGAACACACAATATTACTTTTTACGGAGGCACTGATCTCCAACTTCTTTACTTTCTCAATAAGAAAACATTACAAGCTAACTCTAGGCTTTGTATGCTCAAGGACTCCACTCAATGTACCAAAATTTGGGTCCCCGCAAGTACACACTTACCCTCATTATTTATACATGTTGCAAATGACGCCTCCCATTTACTAAGGCAAGGTGGTGCGTTGCCCTTGTGCCACCTCATTTTTTCCCCAAGATTAGGTACTATTACGCATAACTTTTGGAAGCACATCTCTACTCCTCTAAGAATAGGTAACTGTTGTCACCTAGCCTAGAAGTTAGGAAGTGATGGAGTAAACCACCTTAGCCGACGCCCTTTATTTCTCTCCATGTTTCTAGGCATGTTCTCTACAGCCATGTCTTTCATTAGTTGCACCGACAACTCATTCTTATTTTTAGGGCTCGCTTACATTCCTTAACTTAGTGTTTAATTAGTATAATTTATTTAATAGTTATAAATATTTATTTAATTATATAAGTTTTTATCATAATTTTTTATTATTTAGTTGCTTTCTTTGTACTATTTTTTAAACTTAAATAAACTTTTTTTTACTTCTATTAGCAAAAACTCAAATTTTAAATTTTTAGGAGTAGAGGTTGAAAAGTTTTTTTAAATGTTAAAATATCTAAAATATCTTCAACTTATTTAATAATCTTATTTTATTCTTTTCATAACATAACTTTAAAAAATTTACATACTAAAGTAGTTTTATAAATTTTAATAAAAACTCTTATACACAATTAAACAACTAAAATTTTTTGAGTAAAAATTCTATTTATAAAAGTTATGTAAATAAAAACTCTATTTAAATAAATTATACTTAAAAAATTATACTAAATAGAGCTTTAATCTTGTGTCATCTGGCGTGCACCTTGCACCAACACACTTGCTCAACAATGTTCGCTTGCTATCACACCTCAGCTTGAGTGCCAATCTTGCCTTACTTTTGTGCTCGCCTCCAAGCATGCCAATGTTGCTACTAGTGGCTTGGCTCAACAGGACAAGCCAAGCTTTGGATCTGCCATCATGGCCTAAGGCTGTGATAAATAGTCACCAACTTTCATAATAGAGTGGGCATTTTAAATCGCTAGAGATAGGGGTGGGCGTTTGGATTTCGGGTTCGGTTCAATTTAGGTTGGACCTTAGAATTTGAACGGGTTCAAATCTATAACTCGTTCGGGTCTCAATTTCGATTCAGGTCAACCCAAACCGAAATTGAGATCCAATTAGGTTACAGTAAAAAAAATTAAAAAAAATTATATATACACATGAGAGCACAATAGCATAGAACAGCAAAATCAAAAATTAAAAAAAAAAAAGCCCTAAATCTCAAATTCTCTTTTGCTCCAAGCTGCGAGTAGCAGCCATGCACAACCTCACGCCAATAAGCCTAGCACAATATAGGGCACAGACACACATGCATCTCACTCACACACAGCCATGCGATGCTACCATTGTCGATTCCATTTGCATGCACCGACGTTTAAGCTTCTAAGTGTTCCTTAAGCTCATATTAGTTTCAATATACTTGCTGTCAGTATCAATTCAGCTATTGTCGTCGCTGGCTCACTGCCTCTTCCATTCATTGCTGTCAATTGCACAAGGTAATGATCTTAAGGTTATGTTTGCGATTTAGAGATAATAGGATGAGGGAAATATTACTAATTCAATTTAGTATGTATAATTTCTGGGATCATATCCAATACATATGTATTTTTTGTATAATGGGATTGAATGTTTTTACTTTGGAGCGAAATCAGGCATGGCAAAGCACATTAAGAGACTGTAAATTGATAAATAGACAATCAGGACTTGTTGAAATGTTGAGAATGTAGTTGATATTTGTTTTATTCTTCATTGATCTAGTATGGATTTGAGATTTTAGAATTATAAGTGGCTGGTTACTGACTAGAATTTGGAAAATGGAATTACTGTAATCCAAATTGAACCCAAATCGAAATTGAGATCCGAAACTTCAAACTGAATCAATCCAAAATGTGAAACTGAACCGAACTAAAATAAATTCTGTTCGGTTTGGTTTGACTTGCCTTTTCAACCGGACAGGGTTGAATTCTTCAACCTGATTAGGCTGCAATCTAAACTGAAACCCAAACAACCGAAATCGAAACATGATTTGCCCACCCTTACCCAGAGTATTACGGACTGGTTTGTTGGGAAAATATGCTCTTTAAAAGCATATTGGTTTATTTAATTGTAATAAATATTTTTCTGATTAATAAAATAATTGAGGTATTTTATTCAAATATCTTATTTGCATTAATTTTTTATTAAAGTCCATTTAATCATATTATATGTATTTATGTGATCACTATGTGGATTCACAGAAGACATAAATACAAGTTATCTTATGATTTAATAGATTGAGTTCGCAGTTGATAAATAAAGTTGGGCACTTTATTTAGGTATAAACTGTAATAAATTCATTAAATGATTTGTCTTAATCATGTATGAATTTATTAATGTAGTATGATTACATTGAACAGGATCACATATGAGATTTAATTAACTTTATAATAACTGTTAAACTTATTAAATCTCATAGGCATTGATTTTACTGTAATCTTAATCTTGAGTTAATTATAATTTCATGATTTTGGTTGTCATTCCATTTGAGTTACCAATGGGCACGACACATACTTGTAGTCAAGATTACCCGGTATTTTGGTGGGAGCAATTATAAGTATTGAAGTTATAGATTAATAATATGGAATTTGTACAACACATCTCTTGATAGGTTTTCGGTACTTGATCATAGAATTCTCTGGCCAGAGTGTGTTGACATATTTAATATGTTAAAAATGATCATTAGAGAAAACCAATAAGTATTAAAAAATAAGATGTTATTAAATTGATTGGACAGTTGAGATATCAATTTAATTAGCAATGTGGTGCAAAGGATTGTGCAGTAAAGAGATCAATGTGGCTTGGGACGAATTATTATTCAAGCATTCAATTATGAAGGTCAGTTCCAATCTTATAGTAGAATAGAATTAGAATTAAATAATTAAGCTAGTTTAATTAGAGACTTAATTATTGTAGCCACTATTGTATGTTCCTAAATAATTTACGGGTTAGCTCATTTAATTGACTACACCACTTACTGGACTAAAAAATAATAAAACTGGCATATTAGGTAATAAACCTAAATATAATATTTGTTAGGGTCTTATATGTTATATTTATGTATAAATGGGGCCTTGTGATATTTTACAAGGTACCCCCCAAAGTTGTTATATATAATAAGGATAACACAAATTAGGATTTTAACTAGGGTAATATTATATATAAATGTTCTTTTCTCTTAAAAAAAAGGAGACGCTTTTTGAGAAAAACACTGAAGAAAAGAAGTTAGGAATATTTGGGAGTGGTGAAACGAACGCCCACACGTTCAGTGTAGATCAAACTTGGATCATAGTCTGAAAGATCGTTGGGTGGTGAATTTATTACTTGGTGTCGTTCATCTTCTCAGATTATCAAGGTATAATTTTTTGGATTACGAATTTCTTATATATTATATGAAATCGGTTTTAAAAATATTTTTATGAGAAAAATTATGATTTTTCACCAACATGGTTTGGGTTGGTTTTTGACATCATTCGGCTTGCCCAAGTTTTTCAACTTCCCAGGTACCTGAGCTTGTTCTGTTCGAAATCAACTTAGTGACATTTGACTGCTTGAACCTAACCGAGGTGAAAAGTAAAATAATATTTAAAATCCAACCATTTTTCGACTAGTAATTTGGTATTTTACTAAATGAGCAAAGCTTATCTTACAAAAATGCAACAAACATTCAATAAATATAGATAATTGATTTTGATTTTTTAAATTCAATAGGTGAAAATAATTTTTAACGTAAAATGATGTATGAATGTAATAGTTACTTATAAAAAATTTCATTTTTATCACAAATTTACTTATTTTGTCAAATAAATCCTCATTGATTTTGTATAACTAAATGGTCTTTTCATTCATTTCTTCTACATCTATTTTTAAAATTTTATAAAGCTTTTATTATATTTTTTATAAAACTCTAAATGATTATTATATTCATAAAGACATATAAATTTTGAATACATTTCTGTCCTTGTATTTATAATTTCTTGTGTCTCTTTAGTCATAAACTAGATTTTTCTTCTAACACACAAACACGCGAGTGCGCTCGCGCACACACACACACACACATTCAATTTATTTTCCCATCTTGATACTTACATCAATATAATCACATAAATTTATAATCTAGATTAGTATTTTAAGTTATAAGAGATATTATATGTGATAAATATCTTATGATTTAAAAATTATTAGAAATATGATACAATAAATAAATTATCAGAACCTCTAATAATTTTATAAAACATAAAAACTAATAAGTTCCCACCTTCTAGCTATAGGCACAGATGATTTCTCTATAGAAGATTTTAATCATTTGATTGTTGTGCAAATTTTATTGAATTCGCAAGCACACGAATCTATTGTAGAATAGATTAATGGTGACGAGTGTCGATCCCACGAGGAGATTGATTTTAATTATGTGCAGAATTAATTTTCTTTTAATGGGAATAATTAAATTATGGTAAATTTATCCTAAATTGTGAATTAAAATAGCGGGAATAATTAAGAATGAAACTGTTATAATAAAGCACTTGGGTATCCGAATCTGCATCAACATGCTCCATGGGCTAAATATTCCATATTAATGCCAATTAAATCATAAGGGGGGATTTCACACCTTATGAACCACGCTCAAATAAATATGGTGCCAAGAGCTTATCGTGCCAAATAATAATAACCTTGTACTAGGGTATCGGTTTAACCAGGACGGTATCTAGACAAGATTATTATTATTTGTCGACGAAAAGTCAAAACAACCACAAATATTAGAGGGGAAGAGAAGTAAATTTACCAAATTAAGCCCATGGAACATGTTGAGACTTCACTTTCAACCCAAGCTTAAAAGAAAATTAGCCACTCATATTTTAACTAAGAATAAAAAAGAAAATTTTATTAAAATACAAAAAAACTACAAGAAGGAGAAGGAATTTCAGAAATCTAAGCTTAAAAATGAATTCAAGGGTCTCAAATTAAGGGGGGAGAGCCCCCGTTTTATAGATACATTGAGTGAATCTTGACCATCGGATTAAAAATAGTTTGGACACTCAGGATTGCGCCACGTCATCAGTCAACAGTCAACCGTCAACGTTTGAATAATAACGTCGTCTGAATAGTAAATAATCTCATGTATACGCATGTACTATACACACGATTTTTGCTCCACTGAGATACTGCCACATCATCGATCTACAGTACATAAGAAATTTAGCCCAATAAGATCGTGATACATAATCGGTTGATGCCACATCATCGGTTGATGCCACATTATCGGTCAACTCCACATAAACAGTCAATACTATATAATAATTCCCAATCGACATCTACCACGCTATATGTGTTCTTCTGCATCATCAATCCGTATATATAAACAAATAAGTCGTAAATAAGATCATAAAACAAGATGCACGCATTTATGAATAAGATCTATATGTAAACAATGACTTTTCTTTTAACGCTTTCTTTTTAAGGTTTTACCGCTTTGGTCAAATATGACGTCCGTTTTGTTGTCGATCACTCGTTTATTGTGAACGATCGTGATCTTTTAAAATACATAAAATACATAATTATAATAAAACGCATATAATTAAATAACAAAATACTTAAATAAATAAAAATAGCAATGTTAGTGAGACTTAAAGTATAAAATGACGATTTTCTCCTTTATAAATATATACTTTCTAACACTCAACATTGATGTGATCAATTATTTAGATTTAGAGAAATAATCAATTAAATTAAATGTCACTATATTTATTAAATAAATTAGGAAACTAAAACTTATATATAGAAAGAGTAAACAATATATTAGAAATTAATAATTTCAAAGAAGAAAATATAAAATAAATTAAAAAGTGAAGATATTAATTGAGTAAAATATTTAATAAAGTTAAATAATTAATAAAAGATTTCAACATTGTAGATTCTAATAGATTAAAGTAAGATATCATTAATATAATGAATAAAAATTTAATAGAATGTTAAATAAGTTAGAGATTCAATTAAATAAAATAAAAAAATTATTGAATAATTTGATATTAAATTTAAAATAAATATAAATAAAAAACTTCAAAAAGAAATTGAATTTTAGCAGTAATATTGCTCGGTTGCAACTTGAGATTTAAAGTAAAACTTAAAAATTTATTAACGTTTTCAATAATTATAATCTTCTGTAAGTGTTTAAAACTTTTTAGCTGTAACATACAGCAAATGTAAGATAGCTTTGCCCATCAAACGAAATACGAATTCAAAAAAAATGAAAACCCTAGGAATTTACAAAGAGTAACCCGCCAGTGCCGCCTCTCGTCTGCCGTCACAGCAGACGTAAGCTACTCTCGGATTTCAGCTTCTGCCTGCAGGTACTCTCTTTATCCCTTTACTTTCATATGCTTCTGTTTTATTGGTTACCAAGATAGAATTTATTCACCGTTATTTTTGTTTTCTTGCAAAAACTAGAAACTCCACCCTTGTGTCTGTTGTCTTCGTCTGTGAAGAAATCAAATATGTAAACGAAAATTAGATATTTTCTGCATTGGCTTTCGTAGGTAATTCTTTTCCCTCGATGATGGGCTTTGATGCCATGGCAAAATATAATGGAAGCAAAGATACAACATGTTGCTATGAAGATTCTTTTGCTGCCGTTGCCTTTAATAATTAGAAATTCTATACCTTTTATTAACAGGGTTGCTTATTGTAAGACTTTGAATGCATTTATAATTGATGCTCCTGCGTTTGGGTACTAGGATTAAAGCACTGTCAAGTCGTGCAAGCATTCGTTTCCTGTGTTACTTTAATTTTCAATTTTGGTTTTTATGATTTGCACTCACCTGAGCACATACAAGCACACAACTTTATGTTTGCAATTCTGAAATGAACTTTGAATTTTTTACTTATGAGAAATGAATTCTAATTGATGTGATATATTTTTATAATAATTTATAATGTGAAGGTTTACGTAATTTTGAGCGAAACAAAATGGTGAGGGCATTTAAGATGAAAGGGCAAAAGCGGAAGAAGAAGAGAGATGAAAAATATGATAGAGAAGAAGAGGAAGAAGAAAATGAAGAAGTAGAAGAAGAGGAATTGAACGATACAGGAAAGAGAGCTAAATTAGGGGAAACTTCACAAAATGATAATAAGATGGGGGAGGAAGATGGACAAGAAGGAAAAGATGTGGTCATTCATGAAATGGAAGGTATTCCAATTGCCCCAACTGATCAAAATACAAAGAGACCAGGTGTTATTTTTGTTCTCGAGAAAGCTTCTCTTGAAGTTGCTAAAGTTGGAAAGGTACATATACAACAATTTTATTCCCTATGTCTACATACACTTTTAGAAAAGTAAGTTTTTGCTTGTCTTGGGATTTTAGACTTGCAAGGTTAAGTTTCTGAAGCATATTTTGTGGTTTTATTTGTGCAGAGTTACCAGATTTTAAATTCTGATGATCATGCGAATTTCTTGCGAAGAAATAACAAAAATCCAGCTGACTACAGGCCTGACATCGTTCATCAGGTAAATGGAGGCAGGCCTTGTCGTATTTACAGTATCTGCTCCTTTATTATATGGCTAAAAGCTTATTAGTTATTCTTGTCTACTGTGGTACTAGGAATTCTTGCCTTCTATCACTGCTATCAACCTTGCTCTGACCATCGAATTTAAATATCAAGTTTTCTTAACTCCTCATAATGACTGCAAAACAAAACCCCATCTCCCCATAACTGTTATTTCTTTACTGAAATACAATAATATATCAGGGACTTTGGTGTTTAACTTTACATTCAAATATTTTCTGGATCTTCTTACTGTAAACAATTACAATCCTAATTAATGATTTCTTTAGGCTCTCCTATCAATTTTGGACAGCCCACTAACCAAGGCTGGGAGGTTACGAGCTGTATATGTTAGAACCGATAAAGGTGTTCTTTTTGAAGTTAAACCACATGTTCGTCTACCGAGGACATATAAGCGTTTTGCTGGTATCATGTGTAAGTTAAGCTGATCTCAAGCACATTCACTGGCTTTACTCTGAGGAGGTTCTCTCTTGGGTTAATTTGTACTTATTTAAAAATTTATACAGTGCAGCTGCTGCAAAAACTAAGCATAACAGCTGTTGGCAAGCGCGAGAAATTATTGCGTGTGATCAAGAATCCTGTCACCCAATATTTACCTGCAAACTCTAGAAAGATAGGTAAGCTTTAGTTTTCTTGGGTTTTTCTTGTTACATGTTGTATCTGGATATGTGAAGGCTGTTTGCTTGCTCATCAGGTTTCTCATATAGTTCAGAAAAATTGGTTAAGATGAGGAATTATGTGGCTTCTATCAGTGATGACAACAACCTTGTTTTTGTGGTATGCTTAGAAGTAATATCTTCTTTTATATATGGTCACTTATTCTTTCGTATTTATAGTTTGTTTTATTTAAACTTGTACTTTTCTTGTCTATCATTCCATGTCAGGTTGGTGCAATGGCGCATGGGAAAATTGATTGTGATTATACAGATGATTTAATAGCAAGTAAGTTTAATGAGCTTTCCTTTTTCGTATTTAATAATTTTTTTTCCCGTGAGGACAGGAATATTAATTTGGACCAAAAAGGCTCTGTTTTGTTGAACTAATTCCCTATTCATTTTGTATTGTCTCCAATAGAAACCCAAATGCCATTGCTGACTGTGAAGTGAGATTGATTATACAGAAAAACCATTTTAGATATCCCGTATAGTAGAATATAATGCTAGTTTGCTTCATGTATGCTTTGATGTCATAATGGAGTTGGAACTAATGATCTTTCGTATTTATTTTTCCTTTTTTATTGTTGAACTTTTTCAGTTTCTGGCTATCCACTGAGTGCTGCCCGCTGCATCTCAAGGATTTGTGAAGCTCTGGAGGACAAGTGGACTATATTGTAAACATCTCTTTTTGTTCTTCCTTATTTTCCCAGCCTGTAGTGTTGATTATTGTTGTCTCTGCAAGTTATTTCGCTTTAAAGTGATACTTGTGAAAGTGGAAATGCTGAGCTTGTGGATTGTTTTCTGAGGGATGAAACTTTTTAGGTTATATTACTACCTAAAAGGATTTTTGAGAGTATGCATACCGTCATACAGTTTATATTACACAGCTGACAAGCTCCCTTGTATGCTAGTTAGATTAGATTTATTTGTTTACTTGGATGAGCAGTGGGAACATCATGATGCGCCTCCTTAGGATTTGGCTGCTGGTTTGAACTCTGAATTTATCCTCTTAATTAATAATAACAATAACAATTAAAAGATGGATGAAGAAAACGGGACTTGTGACCTTTCCCAAATGTCTATAACAGCTTGAATGTTTCTGCAAAAGAGTAATGATATGGAGCGAAAAGGGTGAAACAGGGGCGGCGCCCTATGAGTACACCTTACGGTTTAAAGCATGATATAAGCTGATGATCAATTTAAGTTGACGTTGAGCCTTTTGGTTAATTTGTAGTCCATATATAATGTTAGAAATTCTAATATTTGAGTTTTACAAAAATTGAGCATTAATGTAATCTTGTGAAGAAATAAGTTTTTTACAAGTAATAAAATCATCCATTTACTAAATGAACAACGCATGATGTTTGGAATTAAGTTAGGATTGAAATGCTAGCACAACTAGCATTATCGATTCTAAATTGGGAGAATATTTTTACGAGGAAAAGAAGCGACGGCTCATAAGCTGAAGATTTGGTAACGGCCCTCCCTCCCTCAACTTAATTTTCTGTTTGACATTGAAATCTCTTTCTCCATCTGAATTATTTTTTTCTCCTTCCAACTAGTTGATCTTGTTACATGAACAGAGTGGCAGCCCCAATTATTATTATTGTTGACAATAATTACGAGAATAATAATATAATAATTGAGGATAAAAGTGTTGGTGAACTTGGAATCAGTGCGGATATTGAACATCGGCGCCAGAGTTCCTGTCGTAGGAATCCCTGTCATCGACGAAGGCTTAGCACTGGGGAGAACCACTCTCGCTGTCCACTGCTCCCCCCAAAAGCTCCCCTTGCGGCCCATCGAGTGTTTCATTTTCTTGGGGGGGAAGGACTCGATTATCACGGTTAGGTGGTTCAATTCCTTTCCTTAGAACCGTACTTGAGAGTTTCCCGCCTCATACGGCTCGGCAATCAATTCTTTTGGTGTCCCGGGTTTTTGAATCTAGTATATCGAATTGAATGAGATTTCTCATAGATCGACCTTTATTCTTTTTTTTTGTGTGGGTTAACCAAAAGAGGTTAATTCCATGAGCATGAGTTTCAAACTTGACTTTTGATTAAATTAATAATCAGTTTTGCTTTCATTTTATCTTTTCTCCCACCGTCAGAAGAATAACATAGAAGCATTTCCACTATAGTTAGAATTTTCTGAAAGGTATTTATCTCGGTTTCATATAAAAATGGATATAGAATCTTTAAAAAAGACCTTTCTTCCTAAGAAAGAAAAGGCTTATTGTCTTTGGGATCTGATGCTACACCGCTGCTCAATACCTTAGGGGATCGACTTTATTACATAAGTGGATTCCTTACTTTTATCTCATATCATGACATAAATAAGCAGTTCTTATTGGATCGGCATCGGCCCAAAAACTCGCGAATTGATCTTTACGGTGCTTCCTCTATCAATTAGATCCTTTATCCATAGAATAAACTATCTAGGCATATCGATTTCTTCATATTTCGACTTCTATGAAGTTTCTTTCTTTGCTACAGCTGATAAAAATCGTTTTTGCACGATGCATATGTAGAAAGCCTTTTTTTTTTCTAGTATTTATTAGTGTATTTGCTCTTTACCCCCTCTTTTTTTCTTTTACTTTTTTCTTTCTATAGTAGAGATAGTCGCACGTAATGACAGATCACATCTCATTCATCTCAAGAGACTGACTATCTCTCTCTTTACGCAATTTCAAAAATGAAGTATCAGAGTGACTACTGATTTTGGACGCGCTGAGTTATTTAAGCAAATTTGGATTTTGGATCTTGTTAAATTATTTTATTGTCTTTGCGAAAGGAAAAGCTTGAGCTCTCTGTATCATCAATCGACTGCAAAAGCGTAGATTCTTAGTCGAGATTCGAACTGTTCAACCGCGGCTTGGATAACGAGAAGGGGAATCCGCTTTTAACATTTATATAGACCCTACCTAACAACTATCCAAGCTCTACTTTAATGCTAGTACTTGATCGATCGGTGAAGTCCTCTTATTGGAATAACCCATCAATGTCGCACTTCCTGCTCTAACCGCGCCCAACCGCTACAGCCATCAGAACAATCCGGACGAGCCACACGGAATAATCCTTTTGAAGGGAAGCTCTATACAAGGAAAGGAAGCTTAACAAACGACTTAAAAGGAAAGGGCTTTTTTCCAAGTAAACCATGTACTACTATCGGTCATACAATGATGGCATTGTGAATCTCATTCCTATTCCAGTTTTTTGGCCCGAGTTAGATGTGGTCTTTCATTTCTTAGGGAGTGAAAGGGCTAAGGGGAAAGGGGCCCCTTACGCGCTTTTTTAGAAGGAGTCCTGTGTAGTTGGATGGAAGGGCAGGGACTGTCTTGTATCAGCTCTAATCCTTGAAACTCTTAATGTCCAGATAATGCTTTCCGAGCTACTAAAAACCTAACAGAACTTTTCAAAAGAGAGTTTCTTTTTCACACAATTGTTTTTCGGTTGGATCGAGGTCCACTTCTGGAACCCCACCCGCATTAGTAGAGGCACTTATTTACTACTCTACTGAGTTGGCCTTATCTTCTGCCACCGAGCCTGTGTTACTAATTCCCCTTCTTGGCTTGATAGTGAAGGTAGTGGTAGTCAAGCATGTATGTGGCTAGAGGAGAAAAGCATCTTTGAAGGAATTAGATTATAATAATAATAAGATATTTGCCTATGCTTTCTTAGTTAGAAGAAGAAAGTTGGGACACACTTACAAGTAGTACAGTCCAGAGTGGAGTGAATAAGGCTTTCTCGGCCGGTTCCAAGCAGTGTGAGTAGGAGATAGTGCCAATCTTCTCTCCAGTCCAAGTCGTCGTTCTTCCCAGTCAAATCCAGTCCAATGACTCTTTTTTACTTATAACTTATATAAGTAGATGTGCTTCTCCCCGTTCTCGAATCACCACTAAACTGATGGAGTCTTGTTTTTGTAGTGGACAATTTCTCGGTTAACATATACCCAAGCCCTTCTTGCAGCTCGCACTTACGTAGCGTAGCATCTTTCCGGAAATGAATTCTCGTGATGATAAGCGGTAGGCTAGGTTTTACGAATGAAGGACGGACGGGGAAATTCTTCTTTAAATGAAATAATTCACTCGAGTCTAAGCTATAGTATAAGCTTCCTGGTTTCCGATTCACAATAGGTGACTCTCTCTCCGACCAGTTGAAGATTGAATCAATCACACGACAAACATTATATATCGTATGTGGATGGGGTTTGTCATTTATGAACAGATTTCTCGGTCAAAGATATCGTATCGTACATGGGACAACAACTCTTTCTCACCAGGAGACGGAGATTAGAGAGGGACAATAGGGCCCCTATCGCAACCTTTTATACTCCACCGTCACAATTACATCTTGCCTCGTAGGTAGGTGCTATCCCGATCTTGCTGTAGGTGCTCGCTCTATCCCGAGCATTTGCCCTTTTTGCTGTGAAACCGGATGTACAAAGCTAGCTATTCCCAAAGGCCAGAAGCAGAAGAATGAAATAAGATAATCAGGAAATGACTCTGGGTGGGAAGTCAGGGCCACGTTTGGAACCCAGGTGAAATGGGAAGAAGTCATTCAACCGAGAGATGCAGGAGGTCCGCATATCAGGAATGGTTTCAGGGCAAGTCAAGCACTTGCTTGGAATTAGATTAGTTAAATTGAGGAGTTTAGGGAATGAGAACTTAGTTTGTAACTCTATGGGGATTAAATTCTAGTTCCTTAGTCTCAAAAATGTATAGGCTCTACTTATTTCGTTTTCATACCTTTCTATTTTAACAAGAAAACATCATCAATCATTCTCATTTTACTATGCTACTAAGAGCATCTCCAAAAGACTATTTAAATTTTATTCTTCAAATTTTAATTTGCTTATTGATGTGACAAGTAAATGAAAAAATATAATTCTCTCCAAAAAACTCATCAAATTAAAACAAGTTAACATTATTTTAATTAAATCCTTCTCTTTATCAAATTTAATTCATTATGGAAACATAAATAATAATTATAGCAGTTGTATCTTTTCAATAAATAATAATAAAATATTAATAGAAGAGGGAGAAACTCACTCTTCAATATTGAAGAATGAGAAACAAATCTTATTTGAAGAATCTAAATTAATGTGTTTTTTGGAGTGTTTAATACTGATATGGCTTTTCAAATAAGAAGTAGAATTTTATTTGAATACTTTTTTGGAGATGCTCTAATACTTGCTCTCCTATTCTTCCCAAACTCAATTGAGGAAGAGTTATGGGGCGTAAAATCAAAAAAAATATGCCGCCGGAAATACTCTTTTTTATTTACCATTTCTCTAATCTGACATGTAAACACACCATAAATATTATCAATGAGGAATGAGAATTACTAATCCAAAAGGTAGACACACTATAAAATCAATGTTTGGATAATTTGCTCCAATTAAAACTAAAACCTAACAATTACAATACTCATTTTGTGAGTGCTAGTTAACTGGTTAATATACTGTAAGGAAATTAAGGTGCATGTTATGGTCACATGAACTAAAAAAAATATATATTGAATTGCCAATAAATTATAATTAATTACATATTGAATGTAAAAATTTTGGGTGCTTTTGTAGTACTATTTTTTTATTTATTTCTTGTCATTTTTATGCTTCAAACGATCTCTTGCAGTGCCGCTCCCTTTTTTAATTTATTTCTTGTACATATATGCTTCAAATAATTATAATAATATACACACACGACAAGTAATGAATAAATAAGGAGCAATATTAAGAGAGCACCAAAGAACTTATCCAAAATCACTATGGAGGTGATTAAATTAGATTAACAAGATCTATTAATGTGGTGTATATACAGCATAGTTTTGATTTGTTATTATATATGTGTTCAAATCTTAAACTAACCAGCAATACATAAAATGAGAAGTTTAAGGAAAGAGAACTTGATTCCTAGTCCCATGAAAATTAATTTCTCATCATTTAATTTAAAAAATATGTAAGTTCAACTTATTTCATTTTTATTCCTTTTCTATTTAACAAGTAAATATCATCAATCTTTTCCATTCCAAATTTTAATTCTCCAACCTATAAGTAAATAGGTCATAAGCACGATCAATGTTGTGGTTAGTATAATATAAGAAAATTAAGATGCGTATTATGCTCACATGAATAAAAACCATAGTGAGTTGTCATTAAATATTGAATGTAAAAGTCTTGGGTGCACCAACGGTTGTCATTACATATTGAATGTAAAAGTCTTGGGTGCACCAACGGTACTACTCCTTTTCATGCCATATATTTCAAACAATCATAATAATATGTATATATACATGACAAGTAATAAATAGATAAAAAGCAATGCCCTAAGGGTATCAAATAACTTCTCCAAAATCGCTGGGAAGATGGTTAAATTAGCTTAACGAGATGCATTGATGTGACGTGCGTGTAAAGCATAGTTTTGATTATGCTATTATGTATCTATTCAAACTTCAAATTGGCGGGCAATATGTAAGTTTTGCATAAACTGGATCTTGTTCTTTTTTTTTTTTCCCCAACACTGTGGAAGTCTTGTTTTATATTATGGTTGAGCAAACTTTAAAGTGTTTGGTAAACACTTGTTTCTATAGTTTAGAAGCTAAGTTAATTTTGTAATTTAATTATAAGATGAAAACTTTATGATATATTTAATATTTTTGTTAAATTGATCAATCAAAAGCTATATTTATTACCCTCACATTATCAATTATTATTTCGCACCTTTAACATTTTGGCAGCTACAATTTCCTTCCACTCATTACCAACCAATACCTCAACCTAGGTACCTAACGCACTTTACTTCGTACAGTTAAAAAAGAACAGGAAAGACCGCCTCTTAAAAATTCAACCCGGCGTAACTCAAGAATCAATTAAACAATCTAGAACTTGTAGCAGCTTATATTGACAATTAAACAATACTTAAGCTTCAAGGAGCTGGATTTTGTAGATTTGAAATGTGCTAAAATGGGGCGATTGTCATGGTACAACTCCGAAGATCAAAGCCGTGCGTATTTTGAAAATGTTACACAATCTTACCGTGTAGTTTACTTCTATAAGCTAAGCAGCAGCCACGGAAATTCATCGAGACAGAGCAGAGGTTTCGATGAATTGAATGAATTTGGTAACGTGGACGACACACTCATTAAAGGGCAGCGACTTGAACACAAGGACTATTATTAGTGCTAAGAAAAAGTTCATGCTTCCACATGAGCAGTTGCAATGCATTGGCTATAAGAATGCGTTCGATCCCCAACTCGTTTAAC
This sequence comes from Aegle marmelos, assembly GCA_030449875.1. Taxonomy (NCBI): domain Eukaryota; kingdom Viridiplantae; phylum Streptophyta; class Magnoliopsida; order Sapindales; family Rutaceae; genus Aegle; species Aegle marmelos. The sequence goes on along the minus strand of JASUUL010000022.1, from coordinate 5,081,833 downwards.
GAATGTTAAGCCAAGCAATATTAAGCTGTAAGCACACAATGGCGCATCAATTTACGGTCGGAAAATTCCTGTTCTGCCTGTTGCAGCTGGCTGCCCTGTTCACTTATACTAATGCTGGTGTGATCTCAGTGTACTGGGGTCAGAATGGAAAAGAAGGAAGTTTGGCAGATGCTTGTTCGTCCGGCAATTACGCAATTGTGAACATAGCTTTCCTAGTCACATTTGGCAATGGCCAGACTCCGCAAATCAACCTGGCCGGCCATTGCGACCCGACCAATAATGGTTGCGCTTGGTTGAGCAATGAAATAAAAGCTTGCCAGAGCCAAAACATCACGGTCTTGCTCTCCATTGGAGGTGCTTCCGGAAGCTACTTCCTCTCCTCCGCTGATGACGCCAGGCAAGCTTAGTTTCCGTTATCAGTCATTTTATAACTGGACAACTAATTCCACTCTAATGTTAATTTTCTTGTTTATCGTTCAGGCAAGTCGCACAATACTTGTGGGACAATTTTCTTGGAGGCGAATCAAGCTCCCGGCCATTAGGTGACGCAGTTTTAGATGGAATCGATTTCGATATTGAGGGAGGTACAACCCAACACTGGGACGAACTAGCCAGGGCCTTGTCAAATTTTAGCGAAGGGAAGAAGGTTTACTTAGCAGCAGCTCCACAATGTCCGTACCCGGATGCATGGCTTGGTGGTGCACTAGCAACTGGATTATTTGATTACGTTTGGGTGCAGTTCTATAACAATCCTCCTTGTCAGTACTCCGGTAATGCGGATAATCTCAAGAACAGTTGGAATCAGTGGACATCAAATCTACCTGGCCTAGTATTTTTGGGGCTGCCAGCGTCTCCTGAAGCAGCCGGGAGTGGCTATATTCCCCCTGATGTGCTCACATCTGAGGTTCTGCCGTCTATTAAGACTTCCCCAAAATACGGAGGAGTCATGCTTTGGTCTAGATACTACGACAAGAATTACAGCTCAGCTATTAAACCCAGTGTTTGAACCATACACTTGTTACCTGAGACTATTTTCTTCACCTCGAATAATTAATGAATCTACGTGAAATAAGAACGTTGTATTATCATGCGCAATAAATTTGAAGCAATAGCTTTAGCATGTATTACGACTATGGACGTGTTTCTCTTGTTTGAATACATGAAATAGAAAAGCTCAGAGGAGAAAAGGATTTTGCTTGTAATAACTTTAATGGAAGAAATAAATTTTGGCAGCTTTCAATAATTAATATTTAGTAGGGACTGGTAATAAGAAAAACGAGTCTCGAACTAAATCCTTGGTGCTGAACCATCAAATTAATTCCTATAAATTGGTTGCTTAAGCACTTACATGTCAAGCATTTCTAATCCTTGTTTAGTTATTGCTACATGCAATGGATTGACTGGAAATAGAACTCGGTTCAAAATGCCCATGAATTAGTTGCTTAACCAACCAGTGTATATATATATATATATACACACACATATATATCAGGCCTTTCTAATCCTTAAATTGATCCAACTTCTAACTGCTTTGAGGGTTCGATACCACCACTTGCTGCCAACGTGGAATTATTAATTCCATCTGGAAACATGTTGTCAGGTTCCATTTCTTTCTTACGTGCAATCAAGGACGGACATCTGAGCTCTTTAGATCTCTCAGATAACAAAATTTCAGGAAAGATGCTTGATTGTTCGAGCTCTTGGCGAAATTTTGTCGTTCTTAGTTTTGCCAACAATGATTTTTCTGGCAGAATTCCTAACCCAATGGACTGTAGCTGCAATATTAGTTCGTTGCATTTAAGGAACAATACTTTGATTCGGGGATTGCATTCGTCCATAAGATACTGCACAGAACCTAAAGTTGTTGACTTGGGAAATAGTAATGCTGGTTCAATATCCTCATGGGTACGTCATAGTCTGCAAAATTTAACTATTTTGAGTCTAAAGTCAATGGAAATCTGCCTCTACAAATTCGTAATCGAGCACAGGCTTAAGTTTTGGACTTTTCACGTAACAACAACACTACTTTTGGACTTTTCACGTGGCAATATCACCGGACCTCAGTAGTTTTGACAGGAAATGCTTCAAACCAAGAGTTCAAGTGCAATCATGAATTATACGCTATACTTTGAGATCGCGGTTTTGGAGAGACTGATCCACACGGAGTGCGGTTGATATGCAAGGGAGTAGAGTCGGAGTACAAAAACACCATGGGGCTTGAAAAGATGATTGATCTTTCAAGCAACAAATTGTCTAGGAAAATTCCAGAAGAAATTACAACTCTTGTTAGTTTACTCTATTTGAATCTTTCAAGAAACAATTTAACTGGACCTATTCGAGATAGCGCTTAACTGAATTGGTTATTGAGTTTGACTTGGTTTAGAATTAGGTAGCTGTATATTGGTTAGTTAGGATTCATTCTTAGATAGTATTTTGTTACGATTGGTTAGTGTTGTACGAGGTATATCTTCAGTTGTATTTGGATATCTGAATTTGTATATATATAGCATTAACGGGTGTCAATAAAAATAGAGATCAGTCATAAGTTTTAGCTCAAACTTATCATGGTATCAGAGCCATCAAAAATCTGATTGGCTAAAAAAAAAAAAAGAGGAAAACGTGAGAGAAAAATACATCAATGGCAGGTGAAAGCAAGAAATCTGTATACACCTTGTCATCAAATGATAATCCTGGAAATATAATAACCCAGGTGCAATTGAAGGAAGATAATTATGATGAATGGGCTCGTTTAATACGAACTGCATTGCGAGCAAAGAAAAAATTTGGTTTTATTGATGGAACCGTGACCGAACCTAATGAAGATGACGAAAACTTGGAAGATTGATGGACTGTGAATTCCATGATTGTATCATGGATAATGAACACATTCAGTCTAACAGTGAGATCTACTCTGACTCACCTAGAGATTGTAAAAGATCTATGGAATGATATTAAAGACTATTTTTCGATGACTGATGGTGCAAGAATACAGTAGCTGAAAGCAGAACTTGCTAATTGCAAACAGCAAGGATCATCACTCGTGAATTATTATGCCAAATTGAAGCGATTATGGGAAGAGCTGGCCAATTATGACGTGATTTCTGCATGCAGTGTGGGGGTTGTAAGTGCAACATTGCAGTTGAATTAACTAAGAAACGAGAAGAAGAAAAACTCCATCAATTCCTGATGGGGTTGGATGATGTATATGGGACAGTCCGTTCAAATATTCTGAGTTCTACTCCATTACTTGGTGTGAGTAAAGCTTATTCTTTGATATGTCAAGAGGAAAGAGTTCGAAATGTCTCAAAAGGCAAGGAGATCAAAAGCGAAACAGTCAGCTTTATGGTCCAAACTAAAGATAAAAATGTTGTTTGCCCACATTGCAATCGAGAAGGGCATGATGCTAAGGGTTGTTTTCAATTAATTGGATACCTAGATTGGTGAGGTTATCGATGTTGAGTGTTAGAAAGTGTATATTTATAAAAGAGAAAATTATCATTTTATACTTTAAGTTTCACTAACATTGCTACTTTTATTTATTTAAGTATTTTATTGTTTAATTATGTGTGTTTTATTATAATTATGTATTTTATGTATTTTAGGGGCATCACGATGAACGAGTGATCAGACAGCAAAACGGACGTCATATTTGGACTCAGAATGGTTAAAAACCTTAGGAGGAGCATAAAAAGAAAAATATCACTGTTCACATATACAGTACTGTTCATGATACTGTTCATATATACAGGCCGATGACGTGATATTGACCGATGACATGGCATCTACCTATGACGTGGCAGTATTTAATTGGACGAATTATGTAGCATTGACTGCTTATGTGGCGTTGACCGATGACGTGGCATAGACTGATGATGTGTCACGATCTCATTGGGCTAAATTTGTTATGTACTGTGAATCGATGATGTGGCAGCATATCAGTAGAGCAAAAATCGTGTATACGGTACATGCACATACATGAGATTATTTACTATTCAAACCGCGTTACTGTGAAAATAGTATTATTGTGCAAATAGCGGCCGTTACTGTTCAAACGTTGACTGTTGACTGATGATGTGGCGCAATCCCGAGTGTCCGAACTATTTTTAATCTGATGGTCACAATTCATTCAATCTATCTAAAAAAATGAGCTCTCCCCCCCTAATTTGATATCCTGAATTATTTCTAAACTTAAATTTTTGTAATTCCTTCTCCTTTTTATATTTTCTACGTATTTTAATAAATTTCCATTTTGCCCTTAGTTCAGAAATGAGTAGCTAATTTGTTTTTAAGTTTGGGTTGAAGGTGAAGTTTCAACATATCCCATGGGCTTAATTTGGTAAATTTACTTTCTCTTCCCCTCAATAATTTTGGTTGTTTTGACTTTTTATCGACAAATAATAATATTCTTGTCTAGATACCGCTCTGGTTAAACCGGCACCCTAGTACAAGATTATTATTATTTGGCACGATAAATCCTTAACACCATATTTATTTAAGCGTGGTTCATGAGGTGTGGAATCTCCCCTTCTGATTTAATTGGCATTAATATGGAATATTTAGCCCATGAAGTATGTTGATGCAGATCCGGATACCCAAGCACGTCATTTTAATAGATTCTAATTCAATTTAATTCCTGCCATTGTAATTTAAATTCAAGCATAATCAATTTCACTACAAATTTATTCATCCATTAAAGAAAATTAATTCTACATATAATTAAAATCAACCTCCTCGTGGGATCGACACTCGTCACCGTTAATCTATTCTACAATAGATTCGTGCGCTTGCGAGTTCAATAAAATTTGCACAACAATAGACCAAAAACACCTGGTCGAGGTCAAGGCGGACAAAATGGAGGAAGAGGTCGTGGCAAGTTTACAGGAAGAGAAAGAGCTGAAGCGAGAGTTAATGTTGCACATGTTATTGGGCAATCTGTTGAAGAAACAAAGAATCCTGCAACTCCTGGAGATTTGACAAGTGAACAATGGGTAGCCATTCTCAGTTTATTGAACTCATGCAAACCAGGGGCTGATGAGAAGATGACTGGTAAGAAAAATCTTACTTGGATAATTGACTCCGAAGCTACTCAACATATGACAGAAAATTCGGGCAATCTAACTATCTTAAAGAGGATATTAGGATGCCCTATTGGTTTACCTAATGGGAATCAAGTGATAGCATTACAGGAGGGAACACTTCGCTTGGGAAAACACAAGCAGTTAGAAAATGTTCTTTACGCTCCAAGACTACATTGCAATCTGATTTTTGTGTCACAGTTAGTTGATGATTTAAAATGCGATGTGTTATTCACTAATGAGCTTTGTTTAATACAGGACCACACTTCGAGGATGGTGATTGGAGCGGGTGAACGATGCAGGGGGCTTTATTATTTTAAGAATGAGTTACTAACTCAAGCAGATAAGCTCAGTTGATGAATTCATATGACCTGTGGCATAAAAGGATGGGACATCCATCTTCAAAGATATTAGGATTAATTCCTGGCATTAATAATAACTTAGGTTCGAGTAAAAATTGTGACAGTTGTTTCAAAGCTAAATAAGCTAGAGAAGTATTTTGTTCTAGTGGGAATAAAGCTAGTGAAATGTTTGAACTTGTTCATTGTGATTTGTGGGAACCTTATAGAGTCTCAAGTTCTTGTAATGCATCCTATTTTCTTACGATTGTCGATGATTTTTCCAGATGTGTGTGGATATATTTGATGACAGATAAAACTGAAGTAAGACGTATCTTGCAAAATTATATTGCCATGGTTCATAGACAATTTGACAAGAATGTTAAAATAGTTAGAAGTGATAATGGAATTGAGTTCACAAGTTTGAGAAATTATTTCTCTACAAATGGAATCATTCATCAAACTTCATGTGTGGGAACTCCACAACAGAATGGACGAGTGGAAAGGAAGCATCGTCACATACTCAATGTGGCAAGAGCTTTGAAGTTTCAAGCAAACTTACCAATTGAGTTTTGGGACGAATGTGTGCTGACTGCTGGATACTTGATCAACCGAACTCCCTCTCAACTTCTAAGAGGAAAAACACCTTATGAAGCATTATATGGTAAGCCTCCTAATTACAACTACATTCGTACTTTCGGGTGTTTGTGTTATGCAAAGAACTTGAACAGGAATAAAGATAAATTTGCTAGTAGAAGTACACGGTGTATTTTTGTGGGATATCCATTTAGTCAGAAGGGATGGCGATTGTATGATTTAGAAAGACAGAAATTTTTTATATCACGTGATGTTGTGTTCTGTAAAGACGAATTTCCAAATGCAGCTGATCATGTTCAAGTCAGCAAGCATAAAATCTCATCTGAGAAATTCCAAGTAAATGAATGTTTTGAAGAAGAGGTGGAAGGAGATGGAATCTGACAAAATGATATTCATGCCTCAGAAGACAATCACCTAGAATGTGCTGATGATGAAGGTGCTTAATTAAGAGAGGGAATTACAGACATAGAGTCCAAGTTAGACCGTGTCGTTAAAGTAAAAGGCGAGAAAGAACTTGGGCGTGGTCTTTGATCAAAGCAACAATCTACACGGCTAAAGGATTTTGTAACTTATTCAGCACAATGCAAAGACACTAGCCCCTCTACAAGTTCATCTAAACCTGCACCATCCTCAGGTATGTCCTACGACTTGGCTAAATATATGAATTACACTAATTTTTCACCCAAGCATCAAGCTTTCTTAGCAGCAATCACAGCCAATGTGGAGCCCAAATTTTATCATCAAGCAGTGAAAGATGCTCGATGGAGAGAAGCTATGAGACACGAAATTGCTGCCCTTGAATAAAATGAAACTTGGACACTTGTTGATTTGCCACAAGGAAAGAAAGCGATAAAAAGCAAATAGGTATACAAGATTAAGTATAACTCAGATGGTACTATTGAGCGATATAAGGCACGATTGGTGATTCTTGGCAACAATCAAGTAGAAGGGATCGACTACAATGAAACATTTGCACCAATGGCAAAGATGGTTATAGTGCGTACATTCCTTTCAATGGCAGCAGCTAAATGATAGGAACTTCACCAAATGGATGTTCATAATGCCTTTCTTCATGGAGATTTGGCAGAGGAGGTTTATATGAAGCTGCCTTCTGGTTTTCATGCTCAGGATCTTGGAAAAATGTGTCGCTTGCGCAAGTCTCTTTATGGGTTGAGACAAACACCTCGTTGTTGGTTTGCCAAACTTGTTGCGGCATTGAAACTGTATGGGTTTGTACAATCACATTCAGATTACTTCTTGTTTACCTTGATTCAAAATGATTCGCAGTTGGTTGTACTGGTATATGTCGATGATCTTATCATTGCTGGTAATAAGAGAGAATTAATCAGTGCATTTAAACCATATTTGAATCAATGTTTTCACATGAAGGATTTAGGTGCTTTGAAATATTTTTTGGGTGTTGAAGTCGCTAGAAATAATGAAGGGATTTTCCTATGCCAACAAAAATATGTATGAGATATAATTAACAAAACTGACTTATTGGGGGCACGGTTATCAAATTTTCCCATGGAGCAGAACCATCATCTTGCGCTTGCTAAAGGAGAGTTAATGGCAGATCTTGAACAATATCGGAGACTGGTGGGCCATTTAATTTATTTGAGTTTGACTCGTCCTGAGTTGTCATATGCTGTTCACATTCTAGCACAGTTTATGCAGCCCTGGGTAAGGAACATTGGGAAGCCGCTTTGCGTGTTGTACGCTACTTGAAAGGCAACCCTGGGTAAGAATTCTTCTCCAAGCTAATTGCACTTTACAGCTCAACGCTTACTGTGATTCCGATTGGGGTGGTTGTCCACTAACTCGACGATCACTCACAGGGTATTTCATATTTCTCGATGGCTCACCCATTTCTTGGAAGACGAAGAAACAACACACAGTCTCTCGTTCTTCGGCAGAGGTAGAATATCGATTTATGGCTGCCACGGTTTGTGAACTCAAATGGCTTAAGGGACTATTGCTGTCCTTGGGAGTAAATCATTCTAGCTCCGCAAAAGTGTTTTGTGACAGTCAAGCAGCAATGCATATCGCTGCCAATCCTGTCTTCCCCGAATACACAAAACATATAGAAGTGCACTGTCATTCCGTGCGTGATGAGATACAGAAGGGCGTTATTGATACAGTGTATGTTCGCAGTGGTGACCAATTGGCAGACATTTTAACCAAGGCTTTGGGCTGAGATCAGTTTGCATTTCTACTTAGCAAGTTGGGTGTTCGTAATCCTCACGCACCAACTTGAGGGAGGGTATTCAAGATAGCGCTTAACTGAATTAGTTATTGAGTTTGACTTGGTTTAGAATTAGCTAGCTGTATATTGGTTAGTTAGGATTCATTCTTAGATAGTATTTTGTTACGATTGGTTAGTGTTGTATGAGGTATATCTTCAGCTATATTTGGATATCTGAACTTATATATATATATAGCCCTAACGGGTGATCAATAAAAATAGAGATCGGTCATAAGTTTAAGCTAAAACTTATCAGGACCCATCCCTCTACCTCCAAAGACTGGTCGGTTTAGCTTCGTTGAATGCTCTTGTCTTGTCAGGGAACCGGCTTATTGGTAGGATTCCTTAAAGCTCTTCTCGGCTGACTCATCTTGGAGTCTTCCTTTCCGAACAATGACTTGCCCGCAAAAATCACCGTGTAGTTCACTTCTATATTTTGAAAATGTTAAACAATCGCACCGTGTAGTTTACTTCTATAATCTATGCACCAGCCACGAAAATTCATCGAGACAGAGCAAAGGTTTCGATGAATTGAATGAATTTGGTAACGTGGACGACACGCTCATTAAAGGGCAATGACTTGAACACAAGGACTATTATTAGTCCTAAGAAAAAGTTCATGCTTCCACACGAGCAGATGCAATGCATTGGCTATAAGAATGCGTTGGATCCCCAACTCGTTTAACAAATGTTAAGCCAAGCAATATTAAGCTGTAAGCACATAATGGCGCATCAATTTACGGTCGGAAAATTCCTGTTCTGCCTGTTGCAGCTGGCTGCCCTGTTCACTTACACTAATGCTGGTGTGATCTCAGTGTACTGGGGTCAGAATGGAAATGAAGGAAGTTTGGCAGATGCTTGCTCGTCCGGCAATTACGCAATTGTGAACATAGCTTTCCTAGTCACATTTGGCAATGGCCAGACTCCGCAAATCAACCTGGCCGGCCATTGCGACCCGACCAATAATGGTTGCGCTGGGTTGAGCAATGAAATAAAAGCTTGCCAGAGCCAAAACATCAAGGTCTTGCTCTCCATTGGAGGTGCTTCCGGAAGCTACTTCCTCTCCTCCGCTGATGACGCCAGGCAAGCTTAGTTTCCGTTATCAGTCATTTTATAACTGGACAACTAATTCCACTCTAATGTTAATTTTCTTGTTTATCACTCAGGCAAGTCGCACAATACTTGTGGGACAATTTTCTTGGAGGCAAATCAAGCTCCCGGCCATTAGGTGACGCAGTTTTAGATGGAATCGATTTCGATATTGAGGGAGGTACAACCCAACACTGGGACGAACTAGCCAGGGCCTTGTCAAATTTCGGCCAAGGGAAGAAGGTTTACTTAGCAGCAGCTCCACAATGTCCGTACCCGGATGCATGGCTTGGTGGTGCACTAGCAACTGGATTATTTGATTACGTTTGGGTGCAGTTCTATAACAATCCTCCTTGTCAGTACTCCGGTAATGCGGATAATCTCAAGAACAGTTGGAATCAGTGGACATCAAATCTGTCTGGCCAAGTATTTTTGGGGCTGCCAGCGTCTCCTGAAGCAGCCGGGAGTGGCTATATTCCCCCTGATGTGCTCACATCTGAGGTTCTGCCGTCTATTAAGACTACCCCAAAATACGGAGGAGTCATGCTTTGGTCTAGACAGTACGACAAGAGTTACAGCTCAACTATTAAATCCAGTGTTTGAACCATACACATATTACCTGAGACTATTTTCTTCACCTCAAATAATTAATGAATCTACGTGAAATAAGAATGTTATATTATCATGCGCAATAAATTTGAAGCAATAGCTTTAGCATGTATTACGACTATGGACGTGTTTCGCTTGTTTGAATACACGAAATAGAAAAGCTCATAGGAGAAAAGAATTTTGCATGTAATAACTTTAATGGAAGAAATAAATTTTGGCAACTTTCAATAATTAATATTTAGTAGGTACTGGTAATAAGAAAAACGAGTCTCGAACTAAATCCTTGGTGCTGAACCATCAGATTAATGCTTATAAATTGGTTGCTTAAGCACTCACATGTCAAGCATTTCTAATCCTTGTAATAAGAAAAATCACATCATCAGGCAATCAATTACAGACGTTCAGTGCGTCTTCATATAAGGGCAATCCGGAGCTTTGTGATTCCCCTGTTCAGAAGAAATTTGTGGGACAAGAACCTACAGCTGATCAAGTTCCAGCAGCAGTTATTAAGCATAACAGCAAGGAGGAGGATAGATTCATAACTACGTGTTTACATCACCACAGCTCTTGGCTTCGTCACAGGCTTCTGTTGATTTTGCGGTGCTTTGCCGCTGAACAGGAATCGAAGACATGCTTATTTCAAGTTTATTGATGATGTTAACGATAAGCCCTACGACTTTATGGCGATCGAGCGCCTCCCTTCCTCAATTTCATTTCTCGTTTTAAATTGAAATCTTTTTATATTATTATTGTTTACTTGCAACCATCCTTATTTCATTTTCTTCAGTGGCAGCTGCACTATCAGTACTCAAGCTTTTCTACTAATGATGGACATTGCTGTACCGTGGGAAGAAGCTTCGAGTTTAAAGTAGTAATCGATAATGAACCAAGATAAAGGACTCAATTGTAAAGCTCGTGACAAAATAAGGGCATCGGCAATTGAAATTGGCGTTTACTTTGTCTCGGATTTGGGAAAATTATTTTAAATTATAATTTTATTTTTATTTAAAAAATTATAACTTTTAATTACAAAGTGAATAAAAATTATATTTATAAATAAATTATTTATTTAATAATTAATTATAATGGTAAAAATTATTAAATTTTTATTAATATTCTTAATTATATAAATTAAAATTTTTTATTAATTTTAATTTTTAATTATGTAAATTAAAAGCTACAGATAAGAGCAACACAAATGATAATGGATATGGTACAGAATTAATTGTTTGTAAGAATAAATTATATGTTATTATTAATTATTAATATATATATATTATTATTTAAAAATAAACATAATAATATTATATTTTTAAGAAGAGCATATAGTTCCCTATAAATATAATAACATTATATCTAAATAAATTTAATATTATCATTTTTAATAAATGTGGTATTCTTAAATAATCTAATAATATTATTTAAATAAATATAATATTATTATTTTTAAACAAATATAACATTATCTCATTTTAATAAAAATAATTATGTTTCATTTAATAAAAAAAAAAAGGCTTAAAAAAACTGAAAAGTGAGAATCTCACCCCTTCTCATAAAATAGGACTCTCCCTCCCCCACTCCCACTCTCCTCGTTAAATGAGAACACAAAGGTGTAATGCGCAGAACAAATTGTAGTAGCCCTAGAACTTGGCCGTGATCCGTCCCACCATCTTCACCCAGTTTTTCAATAAGTAAATTTTGACTCCATTGGCCCATTAACTTCTTCCCCCGCTCCCCCCACTTCTTAAAAGTTCGCTATGAAAGGCAATCATATCCAATCTGTGATTGCATTATTGTGCATTTATAACGTACCTCTAAGATTCAGTAACAAAGAGATTCTTATTAAAAGATGACCAATCACAACACTGTAAAAATATCAACACAATGCACAAATCGATAAACACACGTTCTATATATGAAGTTTCATTTCTGTAATTCCATAAAAATATGTACAACAGACACTTTTTTAATTATTATTTCTCCTTAATCCACTATACACAGAAACATCAGGTTTCCTGTGTTAATGCTTATTAAATTGATAATATTATATTTTAATTTTTTCTTTCTCGGATTTAAATTGGAAAGAAAATATAGACCCAATTAACTTACTAAGTCTCTCACTTCACCCTCTCAAGTTCTTGAATTTTCATAGAACAACACAAATTACGGTCAAGGACAATTCATATACTAGTGACCAAATTCCAATTTATCCATTACCAATTGCATAACAATAGTAGTCCAGCCAAGTTCAGTTAAATTTGGCTGCCCAACTTTTATCTTCTTTCTTTCTAAAATAATAATTCTGTCATCAGCAACTATTTTGTAAAAGTTTAAATCCCTGCAGAAACTATTGCTTACCCAGACATACGATACAGATACACTAGCAGAGATACCACCAATGTTTACAAAGTCACCTGCCAGTCCTGCAAACCGGAATTTAAAACATGCTATTCTGCAGATTATGAATTTTGTTACCTCCAGGACCAAACATTTGCAAGTAATATTTTGCAAACGGCCTTTGCCACCCAGTTCATTGAAGTAGATTATCGTGCAGGAAAAGGGTCTGCTAAAGAAATTGTCTTAAAGAGGCAACTGAGGAGCTAGAAAAATATGGCTTTACAAAGACAAAATAATTACCTATAACCATCTGACACCCACTTTTGAAATTTTAACTCCAAAATACCCGAATCTGTAAAAAAAGAAATATATTTTTCATATGAAGATAAGATGTAAAGATTGTACGTTAATCAACGTTGACTCTTTCAAGTCTAAGGATCCTAGAAACACGCCCCATTCATGCACAAAATGCAGGCAGCAATACAATCATTGCAATTTTGTGAATTAATGGCAAGGAGAGTGGAATAGGTCAATGAGTTTTTACGCGTCTAACCATTTACGCACAGTTCAATGCTACCTCTAATATTGCAATTTGAAGCTAAGCTCATGTATAGTTTTAAAGTTCAAAAGTTGCAAAAGGCCAAAAGGGACAGATTTTCCCAATGGCTGTCTTAAATTTACCTCCTAACATTAATTTGCAAATATAATTGGACTGAATCCAACATTCAGAAAAGAAAAAAGACGAAAGAATATATCCTGAGGGAAATCAACCTACAGTGAGGTCATGAAAAAGATTAGATTTATTCGTTACCTCAAAAAAATTGAAAAAAGAACACCTCCTTGAGCAGCAGTGTCATTCAAGCATATGTTTTTGAGCCTGTCCTCTAATATACTTAATACCAGTAGCCGTCAATGAACCAAACAAAGGGACTCAAAAATATATTTCAGAAAGCATGAAAAGAAATTCAGTTTAACCATATCCTAAAATAAAAGATAAAACAAGAACTACAGCAATAGAGTTGTACCTACCTCAACCCTTTTCTCCTTTAATAATATTTGATGAAAGGGAGATGGTAGAGTCTCAACAAAGCTGTGAGATGGCAAAAAAAGGTTTCACCCATGACTGATTGATGACAATGTGACAAAAGGCCCCGAAGGCCCCAAAAACACGCATTTATAGAACTCTGAGATATTAAAAATTCTACCTCATTTACTTTCAAAGCTCAGAGATCTACCCACACAATCGACTAATACTGGCGAACAGGACTTCTAGGTGACCTCCTGTGACCATGCCTAACAGGGGAACGTGATCTGCTACGATCACGGTGCCTATCTCTGCTTCTCCAATCAGTCCCCCTTCCTCCATCACGACCACTTCTACCATCCCACTCTCTAGACCTTTCACGGTCACGTTCTCTGTATCGCTCTCTCTCCCTGTCACGATCTCGATCACGATACCTGTCCCTATCACTTGAACCACTCCTCTTTCTATTCTCATATTCTTTCTCCCTCTGCTTCCTCCGCTCTTCTACCTCTTTTTCCCTGGCTAGTCTTTCTTCTTCCCTTGCCTTCTCCTTAGCTTCCTGTAAATTGTAAGTGAAACTCTGTATTCACTAGAAATGGATGCATAAATTCTGAAACAGTAAATGAACAATGAAAAGTTGACAAACCTTGTACTCAGATATGAAATCTCGAACCATGCCATAACCAATATGCTGCTTTCCAGAAATGTGAGACTGAGTCCTCTCAGCAGCATCATTTGCTACAAGAAAGGAACCACATATCTCACATAAAGCCATCTTTTTCTCCTGAGCCATCATCAAAACTTTATCGTTCTGAGACTGCTGAGTCAAGGTTGTCTTCTCAACATTAAGAATCTCCACCTGCAACAAGATGACACCAGAAGTTCAAATTTAAGACCTCTCTTATCATGGGGAGTTGGCAAAACTCAGGTTCACAGATCCATAAGGTTTAAGAAGGAAGATAATGTTGAACTAGTAATCAGTCAGACAAGAGCAAAATATTATTAATAATACAATCAAAATTAACTAAAAATACAAATTAAAAGAAATTATGTCCCTCAATGGTAGAACTTATGCAAATCATAAGATCTATTACTAACTGTTAGTCCTCCCTCCCCCATCCAAAGAGAACCAGGGGCGGGGGGGGGGGGGTTGGAGGTAATGAAAAACTTCATGGACGCTATAGCAGCACCTTTCTCATGAGGGCTTCAGCTTCATCCACCTTGCCAGCCTCACCCAAGGTCTCAACTTGTTCCAGCAGGTTTTTTATCTTCTCCTCCAGCACCGATAACTGTTCAGACTTTTCTGCTGATATTGGAGGTGGTGGTGCAGGTTCCACTTCTTGAGAAAGACGTTCTCGCCCACGCCGAACTCTTCTATCCAGGTCCATGACCTACGGTAGCAGACTTATTATCGTATAATATGTAAATTTAGCCAACCATCATAAGCAAGAAAATATAAACCACAGTTTGGTACAATTTTTCACATTTTGCTATTTAAAAGTGTTTTTTTTTTTTTAACACATAATTGGCACTTGCCTTAATATCATCCTTTTTTTGGGGGGATCGGGGGTTGGGTTGCAGGCTAAGAAACAAATAAGTGAATTGCTAGAGGTTGCAGATAGTAGAAATTGCTTTTTTCTATTCCAAAATTTTTGTCTTCAACTTTCAAAAGCAGTTTTCAACATGTGATAGTGCTTCTTTTAACGTTTAAAAGCAAAACGTGATAGATAAAACCAGAGAACACCAAAATAAATACAAAACCCACCAGCTTCTCACAAAATTGAGCAAGTTCAGCTTCAAACTTGGGCACGTAAGCATCGTGTCGGGGGGACTGCTCAAAACTACAGTCACAAACATAATAAACATTTTAACTGGTATACAATCCAAGTGATTTATCATGCACCTAAAACAAACAGATCAATACTCATGCAGATAGATACGGTAAAATGTTAGAAACAGAGGGCAATGCAAATTTCTGACATTTCCTAAATGAAGAATAAACTTAAAAGAATTTTGCCCACCTGGTCATTTCAATATAAAATCAGCAAGAATTTAAGTGCATGACAATCTATAATCATTCTCAAAAAGTTAAAATTTCACTCAACACCAGTTTCACCAGTAGCCACAATATCAGCAGTTTCACCAGAATAAACTTAAAAGAACTTTGCCCACCTGGTCATTTCAATATAAAATCAGCAAGAATTTAAGTGCATGACAATCTATAATCATTCTCAAAAGTTAAAATTTCACTCATATACAGTAACAAAAGGAAATGCACCAGTTTCACCAGTAGCCGCAATATCAGCAGAGAAAGCATATCCGAACAGATTTTGATCTTTTCCTTTTCCATTTCACCACATTGTTTCATTTCATAAAAAGGTTGCATGAACTGATCCACTCAGGAATCTGCTGAGCACTGAGTGGTCAAATGAAGATAGGATACTAAACCCAGCATAAGTTTGCTGAACTATGGATTTAATTTTATTCACATTAATTTATATTGGACTTTTCAGTACAGATGAAATTTCTTATTTTTAGTTTCCACCCAGGGCCCGGAGGGGTTTGAATGCCATCACCCAAAAAAAAAAAAAATACAAAGCCTATGCTCAGTTACTAAATTCCAGTTGAAATATTCAAGAAGCATATATGAAAGAAACTAAGCACCAAGGACATACCATGCCATCAATTACTTTCGACTCAATCCTCATTGATATATTTCCAAGATATTGAGGTTAAATAGAGCACACCTAACATAGTTCTAAAAAATTAAACAAAAATATGTGTTTACTGAAATTTTGTTATTTTTTTAATTAATTTCACACCATGTCAACACTAAGCACACACAAACTTTGATGCCACAAAGACTCGAAAATCATGCTCATCCAAACCTTTCTTTCAACTTCTGGTCATGAATTCTCGGGCATGGTCCTGATGTAAGAAGAAACGCCAAATATAAAAAGCCCGCTGTTAGTGAAACCTTACACTCCTATTCATTAAGCACTCTGCTAATTCTAGACTTAAAGTAAAATATTAATTTGTTTCATCTAAATCTACTCAAAATGAAGCAAAGAACTCACCGAGATCGCTTCTCGTGTTGACAAAGAGATCATGAGGGCAAAACCTAACCATATAGAATGGACAAACCTCCTTATCGTCCCATTTTATTTCTTTGTACTCTTTTTTCTCTTCTTCGGTCAAATTTCGAGCTAAAATCAACCAAAATCATTCCAATATCTCCATTAAAAAGATAATCAAAATTTTTTAAACAACATCACATGGATTATCGCTTCCATAAAAATTTGGGTTTCTGGAAAGTACCTGCGCCCATGAGTTCGTCTAGCAGAGCTCGCTGAGCGTCCATGATATTGTGTTGAAGGAAAAAAAAAATATATATATATATATATATATATAAATTAATATAACTTAAATAGATTTATATATAACTATAATGGGAGGGCTATTAGGGTTTGTGAGAATTGGGTAATTTTTAGTGGACTTTTGCGGGAGCGATTCTAGGCTTTGATGAACTAAGTGGTAAAGCAGCAACTGCCCGGTAACTGGTTATTTTATTAATATAACGCACTGGGAAAAACGACGTGCCGTTCGGACAGAGTTTCGCAAACATTGATAAGGCGCTTTTTTTTTTTTTTTTTTTTTTACAATATCATTTTTTTTTTTTACTCGTATATTCCTCTCTGTCCCAATCAGATGTGCCTATTTTCTACAAGATTTTTAATAACGTATTAATTACCAACTGCTTAGCTAAAAAAGCCAGGAATTTTTAATTTGTTTCTTAATCCTTCTGTAAAGGTTGTAACTACAGTATTATCCTAAACATGCCTTGCTCCCTAATTTGGGTATCGTTAAATGGTTTTAAAATGATCAAGAGGCAATAAATCTAATCATTTAATGGTTCTCAAACTATAGAGAATGATACCCCAAAATTTATCATCGTTACAATTCACATTTGATATTTTCATTCCTAACTCCTTATTCTAGAACTTAGAATGTCAATAATAAAAGCTTTTGGGGTATCATAAAAAATTTAGAGCTATCAAAATAATATATGATTATTAGGGATTATGATTGAAAATCTAGGAGACCAATAAATTTAAAAAATCAATGAGTAAATAAACTTGAGTGTTTTTAAATGAGATTTATAGTGATTATTGATAACAAAAGGAAAAATGAAAAAAGAAATATACAGGACGTAATTTATGTATATTTGTATTTTCTTTAATCTCATCATAGTACAAATCCAAAATATCAAGAAAGTATACTAAAGCTAACATTTATCAACAGCCTTCCTAATAATAATTGACTATAATTGGTAAAATCTCTTAAATTGTATTTAGTACAGTTTTTCAAGTAGAGTTTATTTAAGTAAAATTTTTATAAATAAAGCTTATACTAAAAATAATTTAGTTATTTAATTATTAATAAAAACTTTCATTAAAAATTTATGAAATTATTTTAATAGGTAAATTTTTTAAAATTATATTATAAAAAAGAATAAAATAAGATTGTCAAATAAATAGAGGATATTTTAGATATTTTAACATTTAAAAAAAATTAAATCTCTACTCTTAAAAATTTAAAGTTTTAGCTTTTACAAGTAGAGCTAAAATAATTTATTTAAACTTTAAAAACTCTAATAGAAAAATAATCAAAGAATAACATAAAAGAGTTTATCAAATTAAATAAATATTTATAATTATTAAATAAATCATACTAAATAAACACTTAGTAATTATAATGCAAGAAATCTCAAATTCGAAACATAGAAAAGGAAAGATTTTAGTCATATCATTATTCTTCTAAGAAAATCTCTTTTCAAAGTCACAAAACTCCACTCGAGACAAAATGTTAGCCAATTAGATCTTTATTGCAACAATCAAACCTTAAAGTTTGGATTATAATCTCGTAAACATTAAATATCAAGATTTGAAACGGCACTAATTTGTTTGCTTTTTATTTTTAAGGTAAAACATAATGCTCGATTAAGCAGTGGCAACAAGGGAGTTTTTCTGAATGGTTTTAAAGTAATTTCGCTTAGCCAACCGCTACTTCAAATCATGGAAAAAGTATGGATTTATAAAATTGATTTGGACTTTTCTCGCTTCTCTACCTGTTTAAAAAAATTGTAATAAAAATAAATAGTGACAAATAATCTTTCCTCGCATAAGACAAAGAAGGCCTACGCCCCTTGCTCGCAACGTATGTAACACACAAACTGCTGGCTATGAGCAGCTAACCAAGAACCAACCACAAGCATATAATCCCGTGTAGTATTATCCAAAATCTTGTGGCTCTTATTTGATTATTGTTATTATAGACACTCTATCAAGTTCTCTAAAACAAAGCAGATAATTTTTTCATGTCCAAAAATTAAGTCACAACTCCAACAGCCAAACCTTCAGCTTCAGAAACTCGAAGCCTTGAATAACCATGAGTAATGACACAATTGACAAGCTGGTCATCTTCTTGGCGAAGAGAGATGGCATTGACAAGCTTGTCAAAACATTTCAATACGTATCAAAGCTTGTTCACTGGCACGTCGAGGCCACAAAGCCTGGGCTGGCTCAAAGATTCAAGCAATGGGAAGTTGCGTCAGGACTCAGTCGAAAAGCCTTTAGAACCGGCAGGTTTCTCACCGGCTTCAATCTCTTAAGACGAAGCCCGGGCACCACGCCAACTCTAAGATTGCTAGCTGTTCTTGCTAATGCAGGGGAGATGGTTTATTGGTCATTTGACCACTTGCTTTGGCTATCAAGAATAGGAACTTTGGATGCCAAGTTTGCTAGAAGGTTGAGCTTCATATCGGCTTTTGGTGAGTCTTTTGGGTATGTCTTTTTCATAATAGCTGATTTTATTTTGATGAAACAAGGGTTAGTGAAAAAGAGACAGCTTGTTGCTTCTGATCATGAAGAAAAATCGAAGGATGTGAAGGAGAGTTTAAGGAAGATAAAAGTTGACAGAGCGATGAGGCTGATGGCAGTTGCTGCTAATGTTGCTGATTTGATAATTGCACTGGCTGATATTGAACCCAACCCGTTTTGTAATCATGCTGTTACTTTAGGTATCAGTGGGTTGGTTTCTGCATGGGCTGGTTGGTACAGGAATTGGCCGTCATAAAGGAAATTAGTGCGATCGAGAGAAAGCACAATCAAGTTTCAAGAGTAAAAAAGAAAAGAGCTATTCAATTGCTTTGATATGTAGTATTTGAGCTTATAGTTGTAGTAAGAAATTGACTGTTGTATGTTTATATACTGAGACATTCACTGTGGTCTTCCATCAATTCCGAAAATTACTTGGATACCATGATTTTTTCCATTCGCATTTCGTTAACACCACATGATTTAAGGTACAACTAGAGGACTATGCATTGAACCATGTTCATATTCTTTTAGCCTTAGCGTGTTGGCGGCTACGAGTAGGGACATTCTCAAGTACAACGTTTAAAAAATAGAACCTATTATAAACCAAAATAAAATGTATTAAAATCACATATATTCATCAATATACCAAAAATGACTCAGTAACGTAACTACTCTCACATTTTAAATGAATTTCCAAAATACGCTATATTTGACATCAATCACTTTGTAAAATTTAGTCAATAAATTATTTATACTTTTTAAATTTATATTCTCTTTCTCGTTCAGGATTGTGATATGATTATTTTATGTCATGAGCTTAAAAGGATCAAAATACCCATTAGATTATTTTTATTTTCACGATTATTTTTCTAAATCTTAATTTAAATTTTTTAAATTCTATATTTGGCACTGTTTTAACTAAACAGAATATTTTGTTTAATTATAATATCATTGTAGAATTTGTGGTTGGAAATATTGGTTTATAGCATAATTCTACCGCACTTTTTTACTGGACAATTTGATATTTTTATAATTAAATTTTAAGTTTATATTAAATCAATCTCATTTGTCAAAGACAGTCATCGAAAAAAAAAAGTATATCACTATCCCATACTCATCGATCCGGCCCGGCCCGGCCCATTTAGCAGCAAATCTAGTGAGCCAAGAAACGGGATTCTAGATACACGGTAAAAGATTTGAAATTTCACTAGCAAAATACTGACGTGGCGGTCATTTATTGGGCCGTAATACGCGAGTAGCGTGAATAAACCCATTCTATTTCTACCCTGAACATTATGCCCGCACAGTTGAAGTTGACTCTATCGGGGCGGTTTCGTTTTTTCGGACTGTCCCAAGATTTAGATCTTCGCAAATTTTAAGCGCAAATCTCGCCCGTTCCATTTGTTTGGCAACACAATTTGTTTGTTGTTTGAATCAGGTTAGTAAGATTAATAACCTTCCTTAATGTACAATTAGATATTTATTTTGTGTTCGAAATTCTTTTTTTCTTTTAATCATATTTTTCTTGATAATTGCTTTCCAGTTTTTGTGATTAGATGGCGGAGGGCGGAGGGCATTCTCGGTATGTGAAGTTAACGAAGGAGCAGACTCCAGTGGAGGAGGACATCAAGCCTGGTGAGCTCAACCAGCCCATTGAGGTTCCTCAGGTGAGTCTCGCAATATACATTGGATCGAAAATAATATAAAATTTTTAAATTAGGTTGCGAGAATTGTGATGGATTGGATTAACTAGCGATGATGATGATGTGTGTGTATGTATTTTTGTGATTGGAGCAGTTGAATGTTCGTAGGTGCAACGAGTGTGGCCAGCCTTTGCCTGAAGATTTTGAGCCTCCTGCTGATGAACCTTGGACTACTGGAATCTTCGGCTGTGCTGAAGATACAGAAAGTTGTAAGTTCACAACAGATCCTAGAACAGAAGAAGTGTGTATGTCTGTTTTGTGTTTATTTAGCTGTGAAATTGGGATTCGTCTATTGTGTTTATTTTGTTTGCTTATGGTCAACAGCTTAGATCAGGAGAGTTTGTGTCATTTTCTATTCCAGAACTGGTGTGTAGTCTGCCTCTTGCTGAGGTGTTGCATGCTGTCCGGAAATATTATTCGTGTATGGTATTGTTGTGTATTTGGAAATGGGAAACTGTGGGGTTAGATTTGTGACATAATATTTGGAATTATTAATAAGTTGGATCAGCAAAGGATTTTTTACAAAATGATGATGGTGGCTTCCCCCATTTAGCAAATTAGAAAAAGGATTAGAAGAATAAGAAAGAATATCTCTGTGTTTATCCTGATGGGAGTGAGAACCAACAGTAAAGAGATTTTAAGTTAAGCATTTGAACATCTGTTGTTTCAAAAACCTTGCTGATAACGGCGGTGCTCACTATTTTGAATTCTGGTTAACATACCTCCGTGATGGAAGGCAGGTTTTGACTTTGAAAGACTATTTGCTTGCGCATGTAAGTGCTTCTGTTTCTGAGTGATTAAAGAACTCATGAGAGTTTTATGTTGTTGTTGAACTAGCAATTCTTCTTTACTATTTCTCTACTCTTTAGTAATAAATGTGTGAATTTGATATATATTGTATAATTGATAGAGTTACAATTCTCTTTCTTGATATCTCTGCAGGCTGGACTGGACTCTTCTGCCCATGTGTTCTATTTGGACGTAATGTGGAAAAGATGAGAGAAGATACCCCGTGGACTCATCCTTGCATTTGTCATGCCGTTTGCATTGAAGGTGGCATAGCTTTGGCTGCAGCAACAGCTGTTTTTCATGGTATTGACCCCAGGACATCATTTCTTATTTGTGAGGGTTTGTTTTTTGCTTGGTGGATGTGTGGGATATACACTGGAAGCTTACGGCAAAACTTACAGAAGAAATATCATCTCAAGGTAATTAACTTGTTAGAGTTCATTACTCTGGTTTCTTCAGATTAATCTGCTCACATGGTATCCTTCGTGCCACAGGTATACATACAGGCATGTTGTAAACAGGGTTGCATATTTTCAGAAGTGCTTAATCATTTAGGTTGACAAATTATGGTTGTTGCTTTCATATGCCTAAATTTGTTTTTCATCTTGGCCTATTTTATTACATTGGCTCTTCTGCTTGCTTGTTTAAAAAAGTTCTGGCAAACATAATCCCAGTTGATACGTTTGCAATGTGGAAATGTTACAAGATACATTTATGTGATTGTTGCCATATGCTATATTGAAGAATGAACACTTTTCTAATTTGGAAAGAAATTAATTGATAATCTTGTTGTCTGGATGTCCAAGGTATGGAAACAAGAATTATTGATAATCTCGTGTTCTTTAGAGACTCTAGACTGCTAACTTTTGAAGGAAAAGATGTGTACTTTCTTTGCTGGGGTTTACTTTCTGCTTACTCATATTTGCTAACTGCAGAACTCGCCGAGTGAGCCGTGCCTGGTAAACTGCTGCCTGCACTGGTGTGCATTGTGCCAGGAGCACAGGGAGATGAAGAACCGCCTCTCAGAAAATGTTGCAATGCCAATGACTATTGTCAACCCTCCCCCTGTTCAGGAGATGAACACTGCCCGTGAAAACCAGGATCCTGCTCCATCATCTGGAAATGGCACCACCATGGAGATGCAAGCTTTGTAAGATCCAGCATACTACTTGCTCACACATTTCATCTCGAGAAGGATTTATCTCTTGATGCTTCTTTCCATGTTTCAAACAAATTGGATTTACATTTACGCTGCTTTTTCTAATGGCTGTGTGCGTCAAAATAGTAAATGTTAGTGAGATTTTGACAGTTAGAAAAGCTTGCTTCTTATCAGATAGCTCGTCTTTAAGAGGAGTTTGTTGAGGCAACAACATTAGATATACAAATCTGAATCAAGATTGCTCCATTGTAAAGGTGACCGCATTTTGTATGTTGAACCACATATTGATACCACCGCTAACTGCATGAGTTTTTGTTGAGAGAAGAAAAATGACATGCATGATTTGTGAGCAGACTTGAAGATGAATTAATCTTGACCTTTTAGTGCCGTTGAATCCTTGAAGGGTTTTGGCTACTGCTGCTATCTCTCTCTTTAGAATGTCTTCAAAATACTCTGTACACTCTTGGAAATGCTGCTTTATAGATTGTGTTCAACAACTCATATTGATGTGTGCCGTATGCCGTGTGCCCTTTTTTTTTTTTTTGAATTGTGTAATTGATGGCTGCTCTGACATTGCAATAAATTTGCCCTTGTTTTCTGGTATGATGAAAGTGAGGGCACGGAATGAAACTTGTCATTTATCATTTTTTCTTAGATAGCAAGTTTCCAGCCAGAGTAGTCGACTAGTTGCTGTAGTGAAGCTAATAATGTTGTGATTGGCAAGTACTACTGTAAGGTCGGTCCAAGCGTTTTCTCCTGTAATCATCAATCAGGGGGTATCTGAGTGGTCAGTAATTACACGTCATGGCCCACGCGCGATGGGGCTTTAAATCCTGTTTCTATTAGTAAATCCAAGTCTAGTCGGCACCTAGCCGTCTATACTGATCGTATCTTTTGCCTAAATCTCCCAAACTTTGAAATTGAAAACGTGGTTGTATTTTAGGTTTCATCAAACAAAGGCATAAAATATCTATTTGTATTAAGTCTTTAGGGGCTGTTTGGTGGCATTCTGAAGTTCATGGGGTAAAAAGTAAGTTTGAGATAAATTGCAATGGGTTCATCACTTAATTTAAATAGTGTCAAAATTGTGTTCTAGAATTTGGGATTACTTTTCTAAAGCCAAAATTTAATCCAAACTATCCATGGGATATTGAATAAGTAATTAAATGTTTATTTATTTTATCTATTTAATTATTTTATTTAGCTAATATTATAATTCGTTTTTCAAATTAAATTATAATATTGTTTTAAATTTATATGAATATTAATTAGATTTGCATATATAAATTTATTATTGAGTTAATATTTAAAACATATTATAAAATTTTCTAATTAATTTAACAAAAAAATTTCATTATTATATTGTAATTATTATATAAATTGATATATTGTATTCAAAAGTAAATTGATTTTTATTTTTCATATTACATCAGTTTTCATTTTATCATTGTATTAATTTAGTTAAACTACAACAAATATAATATAATATTAAATATAATCTATTCCCATTCTATTTCATCTTATCATATCATTAGCATTCTTAAGACTAAAGAGTGGGGGCAGAAAAGGGAGAAAAGCTGTCCGTTCCTAATTCAAACTACAATAAATATAATATAATATTAAATATAATTTATTCCCATTCTATTTCATCTTATCATATCACTTCTCATTCTTTCCTGTACCATCTTGCTGTGCGTACCGAACAGGCCCTTAATATTATGTTTTATACTCTTAAAACAATTTATCCATTTTGTGTGTTCAGTATGCGTTAGTGACCGATATAATAGAAAGGGATAAATTATGCTCCTTTTTGTAAAATATAGACAATTTAAAGATCCAGATGATTATTTCTTCGACAAGCATCAACTAAACCCCTCGTTTCTCTCATTTTAAACTCCGAAAAACAGACCCCGCACGCATCGCCAGTCAAAGCAAAGTTCAAAGTTTCAAACATTTCAGCTTTTTCTGTTTTGAAAAGCACTTTTTCTCTCTCCAAGGGCACTTTCTCACTTCCATGGAGAGACCGGAGTTGGAAAGCGAAGGGAGAAGAAGACCGCCGAGGGACAAAGAGAAGGCGGTGCAGTGCGCAGCCAAGCGCATGTTAGCGTTGGTACCCGCTACGAAACCTCGCGCTCCTCCAACCACTCAGGTCCAGCTAGCAGCACTAGCCGTCGATTTAAACGTACGGCTGAGATCAGCCGACATGCCCGCCGCAATGCAAGAACGCGTCATCAGACACGCCAGAGTTCTTCTCGACGCGAACGCCGACAACAAGAGATTCAATCTCACTCACTTAGCCATGTGTCTTAAGAAGGTAATTTATTTAGAAACTCTCAGTTTCAAATGTTCGAACGCAAAGCTACGCCGTCTAATAGCACCGGTTTTTCAATTTTTATCTTTTTTTTTTAATTTGTACTATTTTCAGGAATTTGATGCGTTGTACGGACCGGCTTGGCACTGTATTATTGGGAAGAGTTTCGGGTCATTTGTGACGCACGCGAGCGGCGGATTTGTGTATTTTTCAGTAGACAAGTTGTCGTTCCTTCTCTTCAAAACAGAGGTCCGTCCTGTTGTTGCTACTAAGAAGCCTCCTCTGCTTCTCAAATATAAAGCTTAAAACTTAATTGTAATTTTGTTTTTTTTTTTTCAAAAAAAAAAAAGGAAAAAAGAAAGTAATCAAAGGTGAGCTTTCTTTTATTTGTAATATTGTAATTTGAATGAAAGATGGAACCTGTTCTTTTTGTTCTTCAACGCGTGGGTTGATTGTGCTTACCTTTACCTGGTTTAACCTCTCACTTCGCTACAAATGTATGTTTCTAGACTCTCATCCATATATATATATATATATATATATATATATATATATATATAAGAGATTAATTTTCAATTCTAAGAATATGTAGAATCTTCTTGTGCAAGTAAAACCATTGATTAGTATTCCCAGTGTCGAGGGATAAACATATCTGTTTAAATTTTGGAGTGAAACCGTTTACTTGATGATTGAGGAGCAGCAATTGTAAGTCTGTGTCTGTTTCTTCTACGCATTGTTCTTCGTTTCTGCAGTATTAAGAAGGTTTGAGTTTGGCTGTGGAGATCGAGATGTGTTCGTTTGCATCAGCTCTTCCCCTGCAGCGTTCCCGGAACGATTTGAAAGATCCATTAAATTCTGCTGCGTTGAAATTCGATAACGACAGCAACAACGAGTACGGTGATGACATGGAGAAAGAGAATGTTGTACTCCAGGCACGAATGATAGAGTTAATGACAGAGGACATTTTCATGGATTCTATTTGTGAGAGTATGGAGAGGAGAATGCGTTCCGTTCTTTCAGTGTTTTCAGTTCCTGGAGCGCATTTTAACTGCTTGTTAGAGACTGGAACCTTCAATTTTTTTCCCCCTTGCGTATTAATCTTCTCTATGATGCTGGCTGATCTCTTCTAATTTCTCCTTTTTTATTCGGTAGATAAACGTGTAAATTTTTCATTAAGTTTTTCTTCTTCTCCCTTTTACTTTAGGTTCAGTCTTGTTAAAAGAAAATCGTAGAGAAACGTTTTCTTTCTGGCTGTCCTGACTCACATTAACGCAATGAATGAGGCAATTTCTAGCGAGAAGTTAACAAGAGCCACGTGCAACGACTGCTCAAATTTTCAAGCCCAATTCGCAAAATACTCATTCCCTGACATACGGTTATAATAGCTTCTGGCTTATTTTCACCGCCGTGGTTCGAAAGCATGAAGTTTCATAAATTGTTTAACAATATGTAAAATTATGGACATATGGCTTTTAACTTGGAATCAGCTTTATTTGGTTGGCCGCCGAGTTTAGGAAGACTCAGAAACCCGTCTAATAGGGTATAGACATGGTATTTATTGATCACTATGTGACAAAGTGAAAAAAATGAAATAACAATTCTGATTCGTACAAAACTCTCGTTAATACATAGAGCGTGGGGCTATTTCCACACTAAAAAAATGCTTTGAACACTTTATATTTTTTATCAAATAAATATTTTTTTATAAAATTACTAATAAAGATATTAAAATTTTAATTTAAAAAATAAAAATAATTTACACAACCATTTTCCACAAAACCCTAAATCTTTATTGACAAATTATCATTAAGGTATTATAAAGATTTGAAAACAACATTGTATATCTCGATATCGGTGCACAAAACAACAATCCAATGCTTCCAGCAATAGGCTTAGTTTAGACTTTTATTTACAATGTCTCAAATTTATGTTAATAGAAAAAAAATGGATTTATGCAGTGTTTGGCACAAAGATTAGGCATACTGCAAATTAATTAAAAAGAATAACGGATTCATAGAAAAATTGCAAGACATAAATGAAATGATTAAATACATGAAATTCTAAACTTCAAGTTTAAGAAAAATGGATTGAAAGAAAAAAAAATCGTTAAATATAGATGAATGATTAAATACTTGAAGTTTTAAACTTTTAAGGAAAACTAAAAAATGTTCAATTAGAACATTCGTCCAATTGTACACCTAAAAGTCGTGAATTTATTCTTCAAACATTTTAATTTTTTGAGAGAAATCTAATGAGTTAGCAAAGTCCAATAGATCCTCTTTCTTCATATGTTATCTTCTAAGTTTGGTTTGTGAAAACAAAAGCAAGATAAAAAAAAAAAGGAAAAGAAAAAAGAGGGAAAATGGGTGTTGAAAAGAAAAATAAATAAATCAAAGTTTATCTTTTAGATTTAATACGGTGTACATAATAAAAGTTTGATTTTTAAATTTTATAAATGAGTATTCTGAGTAATTTTTTGAGTGTAAATAATCCAATCATACATAAAAAAATATATACTATGAAATAGAAAGTGTTCACAACTTATTTAATAAGAAGAGATATATCATTAACAGATTAAGATAATCTTTTATGTAAAACCAGTCTTTTAACTTAATCCCAATCACTTTCTCTACCAAATGCGATGAGGACAAATAAGAGTTTTACACGGCCATGAATCTATTTCAAATTATGTTTCCTGTTGATACTTGATAGAGAAACAAGCCAATGAGAGGATCCAACGTCAGTCAGTTAGTTACTCTCAGTCTCATGTCATCATCTATTTGAAATTAAAACACGAAAAATGTAGAAATTATCAGTAAATAAAAATAAATTAGAAGTAATTAACCCGGATTAGAACTCTAATCCGTTCACTACAATATCTGTTTTCAAAATTCCTATATAAATATAACAACTGGCTTACATGCGACTTATTTTCGCTCGGCTGTTTACCTATAACTTGTTTCATTGGTCTTTGATGGCAAGAGGAGTTTCTTGTTGTGATGGTGATGGTGATGGTCTTAATTGTGGCGGCGGCGGCGGCGGCGGTAGTAAGAATAGAAGCGTATGTGTGAAGAGGCTTTCTTCACCTTATGGCTCTTTGGTGGCAGCTTCTTCTTTAGGTGAAATAAGAAATATTTCTTCGGATAATGATAACAAGAACAACATGTTTTATGGCACGTGTGATATTGATGATATGAGTGATATATTATATAAAGAAGATTTGCTCGAGTGTTATAGAAGGGAAAGAGCTATGAAGTCTTTCAGGAACGTGCAAAAAAGGTCCCCATCGTTGGTTCGATGCTTTGAGTTCTTGAAGCTTTTATGCTGCAGGAGATGAAGATCTTCACAAATTTTACAATTTTTTTTTCAATTTGCTTTTTGTACATCGCAAAAAGGCTGCAGCAAAACGACCCTCGTTACTGTAATGTGTGATAATGCGTTCCAGTGTTCCCTAAGTTTTGACCATTGTAATTACATTAAAATAGAACACTTTCTATCTCATAGTATCGATTTATTTCCCTAATTGTAGACTTTTAATTGGTGGTTTTTGGTGTTTTCCGCGTCACAAAATGTAGAATCCATACTGACCGAAGAACAAAGATCAAAGACCATATATCTAAGCAAAGATGCTAAATATGATCGACCATATATCTAAGCAAAGATGCTAAATATGATTCATCATATATAAGAAAAATAGACGACCCATTTTACATCGATGTAGATGACCTTTACAACACTTAATAAAGTGGGGGTGCATTCCCCGACGATCAGGTAGGGAGAAGAGGATCAATTTGGCAGAAGATTCTAATAGGGAAAATAGTAATAAACAGGCCGCGAGAAAAAGTTAATGGACGCTGTAAAAATAAGCTGACTGAAATATGAAAAAGCACTAACAAAAAATTAGTTGACATTGGCCCCTGAATCCAGAACAGTAATTAGTAAAAAATTGTGACACATTACATTTGCATACTGCTGTATTGTGGTTATATTGATACCAACACAAGCAATCACTTGTGTGTTCATAAGCAATGATGCAAATGACACAACAAAATATTCCATCCAAACATGGTTCTTGTTGGATCAGGAAATCTGAGACCAACAACAAATGTTACCTGGAATAGATCGTGTTCGAGATGGTGCAACTAGGACCAATTCTCCTTGTCAGACTCACCTTGAGCATTCATACACAGAGTTGGTGCATGATGGAATGTGCCATCCAAATAATAACAGTCCCTGGAGCTGGATCCCTTTCAAGCAGAAAATGCCAAAAGCATCAAACAATACCGTCTTGTAAGTTCTCTCATTTCGCTTCTTGTGATTCAATTAGTTCCTTCTCCTTATTGTTGGTTTCTGTATTGTTCTGCATTTCGAGTAGCTTCTGTTGTTCCTCTTCACTTTGTGCTTTAGTTTCTTTCACAGCTTTGGGTTTATTGCTTGTAGTCCGCTGATACATAACCCCGCCGAGCATACAAATCAAAAGGCCTACTGTTCCCACCCATGTCGAATGCTTGTCCCAAATAACCAAGTTAATCACAACAGTCAATAACTTGTTAAGAATACCAAGAACTGTGAAGCCTGTTGCAGAAATTGCCCTCCGACAAGAGAACCCAAAGAAAGAAATGGCCAAACCAAATATACATGATAATCCCACAGGCAAAACCACCCCAAAAGAGTACCAATCTGATTCAGTTGTCATTCCATGCTTTATTTTCTTAAGTTCCCCCATTATAAGAAGCTCCAAGGGAAAGAGGAGGAGAGCCTCAAGATTATTGTACAGAACAAGACCCCATGTATTCAAACCAATTGTCATCACCACATGCTTGATGTAAACAAAGTCAACGGTCATGCTCACCAGGTAGGCTAGTGCCCAGCTGTAAGCCATGACTGTAAACTGGTAATCTGTTAGAACATAAATTACACTTCCACCAAAGATCGTAGCAAGTGAAAGCCATGTCTTGATTGATGGCCATGGTTGGTGTAAAAATACGGTCTCGCCTATTGCTACAAAGATGGGAACTGCTGATCGAAAGACAATGAAAGTATCAACATTGGCATGGAGAAGGAGCTCACTGTTGGTGAACAGTGAGAGGTAAAATATAATGGCTGCAGGTAGAAACCGCCACAGTGTCAGAAGGTCAAGCGCGTCATGCTCCAGGAACTTGAAATAACCACAAAGAAACACACCAGCTGCACTTGTGAAGTACTGTAAGGCAGTTAGTGCCCCTGGATAAGGAAATTTCATGACAGCCCATTTGTTGATAATGGAGAGCAGAGAAGCAGAGATGCAATACCCGCCAGCTACACCATAGATCGAGGCATGGTATGCTAAATTGTCATACCAGGTCAATTTTGTTTTGCAGGAGGTAGAAAGGGTTTCTGAATTATTTGGAGTTTTAGCAACTGGTGGATTCTCCTCATCCCTAGACATCTACAGATAAACCAAAATTTTTTACAAGTAGATCCAGCCAGAATTTTCAATGTGTTAACCACAAACCATCGATCTCATAATAAATTCTCAATAACCTCAGCCATATAACAAGCAACAAGACACCATATATTAACTATTCAAAAGCAAAGATTTTTGTATGCCCATGACAACTATTATAGATTAACTAAATAGAAAATGAAGTTTTCCAGACACAGATGTATTTGTTCTGGTTTTTCTAGAAGCTCACCAACAATTTACTAATAATAATTATTCAAAGTGTGAATGTGTGATAAGGATCCAGTGGAAATAATATTTCATCATCATAAAAGCATTCAAAAATCTTCTATAATGTAGCAAGTAGAATTTCAAACTTAAATAAAACCAGCTACCAATTTCATTTTGAGTTTCAACAATGCAAAATAATTTTTAAAAAAGACCAAAGTAGTTATTATGTAGCTAAATGAGATAAATAATTGCTATAAAGATAGTGCTTATTACGAAAATTAATCAGCTGATTAGTTTTGTTTGTCAGGTGTGCTGATGTGTAAGTTGCTGAGTCAACATGTTAGTTAAAAGGTTGTTAAGAATGTTTTGTTGCTGAGCTTAGACTTAGCTTACATACACAACGTGTGTACAACATTCTAGATCTTGTATATAAATGGTTGTAATCAGAAAGTGCACATTTCAATTGAATAGCAATCATTCTTCATTACTCTCTAAACTTTCTTAGACAGTTTCTCTCTCTTTCGTTCATTTTCTTATAATCCAAATACTTCACCTTTGATTTTAACTATAACCAGCCGGAATTGCAACGAATTATACAGAATAACAATTAACATTAATTCAATCCTTCCAGTTAAACACTAAACTGATCTGCACAAACACAACACAGAATACACAAAAGAATAGAAATTGTTCACTCACATCGTTGCTTACATTAATCAATTTCCAGATCATAAAGCAAATGAAATAGATAATTGAAGAAAAAAATACAGACGATGAAATAGATAAAAGAATTAAAAGTAAACAAACCTGGATTAGATGATTTAACTAAAACCACAACGGAGAAGGCCCGCAATCGGGTGTCCTTGTAGGTGATGAAGTGGAGAAGTGAGCTGAATCTGAAAACGCTTAAAACCACGAAGACAGCGTCGTTGGTGAAATTTTATAAAACGCTGAGTTTAATAAGGATCTCGGCAGAAATTCGGGATTGTAAAACCTTGACTCTCGCTGAACTCTTGCATACATACATACATACATGTATATTTGAATGCTTCCGTTGACGGAATAATAACACAAAACTCCCTCAATTCTTAGATGCTTACAGATAAAAGAACAGTGATTACATTATTTACATACTCCTATTGTCAATTTTGTTAAAAATTTTATACTTCTGAAATTTCAAAATAATTAGTTCCTAGATAAACTGATTTTTGGAGTAAAACTAAGAAATTATGTACTTTTTATTGTGTGCTAACAATGTGGCCATCCACCATTATCCACCATTGTGATTGGTTAATTTGATTAGTCTGAGTATATACTATTTATCTTGATTATAAGATAAATATGAGTAAAAAAAAAATTAACTTACAAAGTAAAAAGAAAAAAGAAAAATTACTTGTGATACTATCTGCACATCATGCATGCAACTAACCTCATTTGTTTCATCAACACCACTCACACAGCTTGAGGGACAATAAAATTAAGTTATAAATATGACTTTTGTGGCGTCAATGTTTATGTCTTTTACGATTGAAAAAAAATAAATTTTCATGGGTTATAACTTCAATTCATTTTAGTTAGTGACCAAGCTAGCAACATTTTCTAGGATGGGCTGGAATTTTTTTATTGTACGAGAAAATTATTAATAAAAATTTGAAGATACACTTAATAAGGGATACAATATGCCTCATTCTTCAAAATATTTATTTTAATTTTAATTTCTAAACTATTGAAATTCATAATTGTTCCTTGATTTTAATTTTAAAAACTTAAACATTGATAGGAAAACATAAAAAGAATGTTTAAAATTAAAAAAAGAGTGAACACTAATGAGAATTTGACTACATTTAATTGAAAAGGCAGCATAACTAATTAATAACAAGTTATTATATAAGTTTCAGTAAGAGTATTTTTATAATTAACTAAAAAAAT
This sequence comes from Aegle marmelos, assembly GCA_030449875.1. Lineage (NCBI taxonomy): Eukaryota > Viridiplantae > Streptophyta > Magnoliopsida > Sapindales > Rutaceae > Aegle > Aegle marmelos. The sequence goes on along the minus strand of JASUUL010000022.1, from coordinate 5,049,096 downwards.
TTTTCCTTTAGCCCAACTACTGGTTTTAGCTAAATCATTCTATAATACTTCCTACATCACCAATAGTATAACATTTTTATTAATGATTTTTATTAAAATTTTATAATAAATCTAAGAGACAGGAGAGACCTGTGTGAAAAATCATACAACTATATTCGTACGTTTGATTTATCTAAATTTAGGGAGCTAGATGTTATTAGGTCATTAAATTTGGTTAAAACCTCCCCGGTGTCATGGGTTCGGGGTTCTCTCTTGCATGTGGGATGCACGTGCTGCTGGACTGCCGGCCCGTGCACTTCGCGCTCTATTTCTAATTAGTTCATGTTTCAGGGATGTGTTTGAAATGTTGAAAGCATTTAAGAGCAACGTAAACCCCACGCAATCTAAACTAAGGACCACCGGCTGTCAGTGCTACTTGTGCCAGTGACAGGTGGGTTTCTGACGGTTATTATTGTTATTTGAATTGCTAACCAGATTTTTCATAGCATTGAAAATTTGTAAGGGGTACAGGGGTTGGATTTGAAGCGCTTAGAGTTAACTTTTCATTTGATCATTTGAAGCGCATAATGAAAGCTGCAGCCCTTCAAGGAGGAGTCGATCCTGATTTTTACCACCTCAGCCTCATTCGCTACCACCATGAGGAGATGGTTAAGCTTTCTCAAGAGATTAAAGAACGGACGGCAAAAATGGAAGAGTTTTACTGGCAACAACAGTACATAATATCTAGGATTCGTCAGGACACATTGAGATTAGATACTGAACAATCGAGTACGGCTCTGGAATGTTTTGAGGACGCATGCAGACAATGGATTGCTTTGATTTTTTTTGCAATTGCTTATTGTACCGACACATTTGTTTAATTTACAGTTTTATCATTCGGCTGTCCCATTTGGTTTCACCCTCTGAATTTTTAAAATTACACGTTGGTATCATTTGTTTTGCTTTAATTGAGTTGATGAATTGAATAATTCTTCCTAGTGTTCGAAGAATGAATTGTAGTCGTTTCTTATTAATTTCTTCATTTACAGCTCTTACATTTTAAGCACTATATACTTGCTGCTAAAAGAGACTAACTACAGGTGGCTTGCTGCTTACTCTGCTGCTTTTCACCTGCAATCTGCTATTGCTGATCTTTACTTGTTGCTGTCTCAACTTGAACGTTAACTGATTTTCTCTCCAAATTACTAACTAATTAATTGCTGCATTTATTTGACTAATATTACTAACTCATTGCCATTGTACATGTAATTTTTCACCTACCAATCGAGGTACTTTGGTTGAATTCGGATAATGACTTCTGCCTGGGAACTTGTTGTTTTGATTAAAAATAAATGCTATGATGATGAGGGTTGCTGCTAAGATTCACTTTCTCAAGCTGTTGAGACTTACTTTCACAAGGATGATATTAATTTTATTATCAAAACATATCTTATGATGTCTTTTGTGTAGGATATACTGAATTGGGGATCAATTATTAGTTTAAAATTAAAAAATATCTAAAAATATCCACCACACGTGCTCTATCGCCTAAAAAGAATATTTAATTTAGTAAAATCAAATAAATAATATTTTATTAAAAAAGAGGGGACAGTTCGCAGTTTTATTTGTAAAAAGCCAAAAGTAACACATAAAGGGTAGTGATCCTTAGCTATCATGCCTGCGACTATCCAGACAAAATCTACAAAGGTGTCTTTGACCACTTGCAGTGTATGCCACATATACTGAACGATAATGCTCTTAAAAAAACTAGCTCCTTGCTCTCCAACATGCTCTTAACATTATCAACATGAGAATTTTAGAAATAATAGCTGAGTCACCACTAAAATTATGTCACATGACAGGGTACTTAGAGTGTATTATATAAAGGCAATAAGGTTTATATTTCTCATACTTTTAAGTCTCATCTAGAAAGCACACATAAAACTAAGGGATGGAGATATTTTTCAACATCCAGCTATCTATTTTTCAGAAAGCTTACAATCTTAGACTATCTAAAAAGTTCAAGTATTTAACTTGAGAATTAGAGTGTGGTCGCTGGAAACCATCGACTCCACCTCTTCATATCTTTTAAAGTCCAAAATAACCTTTCATACTACAAATCAATGAGGTATCCTGAATCCCAAAAATAAATACATTATTTTGGTGAGATTTTACCCATTTTCTTTGTAACTAAAATCCACTTAAAAAACATATATAATTAAAGGGGAAGGAAAGTAGACACCCTTCATCTAACTTCAGATGCACTAATCCATATATTTATAATTAGTCCCTTAATTTATAACACAAAATTTCTTATCCCGGGGATACAGTGCGTGAATGTTGAAAAAAAAAATTAATAACGGTATAAACCGCTGAGAATCTAAACCGAACGACAACAGTAGCCGGGCCGACCACGTGGATTCTAGCGGTTAATATTATTATTACTGATTGAATTACTTGTAAGCTTTTTCTTGAAACATTGCGACGCTTGCAAAACTATATAAACAAATGTCATTCTCCTGGCAAAACACTCTCGAATCTTTACGTCATTTCTCGTTCTCTGGCTAAATGGCCTCAACAACGCTCACTGCACGTTTCAATCAATCGGTTACAAAAGAAGCTCTCAGATCATATCTTGCAGAATTCATCTCAACTTTCTTTTATGTCTTTGCTGTTGTGGGATCCGCCATGGCTTCAAGTCAGTACGCAGAACAGTTTTAATTTTAATTTCTTATTTTTGATCTTCAAAATGTTGCATGCTCGTGCAACAACTTTGTCAACCAATTACTTTGAACTAATATTTTAATTCATGTGTTATGGAAGAAAAATTGAGTCCAGATGCAGCATCGAATACGCATACTCTGGTGATTGCTGCAATTGCGAATGTGTTTGCATTGTCATCAACTGTTTATATTGCGGCAAATATTTCCGGTGGGCACGTGAATCCGGCCGTCACATTTGCAAAGGCAGTGAGTGGACATATCACCGTGCCGAGGGCTCTGTTTTATTGGGTTTCTCAGATGCTAGCCTCAGTCATGGCTAGCCTTCTCTTGAGAGTCACCGCCATTGGGCAGGTAATAAGCAATATTTATGCCCAAGTGCGGTTAAAATTTTTCAAAATTTTAAATTTTATGCAAAGAACTGAAACCATTTGAAAATTTTGAATGCTTGTTACTTTTGTAGAACATTCCAGCATACAAAATTGCACAGGAAATGACAGGATTTGGGGCATCTTTATTAGAAGGTGTCCTAACCTTTGCTTTGGTGTACACTGTTTATGCCGCTGGTGATCCTAGAGGCCGCCCATTGGGAGCCACAGGGCCATTGGCAATTGGAATGATGGCAGGGGCTAATGTCCTGGCAACGGGCCCTTTCTCCGGTGGCTCGATGAACCCGGCGTGTTCGTTTGGGTCGGCTGTAGTTGCCGGAAGTTTCAAGAACCAGGCGGTCTACTGGGTTGGTCCTTTGTTCGGAGCCGCGGTTGCTGGGCTTGTTTATGATGTTGTCGTATTCCCTGCCGAAGTTCGAGATTCTATTACTGGAGTTTCTGAAGGAATTGGGGTGTGATTGCCGCAAAATTAACATTATAATAAACCTAACATTAAATATAATTTATTTATTTATTTTATAATATATAAAATTATTTATTTACATAAGTGGGTTATTCAATTTTTATAGTAATTGTATTAGTAATTCTAAGTACAACTACAACTATTTATTATAATTCAAAGTAATCTTTTTTAAAATTATTATTAAAAATATATTTATTAAATAATTAAAAATAATTTTACGTGTGAAATGAAAAAGAAAATTATGAATTTAAATATTAAAAAATATTTTTATTTATTTATGTGTTTATTTTATCTATAAATAAAAATAAATTTTTATAAATTACTGTTTGTTTATAATAATAGTAACAAAAGTAAAGTTAACAACAACGATAAGAGTAATAAGAATGATAATAATAAAATATCTAAAATATTTAAATCGGCATAAATGTTACAAATGACACATGGCATACCAATTTTTTAATTAAAGGAAGCGTGTTGCGCCAGGGAACCCAAAAATGAGAAGTTGTCTGTGGTATTATTATGACTGACATGTGTAAAATGTACGCGCCATTGCATCCCATCGATGATTTGTTGGTTATGTTTTGACATACAATGACATGTCGTTTGCATAGTAAATATCCATATGATGTTCTATCGTTATGTTTTCTTGACAAACAATGCGTTATCCATGGAGTCGAACTCCAAATGATTTTAGAAAAGTAGGAAATTATTTTTTTTATCAACAATTATACGAAATAATAATCATTACAATTACAATTATAAAATTAATATATATATATAGATAGAATGAGAGTGATCACCGTAATTAAATTTTAATTTCAGTCCCTACTATTATGAGCCACTCATCAAATAGATATGAATTTTATAAATTATAAAATTGTATTAACAATTCATTTTATATATTTATTGAAAGAATTGAATTCCTAATAATTTATTAGAAGGAAGAGATTGAGTTCCAATTTTAGTCCATTCGTTAGCTTGATTTATTTAGGAATCAGACTATATAATTACAAGTTTTCAAAATGTCCTTAGCTAATAACTATCCTTAATATTGTTATTATCCATTATAATGATAGCAATAATAGTGGATAAAATAAAAATAATAGTAATAATAGTAACAACAACAAGGATAATATAATAATAAAAATTTTACATTATAATCCACACATAGGTACTGAATGATCTATCATTTATTATTATTATTATTATTATTATTTTTTGAGAGAAAACAACATGTCGTTTTGTTTCTGAACAAAAAATGATGAGTTGTCTCTTTTTTATTGCGATCCACATGCGAAAATAATATGTAGAATTGGTTGTTAGGCAACTTATCATTTATAAAGTTAAATTTCACACTATCCTTGATATTATTATTATTATTGATTATAACGGTATGTGTAACAGTGATGATAATAATAATAATATCAAAACTTTCAAATCGACCTAAAGGTTATAAATAACAAATCACGTATTGATTTGATGTTAAGACTGTAGGGCATCAGAAAGATGACAAGTTATCCATACTATTGAGACGACTTGCACGCGAAAAGACTAGGGTTAGGGGGTGGGAGGGACGAGAGAATCACCAGAGAAACGACATCACATGCTGCCGTTTATCATCAGGGCAAAACCTACTCGGCCACAAGTCTCATCGTTCACAGCACTCCTGATGGAAGGTCTTTCGTTCCGTCTCTTCTCCTCACGACTCTCTTACCACGGCGAAGCACCCTTTCCTCTGTCTCTCCCGACGACAAAGCTGCATTTTTTTTCTGTTTCTCTCATTTGTCACGAGCTCACGGCAAGGTAAAGAAACATTGTTTCCGTCTCTCCTCTATGACGGATTCACGGCAAGCAACACTTTTCCCCCCTCTCTCGCCAACATTAAGTAAGGAAAATTGTGCTTTTTTCAACTTGTTCTTTGTATTTTATTTTTCTTGCATTTTCTCGCAAACAATAAATAAATGCCATAAGAAATGCGATATATGGTAGAATTCTGTGATTTTTTGTAATAAACTTCTGGAATTAATTAATTAATTATTTTTTTTGACATTTCTTCTGCAGGTTCGAAGCTAATTGGAAAACAACTTAATGATGTCCGAATTTTTGTAACAGATCTGGTTTTTAGTGGGTGTGTCGATTTTTTTTTTTTTTTTTTTTGTGGGGTTGAGTTGGGTGGTGGTTTTTGTGCAGAAATTGAATAGCTAGTTTAATTTGCGTGAAAATTATTGAATTTTGGTTTAGTATGATGTAGAGTTTCGATCAGTTTGGGAAAGTTGATTTCAATTCTAGTAGTTTGCATAGGCATTTTGTACATTTTGCTCTCTGGCTTCTTATAAATTTGAGATTTAGATGAGTGCTTTTGGAGTTGTTATTGAATTTAAGTTGCGACCTTAAAAAAATAATATGAATTAATTTATTTAAATTCTGTGAGGGTGATTATTGATAAATGATAATGAATTTTGTTTTATTTGAATTCTATTTGGTTTAGAAATTTTTTCAATTTAAAATTTTAGAAACTGAATAAAATGTGACTTATTTTGTAGAAATGGACAATTTTGAAAATGACTATGTAATTAAAGACGTGGAACTTGGAAAATATGAGTCTAACTCTTGGTATGTTGTTCGATAGTCACGAGGAAATGTTTGAGTTTTATGAAGTCTATATTAAACAAGAAGGGTTTTCTGTGAAGAAGCTAATTATTAAGAAAGAGAGTGACGACATTATAAAATATGCGATATTTACATGAGGTTATAGCGGCAAAGAAGATAATAGATCTATTAATATGTGTAAGTTAAAGGTTGTTGTAAAAACTAATTGTAAAGCTAGAATTAGAGGTTATGTAAATGAAGATTGAAAATGGATGATAGATCCATTTGCTCATTGCATTTGTTACTGATTGGCAATGAATTTCAAGTTTCACTTATACTTGATAACATTGTCATTAGTCAACTACTTAAACTGCCAAAATATTGTGAAACAAAGCATTAAAACACAAGACAAAGTAATTTACTGCGACACCAACATTATAATTAACAGTATAATAAACACATCAAATTGTAATTACAAGAGCAACAGACACTAGATACAACACAGAAATAAGCCATTGATTAATGAAAGACAATACCAACGTAGTGCTATACTAAGGGAGCAAGGGGAGCATACATATATAAATAATTATATGTAATTAAATCTTAATACATCATGATACATATTAACACTACCAATCAATAATAAAGCGGATAAATTCTCTCCGTTGGAGAGGTAACACATATAAACTTGGTAATGTACAATATAGTTGTGTTACTTAGGCTAGGAGAACAAAATTCACTTAAAAATTTTAGCCAATCTTCTTATTTTTATTTTACTAAGCATGCAATCTAAACCAAATTTCACAGCAATTCTACATCACACTAAATTAAATTTCAGCAATTTTCACAAAAATTAGATCAACATGTCCAATTCTGCACAAAAACCACCCAGCTCAAGAAAAGGAATAAAACCCTCAAATCCAACACAGAAATGTCAAAAAAGGAATTTGGACATCGATCAATTTTTTTCCAATTAGCAAAATTACAGAAGAAATGTCACAAAAATAAATAAATTAATTCCAAAAAATTATTACAGAGAAACAGAAAAAAATGCAGCTTCGCCGTGAGGAGAGACAGAGGAAAGGGTGCTTCGTCATGGTAAGAGATGTCATGAGGAGGAGAGACGGAGTGAGAGATCTTCCGTCAAGAGTGCCGTGAAAGATGAAATTTGTCGAGGAGGAGGTTTTGCCGTGATGAGACTGTGGACGAGGAGATTTTGCCGTTATGAGATTTGAGTATTCTTTATTCATTCGTTTATTTAATTTCTTTATTACTTTTTTATTTTTATTATTTTTAATTGATTCAAGTGGCTGGTTTTTTTATTTTTTAAATGATTTAAGTCCCTCCCGTACTTTAGAGTATCTCTAAAATAATATTTAAATAAAATTTTATTTATTATTTAAAGAGTTATGTCAATATTAAATATTTTAAAAAATATATTAATTTAGATTCTTTAAATAAGATTTGTTTCTCATTCTTTAATATTGCCGAGTGAATTTCTCCCTATTCTATTAATATTTTATTATTATTTATTGAAAAGATACAAGTGCTATAATTATTATTTATATTTCCTTTGAAAAACATAACAGCAATTGATTAAAATAACTATTATAGAGAGAATAATTTGATTAAAATAATGTTAATTTATTTTAATTTAATGAGTCTTTTGGATAGAATTATATTTTTCCATTCACTTACTTGCCACATCAATAAGTAAATTAAAATTTAAAGAATAAAATTTAAATAGTTTTTTAGAGATGCTCTTAGTGTTTTCTACGCGAAAAAAATGCATGTGCCAGCTCATCATATAGATGATTCATTGTTTATGTTGTTGCGACATAAAATGACATGAGATTATTGTCATAAATATCTAGACCAGATGACATCGTTTGTGCTCTATTGATAAATGTTGGGTCATTTGTGGAGTTAAATTTTTATTTTTCAAAAATTAGAAGCAGTAGATTGTTTATTTTTTAACAATTACATGAATAATAATTAGAATTATAATTATTGAGAAGAAATTATTAAGTTATAATTATTGTAATTTATAATTAATTTAAAATTGTGTTACCAATATTGTGATATAGAATATGTAAAATTACATCAAAATTATTAAATTTAAATATTGATGGCTTCGGTTGGGATCTAGATTGTGAAAAATTACAGTAAAATTATTAATTTTAGTCACTATTGACTAAATATCACTATCTTAATAGTGAGAATCAATAATTTTTGCCACAAAAGTATGCTTACGAACAAACTTGACGTACATTCTTTTAATTATTTTCCTATGTTGTCTTAATCAACACAAAAAAAAAAAATGAATTGCTTGAATTAAAAAATAAAAAAATTCTTTGTCGAACATGTTAGCCTTTTACATACCAAATATGAGATGGTATTTCAATCAGATATATATGCTTGAAAGGTGATAAAGCATTTGATAAAGTCACGAATAAAATAAAAGCATATTCTAACAACTCATTGTGGACTGATCATTCTAATGGCAAACATCTTAAACTCCCTGCACCCAATCCAGATATTCAGTAAAACAATCATAAAAGAGTGATTAATATATTTAAATTTTGTATAGTGGGATAATAACATCGAATCCCCAAATTTCAATAAAATTGCAATAAAGATATTTTGAAATTTTTAAAAACATGAGGACCTGTATGAAAAATAATGTTAAACATGTATTTAGTTGTCGTTTATTTTGAGATAAGGGACCTCATTATTATTGCCCATTGTAGAGTATAATTAATAACAAATTATCTGTAAGCGCGCCGTCTCTGCATCTCTTCCCGAACTAAAATCCGCTATCACAGTTGAAGCTCACTCATACAGCACAACGGTCTCTACTTTATGGCGCTTAAAACTCTCACAACGTTTCTGTCTCCGCTCTCTCTTCCTTGCCACTTCACAGACTCTACCCCTAAATTCCTCAAAATTTACACTAAACCCACTCTCATAGTTTGCAAATCCACGATCTCGCCCGAGACCCAATTCGAATCAGACGGCGCCGGAGCCGCTGCCAGGACCCGAGGGGACCGGTTCCTTGAGGTCCAGAAAGCTAAGGAGGCTGCCAAGCTAGTCTTAAGAGAGAATAAGAAGAAAAAGAAGGTTTTGAAGGTTAGCACGGCGGTTGCTTCTTGTTACGGCTGTGGAGCTCCGTTGCAGACCTCTGAGTCGGATGCCCCGGGTTTTGTTGACCCGGATACGTATGAATTGGTATTTTAACTATTGCTTTTGCTGATTTTTTTTATTCGGGTATTTTTTCCCTAATGAGATTTTGTTAATGGATGGGGCAATTTAAAGTTAAGTTGATGTAATGGTGCTTACTAGATCCTTGTGTTTTGACTTGCAGAAGAAGAAACACCACCAGCTTAAAACTGTACTTTGTGGGAGGTGTCGGCTTTTATCCCATGGACACATGATAACTGCTGTTGGTGGAAATGGAGGTTACGCCGGTGGGAAGCAGTTTGTTTCAGCCGATGAACTCAGGGAGAAGCTGTCTCACTTACGCCATGAGAAAGCTTTAATTGTTAAATTGGTCAGACTGTCTGTCTTTTAACTTTTGGTTTATGCTTAAAAAAAATCTGGATAGTGTCATGAACAAATGAAATTGGCATATGATTCCAAATTTATAGTGCATTAGCAATGTATTTTGAGCTTGTTGATCCACTGTTTGTGATGGTCTGTGAAATGGTTACCGGGCTCCTCTAATTTTTGTTGCTAATGACATTTAGGTTGATATTGTGGACTTCAATGGCAGCTTTTTGACTCGTATACGTGATCTTGCTGGTGCAAATCCAATAATCTTAGTTGTGACCAAGGTAATCATAATCATATAGGTGATTCCCTATTTTCTCTTATCAATCTTTGGTTTATTCCATGAAATCTCTCAGAAAATTCATCTTTTAGTTTTGACTGTTAGATTGATCTTCTTCCGAAAGGAACAGATCTTAATTGTGTTGGCGATTGGGTTGTAGAAGCCACAACAAAGAAGAAGCTTAAGTAAGTGTTCGCTCTTAGCCCTTGCTTCTTGTATGATGGACTTTTCTGTGATCTAACTGAAATTCTTCATGGTAAAAAAGAAAACATGTTATGAACCCTGCGTATTTGATGTTTAGGCTTCAGTGATTTGAGCCTTTTGTCGCAGTTTGTAAGTTTCCATAGCAAGGTTATGAATTCTGAGATTGTGTGCTCATTTTTGCAGTGTGTTGAGTGTTCATCTCACCAGTTCAAAGTCTTTGGCAGGAATTGTGGGAGTTGCATCAGAGATTCAAAAGGAGAAAAAGGTTCTTACTAGCACCATTATTACATTCGCGCATACATCGGGTGTTTCTTAATGATTCTTTGTGTGAACTTGCTTCTATTTTTTTTTCTTTTTTTGTTTTTCCTCAGTAATACTCTTTGGCTTGCATGTGTGAATTGTAGTTTTATTAATTAACATTCAGCGGGTATACATACATACATATACATATATATAGGGTAGTTTTACTGGATTAGAATTATAGTCCGGGAGACAATCTGTAGCTGTCAGATCAAATCCAATGACAATTTATATTTTTATTTCAAATATTGATTTCAACATAAGGACCTACATGCAGACTTCTATAACTTTTAATGTTAAAAAAGTAAAGCTGCGGTGAAAGAAAGAACTGATCTTCCCCCACTGGATTCTTCACCATTTGATTCAAGCCAAAAAGAACCAATATTCACAAACCACCATTGGAGATTTCCACTTTTCCATCATCCATTTTAGTACAACTTAAATCAAGGGGAAAAAAGGGAATAACACAATCAGATGATTGCACATTCACAGTAATTTTCCATTTTGTCACTATTTCTTGCTGATGTTGCTATAATTTTTGCTTATTTATCGCAAACTTTGTAATTTTATTAATATTGAGAGCATAAAAGAGTTCATGATCCATCTGATTTTATCAAATCACTCAGGTGACCTTTGCTCAATACATTCAAAAGCTAATTAGAAAAAGTTTTCTTCACTGGCAACTTTAGAGAAGTGCTGGAATAGGATCTCTCTTTTTTCCTCATCGGCAACTGAAGAGAAGTCCTGGAACAGGATCTCCAGACTCCATTCAGGCGTTGACATCCATCAAAAACACAAAACTTTTTCCATTAATCACCTTCACAGTCTCTTCCTTTCTCATTTTTCTTGCTTTCTTCTTAGAAAGCAGCAAGCCCTTCCAATTCCTTCTCCTGCGGCTCTCCCTTTTCCTCTTCATCAGCCCCTTTGCCCCCTCTCAACTCAAATGGGTCAATTAATATTGAGTCACAAGAGAAGAAAGTTGAAATCCTGAAGGAATGAAATGAAGAGGATGTTGAGATTTTGGAAAAGCAAATGATGCAGAAACTGATGGCGAAGATCAATTCTCTCTTTGAAAATCTATTACACAGCTTAACTTTTTTTTTTTTAATATAAATATTGAAAATTATAAAAGTCTACACGTGGGCCCCTATATAGAAATCAATATTTGAATAAAATATAAATTATCGTTGGATTTAATCTGACAACTAAAAATTATCTCTTGGATTATAATTCTAATCATGGATTGGAAAACTGCCTGTATATTTATATCTAGATGCATGCATGCATACATATATACAATCACACACACACACAGTCATGACCCATCCCGAACCCTAAGATGAATCTCTCTAATCTTCAAAATTAAACTAATAATGATTCTATAATAATAATAATATTTCTACTGAAATTTAGGTAGAATCGGTACTCGACACTCTTATGAGTGAACAAGCACTCGACACTCTTATGAGTGAACAAGCACTCGACACTCTTATGAGTGAACAAGTACTCGACACTCTTATGAGTGAACAAGCACTCGACACTCTTATGAGTGAACAAGCACTCGACACTCTTATGATCCGTGAAAATCTGACACGTTACCCCATATAAGTAATGTCTCTATATTTTGAGTGCAAACATCACTGCTGCTAACTTTAGATTATGTGTCGGATAGTTATATTCATACTTCTTAAGTTGTCTAGAAGCATAAGCCACAACTTTTCTATACTGCATTAGTACACACTCCAATCCTTGTTTAGAGGCATCACTGTATACCACAAATCCTTTATTACTGGATGAAAGTATAAGAATCGGTGCTGAAGTTAAACATGTCTTAAGTTATTGAAAATTCTTTTCACAGTCATCATTTCAGTGAAACTTAGTACTCTTCCTAGTTAATCGTGTCAGGAGAGTGGCAATCTTAGAGAATCCCTCTATAAATCTACGGTAATAGTCGGCTAATTTGAGAAAACTTCTAACTTCTGTAACATTTGTAGGTTGTTCCCAGTCCACCACTGTTTTTATCTTTTGAGGATCAACATAAATACTTTCAATTGATATCACATGGCTCAAAAATACTATTTTGTCTAACCAAAACTCACACTTGTTGAACTTGGCATAGAATTGTTTTTACCTCAAGATTTGCAGTATAATCCACAAATGCTTAGTGTGCTCCTCCTAATTTCGAGAATATACTAAAATATTATCAATAAATACAATCACAAATCGATCTAAATAAGGTTGAAATACCCTATTCATAAGATCCATAAAAGCCCTTAGAGCATTAGTCAACCCAAATGACATCACCAAAAACTCATAGTGTCCGTTGAGGGTTCTGAATGTTGTTTTAGGAACATCGATCTCTTTAATTCTGAGCAGGTAATATCCCGAATGCAAATCAATCTTTGAAAACACCTTTATTTCTTGAAGTTAGTTAAATAAATCATCTATACGTGGAAGTGGATACTTATTTCGTACTGTAACTTTGTTCAACTGTCTGTAGTCTATGCAAAGTCTGAGTGTACCATCTTCTTTCTTAACAAATAAGACCGGAGTTTTCCACGTTGATATATTTGGTTGGATAAATCCCTTATTTACTAATTTCTGCAGTTGAACTTTAAGCTCCTATAATTTAGTTGGAACCATCTTGTATGGTGTTATAGATATAGAAGCTGTTCCAGAAACTAAATCGATAGAAAACTCAATCTCCATGTTAAATGTCATTCTAGAAAGTTCGTCTGGAAATACATTTGAAAACTTCTGGACTGTTGGAATATCCTCTAATCTTAAATCCTGAACTCTAGTATCTATCACACGTGTAAGATAATTTGAACATCCTTTTCTTAACAATCGCCTTGCACTAATGGTCGATATGACCCATAAGGGTAAAGTTCTACACTTCTCACAGAATTTCATATCGTCTGTTCCTGACTTTTAAATAGAATTTGCTTACTGAAGCAATCCACAGTAGCATAGTGAGATCCCAGCCAATCCATGTCCAAAATAACATCGAAATCATGAATGTCTAAAATAATCAAATTCGCCCCAAGCTCATACTTATCCAATCTAACTATATAATCTCGATACACTCTATCAGCAAGTAATGCTTCTCCCATGGGTTTACTAACAACTAAACTATAATCTAATGATTCAGGTTCTCGCTCTATATGCCTGGTAAAAGTACGAGAAATAAAAAAATGAGTAGATCCATGATCAATAAGAATCCGTGAGGTCAAAGATAGATAATGTACCCATAACGACTTCTGGTGTAGCATGAGTCTCTTGCTGTGTTAAAGTAAAAATTCGAGCTTGGGTTTAAGGTCGGTTGATTTGACATTTCTGACTTGAGTTTGGAAGATGAAGACTCTCTTGGTTGTACACCACTTTGACCCTGATTCTGTCTCGAGTGAGACTGATATTATGGAGCTGTCTCCCGAGCGGAATTATCACCCTACGATAAAATGGGACAAAATCTTCTAATATGTTCAGGTTGTCCGCATGAATAACATACTTTGTCTCCAACACGACACCGACCTTGATGATGTTTACCACACAAGGGACAAAGAATTTGTTGAATACTCTTAGAACGATCATCTCGGTATCTCCCATTGCCTCTATCATGCTACCCCTGTGTTCTGATATTACTCTCCACCGATGACTGAACGGGGCATGACTTGCAGTCTGTATTTGATCTCCTTTGAAGCCTGTATTCTGACTCCTTTGGACACCAGCGTAGTAATTTGTATGTGAGTATTTTTTCAATGGCCTATTACCTGAGACACCTTCTATCCAACTATAACTATGTTTCTGTTTCAGAGTCTGAATTCTGTATCTCTTTAAGATATTATGCTCCACTCTTTTAGCTACTTCTACTATCTCAACAAACTCAGTATATCGAAAAGCAGTTATGGTTGTGCAGATCTCAAATTGAAGACCTTCCTTAAATCGTTTGCATCTTCCTCTCTCATCACCAACTACAAAAATAGCAAATCTAGAGAGATTTAGAAATTTTTTCTCGTATTCTTCTATTGACATAGATTCCTGAATCAATCGAAGGAATTCACTTCGTTTAATATCCTGATACATAATTGGGAAATAATGATCATAGAATTCCTTACGAAAAGTGGTCCCCAAAGAATCACAAAGACGCCCTTTATATTCCGCTTCACTCTTGTTTCCACCAAATGATATGTTTCTATCGTCGAGTAAGAAAGTAATAAAAGTAAATTTATCCTTTTCTGAATATTTCATGACCTTAAATATATGTTCTAACTTAACAAATCATAATTCCACCTCTGGTGGATCCCTAGAGCCATTAAAGCTCTTGACCCTTAAACTCCTCACACGCTTAATAGTATTTGCGGATCCAATATGTGTTTGAGTTTAGTTCTGTACTATAGTAATCATAATCTGAACTAACCTATCAATAAATTGCTCAATGTTTGAAATATTTTCTGGAGCCTGCTGAGTAACCTCATGCGTTGAAAACTCAACTGCTCCCTCATTTACGGCTTTATTCTCCCCCGCATGTACAACATCTGGAGTCGACTCAGATTCAACTAGCCTAGGAGGACATAATCATAACCACGTCTATTGCTACGATGAAACATGATAATTCTAGAAAATATCAATTCTGACTTTAATAACAGTACAACTTATTCTAACTAAAACAGTAAAGTCTACATAATCTAAAATCATACTCTGATACCAACTCTATCACGACCCGTTCCGAACTCTAAGATGAGTCTCTCTAATTCTCGAAATCAAACTTATTATTATTATTATTATACCAAAATTTCGATAGAGTTTACTTTATAGTTTTCACATTCCCCAATCCTGCAAATAACAAAATAATACTCCCAAAATAATTTTAAATTTCAATAAACTCCATTAACTATTATCTCAACAATACCAAATATTATCCAAAGTAATTTAATACCAATACAGTGACTTGTCCTTAATCACAAAATTATACAATCCAAAATAATTAGACTAAAAAATTGCATGATTCTTAATACCATTACGTGGCTAAGATCCAAATACCTATTATTGCTGAGTCAATTGTTTTACTTACAAATTTCTTGTGAGGAAAAAATATAATAAAAACGGAGTAAGTATAAACTTCAGTGAAAGTCAGTAGGTGGATAATAGTTTTTAAAAATAATTTTACTTTTGAAAATAATCATATCATTTTTTTAAAATATACAATTTCATCAAATCATAAACGAGAAATATTAATAAAATCACTTAACATTTAAAATCAAATCACTAACTTCAAAAAATATATATAATGTCACATGAAATAATTAGGGAAGAACATGTCATAATATAATATAAATACTTAGTCTGGAATCATCACAAAATACTATGTAAAATTAAGAAAAATTCACAAAACGTGATGTGAATACTGAATATTAAAAACTATCACTAAATCAGTACCGGGAGAAATAATCTCGTCATATGCGGACCTCAACGGATAAGTACTTAAGAATTATCATGTCTTGGAGTTACACGGATAATCCAGACTCGTCTTAGAGTTAGGGATGGATCGTGACAGAGTTGGTATCAGAGCATGGTTTTAGATTTGTAGACTTTACTGTTTTAGTTATAATTAGTTGTATTGTTATTTAAGTTGAAATTGATATTTTCTAGAATTATCATGTTTTGTCATAGTAATAAACGTGGCTGTGATTGTCGTCCTCCTAGGCTAGTTAAATCTGAGTCGACTCCAAATGTTGTACTTGTGGGGGGGGAATGAAGCCATAAATGAGGGAGCGGTTGAGTCTTCGACGCATGAAGTTGCTCGGCAGGCTCCAGAAAATGTTTTGAACATTGGGCAGTCCATTGATAGGCTAGCTTAGATTATGATTACTGCAGTACAGAACCAAACTCAGACACATATTGGGCCCGGGAATACTATTAAGCGTGTGAGGAGTTTAGGGGCCAAGAGCTTTAATGACTCTGGGAATCCACCAGAGGTGGAATTATGGTTTGTCAAGTTAGAATATATATTTAAGGTCATGATATATTCAGAAGAGAATAAACTTACTTTTGCCACTTTCTTATTCGAGGATAGAGTTTATCACTGGTGGTAAACAGTAGAGCGGCGATATCAGGGACATACTATGATTACTTATGCTACTTTTTGTGAGGAATTCTATGATCATTATTTTCCAATTGTGTATCAGGATATTAAACGGAGTGAATTCCTTCGATTGTCAGTAAAAGAATATGAGAAAAAATTTCTGGACCTCTCTAGATTTGCTATTTATGCAGTTGGTGATGAGAGGGGGAGATACAGACGATTTGCGGAGGGTCTTCGATTTGAGATCAGCACAACCATAACTGCTTCTCGATATACTGAGTTTGTTGAGATAGTAGAGGTAGCTAAAAGAGTAGAGCATAGTATCTCGGAGGGACACAGAGTTCAGGCCCTGAAACAGAAACATAGTTAGAGTTGGACAGAGGGTGCCTCAGGTAATAGGCAATTGAAAAAAAGGCTCACATATGAATTACTTCGCTGGTGTCCAAAGGAGTAGAGTGCAGGCTTTAGAGGAGATCAGATACAGACTGTAAGTCATGCCTCAATACAGTCATTGGCTGGAAGTAATGTCAGAATACAGGGGCAGCATAATAAAGGCAGATATCGAGATGATTGTTCTAAGAGTATTTAGTAGACTCTTTGCCCCTTGTGTAGCAGGCATCATCAGGGTCAATGTCGTGTTGGAGACAGAGACTGTTATTCATGCGGATAACCTGAACATATTAGAAGATTTTGTCCCTTTTTATCTCAGGGTGATAATTCCGCTTGGGGGACAGCCCCACAATATCAGTCTCACTAGTCGACCTCAGACTCAGGCTCGAACTTTTGCTTTAACACGGCAGGAGGCTTATGCTATACCAGAAGTCGTTATGGGTACATTATCTATCTTTGGCCGCAAGACCCATATTCTTATTGATCCTGTATCTACTCATTTTTTTATTTCTCGTACTTTTACCATGTATATAGAGTGAGAACCTGAACCATTAGATTATAGTTTAGTTGTTAGTACACCCATGAGAGAATCATTACTTGCTGATAGAGTGTATCGAGATTGTATAATTAGATTGGGTGAGCATGAGTTTGGGGCGAATTTGATTATTTTAGACATTCATGATTTCGATATTATTTTGGTATAGATTGGCTTGGATCTCACTATACTACTATGGATTGCTTTAGTAAGAAAGTTTTGTTTAAGAAGTTGGGAATAGATGAGGTGAAATTTTGTGGGGAGCGTAAAGTTTTACTCTCATGTGTCATATCGGCCATTAGTGTGAGACGGTTATTAAGAAAAGGATGCTCAGCTTATCTTGCACACATAATAGATACCGGAGTTGGGGAACTGAGATTAGAGGATATTTTAGTAGTATAGAAGCTTTCAGATGTATTTCCAGACGACCTTCCTAGAATGCCACTTGACAGGGAGATTGAGTTTTCTATCGATTTAGTTCCTGAAACGGTTCCTGTATCTATAGCACCATACATGATGGCTTTAACTGAATTAAAGGAGTTTAAAGTTCAACTGTAGGAATTGGTAGATAAGGGGTTTATCGATCAAGTGTATCACCATGGGGAGCTCCAGTCTTGTTTGTTAAGAAAAAAGATGATACACTCAGAGTTTGCATTGACTACAATAAGTATCTATTTTCGCGTATTGATGATTTGTTTGACCAACTTCAGGGAGCGAAGGTGTTTTCTAAGATCTAGCGGGTTGTGACCTAGCTGGATCTCACGATTCCGGCCACCGATCTAGGCGAGATTGGTACTGATTTGGCCACGCCATCAGTTGGGTTTCACTCCTCTCACCTCTAGATTTCATTTCTGATCGGTCCTGTCACCTGAAACGACAAGATTATCGGTGAACGACAACTTGCAAGCTTGCGGCTTTGGGAGCTCGATTTGTCGTCGTCGCACGTGAGAGTTCATCGCCAGCACTATTGGACTCACCGTGGCGGGAACTATCAGACCTGAGCTTCTCGTTGTCGTTGACTGAAGGCTGGTCACCGTTGACCGGTGAGGGGTAATTCGGTAAAGTTTATAAAATTATGTACAAGGACAGTTGGATAATTTGATATTTCAAGGGTAAACTGATAATTTAAGTGATCATTATATATGTTTTTTAAAGTTAGTGATTTGATGTGACATTATATATGTTTTTCAAAGACAGTGATTTAATTTTAAATGTTAAGTGATTTTATTAATACTTCTCGTTTATGGTTTGATGAAATCGTATATTTTTAAAAAATGATGCGATTATTTTTAAAAGTAAAATTATTTTTAAAAACTAATAGTCACTCACTGACTTTCACTGAGGGTTTATATTTACCCTCATTTTTATTATATTTTTTCCTCATAAGAGATTTGCAAGTACAACAATTGACTCAGTAACGATAGATATTTAGATTTTGGCCACGTGATGGTATTAGGAGTCATGAAATTTTTTAGTCTAAATATTTCGGATTGTATAATTTTGTAATTAAAGACAAGTCACTGTATTAGTATTAAATTACTTTACATAACATTTGGTATTGTTGAGATGATAGTTGGCGGAGTTTATTGAAATTTAAAATTATTTTGGGAGTGTTATTTTGCTATTTGCAGGATTGGGGAATGTCAAAACTATAGAGTAAATTTTGTCGAAATTTTGGTAGAAATATTATTATTATTATTATAGAATCATTATTAGTTTAATTTCGAGGATTAGAGAGACTCGCCTTAGAGTTCGGGACGGATCGTGACAGAAAATGAGTCTGAAATTTATAAAATCGACATCGAACGAAAAAATAAATAATTCATTCAATAAAAAAATATAAATACATATATTACACACACTGTAGACCTCACACCAAACTAAATGTATTTCCTTGGAATTGAACCCATGACCCCTTACTTCCACTTCAAGAGGCCTAACCAACTTGGCTATCACTTGGGGATAAAGATAATATCAACAGCCAATTAAACTTGACCAAGTACCTTGAGGTTATAGGCTTGCACTTCACAAGACCAGGTTAAGTATGAACTTGATCACATTGAATGGAAATTTGTTTTCGCATAGGATTCTAAATCTGTTATAACTTTTGAGAATTTACCGTGCAATTGATGGAAGAGCTAGTAATCTATACCTCTGTCAACTGTTTTCCATGCTTTCACATATTTGTTCTATTATCTGCAAGTTTTTGTGTTGTCTTTCAATAGTTTTACTCAACAAATTCACTTTTCATCACAACACAAATAATTCTGAATTCATTATTCCAGGATTAAGCTTAGGTGTTGCATGAAACTGTGATTTTCTTTGGTTTTTAACGTAGACTCTTGTTGTGCAGGGGAGGAACGTTTATATTCTGGTTAGTAACTTTCTGAATTGGAATCTTCATGCTGCTTTGTGGACTACATTATGGACCTTTTTTGCTTTGACAGTGGGGAAAGAGTAGACTGTGCTTTATTTCATGTGGAAATGGCTTCATTGTTGACGTAGATTTATTTATGCATTTCAATGCTCTCTTTTCACCACACTCTTCTTTCCAGAAGAATTAGAGCAAGTGATTGCTTGATTGGGGAATATCTGCTTTACCAGAAACTAAGGCTCCTTGAAGATCTTCTGCTCTAAAATCGATTGTTTTATGAATTATTTTCCGATTCTCATTGCGCCTGTACAAACTTTATATAGTAGGAGTTGAAAATGACTGATAACTTCCTGTTAAATATTGGTTTCAGGACTTAATTGTTTGTTCTTCTGCTTTGATTTTGTCAATTTTTAAATCATGTCATTTATGAAGGGCATGTGTGATTTCTTAATAATTCAAGTTTATCATACTTCCAGGGGTCAGCTAATGTTGGGAAATCAGCATTCATCAATGCATTACTCGGTAAGTTATTGTTATTTGAGGCCATGTGAGACTATGTTCAACAGAATGGGGGGAAAGGAAAAAGAATTTATTGGATTTCCTTTTCCTGAAATACTTTGTGTATTTAATTTTATTATTTTGGCGTAGATTTTGGAGAAAAACTTGTTCTAAGTTTGTTTCGAGTTTTTTTGTTCTGCTTCTTTAGTTTATATTGCCATTCTTTAGCTTTTTTTTTTTTTTTTTTGGGTTTGTTGGTAAACTTCAGAAAAAATGGGAGAAAGGGATCCAGCTGCTGCGATGGCACAAAAGTACAGGCCAATTCAATCTGCTGTTCCAGGAACTACCTTAGGTCCAATTCAGATTGATGCATTTTTTGGTGGAGGGGTATGATACTTGTGTTTGTGCATTATCTTTGTAAATAGTACCTCCTCTTTACAATGTCAGAATTATGTTAGAATCGTTGTCTGCAAATTGTGTTGGTTGTTTTGTAATAAGGTTTACCCATATAATTTATTAATTTATTTTTGATGAATCGTCTCCAACCAACTTTGTCCTGCAGAAATTATATGACACTCCTGGAGTACATCTCCACCATCGGCAAGCTGCAGTTGTTCATGCTGAAGACTTACCTGCCCTTGCTCCTCAAAGTCGGCTCAGGGGTCAATCTTTTCCTGTATGTTCTTTTTCAAATTTTCATAAAGATTATACCGTTATCCCTGTGCAGCTGAGATTTTTCTTTCTTTTACCCTTAATTCTCAGGTGATCTCTGAAAGTGAGACAAACTATGAATTTAAATCCCATGGCTTAAAAGGGTTTACAATATTTTGGGGAGGACTTGTCAGGGTTGATCTCTTGAAGGTCTTGTTCTTGTTACTTGCAATTTTCCCAATGCCAGAGTTGTTATGGATGCTTCTCTCTCTTTCTGGTTACAATATGCTATATTTTTGTTTTCAGGTCCTTCCAGGGACATGTTTGACGTTCTATGGACCCAAGTCATTGCAGGTCTACATGGTACCAACTGATAAGGCTGATGAATTTTACCAAGTAATCAAATCACTCTTCTTTCTTGATGGTAACTTTTGTTGTTGTTGTTGTTGTTGTTTTCCAATTTATTGAATACAATTTGGTGCCAGCATCATGCAGAATGAGTTTTGTAGCTAAAGGCTCTGGCAAGCTGTTGTTTTTTTCCCACTAAAGCCATGAACTTTTTAGCTGATTTGTTTTATTTTTGCTGACTATTTGACAACTGAATTTGTGCCAGAGCAATAGCTTCTGTTATTGCACTCATTTTGTGTATCTGCCCATTATACTTTCACAAGTTTCATGAACTCTGTCTTTATAAACAAGCATTTTCTCTTATTTTATATGAAATGCTGTATACGAAAATTTAATTGTTGTTATCTCAGTTCCCTTGGTCATAGCTGTAGGAATTCGATGTACATTTCTTGCTTTCAATTGAAATTCTTGCCTTTCTGCCTGTAAGTTGGTTAGGTTTCTCTCTTTTCTGTCCCTTGTGCTATTTGTACATTCCTGCATTTTTCATGTCATCAGAGATGTTCAATGAATTCTTGCAGAAAGAACTTGGTGTTACACTGACACCTCCGATTGGAAAACAAAAAGCAGAGGGCTGGAAAGGATTGGATTCAGAGCGTCTATTGGAAATAAAATTTGAAGACACAGAGAGGTATAATTGAATTTATATTGTTGTTAAACATTAGAGAAGCATTTCTAGTGCAATATCTAGTGATGTGTCCAATCTGTGTGTATTTGCTGCTCGCGGGTCAATGTCACTGACTGATCCTCTTTATATTTTCCCACACTGAGAAAGTTTTTATTTACTTTGGTTGGTTGGTCTGTTCAGGCCTGCCAGTGATGTTGCAATTTCTGGTCTGGGATGGATTTCTGTCGAGCCCGTACGCCAATCAATCAAAAGCTCTGAAGTAAATTTAGAATCAACTTCTGGAGAACTGCATTTGGCTGTCCATGTTCCCAAGCCAGTGGAGGTGTTTGTTCGGAGTCCAATGCCTGTGGGGAAGGCCGGAGCGGCGTGGTATCAGTATCGGGAATTGACCGAGAAGGAGCAGGAAGTGAGACCAAAATGGTATTTTTGATGCCGAGCTCTTTTACAGGCTGTGTGTATAATCCATTTTTATTGTTGGAAAAACTGAAAAAGAAATATATTTGTTGTATCACACACAGTTACACTTATATTTTGAGAGATGAGAGCTTGCTAAAAAAATGTGCAAGTTCTTGAAATTTTGCACGTGGAAATCGGAACTCCGTACAGAGATTTTAGGGCGACGTATATAGAAATCAAATGAAATTTTGCATGTAGCTCAGACATTTAATTATTATCATTATTATTGCTAATGAATCAGTGAATTAGCTCAAATATGCTGGGGATTATAAAATGAAACTTTAATTAAATGATTATAAATGTCAGGAGATTACAATGGAGCGCTGAAAATAAGTACCGGAAATTTGCATAAGCTTTTGGTTTAATCAACTTCAACGGTGCTTTCGAAAAACAAACAAATAAATAAAAGGTGACACTTATTTTAAAACAATAAACTCAAAGATTTCAATTTATTATTTTTTTTAAATGTTCTTATTTTATTTTATTATTTTTATTTTTTTACTACGTTCTTAGGCACGAGCTAACTATGGGCACACCTTTTAAAATCCTTAACGAAACCCCTCACTTTTATGTTTACAATTTTAACCTTAATCGAATAAAGAGACATTAATTTTTCAAATACCTTTTTTGAAAAAAATTGCTGTTAATATCCTGATGCGAGGCTTTCATTTACAAACAAACATTAAGGTTGGCATCTGCCTAATTCTTCAAAAGAACGATTTGAATGAAAGGACATATGGTATTTAGCTTTCTTAGTGAAGAATGGAAAGCTTTGATTTTATTCATCACTATTTTGCGCATGGGTTTTCCGATATGGATTTGGATATCAAATAAAAACTAATAGTGGGAGAAGATGGTTTTTCATTTTTTTTTTCCAATACCATTATTTGTGCATTGCTGATTCCAAAAAAAAAAAAAATCATTTTTTTTTCATAAGTGCCAGATAAATGGAATAATGGTAAACTAATTTGTCTATTTATTTGAGTCATTTGTGAATAAACAACAATGATTTTAATGCTACCCATAGGGCGAAAGAACAATTCTTGACTCTATAGGCAAAGAAAGATGGTAAAATCTTATCGTAGTTTTTTGCGAGAGACGAATGGGAGCTGTTAAGAGTCAGAAATTGCTTTAACAACTTTTAACCGGGTGTCTTAAGAATAGGACTCTGGGCCATTCAGTAAAGCCTAGTTCAGAGGCGCCAACAGTAAACGTCATAATAATTTCAAAAATTAAACACCCCAAACAGAACTACGTTCCCGCTCTTCGATCTTCATTTTCATTTTTCTACTTTTAACAAAAATACCCATCAGCGTTCGTAGGCAGCATTTGCTACTTGAGCTTTCAAAAATTGAAGAAATTTCTTCCAAATATTTCCCCACTCATCCATAAGGTTCAATTTCTGGTACAGATTCAACTCTGTGAGGTTAGGTTTCCATAGTCGGAGACTCTCAACTCACGAACGTAGTCACTTGAATTGGCTGTTTCAATAGCTTTCGAGGTAAAGCCAATCATTCATGTTACAGTTAATTTCTTTCATTTTCTGCGTATTATCGTTATTTCGTGTTTCTTTTGAGTATTAAAGTTTAGGGCATCAGTAATTGATTATTGACAAATTGTACAGTCTCTTTGTCATCGTCGTTACAGTTTATCTTCGATACATATATGGGCGGTGCATTTGACTTTGTAGTACTGGTTTTCAGGGGTTCTAGTGATTCGGGAAGATGTACATTAAGGAGATTTGTTTGGAGGGGTTCAAATCCTACGCGTCGAGGACGGTGGTCCCGGGCTTTGATCCATATTTCAATGCAATAACGGGTCTAAATGGGTCAGGCAAATCAAACATTCTAGACTCGATTTGCTTCGTTTTGGGCATAACAAATTTGCAGCAGGTTCGTGCTTCCAACCTTCAGGAGCTTGTGTACAAGCAAGGCCAAGCCGGCATCACTAAGGCCACTGTGTCAATTGTGTTTGATAATTCTGATAGGAGCCGGAGCCCACTTGGTTATGAGGATCATCCAGAGATTACAGTCACTCGACAGGTTGGTTGTGTATATGGTAGCCCCTTGCAAAATTATACTTACTAAAGTTTTCATTGTTTCAAATATCAATTAGTGATCTGCCACCCTCCCCACCACCCCCCCCCACCCCCAAACACGCACAACAACCCGCCCAAAAAAAAAATCCCATTTTCAATGTTTTATAAATTGTTTATGTGGCATTTCTGTTCCATAAATTATAGTTTTATAGTCTTTTTTTTTCCTTTTCTGGGAACAGAAGCTATTTGATTAGGTGACACGAAAGCGTAGTCATTACATTACAGAAGTTTGTATCATGCCGATTACTACCTTCAAAGTATATGAGTATTTTTGTCAAAATGTTTGAGTTTGTTGACATAAATGTATGACATGGCTTTGCTTTATTGGTAGATTATTAATTTCGAATTTGAGCACAGATTGTGGTGTTTGCAAAGGGTAGAATAAGATTGGACTTCATATGTTACCAGTATTTCATCATTAACTTAATTTTTTTTTTTTTTTTGGTTGTTATTCTGGGGTAGACATTTTAGACCATGCCATTACACTAACTAGTTTTGTTGTGCTTGGATGTCACAGAGAATCATTGTGTTATATCCTGAGAAAAAATGTGGGAGCTGTATCATTTTAACACTGTTAAGTTATGAAGCCATAAATGAGAAATTGCTGTTGCCATTGAGCTTCAGTGAAGATTTTCTATTTATGTTGAGATATATCTTCTTACTCTGCAGATTGTGGTTGGTGGAAGGAACAAATATCTGATCAACGGCAAACTTGCACAGCCTAGTCAAGTCCAAACCCTTTTCCATTCAGTCCAGCTTAACGTTAATAATCCACATTTTCTCATAATGCAAGGTCGCATCACCAAGGTTTTAAATATGAAACCACCAGAGATTCTATCCATGCTTGAAGAGGCTGCTGGGACAAGAATGTATGAGACAAAGAAAGAGGCTGCATTGAAAACACTTGAGAAGAAGCAGAGTAAGGTTGATGAGATCAATAATCTTCTTGACCAGGAAATATTGCCTGCTTTGGAGAGACTAAGGAAGGAACGGACCCAGTACATGCAATGGGCTAATGGCAATGCTGAATTAGATCGACTTAGAAGGTTTTGTATTGCTTATGAATATGTCCAAGCTGAGAAGATCAGAGACAGTGCAGTTGGTGAAGTGGATCGAATGGAGGCAAAGATTGCTGAAATTGACTGTAATACGGATAGGACAAGGTTGGAAATACAGGAAATGGAGAAGCAAGTATCAAATTTGACAGCTGAAAAGGAAGCCAGCATGGGTGGGGAAGTAAAAGCTTTATCGGGAAAAGTAGATGCACTATCACAAGATCTTGTACGCGAAGTATCCGTACTAAATAATAAGGATGACACTCTCAGGAGTGAGAAAGAAAATGCTGAAAAGGTGTCTGTCTTCACATTATCACTTCTTTTAGCTTTTTCCTTGAATAATTGGTCTAAACATCTATTTTATCTTTTTCATTCCGCCCTTTTCGTTATTTGCTTATAGTAGGTCTGATCCTACATCTTGATTTTGCTAGATTTTTCATAATATCGAAGACTTAAAGCAAGCTGTAGAAGAGAAGGTCTCCGCTGTAAGAAAGTGTGAAGAAGGAGCAGCTGATCTCAAAAAGAAATTTGAGGAACTTTCAAAGGGTTTGGAGGAAAATGAAAAAGAATACCAGGTATGGGGAGTCCTTATAAATGGTTGACTTTTATGTCAACTCCATTGATATTTTAGTTACTTTGGATAGGGGGTATTAGCTGGTAAGAGTGGTGGAAATGAGGAGAAATGCCTTGAAGACCAGCTAGCTGATGCCAAAGTTACTGTTGGGAGTGCTGAAACAGAGTTGAAACAGCTGAAAATGAAAATAAGCCATTGTGAGAAGGAGCTGAAAGAGAAAACACATCAGTTGATGTCAAAGCGTGAGGAAGCTGTTTCTGTGGAGAGTGAGTTGAATGCAAGAAGAAAAGATGTGGAAAATGTTAAACTGGCATTGGAGTCAGTTCCATATAAAGAGGGCCAGATGGAAGCTCTAGAGAAGGTTTACTTGCTTCTCTGTTTCACCTTGACCATTTGCATGGCCTGAAACTTTTCTTATGGGTTAAATTCACTTTTTGAATCATATCTTATTTTCAGGACCGTGCATCTGAGATGGCAATGGCACAGAAATTGAAAGATGAGATCCGAGATCTTTCAGCGCAGTTAGCAAATGTGCAGTTCACATACCGTGATCCTGTGAAAAATTTTGATAGGTCAAAGGTGAAGGGTGTGGTTGCAAAACTTATTAAAGTAAAGGATAGCTCTACTGTGACTGCCTTAGAGGTGAGAAACGAATATCATATGGTTAGTGTAATAGCCTGAGATAAATTCCTCTAACATTGAGTTACTTGCAGGTGACTGCTGGTGGAAAGTTATTTAATGTTATTGTAGACACTGAAAATACTGGAAAACAACTACTTCAGAATGGTGACCTTCGAAGGAGAGTAACGATTATTCCTTTGAATAAAATTCAGCCCCATACTGTCCCTCCCAGAGTTCAGCAGGCTGCTGTTAGATTGGTTAGTTATTGCTTTCACTTGGGCCAGTCATTTAAAGCTAGTATTTTTCTATTGATTTTATCCTTGTAAATGCAGGTCGGCAAGGAAAATGCTGAACTTGCACTTTCTTTGGTTGGTTACAGTGATGAATTGAAGGTATGCTTCCTTATGCTGGTTTATCATTTTAAACCTGTCCACTGTATGTTTCTTGATATCGGCTGTTACATATTTGATTTGTATCTAGAATATTTTGGTGTTTTGGAGCATTAGTTACAAAGTATTTATTTTGTGCTGTGGTAATTGTGGTCCTCGAAATTGGAATATCACCTTATTAGTCTGTAGGGATGTAAATTGGATGAGTTGAACTCTAAGTAGCTTTTGCCCTTTGTTTTCTGTACTATCAGAATGTAAATACTGATAGCTACTTTTCTGTTTTGACTATTATTATCTGAAAATTGATTCACATTGCAGACTGCCATGGAGTATGTTTTTGGTTCAACCTTTGTTTGCAAGTCTATTGATGCTGCAAAGGAGGTATGCTCATCTTTGGAAATGCACTCTTTTGATGCATTGCCTGCCCTGCAGATTCTTTCGTAGTCAATGGTGCTTATGTTCATTATTTATGCTGTAGCTACACCTATGAATTATGCAATTTAGTTTTTTCCCTATGTAAATGATTGCGAGTCAATATAGTTGGAGAAGAGACTATTCTGGAAAGAAATCATCTGAAAGCGCGTTTGATGATCAGAATTTACTAAAATCTTTTTCCCTTTATATCAGAGTCTTAATATTAAGTTTGAAATAAGAGGAGCTTTAAGCATGGTTTATTCAAAACATATGCCTTCTCTGTAAAACAAGTTTTGGATAAAATTCTTGTTTTGCTCGTATGTTGGACCCCCTAGGCATATTTGCTCCATTGGCTTCAAGAGTGTCAAATGTATTCCATTCATTTGAACTTGTTTATCAAATGTAGAGCACTAGAGCTGCCACTTTGTTGTGTATTCGTGGCAAAAGAATCAGTTCTGTTTTTAATATGAATTAACACCCCTCGTAGTTGTCATTGAATATTTATTCAGGTCAGATGCCACTGTGATAAGTAAATTCTTCTTTGGGCTTAGAAGTTAGGACCACAGAACTTATGAAAATACTGCTTGTTTATGTCTAGAATCTCATCTCTCACAATTGGTAACCTGAATTCAATATTCACTTGGTCAGAGGCAAGTGATGATATTGTCAGAACATTCTAAGGGGCATAAGCATCTGGCAAAGCAATTGTGGAAGTCAGTGATTGGGTGACCTTTTTCATGTTGCTATCCTAAGAACCATTATCTTATAAATAGTCCTCTAATATTATGTGTCTGTGTACACAGTGGACAGAGTCTCATTTTCATTATCAGATATACCTGTTTTGCTTGTAAATGCATGTACAATGACCTGAACTGCAATGATTTTTTTGCAGGTTGCTTTTAGTCATGAAATTCGTACTCCCAGTGTTACTCTTGAAGGTGACATATTTCAACCAAGTGGCCTTCTAACTGGGGGAAGCCGCAGGTAAATAATCTGCTTGATTTCTTTAATTGGAATTTTCATAGGCATGCTTCTTTGCATTGTTGTAAATGGTTTTTCCCTTTTTTTTGCCCCATTCCACCCTGGATATGACATGGTGGTAACTGATATTTCAGAGTTTTTGAAGTGTTTGTGATTAGTTTTTTTTTAATTTGACACTGGGATTTCTATTCAATTAAGATTGCTGTGAAAATTCAGATGTTTGCATGCACTTGCTATCTGTAAACCTGTCAAATTAATAATTTATTATTGCAGGGGTGGTGGTGATCTGTTAAGGCAACTCCACAGATTAGCCGAGGCTGAATCAAACCTTGTAATACATCAGAAAAGGTTATCTGAGATAGAAGCAAAGGTAGAGTCTCTTCTTTCTACCAAATAAAGGGAAGGAGAATAAAGCATCTCATGCTTGTAAAAATTAATTGCTTTTGGAATAGACATTGTTTGGTAGCTATTCTGTCTCTGTTTACTCATTTCTTGTTAACTGGAAGTATTTGTATGAGTCCTTTAACTTATCGTTGGGTTGTATTGAAGCTGCTACATTCATGTTTCTAGTATGCTTATCTTTGACAAGTTCTAAGTTCAATTTTGTGCCAGGGGGTAGCATAACTGTTCTCTTCAGTTATGGTCAATGATATTAGTTATGATCTATCATTTGTGAGAAGTTCTGCCTCTGCAAAATTTCTGTATTTGATGCACTCAGGCATGCCTGTTTGTTTAACTTCATATTGGAAGTATATTGAATGTAGAGCATTCATTTTTTTCATTCTTGACAATTTAATTTACCTGTCACTGTATTTATTCCTAGTTTTTGTAGTCTTCAACTTGTTCACCCAGTTCCTCCATAGCTATTCAAGTAACTTGTTTATTGTTCACATGAACTGAATTGTGTGCTAAGTTTAGAATTTCTGCAGTAACATGATTGTTAACTTAGGTCATGGCTTTCAAACTTTTGTGCTCGGTTCGGGACATACAGTTGTTTGGAATTGACATTGCTGGGTATTTTAGGTAAACAAAAAGCATGCTGCATTTGTAAGATTTTCACTGTAATGATCCATCTTTTGTTTTTGTTTCTTAATAGTTGATAGACATAATTGATTACTGAGTCATCTTTATGCTGCTGGGTTTGGTCGGAATGAAGTACTGTATTTACCATTTTAAGTGCCTTTGTTTCTTCAGCAGAGGGTATTTGCTGCATGCAATAGAATACATGCTTACTTTTTTTTTTCGCTAACATTTTAGCTAATTTTCTTATCTTGACATTTCAGATCAAGGAACTCCTGCCTTTTCAGAGAAAGTATATGGACCTTAAGGCACAGTTGGAACTTAAATTATATGACCTTTCATTATTCCAAGGCAGGGCTGAGCAAAATGAGCATCATAAGGTTTCCATCTTTTCTCTCTTTTTTTGTAACTTTTACTCACTAACCACTCATCATGCTGCCATTTTGTTCTTGCAAAATTTTGTTTTTCATGTTTTTCTTTCTGCTTTTAATCTTGTTTTGTGGAAATGTAGCTCAGCGAAATAGTAAAGGAGATCGAGCAGGAGCTTGAAGAAGCAAAATCTTCTGCCAAAGAGAAACAACTTTTGTATGAGAACTGTGTTAGTGCAGTGTTGGCGCTTGAGAAATCAATCAAAGAACATGACAACAATCGAGAAGGGAGGCTGAAGGACTTAGAGAAAAAGATTAAGGCCATAAAAGTTCAAATACAGTCAGCTTCAAAGGATCTCAAGGTCGGGTTTGATATTACTGTGCTTACAATGAGACTGCCTATAATATCTTTTGCCAGCTCATTTGTATTCTTGTTGATCTGTTTAGATTCTGTTCGATATTTTGCTTTGTATTAGAAAGTATCATCCCCTACACCTGTAAGGTGGGCTCTTTTTAGTGCTCCCATTTATAGGTATTCTCTTAACCAATCTAGCACAGATGAATGTTTACTTCATTTTGACCTTACTACGGGACCCAATTTGGTATTGAAGTGAGGTGGCTTAAAAGGCATAACTGCTGTGGAAAGAAAGCTGTACCTATGAAAAAAAAAAAGTTGATAGTGTGTGGTAAATTTGATTTTTAAATTATAATTTTGGAAAAAAATGACAAAGATATTATAGGATTTCATCAGGTAAGTGTGGGATAAGAACAGCTTAGCTCCCAAACCATAGTTGCAAGTGTTTATAAAAAAAAATTTCAAGTAGGGCCTACACAAAGTTGCGGTATTTTAAATGTTATAAACTCTTAGCAGTCAGCTCTTATAAGTATTTGCTACTTCTATGCTTTGTTTTCTCCAATATTTTACCTTTCTTTTGAAATTTTTATCAATTGTGGGTCAAGGAGCTCTTATATAGATAGCTGTTATTATTAGTGTAGTGAAATGATGCTCTACCTCATCTACGCAAAGTATGGGTCTCACTTTTGCAGTTCAAGTGCCTTTAATTTTTGAAAAAAGCTCTTGATTTAGGTTTTTTTTTGCTTCACATTCAGTTCCAAAACATGATATCTGATTGTATCACATTAATTTCATCTTGCATTAATCTAGTCAGTAGCAATTCTTTCATACTTTTATGTCTGATTCTTACTGATAAAACTTTGATGGTTAAGAATATGCTGGTTCTCAATAGCTGTTGAAGTGATGTCACATTGTTTTGCTTGCTATTAGGGGCATGATAATGAAAGAGAGAGACTCGTTATGGAGCATGAAGCAATTGTAAAGGAACATGCTTCTCTGGAGAGTCAATTGGCTTCAGTGAGGATGCAGATTAATGGTCTCACTTTGGAAGTAGAGGAACAAAAGAACAAGGTAAGCATGGATATTTGAAGGTTGACCTTTATAGTGGAAAGTGATTGCAATATCCGTTTCTGTTGTAGGTTGCTTCCACACGGACTAATCATGAGCAGGCACAATCTGAACTAAATGCAATAAGGCTAAAGATGAAGGAATGTGATTCTCAAATTAGTGGCATCCTCAAAGAGCAGCAAAAACTTCAAGACAAGCTTGGTGAGGCAAAGCTTGAGAGAAAGAGGTTGGAAAATGAGGTAATTTTGCTTATTACCCTGAATAAACTTCTCTGATGATTTGAGACAGTTGATTATTGGCTTTGCAATTTTCTGTAATAGGTAAAACGAATGGAGATGGAGCAGAAAGATTGCTCTACAAAGGTTGACAAATTGATTGAGAAGCATGCCTGGATTGCATCTGAGAAACAGCTATTTGGAAGAAGTGGGACAGATTATGATTTTGAATCACGTGATCCTCATAAAGCAAGGGAAGAACTTGAGAAACTGCAAGCTGAGCAATCAGGGTGTGTGACCTTGGAAGTTTTGAAAGTCCAAGTTGTCTATAAGTATTATATTATCAATATTACTATTGTCTTCTATGAGCCTGAGAGATGATTTCTTTCCTTCTTTTTTTTTTTTTTTTCCTCCTTCCCCCTTCCTATATGAAGGCTTGAGAAAAGGGTGAACAAGAAAGTCATGGCAATGTTTGAGAAAGCAGAAGATGAGTACAATGATTTGATGTCGAAGAAAAATATTATTGAGGTTTGTATTTAGACTTTTCTGGACATTGTTTTACCTTCCCCTAGCCATGCTTATTTTATCTTTGCACAGAATGACAAGTCTAAAATTAAGAAGGTGATTGAAGAACTTGACGAAAAAAAGAAGGAAACACTAAAAGTAACTTGGGTCAAAGTTAACAAGTGAGTTTGCTTCATGCTAGTCGCCTTTTTTCTGATTGGCCTTTATTTGATAGTTGCTGATAATTTATTTGTGTTGGTGAATCTTCACTTCCTTAGGGACTTTGGATCCATCTTTTCTACTCTATTACCGGGCACAATGGCAAAGCTAGAACCTCCTGAAGGTGGCAATTTCCTGGATGGTCTAGAAGTTTGTGTAGCATTTGGAGGTGTTTGGAAACAGTCCTTGTCAGAACTGAGTGGCGGTCAACGATCTTTATTGGCCCTTTCTTTAATTTTAGCATTACTTCTCTTCAAGCCAGCTCCTCTTTATATACTGGATGAGGTAACTAAGCTATTTCATCATGTTTTGTTCACTCGATCATTATTCTTCCACTTAAGTAGTTAAATCTAAATGCCTCTGATATGTATTCGAAACTTATGCCTTTCGTAGGTTTTTTGGTTTAACTTATGAAACTGCAGTGGGATTTCTGAAAAAGTGTCATCACTTGTTACCTGACTCCAGAAAATTGTTTGATGTGTTATCCTGCTAAATAGCTCAATAACTCCATGTCAAGATGATTCAATTTATTATTGCAGATCAAATATCGTGTTGAATTACGAATAATTCTGTTGAGACAATGCTTAATCCAAACTTATGCAAGAACTTTGAGTACATGAAGACAGTCAATCAGACAGATTTCATAAATTTGTGGATGAATTTTCTTTTATGTTGGTTTTTTGTTACAGTGCTAATTAAACATTTGTTGCTCCCCTCCTCCCCTCCCTCAACAACAAAAAACAAAGAACTTTGTAATGTTTTCGAACTTTTGTCATTGTTGCTCAAATGCATCACTGATTGTTTTATATTGAGTAAACTTGGACTAGGACCATTTGTTTGATTGTTGTCCTTCAAAGAAAGACATCTGGCGTTTAAGTTTCTCATGTTTGTAGCTACAAAATCAAGTAAGAGAGATAATAATCTGGAGAACAACAAAGTTAAATCGTGGTGTTTTAATAGATTGAGCACATAAGATATTTTCTCGTTTGAATTCACTATTGAACTATTCTATTATATCTTTCTTGTTTGATATTTTTAGCAATACATTGTTACGAGATGGATCTTTAAGTGGTAAATATTCTTGTGGTGGTTGGCAGGTTGATGCGGCTCTTGACTTAAGCCACACACAAAACATTGGGAGAATGATCAAGGCTCACTTTCCACACTCCCAGGTCTGAATATGATGATTTTCTTTTCAATTTCTTAGTCCATTATGTTTTGAACTAAAAATTTTGTATGAAAGGAACAAAGATTCGGTTAAAAGAGTTGGGCAGAATGACATATATGTTAAGCGTGGTAGAATTAGAGTAGCCTGCTTCTCTGTAGCCAGATCTTTGTTATTAGGAAGGAATGGCAGGATCAAGCAATGAACAGCAGGATAAAAAATTCTTAGTTGAGATTTCATCTATATTTTGCTGACTTCTTTTGGCTCTGGTGCTTCACAGTTTATTGTGGTGTCGCTGAAAGAGGGAATGTTCAATAATGCCAATGTTCTATTCCGGACAAAATTTGTGGATGGTGTTTCTACCGTTCAGCGGACTGTTGCTACTAAGCAGATTAAGTGAAAGCTTTTCAGTCAGGTTCCCTTGGTAATAGATCTATATCTTTGATTTGCTTATATTCCCACTCTCCTTTGAATCACCTGGGTTGTTCTTTATGTCTATGCTAGAACTCTGTTTGGTGTATGCTCCTATTTCCTTCATCTATTTCTCTAAGCTTTTCTTATGCAGATATTTTTAGATGGAACGACATGTTAAAGCATTATTTCTCAGCTTTGTCTAACTCTTGCCTATTGAATAAGTGGTAACTAAGAGCTGTGAAGAACTATGCATACATTTAACAGTGCCTCAATTTGGTTTGGCTAAATTCTCCATTTCCTGATAGCTATGAAAGTTCTATTTGGTTTAGCTTCTAGCAGTTGCCTCTCAAGCAACAGCTTTTGGAACTGCAAAGCGTATTTTCGATTTGTATATTTGCTTCTTTCTCTTTATGTTTTTACTTTTCTGCTGGTTTCACATAAGCAATGTTCTGAATAATCAAAACCTATGTTTTTTTTTTCAGATCATTTTTGCATGTCTAGGCAATCAAAAGTGTTGAAGTTACCTATCCTGTGAAGTAATGCGATTGAAGCTCATGATGCGTCAAATACATAACTAACAACATTTTATTTGTATGTCTGTTCACATATTGCTACTAGTGTACATAATTGCTTGCTCTGTGTTATGCACTTACCGTGTAGAAATTTGGACTTGTGATCTGTTGCATTACACATTTGATATTTCAGTGCTGAAACTGAGCAAAGTAATGGTCCAATATTTGGTTTTGGCGTGTGAGGACAAGTCCTAGTCAACTGAAAATGTGTCAATGTTGAACATTGGCTTGTTGTATCAAATTGATTGGGTCAAATACTAGAACTTGGATGCTCTCATAATTGAATTGTTTAGTGCGCATAATCAAGAATAATTTGGCAGTCGTTCCCATGACTGACTTTTGATGTCGATGCCAACAGATTTTAAAATGGGATAAACGACGAGCTTAATTTTTGATTTTTCAAGTAAAAAATGCTTGGTGAAATATTGGACAGTAAGCCTCTGGACAGTAATGAGAGTTTATGAATATAGATTCCAATTAGAATCCATACTGTAATATCTGTAAATTTTAACAATTAGAGAAAAAAAAAAAAAAACAACTGACATAAATGAAAATTAGGCCTGTGTTCAAATAATTTACTTGCAGTCTCCAGCTCTGGAGACTAAGTCCAGTCTTGCAAGTAGACTTTGAATTAACAAGGAAAAGATCAAAATCAACGGCACTGTTGCCATGCATAACAGTTTAAAAGAAATCCGACCAAGCGATTATTGACTTCTATAAGCATCTAGTATCCTAGCTACACTGCTCCACCAAAAAAGATGGCCTCTAAGAATTGCTTCATTGCTTGGCTGCTTCTCCTCGTAGTTATGCTTCTTCTGCTAAGCTCAGAATCTCTTGCTGAGCTCGGAAGCACTTTCAAGCCTTGTGTGACGCGTAAGCCTGCTTCAGATCATATAGATTGGCATGAAATTAAATTTTTATGTGTCTATTTCGTTCAAGTAACATTGATCACACAACATTAATTTTTTGCACTTCTGTTTCAGGTGGACATGCAAGGGAGCTTATGCAGCTGATTCATACAAGTTCTGGTGGTAGTAAACCAACTGATCGTCCCAGGAATTACAATTACGGAGTTCCTGACAGCGGTCCATAAACCGATACAGTTATTAATCTTTTGCTGAATGATCACCATCATGTTTATTTTATTGAAATTAAGCTTTATCTATTCTGTTCTGTTTGAAATGAATACGAGGGCGAAGTTTTTTCCCCCCTCTCTTTTTCCATCCAGGGAGCTAATACATGCATCCTATTAGTAATATCACAAAAGCTATTATTACATTTTCACAATAAAATTAACATTTCAAAGACCTACATAGTGCCAAAATGTCCACGCTTTGTAACAAATTTTATTACAAACTTTTGTCAAAAGAAAATTCTGGGTGCTTTCAGATCATCACATGCTTGATCGAGCTTCTTAACTTTACTCATCAGTTGCTATTTTAAGCACAAAGTTTCCCAAAGCATCCATCATTGAAGAAAAGCTAGCATGTCTGTACTGGCGCTACAGATGCTATGGACTGGGAAGATTTATTTAGGTTAAAACAACAGCAATCAGTTTGTACAAAATAAAATATAGGGGTTTAAATGGGAAAGTGCAAATGACCAATTTTCAGCTAAGCTCGAAACAGGGAATGTGAAAGTGAAACAAGTTAACAAATTGAGTGAGGATATTACCTATTAGCTTCTCAGCCGCCGCCGAAATTTGGCCGTCTTCACTGCTATCCAGACATAGAGCTTATCCTCTACGTTGTTCAAACGCTGGAGATAAGCATGTCTCCATTTCCTGTTGAGCAGTAAGGTACCGCAAAATCCCAAAAAGCCTATGATGAAGCCAAGAGCTGTGATGACAAATAAACCTTGAGTTATGAATCTATCCTAATCGCTGTTATGCACAATAATGGCTGTAACTTGATGAGCTGGTTCTTCCCCAGGAATTTATTTGGAAGAAGGGAACCACAAAGCTCCCGATTTCCCATGTATACAGAAGCCTCAAAAGTCTGTAGTTGAATGCGTGCTGGTCGAGAAGTTTAAGACACCAAGATGACTCAACTGAGAAAAACCTTGTGGAATTTTACCACTAAGCTGGTTCCGTGACAAATCAAGAGAATTCAACAAAGATAACTGACCAATCTTCATGGGAATTGATCTAGCTAAATTGTTTTTTGAAAGATTCAAAGAGGGTAAGCTAACAAGACTTGTAATTTCTTCTGGAATTTTCTCTGGTAAACTATTGTTTGAAAGATCAATTCTCTTTAGAAGCCCCAGGGCCTACCAATGCTTCAGGTTTTGAACTTTTCTCACAACAATATCTCAGGAATGGTAGGTGCAGGCGCAGGTTCTAAGGTAATTTCAAAGATAAATCTAGCACATTTCTGATATGAAGAATTTGTATCCAAGTAGTGACATTGGGATTTAAGAAGAAAAGAGAGAAGAAATATTATAGTAATCTTTAATTTTCCATTCCCCCGTCCAATCATTCCATATTGCAAATATATAGCCTCCGAACTTTACACACACAGTATGTTAAGAAATAGAACTACAATAGCAAATGATAGCAAAATATTCTGGAACATGACTAGATTGCTGTTAAAAATCAGCTTACCCCGCCAACCCCCCTAATATCACCAACTAATAGAATTCTAACTAACGTGAACAAGTCTTCCACTTTTGCTTGCAAACCGTGCTCGTAATGCCCATGCATATTAAAATATCATTCCCCACTCTTCAGAACCGCCTTGTCTACAAGGTCAAAGTGCCTCATTTACTTAACTAGTATTAGGTGGTGTGAATGGTGGAGGATCTTCAATCATGAACAGCTATGGCCTTTGGCAGTGATGGTCAGGAATGAATTTCTCGTCAAAATAATAACACAGCCCTTTATCATCTTGAGCCCGTGCTTCTTGGTTAGTCAACCGCTGGATAAGTGGAGGAGTGGTGGTTTATTTTGCCTTAAGAAGGGGGCCCAAGATCCCAGTAGAACTATTTGGGATTAGTGGTTGCATCATAGAAATAGGTAGGGATAGGTCGTTGCAGCACTTGAGAGAATTCCAATCCTCAATCAATCTTGCCAAACCAACGGCGTCAGCCAAGGTACGGGGCTATTTAATCTTGACATCCAGTTGTATTTCGTCCTGAAGACTTGCAATGAAACAAATTAAAAAAGTTTCAGGTCAACCATTGACTTAGTGAGAAAGCTTTTCAAAAATTTCCTGATACTTAGCCATTGAGAAGTTTGTTTTACAAGTGTCAAAGCTCTAGAAGGATCCTCATAATCCATGGAACAAAAACGGAGCAATATAGCTTTAGCAAATTCAGTCCAAGACTGTAGTCCTTTGAACTTAGTTAGCCAGTGATGCCATTGGAGTGCTATTACTCAGGATGGAAAGAGGCCAATTGGACTTAATGTTCTGAAGTAATGTTTTGGAAATCAAGGTCTTGTTTGGCTTTGTAAATCTATCTCGTAGGGTCGTCACCACTAAACTTTAGAAAAGAACGTTTGAGCTAGGTAGGGGACTGACTGGTTTAGAGGTAGAAAGTGAAGTTGGCTGCTGTGAAGGGATGTGATTTCTGGTGAATAGGTTGATCTCCCATTCTTGGGAAGTGTGTTAGAGGCGCAAGGATTAAAGTTCAGTGAGGATTGTTTGAAGGGTGGAGTGAACTTGATCAAAATTGGATTCATGTCTAGCAAGGATTTCTTGAACCCCTTCATAAAATTCAGCATTAGATTTATTGCGTGTGGCCATGGAACGTTGGATGCTCTGATACCGCTGATATGAAGAATTTGTATCCAATAAGTGAAACTGAGATTTGAAAAGAAAAGAGAGAAGAAATATCATAGTAATCTGTAATTTTCTATTCTCCCTTCCAATAATTTCGTATTGTACATATATAGCCTCCGAACTTTACACACACACTATGTTAAGAAATAGAACTACAATAGCAAAATGATAGCAAAATATCCTCGATCATGACTAGATTGCTACTAAAAATCAGCTTATCCTACCAAACCTACTAAGATCACCAACTAATAGAATTCTAACTAACTAGAACAAGTCTTTCTACTTTTGCTTGCAAACTGTGCTCATAATGCCCATGCATATTGAACATATCACTTTCCTTTCAAGTGATTGCAAGAGAGGTTTGAATGAGATGAAGAAGAAGAAAGATCTCAAAACCAAGTGGAAACAATATCTGAAATTCTAGTATTGGAGATATCCAACAAAGAATAATTTTTTTTAGGCTGTGCAGCCATATTTGAAAATGAGGTCCTAAATTGCAATTTGACAAACTTATGAAACTCAAATGGACAGGAGGGAACTAACCAGGACCCAAATTGAGAGCCAATGAATTATAAGAAAACCTCCAGATTGTCAATTTTGAGAGATTTGACAAGCAAATGAGAGACTGGTGTCAAATTTCTTTTCTTCATCACTATCATCATAACATCAATCAAGGCTGTGATGACCAAAGTACTGATTAGAAATGCCTACGGCTTTATAATATATTGTGGTTGCCAGATTCTATCTAAAATATATTTTCTGGGCGTTTTCTGGTGGTAACCTTACAGCTACGCAACCAAAATGGTTATTGAAGGCTAAGAGCTGTTATTTCATCAGATTCAATTAAATGATATAATAAAAAACATTTCCGATGTTGTCTAATCCTGGATCCGCTTCCAAACTACTTGCATGTTCTTTAAATTTGGCTTCTATTCAAGCACTATCATTTTGTATGTACTTCATATTCAAAGTCATCCGGCAGCACGCCACCCTTGTTTACTCCATATTCGACGTCCTTTGGCAGCGATCTCCCATTAGTTTATAGTTTTGTAATTTAACTGCGTAGTTTTATACTTTATTTTATTTTATCTTTTAAACCTTGTCATTATGACCTATTGATATATGTGTCATAAAGCAAGATTTTGAAACCTCCAAGCTATGTTCTTGGCAGTTATGTCGAAATTTCACTGCTTAGAATGCTTGCCATTTTGGTCCATCTTTTTCCAATTTCAGAATTGAAATGGAGCGCACTTATATTTGTATTTTTTTCATACATGGTTGTCATTAAACCGCTATAATGTCACTGGAAAATTAAATGATAAAAAGCGTTCAGTATTTGTCAATGACATGACTCTTGCCTTTCTTATATAGTTCGAGCTCAAGGAAATAGATTTTATTGTGCGAATCTAGTACAGCTTGACTAGGAAGAACTTATTGGCTGGTTTAATTCCAGTGACCTTTGATGGAGAGATTTAGTCAAATCCAGATATTCAAAAACTCGGTTCAATCTGTTTTCGACCAAAGGAATTAGGCCAATTTTTTATTTTTATTTTTTTAAATTTTGACCTAAGTGTGGTTTATGTGGGATTCAATAGTGGGTGAGGATGATCTCTTTGTTAATTTTGTTCCCCAAAAATTTTATACAGAGCCATCTGACGCCTGTTTTGTTTGCTTGTGAGAAATTTGTTGTTTAATTAGTATAGTATTATCAGCAGCTCTCTAGACCGAGCTCTAGGCGGCTGCAAGAAAGACTTTGAATTTTAAGGTTTCTCCTCGCCCAAGCAATTACTTACTCTACATTTGGTTTTTATAAATATCTTGCATCCTAGACAGAAGGCTCCACGAAAAATTAAGATGGTCTTCAAGAATTTCTGGATTACTTGGTTGGCTCTTCTTGCTATTTTTGTATGTCTTCTAGCCTTAGAAGCGATTGCAATGGAACTTGGAAGCAATATCAAGTCTCGTAAGTCTTCTTTGCTTCGTGTTATTTAGCATAAATTATGAGATATGACTATATTCAAGTAGTGACGATCGGTTAATTTCGGACTTTAATAATGGTGAACATGAAATTTAACTTTTAATTGTTCTTGTAGAATTGACGACACATCATTTGTAAAACTGCATTGTTGTTTCAGGTGAACAGGCTCCTCCGCGGGACTTCAATTACGGCGGCCATGCTTAACGACGTTATTATCAATCAGTGATGTTCTGCTGAATAAGCATCATCATGTTTGTTTAATTGAAAACTTCATGATGATGAACAATTTGAAATGAAAATAAGAGCGATAAATTTATCATAAAAATATAAATGCTGAATTGAAATTGTACCCGATTCTATGTTTATTTTATGCTTACCTCTCATTTATATATATATATATTGGGTATACCCTACTAAATATTATGATTTCTTCATTACCATAGCCCCGTTGGCCTCCAAAGTTTTACAGAGTTTCCGTTATAGCCTATTACCAAGTCTAGTATTTCTTTATTATGGCCGTTGTTGAATCAATGTCATTTTTTACTTCCCTTTAATATATTAGACAAAATTCAATAATGCAGCTTTAAGGATTTTTATAATTTCCAACTAGCAATATTAATTCTTTAATCCTTTCAGATTGATTTATTATTTAAAATCTGTAGATCTTACTGTTCAAGACTAGTAGATTTTTCAATGTAATTTAATCAAATACAATGTTATGTTGCTGATAACTAATGAAAAAAACCAATGGGTGCGTATAATCCTTTACGACCTTCCAAGGACAGTTAATTGATGCGCCCAGCGAAGGAAGGAGAGGAAAAATAAAAAGGCAAAATCCTCGAGCTTGGAGAAGTCAACAGTTTCTTAAAATTACAATATTTCTTCTTCGCTGGCGTTGACAAAATATCGCTTTGGCCCTATATTTCCGAGGGCATTAAGTGTTAGTTGCCTTATAAGTTGAAGCCCTCGGGGAATTATTATCATCATCTCCTTGAGGTCAACAACAGCTGCAGCAATTTGATTTCACTTTATTCGAACGAATATGATTATCATAAGCTTTTCTTTTCTCAGGGTCTGTCAAAACGTCACTGGCTGATCTTATAAGCTTGAAAGCACCATCGGCGGCAGCAGAGGAATTCTTCTCGGGATGTAACATCAGCGCCATTTTCTTGAACTGTTTCTTTATGACGCTGATAGCAACTTGAGGATCAGTTATGGCCAGAATTTTGTACAACGTAGATTTTGTTTCGGATAGTTGGTGAACTATGTAAGCCTTGAAGTAACCGTCGATGTTGGGTAGATCAGGGTTGAATTCTTTGCTGCTTTTAGTGTCTTGATCTCCATATCTATGTTTTGAAGCTTGAAGTACTCTTCTGCGGCCTCTCTAGCCTTCTCGGCCGCTAGCTCGACAAGATTCTTGAGCATTCTCTAATTAACTTTGAGAAGAAAAAGGAACAGAGATGCTTTGGCAGTAATGCCTTAATATTTGCATATTTGTCGATTGATCTTGACGCTATTAGTTCTTTTAGTACTTCAACGGCCCCGAAAATAGAGCAATCAAAGCACTATCTAGGATTGAGTGCAAGAACTAACCAAAACCAACCTTGATTACGAATCACTCTCAGTAAGAACACAATCCAACATAACAAGATCAAGGAACCAAAACAGTAAACGCACACACACACAGAAGAAAAAAGAAATCAGTTTTACGTAGTTCAGTTGTGCTATAAGCATAACTTACATTCACGAGAAAAGCCATAAGAGGAAGTATATTATTGAAACAATTTGAAAAAATATAGATCATAAACAAAGAGATTTACAAGAACAAAGATTACACTTTTCTCTCTCAAGTCTCTCTAATGTTCACACATTTTTCAGCCATGCCAAAAAATTGCCTCAATCACCAGCTTTATAACAGCTGAAGAAAACTCCAGATTGCCCAGGAAGCTGCCACGTACATAAAGGCCAAAATACCAGACTTGATTTCCTTCTCACATGTCATCTCACGTGAATCACTTATTCTAAGCTTAAAAAGATCGTTCTTGATGCCGTTTCAAGCTAAAGTGTTGCATATGAACAGCTTGTGACTTGAAGGTTATAATAACCAATTCTAAAAATGTTGCTATTTATACACTTCCAGTTTTGTATTCAACATTTTAATCCACACTTCTCCACCTTGAATCAAAACTTCCTCCCTCTGTCTCCCTTTCTAAATCAATTTATCACTCAAAAACTACTTAACTCAGCTAAGTTCAAACATACCTTGAGCTTAGCTATAGTTACCATCTTAGTAAGCATACCAGTTAGGTTATTATCAGTATGAACCTTTATTACCTTTACTGTTTCTTTGTTGACTTCATTTCTTATAAAATGCAGCTTTATATCTACGTGCTTGGTCTTTTTATGATGTGCTAGGTTTTTGCACAAATGAATGGTACTAGCACTATCATAGTAAACTGTAACTATTTCCTGGTACTTGCCAAGCTCACTCAGTAGTCCCTTAAGCCATAATGCTTCTTTTACTGACTCTATAGCTGCTATATATTCAGTTTTTATTGTTAAAAGTGCAACAACTTACTGAAGAGTAGCTTTCCAGTTTATGAGATAGCCATTCACTATAAATAGATATCCAGTCAAAGATTTCCTTTTATCTAAATCCCTTGCATAGTCTGCATTTACATATCCCTGTAGTCCATCCTTTATTCCACAGCTTTTTATGTAGACCAAACCATAATCTATGGTACTTTTTAAGTATCTCATAATGCACTTGACAGCTCTCCAATGTTCTCTTCCTGGTGATGCCATGTACCTACTCACAAGACTTTTAGTATGTGAAATGTCAGGGCTTATTAGCACCATGACATACATTAAGCATCTAACAACATTTGTAAAAGGGATATGCTTTATATTCAGCTTCTCATCATCTATTTTAGGACACAATGAGTTACTCAACTTAAAGTTTACAGCTGAGGGAGTCTGTACAGGTTCGGAATCCAGCATCTTATAAGTTTTAGTACTTTGATCAAATATTTCTTTTGAGATAGAAATATGAGACCCTTGCTTCTCTCCCGAATAATTTCTACTCCCAAAATTTCCTGAGCTTCTCCTAAATTTTTCATGTCAAACTCAGAACTTAACATCTGTTTTAGTTTCTCAATTTCACTTTTTTCTTTACAAGCAATGAGCATGTCATCTACTTATAATAATAAATATATGTAATGACATCTATTTACTAACCT
This sequence comes from Aegle marmelos, assembly GCA_030449875.1. NCBI lineage: Eukaryota > Viridiplantae > Streptophyta > Magnoliopsida > Sapindales > Rutaceae > Aegle > Aegle marmelos. The sequence goes on along the minus strand of JASUUL010000022.1, from coordinate 5,005,576 downwards.
GTAATAAACACAACAATAATAACTACACCTTGTGAAGCCATGTGATACCATAAAATCATCAAACCTGAAGTACCATTGTCTCAGAGATTGTTTCAAACCATACAGAGACTTTTGCAATAAACATACATGATCTACCTTCTCAAGGTCTTCATACCCTTCAGGTTAGGTCTTATATATCTCTTCATGTAATCTTCTATATAGATAAGCTATCTTGACGTCAAGTTGATTAAGCTCCATGTCATTTACAGCTATAAGAGCCAAAATTACTTTTATAGATGCATGTCTAACCATTGGAGAGAATACTTCCATAAAGTCTATCCCTTCCTTCTATGTATATAATTTCGCCACCAATCTAGCTTTAAATCTCTTTAGTTATTCACCTGTCAACCTTTCTTTGATCTTAAAGATTTATTTATAGTCTATGATTCTTCTGTCTTTTGGTTTCTTTACCAACTTTCAAGTCTCGTTCTTATACGAAGAGGCCATCTCTTCATCCATAGTTTTGTGCCAAAGATCTTTAAATTTGCTTTGAGTTACTTCTTTGTATCCATTTGGCTCCCCATTATCAATTGCTTGGGTAGTTGTTAAAGAAAAACTGATAAGATCAGCATAACCATATATTTGGGGGGTCTTACTGGCCTCTTAACTCTATTTCTGGTTAGCTAATAATTCTCTAATTGAATGTCAGATTCTATATGTTGATCTTGAGTCTCAGAATCTCTAACTTCTTTAGTGATTTCATCTGAATCTGTAGCTTCAGAAGAATCTTTTGGATTTAGTAACTCCATTTCAACCAACTGTTTCTCTGATCTCTCTTTATCACCCTTAACTGGTTCCTCATCTAATCCTTTTCTTAGTAATTGATCTTTATTGAACACTACATCCCTACTTATCAGGCACCTTGGAGGACTTAAGTATGTACAACAGATTTTATAACCCTTGAATTCCTCTGAATAATCTATAAAGAAACCTTTCAAGGCCCTTGGAGTAAGTTTTCCCTAATTTATATAAGTTTACATAGGACAACTTTCAGGCTTTTAGGCTTTCAAAGTTTGCAGGTTGTCTAAACCACATCTCATAAGGGGTTTTAAACCCAATGACTGATGAAGGACTTAAGTGTACTAGATGGCATACTGTTAAAAGAGTTTCTGTCCACAGGCCTTTTAGAAGTTTAGACTGAATTAACATGCTTTTTACTTTATTCATCCTTATTGTTCTATGTCTAACAATTCCCATATTTGTGTAAAAGCCGTCAAACTTTTGGTTACATAATTCTAATCCATTATCTGTTCTAAGCTTTTTACCCTTTTTCCACACTAATTTTCAATCAATTTTTTCATTCTTTAAACTTTTCAAAAAATTGATCCTTACTCCTTAAAATACAAACCCATACTCTCCTGGAGTATTCATGAATGAGTGTAAAAAAAAATAACTATTACCATCTAAGGATATATGCTGAGAAGGGCCCTATAAATCAGAGTGAATATACTTTAACTTATCCTTGGATTTTTGAACTGACTTATTAAAGCTAGCCCTTGTAGCTTTACCTAGGACACAATTTTGACAGAATTCCAAACTTTCTAGTTTGTCACCCTCTTATAGCTCTTATCTTTCTAGCTCTTTAAGACCTTTTTCATTTATGTGCCATAATCTCAAATGTCATAGTTTAACTTTATCAGTAATTAATCTCAAAATTACTCCAGCTTCACCAGTGACAGCTTCCTCATTTAGTATGAACACATTATTTTTTCTACTACCCTTTATAATGACATCAGATCCCTTGACAATTTTCATCTCACCATATTCAATCTTAACACTATATCCCATTTGATCAAGCATTCCTATGGAAAATGAGGTTTTTTTTTTTTTTCAGATCAGGAATATACCTAATCTGTTTTAGTTCTCTAATGGTATCATAATATAGTTTGAGATTAACATTTCCAATCCCCAAGATCTGATATATTGAATTGTCTCTCATCATTATTTTACCCCTATTAAAATCATGATATTCAGTAAAATAATTTTTAAATGGAAACATATGAAAAGTACAGCTCGACTCTAGAGCCCATTTACCCTTATCTTTATTGTCTGTAGTAATACAAACACTAGCTGATTCATATCCTCCATCCTCTGCAATTGCTGCATCACTAATTTGAACTCTTTTCTTATTTTTCCTTTTTAGACAATCTTTCTTGAAATGTCCCTCTTTGTGACATAAGAAACATTTCAAGTTCTTGGATTTTTCTTTATTCTTCCCTTACTTATTTTTCTTTCCTTCTGGCCTTGTTTTTGCTATTAAACCTTTACCAGTATTATTATTAAGACTCTATTGCTTCCCTTGCAGTTCTTTAGTGCTCAAAGCTGACTTTACTTCATTCAACATCAATATATGCCTCCCATACATCAGTGCATTAATAAAGTGTTCGTAAGATTTTGGCAAAGAGCTTATTAAAAGCAATGCTTTATCCTCATCACTTAATGCTATATCTATGATCTCAAGTGTATCACACACTTTGTTGAACTCATCAAGATGATCATCAAGAGATGAGCCTTCAAGCATCTATAAAGTGAACATTCTCTTCTTGATATATAATTTGTTAGCAAGAGATTTTTTCATATATATACTCTCCAATCTTGCCCATAGCTCAACAACAATGGATTCTTTAGCTACTTCCCTTATTACAAAGTCTGCTAAGCTCAAAATTATTGCGCTTTTTGCCTTTCTATCAATTTCAACAATTTACGCAGAGGTTCTTAAAGAGGACACATCTTTCCCATCTTTTTTGATTACTAGTTGAATAACATCTCTAAGTCTTTGGGTGACAAGTGAAGCCTTCATCTTCACTTTTCACATGTTAAAGCCATTCTTTTTAGTAAAATTTTCAAGATCGATCTTTGGTGCTACCATTTTAGAATCTTGACTCTAAAACCTAAGCTCAGATACCACGTGTTAGTACTTCAATGGCTCTGAAAATAGAGCAATCAAAGCACTATCCAGGATTGAGTGCAAGAACTTTTGAATTGTTAACAACAACTAAAACCAACCTTGACTATGAATCACTCTCAGAAAGAACACAATTCACCGTAACAATATCAAAGAACCAAAATAGTAAATGCACAGACACATACAGAAGAAAAAAGAAATTAGTTTTATGTGGTTCAGTTGTGCTGTAAGCACAACTTACATCCACGGGAAAAGCCACCAGAGGAAGTATATTATTGAAACAAGTTGAAAAAAATACAGATTATAAACAGAGAGGTTTACAAGAATAAAGATTACACTTTTCTCTCTCAAGTCTCTCTAATGCTCACACACTTTTTAGCCATGCCGAAAAACTGCCTCAATCCCTAGCTTTATACCAGCTGAAGAAAACTCCAAATTGCCCAGGAAGCTGCCATGTACATAACGGTCAAAATATCATACTTGATTCCCTTCTCACATGCCATCTCACATGAATCACTTATTCTAAACTTAAAAACGATCGTTCTTGATGCCGTTTCAAGCTGAAGTGTTGCATATGAATAGCTTGTGACTTGAAGGTTATAATAACCAATTATGAAAACGTTGCCGTTTATACACTTCCAGTTTTGTATTCAGCATTTTAATCCACAAGTTTAATTCCTAATTGAATTTTTATTTTCAGAATGGTTGCTTGGTCTTGATGCCATTTGTTTAATTCCTAGTGGGGAAACATATTTCCCATTGAATTTTGATAGGTCATCACACTAATTGAATATATCCTTTATTTTAATTAAATCCATTATGTTAATTCTAATACACTATTTAGTAAAATTTAAAATTCAGAATTTTAGCATTTACACCTTTATATCTAAAAAATAACCTTATTGATACTTATTAAATAAAAAATATATAGACAATTGCATCTTAATTGTGCCCTTTTAAAAAATTTATGGAGATTATTATTTTCCTTACATTTGTTACCATTTTAAAAAAAATTACTTACTGTTTTTATCACTACCCCTCACATCTTCATGATATTCTGTTTTACAGTCCTTTTTTTGGAAAAAGTAAATTCAATTTTTTTTTAACTCTCTATCTCTTTAACATTTGAATTCGACTTGTCTCAACCAACTGAAAAAATTAAGGTCGCTTTAAAATCACTTGGCTATGCTCAACTACATGAATTTTAATTGTAAAAGTTTAGATAATCACAGAATGGTGATCCAAAAAAGGAAAATCATCATATGATGTAATAAAAGACTTCGATTTGAGAAGAAAGTAAACACCGCTCATTAAGGAGTTTGAGTCTAAGGAACAACTACTATAGACTTTTCTTCTCTATATTATTTATAAATATTGTGTGTTTAAGATATGTGGTTCTATGAATCAGGATGGGCTCCAAGAATATTTTGATTGCTTTTGTATTCATCGCTCTTCTTATTGTGCTTGTTCTAGCAACCCTGGAAGCAGCTGCAAAGGAACTAGGAAAAGCCTCCAAGCCTTTCAATAAGAATCGTAAGTACTGTTCCAACTTTTATTTTTTATTTTTTAAAGCATATTAATATGATAATCAGGGCAGTTAATTAGAATTTTTTAATGAGAATTTCTGTACTTTATTAATTAAAACGCGAGAAAGTAGTTACTCCATATGATGTAATAGTGTAATGAGGGTGGACTCACGAGACAAATTCTGCAGTTAATAATAAGTTGTATTAATTGCCTTTTCAGGCGGCATGACTAAAGAGATTATGAAGCTTACGCGTAGGGGTCTATTATCTATGGATGATCCCTGGGGTTACAATTATGCGGTTCCAGGCAAGGGTGATTAACTTTATTACAGGGTGAAGATATTGATATTTGTTGGTTTGAAAATTCTAAAATGCTGTATTGTATATGAAAGGTAGTCTAAGAGAGAACTCCTGCTTGTTCATGTATAATCGATATGTATTACAGTGTTAAATATGAACAAAGCAGCACCACTTTGGAGGTGCTATTTACTCAATGTTTTACCTATAGTTTTATGAGTAAATGGAAGCTCATAGAAATTAGATAAATTACAGAACTGTAAGTAATGTAAAATGAGTTAGTTCACCATTACAGTAAAGTTAACAGCAGAACCAACAACATTCCTGATCATCCAATACATATAATGAACTACCTCTCTAATCTCAATCAGCGCAATGATCTTATCTATTTTTTTAATCCCATTTTTCAAATAATCATCATCCACTTTCCGAGTGATATCTCAAAAAATTTCCACTACTAGTGATGTGTCATAATTATTTATGTAACCACCTTATCGTACAATAGATAAATGCAAGGGAGTTTATTGAATCATACTTGAAAAGTTTAGCTGATAGTTACCCTTTCCAAATTTCATAATTGCTTTCAACTCTTGCAAAAGATAAAAGAATCCGTACTAATTAAGCATTTCAACAAACACTTGGAAGACGAAATATCTAATAACGGATGGTATAGCGGGTATGGTCATTATTCATTAGCACCCACGGGGTAGTCCAAAAACGGGGTGGGCGCGGCGCTTTAGCCCGTAAACTCTTCACTTAAGAGATTATTTTATCAATTGAACTAGCTGGTACCCATGAATTAAAATTTACATTTGGCTGATATCAAGACTTTATGACATGTTTATATTGGTAAGGAATCATAGCCATCATAGATTATATATCTGGCAGATGAAATGATGAATTCATGATTTATGATGATTGATTAATTACTTTCAGGTCATTGAACATTTTGCATTGAATTGCGTCTTGAGCCATTTGAAATCAATAATAGGGAAATTTATCCGCTCTTTTATTGTTGCATAAAATCTTTCGGGTTTATATGCCATCTCGGGTTACGATAAATTAGGAGTATGTGGTTCAAGTGTCTCCAAAGTCACTAGCGGTAGGAGTATGTGGTTCAAAGCTGTCATGCTGTCATATATTTAAACCTAATATCTTGATTTTCTAGGTTCAAGTGTCTCTAAAGTCACTAGCGGTAGCAGGAGTATGTGGTTTAAAGCTGTCATGCATGAATATTTGACATTTCTATACTAGAGTATATTATTAATGTTTAAATATATGGTCAAAATTTGAATCGTACCCGTTTTGTTGAAAAAGCTATGCCACTGATAGTAATCAAGGGTGATGAAAAAAATTCGAAAGTGAGTTCATTAGAGTCCAATCTGCTTCAAGACTTATTGATTATCACAGACGTAAAAGTAAACGGCAGTCAAGCAGGGCTTTAGCTTCGAGAAGCGTGCTAGTAAACTGCACTCGGCTATATAAGTTGTCTCCCAACAGCTGCTCTACCTTAAAAAAGAAGAAATAAAATAAAAAATGGTCTCCGAGAACCATTTTTTATTTGCTTCAATGGCTCTCCTTATTGTTATTGGTCTTCTAATAACCTCGGACGTGACTGCTGCAAGAGAACTTGGACGGACCTCCAAGCCTTGTAATTACAATATGACTCGTAAGTCCGTCTCTTCTTCTTGGTTGTTCGCATACTAAATATTAAAGTACGTAACTAGTAGAGTAGATTTGGTTAGTTTTTACCTTTTTGTGTCTTTTAATTTACTATTTTATCTATGATCTTGTTCATCAGTAATACTGTATTGGTTTTTCAGGTGGACATGCTAGGGAGCTTAGGGGTCCTGGTACAAATGCCGGTCCTGAGGGTTACAATTACTATCCTCATGGCAGGCGTTAACTACTATAAGAGAGCGCTTCTGATGAATACATGATGTACAATTATTGTTGGTAAGAATGTTCTAATATTATGCACTGTATGAATCAAAATAAGAGAGAGGAATCCTCTTGCTTATTCCACCTTGATTATCAATTATGAGATTTAAGATCTGCCAGCTTCTTGCTCAGATCATAACAGCATTTAGAATGTTATGTGTATTCACCATACTATAAATTTGATGAATAAAGCAGTACTTTTGAAGTGTTATTAAATCCTGTATGCAGTTGATGGTTAGAAAATATCGGATGAGAATGATAGAAGACAAAATACTTATGATTTTTGTCTTGTAGGCAACATATCAAATTATAATTTTTTCCCCTTTCTTTGGGAAAATGCTCTTAGTAAGTTTCTAAGCTGGAAAAAATGCATCAGTACTTTTTTTTTTATGTATTAAATCATTTGATATATGAAAACTACATTGAATTCCGACTAAGGTAGGATCATTAGGGTGGCAAAACTATACCAACAAATATTTAACATAACTGTATTCTCAAGTCTCGAACAAAAGACTTTAGTTAAGTTAGAACAACCCCATACTAACTGATATACGTACTTGTTAGTTGCTTTTGTACCCTTTTAGTAATGCTAAATTGGAACTTAAATATTGGGTCCTAAGCATTTTTCTTAATTAATTGGTTTATAACAACGTCCATGAAATTTGTCTTTTTATAATGATTAAGGAAACAATTAAAAAACATATTCTAATTAAAGTCAAACCAAATCAACCAATAATATCTGCTCTCTCTCTTTCACAACTAAATCGGCATACCTAGCTTTGTCAAAGTTCATGGTTAATGGGAGGACTCCTTTTGGAGCTATGTTTGGCATTGGAAAGGACCCCAAAGTATCAGAACCTTCCTGTGGGTGGTAGGACATAATAGGCTGAAAACTAGGGCTGAACTTTTCAGAAGGCATATTGCTAATGATGAGTTGTGTGAGATGTGGTTGTTCCATTGAGAATACTCTTCATGCATTGAGAGACTGCCCCAGTGCTAAACATGTTTGATTATCTTTGCTACCCTTTGAGATTAGGCACCAATTTTTTAGTCTAAATCTCAGAGATTGGATGCTATTTAATTTGAAAAACTTGTGGAAGTATGAGGGGTGTTTTGACTGGACATGTTTTTTTGGAGTCACAATCGGGAGGCTTTGGTTTTGGCGTAACCAGAACCTTCACAATGGTGTTACCAATAGCACGAGCACTATTGTGATGGATATTAAGTGTCGGACTGAGGAAATTCAGAAGGTTAACCAGAGCCTATTTGTTCTTGCTGCCATGAAGGTGGAAAAATTTTTTGGATGGAGGGCCCCAAGTTGGCCGTGGTTTAAACTTAATACGGATAGAACCCATAAAGGTTCTGGTTCATCTAGTGCTGGGGGCTTAATTCGTAACTGCAATAGAGAATGGATAATTGGTTTCGGCATGAATATTGGCGTTGGTTCCATAACTAGAGTTGAGTTATGGGGTCTTTACCAAGGATCGTGTTTGGCCTGGGATATGGGCTTCAACAGCTTCAGGTTGATGTTGACAGTATTGTTGTTACTCAGTTGGTGGCTGATGAACGAGTTAGGCCAAATGCGTATGCCTTGCTTATTAGAAGCATCAAGGATCTGCTGGACAGAGACTGGCAAGTGCGGATCAATCAGGCCTATAGAGAAACTAATTTTGCAGCTGACTTTCTTGCAAACAGTGCTTTATCTTTGCCTATTGTCTGCACGTCTTTGATTCTCCTCCTCTATGGGCTGATTTATGGCTCCTGCATGATTGTATGGAGATTTCATACCCTCGTTCTTTTTTGTCTTAGCCTTATCTAGGCTCGTTTATGTACCCAAAAAAAAAAAAAGCCCACTGTAATGTTCTGCTGAATAAGCATCATCATGTTTGTTTAATTGAAAACTTCATGATGATGAACAATTTGAAATGAAAATAAGAGCGATAAATTTATCATAAAAAAATAAAATGCCGAATTGAAACATTACGCAGATTTCAGGTGCCATGAAGAAGTGTGTGTAGCTATAGGGCACAGGTTTTATAAATATATGGAAGCCAAATACGTATGCAGTATACAAAGAGACACACACACACACACATGGTTGTACGACGTCAGTTTCATACGTTTATTTATTCAAAGTCCTATAGTAGCGGATTGAACTCCAAAAAACTTTATTATTGAAAATTCCATTGCTCTTGCAGCTGAACTTTCCTTATGTTTTATTGCCTGGCTGACGTGAGGTTTATTAAGAAAAAGTAATAGAAGATTTTTTCATGTAGCTTTTGAGATGGTCAACGAAAGCTTTTAATTTAAACTAAGAATTCTCTTCAGGGATTATTTTTTTAATAAATTCAGAATCTTTATTAAAGCAGAATAAATTTTTCAACATACATTACTATATCCGAACCTAATCTTAAAAAAAAAGCGCATACAGTATTTTATGTTTACAAATCTAACTTTTAACACAAGAAAGCCTAAGTATATATTTTACTGTACACAAATTTTGTTTTATTTTTTTAAAATCTGCTGTAATAATGAGGAAGATTTCTGCATACACACACAAATCGGTGTAATAAAAAATTATGAAGAATTAAGCAAAAGTTCTCAGCACTAAATTTAAATCTATTTTTAATTATCTGCAGCCCAACAACAAAGTATTTCGTGGAAATTAAGGAGCTGCTGGACCGATTAAGATTATCCCACAATTCCAACAAGCCAAATCGATATTGGTTAAAGTATCAGTTATTGTGGTCATTTCTTTGTAAATATGAGAGCATTTGAGGGATCAGGTAAAAAAATACAAATAAAATTCAGCCAACAAATTGATTTACGTAAAGATCCCAAGGAGGGTGATAATTTGAATCACATTCAAACCAAATATAAGACCAACCATTAGATACAATAGCATGCAACTCAACATAAAATGACGAATGCACTCCAAAAAAATATGGCATATTAAAGCAACGAAAAAACAACCATTGACTTTTCGAAAAACAGCCCCACAGGAAAGAGAGACCAGATATTGTTGGTTGGTTCGGTTTGACTTTAATTAGAAGATGTTTCTTTAATTATTTCTTAATCATCATAACAAGACAAATTTCATTGACTTTTATAAACCAATTAATTAAGAATAATGCTTCGAACCCAATATTTAAAAATATGTCCCAATTTAACATTACTAAAAGGGCACAGAAGCATCCAACTTTCGCAAGGGGCAATTGCAGCTTAGAAACTTGCTAGGAGCATTTTCCAACAGAAAAGGAAAAAAAAAGGATTACAATTTGATATGTTGCCTACAAGAGAAAAATCACATTTTTTTCGTCTTTTATCATTCTCATAATCTCAACTGTATGTAGGATTTAAGAACACTTCAAAGGTACCGCTTTATTCATTAAATTTATAGCATGGTAAATACATATATTTACCCATTCTAAATGCTGATATGATCTGAGCAAGAAGCTGGCAGATCTTAAATCTCATAATTGATAATCAAGGTGGAAGAAGCAAGAGGATTCTTCTCACTCTTATTTTGATTCATACAGTGCATAATAGTAGAACATTCTTACCAACAATAATTATACATTATGTATTCATCAGAATCCCTCTCTTATAGGAGTTAATGCTTAGCATGAGGATAGAAATGACAATTTAAGTTGATCTTAATTTTGGTCCAACTGACCTGATTTAAATTTTTTAAGTTTTAACTTGAATATTTGAATATTCGAGCTTAATCTTAGGGTCGGTTGGACTTAATCTTAACCTAACCCGACCCGACCCTATATTTTTTTTTAAAAAAAAAACTCAACGCACACTCACTCTCTCTCGCATGCATCATAGTATCACACACGCACACATCACAATCACACATGCACACATCGTACACATCACGTACCAGAAACACACACACACACGTTTCTCAAACACAAAACCAGATAATCAATCAGGCAAATACCAAACCCATAAACTCTAAGTCAGCTGCCGACAGCTAGCACCGTCACCGTCAACCGCGCGGCTACTACATCGCTGCCACTGCTTGCTTGCTTCAATCAGCCGCGAGCTGTCTTCCACTGGCCACTATCTCAACTGCAGTCTGCTCCAATCAGCCACTTGACACTGTGATGTGAACCAGCCAACCAGTCGCGCATTGTCTCGTCTTTCTGCTGCGTCCACCACCATGCACACACTCGAAGTTAAGGAGGGATCGAGAGGGGTTAAGCTGCTGCTGCCAGCTTTTATAATTTTATAAATGTTAAATACTGCAGCTTAAATGAAGCTTCGTGAAAACAATATGGCTGGGTCGGGTCAGGCCCGACCCGACGTTGGCCAGAATCGGGTTGGGTTTAACCCGACCCAAAACATAAATAATAGGGATTTTTTTAAAGTTAGACTTTTAATTTAATTGATCAGGTTGGGCATGGGCCTGGCCAAACTGGAGCTCGACCTGACTAATTGCCATTCCTATAGAAAGCATTTGTACTTGGACCCTTAAGCTCCCTAGCATGTCAACCTAAAAAACTAATACAATGTTAATGATTACCAAGATCATAGATAAAATAGAAAATTAAAAAACATAAAACGTTAAAATCTAGTAAAATCTACTATACTAATTACATCAATATTTAGTATATGAACAACAAAAAAGAAAACATATAGACTTACTAGTCATATGGTAATTACAAGACTTGGACTTGGAGGTCCCTCTAAGTTCTCTTGTAGTAGTCACGTCAGAGATTATTAGAAGACCAATAACAATAAGGAGAGCCATTGAAGCAAATTAAAGCAAATAAAAAATTATTTTTGGGGACCATTTTTATTTTATTTTATTTCTTTTTGTTTAGGGTATAGCATGTTGGGAAAGGGACAATTAAGTAATTACAAATTTAAGTGGAAACAAACTCTTTCTCTCTTTATGTGATTAAAATAGAATGTGCACCACATATAAATATGTAAAAAAAATAAACCAATAAATCCAAAGCAATAAATCAACTAGAAGAAACATTGATTTTTACGTGGAAAACCCAAAGTGGGACCATAGTTCGATATAAACTTCGGGACCGTAGTTTGATATAAACTTCTACTATAAATGAGATTATAACACAAATTCTTTTCTAGGTAATACCAAAGGCTAACAATATCAAAATTTTTAATAATCCTATCTTATAATAATAGATCTAATATTTATTTCTTTAATAAATGAGTATTTCAAACAACAGCTACTAAGAGGATAAAATATAAATTAATATAGCAGAAATGTATAGGGTGATGTTAGAAGCTTACCTTCCAAATCTAAGAGAAATCGAAGTTAAAATCACGTTCTGATCATTCAATTGAAAATTGAAAATCCAGAAAACTCTTTCTCTCTCTCTTGATTGTTTCCCTTCACAAAAAATTATTTTTGCGGCTTCATTTTCTCTTCTTTATATAGGCAAATTTCATAACTAATTTCATCTAAGTCTAAAATTTTATAATAATTATATATTAAGCAAATATTTTATACTTTCCAAAGTGAGATGCACCTTACAAATCTCTTCCTTTATCTCATCTGTAGGGCACCATTGAGCCCACTTTCTACTTACAGCTTTCCAACTTCTCCTTAAGTAATGCCTTGTTATCATATTTGACCTATTATTCGATGTGTGAATTTTCTCAAGCTGTAATTGCTTCTACTCAAGTACATCTTATATTCAATGTTATCTCACATCAATATGCTTCGATTTCAAATGATAAGTTGAATTCCTTGCTAAGTGAATGGCATTCTGACTATCGTAGTACACAACATAGCTATCTTGTTTAACACCTAGCTCTTGTAAGAAATTCTTAATCGATAATAAAATCTGTTAAGTGAAGACAAGAGTTTACGTGCTAAAGCGCCCACTCCATTTTTGGACTAATTACCCAGCGGGTGCTTATGAATAGACCATATCCCCCATAGAAACAGTAATTAGATATTTCGTCTTCCAAGTGTCTGTTGAAATGCTTAATTAGTACGGATTCTTTTATCTTTTGCAAGAGTTGAAAGCAATTATGAAATTTGGAAAGGGTAACTATCAGCTAAACTTTTCAAGTATGATTCAATAAACTCCCTTGCATTTATCTATTGTACGATAAGGTGGTTACATAAATAATTATGACACATCACTAGTATTGGAAATTTTTTGAGATATCACTTGGAAAGTGGATAATGATTATTTGAAAAATGGGATTAAAAAAATAGATAAGATCATTGCGCTGATTGAGATTAGAGAGGTAGTTCATTATATGTATTGGATGATCAGGAATGTTGTTGGTTCTGCTGTTAACATTACTGTAATGGTGAACTAAATCATTTTACATTACTTACATTCTGTAATTTATCTGATTTCTATGAGTTTCCATTTACTCATAAAACTATAGGTAAAAGATTGATTAAATAGCACCTCCAATGTGGTGCTGCTTTATTCATATTTCACACTGTAATACATTTCAATTACACATGAACAAGCAAAGAGTCCTCTTTTAGACTATCTTTCATATAAAATACAGCATTTTAGAATTTTCAAACCAACAAATATCAATATCTTCACCCTGTAATAAAGTTAATCACCCTTGCCTGGAACAGCATCATTGTAACAGCAGGGATCAGCCATAGATAATAGACCCCTACGCGTAAGTTTCCTAATCTCTTTAGCCATGCCGCCTGAAAAGCCAATTAATACAACTTCTTATTATTAACTGCAGAGTTTGTCTGGTGAGGTTTGCCACACTCATTACACTATTGCATCATATAGAGTAACAACTTTCTCGCGTTTTAAGTAATAAAGTACACAAATCCTCATTAAAAAAATTTCTAATTAACTGCACTAATTATCATATTAATATGCTTAAAAAAATAAAAAATAAAAAATAAAAAATAAAAACTAAAAACTGGAACAATACTTACGATTCTTATTGAAAGGCTTGGAGGCTTTTCCTAGTTCCTTTGCAGCTACTTCTGGGGTTGCTAGGAGAAGCACAATAAGAAGAGCGATGAATGCAAAAGCAGTTAAAATATTCTTGAAGGCCATCCTGATTCATAGAACCACATACCTTGAACACACAATCTTTATAAATAACATAGAGAAGAAAAGTCAATAGTAGTTGTTCCTTAAATTCAAACGCCTTAATGAGCAGCGTTTACTTTTATGTTCTCCTCAAATTGAAGTCTTTTATTACATCGTATGATGATTTCCCGTTTTTGGATCACCATTCCGTCGTTACAATTAAAATTCATGTAGTTGCACCCAAGAGCATAGCTAAGTGATTTTAAAGCGACTTTAATTTTTTCAGTTGGTTCAGACAATTCGAATACAAATCTTAAAGAGATAGACAGCTCAAAAAATTGAATTTACTTTGTTCAAAAAAAGGGTTGTAAACAGAATATCATGAAGATGTGATGGGTAGTGATAAAAAAAATTAAGTAATTTTTGTTAAAAATGGTAACAAATATAAGGAAAATAATAATCTGCATAAATTTTTGAAGGGGCACAATTAAGATGCAATTATCTATGCATTTTTATTTAACAAGTATCAATAAGGTTATTTTTTAGATACAAAGGTGTAAATGCTAAAATTCTGAATTTTAAATTTTACTGAATAGTGTATTAGAAATTAACATAATGAATTTAATTAAAATAAAGGATATATTCAATTAGAAATATGTTTCCGGCTAGGAATTAAACAAATGGCGTCAAGATCAAGCAACCAATCTGAAAAATAAAAAGTCGATTAGGAATTAAACTAATAGCGTCAAGATCAATCGACGTGTATCTGGATTCGGCCACTGTTGAATCCCACATAAACCACGCTCAGGTCAAAATTAAAAAAAAAAAAAAATTGGCCTAATTCCTTTGTTCGAAAAGGATTGTACCGAGTTGGTGAATATCTGGATTTGGCCAAATCTCTCCATTAAAGCTCATTGGAATTAAATCAGCCAATAAGTTCTTCCTAGTCAAGCTGTATTAGATTCACACAATAAAATCTATTTCCTTGAGCTCGAAATATATAAGAAAGGCAAGAGTCATGCCATTGACAAATACTGAGCGCTTTTTGTCATCTAATTTTTCAATGACATTATAGCGGTTTAATGACAACCATGTATGAAAAAAAATACAAATATAAGTAGGCTACATTTCAATTCTGAAATAGGAAAAAGATGGACCAAAATGAAGAACTTTCTACTCAGCGAAATTTCGACATAACTGCCAAGAACATAGCTTGGGGGTTTCAAAATCTTGCTTTATGACACATATACCAATAGTCATAATGACAAGGTTTTAAAGATAAAATAAAATAAAATAAATTATAAAAATACACAGTTAAATTACAGAACTATTAATTAATGGGAGATCGCTGCCGAAGGACCTCGAATATGTAGTGAACAGTAAGGGTGACGGGCTGCCGGATGACTTTGAATATATAGTACATACAAAATTGCGCTTTAATAGAAGCCAAATATAAAGAGCATGCAAGTAGTTTCGTAGCGGATCCAGGATTCGACAACATCGAGATGTTCTCTATTATATCATTTAATTGATTCTCATGAAATAAGATAAGATGAAAATATTTCCGTAGAATTGTTTTGGCGCGGTTTGTTAGGTTAGCAATTAAGTGCATAAACCTGACAAGATTTAATGTTATTTTTGTAAACATTTACCTAATTATTTTTTGGTTGATCATCATCCCCGCACGAAAAAGAAGCACAGCTTGATAAAAATTCCCACAAAATCCACAAAAACTATGCCGACAATAAAATAACAAAACAGTTCATCAATAAACACTTAAGTCCCACAAAAAGGCCAATATGAAGGCCAAAGTTTACAACAGTAAAATCACAATAAAGCCTTACAACACAACACAAAAAATCGCAATAATCAAACTCTCAATCTATTCGAGAAATTTTAACCATCCACCTTAAAGAAGGTATCAAACCAACTCAACTAAAATGTTGATGAAGATTTTTATCTCAAAACTTATTAAAAAATCTATTTAAAAGAAAAAAAGATTTTTGTGTTAAAATTAAAACATAAGAGAATATCTTGACTTATGATGCCTATGATATGATGTAACAATTAACAAGTCACTAAATGAAACAGCTCAGTAATTGGGATTTTTTTTTTTGTTGAGATATTTAGCACGTGCAAGATTTAATTTTCATTTTTTCAAGGTAAAGTGCACGGATGACCAAAACACGCGTAAACTTGAGCGCTCTAAAGTCGAGTCGACTCGTGGCTGCTATATGAAGACTTTGAATTATAAAAAAATAAAAGTAAACAACGGTCTTTATCAACTTTGAATTTAAGGAACATGCAAGGAAATTACACTACGATTCCTTCTAAATTCTATACATACATACACGCACTCTTATGTCCTACACATGCTGCTCTAAGGAAAAAAATAGGAGGATGGGTTCCAAGAATTTTTTAATTGATTGCGTCTTCATCCTTCTTGTTATGCTTCTCTTAATAGCCCCAGAAGTGATTGCTAGGAAACTTGACAAGTCTAGATATGCCTTGCTTAACTATATTCTTTGTTTTTCAAATATTAAAATTCTTTTGTCATTAATTGTCACAACCTGCCCCGAACCCTAGGACGAGTCTATTTAATCCATGAAATCAAACTAATAATGATTCTATAAAAAAAATAAGATTTCTATTGAAATTTCGGCAGAGTTTCTTTTATAGTTATGGCATTCTCCAATCTTACAAATAATACAATAACACTCCCAAAATATTTTTAAAAATATAACAAACTCTACCAACCAACTTCTCAACAAATACCAAATATTATTTGAAACATTTTAACACTCAACACAGTAAGTTATCCTTAATTATAAAATTTATACAGTCCGAAGTATTTCAACTCAAAAATATTCTAGGACTTCTAATATCATCATATGGCCAAAAGACAAATAACTATCATTGTTAAGTCGATTGTTGTACCTGTAAATCTCCTGTGAGGAAAAAAAATAAAAATGGGTGAGTATAAAACTCAGTGAAAATCAGTGAGTGGATAGTAATTTTTGAAAATAATTTTACTTTAAAAAAATAATTTACTCATTTCTAAATAAATTTATCAAAATGTCATAATAACTCAAATAAACATATTTAAATCAAATTGGACACTGATATAATAAAATCACATAACAAAGTATAAAACCAAGGAAATTCACAACACCTGGTATCAATACTAAATACTGACAAACTATCACTAAACAAGTACTCATGGAAAATAATCTCATTATACCCGGACCTCGATGGAATGGTAAGTTCGGAAACCATCATGCCCTAAAGCTACACGGATAATCAGGACTTCAATGGATGAGCAATCAAGAAATCATCATACCTCGGAACTATACGGATAGATGGAAAAATAACATCTTATATCTCATCATAACTCATCATAACTTATCATAACTATGCATGCATAATTAGTTCCCAAAAGATAAAAATGACCAAGTACACGGCTAAAGCCTTTGTGTGTATTCAGACGGGGCCATAAAAGTCTGTATCTCATATCATCACATATTATCTCATCAATATCAGTAGCACTACACCTGGGAAGGGTACTGTTCAATGATTTAAAAAATAACCATATATATACATATACGTAAACATCTAATAGTATCTGAAATTACATTTCCTTTTATTTTCAAAATCTAAAATTACATTTCCTTTAAATATTATTTGTACACCAATATTCAAAATCAGAAATAAAATCATTAATCGTACACATTTTCGATAATAAATACTATTATGCAGATAAAAATTTATTTTAAAAAAATCATTAAATCGAAGCCTTAAAAATTCATTTTACAAACATGCTTTACCATATTTAAAATCATAATAATCCATAGAGAAAACATGTTTGTATATTCCACTCATAGTAATGATGCTTAAATCTAGTGTCGTCAACATCCGTGAATTGGTTCTTGTTCAGGGGTCCTCTTAATTTAAGAAATAATATAATTATTACCCGTAACATGAAATATAAGTAATTATCTCAATAAAGCTTAAAACTCACATAAAACAACTTTTGATATCTAAAATTACCGAAATACCCTTATATCTAAAAATTACCAAAATACCCCCAATACCAAAATTTACTAAATTACCCTCAGAATCATAATTTATCTAATCATCCTCAAAATCTTAAATTACTGAAATACCCTCAATTTAAATTATAAAAATAATATGTGAGTTCTGAATTTATGAAATTATCTCTAGGGTATAAAATTATCAAATTATCCCTGATAACATAAATTACCTAACTATCCTAATCCCTAATTATCAAATTACTCATAACTTTTAAAAATTATAGAATTAACCCTAAGTTTTATAAATTTTCCAAATTACCCATCACTAGTCAACAGTGATCGGACTTCAGTCAATAGTGACAGGAATCTTAAATCTAGTAGTTCCAACCACGGTGAGTTCAGCGGTGCTGGCTATGACTCTCCACACTCAGTGATAGAGGCGGATTGAGTTCCCAAACTTGCAAGTTTGCAACTTGCCAATCGCCGGTAATCCAGTCATTTTAGGTGATGAGACCAATTAGAAATGGAAGCTGGAGGTGAGAGGAGTAGAACTCAGCAAGTGGCGAGGCCAAACTCTGGCGGAATCAATAGCAGCAAAAATAGGTTTTTGATCGAAACTTTCAAGCTTCACCGGTGGCTTCTCGTTGTTTTCTAGCAATGAGGGCAGTAAGAGTGTGACTGGCATCTCACAAGCTTTAAGACTATATTAAGCTCGTCGAAAACGGTGCCGAAATCATGAGATTCGACTGGGTCACAGCCGCGGTTGGGTCAATGGGTTGATTAATTCTTTCTTTCTCTCTTTACCCTTCTCTCTTTCTCTCTCCCTTTCTTTCTCTCTCTCTCCCCATCTCTCAGCTCTTTTCTCTCTATTTAAAGAATTTTTTATATTTTAATATTAATTAAACTAATGCCAAATCTATAATAACTAAAAATCTAACTAATTGACTTTGAAATCGAATTGTCTCGGTTTTATATTGTGATAAATTTAAAATTATTCATACACAATTAATTTAATAATGCGCCAAATTTTTAATCACGATAACATTAATGAGTCAGTAATTTATAAAATCGCCATCAAAAAGAAAAATTAATTATTCACTCCATAAGAAAAATAAAAGTGCGTATATTACACACATCCCTATCACAATTGAGAAAATTAAAAAAATATAAAACATTTCGTGGGAAAAATTAATTTTGTAATTGTTTTAATGATCTTAGTTAATTGGTGTACATTTTAGTTGTCTTTTAGGCAGTCAAGTGAAGGAGCTCATGCAGCTTAAGAAAGTAATCATTTCAAGTGTTGCTCTCGGTGGTTATAATTACTTTGTTCCTAGAGAGGGTAATTAGCTCAAGTGGATTTTATACCGCATAGACAATTCAATGCTTTTTCAGTTAAAAAATTGTGATATGTTAAAGTAGGTGAATGGAAATAAGAGTAATTAGTAAATTATCCTTACAGTGTAAACTCGTGCAATTAATGTGTAAAGCGCTATTTTTTGGAATGCTTTTAGTCAATAATTTACATTCACATTTTCGATGAGTTACAAAAACAAAATATGTGTAATAATTATATAATAAATGTGAATTACAAGAAAATAATAAAAGCAAATGATAGTTTTTATTTTTATAAGATGAGAGTGCAATTTGAAAGCATGCTAAGGTATCGTCCTCGCCGCCCCCACCCCAAACAACACAAAAAGCAAAAAAAATTATCTTTGAGAGCAGATATCATAACAAGCCAGAGGGTTTATGTTGAATATGCGTAAGCAATTTCATGTGATTAGTAAGCAATTTTTTTTACCTTTGATATAATTTATTGAGGAAGTAGGAGGCAGGTGACTAACATATAATTTTTGATTTGGTGCCAAAGTAAAAAATAGAATGAAAATATATATTATTTTAAAATCCACCATTGTTGACTTTTGGGTATTACTTGACCTATAAATAGAGGCTTCATTTTCCCTCTTCATTAATCTCATTTTCTTCAATTCTCAATATGATTGAGAAGTTGAGAGAAGCCGAGAGTTAGGTAAGAATGTTGTGAAAGGTTTAAGCTCTTGGTTTTGTAGGTGAGAGATTGAGTGCATGTATTAAGGTTTTGGGTAGTGATATAAATATTTCAATACTTGTAATCTTTATTTTTCTAGTAACGTTTTATCCTTCTATCTTTTGCCATAGACATAGACTAAAAGCTGAACAATGTAAATATTAATGTCCCTGTGTGATCATTTTTTCTCAATTTTACTTTATTTATTTGTCTGTTTTACCTATCAATTTCTTAACAGTAGTATCATAGTAATTGATTATACTTTTTAGAGTCTAACTATTGTTTACATATATGGTACTATTCATATATACTATACTATTTATGTATATAGTATTACTCACATGAAATGATAAGAGCAAACTAAAAATTCTGTGGTGTAAAGCAATCAATGGTAGAGAGAGTAGAAGTAATTGTATGGTCTTCTATATTTTGAGGAAAATTTTATTATAAAGGCAATAAGAGTCTAAGGAGTTTAGGTTTTAAATGGGATCATTATGACCTCTCTAGTTTTTCCTGGGCACTTTCCCAGTGTGTATTTTCATATGTGCAATCACTCACAATTATTTAAGGTGGTACACCAACTTATGTATGGCATTTATTAAGTTTGAAGTTGATATGTTTAAAGAGAATAGTTTCTCGTTGTGGAAAATGAAGATACGAACAATTTTGAGAAAAAATAATTGTTTAGAAGCAATCAGGAAAAAGCTTATAGAAATCACAAATGATAAGTGAAATGAGATATATAACAATATAATTAGTGATCAACACTTAGCACTTATGGATGGGATATTATTTAGTGTAGTAGAGGAAAAGATAGCTAGCAAAAGACATTTAGGATGACTCTTATAAAACTATATGAGGTTAAGTTGCTATCTAACAAGATCTTTTTTAAAAAGAGAATCTATACTCTTCGAATGATGGAAACCACATTAATGACCAACCATATCAATAGTTTGAAAACCTTGTTTTTATTACTTATAATTTTAGGTCATAACATAAAAGAAATTGAACGTGTGAAGCAGTATAAGACAAAGAAACTTATACCATAAAAATAAGACATTGAAACTTATATTACTACCACATGAAAGAAAAGCCATCGGAAACAAGTGGATCCATAATATTGAATGCAATGACAATGATTAAGTGGAGTAGTATTGTGCAAGATTGGTGGTGAAAGGTTATGCTAAAAAACAAAGCATTGACCTTAATGAGATGTTTTCTTTGGTGGTTAGACTCAGAACTATTAGAATAATCCTTATTATTTGTGCAACATTTAACATATATCTAAAGTAATTAGATGTGAAATATGTGTTCTTCAAAGAGAACTTAAAGAATAAACTTATATACTAACCATAAGGTTTTACTAAAATAAATAAAATGAACTTAGTTTGTAGATTGAACAAATCTCTATATAGTCTGAAACAGGTATTGAGGTTTTGGTATAAGAGATTTAGTTTGTTCATCATGTTCCTTGGATACAACAGATTTAATTCAGACCATTATGCATACTACAAAAGGACTTGAAGGTGATGACTTTATTATTTTGTTGTTTTGAATGATATATTGGAAACAGACTTTAATAAAGATTGAGTCTAAGAATTAAAAACACAATTAACTAGGAAGTTTGAAATAAACGACTTGAGGCCAGTAAATAAGATTTTAAGGATACAAATTCACTAAAATAAAAATAACATGAGGATTTAACTATATCAGAAGAATTATTTGAAGAAAATATTGCAACATTTCAACATGCAAGATTGCAAGTCAGTTTTTGCTGCACTTTCTATTAATTGTAAATTATTCTCGAGTATGTGTCATAGCAATGAAGTAAACAAGATGACAACATCTCGAGTACCATATACAGTAATACTGAGAAGTTTAATATTTGCTGTTATATGAACAAGATAAAAAATTGCATATGCAGTGAGAAAACATTCTAAAAAAAATATATGTAGAAAGCATTGTAAAACTATAAAAAAGATTATAGGATATATCATAGCAACCCAAAATATTATATTATATTATAGAGGATCAAAATTTTATTATTAGAGGGTAGTTTAGATTTTAGAGGAGACCTTGAAAAAAGAAATTCTATTATTAGTTATATGTTTGCACTTGTAGAAGGAATTGTAAGTTGGGTTTCAAAATTATAGATTGTTGTGACTTTATCTATATGAACTAGTGAATAAATTATTTGGACAAAAAAGGTTATTGAAGGAAATCAGGCACAAACAAGAAAAAATTTGTGTTTTGTGACAGTTAAAATACCTTGCACATTGCAAGAAGTCTAGCTTTTATTTTGAGACAAAGTATATAAGAGTACATTATCATTTCAGTTCAGAAGTAGTAGAAAACAAAAGCGTGGTTTTACAAAAAAAACTTACCAAGGAGAACCTAGTAAATGTTTATATTCATTAGATCAATTGCTTGCTTTTTAAAGCCAAATTTCAAGGCAATTTACACATAGCCCTAACTTGTTTCTTTTAATTACTTGAATGCTCAAATTAATAAAACTTAGGCTTAGATCACCCAAATGAGATGGGCTTAATAAATCTCCCTTCTCAGATCATATGAAAGGTAGCACTAAGCTTGCACTCTGCATACAGCTTTTCAGCTTCTTCTTAAGCAATGATTTTGTCATCATCTCTTACCCATTCTCTGTTGTTTGTATCTACTCAAGCTATAACTATTTTTTTAAACATGTCTTGTATCCAATGATATTTCACATTATTATGCTTGGATTTTAATTGATATGTCAAATTCTTTGCTAAGTAAATAGAATTCTGACTGTCATAGTACACAATAAAGTTGTCTTACTTTATATCTAAATCTTGTAGGAAATTCTTCATCAATAATGTTTGTTTGTAACTTTAATAATTGTAATATACTCTATTTTTGTGATAGAAAAAGCAATATATTACTGAAGTTTGGATTGCCATATGATTGCTCCCTTTGGAAAAGTGAGCAAATATCCCGATAAAATATTCTATAATCAACATCCTTTGCAAGAATCTATTTCACCAGTCCCAATCTCTTCATTGCGAAAGACTTGTTAAGCTCTCTTTTTGTATTGTTAATCTTACTAGCATCCTAGACCATTTTCTAGTAGAAAGTCACCATTCTCTAGTAAATCTTCTTAATTCTAGCTCAACTAGTGGTGTAGATGTTTCTAGATGTGTTTGCTCACTTGGTTCTCATTGACCATGATTATATCTTCTTTAGCTTGCTTATGATCGTAAAAAAACTACAGGTAGAGAAACTAAAGTTAAAATAATAGAAATCTTTAAAGATGATTGAGATTCATCATTATTCTTTACATCACTAACTATCTAATCTTTTAGAAAAACGATATCTCAACTTTTGATCAATTTTGTTACTATTAGATCGTATAATCTGTATATAAATTCTTCATTTTCATAGTCTAAGAAAATGCATTCTTTGACTTTATCATCAAGTTTCAATCCTTCATCTTTAGAAGTATGAACATATGCTTTGCAACCATTCTTAAGTATTTATAAGAAACATATTTCTTGAGAAAATGCATTCTTTGGCTTTATCATCAAGTTTCGATCTTTCATTCTTATAAGTATGAACATATGCTCAGCAACCACTCTAAGTATTTATAAGAAACATATTTCCTAGTTCGAACTTTATTAGGTATATTGCCATTTAACGGAGCTAAAGGAGAAAGATTAATCAAATCATTGAACTACGCATAGTTTCTGTTTAAAAAGATTTAGAAAGCTTAGTATTAAAAAGCATTCATCTGACCCTCTCTTCAATTATTCTATTCATCTTTTCAGCAATATCATTTTGTTTATGCATTTTTGGTACAAGCTTCTTAAATAGGAATACAATATTGCTAAAATAATCCTCTGTGCTCACCGCTATTATCTTCTTTAACACATTTTAATTTTCTTATTATCCCTCTCTCGACATAAACATGAAAGAATTTAAATTTAAATGTATCAAGTATCTGATCTTTATATTTCAAAGAAAAAGCTTTTATTTTTCTAGAATAGTTATCAATAAAAGTCACAAAATAAAGTTTAGCTCTATTGATCTATCTTGCATCATGCAAACATCAATGTGAATCAAATCGAGGACTTATGACTTTGAGAAAGAGAAAATATTTAAAGCTAACTTATGTGTCTTTGCAACTAAGCAATTAACACAAATTTTGAGGGACAGGCATGGAAAGTTGATAAAAATCATTTTATAACAAGAGTTTCCACCTTTTCTTACTAATACAACTAAGCCTTTTATTCCATTGCTTAATGTCGGTTTTTTTGTAGCTACATTTATATCCTTTTTCTTAATCTTAGCTTTTAACCCATAAAAGGTGTTTACTTTCCTTCCCTTAGTTAACACTAAGAAGCCTTTAGTGAGTTTTCATTTTCCTTTACCAAATAGATTATATAACCATTATCATCAAGCTTACCTGTAGAGATCAAATTAAGATGAATATCTAATATATGTCTTAAATTTTCAGGTAATAATTTACAGCCAACATTGGTTTCTAAATAAATATCTCCTATGCCCATAATCTCAAATACCTCTTTATTTTCCATTTGAACATGACCGTAATTACTATTAATTTAGGATGTGAAGTAATTACAATGTGAAGTAATATGAAATGAAGCATCCAAATTAATCACCCAATCACGAGCATGGCAAGTGAGATTTATAAAGCTCTCATTGTAAACAATATTATATCATTATTAACTATGGATGCAATGTTTTTTTGTCATTTTTTTAAACATCACATTTTTCTTTCGTCTGTCTTTTCTTCTACAGTTTACACTCTCTTTTTACATAGTCTATTTTCTAACAGTGATAACACTCAAGGTTTCTTCTCTAGGATTTAGACTTTCTTATAGGGTTATCATTGTTTTGTTGGTGGAAATTTTTACTTCTCTTTTTCCCTTAGTTTTCTTGGTTTTTTTGACATAAGTATATTTGATTTAGAAAGAACTACTTCAATATTCTTTATTCTGTAGCCTATTTATAACTATATTTAAGGATAATTTTCTATTAGACACTGAATTATTCACTAACACCACTAATACCTCCTAACTGTTAGGTAAGAACTAAGCAACAACAATACTTATAGCTCATTGTCTAAAATAATTTTTATAGTAGCCAACTAATCAACCAAACCCTGAAACTTATTAGTGTATTCAGTTATACTGCGCCCTTCCATGTATTTTAAATTAACAAGTCCTTTCATCAAATTGACTTTATCTATTTTGTTGGCTATTCATAAATAGTCTCTAATTTTCTCCAAATAGCATTAACCTTAGATTTCTTCGTGACTTGGTGGTAGATGCTCTGATCAATCCATGAACTAATAGTACCCATAATCTTCTAGTTTAATTGAGCCTATTTTTTATCATCTAAATCGACGAGTCTAGCTTCTTCACCTTCAATAAGTTCATGTAAGTCTTTCAAGTACAATAAATCTTCCATTTTAGACTTCCAAGTGTCATAATTCCATTACTTTAATTTAATTATGCATGCCAAGGACTCCTTCATCTCAACCACACAAGTAATATAAGAACACACAACCTGACGCTCTGATACTATTTATTAGGAAAAAAAACTCACATAAGCAGTTGCAAATTAAATAGAAACAAAACTCTTTCCCTCTTTATATGATTAAAATAAGATGTATACCACAAATAAATAAGTAGAAAAATAAACCAACAAAATTCAAAGTAATAAATCAATCACAAGAGATATATATTTTTGTATGAAAAACCTAAATTGAGAAAAATCAAGGACTGTGGTCCAATATAATCTTTGACTATATTAAAGGGATTACAATACAAATTTTTCTTTAGATAATAATAGAGGGTAACAATATCAAGAATTTTAATATTCTTAACTTACAATAACAATTTAATATCTATCTCTTTAATAAGTGACTACTTAAATAATAGCCAAAAACAGGATAAAATAAAAATTAAGACCAATAGGGTTGTAAAGGATAATACTAAGAACTTATCCTCAAAATTTGAGAGAAAAATAAAGTTAATTCTACCTTCCGATTGTCTAAACAAATTGAAATTTTATCCACAACTTGTAATAACCAGCCACTATCTTTTTTTTTTATTCTCTCGTCTTTTGTGCAATTATATTCATCAGGTTAGCCACTTGCTTCTTAAAGCCAAATTTCATGGAAATTTTTACATAGCCTTAACTTGTTTCTTTTAATTACTTGAATGCCTACATTAATGGAACTTGGGCTATAACCACCCAAATGAGATCGACTTAATAGTATTTGGATTCAAACTACATCCATGACTTATTCATAAATACATTCAAAGTTTGTTAACTTCTCATTTTTAGTACGTCAGAAGAATTCATTCCATTATTTAATTATCTTGAAAATTTCACCTATTAATTGATTTGAACTATCCCTGAGTGTGATTGTTGAGGAAAACAAGAATTCTTCGAAAATGTGCAAGTGAATTTTGCTTTTCATCCATTTCATCAATTATGAAATGGTAAACAAAGAAATATGTAGACATCGCATAAGAACTCGATATTTTGAGCAACATGGAAGGAAATTACACTTGCATTGTATTAAGTTCTGGAAAATGTATATTTATAAGGAGAAAATTGTTATTTTATACTCTAAGTTTTACTAATATTCTTGCTTTTATGCTTTAATTATGTGTATTTTATTATACTTAAATATTTTATATATTTTAGAAGTGTCATGGTCATTTCACAATGAATGAGAAATCAGATAGTAAAATAGACAATAAATCTAAACACAGGGGAGTCAAAAACCTTATGAGTAGCATAAAATGATAAGCAATACTGTTCACATGTGTGGCATTGTTCATGATACTGTTCATATATACGGTATGATGATGTGACATTGACCGACAATGTGGCACCAACTAATAATGTGGTGTCATTTGATTGGACTAATAATGTAGTATTAACTGCTTATGTAGCATTAATTGATGATGGGATATTGAACGATGGTATGTCATGATTTTATTGGACTAAAATATTTATGAGGTGTTGACTGATGATATGGCAGTATATTAGTAGACTAGAAAAACGTGTATACAATACATGCATATATGCGAAATGGTAGCCCTGATAATTTGTTTAAATCAATTAGAATTTCCCACGTTGCACAATCTTGATAATTCAAATTATTTTAATCTCATGCCTATGATTTACTTATTATATTTATAAAAAAGGATTTCCCCCTAATTTAACACCCCTAAATCTATTTTTGAGCTCCATTTTCTGTAATTTTTTTCTATATTATATTTTCTATATATTTTAATAATTTTTTTTTACCCCTAATTCAATTATGAGTAGCTAATTTTCTTTCAAGCTTGGGTTAAAAATGAAGTTTCAACATGTTCTATGAAATTTGATTAATTTACTTTTTTTCCCCTTTAATTTCAGTAAATATTTTGATTTTTTATCGATAGATAGTAATAACAAGGTTATTACTATTTGGCACAATAATCCATTAGCACCATATTAATTAGAGTGTAGTTAATGAAAAGTGGATATTCTCTTTATGATTTAATTGATACTAATAAGGAATATGATGCCCATGGTGTATGTTGATATAAATCTAAATACCTAAGCATTTTAATTTAATAGTTGTTATTTTAATTTATCTTTGCTGTTGTTAATCAAATTTTAGGATAATCTAAATTCCTTTCACCACAATTCCAACCACTTACTTAAGAAATTAATTCTACAGGTAATTAAAATCAATCTCCTTGTGGAATTGACTCTCATTACTGTTAATATATTCTACAATAAATTTGTGCACTTACAAGTTCAATAAAATCTGCACAATAGCTAGAGAGGTAAGTTATTTTAAATCATTGAATTAATTTTTGTAATTTTTTTACTGTTTTCTTATATTTTTAATAAAAAATTATGTAATTTAAATTTTTTAAATTTCTATAATTTAATTTCTTTAAATTTCTACAATTTAATTTTTAAGTTATTTTTCTTTGTAATTTTTTATTTATCTTGTTAATTTGTTTTAATTTTATTAATTTAATTATTGTATTTTTTTATACTTGAGTGTATTTTCATAATAAGATTATAACAACGTGATAATGTTAGTATCGTAATTTCTCTTTTTTTATTCATTTTTATTAGTTTTGTTGTCATTATTTTTGCTTTTTGTGCATGCATAGTTGAAGATCATAATTATCTAATCTTGAACCTATAGATATAGTATTGAGAAAAACACTTCGCGCACACAAATACGTTAAAAATAAAACTAAAATGGATTTGCAATGACAACCATCACCGCCTTAGCTAATTTGAGTACATAATATATAAGATACCCAAATATTGCTACTAAGAGTTTTAAATTAAAATCTAGTGTGCTAAATTGTCTTCCAACATTTTATGGTCTAGAAAATGAAGATCCATATAATCATCTAAATGATTTTGATGTTGTTTGTCAAACTTTTAAATATGAGAATCTTTTAGACTACAATGTTAAACTTAGATTATTCTTATATTTTTTAAGGGATAGAGCTCGTTTATGGTTCAATACATTGTTTGCTAATAGTATTACATCATGAGAATAAATGGTAATAAAATTTTTAAATAAATATTTCCCAATACATAAAACTAATTCTATTAGCAGAAAAATTTCAGAGTTCACGTAGAGAAAAGACGAGCAGTTTTCGAAGCATGAGAGTGATTTAATGGGTTACTTTTGAAGTGTCCATATCATGGGTACTAGAAATGACACCAATACTAATATTTTTGAAGGAATTATTACTAAAAATGAGAGAATAACTAATGGCAACAAGTAAAGCTAATGTCAAAAAGTACATAAGAGATTTGAGGTTGCTTCTAGTGACAAGTTGATAATTCTCAACAACAGAGTTGATCACTCAGGAGTAATAAATGAATTAAAAGTGTGAATGATTTTTACATTGGCAAGTTAAGTTCGGTAATTAAAGAAGTCAAAGAGATGGTTGAAGGATTTTTTTGACAAATAGCATCTTTAACCACTATTAAATCAACAAAGCCAGATGACTATAACTCATATCCAGATCAAGTCAATGCCATAGATGTAATGATAATAAGAAAGTCATTAAACTACAACTTTTACTCTAAAAAGTGGAGATGTGAGTGACAAAAAAAACTTAAATTATACTTATAAATGCTGAAGAATTATTATTAGAGGAGAAATAAGAAACCAACACATAAAAATACATTCTTAAAGCTCCATTTCCTTAGAGGTTAATTAATGCAAAGAAGGAAAAATCTACGGATAGGATTAATGAAATCTTAAAATAGATAAGTGTTAGTATCCATTTGCTTAATACTATAAAACAAGTGTCATCCCATGTCAAGTTTCTTAAAGTCTTTTTTACTAAAAAAAACATTCATGTTCAAAAGAATGCCTTTCAAATAGCAAATATTAGTTCAATGCTCCAACACAAAATTTCTTTAAAATATAAAAAATTAGTCTCTCTTACTATCTTATGTAGTATAGTAAACTTCACAACCGATAATACTTTATTAAACTTGAGACTTAATGTAAATCTATTGCCTTACTCAATGTTCGTGAAACTTAGATGAGAGAATTACACCCAACTTCAATGGTGTTGCAGCTTATAGATCAATTCGTGAAAATACCTCGTGGTATTATAGATGACGTGTTTATCTAAGTAGATAAATTTTATTTTTCTATTGATTGCATTGTAATTGACACTCAACTAGTGTAGGATTTAAGGAAGCATATTTCTATTATCCTAGACCGATCTTCTTGGCAACAGTTGATGCTTATATTCAATATAAGACTAGAAATATATAGTTGTCCTTGAAATATGACCATTGAACTAAATATCTTTAACAGCCAAATAGTCTCACAATACAGATGGTGGAATTGTTGATGTGAATTTAATGAAAGCATTAATTAATAATGCTTTTCTTTTAAACCTTAATGATAACCCTTTATAAACATGTTTAAATCATTTTGATGTAGATTTTGATATTGACAGATTAGTTGATGAAGTTAATGCCTTACTTGAGTCACATCTATAGACATAAATAAATAAAAATTAAAAGTTAAACAACTAGCACCATCAGAGAAAAAACTTAGCCCATCATCAGAATCACCACCAAAACTCGAGCTCAAACCAGTACCCCATACCTTGGAATATACATTTTTAGGAGAAAAAAGTACTTTGCCATTAATTATTTTATCATCCTTAAATGACAAACAAAAAGATAAGTTGTTGAAAGTTTTAAAAGAGCATAAAGGAGCATTAGGATAGACCTAACCGATATTAAAGGTATAAATCCAGTAAATTGCATGTATTATATTTACCTTGATGAAAATGGTAAGCCTACTACAAAAAATGCAACGTCAGTTGAATCCTAATATGAAAGGGGTTGTTAGAACTAAAATCCTTAAACTATTAGATGTAGGTATCATTTGCCTTATTTCTGCTAGCTCATGGGTTAGTCCTGTGTAAGTTGTCCTTGAAAAGTTAGGAGTCACAATAGCTGCCAATGTCGATAATGAACTGATTCCCACTAGAGTGAGTGACTATAGAGTGGCATGTATACATTAATTATAAAAAGTTAAATTTTGTTACACGTAAAGACCATTTTATTTTACCATTTATCGATCAAATATTTGATAGATTAACAGTTGATGAATTTTATTGCTTTCTAGATGGTTACTTAGGATATAATCAGATTCTCATAGCATTAAAAGATCAAAAGAAAACCATATTCACTTTCCTTTTGACACT
Source organism: Aegle marmelos (assembly GCA_030449875.1). Lineage (NCBI taxonomy): Eukaryota > Viridiplantae > Streptophyta > Magnoliopsida > Sapindales > Rutaceae > Aegle > Aegle marmelos. The sequence goes on along the minus strand of JASUUL010000022.1, from coordinate 4,974,993 downwards.
TTTAAATATAGAAGGATGTTATTTAGATTATATAATGCACCTGTTATATTTCAACAATGTATACTAAGTATTTTTTCTGATAGGGTTAAATGATTCCTTGAAGTCTTGATGAATGATTTTTCTATCTTTGGTGATTTATTTAATCAATGTTTACATCATCTAACACTAGTTCTATAGAGATGTATAGAGAATAATTTGATCTTAAATTGGGAGAAGTGTTATTTTATGATAAAATAAGATATTGTTCTCGGTTACACCATCTCGAGCAAAAATATTATGGCTGATAAAGCCAACATAAAGCTCATTTCCAATATCTCTCTACTTAAAATAGTTCGAGACGTAAGATCTTTCCTTAGGAATGCTGGTTTTTCTAGACCCTTATGCAATCTACTTGCTAAGGATGTATCTTTTGTCTTTAGTGATTTATGTCTTGTAGCATTTGAAAAACTAAAGCAGTTGTTAATATCATCACCCATTATTAAGCCTCTAAACTTAACTTACCATTTGAACTTATGTGTGATGCATATAATTTTATAATGGGAGCAATATTAAGACAAAAAGTTGATTGAATTCTTCATGTCATTTACTATGCTAGTATGACATTGAATGATATACAGTTAGACTATTCAACTACATAAAAAGAAATGTTAGTAGTAGTGTTTGCATTAGAGAGATTTCAATCTTATCTCATTGGTTGTAAAATAATTATGTTCACAGATCATGTTATTTTTAAATATCTTCTCACAAAGAAAGAAATAAAAACTAGATGTGCTACTTTTACAAGAATTTAACTTTGAATTCAAAGATAAGAAAGACATAGAAAATGTTATGGGCGACCATCTCTCTCATCTCAATTTTAACACAATTCCAGAACTATTACTATTAGATGAATCATTTTCAGATGAATAATTAATGAATGTGAAAATATTACCATGATATACTGATATAATTAAATATCTTGTTACAAGTCAAATTCCAGAGCATTGGACTAAGTAGGACAAAGTCAAATTTTTTATAGAAATAAAGAATTTCATTTAGGATAACCCTTATTTGTTTAAGTATTATACAAATCAAATTATTAGAAAATGTGTCCCTAAAATTCAAAATATCCTTTCACTCTATCATGAACAAGCTTGTGGAGGTCATTTCAGTGCTAAAAGAATAATTATTAAAATTTTATAATGTGATTTTTATTTGCCAATTGTATTTCAAGATATTTACAATTTTTGTTCTTCATGTGATAGGTGTCAATGAATAAAAGCATTACTCAGAGGAATATGATGCCACTAAACCCAATTTTAATGGTTAAGATTTTTTTATGTATGGGGTATCAACTTTATAGGACCCTTTCCCTTTTCTTTTGGCCATCAGTACATACTGATTTCTGTTGACTACATATCAAAATGGGTAAAAGTAATTTCATGTAGAATCAATAATCATAAGGTGATGATAGGCTTTTTGAAAAGTAACATTATTTTATACTTTGAACTACCTCAAGCAATAATTAGGGATGGTGGTAGTGCCCACTTTTATAATAAATCATTTAAAATTTTTTAAAAAAGTAGTCTATCACTCACAAAGCGATTTATTCACAAACTTGTGGTCAAGTTGAAATCTCCAATCAAGAAATAAAACACATATTAGAAAAGACGGTAAGATCAAACAAAAAAGATTAGGCATTATGGGCATATACAACGGCTTTCAAAACTTTGATTGGGATGTCACACTATAGGCTAGTGTATGGAAAAGTTTGCCACCTACCTGTAGAACTCAAACATCGCGCATACTAGTTATCAAGAAATTTAACTTTGACATACAACAAGCTAGTTTAAAAAGAAGATTACAGCTGGCAAAACTTGAAGAAATTTGCAATAATGCATACAAAAATGCCAAGATTTACAAGCAGCAAATGAAAGTCTTTCACGACAAGTAAAATATAAGAAAAATCTTTCATCCTAGGTTAGAAAATGTTTTTATTCAATTCTCGCTTATACCTATTCCTAGATAAGTTAAGCTCTCAATGGTTTAGCCCTTTTATTGTTTATATTATTTTTCTATATGGAGTAAATGAAATTAAAGATCTAAAAAATGTTGTCACTTATAAAGTTAATGGCCAAAGATTAAAGCCATGTTTAGATACCAACCACTTGGAGAGGACACCGAAATAAATTTGAATGACTCATCAAATGTGAATTGAGATTTTTTTTTGTTTTTGGTGATTTAATTTTTATTATTCTTTTGATTATTTTGATTATTTTTGCATAAGTGTTTTTATTTAAACATTAATTTTTCTCTTATATTTTTTAATCATAAGTGCCTCAACTAAATAGCTCATCTTGAACTTTTTTAGACAATTTTGATGTGTACAATCTCATCTTAGAGTTCAGATATAATTTGGTAAAATACATCCTATTTGGGAGTTATGACCACCAGAATTAGTGTCCCATATTGAGGATTTAGAAAGACAACTCAAAGAAATTAAAGAAAGCATTTACGAAATCCAATTGGAGCTTAAGGTAAATTAAAAAAGATGATGATTCTAACATTAATTTTCTTTGTGCTTTAGTTTGTTACCTTGGTTAAATGGTGGATAATGATACTTTATGACAATCAATGTTTGTTACTTTAGTTTTCTATAATAACTAATATTTTAAGCTGAAGGTATAGATAAAGATGTGATTTTAGTAAAGTTTCATAAGCGATTTCCTGCACTTCCTTAGAATGCCCTCCTCATCATCTATAAAACTCAGTCCGAACGCATACGACTGCTTATAAAGAATAACATCCTTGCTGACATTAGATGGTTAATCAAAGCCAAAGTGCGATTGGCATGTGAGTTACTTCCTAAATTTATTGCATATATATCTAGTTGTGGTAAAGAAAATTACATAAGAAAATGAAGAGTTTGAAAACTTTCTAATATTTGTCATAAGTGCCAGAATGATATGCAATAAAAATCTATGTTCTTTAGGAATGGTGTTTGGTAACAAGAAAGACAAGATTTAATTTATTAAGAATTACTTAAATAAAGAGTTATTAGATGATATCCTTTTGTCTCTTGAAATGCATTTCAGTGGATACGTACAACGAGTCATATTCTAGTTATGACCATCATTCTAGAAAGAGCATGTATGATATAGTCTCAGGAATCTAACTATAAATGATCATGTTTTTAAATTTATAAGAAATTGAGATGGGAAGCCTATCTTTGACCCATAGTAGGTGTTCAAACCATTTGTGGATATAAAGTTAGAGAAAGATGAGAGCCACAATCACAATTACTTGTAAATGTCTTTTTATTTCATTGTTGTTTAATCAGTTACATTTTTATTTTTAATTATTTCATGTTCTCATTATTTATTTTTTTATTATTTCCTTTCTGAATCTCGAGCCATGTGCTTTATATGTTATATGACACAGACATACTACCATACAACTGTGAACTGTTATCACCAAGATTATTACATATGATTTTTTTAAGTACTCATCGATTTTTTTTTGAAAAGTATTCCAATGGCATCTATTCTTAATAACTAATTTAAGAACCTTTGTATGCTCTTTGAGTTTAACTGTGGCAAATATAAAGAATTCATTAAGGCAGCATTAGATTTTAGTCAAAGCATAGCAGTTAGAAAATTACACTTGATTTATTGAGAAGGTGATTGAAGGTTATTAAAACTGATCTCAAAAGCTGCTTATACCAAAAGCAGTTAAGTGTTAAGCATTATCCCAAGGACTCTAAAACCTTTGGGTTATTTATTTGACTCACCAATTAAAGAAGTGCTAGTCATCTTAGGTATGCAAGAGAAAATAACTGAAATGCTAAATCATGTTAATACTTTTATTTTCCTGTCAGGAGTTCTTGCAACTTTAGAGGCATTAATCACATTAGTATCTTGGGCTCATCTGAACATTCATAAAATACCCATCAATTTACTAAATGTCAATAACTTTTATGATAACTTTATCATAAAAGTTCTTAACCATGTAATAAAAACTATTTCATTCCTTCTATAGTGAAAAAATCTTTATTTATACTTATACTACTAATTAGTTACTTGATTTGTTACAAGCTTATAAACTAGAGTTACTTTTAGGACCTTAGTGTTAGAGGGACCAACTTTTAGGACCTTAGTGTTAGAGTGACCAATTAATGATGGTAGCAGTAGTCATATTAAAAAGCTTATAAACTAGAGTTACTTTTAGGACCTTAGTGTTAGAGTGACCAATTAATGATGGTAGCAGTAGTCATATTAAAAAGTGCAAATTAAATTTAACTCTTCACTTGTAAATATTTTCTTCTATGTTATAGCACCGAGGTGATATCTTTTGATCTTTATTTTTTTCCTTTAAAATATTGAGGACAATGTTTTATTCTAGTTAGGGGGAGAGAATAGCTGACAATTGTGAAATGTCTCAATCTTGGTAAAAGTTTTACTAATTTTTGTTGTAAAAACTAGCATCAACTAACTTTTTGGTCGAATCTTGCATTTTAACCCATAAAGCTAACAACTTATTTCACAATCTCATTAAAAATGTAGGCCCAAAATTGTGATTTCTTGACAAGATTTAATATATATAATTAGTACTCCTGTAATATACGCACTTTTGTTTTTCTAATGGAGCATATTGTTTAATTTTTTCCTTCGGTGTTGATTTTATAAATTTACTAACTTAATGTTATCGCGATTAAAATTTGATGAATTTATCAAGTTAATCATGTATGAATAATTTTAAATTTTTTGCGACATAAAATCAAAATAATTCGGATGCGATTATAAGGTTGGTTAGTCATATTTTATTTTGTCACGGAACCGATATTGGCTTAATCAGTATTAAGCTAAAAAAAATAATAATAATAAAATATTTCTATAAATGGAAAGAGAGAAAGGAGTCGAGAGAGAGAAGGAAGAGGAGAGAGAGAGAGAGAGAGTTGTCCCGTTTGACCCGTTGACCCAGATCTAACCCGTGTCTTTGATTTGACTAGATCTCACATTTTCGGCCATATTTCTGACAAGCTTGGTACTGTTTTGAAGCTTGTGAGACACCAGTCATGCCCATGTCGTCTTTATTGCCGGAAAATGACCAAAATGCCACCAATGAAGCTTGAAAGTTATGGCCAAGAACCTGTTTTTGTTGCTGTCAACTCTGTTAGAATTTGGCCACACAACCAGTTGGATTCCACTCCTTTCGCCTCCAGCTTCCATTTTTGACTGGTCCCATCACCTGAAACGGCCAGATCACCAGCGAACGATAAGTTGCAAACTTGTGGCTTTAGGAGCTCAATTAGACACCATCGTCATATGTGGAAGGTCATCGCCGATATTGTTGGACTCACTGTGGCTAAAACTACCAAACTTAAACTTCCTGTCATCGTTGACTAAGTTTTGGTTACTGTTGACTGGTGATGGATAATTTGGTAATTTTATTAAAATTTAGGGTTAATTCTATAATTTTTAAAAGTTATGGATAATTTGATAATTATGGACTAGGTTAGTTAGATAATTTGAGATTTCGAGGGTAAATCACTAATTTACATTATCAGGGATAATTTGGTAATTTTACACCCTAGGGTGATTTTGTAAATTCAGAATTCATAGATTATTTTTATAATTTAAATTAAGGATATTTTGGTAATTTAAATTTTTAAGGGCAATTTGATAAATTATGATTTTAAGGCAATTTAGTAAATTTTAATATCAGGGGTATTTTGATAATTTTATTTATTTAAGAGTTATATTATGTGGATTCGAGCTTTGTTGAGTATAATTGGTCATATTTTATGTTATCGGTAATAATTATATCATTTGTTTGATTAAGAGGATCCACAAATGAGAATCAATCAGCGGACATCGACAATACCAAATTTAATCATCGTCATTGTGAGTAGAATATACAAAACCTATATTTATTATAGTTTATTATGATTTGAAAATATGGTAAAATATGTTGTGAAATGAATTTTAAAGGCTTAAATTTAATGTTTTCTAAAAATAGATTTTATCGGCAGGATCAGTATTTATTGTTAAAGATACTTATAATTTAATGACTTTACCATCAATTTTGAATATATATGTAATGATGAAATCTTAAAGAAAAGAAAATGGATTTAAAGTTTCTTTAAATAAAAAGGAAATAAGATTTCAGATATTATCAGATATTTATATTTATGCGTGTATATGGTTCTTTGCACAATCATTGGACAATACTCTTCCCCATATAGAGTGATACTGATGAGATGAGATAAGATAATATGTGATGATATGAGATACAGGCTTTTGGTGCTCGTCTGAGTACCCACTAAGGCTTTAGGCCATGTACTTAAATGCTTATATTTTTTAGAGACTAGTTATGCATGCATAGCTATGACAGTGAGCTATGATGAAACGTGATGAGATATGATGAGATGTGATGAGATATAAGATGTTATTTTTCCATCTATCCGTGTAGCTCCAGGGTATGATAGTTCCCTGATTACTGGTTTATTCAGGTCTGAATTATCTGTATAGTTTCGGGACATGATGATTTCTTGATTACTCATCCGTCGAGGTCGGGTATGATGAGATTATTTTCCCTGAGTACTTATTTGATGATAGTTTTTTAATATTTGATATTTGATATCATATGTTGTAAATTTTCCTTGGTTCTATGCAGTATTATGTGATTTTATTATATCAGTACATGATTTTGAATTAAAAATGTTTATTTAAGTTATTATGACATTTTGATGAATTTACTTAGAAATGATTAAATTATTTTTAAAAACTACTATCCATTCATTAGGTTCGCTGAGTTTTTATATTTACCCTATTTTTATTATCTTTTCCCCTGTACAGGAGATTTGCAGGTACATCAGTGGACTCAGCAACGATAGTTTTTTGTATTTTAGTCACGTGATGGTATTAGGAGTCATAAAATTTTTAAATTGAAATGTTTCAGATTGTATAATTTTATAATTAAAGATAACTTACTATATTTGGTATTAAAATATTTCGGATGATATTTAGTATTTATTAGGATATTGGTTGGTGGAGTTTGTTACATTTTGGAAATATTTTGATAGTATTATTTTATTATTTGTAGGATTTGGAATGTCATAACTATAGGGAAACTCTTTCAAAATTTCAGTAGAATTCATATTTTTATAGAATCGTTGTTAGTTAGTTTTGTGGATTATAGAAACTCGTTCTAGAGTTCAGGGGCTGTGACAGAGTTGGTATCAGAGCATGGTTTTAGATTTTGTAGACTTTATTGTTTTAGTTAGGGTAAGTAGTACTGTTATTAAACTTGGAATTGATATTTTTTTAGGTATTTTCATGCTTAGTCGTAGTAGTAGGCATGGCTGTGGCTGTCATCTTCTTAGGCTAGTTGAAGCTGAGTCGACTCCTAATGTTGTACCTGTGGGAGTGAATAAACCTGCGAATGAGGTTATGCACTAACTACCAGAAAACATTCTGAACATTCAGCAGTCAATTGATAGGCTAGCTCAAATTATAACTACGGTAGTACAGAATCAAGCTCAAACACATATTGGTCCTACAAATATTATTAAGCGTGTAAGGAGTTTAACGGCCAAGAGCTTTAATGGCTCTAGAGATCCACATGAGGCGGAATCATGGTTTGTCAAATTAGAATGTATTTTTAACGTGATAAGATGTTCAGAGGAGGACATACTTACTTTTGCTACTTTTTTACTCGAGGATAGAACTTATCACTGGTGGCAAACAGTAGAGCGTTGATATCAGGGATATGTTGCGATTACTTGGGCTATTTTTGTAAGGAATTTTATGATTATTATTTTTTGGTTATATATCAGGATATTAAAGAGAGTGAATTCCTTTGATTGGTTTAGGGATTTATGTCAGTAGAAGAATATGAGAAGAAATTTTTAGATTTTTTTAGATTTACTACTTCAACAATTGGTGATGAGAGGGAGAGATGCAGACAATTTAAGGAAGGTCTTCGATTCGAGATTTACACAACTATAATTGCATCTAGATATACTAAGTTTATTAAGATAGTAGAGGTAGCTAAAAGAGTAAAGCATAGTATCTCAGAGGGATGCAGAGTTCAGGCCTTGAAACAGAAATGTAGCCAGAGTTGGAGAGAGGGTGCCTCGGATAATGGACCATTGAAGAAAGGCTCACATATGAATTACTTTATTGGTGTCTAAAGGAGTCAGAATACAAGCTTTAGAGGAGATCAGAGAGAGACTGCTAGTCATACCTCGATACAGCTGTGAGTGGAGAGTAATGTTAGAACACAAGGGCAGTATGACAGAGGTAGTAAGAGACACCGCAATGATCATTCTAAGAGTATTCAATAAACTCTTTGCCCTTTGTGTGGCAGGCACTATCAGGGTCAGTGCTGTGTTAGAGATAGAGTTTGTTATTCATGCGGACAACTTGGACATATTTAGAGATTCTGCCTCACGGTACTTCAGTGTGATAGCTTTACTTGAAGGACAACCCTACAATATCAATCTCACTCTAGATAGAATTAAGGTTAGAGAGGTGTACAATTAAGAGGTTCTTCATCTTCTACACTAGGTTAGAGAGGTCAGTCTAGTCGACCTAATGCTCAGGCTTGATTTGTTATATTGATACAATAGGAGGCTCATGCTACACCAGAAGTCATTATGGGTACATTATCTATCTTTAGCCGCGAGACCCATATTCTTATTGATTTTATATCTACTTATTCTTTTATTTTTCATACTTTTGCCATACATAGAAAGCAAAAGCCTGAACCACTAGATTATGGTTTAGTTGTTAGTACACCTATGAGAGAGTTATTATTTACTGATATAGTATATCGAAATTGTATAATTAAATTGGGTAAGCATAAATTTAGGGTAAATTTAATTAATTTAGACATTCATGATTTCGATGTTATTTTAGGCATAGATTGGCTTAGATCTCACCATGCTACCATAGATTACTTCATTAAAGAAGTTTTGTTTAAGAAGCTGGGAACAAACGAGGTGAAATTCTGTGGGAAGCTTAGAGTTTTACCCTCATATATCATATTGGCCATTAGTGCAAGACGATTTTTAAGAAAAAGGTACTCAGCTTATCTTCCACATATGATAGGTTTTGAAGTTCGAGAGCTGAGATTAGAGGATATTCCAGTAGTCCAGGAGTTTTCAAATGCATTTTCAAACGAGCTTTCTAGGATGCAACCTAACAGGGAGATTGAGTTTTCTATTAATTCAGTTCCTAGAACAGCTCTAATATCTATAATACCATACAGGATGACTTTAGCTAAATTAAAGGAACTTAAAGTTCAACTACAAGAATTGGTAGATAAGGGGTTTATCCGACCAAGTATATCCCTGCAGGGAGCTCTAGTCTTGATCGTTAAGAAAAAAGATGTTACTCTTAGACCTTGTATTGACTATAGATACCTGAACAAAGTTACGGTACGCAATAAGTTTTAACTTTCGCATATTGATGATTCGTTTGATTAGCTTCAGGGAGCGAAGGTGTTTTCTAAGAACAATTTGTACTCAACATATCACCAACTCAAAATTAAAGAGCCTGATGTTCCTAAAACAACATTCAGAACCCGCTATAGATACTATGAGTTTTTGCTGATGCTATTTGGATTGACTAATGCTCCAGTGACTTTTATGGATCTCATGAATAGAATATTTCAGTTCTATTTAGATCGATTTGTGATCGTATTCATTGATGATATTTTGGTGTATTCTTAAAATAAAGAGAATCATGTTAAATATTTACAGACTATACTATAAACTTTGTAGCAAAAGCAGTTGTATGCCAAGTTTAACAAGTGTGAGTTTTGGTTAGATAAAATAGTAGTTTTAGGCCATGTGATATTAGCTGAAGGTATTTATGGTGATCCTCAAAAGATCAAAGCGGTTGTGAACTAAGAATGACTTACAAATGTTACAGAGGTTAGAAGTTTCCTTAGATTGGCTGGCTATTACTATAGATTTGTGGAAGGATTTTCCAAGATTGCTACTCCTCAGATATGGTTAACTAGAAAGAGTGTTAAGTTTCACTTGGATGATAATTGTGAAGAGAGTTTTCAAGAACTCAAGACATGTTTAATTTCAGCACCGGTTCTTACACTTCCATCCAATAATGCAAGATTTATGATATACAGTTATGTGTCTAGACAAGGATTGGGATGTGTACTAATGCAGCATGGTAAAGTTATGGCTTCTATTTCTAAATAACTTAAAAAACATGATTAGAACTATCTGACACATGACTTTGAGTTGGTAGCAGTAGTGTTTGCACTTAAGATATGGAGACATTACTTGTATGGGGCAACGTGTTAGATTTTCACTGATTTTAAGAATCTCAAGTATCTGTTTATTCAGAAAGAGTTAAATTTGAGACAGAGGAGATGGGTTAAGTTGATTAAGGACTACGATTGCACTATTGATTATCACCCAAGAAAAGTAAATATGGTAGCGAATGCACTGAGTAGAAGTCTTTAAGATTTATAGCTCACTTGCGAGTGGCTTATATGACATTATTGATTGAGTTGAATCCTTAGGAGTTGAGTTGAAAACTGATAATGATAGAGCTTTGATAGTTAATTTTTGAGTTAGACTAACTTTGGTTGATAAAATCCATCAAATATAGGATCAAGACCTATAGTTAGTGAAGTTAAAAGAAGATGTGTAAAAAGGTTTGCGAACTGATTTTGCAGTGAGAGATGATAAAGTCTTAGTCACGAGTAATAGACTCTGTATACCAGATATAAGGGTTTTAAAGAGGGAGAATATGGTGAAAGTTTATTGTTCAGCTTATGTGATGCATCTTAGCAGTACAAAGATATATCGTACATTGAGCGATCACTATTAGTGGCAGGGCATAAAGAGAGAGATATCAAAATTTATTTCTCGGTGTTTAATTTGCCAGCAGATTAAGGCTGAACATTAGAAGCTTGCAGGGTTTTCTCAGCCACTTCTTATTCTTGGTAGAAATGAGAGCATATCACTATAGACTTTGTAATGAGACTTCCATATACTCCGAGTGGACTTGATAGTGTTTAGGTGATTATTGACCGACTCATAAAATCAATTTACTTTTTACCATACAAGTCCACTTATTCAATGGATAAGTTAGGGAGTATTTTTATGACTGAGATCGCTCGACTTCAAGGAGTGCTTGTGTCATTATTTCAAATAGAGATTCTCAATTCACTTCTAAGTTCTAGACTAGTTTGCAGAAGGCTTTAGGCACCAAGATGAATTTTAATACTGCTTTTTATCCTCAGACTGATGGTCAGTTAGAGCATACTATTCAGAAATTGGAGGACATGCTTCAAGCATGTGTTTTGGACTTTAAGGGTAGTTGGGACATTTATTTATTCTTGATGGAGTTTGCTTACAACAATAGTTTCCAACCTAGTATCGAGATGGCACCATATAAGGCTTTGTATGGCCGAAAATATCGAACTCCAATGTGTTGGGATGATGTTAGTGAGGAAAGACTAATTAGTCTAAAATTAGTTCAAGATATGACGAAAAGACACAATTTATTCGGGATAGGTTAAAAGTGGCCCAAGATAGATAAAATATCTATGCAGATAAGCGCAAATGGGAACTTGAATTCGAAGTGGGTGATAAGATTTTCATATGGATATCACCTTGGAAAGGGGTACGTTGATTTGGGAAGCATGGGAAGTTAAGCCCACGCTACATTGGGCTATATGCAATCATGGAGTACATTGGTCCGTTAGCTTACCGATTAGCTCTACCACCTGAGTTATCCATGATTCATGATGTGTTTCATGTCTCGATACTCTGAAAGTACATGTATGATCCAAGTTATGTGTTATTGAGACAACAAATTGAGTTAAAAGAATATTTAGCTTACGAAGAAAAGCCAGTGAAAATATTGGAAATGAGACATCAAGTCTTGCGTTTTAAGATCATTTCATTAGTAAAGGTGTTGTGGAGGAATCATACAAAGGAAAAGGCTACTTAGGAAAGCGAAGACTTAATGTGAGCTCAATACCCCCAGCTGTTCTCATCAAACGTGTAAATTTCAAGGATGAAATTTTTATAAAGGGAGAGGATTGTAATATACCCACTTTTATTTTTTTAATAAAGTGTATTGTTTATTTTTTTCTTTAATGTCGATTTTATAAATTTACGAACTTATTACATGCCATCGCAATTAAAATTTGACGCATTTATTAAATTAATAGCATATGAATAATTTTAAATTTGTAGCGATATAAAATTAAAATAATTCAAACGTGATTATAAGGTTGGTTGGATTTTGTTTTGTCATAGAACCAATATTTGCTTAATTAATATTAATCTAAAAAATAATAATAAAAATAAAATATTTCTATAAACGGGAAGAGAAAGAGGAGCCGAGAGAGAGAAAGAAGGAGGGGGAGAGAGGGAGATGACCTGTTTGACTCGTTGACCCAGATTCGACCTGCGTCCATGATCCGATCGGATCTCATGTTTTCGGTCATCGTTTCTGACAAGCTTGGTGCTATTTTGAAACTTCACACCCTTGACGTTCTCATTGTTGGAAAACGATCAAAACGCTACCGGTGAAGCTTGAAAGTTGTGGCCAAGAACCCATTTTTGTTACTGTTGATTTTGCCCAAATTTGGCCATACCACCAGTTAGGTTCCACTCCTCTCACTTCTAGCTTTCATTTTTGACCAGTCCTGTCACCTGAAACACTCAAATCACCGACGAATGACAAAATACAAACCCACAGCTTTGAGAGCTCGATCCACCACCGTTGCTGAGTGTCGGAGATCAACGTGCCAACACCGTTGGACTCACTGTGGTTGAAACTACCAGACTTAAGCTTTCTGTCACCGTTGACTAAGTTCCAATCACCGTTAATTGGTGAGGAGCAATTCGATAATTTCATTAAAATTTATGGTTAATTCTATAATTTTTAAAAGTTATGGGTAATTTAGTAATTATAGACTGGGTCAGTTAGGTAATTGAGATTTTAAGGTTAAATCAGTAATTTATTTTATCAGGAGTAGTTTGATAATTTTATAATACTGGATAATTTTGTAAATTAAGAACTCGCAGATTATTTTTGTAATTTAAATTAAGTATATTTCAATAATTTAAGATTTTAAGGGTAAATTTCAATATCAGGGGTATTTTGGTAATTTTTAGACATAAGGTTATTTTGATAATTTTAGCTATTCGGGAGTTATATTATGCGAGTTCAAGTTTTATTAAGTATAATTGGTCATATTTTATGTTATCAACAATAATTATGTCGTTTGTTTGATCAGGAGAATCCACGAACGAGAATCAACCCGTGAAAGTCGATGATACTGAATTTGATCGTTATCACTATGAGTTGAATATACAAAATTTATTTTCTTTATAGTTTATTATGATTTGAAAATATGGTAAAATATGTTATAAAATGAATTTTAAAGGCCCGATTTAATGATTTTTTAAAAATGAATTTTATTTGTACAATTGATATTATTGTTAAAGATATTTATGATTTAATGATTTTACTATCGATATTGAATATTTATGTAATGATGATATTTTAAAGAAAAGAAAATGGATTTAAAGTTTGTTTAATAAAAAAGGAAATGAGACTTTGGATATTATCATATGTTTACGTATATATGTGTATATGATTTTTTGTAAAATTATTGGACAGTACCCTTCCCCATGTACAATGATACTAATGAGATGAGATGAGATGATACGTGATGATATGAGATACAAGCTTTTGGAGCCCGTCTGAGTACGCACAGAGGCTTTGGGCCGTGTACTTAGATGCTTATGTCTTTTGAAAACTAGTTATGCATGTATAGCTATAATGATGAGATATGAGTTATGATGAGATGTGATGAGATGTGATGAGATATGAGATGTTATTTTCATATCTCTTCGTGTAGCTCTGAGATATTATGGTTCCTTAATTGCTTATTCGTTGAGGTCCGAATTATTTATGTAGCTCCAAGACATGATAGTTTCTTGATTACTCGTCTGTTGAGGTCCAAGTATGATGAGATTATTTTCCCTAAGTACTTGTTTAGTGATAGTTTTTCAGTATTTAGTATTTAATATTATATATTATGAATTTTTCTTGGTTTTATGTAGTACTATTTGATTTTACCATATCAGTACATGGTTTTGAATTAATAATGTTTATTTAGGTTATTATGACATTTTGACGAATTTACTTGGAAATGATTAAATTATTTCAAAAGTAAAATTATTTTTAAAACCTACTACCCAATCACTGGATTCACTGAGTTTTTATACTCACCTCGTTTTTATTATCTTTTCTCCCCTTACAAGAGATTTACAGGTACAACAATCGACTCAGCAATGATAGTTATTTGTATTTTAGTCACGTGATGGTATTAGGAGTTATAGAATTTTCAAATTGAAATATTTCAGATTATATAATTTTATAATTAAGAATAACTAACTGTATTTGGTATTAAAATACTTCGGATGATATTTGGTATTTGTTGGGATGTTGGTTGGCGGAGTTTGTTATATTTTATAAATACTTTGGGAGTGTTATTTTATTATTTGCAAGATTAGAAATGTCATAACTATAGGAAAATCTCTGTCAAAATTTTAGTAGTATTTTTACTTTTATAGAATCGTTATTAGTTAGTTTTATAAATTAGAAAGACTTGTTGTAGAGTTTAGGCGGGTGGAGACAACTCCTAAGAATTCTTTTGAGAGAGATGGAAGTCAAACTCAAAATACTAAAATATTCAGATTGGCTAGGTCTTGAAATTGTGAAACGATGCATGGAACTTGCACTTGACTGTATTATATATTTTTTGTGAGCCTAGATGGGAACTGCTCCATGAAAAGAGATGGCCTCGAAGATTTGTTCAATCTCTCGGGTGTTTCTTCTTGTTGTGATGCTTTTCCTAATCTCAAAGGTGTGGCAACGGCAAGGAAACCTGGACGACCCTCTAAGCCTTATCATAACCCTCATTGTAAGTCTGTCTACCTTTGTTTCTTGATTTTCCATTCATGCTGCATGAGGCTTCTAACAAATTTAGAAAAAAAAGGAAGAAATGCTCAAATTTGACATTCTGTATTTAATTGAGAAGGATCTTCATCTAATTCTGATTCCGATTTTCATTTTATTGCTGTCGATACGAAAGGTTTGTGATCCATTTCGTAGTGTTATTTTTAAACAAATGCTCATTACTGTAGATTATGCTTCCAAGTATTTTCATAGAAAAAAATGACTTTCTACTTCAATAGTTTCTCACAAAAGTGAAAGTCCTTCCGATTGATGAAAAAAATATACGAGATGGGCTAAGACTAATTACTGGGATAATAAAATAAGTTTGACAAATCATCTGCTTTTGAGCTGGCTTTTAAGTATTGAAGAATTCTGTCAATGGGATTCCATAACAAAAACGGTCTTTACTTTTTGGTTTTCCATGGTGCATGTGGTACACTTTAATCAAACTCAATCACGCGTTCTAGATTGCTATTGAAAGACATCTTAAATAGTGATTTTGCTTTAATCCATCACGAGTGTTAACATGAATTTACATTTAGTTATGAAAAGCCTTAACTACAAAATATTATTGCTCGTTCCACAGCTTCACGGGCCGGTCCCTTGAATCACCATTATTTATGATATCCCGCCATGAATGATGATTGTGTTATTGGAGATCTACTGCAGAAATAAAAGATATGTCCTGCATCATCATGTTTGTCTATTGTAAATTTTGATACATTCAATAGTGTGAATAAAATTGATAGGAGATCGATTATCCTTGCTACTTCAACCATATATCCTGGGATTTATGGTAGATTAGCCAACTTCTTGTTCGGGTCATATCATGGATATGGAGCATTTAGAATGCTATCCAATTGGTATTAATTGTATCGTGATCTTCTGCTTTGTTGACTATTGTAAATCCTAATATGCTGCAGTACTGTATGAAAAAGTCCTTGTCCCTCCAAACTTCTTCACATTTGGTTCAGCAAGCTTCCTTATTTGCTTGGTTCACAGAAGTACCATTTAAGATGAATTAATATTACGATATAAAAATCGGTGACTTCACAAATTGAAATTATAATCACAATAGGTACTTGAGTCGTGTACATAATTAACATTAAATGACAGAAGCTTTTGGAGTGTGATAGTGCAACGCAATCTTAATATTCCATCATTTGTTCCGATATTAACGATGTGATAATGAACAAACCAATAAAATTAGATTGGGATATTTTAAAAAATATTTGAGATGCATTTATCACTAGATCAAAGTTAACTGAAAACCATAACACCTAGTACTTGTAAATTAACAAACTGCCATTTTCTATTAATTCATCCTTGAACAAACTTTAATTGTTAACATCCATTATATACCATCATCTTCTCCAATCTTAAATTCCTAATAACTACTGTTGATCGGTGCAATGCTAGGAGCTGCATATTGTCTATCCATAACCTCAATTAATTTATTGACTATGGCACCAGCATGAACACAAGAACCTTCGTGTATCTGCAAAATTAGAAACATAAGCAAAATTTTAATACCTATATCAGAAAACCAAGAAGCCAAATACTGATACAGGAAAAATGAAAAGAACCCACTTTGGAGTTGGGCTGAAAGCTGTAGTAATCGCCAATATGGCCACCGGCGATATGTTGGAGGTCGAACTGCATCTTATCAAGAGCCTTGGAAAGAAACAATAAGCAATTATCTATCTTCTTTCGCTGAAGGATCTTGACGGTCACTTCATCATCAACTATACGAACATCGACCTCAATGTCCTCGGATTTTCTCTGAAGCCAAGAGCTTCTTAAAGATGCAGTATTATTTGGATCAACAAGAGCAGGCTTCATGTCATGATCACAACCCTCAGTATTGTGCCTCTCATTATTGCTCCTAATTTTTCTTGCAAATCTTTTTTGCTCCACAATTGATTTGAGCAAATGATAAGGGAATTATTCATATTTTTAATTAATAGATTTACAACTTTTAATGAAGAAATTGAATATATACGTGCCTTGCTCTTAAGGTTGGGAACCAAATTCCTCAAAACAGCGAACTTATCAGTCATCTATACTCTCCTTTGGCGCTAGGAGATGATGGGCTTTTTGGCCTTGGCGGTTGCTTTAATCCTCTTAGTCTCTTTGTCCAAGCAAAGATTAGTTTGGGTTCGAACAAAGATTAGTTTGGGGATTTGTTGGAAGGACTTCTGTCTCTTAATCCAAGCAGACATTAGTTTGAGGTCCAAGCAGAGATTAATTTGAGGGCGTGATACAAACTTAAAGGTATCTGCCACTATTGGAGTCTATCCTTAAAACACCTCATGGTAAAAAAAAAAAAAAAAGTTGTGTTTTGCACCGCTTAGGGATTATATAATTTAATGTTCTCGTTGTGGCAGCACTTACACCAAGGACAACAGACTTTGTTTCGTATACCTTCAGATTTTGTAGGGCTTTTATTATTATTATTCATACGATTTTATGTAGGTCCAGCTACATTGTTGGCTACAAATGCGAAAAAAAAAAATGAAAGACACTTGGAAAGGAGTGATATCATGTACACTTGCATGGCACCAAATGTAACTCAATTGCATGGCACTAAAAAGTTTGAGTGTGAAGGTTCTGAGTCCTAATAATGGTTGGGACTCAAATTTCCTCCCCATAAAACTAAACAGGGGTATAATTGTCTTCTTATAACTTCAGTATTATGTGAGGGTAAAATTTTAATTTAATTTGGGGTATAGTAGATATTTCTCTAGTAGTATGTGAGGGTATAATAGATATCCCTCTAGTATTATTGAGAATAAAAATTTAATTTTTATTGTAAACATTAATAAAATTCTGATTGTGATATATCAGTGTATCAAAAAAAAAAAAAAACTCAATTAGATGGCACTTTACATCTTACTAGTTGATTGGTGCATGCTAATAATGTCTTTTTCATGATGATATAAAAAAGTCATTTAATATGTACCTAATGAGTCACTGTTATTAATTAGTATCACGTCAGACCCAACGTTAAACTTTTTTTCGGGTTTGCAAAGATATTATAATTAGTAATCTATTGGGACTCTAAATAGATACATTTATGATAATAATATAAAAGAGTATTCTTTCCATATTCCATATTATTGTCAAAAAGAGAATGAACGCAAGACTTGAACTAATATTTTTTTCTTTCTTTTTAATCAGGATTGGAAATGGAGATTGAGATATGAGAATTAATAATTTATTTACTTCTAAAATAAAAAGACAAATAAGAATTAAATTAGTATAAAGCTCACTAGTGTAGAAATGATTACTAGAGTTTTGATCCCCAATAGAGGGTTGGGAATCAGAACTCTATTTCTGACACTAACAAAATTATCTCTATTCAAATCTTGGAATGGCAATGGGGAGGATAAGAGAGGGGTCTGACATCCCGGTAGCCATCCCAGATATTTTTCATATGTTCCTGTCACTTTCCTATCACCTTTTATTATTTGGGGAAGGGACAAGAATCCCTTTAAGTAAACAGATACATTTATAATAATAATATAAAAGAGTATTCTATCCGTATTCCATATTATCGTTAATTAGTAAATTAAAAAGTTAACCAATAAATATCAGTATGAAAGGAGTAGTATTGTTTTGTACTCTTACAACAATCTTGCCAATAATTGTTAATAAATGAATTAAAATGGACCAACTTATAACAATATCTAATATCCGACAACAATATTGCTATTAATTATTTAAAAAAAATTAATCCAGCAACTTAATCTTAACAGTAAAATATAATAATGTAAAACATTAAACTATTTTTATTTTATTTTTAAGTCTAATTTTTCAAATTCATATTTATTTTTCATTAATATCTCCAAGAATATTGTTGCAAGAATATTATTACAAAAAGGAAAGAAAAAATAAGAATAATAGTGTAACATTATAACACAAGGGGTGTTTTAAGGCATTATTTAAAATATAAGAATTAAACTGTTTGTTAAATCAAAGTATACAAACTAAGTGAACATTTACCCTATTATTTGTGCAAAGTGAAAAATAATAATAATACAAGTTATTCAGTTGCTCCCTTTGATATATGGTCCTATGAGCCCATGGAATTGTAAAAGCAATGCAACACTTACAAAATAGTGACTTAAATTTTATATCTCAACTGATGAAACTAGAATTAGAGCTCATATATATCACCAATTCATCATGATGCGCCAAAACAATAAGAAACTTATTGAAGTCTATATATGGGTCTGATCATAGTTAAAATAAGGTATAGACTTTATCACTTGAATAGCTCAGCCCTATATATTTAATTCAAAACTAAAGGCTTTGTCACATAAATAAGTTTCACTATGCAAGTTACCACAGAATACGAGACATTATATTAGTTTTATAAGCATTACATCATGTGGACATGTTTTTAAATTGTATAGTTTAAGAGAATTAGTTTTTAATGTTATTAAATTGTATAGTTGTATAGTTCATTAAAAAATGAGCTTATTAAATCTCCCGACTTAATAGCATGTTCGCATTAAAAAAGAAAATGAGAGTACCCACCTTTGAGAATGATTATATATATATATATATATATATACACACACACACACACAAGACTCGTAAAAGAAATTTGAAATGAAAAATGTAATACTTTTTAACCTTTTTTTAATTAATTTCTATGTTGGAAGAAAATGATTCACTCACCCTCAATACTCATTGGAGTCAATTATTTTTTACATTTTGTTGATAATTTGCCCGAAAATCTTGGTTTCAATTGTCAGTTATTATAATTTCATTTGTTTGATTCTATTGCAATTAGTTTCAAGCAGTGGTGACAACTCAAGCCTAATGCGTTGACTTTATATTCATAAATATAAAGAAATTAAATTTGGCTTATTGTACATATCACTACATATGAAGTCTGTGAATGCAAATGGACTCTTCGATTCCAACATTGTTTTCTTTTCTTTTCTTATTTTAAAAGGTTACTGATTCAATTTGGTTAAGAACTCGATTTGCTGATCATTTCCTTTTTAATTAGATTTTTTAGACCAATGGTTTTATCAAATTGTTAATGGGAAACGTACGTGGCAAAACCGTACACGTTTTCCGTTATATGTTTTGTGACGCCCACAAGAAGTCAATCAATCTCAGTGTAAGTCCCCCAAACATGTCCTTATGGTGGTCCGAACCAAGAATTTAGCCCATAAGAACTTAATTTTATATTTGGAAAAAATCCGGGGAAAATTATTTCGACATTAATTATAAGAAAAGCCAAAATTCATTCACTGAAAAATGAAAGGGGCTCTTGACCAATATTCAATCACTTAGAGGCTCCTGCTGCCGGATGAATACCTTTTTTTGTTTTCTTTGGCTTCATTTACATGATTTTGTGATGAAAATTATGTAAAGAGTTCCAAAATTTCTTGTTGTACAATCAATTGACCAAGAAGCCAAGAATTAATGTCAACTGAAAATTAATGCATAGTTGAAGTTCAGTGCATCAAGTTGATTGACTTTTTTATTTGTTGAATATCTTAGTTTGAATTTCATGAAATGCATGTTAGCCCCAAATAGTCAACTTCACGCTAAGATATAGATTAGCAAATTATATATAATTATCAAAAGGGCAGCCAAAGTTGAGCTCATACATGAAACAAAAAAGAAGACAAGTTCTAACCTATGGCGAGCCAAACAAAATACCTCTCACTTGCGTATGCTGCTGCTCTTGTGGTGCTGCTTTGTTTCTACAAAGCAAGTTCACTGACAGAAACAGAAGCCTTGCTTAAATGGAAAGGAAGTCTTGTAAACCAGACAATTGTTCAATCATGGGAGATACCGGCTAACAATAGTTCAAATTCTACCACTCCAAGTCCTTGCAGATGGCGCGGAATTGTATGCAACGACGCAGGGAGTGTTACAGAAATAAACCTTGCAAACACAGGATTAGTAGGTACCCTCCATGACTTAGATTTCTCTTCATTTCCGAACCTCCTTCGCTTTGATGTTAAAATAAACGATCTTTTCGGTACCATACCAACCAATATTGGCCTACTTTCAAAGCTTCAATTCCTTGATCTTTCCACAAATTCTTTCAATGGAACACTGCCTCTTTCTTTTGCTAATCTTACTCAGGTTTATGAGCTTGATGTTTCCCGAAACAATATGACTGGGGAAATAGACGCGCGTTTGTTTCCTGATGACAGAGACCAGCCCACGACTGGTCTTATTGGTCTTAAAAATTTTCTCCTTCAGGATAACATACTTACTGGCCGTATTCCTGAAGAGATAGGCAATTGTAAATTGCTGACTCTTCTAGCTCTAGATGGGAATTTTCTTAGTGGTCATATTCCTTCAACTCTTGGCAATTTGAGTGATTTGGCGATTCTACGTGTAGCTTCAAACCAACTTTCAGGAGATATTCCTGCAAATATTGGTACTCTGAGCAAATTAACTGATCTGCGACTTTTCATTAACAAGTTATCTGGGGTAGTTCCTGAAGGACTAGGAAATCTTTCGTCGTTATCTGTTCTATATCTATCGGCGAACAACTTCACTGGCCAGTTACCTCCACAAGTGTGTAAAGGAGGAAAGCTTATCAATTTCACTGCAGCCTCTAACCATTTCTCCGGTCCAGTACCAACAAGTCTTAAAAACTGCTCGTCTCTGTACAGAGTTCGGCTTGAATCTAATGAACTCACAGGAGATTTAGACCAAGATTTTGGAGTCTATCCAAACCTCACTTACATAGACTTGAGTTACAACCGATTGCAGGGTGAAATCTCACCAAAATGGGGGGAGTGCCAAAAATTGACCATGCTAGGACTTGCTGGTAATTCAATAGGCGGTAAAATTCCTGCTGCGATTGGTTCGTTGAGCCAACTAGTAGAACTTCACCTATCCTCCAACCAGCTTTCAGGAGAAATACCTGCCCATATTGGAAATTTGACAGAGCTTTCTATTTTAAGCCTGAATGGTAACAATATTTCAGGTCAGATACCTGAAGAAATTGGTGGACTATTGGATTTAGGCTCATTAGACTTGTCAGTGAACAGGCTAAGTGGGCCAATTCCAAAACAAATAGGTGAATTGAGAGATCTGCGGATTTTGAATTTGAGCCAGAACAACTTGATTGGCACAATCCCCTTCCAAATTGGTAATCTTGTAGGCCTACAAGATTTACTAGATTTGAGTTACAATTCACTTACTGGGGAGATTCCAGCACAGCTTGACAAGCTCACAAGTTTACAGAGTTTGAATCTGTCCCACAATAATCTCTCTGGCGAAATTCCTGCCTCGCTGAGCAGCATGCTGAGCTTAGTGGCTGTTAACCTCTCATACAACAACTTAGAAGGTCCTCTTCCCGATGGCTCTGTCTTTTCTTCAAATCAATCTTCTAGTTTTACCAACAACAAAGATTTATGCGGAAATGTTCAAGGTTTAAGACCCTGCAATGCCTTATCTACAGATAATGGTGGTGGAAACAAGGACAACAAGCTTGTCGTTGCTATTGTTGCTCCTTTAGCAAGTGTTCTGTTCATTTTATTTGCAATTGTAGGGATTTTTGTCTTCACCCGTTGGCGTAAATCAAGAAGAAAATCAAGAGTTGGATTTATTGCGAGGAGAGAAAATCCATTCTTAGTGTGGTTTTTTAACGGGAGAATTGTATATGATGACATTCTTAAAGCTACAGACAACTTTGATGATGTGTACTGCATTGGAGAAGGAGGCTCTGGAAAAGTTTACAAAGCAGAAATACAAGGTGGTCCTGTGTTTGCAGTAAAGAAGCTGAATATGCAGGCCAAAGATTTTGGGATTAGGAATTTTAAAAGTTTTAGCAATGAGGTGAAAGCATTGGCAGAAATAAAGCATCGAAATATTGTGAAGCTTTATGGTTTCTGTTATGAAGGAATGCATACTTTTTTGGTCTATGAGTACATGGAAATGGGAAGCCTAGCTAAAATTCTAAGTGATGAAAAGGAAGCAAAAGAGTTTGATTGGGTAAAAAGGATTCAAGTTGTTAAAGGAGTAGCTCATGCATTATCTTACATGCATCACGATCATGTTCCACCTTTGATTCATCGAGACATTTCAAGTAAAAATATTCTATTAGATTCCGAGGTGGAAGCTCATTTAGCAGAACTGCAAAGTTCTTAAAGCCCAATTCATCTAACTGGACAGCGGTTGCAGGCACATATGGCTATGTTGCTCCAGGTCAGTTACAAATGTCTGTTTAATAACAAATCAATACTAATTTCAGGATCCACTTAATTCTATATCTCTGTCTTTGTTGTTGCAGAGCTTGCTTACACAATGGCTGTAACTGAGAAATGTGACGTTTATAGCTTTGGTGTATTGGCACTTGAAATTCTGATGGGAAAGCATCCAGGAGAATTCATAGCTCAAATGAATTCAACGAATGATCGACGAATCCACTTGAAATCTGTTTTAGATCCGCGTCTTTCACGCCCTACACTTCCGACGCTAACTGATGAGTTATCTTTAATAATGAACCTTGCTCGCTTATGTTTACATGCGAATCCCCAATCTCGACCGACCATGAGAATTATCTCTCGAAGGCTTGAAGTGGAAGTTGATTCTGACTAGTTGCATCCCCTTATGCAAATTTATGAAATACACATGAGCCATCGGTGTGATTACTTTTTATGTGTGCTTCTTGTGAATAATTGTGCACCACACATGTAAAAGTGGTTTTGGTCCTCTGGCGTAATGTTAATTACGCTCAGAATTTTGGCTGCTGAACATTATTCATTAATCATTAGCATTTCCATTTAAAGCTAAATGTCATTTTCCGAAATATGTATTTTTCATTTTGGTCATTACCATTCGGAAGTAACGCAAAACATAATTAAAGAATCCATTTTGTATGTTCTTACTTTAAGCAAGAAAAATGAACAAAACAGAGCAACTGCCATTAGGCATGAGTCTATTTAAGAATATCACTCATCAATAACTTTGCTAATTCACAAGGACAAATATAATTAACACTTAAGGTTACTACATGTATGAGATGTAGAACTTTCAGTTTGAGGAATTGTTGCCTGGTATAGTTAAAGTTGTCTGTATTGGCCAAGACTTTCAAACCAGTCACGAAGCGATCCAAGGAATCTGAAACAAAATTCTTGGAGGACCACTTTACAAAATCCTGTTCAAATAATCCAGCAAAGTCAGCCAGACTGCTTGAACATCTTCACATCAAATCCCCTGAAGTTGGAAACAGAGTCCATAACTGATTTTTAATTAATTTCATCCTAGCTGCCACGTCAGCTCCTTAATACGACTTTGGACTTTGAATTTTTATTTAACAAATCTGTACACTTAAGAACGTAGTCAAGAAATCAAACCCCTAATTGGACTCCTACAATTAAGAAAACTGATCAAACAAGAACAAAAAACAAACCGGTTTTAATGGTTTCAGTCAGCAAATGGCCTCCTTCCATTCAAGAAACGAATCGATAGCTTCACTGACTTCAGAAAGCAAGATTACAAGACAGTTATATGAGAGATCGACGGTCACTAAACTAGCCATGTTGCTCAATGAGGCAGGAATTTCGCCACAGAGATTATTGTGGTAGAGATTCAAGTTTTATACTTTTGTGAGCTTCTGAAGCTGTGCTGGAATCTCCCCAATAAGTGAGTTATACCTTAACTCCAGTGACTCTCGTAGGCCTACAAGATTGCCAATTTGGAAGTGGCTTGCACCATTTAAGTTGTTACTGCTCAAACTCAGTCTACGCAGATCTCTCAGTTCACCTATTTCATGTGGAATTGACCCACTAAGCCTGTTCATTGACAGCTCCAGTGAGGCCTAGATCAGTAGTCCTGCAATTTCTTCAGGTATTTGACCCGATGTATTGAACCATCCAGGCTTAAAATTTTAAGTTCTTTTAAATTCCAATCTTAGCTGGTATTTCTCCCGAAATCTGGTTGGAAGAAAGGTCAACCATTGCTAGTCCGCTCATTGAACCAATTTCAGCCGGAATTTTACCACCGATAGAATAAGCAGCAAGTTTCGGCAGGGTTAAGTTTTGGCATTCCCCCAAATTCGGTGAGACTTTACCTTGCAATATGTTGTAACTCTAAGTCTGCGTAACTTAGATTTGGAGATGTAGGTCCAACTCATTTTAGTGGATCAAAACACTTAAAATTTAAAATATTTTACTTGATATGTAATTATTATAAATTTTAGAGTTTGATGAAATTAACCATGAAATTTGCCTGCATCAAGAAGAGAAAGTGAGGCGGCAAAATCGATTTTTCGCGAAGGGAAACAGCTGTGAGAGTGAATCTTTTGAGTTTTCTGTGTGAAAGTGAGGCGGCAAAGAGTTTTCTGTGTTTTGAATCTTTTATTGACTGATCTGAGGTTGATTTTAATTTTAATTTTTCTTAAATTTGGATAATAAGTTTCTCATATCATCCTTTATATTTCTGCTACTGGTGATCTTAGTTTTATTCTTTTAATAATTATCATTTAAAATATTTACTTATTAGAGAAATAAATATTATATTTATTATTACAAGTTAAGATTGTTAAAAACCTTAATATTATAAGAATACTGACCGGTAATGAGTTTTACTATCAACCCACAGACAATCTTAGTTTATTTGACTTGCGAATGAGGAATGAAAATGACTTATTATGGTGCATGTTATTTTTACCAGATAGAATTAGTCAATTTGGTAAAAATATGAGTAATGGGTCCCGAAAATTTTTTTGGAATGTTTTTGTTGCTTTGATTTTTTCTATTGATTGGTATTAGTTATAGATTAATGGTTGCTATCAATGCATGTTCACTTCAGTTTGATTGAATATGGCTCATGATTTTTTATGCTATCTTGTGTATAATTGAAAATGGGTATGAAAATTTTGTTAATTGTTAAAGCTACTGCCACTAATTGTTGAATAGGATTCATGGTAGTTTTTGTTAAACTATAAACATAACTGAATGTTGGAGACAACTTGTCGAGGATAATTGATTTTGGTTTTTATCTTAATCATGACATGGACATGTCTTGGGTTGAAAAAATGTCATGGACTGTTGCATTCTCTTGCATTAGAATAATAAGCTTAGCCAATAGAGTTTGGAGTCAGTGTTTTGTTATAGTTGTTTATGTTTATAATTCAAGAAAAATAAGATTCAACAATGAAAATGCTTCAAGTTGAGGCTGTAATGGTTATTAACACAATTTAAAAGTAATTTTTAACTCTTAAATATAAGAGTATCTTATTGTATTATAACTCTGTGAGTCCAAGGTCGATTCATAGAGAAATAATTTAATTTGTTTATTTAAATTTATCTAAAAAATTAAAATTAAAATTAAAAATACGCAATCTAATTTGAGAAAAACTATCAAGTTGAATTAGTTAAGGTTATGGATCTACTCCTAATAAAAAATTTACAACTTAACAAATTTTTTTGTTTTATTTCTTAAAAGATTAATTATATAAATTAAAATAATTTTCGCATTAATTTTATTATGGATTAACAACTTAGTGTATCAAAACTTAATTTATCTATAATAAGTCAAAATACCATTTTACCATACTTGATACTAAGAGATTAAGAATTTATTGTGCAAACTCCCATGTTTGTCTACAATAAATCAAAATTTTCAAATATAAAATATGAATAAAATTAGATAAAAAATTTAATTTATAAAATTAAAAATAAAATTTAATTAAATCATATTTTTCTACTAAGATTTTCATCTCTCCCTAATTCCTAATATTTAGCTAAATATGTTTGAAATAAAGGAAATCATTAAAATTGAAAACAAATAATTAAAAATGGTCATTGAAAATTGAAATGAAACTAATTTTATTTATTGAAAACAAATTACAAAGAGAAACGAGAAGAAGAATTTAAGGGGAAAAAAGAAAACAAAAGGTGTAAAGAGATGTGTTTCCTCTCTCTCTATTTATACTAATACATGATTAATGCACACCATACAAATAAAAAAACTAATTACATCTTAACCTTACATTTGTCACACTAATACAACATAAATCTAACCCATTACATTTGTCTCTAACTTAATTCACTTAAGTATGTCCAACACATTCCACTAATAATTACCATACCTAATATGATAAAAGTTTATTATTTCATAATTACAACATTTACCGTCGTCAAAACTTATAAATTTACAACAAAAATCTCGAATCCTCCTCGATAATGACATAATTTTTTGGGTTTTTGGAATCCATATTTGACATCCATACATTTTTTTGGCACCTCAAATTGTATAAAATTATTATTTTTACCTAATAAACACAAAAAAATAAAATCAAATATTTAGAAAAATAATTAGAAATTCACAATATGTTACACAATTAAAAATATAAGGTATATTAATAGCATTTTTACTACTTAATAAACATACAATTTTAACACTACTTACACCTCCCAATCAGTTAATTGTTAGTCTCTAGTAATTAAAGCGTTGTATTAAATTAAGATTTGTAAAATTCACATATAACTTAAAAGTTGTTCATCTATTATCTAAATCACCAAAATAAGTAATCTCTCCCAAAATTGTTTAGCTCTTTATCGTTCACTTATTATCTAGGATATTATTAAATCTTTTTTTGTGCTCAAGTAATTAACACAATACTTATGGGGCTTCATTAAAAGAAAACAACATTTTCGTTTTGAAATCCTTTAGAAATTCTATCTCTAGGCAATAGATTATTCACACATATTTTGAAATGTTATACTTTTAACTCATATAGCGAGCTTTAGGCTAGTGACTCCCAGACTAGTTGACCTTAAGGTGTTAGGTGTTGAATTACCTCTACAGGCCTAATTACTCAGAGTTTTTAATAAATAAGTAAACAATATATCTATAACCCATATAAGAAGCTTTGGACCAGTTACTCCCAGATTAGTTGACCCTTGAGCATTAGATGTTAAAACATCCTTATAGGCGTAGTTACTCGGGTTCCAGATATAACAAAATTAAATACAATTAAATTTTTTTCTTTTTTTCTTCTTTTTTTACAATATATATTTTCTATTACCTTAGATATTATCCCTAATAAATCAAAGAAACTAAATGTTGCAAAAATTTTAACTTACAGCCCACTGGTATGTGTCACAATGTGTGTGAAGAATGATTTAATAATTCCTATTTAAATGAGTAAAAAAATGACTTAATAACCAAATTGAGAGTTCACACATTTGAGTAATTTAAAAAAAAAGGAACAAAGTCAGTTTACTATGAATTCTAAAATCAAAATATAATACAACAGGACTATTAGGATGCATCTCAAAAGTCGTGACTCTTCACACTACCATCATAGATAAAAAAATTATTCTTTTAGTTTTTTTAAAATAAATAAATAAAAACACACATATTTACAAACACTCGTCAACTATCCCCTCCCTTGAATCTCATTTAAACATTATTAGTAATTTAAAAATAGACATGCAAAAAGGTAAAAAAATAACGAAAAATAAATAATAAAAGAAGAAATAGAAAAGATCACATCTGAACAAGCCATTGAAGGTGTGTTTTTGGAATATTCAGTCATCTTCGATATAAACATATTCCACAATTGTCAATTATACCCCCTTCTCGTAACCTGAACAAGACATTATTCTTAATGAGTTAAAGGAAAAAAGTAGAATTTAGAAGACATTACCTAATTGCTCCAAAAAGATAGTTATAACCAAAGAGCTAAGTTCAACTTGTACTTCTTACTAGGGCTAGGGTTACCATTATTGTTCAACTATTATAAGGCTAAGGTCCTAGGATTTGGCTTTGATTTGTAGGCTTGTAAAAGATTAAGTAACTCATTAGTAGTAGAAGCACAAATAAAGAGTTTTTTGTGGATATCGAAATAAAATAATTCTTAATTGCATTATTAACATTTAACAAACCAATGGATTTTCTATGGATGTTTAAATAGACCCAAGATGTAAATGTAATCAGTGCCTTTAAAGTTGTAACAACTCCTAGCAAGAAAATGAAAGCGTCAATATAATTAAACATCTCAAATATTCACTCTTGCATACTTGAGACAACTAGTTCTTCTTCAATGGATGAACTAGACATGCATCCTAGAGATTTTAAGGCTTGTGCAACGACGCCTAGCACTTGGTTTCTTCTAGTAAAAATAGTTTTTGAGACAAATTTTAATAACTCTCGATCATCTCCCTCATATACAGATGTAATTTCCTCTTTGTTATGACACGACCAAAATTTATAGCTACCCGAATGAACTCCTTGTAATTTCCATAGGGAAATCTAGATAACACACAAATGTTTTTGAATTGCCTACTTGAAGATACTGCCATTAGAATAATCTTAAAAAAATAAGTTGTAAGTCATCAGAAAAAGAGAACTCATATTTAAAGATCTTAGTAACAGACATACCGAGTAACAGCTATAAATAGATTGGTGTATTTTTCAGATGATACGTAAAGCTCATGGCTTAATAATTCAAAAGCAAACATTGAAAACCAAATAATGATTAGAAAAAACAAACAATAAAAAAAACATAAATGATTAAATATAAAATCACACCACTAAATGTAATAATACAAATGATTAAAGAGCGATAAAATAAAAAGATATTTATTAGTAGTTGTGATTGCAGCTCATATCTTTCTCTAGTTTTACGTGTAATAATAGCTTGAACGCCCTCTATGGGTCAAGGATAGGTTTCTCATTCAATTTTCTTATAAACTAACAAACATAGTTTTTTTTAATCAAATTCCCAAGACTAAACTATGTACTTTCTTTTCGGAATAGTCTTATAATTTATATATCTCATATTGCACATATTTGTTTCAATATGTCTCAAGAGATCATAAGATATCACCTAAAAATTTTTTAATTAGGCCATTTTTAACTAATTTAATTTGATCCTCTCGAGTATTAGAAATCATTCCTATAAATTGACAATTTGGATTTATATAATTTTGTCTTACACAGTTATGACATTTTGAACCAAATCTTTTAGCTCTCTTTTTTTAACCAAATGTGCTTTTACCAAAATCAAGCATGTAAGAAATAAATGGATTAAAAAACTCACTAGCCATTTAGACCTTTACTTCGATTAACCAACGAATATCAGTAGGAATTCCAGTAATCATTAACAAACGTAATCATTCACAACAAGTTTTGTAAAATTTTTTAAGGATATTTTGAGAGAGAGAAGGAAAATATTTATGCAATTTACGTTGTATTTCTTCAATGCTTGATTTTGGGGTCTCAGTTTTTGTGGAAAACTGATGATATTGACTTAAGAAGTCACAGAGTATATTATCCACCATTTATACGAGAAAGTAAATCAAAACACAACAAAATAAAGAGAATCAAACTTGCAAAATCAAATCCAAGATAAAAGTGAACAAAAATACAAAATATGAAAAGAAAAATAGACTTACAATTAGCTTCTTAGTGAGCTTTTGGTTTTGGGACATTTCGTGTAACAAGATGGTAGTTCAACCGCGAATATTTTATTTCTTTTTTTTTTTTCAGAATATGAGTGTACGACTTGTTTGAATTGATCCTAGTGATAGTACAGAACATAGATTTGTCATCTTGATCGAGATTATTTTACCCTATTGAATATTTATTCTAGTATCTAGGGCACGAAATATATGAAGTAGATCATGAAGTATTCAGACTATGATTCATACTTAATATTTAGAACCCTTAGCCTGATTCAAAAAATTTCATAGGGTCAAATCAATTCAAGTCAATTTAATTAGGGTTGATCTTAAAAACAGTTCATTTTATTGATATTTTACCTGAGTTGGTAGAGCTCTGCTCTTGCAATTAGGTTATTATGATTACATGTTGGATGTCTAGTTTTTTAGGCGGTAATAATGGTATCTTGTACCTAAATTAGTGACTAAATTTTTCTAAATAATGGGAAAAAGGACCAAAATATACTATTAAAAGTCTTTATTGAGACAAAGATAAGCTGTTAAGAACATAGAAGAGGTAGAATGAGCAGTTAGTCAGATCTAGTATGGATCGTACATAGATGGTAATTGAAGTCAACGGCTCTCTTGGGGTTCCTTCATTTGGGATCCCTGAGGAAGATGATCAAGTTGTCCCTTACAAACAGCTTGATGCACTATGTCCCTTCAACTTTTTGAATGAAATGCGGCAAAAGAAGAAATATCCATAGACTGAGCTAATTTTCTTTACCTTGTAAAAACTAAGAGATCATCTTAAAATGCTTTTGGTATGCAGAGGTCGTAGACTGACTGTAAAACCCTGCTTAATAAATGGAATGCATTACCTGTATAATTTCAAGTTAGACAGTAAGGGTCGAATAAGGACAATTACTAATTTTTAAAACTAACATTCTTAAGACCAAAGAAGGAGGGTAGAAAAGGGGGGAAAGCTCTTCGTTTTTGGTGTTGAGTGTTAGAAAGTGTATATTTATAAAGGAGAAAATCGTTATTTTACACTTTAAGTCTCATTAACATTGCTAATTTTATTTATTTAAATATTTTATTATTTAATTATATGTGTTTTATTATAATTATGTATTTTATGTATTTTAGGGGCATCACGATCGTTTCACAATGAACGAGTGATCAGATAGTAAAACGGACATCATATTTGGACTCAGGACGATCGAAAACTTTAGAAAGAGTATAAAAGAAAAAATATTACTGTTCATATATACGGTACTGTTCATACGTATAGTATTGTTCATGATACTGTTCATACATACGGTACTGTTTATGTTACTGTTCACGAAACTGTTTATATATACGGACCGATGATGTGACAACTACTTATAACGTGACAGTATTTGATTGGATGAATTGTATAGAACTGACTGCTTACGTGGAATTGACCGATGACGTGACATTGACTGATGCTTTGTCACAATCTTATTGGGCTAAATTTCTTATGTACTGTAGATCCATGACGTGGTAGCATTTCAGTGGAGCAAAAATCGTGTGTACGGTACATGCACATACATAGGATTATTTACTATTTAAACATTGACTGTTGACTATTGACTGTTGACTGTTGACTGATGACGTGGCACAATTCTGAGAGTCCGAACTGTTTTTAATCCGATGGTCACGATTAACTCAATATATCTATAAAAAGGGGCTCTTTCCCCCTAATTTGATACTCTTGAATTCATTTTTAAACTTATATTTCTGAAATTTCTTCTCCTTCTTATAGTTTCTTTGTATTTTAATAAAATTTCCTTTTTATCCCTAGTTAAAATATGAGTAGCTAATTTCCTTTTAAGCTTGGGTTGAAGGTGAAGTCTCAACATATCTCATGGGTTTAATTTGGTAAATTTACTTTCTCTTCCCCTCTAATATTTGTGGTTGTTTTGACTTGTCGTCGATAAATAATAATAGTCTTGTCTAGATACTGTCTTGGTTAAACCGGCACCCTAGTACAAGGTTATTATTATTTGGCATGATAAACCCTTAGCACCATATTTATTGAAGCATGGTTGATAAGGTATGGAATCCCTCCTTATGATTTAATTGGTATTAAAATGGAATATTTAGCCCATGGAGCATGTTGATGCAGATCCGGATACCCAAGCACGTCATTTTAATAGATTTCAGTTTAATTTAATTTCTGCCATTGTAATTTAAATTTAAGCATAGTTTATATCAATTTCACCACAAATTCATTCACCCATTAAAGAAAATTAATTCTGCACATAATTAAAATCAACCTCCTCGTGGGATCGACACTCGTCATTATTAATCTATTCTACAATAGATTTGTGCGCTTGCGAGTTCAATAAAATTTGCACAACACTTGGTTCTCTTGTAGTTGGATCCTTCAGAACCATAGAATCTTTAGTTAGAATGGAATTCTCACTCAACTCCTTATGAGAGGAGTTGCTCTTTGGAGTGCACAATACGATGAAAGTTGTAAGTTGTGTTCAGAAGAGAGTTATTGTTAATTTTTAGCCTCTATGGTAGAATCAATGAGAGCTTGGAGAGGCTGTAGTTGACCTTATAGTGAATGTTAGCGGTTCGATTCCACTTATCTCCAACTCATGAATGTAGTCGATATAAAGCTATATGAATATGATGGCACCTAATTTTTCTAATTCGGTAGTTTGATTTATGATTTATCATTCGGTGGACACCTAGGTACCTACAGATGAGAAAGGGCGTAATAAGTGATGAAATGCTTCGAGAAGTGAAAAATAAGTATAGATCTAAAGATTCTCGAATAGGTCAGCATTTTGAATTGCTACTAAACCCATGGACAGGCAAGAGATAACTTGGCAAACTAAAACATCTTAGTAACTAGAGGAAAAAAAAGCAAAAGCGATTCCTATAGTAGCGTCAAACAAAATAAGAACAGCCTAAACTGTGAAAATATGGTTATACGAAAATGATACAAGCGTTGTGCTACTAGGCAAAGCAGGGTACTCTTTCAATTGATTTCTATAGCCTTTCATTATAGAGGCGGCCCTTTCACCATTCTATACAAATAGGCTATTTTATTTGTACGAGTATGGAAAAGGATCGTATTCAATCCTTGTTTGTTTCTTAATTCTCCCTAGTCCTCTTCATCACGGGGTAAAACAGTTTGGTAGCTTGCAAATCTCATAACCTTAAGGTCATAGGTTCAAATCCCATCTCCACAATATTTTTAACATTTTTTATTTTTTTAGACAAAAAAAAGAGGTTTGACCCTGTTAACTACTAATTAATTTAATTAATTAGCACTTTTCTTTTTTTTTTCTTAGAGTGGAAAAATAGAATCACTATAATATCACAGTCAACTATAATTCTTCAACAAAAGAAAGGATTAATCAAACCATAGAGGTGGAGTGAATGATTTAAACCAAGAATATTTGATTCTTTCTTCAACTTAGAATTGATTCATAACAATTCTTTTCTTTTTCATAAAAAGAAATACGAATCTGCTTGTGATTTTTTAGTTAGTTTTTCACTGTATATACATAGTCTATATACCCTTATCTTCCATCCTTTATTGAGTTTCAATATTTGATAGAAGCATTTATTTTACTTTCTTTTTTCATAACCAAAAAGGGTAGTCAACTCCATTTGTTAGAACAACTTTTATTGAGTCTCTGTACCAATCCTTTTTTTTTTTTTTTGCTTTCTAAACTATTGCTTGTTCTTGAAAAAGAGACGAGGATTTAGCTCAAGATTAACCATTTTTAATTCTTAAGTTTCTCTAAATTTGAAAGTTATCCTTTAGAAAGTTTCCATACTAAGGCTCAATCTAATTAAGTCTGTAGCATCTACCAATTTCACCATATCCTTTTATTAGGAACTCAATGTTGTTCCCCCTTTCTTTCATTTCTGGAGATTAAGAATCAGACACAATATTAAAGTGTAAAGCTCATTTTTTTAGCACTTAACTTTTTTGTGGATTCCACTATTTAAAAAATGATTTGTAGCGAACCTGTTGTTGGTGATTTTTCAATATTCCTTTCTGAGGATTGCAATTCAAAAATTTTCAAGAAACTTATTTTCTTCCAACATTGGATATATCGTAACCACCATAGTGTAACTATATTCGTGGAACATGATAGAACATTCATATTACCTTCTAACCAAAATAGAAATTTAAAAAGAATTATTTTGATTTAACCATCTTCTTTTTGTTTCTTTCTTATTTTTATTTTTTTTTTAATTTTATTTTCATTTAGTAATATATGCCAAAATTTTTAATGGAGTGAAGATCTACCAACTGAGTTATATCTCCCTAAGTCAAATAGAGCATGCATGAAAGAGTTTGATGCTTCTTTTATTCTTTTTATTTTCCTTGGTGCAATTAGGCTATCCTAGATTTGAAATTGAATTTCATATACACCACTTTCTATTTCTCAGAATTATCTTTCTAGATCTTCAATATAAGACACAAATGTTAGGGGTTGTAAATCCTAAAGTGGATATGATTTATAGCTTTGTATCAAGTATCTCAAGTGAAGTTTCACTTGCACAAAGTTTTTAAGATGTTAAACATGATCTTCCTTACTGAGGTACTCATAATGTATAATCATGAAAAAATATAATTATTTACAAATGATAATGCGTATCATTCAAGAAAGTCAAACAGTTTAAAGAGTAAGTTATAGTTAAAAGTAAAACACTTATTAAAAACTTAATCAAGATTTGATAGGGTTTTATTCTTTATCCATTAAGTTAAAGTATTACACTGTTTTTAGATTTTCGATTTTTACAGCCCTATGTGGATATACATTTTTTACAATAAATGACAATTCCACTTTGACTTTAACTTTCTTAGAAACAAATGAAGATGAGAATTATAAAGTAAAATTTTTTAATCAATCTTAAATGTTTTTCAAAAAATCCTTTTATCATGAAAAGATTTTGCTCTTGCCTTAATAATTCTTAAATTTTCATATGCATCATTCTTCGATTCATCAAGTTTATTTAAGTGCAATTTTCACACATTACCAACATCATCCAAATTCAAATAAAAAGCTTTGATATCCTAAAATATTATTTTCAAGTTTAACATGTAAATGACAAGGTTTACTATAAACTAGTCAATAGGGAGATATTCTTAAAGATATTTTAAATGCAGTGTAATAGGCTTAGAGTGCACCAGTTAATCAAAGAGACCAATCTTTATAGTTTAAATTGATTTTCTTTTCCAAATTTGTTTTATCTCCTTATTTGCTAATTCAATTTGACTATTTATTTGAGGATGATAAAGGATAACAATTTTATATGTAATTCCATATTTTTTTATTAAAAACTCAAATGACTTATTACTAAAATACTTACCTCGATTACTGATAATGGCTCATGCAATTCCAAATTGACTTAGAAGATTTTCTGATAAAAATTTAACCACAGTTTTACTATCGTTATTTCGATAAGAAATCACTTCAATCTATTTTGAAATATAATCAACGGCAATTAATATGTACACAAATTCAAAAGATGGTAGAAATAGACCCATGAAATCAATTCCCCAACAATCAAATATTTCAATCACAAGTATGAGATTTAAGCATATTATTTTTTTTTTAGTAATTGATCCTAATTTTTAATAGTTTTCACAAGTTTTGCAAAACTCATATATGTCTTTGAATATGCTAGGCCAATAAAATCCATATTGTAAAATTTTACCTGTAGTTTTTCTTGAAGAAAAGTGTTCACCACATGCTTTAGAATGACAAAAATTAAGACACTAATTAGCTTTTAATTAGGAATAAAACACTAAAAAATCTTATCAGGGCAATATTTGAATAAGTAAAGGTCATCCTAATAAAATTTCTTAACTTCAATTAGAAATTTTTCCTTCTCTTAAGTATTCCATTACAAAGACATTTTACTTGTAAAAAGAAAATTAACAATGTTAGCATACCATGACATTGAAGTAATAGAAAATAGAAATTCATCTGGGAAAAAAAAATCATTTATGGGTGTTTTATCGGTGCAGAATTCAGATGAAGTCTTGATAAATGATCGGTAATAACATTTTTCGGCACTCTTTTTATCTTTAATAGTGAGGTCAAATCCTTGAAATAATAAAATCCAATGCATTAATCTTTGTTTGCCATCTTGTTTAGTCATCAAGTATCTCACAACAGTGTGGTCAGTAAAAACACTAGTTTTAGAACCAAGCAAATATGAATGAAATTTGTTTAATGAAAACACCACATCAAGTAATTCTTTTTCAATTGTTGAATAATTTATTTAAGTACTATCTAAAGTTTTACTCGTATAAAAAATCAGAAACGGCTTACCATTCCTTCTTTGTCTTAGAATAGCACCAATAGCAAATATGAACAAAATTTGTTTAATGAAAATGCCACATCAAGTAATTCTTTTTCAATTATTGAATAATTCATTTAAGTAATATCCAAAGTTTTACTTGCATGAAAAATCACCAACGGCTTACCATCCTTTCTTTGTTATAAAACAGCACCAATAGTAAATATGAATGGAATTTGTTTAATGAAAACACCATATTAAGTAATTCTTTTTCAATTGTTGAATAATTCATTTAAGTACCATTGAAGGCTTTACTCACATAAAAAATCACAAACAGCTTACCATCCTTTTTTATCCTAAAACAGCACTAACAGCAAATTTACTTGCATCACACATTAATTCAAAAGGCAAAGATCAATTAGAAGATTGCATAATAGGTGCAGATGTTAAAACATAAATTATCTTTTCAAAAGATTTTTGACAATTATCAGTCAATTCAAATGACACATCTTTTAATATAAGGTTACAAAGTGATTTAGATATAACACTAAAGTTTTTTTATAAACCTCTTATAAACTCCTGTATGTTCTAAAAAGGATCACACATCTCTAAATGCTTTTTATTGTGACAATTTAGATATGACTTCAACTTTTGCTTTGTCAACTTTAACCTTTTAACAGATATAACATGACTCAAAATGATTCTAAAAGTGGCCATCTAGTGATATTTTTCTTAATTCAACATGAGTTCTTTTTTAACATATCTTTTTAATTTTTTTTTCAAATTATCCAAGCAATCATCAAAAGAATTCTCAAACACAGTTAAAATATCCACAAAGACCTCTAAACAATGTTCAACCATGTTATTGAAAATACTTAATATGCATCTTTGAAATATTGCAGGATTATTATAAAGTCTAAATGGCATTCTTTTAAATGCAGATTTCCAAAGGAACTTGTAAATATGGTCTTTTCTTCATCTTCAAGAGCTATAAGGATTTGGTAATAACCTGAATATCTATCTAAAAAGCTATAATAAAGATGTCCAGCTATTCTTTCTAAGATTTAGTCAAGAAATGGTAATGGAAAATTATCTTTTTTGGTGGCTTTATTTAACTTTTCTATAATCAATGCTCATGCACCAACTAGATGTAATTCATGTAGGAATTAATTCACTTTTTTATTTTTAACAACAATTATTACAGATTTTTTAGGCACTACTTGTATAAGACTTAACCACTTATTATCAGAGATAGGATAGATAATTCCTCCATCAAGTAACTCAAGAACATCTATTTTTACTACTTCTTTCATGTATGAGTTTAATCTTCTTTGATGTTGCTGACATGTTTTAGCATTTTCTTCTAAATTGATTATATATATGCAAATTAAAGGATTATTTAATATCATCAATTGGATTTTTATGCTTATTTAATATCATCAAATACGCATACTTTAGTCCCTCCGTAAAGGTTTCAATTCTAATTTAAGTGCTTCTTATTGTTCAGTCTTTTAAATGATTTCAAGCTCATCAAATTTAGGCTTCTTATCATCATTTTCTAGAGTATGAGTAGAATCAAACAATAAATTTATATTAGAAATATCAAGTTTAAATTACTTATTTAATTCAATTGAATTAACCAAAAAAATATCATTGAGTTCAAAAAAATTTCCTTTTTGAATATTCTTTTCTATACAAGATTCAAATAATTTCTTTTGTTCATCAATTTCATCTTTGCTGCAGAAGTTCACGGCTTCAATTGGCAATCATTTGGATGTTTTTCGACAACATGAATGGGTGGAGAATGATAACTAGCTCTCAAGCTTCCTATCAATACCTTCCATGGCCAAAGATATGATCAGAAATGGAAATGGCAACCAAGTCAAATTCACAGGTTCTAGTCGCCCCGGTTCTCTTTCTTTTCTCTCTCTCCCAATGTGTTTCTCTTTCTCATAGTCTCTTTTCTTTTTAAAAGGTTATGAGGTATTACACATAAATCCTATTTGATCGAACCAAATTATTTGAACTTTTTGAGTCCATTGATGTCTAAGAGTGTTCCAACTTTGAATAATGCTTGGGAAATACTGAGTTTTTGAATTGAGTTTTGAAAGATGTCAAATAGTGTTAATATGCAGATGAGGTGATGTTGGCAATATTGGTTTGGTATCTTTGAAGAGAAATGAAAGCTAATTTTTTTTCCTTGACTCTGAGTTGCATGCTGCCTATTGAGCTTATTTATGGCAAGTTATATAGCCACTAGAATTGGCAATATTACCATTAAAGGCAACGGTAATAATATCAATTTTTTTGCAATTAATTTTCAATCTTTTTTTGCAATTAATTTTCAATCTCAACTTTCAAATTTCATCATCTTTTTCAATAAAAAATAATTGAAATTCTTTCTTTTATTCATCCATGCATTTTTGATAACCTAAGGATAGCGCTTTTGTCTTTTCAATGTAATCACTTTAATTTGGCACCAAAACAATCCGGAATTACTTACCAAATATTCTTTAATATGTGTAGACAAAGTATTTTTTTATTAGTCTATGGTATTTTGGTCATTTTACCAAGCAACAAACTGTCAAATAAACATGTCAAGGGAGGTGGCTGAGAATCCTTGATAGAATCTATCAAACTAAGAATACACTAAACCTCAAGGAGGTTTCTGATAATTACCCAATTACGAAACCATGATCTAAGGTACATGGGACTTTATCCGCTGTCCCGGAACTTTCTTATGGAAAAAACGGATAGTATATCAGCCGCATTGATTAGGTTTTGTTGTTGCTTTAAAATACATGGCCTTTTTAAAAATTTTAATTCCAAGTTGTTACCTCTCGTTTTCTGTTTGTGGTAACGAACTGTTTAATTCTGTTATTTTATCGCTCAAACATTTCGTTAATACATCATCAACCAGAACTTTCTCATTTCAGACAACTTTCTCATTAAAGAAAAAATTACTTTAATATTTTTAATTTACTATATTTTCTATAATAATAATTTTTTCTATAGATTTAATTTACAGATTAATAATATTAAAATAATTATGCTTAGCGCTCAAATTACAAAATTTACATTATTTCATTTTTTTTTTAATTACGTCTATGTTAGTATAAACCTTAAAGTCAATTTTTAAATTAGTGGATTTTGATATTAATAAAATCAGTTAGATAAATATAATAGCTTAAAATTATAAATAATTTTCATTATATATATGTTATTTTATCAATTATACTTTTAGTATTATCTTATTTGTATCATATGGTATTTTATTTATAATTTTTTACCTTTTGACTATTTATTTTGACTATAATCGAAAGATGCAATGGTAAAAAAAAAAAAGTATTTGTGATCATTTATGAAATGAAGAGAATTTATGTGACTGGTTAAACAAACTTCAGGGTGCAAATGGTTTTTTCCTGATAAATATATTTGCATTGGGTACATGGTTGCAAATTTGATTTCAAAATTGTTAACCACTCCCTCCCGCTTTCTATTTATGATTGAGCTGTATGAGAAAACTGTTACAAAAATAAAGAATTCTGATAGATAAAAATTTTCAGCAGGTAATAAATTCTCCAGCCACCAAGAACTCTTTCTATGGTCGCAAACACAACATATAAGATTAGTGAAAGTGACTTTGTAAAAGGGCCCACCACTAATAAATTAAAACTAAATTGAACTCAAAGAAATTCAAGCCACCAATTACCACCACAAAACCTCTTCAATTCAATCAGGATATATGATAACAAGTGCTCAACACCTTCTCTTGCAAAATTATAATGACAACAAAATAGCATATTAAATTACTAACCGCTGATTTAAAAGAAATTAATAAATTCAATTTTTTTAATACATGGTTACGATTTCAAATTCAAAGTTATAACCTTTCTCTTTTTTAGTACTTGGAAAAGAATTGATTTGTTTAACTTGTCAATGTTTAAATGATATTTTAAGAGTTCGTCCAACTAGGGAAGAAATGGACTCGTTCTTGCTATATTGCTTCATCGCTCTTAATTAATGATAAACTCAGCAAATTAAGTCTTACTGTCGCTCCTCAGGTGTTCGGCATGCATTAAGAATTGATTCCATTATTGCATCACTCTCTTTTCAAATTTTTTTCCCTCTATATTTTATGATCTCATAACTTTTATTTAAATTTAGCTATCTTCTTCTTTTGTCATCATAAACAGTTTTAAATCTCATTTGAAAAGTTCAACTGGAGAGTAAATGTATACGTTTGGAATATAGAATTCTTTCTTCAAACTAATAATAACGTTCATGACTTTAATTGATTACGCAATTGTTGATTAATTTCAATTCGTTTGAATGTGATTGTTAACAAAACAAGATCTCTTTAAAAATGTGGGAGCAAAATTGTATTTTCTTGAACAAGATTTAATATATCTAATTAGTGCTGCTAAGAATCCTTTTAAAATAAACGGAAGTCAAACTCAAAATACTAAAATATTCAGATGGGTTAGGTCTTGAAATTGTGAAGCGATGCTTGGAACTTGCACTTGAATAAATTATATATTCTTTGTGAGCCTAGACGTGCACTGCTCCATGAAAAGAGATGGCCTCGAAGATTTGTTTAATCGCTCGAGTGTTTCTAGTTATTGTGATGCTTCTCCTAATCTCAGAGGTGATGGCAACGGCAAGGAAGCCTGGCTGGCCCTCTAAGCCTTGTAATAACCCTCCTTGTAAGTCTGACTACCTCTGTTTCTTGATTTTCCATTCATGCTGTATGAGACTTCTAACAAATTAGAAAAACAAAAGAAATGTTCATATTTCACGTTATGTATTTAATTGAGAAGGATCTTCATCTAATTCTGATCCCGATTTTCATTTTATTCCTGTCGATACGAAAGGTTTGTGATCCAGTTTGCAGTGTTATTTTTAAACAAACGCTTACTATTTTAGATTATGCATTCAAGCATGTCCAGAGAAAAGACGACTTTCTACTTCAATTGTTTCTCACAAAGTGAACGTCCTTCCGATTCGTGAAAAAAATATTCGAGATAGGCTGAGACTAATTACTGGGATAATAAAATAAGTTTGAGACGATCATCAGCTTTTGAGCTAGCTTTTAAGCATGACGAGTTATGTCAATGGGATTCAATGCCAACGACGCTCTTAAATTTTTGGTTTTACATGGTGCATCTCGATTGCTATTGAAAGACTCCTTAGATAGTGATTTTGTCTTAACCATCATGCGTGTTAACATGAATCTACATTTAGTTCTGAAAAGCCTTAATAATAAAATATTATTGCTGGTTTTACAGGTCCCGGGGGCCGGGATGCTCCCTGGAATCACAATGATTGATGATATCCCGGCACGAACGATGACTTGTGTTATCGGAGATCTACTGCAGAAATAAAAGATAGGTCCTACATCATCATGTTAGTTTATTGTAAATTTTAATATATTCTATAGCATGAATAAAATTTGAAAGAGATAGATTATCCTTGCTACTTCAACCATATCCTGAGGTTTATGGTTGACTAAACAGCTTCTTGTTCGAGTCATATCATATACATAGAGCGTTTAGAATGCTATTCAATTGGTATTAATTGTATCATGATCTTCTGCTTTGTTGAATGTTGTAATGTTAGATTTTTTAATCTAATAATTTTGAATCCTTAATCCAATATTGGACTTATAAGTGAATAATTATGTGCTGCAGATTGTCATATAAGGTTAAGCCCAATTAAAGTGATCGATTAAGATTTTCAATATTATGGGCTTTAATATATCTAATACGGCATGAGCTTTTAATCTATAAAAACCTAATAGTATTCTAATTTTATGATGGGCGGAATTAGCAATACCCAATGACAACAGGAAAAGATTGTCTATATAAGTGGTTATGGTCCCCAGGTCACACGTATCATTCTTTTCACTTTCTGATATCCCATCATAAGAGAAAGAGCGCAGAGAGAATTAAAGGGCTTTGTAAGAGAACGTGTAGATCTGGAAGGCCAACCACACAATCCTAGAAATTAATTCAGCATTATGAATCCATGTATGCTTCTGCATAATTTTGTTATTGGTTCTTAATGATATAACATGATATTCCTAAGTTATAGGTGTTAGTATTTCACCAAAGGTTTAATCCCAACAAGTAGTATCAGAGCTTATTCATGTTGAATCATATAAGAATCAAATTTATTTTGATTAATGATTAAATATTTTTTATTCTTAAATCTAGTATTCTTGAATTTGAGAATAAATTTATGATTGTTTTCTTTAAGTATTGTAAAATAATAGAAATCTGCAATTTGATTTTTTTTTTTGGGAAATTCAGATTATCAAAAAAAAAAAAACAAACTTTTGGCTGGCGGCAATTGCAGCCGCCAACACAGCGGCTTCCTACCGCGAAAAAAGAGAGGCAACAGTGACTGACCCGCTGCCAGCAAATTGAAGAAGAAGAAGCAGTGGCCATAGCTGCCGCTCAAAGAAGAACAAAGACGAAACGAAAAAAGGGTTTAGTTTATATGGCAAATATAAAAAAACCCCTATAGTATTATTAAATTTTATTTTCTAGTAAAATAATAAGGAGCCTTTCAATTAAATCCAAAATCATTTTGGGCTTAAGGAATTTAAATTTTACCTGAATTTGGGTTTAATATAAAGAAATTAAGGGGTTAACTTAGCAATTATAATAGTCCATTAATTTAAATTCTAAATTAAGTCCATTTAAAAAAAAGATTTGGTTGTTTATCGATTCGGTCCGGTTTGGCTCAGACCGAACCGGACTATTTTAGAACCGGTCAACGGTACGGGCCAATCAGTGTTTGATTGGTCCAAGTTTGACCATTGAACGGTCAAATTTTGACTTTGACCAAAAAATTTTTT
Source organism: Aegle marmelos (assembly GCA_030449875.1). Taxonomy (NCBI): domain Eukaryota; kingdom Viridiplantae; phylum Streptophyta; class Magnoliopsida; order Sapindales; family Rutaceae; genus Aegle; species Aegle marmelos. The sequence continues at coordinate 4,931,443 of JASUUL010000022.1, read as the reverse complement.
AATTTTTAATTTTTATATTTTTTGGGGTAATTTTTTGGTACAATTTTAAATTCAAATATTGGTTGGTTTATATGTATTTTAAAATGAATTAATTGAAGTAATATGTCACGAAAGTGACCTCTTGGAAATTAATTTATTTTAAAATATAAATGATTTTTTTTTTGTGTGTAATTTCTCTGAATGTCGATTGGCCCAAAGGAAAGTCCATATTTAGAAGAATTATATGTGCACCTATGGTAATAAACACGTGATGATTATTTAACTTTACATGTAAGCAATAAATCGGCCCAAAAGAAGATTAATTGTTTGACATGTTCTTATTATCAGTGTTTGATTACTATACCAAGATATCACTTACAAGTTAATATTTTGTCCAAAGATGAAATATTAATGGAGTGTCCAGTATCTTGAGATGGGATTTACTTTTATTTGAATTTATTTTTGTTTAAAGACTAATATGAGCTTATTTTGTTTGTTATTCTCTATTTAGTTATATCTGCTGCTAATATTACTGTTAACATTAATTCAATTTCTATACTAAATGGCTCTAACTTCAAATCGTGGCATGAGAATCTTTCAATAGTTTTCGCAGTTATAGATCTTGATCTTACATTAAGAGTTGATTCTCTCCTACCTCTTACGGATGAAAGTACCCTTGATAATAAAAGGAAAATAGACAAGTGGAAGAGATCAAATCGCATATGTATCATGATCATAAAAAATGTCATTTTAGAAGTATTTAAGGGCTCAATCACTGAAAAAACAATCATAGTTAAAGAGTTTCTTGCTCAAATTAAACAAAGGTTTATCAAGAACGAAAAGGCAGAAATTGGTACGCTTTTGACAAGTCTAATTTCAAAGAGGTAGACGTATAAAAGCAATATTATGGAGTACATTATGGAGATATCTCATCTTGCTTCTAAATTAAGAGCACTTAAGCTTGAACTCTCTGAGGACTTGCTAGCGAATTTGGTTTTAATATCCTTACCAACACAATTTAACCAGTTTAAGGTGAGCTATAATTGTCAAAAAGAGACATGGTTTCTGAATAAGCTCATATCACATTGTGTTTAGGAAGAGGATAGGTTGAAGAAAGATAAGACAGAAAGTTCTCACATAGCCTTTACTCCTAAGAGTAAGAACAAAGGAAAGAAAAGGAAGAATTATAAAAAGCTGTAGATACAGCACCTCAAAAGAAACAACAAAAGAAACCTGATAATTCAGAAGGTACTGGTTGTTTCTTCTGTGGGATGAAGGGCATAAGAAGAAGCATTGCACTAATTATCACGCATGGCGTGCTAAGAAAGGTATGCTTCTTAATTTGGTTTGTTCTGAGGTTAATTTAACTTCAGTACCTAGACACACATAGTGGATAGATTTTGAAGCAACTACTCACATCAGTGTGTCTATATAGGGTTGCTTGAGTTGCTAAAAATCCAATGATGTTGAAAGAAACATCTATATGGGCGATGGCAAGACAATTAAGGTTGAAGCAATTAGAAAGTTTAGATTATTGCTAAAGACTAGATTTTACTTAGATCTTAATGAAACATTTGTTGTTTCATCATTTAGACAAAATTTGATTTCTATTTCTACTATGGACAAATTTGGTTTTTCTTGTTCATTTGGGAATGAAAAATTTAGTTTGTTTCATGATTCAAGACAAGTTAGCTCTGGTTCTTTATCATGTAAGGATAATCTTTATATGCTTGATATAATTACTTTATTTAATGAATTCCTGTAATTAAGTACACGAAGTTTAAAGAGAAAATTAACCAATGAGAATTATACTTCATTATAATACAAGAGATCAGGTCATATCTCCAAACAGAGGATAGAGAGACTTGTATCAAATGAAATTCTTGACCCTTTAGATTTCACAGATTTCGATATCCGTGTTAACTGTATCAAGTAAAAACAAACCAATAAAAGGAGATTTGAAGCTAACAGGACTTCGGATGTCATAGAACTCATATATACAGATATTGATGGACCATTTGCTAAATCAGTTTGGAATGGTCAACAATATTTTATGACTTTCATAGACGATTTTTCTAGATATGGCTACATATATCTCCTCTATGAAAAAATATAATCTCTTGACATGTTTAAAAATTTTAAAGCTGAAGTTGAAAATCAACTTGGCAAAAGAATTAAAAGCATCAGATCTGATCGTGGTGGTGAATACTATGGTAGATACGATGGTTCAAGTGAACAACATCAGTCATTTTGCTAAATTCCTAGAGGAATGTGGTATCGTCCCACAATATACTATGCTAAGTTCGCCCACTATGAACGGTGTTACAGAAACATGAAATAGGACTCTAAAGGACATGGTGAAGAGTATGATTAGTCATTTTACCTTACCAGAATCACTTTGGGGAAAAGCACTAAAGACTGCAGCGTACATCCTTAATAGGGTTTCAACTAAAGCAACTACCAAAACCCCTTATGAGCTTTGGACAGAAAAAAAAAAGCCTAATTTAAAGCACTTACATGTTTGGGAATGTCTATTTGAGATAAAGCCATATAAGCCCAATGAGAAAAAACTAGACTCAAGGATGGTAAGTTACTATTTTGTTGGATATTCAGAACGATCAAAGGGGTATACATTTTATGATCCCATGAATAAGTCGATTTTTTAGTCAGAAAATACTCAGTTTTTTGAGGATGTCGAGTTTGCGAGGGAGATATGGTTAGAGACTTTGTCCGTAAAAAGGAATATGTTGATATTCCGTCAAGACAATGTTGAAGAACCTCTCATCTAAGAAGTTCTTCTAAAAGAATAAACTCTACCACCTCAAGAACATATGTCATTAAGGAGATCCACTAGAGAAAGAATAAGTGCATTGCCAAATGATTACGTTGTATTTCTCTAAGAACATATGGCAGATATTATAATGATGGAAAATGATCCAATCAATTTCCATCAAGTCATGAAAAGTTTCAATTCTCAAAAGTGGATTGATGCCATGAATGAGGAGATGAAGTCCATAAAAGGCAATGACGTATGAGATGTTATTATGTTACCAAAAGGTGCAAAACCTATTAGTTGCAAATGGATATTTAAGACCAAAAGGGATTCGAAAGGCAATATGAAAAAGTACAAAGCACGTCTTGTCGCAAAAGGCTCTACACAAATAGAAGGCATCGACTATAAAGAGACTTTCTCTCCAGTTTATTTGAAAGACCCTTTTAGGATTATAATGGCATTAATAGCGTATTTTGATCTTGAGTTACATCATATGGATGTGAAGAGCGTTTCTCAATGGCGATATTGATGAGACAATTTATATGGTGCAACCTGTTGAGTGTTAGAAAGTGTATATTTATAAAGGAGAAAATCGTCATTTTACACTTTAAGTCACTAACATTGCTACTTTTATTTATTTAAGTATTTTGTTATTTAATTATATGTGTTTTATTATAATTATGTATTTTATGTATTTTAGGGGCATCACGATCGTTTCACAATGAACGAGTGATCAAACAGCAAAACAGACGTCATATTTGGACTTAGGACGGTCGAAAACCTTAAGAGGAGCATTAAAAGAAAAAGTCACTGTTCACATACGCACGGTACTGTTCATACACACGGTACTGTTCACGACACTATTCATATATACGGACCGATGATGTGGCAACTACCTATGACGTGACAATATCTGATCGGATGAATTATGTAATATTAACTACTTATGTGGCGTTGACCGATGACGTGACATCGACCGATGATGTGTCACGATCTTATTAGGCTAAATTTCTTATGTACTGTAGATCGATGACGTGGCAGCATCTCAGTGGAGCAAAAATCGTGTGTACAGTACATGCGCATACATGAGATTATTTACTATTCAGACGGCGTTGCTGTTCAAACGTTGACTGTTGACTGTTGACTGTTGACTGTTGACTGATGACGTGGCGTAATCCTGAGTGTCCGAACTGTTTTTAATCCAATGGTCACGATTCACTCAATGTATCTATAAAAAGTAGGCTCTCTCCCCCTAATTTGATACCCCTAAATTCATTTTTAAGCTTAGATTTCTGAAATTCCTTCTCCTTCTTGTAGTTTATTTGTATTTTAATAAAATTTCCTTTTTATCCTTAGTTAAAATATGAGTAGCTAATTTCCTTTTAAGCTTGGGTTGAAGGTGAAGTCTCAACATGTCTCATGGGCTTAATTTAGTAAATTTACTTTCTCTTCCCCTCTAATATTTGTGGTTATTTTGACTTTTCATCGATAAATAATAATAGTCTTGTTTATATACCGCTCTGGTTAAACCGGCATTCTAGTACAAGGTTATTATTATTTGGCACGATAAGCCCTTGGCACGATAAGCCCTTGGCACCATATTTATTTGAGCGTGGTTCATGAGGTGTGGAATCCCCCTTATGATTTAATTGGCATTAATATGGAATATTTAGCCCATTGAGTATGTTGATGCAGATCCGAATACCCAAGTGCTTTATTATAACAATTTCATTTTTAATTATTCCCGCCATTTTAATTCACAATTTAGGATAAAATTATCATAATTTAATTGTTCCCATTAAAAGAAAATTAATTCTGCATATAATTAAAATCAATCTCCTCGTGGGATCGACACTCGTTACCATTAATCTATTCTACAATAGATTCGTGCACTTGCGAGTTCAATAAAATTTGCACAACACAACAAAAAAACTGTGTCTGGAGACCCAAAGAGTATGGTTTGCAAACTTAAGAAATGCATCTATGGGCTCAAGCAAGCATCTCGACAATAGTATTTCAAGTTTCATCAAGTAATCGTCTCATTCGATTTCGAGATGAATTTAGTTGATGATTGTATACACCATAAGTTCTATAGGAGTAAGTATATTTTTCTAGTTTTATATGTCGATAACATTTTGCTTGCCAATAGCGATATAGGCTTATTGCACGAAACCAAGAAATTTCTAGTTAAGAACTTTGAGATCAAAGATCTTGGTGATGCCTCTTTTGTATTAGGTATACAGATACACCAAGATCACTCCCGAGGTATTCTAGGATTATCACAAAAGAGCTATATCGAAACAACTCTTAAGAGATATGGTATGCAAAATTGCAAATCAGGTGATACTTCTGTGGTTAAGGAAGACAAGTTTAGTCTCAATCAGTGCCCTAAAAATAATTTCGAGGAAAAAGAAATACAGAAGATTCCTTATGCATCAGCAGTAGAAAGTCTGATGTATGCTCAAGTCTGTACGCGACCAGATATTGCGTATGTTGCTGAGATGTTGGGTAGATACTTAAGCAATCCAGGATCAGACCATTGGAAAGCAGCCAAACGAGTTTTGCGATACTTACAGAGAACAAAAGACTACATGCTCACATTTCAGAGGTCAGATAAACTTGAAATCATTGGATATACTGACTCTGATTTTGCTGGATGTCAAGATAGTATGAAATCCACTTCAGGTTACATCTATCTACTAGCTGGGGGTGTTGTTTCTTAGAAGAGTGCTAAACAGTCTCTTATAGCCTCTTCTACGATGGCAGTAGAATTTATAGCATGTTATAAGGCATCTAATCATGGAATATAGCTACGAAATTTTATCACAGGGCTGCGCATAATAGATAGTGTTGACAAACCATTAAAGTTATTTTGTGATAATAAGTGAGCAGTGTTATATTCTAATAACAACAGGAGCTCGACGAAGTCAAAATATATAGACATCAAGTTCTTAGTTGTTAAAAAAAGAGTTCAGAGTGGACAATTGTCTATTGAGCATATTGGCACAAACTCTATGATTGCAGATCCGCTTACTAAGCGATTACCACCCAAGATATTTAACGAGCGCACTGCTCGTATGGGTGTCATGTCATTTAAGGATATTCAGTTTTAGTGGGAGTTTGTGAATTTTTAAATACTCTTATAATATAGACATTTTTAGTTATTTTCGTTTCTAGATATTTTGAATTATTTTCTGTAGAAATAAAGTTTTGGTTTATTTACACTTTGATCTTTTGGTATAGTTTGATCTCACTAAGGTTTAAGGTGGATCAATTGGAAATAGGCATGTTAAGATCACATTACATGAGATTTCCATGCTACACATCCACATCATAATTCATCTCATTCACTTGTATTCGTATAGTGACCATTGATGGGTCAAGTTATGATAGATGTAACGAAGGTCTCTTTGATCCTATATTGATATGATCAATGGACTGGATTGGTTATAGATACATTTTGGTAATGACAATAAAGATTGAGCTCATACAGTTTTTGTTACAAAATATAATTATAAGTTTACACATATAGCCCAAGTGGGAGTTGTTGGATTTTTTAATCTAATAATGTTGGATCCTTAATCCAATGTTAGACTTATATGTGAATAATTATGTGTTGCATATTGTCATATAAGATTAAGCCCAATTAAAGTGATCAATTAAAGTTTTCAGTATTATGAACTTTAATGTATCTAATAAGGTATAAGTCTTTAATGTGTAGAAACCTAATAGTATTCTAATTCTATGATGGGTAGAATTAGGAATACCGAGTGACAACAGGAAAAGGTTGTCTATATAAGTGGTTATGGTCCCTAAGTCACATGTATCATTCTTTTCACTTTCTAATATCATCCCATCATGAGAGAGAGAGCGTAGAGAGAATTAAAGGGCTCTCTAAGAGAACGTGTAGATCTGGAAGGCCAACCACACAATCCTAGAGATTAATTCAGTATTATGGATTCAGGTACACTTTCGCATAATTTTGTTATTGATTCTTAATGATATAACATGATATTCTTGGATTATAGGTGTTAGTATTTCACCAAAGGTTTTATCCCAACATGTAAATCCTAATATACTGTAGTACTGTATTAATAAAAGTTGTCCCTCCAAACTTCTTGACATTTGGTTCACCCGGCTTCCTTATTTGCTTGGTTCACATAAATACACCATTTAAGATGAATTAATATTACGATATAGAAATTGGTGACTTCAAAATTTGAAATTATAATCACAATAAGTACTTGACTTGTGTAAATAATTAATATTAAATGGCAGAAGCTTTTGGAGAGTGTTAGTGCAAAGCAATCTTAATATTCTGTCATTTGTTCCCATATTAACGATGTGATAATGAATAAACAAACCAATAAAATTAGACTGGGCTATTTTAAAAAATATGTGGGATGCATTTATCACTAGATCAAAGTTAACTAAAAACCATAACATCTAGTACTTGTAAATTAACAAACTGCCATTTTCTATTAATTCATCCTTGAACAAACTTTAATTGTTAACATCCATTATCATCGTCTTCTCGAATCCTAAATTCCTAATAGCTACGGTCGATTGGTGCAATGCTGGTAGCTGCATATTGTCCATCCATAACCTCAATTAGTTTATTGACTATAGCACCAGCATAAACACAAGAACCTTCATGTATCTGCAAAATTAGAAACATAAGCAAAATTTTAATGCCCATATTGGAAAGCCAAGAAGCCAAATACTGATAAAGGAAAAATAAAAAGAACCCACTTTGGAGTTGAGCAGAAAGCTGTAGTAATCGCCGATATGGCCACCGGCAACATGTTGGAGGTCCAACTGCATCTCATCAAGAACCTTGGAAAGAAACAACAAGCAATTATCAATCTTCTTTCGCTGAAGGATCTTGACTGTCACTTCATCATCAACTATACGAACATCGACCTCAATGTCGTTGGACTTTCTCTGAAGCCAAGAGCTTCTTAAAGATGCAGTATTATTTGGGTCGACAAGTGGAGCAGGCTTCATGTCATGATCGCAACCCTCAATATTGTGCCTCTCATTATTGCTCCTAATTTCTCTTGCAAATCTTTTTTGCTCCACAAATGATTTGAGCAAATTGACCGATCTCTGAAGATCTTTGATGTACTCACAAGCGTCTCCCACCACCGATGCTCTATCAGTCTTAATTATTGTTTGTAACAATGATAAGGAATTATTCACATTTTTAATCAACAGATTTCCAACTTTTAATGAAGAAATTAAATATATAAGTACCTTGCTGCTTGGGTTGGGAACCAAATTCCTCAAGACAGTGAACTTATCAGCCATCTCTACTCTCCTTTGGCGTTCGGAAGTTATGGGCTTTTTTGCCTTGCCGGTGGCTTTAATCCTCTTTGTACCAGTAAAAGCCATGCCGATGTCCCTATTGAAGTCATCGAGAACACAATTATCGAAATGGCCACCATTGCCATCTTCGCAATTACTTGATTGGAAAAGTTTTCCGGTCAAAGGTGGCTGTTGTGAGGGCAAGTTTAAATGAAATATTGGGTCATACAAAGCTGGAGGCACATTTGACGATGATGGAAGGTGACTCGTAAAGCCATGGCATACCGGAGGCAAGTGAAGGGGATTGTGAAGGTCTGGTGCTTGGGGGCCATTTACTTGTGAGTCCCAATTAGACTGATCATACTGCAGAACTTGATCGGGGTTGTGAATTAAACGCGTGGTAATGGGGTTAAAGTTTTCTCCATTGAAGGCCATAACAGCATCTTCAATCATGGAGTTGGGGTCAAAGAAATCTGTAATCTCCTCATACATTTTTGGACCTTAAATTTGTCTGCTTCAGTTACCAAAAAATCAAAACAGAAAAAAATAAAAAAGCCGGTAAATTAAATGAAAATCATTACAAAGGGTTTGTTATGAGAAAGAGGAGCTTGGAGACTTTCTCCTTACCTACTCGAATTTACTTTGCTTTTAAAGAATTTGTTTCTCTGCTTTCTTATGGTCTCCTGTCTGATTGCTTTATTTGAGGTCTGGTACAGAGACTGTGGTTGAGTTTGTTACTGAGATTCCCATGTTGGGCCCCACTCATACTAACCGTATTCTATCTAATAATACAAGCCGCGTGAACTGCTGTTTTGGCTCTTCATTTTTAATCTCTTCCAAATTATTGAAGTTGTATTTTGCTACTTCATGAAAAATCACTGCGCATTGCACCGCTCATGGATTATATAATTTTATGTTCTCATTGTGGCAACACTTATACCAGGGACAACAGACTTGTTTCGCATACGTTCAAATTTTGTGGGGCTTTTATTATTATTATTCATACTATTTTATGTAGGTCCAGCTAGATTGTTGCCTATAAATGCAACAAAAAATGAAAGATTCTTGAAAAGGAGTGATATCATGAACACTTGCAAATGTAACTCAACTGCATGGCACTTAAAAGTTTGAGTGTATAGGTTCGCGTCCCAACAATAGTTGGGATTTTCCTCCCAATAAAATTAATCAGAGGTATAATTATCTCCTTATAATTTTGGCATTATATTAGGGTAAAATTTTGATTTAATTTGAGGTATAATAAATATCCCTTCAATATTATATGAGAGTATAATAGATATTCTTTAGTATTATTAAAAATAAAAATTTAATTTTTTATTATAAATAGTAATAGACTTCTAATTTTAGTATATTGGTGTATATAAAAATAAAATAAACACTGAATTGCAGGGCACTTTGCATCTTACTATTTGATTGGGGAATGCTAATAATGTCTCATTCATGATGATAATAAAAAAGTCATTTAATAGGTGCTTAATGAGTCACCGTTATTAAATGGTATCACATCAGACCCGACATCAAACTTTTTTTGCGATTTACAAAGATGCTATAGTTTGTAATCTATTGAGACTCTAAATAGATACATTTATAATGATAATATAAAAGAGAATTTTATCCATGTTCCATATTATTGTCAAAAAGAGAATGAACTCAAGACTTGAACTAATTTTTTTTAATCAATAATGGAAATGGAAATCAAGAAACGAGAATTAATAGTTTGTTTACTTCTAAAATAAAATAGACGAATAAGAATTAAATTGGGGTAAGGCTCACTAGTTTGGAAATGATTAATAGAGTTTTGATCCCTAATGGAGGGTTGGGAATCATAACTCTATTTCTAAGACTGATAAAATTATCCCCACTCAAATTTATGGATGGCAATGGGGAGGATAGGAGAGGAGACTAACATTCCCTTACCCATCTTTGATATTTTGCATATATGTCTGTCCCTTTCTTGTCCCCATCAAAATTGTTTAAAAAGATCCTCGTCCTTTCCCCGAATAATAAAAGGAAATCTCCTAAAATCCCTAAATCTTGAAAAATTCTCAAATAATTAATATATTTTTATTTTTTAAATTTTATTTAATCTATTAAAATAAAAATTTAAATAAAAGTAAAGTTTGACAATATATCTTAATTAAATTTAGATGTTATAAATTTGACTTTTGCATTAGTTTTTATTTTATGAGATAAAAATTTAAAACAAAAAATTTTGGGCCAAGGTCTTTTGAATAAGACTTAATCAAATAGTGATTCAAGACTACAATTCGTTAGCTGGGCCAAAAAATTTCATAATATATTTGTATAAATAATTTGATATTTGTTATTTATACTAATATTTAATATTTTGTAATTTAAATTTTATTATTTATTCATTATTATTCCTAAAAAATAAAATAAAAAATAAAAATAAAAATGAGAAATGGAGAATTGGGAAGGAAATAGGGATTTAAGCTTATTCATGTCCCTTCTTTAAAAAAGAAATTAAATAAAAAATTATCCCCATCTCTTTTTTAAATAAAAAATTAAGTATAAAATTATCCTCTTATTTTCCTTAAATGGGTAAAATCCCTAAGGACCCGTCCCATAAGAGCTTCTGCCATCGCTACTCAAATTTATAAGCTTCATTTTATCCTTTCTTTAAATATTTAAAAAATAAAAAATCAAATCAGTCTCATCAGTTGTCCTTGCCGCTACTATTGCTCGTTACCGCTAATGGCTATTGCTTGTCGCCATCACTGCTCGTACTAGTTATGACTGCTATTGCTTCATTGCTGGGTTGTCGCTGCCAAAAATGATGATGATGATAATTATTATCGTTGTTGCTGTAGTTGTGTTGTTATTATGATATTATTATTGTTGTTATTGTTATTTATATTTTTGTTATTATTATTGTTGGTATAAGTTCTTTTTTAATAATAATAATAATTATTATTATTATGAAAAATAATTTTAATAATAATAATATAAACTTAGGCCATTTCCTGACTAGTTATAATTAATTCTGATTCAAAGCTTATTTAAAAACATAAATGGCAATATAACTCATGTTTATTCCCAAAGTTAACTAAATATCTTATCTTAATTTATTCTGATTGTAATTCATTCTGATTATTAATTAATAAATACACTATAATATTATGAGTTAAGCTATTGACACCTCTCCAAAATTCTCTTCAAATTCCTTTTTCAATTATATTCTATTTATTGTCAAAAATACCCCCTTTTTTAAATAAATCCTTTCCAAACCTTCTTTCTCTACAAATCTAAAAAATATTAACTTCCAAAAAATAAAACTAATGAATATGAAAAAAAAAGAAAAGAAAAGAAAAAATATTAATGTTTTAAGTTTGTGCAAATTGATATAGATGAGATTTAAAAAAAAAAAAAAAGCGAGTAAGTGAGTGAGAGAGAGAGAGAAGCAAATGTGGTTTAATTGGCTTTAGGTCGTAAAGGAAGTAGAACTGAGCTTTATTGAATTATTTTTAAGTTATAGCCAACAATTCAACCTAGGTGAAGACTTTAGGTTTGTTAATTATATTAGGTTTTAACCATTGGTGAAGACGTTCCAAGTATTGCAATATATTATCTTTAAGCTTTGATTATAGATGCAGAATTTATTTTAAAAAGTAGATTAGAGACAGAATTAAAAATAAAAAGAATGAGGTTATTTTATTTGTTTTTATCATTGATTGTATTTGTAATCATATAGTTTAATAACATTTTTAAAGGATGCCAATAGTCCCATCCCAACATTATTGATATCATCAACCTATTATTGGGCTACAAATCTAATATAAAGCTAATATTAAATACTCTCACATTTGTAACCTCTGTCATTTTAAATTTTTAATCTTGACTGTTAAAATATTTTAACTTTATTCATAGATTATATTATCCTATTTATTAAACTATTAGATTATTATAAATTAAAAAAGACTAAGTTACAGTCATCTGTAACTTACGCCTCTCACACACAATACAATAATTAATAATTAATTACTGTACTTTGTGTGAGAGGCATAAGTTACATATGACTATAACTTAGCCCCTCCCTTATAAATTTAGCTACTATATTGGCAAAAGAATTTTGAAGACTATTCTCAATCCACATACTTGACTGACAATCAAAGGCTAGGTATTCATTAGATAATGTATCTTTTTTAGGATAACGTAAAGGTTTTTTTTTTTTAATGACAATTTTTATTTTAGGAATAGCAAAAATTTTCATGGAACGGGCACACAGGCGAATAGAGTATCGAATCGGGTGGGGCACATGTCCCAATCGGCTTTAGAAAATTTCAAAGGGTGATTTTTAAAAAGGCTTTATTTTCTTTAACTTTTGTAAAAGTGCCCATCTAAGTTTTGAAATTATAAAAATGCTACAATGATTTTCAAAAATTTCAACCAGCTTCATGTGTAAAAGCCCAATTCTTTAAAATTTATTCAGTTATTTTTATTTTATTATATGTATTATCTACCTCTACTAAGTAATAACTCACGAACATAAAATAAGCTAAAGAATGACACTTTCTTTTTTTTATTTTTTCCATGATGCTTAAAAAATTAACAATTAACACAGCCAAATTCTAAACTTAATTATTCTAATGAACATATATAGAAAATCAATAAGTAACAAAAGAAAACTATCGACTTGATTTATATCAATTAATATTTCACATTAATTTAAGTCAAATATGATAATTAAATAGAAGTGTGATTTTGGAATTGAAATATATCGTTACTAGTTTAAATTTAGAGTATTGGGCATCTTTCTTCAGAATGCTAGCATGTACAATATTTTTTCTTTTTTTCTCTGTTGACTAAGTAATCATGACCACATGCGTGTCTCTTATAGATTTAGCAATCATGACCACATGCATGTCTCTCATCATATTTTGAATTCTCGCCATAGAAAAGTTCAACTGGAGCGAAAATTTCTTGCCGAACTCCTTCTTATAGATTTAGCTAATTTTGGTGCCTAAGTTTTTGGCTAATGGTTATTTTAACTTCTTCTTCTTCTTCTTCTTCTTTTGGTGGATATCTTGCTTTCAAATGATGAAAATAATTCTAATATGAATTATAAGTTTTCAACCACTGTTTTTAATATGCTCAATAATGAACTCATCAAATCGAGTCTTATTATTGATTCGAAAACTCTGAAAGTGATTTGTTAGGAGAAGTATAAGAACTCTTTCAACATATGGTAGATTAAATCACGATTTATTTGTACTATGGCCCGATTTGGTATTAAAGTTGAAATTCAATAAACAACTTATTTGGTAAATTTTGTAAAACTTATTTCATAGTTTTTGATAAAAAATAGTATTTTATAAATTTTGTAAAAGTATCTTATTTCAAAATTTTCTCCATTTCATCAGTAGCTTTTAAAAGTAAGTAAGGATTACTTTTCATAAGCAACTTATTTAATAATCTACTGTACCTTTTTAAAATTTTTATTGTAACCTTAGTATTTTAATAAAAAATACAATTATAACTTACTTATCCATAAAACCTAATAATCATAATACCGCTAAAATTTGAAAAATTTTATTGCAAAAGGTTTAATGTGAATGTAATACATATTACTTTTTATTTTATTTATATTATATATAATTATGAAATTTTTATCATGTTTTATGTAACATATTTTGAAGTTCTTTAGAGTTTTTTAATTGAGTGTTTTAATATAATTTTACATATTTAAGGAAAAAAAGACATGTCTAAATAATTTATTAAACATACTCTAAAAATAAAAGACAATTTAAACTTATATCTATTATAGTCATTAATTATATAATAAAATAATACTTTTGTAATTAAATTTACTAAACACATGTATTCTACTATTCAAATTCATAACAACCATAATAACATAATTTACCAAAAATCAAGCTATTTTTTAATCAGTACTTTGTTTCATCTGCACAGTACAAACTGTTTATTTCATCAGCCTCTGCAATCCCAAACTAGCCCTATATCAAATCCATCAAACTAACTTGTCAAGATTGATATATATATAAAGTAAAATAAAAATTAAAGCTTGATTAAACTATATATTGAAAATATTGGAAACCATGAATATTATGAGTTTGTGAAAGGAAATTACATGCCCTTGGCATCTGAATTATATATACCTCTGTTTTCTTGACCTGCTAGTAAATTAAATATGGCCTCCAAGATTTATTTAATTGCTGAGCAGCTTCTCATTCTTGTAGCGATTCTCCTAATCCCATAAATGATGGCAAGATGATGGCTTCCCAGCAAGTCAACCTCACTTTTATAGTTTGTTTTTCTCACATATTTAATCATCAGCAGGACAAAGATGAAAATGGAATTAATTCGACTAACCAATGGATTTGAGTTGCTAGAGGGATCAAATTGCGTCTCTCCTAAATTATATGACTCTTTTTCCAATTGATTATTTTAATTGTACATATATTTTTTTAATTAACCCACGCCCTAATTAAAGTTCAAATGTGGGATTTCATTCTTAGGAAAACTGCTTCTTACTACTGGAACTAAATTTTAACTTCAATTGTACATTGATTGTTACATGCAAGTACTATTTTCTCAAATTTAATTTACGTCACACTAGTAAGAAAATAAATTTTAGTAAAATTATAAAAGTAATCAGAATTAACTATGACAGAAGTACAAAAAATGTTAAAAAATTACAAAAGCATCGCAAATGTTAAAAAATGATGTTACACACTATAAAAGAGTATTGAAACTAGACTAAAAAAATAATAAAATAAAAAAATTAGTCAATAGCTACCTCGTACTGAGCTCATGGAATTGAAGAGCAATATTATAGTTACAAAATAGCGATATAGACTTATTAATAACTTGTTAATTATATAATTAGAGCTCATGTATTGTGATGCTTTAAAATAATGAGAGGAATATTCGTAGTCTATGGTCCTTTTTGGGATTGAAGTGTTGTACTTTTTAAGCTACAACTGCTGTGAAAAAAATTATAATTATAAAATAAAAGTTAATAATATGTAGTAAATATAAAATTTAAATAATAATTTTGATAAAAATTATTAAAGATATAATAAATTTTTCATCATACAAGTGAAAAACTATATCAATATAACTTTCAAGTTACAACAACTAGTGTTTGTCAAACTTTTTAGTACTATAATTTTTAAGATATAGCTGCAGACCTTTAATTTCAAACGCACCTTATATTTGGGCATAATCATAGTCAAACTAAGTTAGAGACTTTATCACATGAACAAGTTAGCTTGAGATACCAAATAGCACTCTGAGTTAACCTACCTCATGCTCTATAGCTTGTTAATGAAAGAAAATTGCCTCAAATTTATATACATGGTCTAAAACTAGTGACCAAACACACGTACCGCGCCAAGAGCTTTGGCCATAAGTCCAAAATTCATTCAACAGAAAAAAAGGAAGTGACTCTTACCAATATTCAACCACTTATATAGCTTCTGCTTAAGTATGAGTTTGATACCTGTGTATGTATATTATGATTCAAGAACATCTAAAAATTTCTCATCTTTAGATAAGACCTTTTCACTTTTCATGGCTTCCTTTTTAATTCACTGAAGTAATATTAAACTTAAGAAGACACCAATTATTTTTTGCGATGAAAATTATGTCAAGTGTTCTAAATTCTTATTATGCAACCAATTCATTAGTATGTTATTTACTACAGTACCGTCGAATACGGTGCCGTGCACCGAACACACCGAAGAAGCCGAAAATTAATATACCAAAAATAAATGCTGTCATCAATGTTTCAAGCATAGTTTTCATTGACTTTTTTATTCTTTTAGTATCTTAGTTTGAATTTGATGAAATGCTAGCTTGTCATCTTCAATTTCAACCTGACACATACTTTCAATTTTATCGATTGTTAGCAAATCATTTATAATTATCAAAAGAACAGCAGCCAAATTTGAGGTCGTTGAAACAAAAAAAGAATAGCGAGTTTCGAGCCAATGGCAAACCAAACAAGATACCTTTCACTTAAATATTTTGCTGCTCTTGTGATGATGATTTTTTTCCTGCACAGCAAGTTCACTAACAGAAATAGAAGCCTTGCTCAAATGGAAAGAAAGTCTTGAAAACCAATCAATCGTTCGATCAAGAGTGATTCCGCCTGATATTAGTTCAAATTCTACTAATCCAAGTCCCTGCGGATGGCGTGGAATTGTATGCAATGATGCAGGAAGTGTTACTGAAATAAATCTTGCAAGCACAGGAATAGCAGGTACCCTTCATGACTTAGATTTCTCTTCATTTCCAAACCTCCTTCGCTTTGATGTTAAAATAAACAATCTTTTCGGTACCATACCAACCAATACTGGCCAACTTTCAAAACTTCATTTCCCTGATATTTCCACAAATTTTTTCAATGGCACTCTGCCTCTTTCTTTTCCTAATCTCACTCGGGTTTATGAACTTGATGTCTCTCGAAAAAATATTACCGGTGGAATAGACCAGCGTTTCTTTCCTGATGACAATCCAAAACTAGTCTTATGTTGGGAAAATATGCTCTTTAAAAGCATATTGGTTTATTTAATTGTAATAAACTTTTTTCTGATTAATAAAATAATAGAGGTATTTTATTCAAATATCTTATTTGCATTAATTTTTTATTAAAGTCTATTTAATCATATTATATGTATTTATGTGATCACTATATGGATTCACAGAAGACATAAATACAAGTTATCTTATGATTTAATAAATTGAGTTCGCAATTGATAAATAAAGTTGGACACTTTATTTAGGTATAAACTGTAATAAATTCATTGAATGATTTTTCTTAATCATATATGAATTTATTGATGTAGTACGACTATATTGAACAGGATCGCATATGAGATTTAATTAACTTTATAATAACTGTCAAATTTATTAAATCTCATAGGCATTGATTTTACTGTAATCTTAATCTTGACTTAGTTATAATTTCATGATTGTGGTTGTCATTCCATTTGAGTTACCAATGGGCACGACACATACTTGAAGTCAAGATTACCCAGTATCTTGGTGGGAGCAATTATAAGTATTGAAGTTATAGATTAACAATATAGAATTTGTACAACACATCTCTTGATAGGTTTCGGTACTTGATCATAAAATTCTCTGGCCAGAGTGGATCGACATATTTAATATGTTGAAAATGATCATTAGAGAAAACCAGTAAGTATCAAGGAATAAGATGTTATTAAATTGATTGGACAGTTGAGATATCAATTTAATTAACGATGTGGTGCAAAGGATTGTCCAGTAAAGAGATCAATGTGGCTTGGGATGAATTATTATTCGAGCATACAATTATGGAGGTTAGTTCCAATCTTATAGTGGAATAGAATTGGAATTAAATAATTAAGCTAATTTAATTACAGGCTTAATTATTGTAGCCACTATTGTATGTTCCCAAATGATCCCCGGGTTAGCTTATTTAATTGACTGCATCACTGTTGGACTCAAAAATAATAAAACTGGCATATTATGTGATAAACCTAAATATAATATTTGTTAAGGCCATATGTGTTATATTTAAGTGTAAATGAGACCTTGTGATATTTTACAAGGTGGGCCCCAAAGTTGTTACACTTTATCTCCACTTTTACGTAAGTGGAGAGGAAAAATATTAAATATGATATATTTAATATTTTGAATTATTATATAATAAGGATAACACAATTAGGGTTTTAACAAGGGTAATATTATATATAAGTGTTCTTTTCTCTTAAAGAAAAATAAAGACGTCTTTTGAGAAAAACACTAGAAAAAGGAAGCCAGGGATTTTTGGGAGTAGTGAAACGAACGACCACATGTTCAGTGCAGATCAAACTTGAATCATAGCCTGGAAGATCGTTGGGTGGCGGATTTATTGCCTGGCGTCATTCATCTTCTCGGATTATCAAGATATGATTTTCTGGATTACGAATTTCTTATATATTATATGAGATCGGTCCTAAAAATATTTTTTATGAGAAAAATTATGATTTTTCACCAACATCTTATTGGTCTTAAAAAAATTTTCCTTCAGGATAAGATTCTTACAGGCCGTATCCCTGAAGAAATAGGCAATTGCAAATTGTTGTCTATTCTAGCTCTAGACAGGAATTTTGTAAGTGGTCCTATTCCTTCATCTTTGGGTAATTTGAGTGATTTGGTGTTTCTACGCGTTGCTCAAAACCAACTTTCAGGAGAAATTCCTGCAAACATTAGCACTCTGATCTAGTTAACTGATTTGCGCCTTGTCATTGACATATAATCTGGGGTATTACCTGAAAGGTTAGGAAACCTTCGTCGTTTAACTGTTCTTCTTCAAGCGGACAACAACTTTACTGGCCGGTTACCTTCACAAGTGTGTAAAGGAGGAAAGCTTATCAATTTCACTGCATCCTTTAACCATTTCTCCGGTCCAGTACCAACAAGTCTTAAAAACTGCTCGTCCCTGTACAGAGTTCGGCTTGAATCTAATGAACTCACAGGAGATTTAGACCAAGATTTTGGAGTCTATCCAAACCTCACTTACATAGACTTGAGTTACAACCGATTGAAGGGTGAAGTCTCACCGAAATGGGGGAAGTGCCAAAAATTGACCCTGCTGGGACTTGCTGGTAATTCGATAGGGGGTAAAATTCCTGCCGAGATTGGTTCATTGAGCCAACTAGTACTACTTGACCTATCCTTTAACCGGCTTTCAGGAGAAATACCTGCTCAAATTGGAAATTTGACAGAGATTTCGACTTTAAGTCTGAATGGTAACAATATTTCAGGTCAGATACCTCTAGAAATTGGAGGATTATTGCATTTAGACTCATTAGACTTGTCAATGAACAGGCTAAGTGGGCCAATTCCAAAACAATTAGGTGAATTGAGGCATCTGCAGAGTTTGAATTTATGCCAGAACAACTTGATTGGCACAATCCCCTTCCAAATTGGTAATCTTGTAGGCCTACAAGATTTACTAGATTTGAGTTACAATTCACTTACTGGGGAGATTCCAGAACAACTTGACAAGCTCACAAGTTTACAGAGTTTGAATCTGTCCCACAATAATCTCTCTGGCGAAATTCCTGCTTCGCTGAGCAGCATGCTAAGCTTAGTGGCTGTTAACCTCTCATACAACGACTTAGAAGGTCCTCTTCCCGATGGCTCTGTCTTTTCTTCAAATCAATCTTCTGCTTTTACCAACAACAAAGATTTATGCGGAAAAGTTCAAGGTTTAAGACCCTGCAATGCCTTATCTACAGATAAGGGTGGTGGAAACAAGGATAACAAGCTTGTTGTTGCTATCGTTGCTCCTTTAGCAAGTGGTCTGTTCATTTTATTTGCAATTGTAGGGATTTTTGTCTTCACCCGTTGGCGTAAATCAAGAAGAGAATCAAGAGTTGGATTTATTGCGAGGAGAGAAAATCCATTCTCAGAGTGGTTTTTTAACGGGAGAATTGTATATGATGACATTCTTAAAGCTACAGACAACTTTGATGATGTGTACTGCATTGGAGAAGGAGGCTCTGGAAAAGTTTACAAAGCAGAAACGCAAAGTGGTGAACAATTTGCAGTAAAGAAGCTGAATATGCAGGCCAAAGATTTTGGGATTGGAAATGCAAAAAGTTTTAGCAATGAGGTGAAAGCATTGACAGAAATAAAGCATCGAAATATTGTGAAGCTTTATGGGTTCTGTTATCAAGGAATGCATACATTTTTGGTCTATGAGTTCATGGAAATGGGAAGCTTAGCTAAAATTCTAGCTGATGAAAAGGAAGCAAAAGACTTTGATTGGGTGAAAAGGATTCAAGTTGTTAAAGGAGTAGCTCATGCATTATCTTACATGCATCACGATCATGTTCCACCTTTGATTCATCGAGACATTTCAAGTAAAAATATTCTACTAGATTCCGAGATGGAAGCTCATTTAGCAGATTTTGGCACTGCAAAGTTCTTAAAGCCCGATTCATCTAACTGGACAGCGGTTGCAGGCACACATGGCTATGTTGCTCCAGGTCAGCTATGAATGTCTGTTTAATAACAAATCAATACTAATTTCAGGATCCACTTAATTATATGTCTATGTCTTTGTTGTTACAGAACTTGCTTACACAATGGCTGTAACTGAGAAATGTGACGTTTATAGCTTTGGTGTATTGGCACTTGAAATTTTGATGGGAAAGCATCCAGGAGAATTCATAGCTCAAATGAATTCAACGAATGATCGACGAATCCACTTGAAATCTGTTTTAGATCCGCGTCTTTCAAGTCCTAAGCTTCCAACGCTGACTGATGAGTTATCTTTAATAATGAACCTTGCTCACTTATGTTTACATGCGAACCCCCAATCTCGACCAACCATGAGAATTATCTCACGAAGGCTTGAAGTGGAAGTTGATTCTCCCTAGTTGCATCCCTTTATGCAAATTTATGAAACACACGTTAGCAATCGGTGTGATTACTATTTTTGTGTGCGCTCCTTGTGAATAAATGTGCACCACGCACATGTAAAAGTGGTTCTGGTCCTCTGGCGCAATGTTAATTGTGCTGAGAGTTTTGTTTGTTGAACATTATTCATTAATCATTACCATTTCCATTTAAAGCTAAATGTCATTTTCCGAAATACGTATTTTTCATTTTGGTCATTACCATTCGGAAGTAAAGCAAAACATAATTAAAGAATCCTTTTTGTATGTTCTTACTTTAAGCAAGCAAAATGAACAAAACAGAGCAACTGCCATTAGGCACGAGTCTATGTAAGAATATCTCTCATCAATAACATTGCTAATTCACAAGGACACATAATACACTTAAGGTTACTACATATATGAGATGTAGAACTTTCAGTTTTCCTTGTCTCTCTTGATCTAAATAAGAGAGGCCCTCAAAATCTGTTATTTTTTAGTCCGATTCAAATCCCCTGAAGTTGGAAACAGAGTCCACAACTGATTTTTAATTAATTTCATCCTGGCTGCCATGTCAGCTCCTTAATAAGATTTTGGACTTTGAATTTTTTTTTTTTTTTGTCTGACCATGAGATGCCCTAAGAGTGAATCCTAACTGTGGGAGGCACCTTCCTGTACCACAACCCTAGATTAATTCTCACTCAACTCGAGAGACACAGGTCCTTCCAACAAATGAGACTTCTTAGCGACTCGAACAGAGGAGCATACTCAATCAAACCACTTAAGGAAAATCAGTTGCTAATTGATTAAATACCTTAACAAATCTATACACTCAAGAACAAAGTCAAGAAATCAAGCGCCTAATTGGACCCCTACAATTAAGAAAACTGATCAAACAAGAACAAAAATACCAAACCGATTTTAATGGTTTCATCCAACAAATGGCCTCCTTCCATCCAAGAAAGGAAACGATAGCTTCACTGACTTCAGAAAGCAAGATTCCAAGACAGTTATATGAGAGATCGACGGTCACTAAACTAGCCATGTTGCTTTTGGGATGGTTGTTTATTACATACTTCTCTTTTGGATTGTTTAAACCTTTTAAAAGAATTACATTTTCATCTCTCGTACTTTCTTTTCCCTTTTTCAACATTCTGATCCGTCATTAATTTTAACACCTTATATGGTCTTAGCATCAAATGCTAAATGTTGAATGAAGAAGCACATTATTGCGACGGTAAGGTAAACTTTTAATATTCAAATTGTCGAAATTTTAGATAAAATTTCGACAAGAATATATAAATTTGCCCTTTAAAACATGACTTTTATAATTAATATTTTAACTCCTCAGACAAAAGGGCATTAAAAACTTAAAACAAACCTAAGTTAATTATTAAAAAAAAAAAATCCATGCGTGATGAGAGGTATCACTCTCTCTCTCTCTCTCTCTCGTGTCAGTTCTCTCCTTCTCTAAAATTACTGTTATCTTTCATAATTAAACAAACCGCAATGTGTTTGGCACTGTTGGAAACGTTTATTTAGAATACCGCGTGAGGCATGCTAACGCGAACGTATAAACTCGAGTTCGCGTAAAAAGACAAACTTTGAATTTGAATATTTGAATATTCAAAACAAAGTAAAGTAAACGACAGTCACGAGACGTCGAGAGGATTAATTTTCCAATCAAAGAATTAACACACCCCCACGTATATATGTAACATGCTGCTCTGTGAAGTGCCAAGAAAAAATACAATGGCCTTCAAGAATGTTTTAATTGCTTTTATGGTCGTGTTGTTTGCGATGCTCATTTTTCTAACCTCAGAAGCAACTGGAAGAGAATTCCGACGGCCTCTTCATCGTAAGTCTGTCTTGCTTCTTGATTTTTCACATGCATATTAATATTTACAAGTACAAACCACTGCTTTTTGAAAAAAAAAATCTGAAATTGGAATGAATTTGAATCGATCAAAATTTCGAAATATATGAAAATTTGAATAATATATTTATTTTTTATTTAAAAAAAAATATTTTTTTTTTACCATCTGAACGAACTATTTGAAACATACAATGAGAGCATGTTGACGTTTTTAACGGGGGAGGTATTATGAAGTGGGTAAAGGTAAACATCCTTATTTTCAGTAAAGAAGAGAAAAGGGAATTTCGCTGTTACGCCGCATTTTTTTTTTAATTAATATTTTCCACATGTAAATGAAATATGTGAAACATACAATATTCTTATACGTTTATGATAGAAAAAATCGATTTTCTCTTATTCCAGTTTTACTAAAGTAGAACAGTATGGCCATCATAGTCATAAACATTATATGCGATTCATTGATAAATCAAAACATCTGATATTGGGGTAAATTTCAATCACAGCCTGACTAAAATTGTCGTACTTCAATTATCCCCCAATCTATTGAAAAACATCAAGACACCTCATTTAACATTAATCTTTGGATCAGTGAATGGGGGTTTTCAATTATCTTTCTCACTATAATTCATGATTTTCTAATGACTTATTGAATAAATTAGCTAATTAATCTATAAATGCATTGGTTTTTCAGATAGTCCTGTTAATACTTTCTCCAGGCGTGATTTACCCTGGGGTGGTCATGACTAGATCTTCCGGCGAGGTTTAACGTTTATAGGTAATTATCTTGAATACTTCAGCATTAATTTGTTGATTGAAATATTAATACTTCTAACATGAATGAAAATAAGAGTGAGAGTGCCCCAAGTCTCAATCAATTGGTTTTCAAGCAGTTTTTCTTAATTGGCTATCCAAATTCAAATCTTAAAGACATAAGAATTAAAAAATTAATTTCGAGTTACTCAATGTTTGAAAGTCATTGGCTTTAACCACTTTATTGCACGTCAATATTATATATATATATATATATATATGATGGTCTTTAACAACTTTGCAATTGTACTTTCCGTACCCTGATTGTTATGCTTGGTTTAATGACCTCGGAAGCAACTGCAGTAAGGAAATCGGATAAACCTCCAAACCCTGTAATATGACTCGTAACTCTTTCTTCCTTCTTCATAAATTAAGTTTCGCTTTATTGATTGCTCGATTGATGGAAATACACGAATGAATCGCAAACTAACGTTCCAGAAGTTGATCAACTCGTTTTTAAGTAGCATTATTTAGTAAGCCACTCAACTTCGAATTCTGAAAGAAATAAGGATTAAAAAATTAGCTTCTTTATTCTCTTTATTTATTAACTTCTAATTACCACTTGAATTTTTTGTTCAGTGCAACTGATTTTTAAGGACCTAAACAATTAATTAAAAAATAAAAACCTAAAATATTAACGTGCATTAATTATACTTGATTTTTCAGGTAGCCAAGTTAGGAAGCTCAAGGACACGGACGGCCAGCTGGCGTGGTCATTACAAGATCTTCTGCCGCTCATATGCATGGTTGATACAATATTTTCTTGACAATTAACATTTGCTGATTGGAGAAAAAAGTTTCCTATTATGTTTCATGAATGAAAAATAAAAGTGAGGGAAATCATTCTTTCATGTATACTTTCAAGTACGAATAAATGAAAAAGCTTCCTTTAAACACGGTGGGTGCGCAATTTATGTGCCATGCAATGTGTCACAGTTCGTATGCATTCGAGACATGATTGAATTAAGCAAAGACTTTTCATTTAACAACATTTTGTGATGTTTCTACTTATGCAAGTGCATCTCATACCATAGCTCTTATGTGTGGTAACTGATGTATGTTTAAAACCAATAAGATTTAAGCAGAAGAAATTTTTTAAAAAAATAATGATACAAACAGTAGTACACTTGCTCGCCAAGGGTACCATTATTTCTGTCAGGTCTTTATCAACATTCAGTTTCTTTAGCATTTTTTACAGGTGTAATAATTTAAGGTACAATTTTTTTTTAATCATTTAGGTCCGAAAATTTTAATATCCTATTCTATCTAGGGTGTTATAATCGTGGTAAAATGTACAGTTGGATGGTATGTGACCTTCTAATTAATTGATTAACAATTTGTTAGTTTGTAGAGGCCTCAGATCATCAAATTGCATATAAAGATATCATATTTATTCTAAAACAATTTGTTTTCCTCTGTATATGTGTAAAAATATATATTATTAAACATTTATTAGGGACATAAGTTTAAAAAAAAATAAAAGCAATGAAAGTGTCATTCCTCCTTCCACAAATATCAAACAATCCACTTGAATTGAAAGTTACAAGCGTTAATTAATTATTCTACAGGCAACTGCATGCACATAAACCTCTCCTTCTGCAATCATTTAGCTTGAAGAAAGTTTCAAAGTACTTGATTATTTCGGTAACATTAGTGTAATATATGCACTTTTATTTTCTTATTGAGTGAATTATTTATTTTTTCATTCGGTGTTGATTTTATAAATTTCGAACTCGTTACATGTTATCGTGAGAAAATTCGTCACATTTATTGAATTTTCACATATGAATAATTTTATATTTATTGCGATATAAAACCGAGACAAAATCGAGTGCGATTCTAAAGCCGTATCGTCGGATTTTTGTTATCACATAACCAGTATCGGTTTAATTTGTATTAAAAAAATATTTTCTTTAAATGTGGAGAGAGAGAGAGAGAGAGAGAGAGAGAGAGAGAGAGAGAGAGATAGAGAGAGAATCGTGACCCATTGACCGCAACCCGTGGCCTTGACCCTACCAGATCACCTGATTCCGGCCACCATATCTGACGTGCTTGGTACTAATTTGAGGCTCTTGAAAACCGATCATATCCCTGCCGTTCCCATCGCCGAAAAATGACCAGAATGCCGTCAATAAAGCTAGAAATTTTTTGCCAAAAACCCATTCTTGCTATCGTCGACCCCGCCTGAGTTTGGCCACACCACCGGTGGGGTTCCACTCCTCTCACCTCCAACTTCTATTTCCGACTAATCCTGTCACCTGAAACGGTCAGATTGTCAGTGGATGGCAACTTGCAAACCTACAGCTTTGATAGCTCAATCTGCCACCGTCACTATACGTGGGAGGTCACTGCCGGCACTGTTGGACTCATCGTGGCTAGAACTATCAAACCTGAGCTTCCCGTGACTGTTAACTAAAGTTCGGTCACCGTTGACTAGTGAGGGACAATTCGGTAAAGTTTATAAAACTTGAGATTAATTTTGTAATTTCTAAAAATTATGGGTAATTTGATCATTATGGACAAGGACAGTTAGGTAATTTGAGATTTCGAAGGTAAATCGATAATTTAAGTAATTAAGGGTAATTTGGTAATTTTACACCACAAGGGTAATTTCATAAATTCAAAACTTGCAGATTATTATTATAAACTAAATTGAGGATATTTCGGTAATTTAGGATTCTGAGGATAAATTAATAAATTATAATTCTGAGGGCGATTTAGTAAATTTTGATATTAAAGGTGTTTTTGTAATTTTTAGATATAAAGGTATTTTAGTAATTTTAAATAATCAGGAGTTGTATTACGTGAGTTTCAACCTTTATTTAGTATAATTACTTGTATTTCTTGTTGTGGATAATAATTATATTATTTCTTAAATTAGGAGGACCCGCAAAAGAAAATCAACTTATGAATGTCGATGATACCGGATTTGATCGTCGTCATTGTGAGTGGAATATACAAAACCTATTTTCTTTGTGAATTATTATGATTTTAAATATGGTAAAGTATGTTTGCAAATGAATTTTAAATGCCTTGATTTAATGATTTTATGAAAATGAATTTTATCTATATAATAGTATTTATTATCGAAAATGTGCACGATTAATGATTTTATTCCCGATTTTGAATATTTGTGTAAAAATAATATTTTTAAAGAAAAGGAAATGGATTTAAAGTTTGTTTGATGAAAAATGAAACGAGATTTTGAATATTATCAAACGTTTACGTATTTGTGTATATATAGTTGTTTTCAAAATTATTGAACAGCACTTTCTCCAAATATAGTGTTACTAATATTGATGAGATGATATGGGGTGATATATAATGATATAAGATACAGGCTTTTGGGGTCTGTCTGAGTACACACAAAGGCTTTGGGTCGTGTACTTAGTTATTTTTTGTCTTTTGGAGACTATTTACACAGGCATAGTTATGATGATGAGATATGTTGAGATGTGATGACATATGAGATGTTATTTTCCTGTCTATCTGTGTAGCTCCAGAATATGATGATTTCCTGATTGCCTATCCATTGAGGTCCAAATTATCTGTGTAGCTTCGAGGCGTGATAGTTTTTGATTATTCGCCCATTGAGGTTTGGGTATGATGAGCTTATTTTCCCTAGGTACTCATTTGGTGATAGTTTTCAGTATTCAGTATTGGTATAATGTGTTGTGAATTTTCCTTAGCTTTACAAAGTATTATGTGACGATTTCAGATTGAGTATTTATATGATATTATGATATGTTCTTCCCTAGTTATTTTATGTGATATTACATATGTTTTCCAAAGTTAATGATTTGATTTTAAATGTTAATTGATTTATTAACATTTCTCGTTTATGGTTTGATGAAATCATATATTTAAAAAAACGATATGATTATTTTCAAAATAAAATTATTTTAAAAAATTACTATCTACTCACTGACTTTTACTAAGTTTTATACTCACCCCTATTTTTATTATATTTTCCCTCCACAAGATATTTATAGGTACAGCAGTCGACTCAACAATGATAAATATTTATATTTTGGCCACATAATGATATTAGCAGTCATGAAAATTTTTAGTCTAAATATTTCAAATTGTATAATTTTGTGATTCAGGATAATTTTACTATATTGGTATTAAATTACTTTGGATAATATTGGATATTGTTGAGATGATAGTTGGTGGAGTTTTATTGAAATTTAGAATTACTTTGAGAGTGTTATTTTGTTATTTGCATGATTAGGTAATATCAAAATTATAAAGCAAACTCTGTCGAAATTTTAGTAAAAATATTATTATTATTATAAAATCATTATTAATTTAATTTTGAGATAAAGAGACTTGTCCCAAAATTCAGAATTGGTCGTGACAATTAGCAAGATTTGAGCTTCAATTGCTAGCGATTTCTACAAAGAAATAATTAATAAAACCACCAGCGACTTGTTTGACGACGCGTTTTACGTGCTTAATTAGACTCCGCTATTATTCAACTTTAAATAAAAGAATCAGTCGTATTTTTGCAGTCTCCTACCATAAAAATAAAATAAATAAAAATAAAAATAAACAGCCGTATTTGATATTGCCTGATAGTAACTGAAATATTGACTTTGACGCCTAAGTCCCGTCTTATATCATTTTCAAGAATAAAGTCGTCGATGAAAATTAATTTTTTATTTGCACATTTCAATTTGATGCGTGGCACTTGCTATTGCATCACTCACTGGGATAGATGTAATGAGATTAACACAAAAATGATGGGGAAAAAAAAGTCAAACGAAATATATCTCTCAACCACGTAAAGTTTGTATTATTATTTATTAATTCAATCATGCATGCGAAGATATGATAATTTTATTTTAGTGGTTGAGGTAATATAGTTGTGCCATCTAAATATTTAATAATACATACGGCGTAACCAATTAAAACTCGTATTAATTCCTCAAATTGCTTCACGTTACCAAGCTCATCATACTATAAGTAATTAAGAAAAGTCTACATTGCCAACTTATGAAAGTTACACTTTAGACTTTCTGTTATTTACGTAACATAATTTCAACTTAAAAGGAAAATGAATGGAAGTTACATTCGACTTGGATACAAGCAAATTATGCAGAAAAATATGGCTTCCAAGAAGCCTTTTTTTGTTCGGCAGGTAGTCTGCGTTGTAATGCTTTTTGTAGCCTCAGCTGTATCATCCACGAATATGTTGGCAGCGACTAAGCATCAAACAACTTGTTATTGTTTAATATTTGATACAAGTTAAAAATAATTGCACTAACATCATCTTGCAGTATTCTTGAGCTTTTGATATTACTTTTGTATTTTTTTTCCCCCTTCGAAAGTGCTTTTGTATAGTCAAATGTGTATACTTTGGTGCTTATTTTTGTCATTTTTGGCCGAAAATACAAAACCACCTTTGGGAGGCGACGCAATATTTGAAATGCCTTTAACTATAAAAGCACATTTAGATGCTATTTACCAGAATATTTCTGACTTAAAGCTTATGTAGGATCCAATATCCCACATTGTTTAAGCTAAGGTTAAGCATGCGGACATTATGGACTCTTTCTTTCAAGAATATATTTAGATCTTTACATACAGAGGCATATTTTATAAATTTCCTAGAAATTGTAGTTATGAAGTCAATTTCTTAATCATGTTAACTGGAATTCAATAGAATGGATTTTTATATCAAATTTCGAAAGTATTTTGGACCTATGTTTCATAGTTTTAAACCCATTAGATCATTCTATATTTAATGCAAATTCAGAATGACAATTTGATCTTTTTAAATACCATTTTTATCATTTAGGTCCCTATTAAATTTTTAATAATTCATTTCATCACTGGTGCTAAAATAGATATACATTGTTGAATGTAATTAAAAATCGGTTATCTGTCCGACACATCTACAAACTCAATTTATTTCATTTAGATCTACGCTTGGCATAATGCAAACACTAAGTAAATAATGGAATTATTCATTTCATGTTCTTAATTTCCTTCAGATATGAACGCTGGGGCCTAGGGAGCTAGCGGGCTAGCATCCTGAAGATGATGATCCTTTGAGGAAGCATTATCGCGAATAGTATCCGTTATGTATCAAATAATTAACTAAAAAATGAAAGTTAATTTTTCATGTTTTCTTGTGTTTCCCTTCTATTTTTTATAATTAATTTCTCAGTTATTACGTAGACAATAGATAAGACGAGTCAGTAGTCACTCCATCTGATAAATTTATTTTTAAGTTGAATACCTGATATCTTTGTGAGCGCCCCCAACACATTATTGTTAGGATGGTGAGAATATATCTGGGGAATTCTGGGAATTGCTAAATAAATAATGTTCGGAAGGCTTGCACTATTTACAATTATGCGGGAAAATAAGGTTCCCTTAGTTCAACTTATGGACCACCTTCCTAATACGGGGGTATCCAGAGTAGCATAACTGATTTTAATAGGTCATAAGTTTTTTAAATAAATATCTATGAATCATTCAAAGGTTTATATTTTATTAAAAATATACAAATACTTTTTTTCTGTGCAATTGTCCACCTAAAATTTACAAAGTGCATCAAACACGTACTTTTCTATTAAACTGCCATGAAAAACTGATACTTTCGTAGGGCTAGTATAATCATTTAGCAAATCGCAATTTTATACTGGATATTAAGATTTTTTGAAGTGATCCAAATACTCCATTGCTTATTCACTTCGTGCCCCAATTTGCATGAAGGAGAAACTTGGTTCTACAATTCAATTCCAATATTATTTTCACCAAGATCCTTCCATTTTTAACTGTGAAACAAGGTTTGGATATTGAAGATTTGTTGATTCGAAGATTTCGTGGTTTTGAGTACAGTTTTCTTGGTGCACTAGAGCTTTCACCATAAGCCACAGTCTAAGTTCGATTTTGGTGAAAGGCGATTTTTTTTGGGGGGGGGGGGGTTTAGAAGTAGAAGATTGAACATAAAAAGAAGCCAGCCCAGAAAAAAAAAAATTGGGGGAAAGTGTTTGCTGACGACAATTGAAGAGAGTAGATAAAAAATTGAAGCAATTGAGGGAGAATGCAATGTCTCTAGGTTCAGTTTAGGTGGGGTTGATTTTGGGGGTTTCAAAATTGAAGTGAAATTATGAAATGGAACCAAGAAAACCACGAATGATGTATGGAAAAGTGTTTGGTAAATTCAATTTAATGAAAAAGTATGGAATTGAAGGAAGTTGAGAGAGGATCGAGCAGCGTCGGGTTCGGATTTGGAAGCTGAGATATTTTTTTTATTTTGATTTTATGTTGGTGATAAAAGATTTAATACAAATATTGTGGATTTTTTTAAATCCTATAAATTTGAATACAAAGAAGACAATGGAAGAAACCATTTCCTTTTTTATTTTCTTTCATTAATTTATTGTAAAAAATCACAAATCTCATCATATCATGGGTAGAAATAGTCAATTTATTCACATTCTACTTAATACTCTTAGTGTTAAGGGAAAAGTAAAATAATTTTACGTTTTATAAACTTCAAGTGGACAATTGCAAAAGAAAAAAAGTGATCATGTACTTATAATAAAATTTGAAACTTCAGGTTGTTGGTGGATACTCCACCATCTTTTTATTGAGTAAAGATGTGGAAAAAATAGTATATTAGTATGCTACTTTAAGAGCATATTTTGAGTAGAACCCACTTAATAAAAATGAAATATTTTAAATAGTTCAGATTCACCATCGTCCACACTTTTGAATGATATATTTATTCACTCAAAATAATGATAGAATGAATAAAAAATTGACTCTCAAAATACATCCTTAAAGTTAAAAATTTGAAAAGAAATAACATTTACCTCATAAAGAAAAAATAAGCTAAAAGTTTTATGTTTATCTATGAATTTTTATCCATACATGGGCAAAAATTTTAAGGATAGAGGATCTCTCCACATGCGCCTGCACAAGGGGTGCGAATCCAAAACTAATTTGGCTAAACTCGTGTGTGCTTGCACCTTGGCCCGCATGGCCATATTTTTTTATTTCCTTTTAAATATTTTTGTAATAGTTTTTCAAATCAAAAGCTGCTACTGCTATTTTGATTTATGAATAAATTCCAGTTATTGCATAATTAATTTTTTAAAAAAATTCAATTTCTTATTACTGAATTAAGTAGGCTGTTGCAGAAAATTTAAAACATGTATTAAATTCAAAAATTCTGTTACATCCCTTATGTGTGTAAAAAGGCCGTCTTCCTTCTGTTTTAAACCAATAGCAAAAACATACAAAGAGCACTTTCTGAGTTTCTCCTTCCTTTGACATATTGTTTGTCATCAAAATTCTGCATCATTGTGGTTCGCTAGAATTGTTTGTGCATGCTTCACAAATAATTAGAACTCATTGTATCTTGGGAAACAGATACCAGTAGACCTAAGAGCAAGGTATTAGGAGGTAAATCTATTTTGAGGAGCTAGTTTACAGGCCTCGAGTTTCTCCTTTTGTTTTGCTTTCCTTTTCTTTTGGTATTTCTTTCTGTTTTTGTTATAGTAAAATTCGTGCTATTATTAAGTTACTATATTTTGTTTTCCTAATAAAAGATAGAGATCCCACTCTAAATCATACATAAAAGTAAATAAAAATTTAACTAATAATAAAATTTTCTCAAGTTTTGAACTAAGGGTAAAAGCTCATTTAATCCCTATATTTTGATGTTAATACTCATTTGGTCTCTACATTTTTTAAATCTCCTCAAAATATCCCTACCTTAAAAATTATTCACACCCCTGCCATTATTTTTTGTTCCTTTTAATTTGCTTTTATGATATTATTGCTTATAATAATTTTTTTACATTAGCATTAAAAATTAAATTGTTAATTTAATCCCAAAAAATAAACTAGAAACAAAAAGAATATATATATTAATTTTTATGAAACACTCTACTGAGAAGTTAATATATTAGTTTTTCAATATTAATTTTTATGGAGATATGAAAAATTAATATATATATATATATATATTAATTTTATTTCTTGGGGTTGAATTATTAATTAATTGTTTATTTTTATTAACGTCCAAAAAATAGAAACATTACTGTAGGAGTATGATATTGTAAAAACAAGCTAAAATGAATAAAAAATAATGACAAAGATATTTTATGTTATTTTTAGAATATAATGATTAAATGGAGACTAACTTCATAATATAAGAACTAGACCTTTTTATCCTTTGAAGTAGTAACAAACTTATACCAAAATTTTATCTTAATGAAATTAAAATGGGGTTCATTGGCGGTGGATGACAGTTCCTAACCCACGTCAAGCTTCAACGTGAGTTGGTGCTAATTTTATAATTAAAATTAATTGAAGAAATTGCCTCTCCTCATCTAGACTTTGCAAGGTAGTAGAGGCAACCTTTTTGCAGTGGACTCGGAACAGAAAAGAAAATAAAATTTAAAAAACGTGCTTAGACTTTAGTTCCATTAATTAGTGATATCAATTAAATATTTAATTATAAAAGTGGCCTACGCGAATGAACCCACTAGCATACATCTTTTCTGTTTTGACTGCTCATCCTTAAAACAAAAAACTTATCTCAGCCAACAAACAACTATTTTTTTAGTTAAAATTTTAACGTCAAAGGAAATAATAGAATATTATGAAAGCTGTTAGGGTTTAGTGGTTAATTCAATACACCCAATGCTAGTTTAAAAATAAACAATTACTTGAGATCCTCCATCTTTTTTAATCAAACGAAATTACTTACGAGATAGTTAAGAAGTTTTATGGTTCCATGGGCCTCTATAAATAGACAAAAAAAAGTTTGAACTTGAAGCGTATTACAAAACTTAAGTGAAAATGACTTCTAAGAAGTGCTTCCTTGTTTGGCAGGTGATGTTTGTTATCATGCTTCTGTTAGCCTCAGCAGTATCCTCGAGGTCGACGAATATGTGGGAAGCTATCAACAATCAATTAACTTGTGAGTATCAATTTTATTTTATTTTATTTTTAACTTTAATTCGTTTAGATAATCAGTTCATACACAGTACTTAAAAGCACTGTTTGATTCTGAGTTTATGAATAGGCTTTCAGATATAACTATTTAATGACAAAATTTCTGTTGTACGTAAAAACAGACGAGAAGAATAGGAAGCTGCTGAGGGCATATGACTATCCTTGGTGGCACAATTATGTTGTGGCTGATAAACATTAGACGACCTTTGAGCGCGTGGCTTCACATTAAAACAAGTTTAATTTCTTTGAATTTCTGTTGTCAATGAATAATAAAAGAGTACAGGTGAAATTACGCTCGCGGCTCTGCTACATGATCAATCAATCTCGTTTGCCTACAATATTATACTTGTATATTGATAAGATCCAGTGAAAAGGGGAAAAAATGTTATTATTATGTGTTTCAATGAACATAGATTTATTTTATCTATTTTTAAAAGTCAATATTGATTTTTAGATCCTTACTGTCCTTAAGATTTATATTTCAGCAGCAAATATTAAAAAATAATTTAAATTATTGATTAATTCCCTCATAATTTTTTTATTTATTAATTTATAAGAGATAAAGGTAAATAAATTGATTTTTGAGCCCCATAGCTCTTCAAGATTTGAACTTGGATAATTAACTTAAGAAAACTGATTAAAAATCATATGATCAAGCCTGAACAATAGTTTAAATTATAGATTGATATAATTAATTGCTCTATGTTTTATACTTAATATCTATTATTGTTTTTATTAGGTCAGTGTTGTCTAATGGATTCAATAAGATTTTATAATGTACAATTTTATAGTAAAAATAATAGTAATAATGATTATTTAATTTTATAATGTGTGATTTTACACATGGCAAACTTCCATTAAAAAATTGTAATCCAACGTTTGAACATAGGTATATAATTTGTATTTTAAATAATGAATCACCCAATAAAACTTGTCACGTATTAAAAGTTGTAGACATTATTTTTAAAAATTAACTTATGCTATAATTTAATAGCATGGAGATTAGAGCAAATGAATGACGACAAATAATGTTAACATTACTTTTTTCTTTGTCAAATTTTACTGTCATCTATCATCATGCCACAAGTTTACTCATACTATTATTTATTTTCACTTCCGCACAAGATAATTTCTAGGAACCTTCTCTTAAGGGTTATGTATTTACACTTAAATAAGGTATATTAAAATAATTATAAACACCTCCCCTACCGCTAATGTAAAAATATGTATTACATAATTAAATTTTAAAATAATTCAAAGTGAAGCTCAATATTCGAGAAATCCAGACAATTAGACCCTATTAACTAGAGCTAGGCAATAATTAATGGACAAAAGAACACCAAAATTTCCACGAAAGGAAACATCCACTTACCTTTCTCTTTCACATAAGAAAAACCCAACCCCATTTTCATCTTTTTCTAAAGCTGTGAAAAAGCACTCCTCTTGCTCGAAGCTTTATCAAGATTTAAAAAAGATTTTAGCTTTAGGCTCTGGTGACGGCTCAAGTCTTCCATGAAGGCGCCAGCAGAGAATAAGTCGAAGGGCGGGAAGAAACTTTTGAAGGAAGCCGAATATAGTGATAAGAAGAAGAGCATTGAGGCGCAGAAGACATACGTATTTAAAGCCGTCAAGCAAGTCTATTCCCATATTAGAATCTCAAG
Organism: Aegle marmelos; assembly: GCA_030449875.1. Classification (NCBI taxonomy): domain Eukaryota; kingdom Viridiplantae; phylum Streptophyta; class Magnoliopsida; order Sapindales; family Rutaceae; genus Aegle; species Aegle marmelos. The sequence continues at coordinate 4,896,640 of JASUUL010000022.1, read as the reverse complement.
CAAGGCCATGGGAATCATGAATAATTTCATCAACGATATTTTTGAGAAGCTTGCTTAAGAAGCTTCAATACTGGCAAGATATAAGAAGAAGTCGACAATTACATCTCGAGAAATTCAGACCGCTTCTGCATGCAATTTAATAGATAAAATTAATGATGCAGGGAATTAACGTCAAGAGCCAATTTTATTTAAACACGTTTTCAAAAGCCAAAGTTGAACCAAACAGCTAGAGCTTAGCTTTGCCTCTTTGTCTTTGCTTAGTCATCTGACTTATCTGTATCAATCATCAATCTCATGGGAGAAACCCAAAACAATAGCAAAGTAAAAGTTCATGAGGTTACTAAACTCACCCAATTCTCCTCCAACTCAAAAAAAGAGGCTCCATTCACTTTCCGCTCGCCTACTTCACACTTATTAGTTCAAGTTCCCTACTCTAGAATGCCTCTTTTTGTATAAAATCACCGAGTTAACTAGCAATTCATTCAACTCAGTAATCCTCCCAAAACTGAAACAACTCCTTCTCCCCCACTCTTCTTCACCATACCCCTCTCGCCGGTCACTTGATGTGGCCTCTGGATGCCGTTAAGCCCCCCATTTACTACTTTCTGCACGATAGCGTTTCTGAATATAATGTTGCCATTATCTTCTTTCAATAGTGAGGTTCATATTACTTTGGTAATAAAATTGTAGTTTTGAAATCCTGTTATCAAATTGCTATCTCTTCTTGAAATACATCACTTAATAAAGTTGTTTTGTTTCATAGAAGATTTGGTTACCCCAATTACCAAGTGTTAATGCATATGCTCAAAAATATTAAATTAGTTCACGTTCCTGCACGCCAAATAAAATAACTGCATTAGCATACATGTGAAGCTTCTCAAATGGGCCATGTTCATAGACTGCATTTTCCTTCCACAAGTACTAGAAATTTCTAAAGTTCTTAAACTTGTACATGCTCACTTATGAGTTCCCTCTCCTACTCTTTCTAGAAATTGTTACCAGTAATATATTAGCTTTGTGGATAACTTTAGCAAATATACTTAGACATACATTTTGAGAGTAAAGTCAGATGCATTAGAAATTTTGTAAGCTCGTTAAACTACAAGTTGAAAATCAGTTTAGTGCCACTACTCAGATGTTACAATCTGAATGAAGAGGAAATATAGACCTTTCAATGTATCTCTAAACTAGTCATGCGTCATATTTAGACATTCTTTTTCATATACGCATCATCAAAATAGGTTAGTTGAGAGAAAACATAGGCAAATTATTGAATTAGGTCTAACACTTTTAGCTCAAGCTCAACTACCTTTTCAGTTCTGTTAGGATGCCTTCTATACAATAGTTTATCACATTAATAAGTTATCATAACTCTTCACCCTATTCGAAAAAATATTCAAACATAAGCTTGATTATGGCATGCTCAAATATATTTCGTTACACTTGTTATTCCTACTTGAGAGACTATAACAAAAATAAATTTTCTAACCATTCTAATAAGTGTATATTCATTGGTTTTATTTTATCACACAAAAGATACAAGTGTTTACATCCCTTAAGACAAATTAACATAGCTAGGTATGTCATTTTTATGAGTTTACATTTCCATAAGTCTCTTAGTCTATCTTTTATATTCTCAGAAAATCTAAATCTCATTTGTCAAACTCATATGCTTATTAATAAGTTAATCATCTTTTAACTTTATGTATCATACCAGTATCTTCTTTTAATAGCACTGATAATTCAATTTCTGTAAGTGCTAAAAATAGTTGTTTAAGTATTCAGATCATTCTAATAAGTCAGAAGCTAACCAAACTCACAACAACTTGTCACCAGTAATATTTTACCTCCTTACACACATACGCCAACCATTAAACCTATACAAAATCCTCTACTCTCTTATCATCATACCTTACCCAATCATCCCTTGATCAATTGATCTAATCATCCTCATCTAAAATAAAACACATATCAAATGACAACTAGAAGGAAGGCAGGTATCTTTAAGCCAAAAGTATATATTAACGCTCTCATTCACAAACAAGCAGATGTTATCTAAAAGGCTTTCAATGATACCATGTGGCTACAAGCAATAAAGAAAGAGTAAGATGCTTTGATTAAAAATGGTACATGGGCATTGGTACCAAGACAAATTGATTATTAAATTGTTGGCAATAAATAGGTGCATAATATCAAGTGCAATGCTAATGAAAGTGTAGCCAAATATAAAGCTAAGCTAGTTGCTAAAGATTTTCAACAAATAGTCAAGGTGAACTACTTTGAAACTTTTAGTTTAGTGATGAAACTAACCATGCCAAAGCAATGTTAAATCTTTCAATGATGAATCATTAGATAATAAGCTAGCTCTTAATATGAATAATACCTTTCTTAATGGAGAGCTAACAGAGGGGGTATATATATGCTAATTAGAAGGCCTTATTGATGTTTAGAGATCTAAGTTTGTGTATAAACTGCATAAATCCTTGTATAGACTCAAACAAGCAACTAAAGCTTAATATAATAAGCTCAAAGATAGTTTGATATAGCAAGATTTTATCAACACTAGTAGAAACACCTCATTGTTTATCAAAAGAAATGTAACATCTCTAATCATAATGTTTATATATGTTGATGATATATTGATCACAGGAGTTAGCACTACAAAATTAGAAAGTTTTATAGCCAAGTTTAGTATAATGTTTGCTTTGAAGGACCTTGGAATATTATCTTACTTTCTTAGAATTGAAGTATTATATAATGCAAATTGTGCATAGTTATTGTATAAAAAATATGTTAAAGACTTGCTAGCTTAAGTTAACATAGTTAAATATAGAGGGATTGATACACTTATGAGCATCGGTACAAAGCTACCAAAGGTGGTTTAGGGGAAGTTGGATACTATTTTAGAGATCCAACATACTATAAGAACATAGTTGGAGGAATGCAATATTTGATACTGACAAACCCTAAATTGCTTTTGCTGTGTATAAGCTTGGTCAATATATGTCTATTCCTACTCTACAACATCTAATGGCATGTAAAAAGGTCTTAAGATATCTAAACATTGCAAAAAGGTCTTAAGATATCTAAACATTACTCAAAATTATGGCTTCAAGTTTATTTAAAAAGGAAGCATGAAGCTCTATGGTTTTACTAATGTAGATTAAGCTCGTGAAAAAATTATTTCAAATATTTGTTTTACTTAGGTAATAACTTGATATCATGGCCATCTCAGAAATAATTAGTGATAACTAGTTCTAATGTGGAGAGTGAGTATAGAGCTTTGGCATCAATAAGTGTAATATCAACTAGGATAGAGTCATTATTTTTTTACTTAAAAATTTGTTACACTAAGAAACCAACAATATGGTATGATAATGTTAGTGCCATTAAATTGGTAAGGAATCTTATCTATCAATAAAGAACAATTCATATTGAATTTGATATGCACTTCATTTGAAATAAAGTAACTACCGGAGAGCTTAACATCTATTATATACCAAGTGAAGAACAAATTGCTGATATAATGACTAAGCCTCTCTCATTTGTAAATTTCAATTACTTGATAGCCAAACTCATTTTTCATCTTTACCCCTTGAGTTTGAGGGTATTGTTCAATAGCTTATTATGTAGAACAAATGAAGGAAAAGCAAAAGAATGAAAAGCAAAACTGAAGAAAGAATCAGAGCACTATGACAGCTCAGCTGCCAACTTAGCATAATTAGTTAAAATTTGTTGCATGTTCACTGTGTGTTGTGCTAAAAATTAGCTAGCTTTAGTAATAGTTAGTTTTTGTTAATTAGCTATAACAAAATCATGATTAAGAAATGTGTATATATATGGTGCTATAATCATCACATTATTAGTTAAGTGAAATAAAAATGAAATTTGCAGTTCTCTATAACTTTCTCTGACTTTCTCAATAGCCAAACATTTTCACTCTACATTTCTTTCACTATTCAATCCCAATATTATTTTCACTAAAACCCTTCCATTTTTAACTATGAAACAAGTTTTGAATGTTGAAGATTTGTTGATTTGAAGATTTGGTGGTTTTTATTACTATTTTCTTGGTGAGCTACAGCTTTCACCACAAGTTCAATATTGATGAGAGGCAATTTTGGGGGTTTTCAAAGTAGAAGTGTAACAAAAAATGGAACCAATGGAAAGGAAAAATGGATGGTAGAAAGTGTTTTGGTCACTACAATTTGAAGAGAATAGGTAAAAAAAATTGAAGCAATTAAGAGAGAATGGAATATATCTAGGTTTAGTTTAGGTAAGAAGTAGTCTTGAAGGTTTCAACATTGAAGTGAAACTATGAAATGGAATCAAGAAAAATCATGAATGATGTATGTAAAAGTGCTTGGTAAATTCAATTTAATGAGAAGTAAGGAGATGGAGCAAGTTGAGAGAGGATCGAGCAATCTAGACTTAGGATTTAGATGGTGAGATTTTGTTTTATTTTATACTGGCAATGGAAGAGTTCATACAATTTTTTTGTATTTAACAAATCCTATAATATGAACATATGGAGGACAATGGAAGAAAATGTTTTCTATTTTTTATTATTATTTTTTTTTTTTACAAAATCACAAAGACCCTTATCTGAGGATAAAAATAGTCATTTTATTCATATTTCACATAATACTCTCAATATTAAAAAGTAGAACATTAATACACTTTATAAACTTCAAGTGGAAAGTTGCAAAATTTTTTTAAAAAAGTGAATATGTGCTTTTAATAAAGTGAAACTTCCAGTGATTAGTTGATACTCAATTGTCTTTTTATTAAGGTGTAAGGATAAAGATCCCACTCTAACACCCTAAATAAAAATTGAATTAAAAAATAAATTTTCTCAAGTTTTGAATTAAGTGTAAAAACTCATTTAGTTTTTATATTTTTTAGGTTCATACGTGTTTAGTGCGTATTTAATGATTTTTATATTTAATAATCATAAGCGTTTATTTAACTAAATAAGCTCTTATCATTTTTTTTTTGTTGTTTAGTTATTTTCCGAGTATAGTTTTTAAGCTTAAATAAGCTATTTTGCAGCTATTAGCAAAAGTTTAAATTTTAAGCTCTTGAGAGTATAACTTGAAAAACTTTTTTTAAATATTAAAAATATCTAAAATATCCTCTATGTATTTAATAATTTTATTTTATTCTTTCTATAACATTACTTTGAAAAACTTATCTATTAAAGTAATTTCATAAATTTTTAATAAAAGTTTTTATGAATAATCAAACAACTAAAATTTTTTTGAGTAAAAACTCTATTTATAAAAGCTCTACTAACAAAAACTCTATTTAAATAAACTCTAATTAAAAAATTGTATTAAACAGAGCATTGGTCTCCATAATTTTAAAAGTACCTTATAATATCTCTATCTTAAAATTATTAACACCCCTACCATTGTTTTTTATTTTTTAATTTTTTACTTACTTTTATAATATTATAATAATATTTTCTTTTACATTAATATTAAGAAAAATAAATTACTAGTTTAACCCCAAAATGAAATTGAAACAAAAAGAGTACATACTAATTTTTATGTAACACTCTATTGAGTTAATATATTAATTTTTTATTAATGTAAAAAATTAGTAATTTAATTTTTTTACAATATTAATTTTTATGGAGATGTGTGAGCTTCAATAAAAATTAATACATATTCATTTTTTATTTTATTTTTGAGATTAAAATTATTAATTTAATTTTTATTAATGTCCCAGAAAAAGAAATATTATCATAGAAGATTTATTATAAAAATAAATTAAAAGAGCTAAAAATAATAACAAGATATTTTAAGTTATTTTTAAAAATATAATGACTGAATAAGAAATAAGTTTATAATATAAAAACTAAAAGAATTTTTATCCTTTGAAGTAATGACAAAGTTATACCAAAAATTTATCATAATGAAATTGGAATGGGGTTCATTGGCTCTAGACGACAGTTCATAACCCACGTCAAACAGTAGCGTGAGTTAGTGCTAGTTCTATAATTAAAATTAATTGAAGAAATTGCCGCTCCACATCCAGACCTTCCACGAATAGTCGGGGGCAACTTTTTTGCAGTGGATTTGGAACTGAAAAGAAAATAAATTTTAAAAATGTGCTTAGACTTTAGTTCGATTAGTTGGTGATATCAATTAAATATTAATCATAAAAGTGGCCTACATGAATCCGCTAATATGTATCTTTTCTGTTTTTACGGCCTTATCCTTAAAATAAAAAGCTTATCTCAGCAAACAAACAACAATTAATTTTTTAAATTAAAATTTCAACGTCAAAGGAAATAAAAGAGTATTATGAAAACTATAAGGGTTCAGTGGTCAATTCAATACACCCAACGCTAGTTTAAAAATAAAAAATTTATTGAGATTTTCCCCCTTTTTTAATCAACAAATGACATAACTTACGACGTAGTTAAGAAGTTTCATGGTTCCACAGGCCTCTATAAGTAGAACAAAAAAAAAATGTTGAACTTGAAGCGTATTACACGAGTTTAAGGGAAAATGACTTCGAAGAAGAGCTTCCTCGTTTGGCAGGTGATGCTTGCTATCATGCTTCTCCTAGCCTCAGCAGTATCCTCGAGGTCGGCGACTATGTGGGAAGCTACCAACAACGAATCAATTTGTGAGTATCAATTTTTATTTTATTCTTTTTTCTTTTTTGAAGCTTTAATTGGTTTAGATAATCAGCTCGTAGTCTCATACACAGTACGTAAAAAGAAATGTTTAATTCTAAGTTCATGAATGGGGTTTCTGATATAATTATTTAACGACAAAATCTCTGTTGTATGTAAAAACAGACAAGGGAGGGAATCTCCAGAGGGACAATCCTTGGCGGCACAATTATGCTGTGGATAATAAACATTAGTTGACCTTCAAGTGCGTGGCTTCGACCTTAAACGAGTTTAATTTCTTTGAATTTCTATTGTCCGTGAATAATAAAAGAGTACAGTGAAATTACTCTTGCGTCTCCGCTGCATGGTCAATCAAATCTCGTTTGTCTACAATATTATACTTGTCCGTGTATTGATAAGATCCAGACGAAAAGGGAAAAAATGTTATTATTATGTGTTTCAATAAATATAGATTTATTGATCTATTTGTAAAAGTTAAAATTAATTTTTAAGTTCATACGGTCCTTAAGATTTATATGTCAGCAGCCAGTATTAAAAAAAATAAATTATTGATTAACTCCCTTATAATTTTTTTATTAATTTTTGAAAGATAAGGTTGGGTTAATCCCTCACACAATTTTTCAAGATTTGAACTTAGGATAATTAATTAAAGAAATATAATTAAAAAAAATTCGGATAAAACCTACACAATAGTTTGATTTATAGATTGATATAATTAATTGTTCCACATATTATGCTTAATATTTGTAATTTTTTCTATTAAGTTAGCATCTACCGTCCAATTTGTTAAAGAAAAGTAAAGTCAACTATTACATCAAATCAGGATATTCCTCTAATTAGGATAATCAACAATTATTTAATTTTATTTATTTGATTTTGTATGTGGAAACTTCAAATAGAAAACCGTTTATATGCTTTGTTTTAGAGTTATTTTAGTTTGAAAACAGGTATATAATTTGTATTTTAAATTTTGTTATCAATAAAACTTGTCGCGAGAAAAGTGTTTTGGACATTATTCTTTTCATGTATTTAAATAATGTCTAATTTCTTTTAATAAAAATGATCACATGTTAAAACATCTGTGGAGAAAGATGATATAAAGCTCAACCAATTACAATCAAAAGTATAACTATATTTATAATCATATTTATAATTATGAATTTAGACCAACCTGATTGTAACTTACACAATTGTTAAATGAAAAATTCAATTCCTTTTAATTTGTATTATTTATTCATTATGCATAAAAATTAAAAAGGTTTTGTCAACGTATTATAAAACCATTAGAGAGTTCTCTTGAAGAATACCAACAATGGAAACGTTGCATTTTTTTTCATTAAAACTCATGGATTTTTAACTCAATATAATTTTAAAATTTCAAAATATCATTATTTAATTAAATAATAATAATAATTAAATATATTATAATTATAATTATTTTATTATAGTTATAAATATAATTATAAGTTTTAAATAGATTATTATTATGTTAAGTAGCTAGAACTCAAATCCGGAAAAGTAATGAACATGATGCATTATGCAACTTCCATTGAATACTAAAAAAGTTTTATAATTTCAACAAAATCAAAAGACCATGATTTCAAAGTGCTAAGATTAAGGAAGAACAATTCAAAAGCAAAACTACATCCTACAAATAAGGATTTATTCAATCTGAACTAACAAACTCAGAAAATAAAGGAATAATCTATTAAGACTAAGTCAACAAATACCTAACAAGTCCTCCCTTAAATTTGAAAAGAAATTTCAATGTCAAAAATCCTTATTTAAATGCACATTCCAAGTTTTTAGTCTCATCTTCAAGAACAAATCCACATCTCAAATGGATTTTGTCATAATCATACCATTGATATTTGTAAAAGTTACAAAAGAAAATTAACTACACCTTCTCTAGTAATAAACATGAAAAAGAACACAAGAATATTCCCTCCAAAGCCAACCATGCAAACACAATTCTTCACACTGTAGCTTAATAGTTGAACTATTATCACTACTAAAATGGTGCATTTAACATTGATTAATGAAAATAAATCAAATTCCATGGCCAATCATGTTGGTAGCACATCAGCCATGAGTGATGTCTCAAGTAAAATCTGTTGTGCATCAGTTATTGACAAAGAAATATTACAATGGATACTTGAACACCACACAAACTCACAAAATACCAACAATTTAAAGCCAATCGTCATGCAATCAATTTGATCCTCAAGATCCCCAAAGATAATCTCTTCCAAATGGAGCCATTGACCTCCTCACCTCTTTTCTTGTAAAATATTCATTTTGCCAATTTTGTTTTACATGATGTGCTATGTGTCCCCTCCTTTAAACTAAATCTGATTTCAATTAGCAAACTCCTTTATAAATCCAATTATGCTGCTACATTCACTAATCATACTTGTATGCTACAGGACCAAATCATAAGATAATTTGGGATGGGAATCAACTTTACTACCTTGATCTTCATAAAGAACTACAACTGTAATGCAACCATTGCACTTTCTCTTCTTCTCTTAAAACTTTGGCATCAACCTTGGTCACCTATCTCAATAAGATTTTTCTTTTACTTATTCAAAATTATGAACATTCAATATTGTGATATTTTTCATTCTTTAATTTGATCTTAGCTTTCAAACTCTTACTTCATTGACCATTAATCTCTCAAACATCTTCCCAAAGCATTCCTTTTCAATTAATACATGTTGATATTTGGGGAGGATATCATGTTCCTTCTATCACAAGGGCACAATATTTTCTTACGATTATCGATGATTATACCCGTTGCACATGGACTTATTTGATGTCTCATAAATCATATGCACAAATATATATTACTGCATTCATTAACCTTGTTGAAACACAATTTTCCTTGAAAATCAAAATTTTTCGCAATGATAATGGACCTAAATTCACTTTGAAAAATCTATATTTGGACAAAGGTATCATTCATCAAACTAGTTGTGTTTCCACTCAATGAAAAAATGGAGTAGCTCAAAAGAAAACAAAGTATCTTAACATCAACTTGAAATTATTATTCCAAGCTAATCTTCCTAAGAAATTTTGGGGGGATGCAATCTTGACAGCTACATACCTCATCAACCGCATACCCACACCTCTTCTTCAAGGGAAATCACCTTTTGAAGTACTCTTCAAGAAATAGCCTACATATGACCATCTACGTGTGTTTGGGTGCCTGTGATTTATCTCAACTCATCACCATCGTCATTCAAAAAGTCTTGAAAATCCATTTTACAATGTATTTTCTTGGCTTATCCATACAATAAAAAAGGATACTCCCAAGGTTTATTTCTTTCAATAGCTTGAATTTTCCATACTCCCTCTAAATGTCATTTTCATCATTTTTGAAATTTTTGGATCATTTAAAGATTCCGCTATAAGTTCACCTTCTTATTCCCATTTACATCCTTCATCCATATATATGATTATTCTCGATCCTCTTTTGAACCCCATTTAGAAACATTCCCACCCGATAGCCCCTTTCAATAAGATAATTCACTTACCAAATTGTCCACTTCTTCAAATTTTCTTCTATAGCCTCACAATTTCTCTCTCCATTAATTGATCAATCTGAGTTTCTTTGCCTTGTTTTCTCCCAAACCACTCCATTTTTCTTTAACTCTTACAAAACCACCCAAATACAATCTTCAATTAAGATCAAGTTGGTATTTCTTTTAATTCACGGAACATCTCACCTCTAAAAACACACTTTAAAGCTCTTATCATCAAGTTTCCTTTATCTACTTTTCTTTCATATGATAGATTATCTTTCAAACACAAGGTTTTCAAACACTTTGAAATAGTTGAAAAGGAACCATCCTCATTTCTTCAAGTGTTTTGTCTTTCAGTTTGTGATCCAAAATGGCGTCTTACTATGCAACAAGAGCTTGATGCACTCAAAAAAAATGTACATGGTCTTTACAATCATTGCCTCCTGACAAGCAGCCGATTAGGTGCAAATGGGTATATAAGACCAAATTTTGATCTGATGGTACCATGGAATGCTATAAAGCCCGATTGGTCACAAAAGGCTACAATCAAGTTAAAGGACTCGACTACCAAGAGACTTTTGCTTTATTAAAACTCTTTTTCTACCATTTTTAAAATTTTTAAACATAAAAATGTAAATTCACCAACTTTGATTTAATAAATGCATTCTTACACAGATCTTGATGAAATCATTTAAAAATGATTACCACCTTTCGGACGATTCGGAGAGACGAGTTTGCAAACCCAAAGTTTTTATAGTGCAAACAAGCTACAATAGTTGATTCATTAAACTTTCTAATGCCCTCAAGAAAGCCAACTTCAAACAATCTAAGGCTGCCTATTCTTTATTCGTCAGATCCTAGCATGGCAAATTTACTTGTCTCTTTATTTACGTAGATGATGTTATCCTAACAGGAAACAATCTACAAGATATCAAAGACACCAAATCATTTTTGAAGAATCAGTTCAAATTGAAAGATCTAGGAGAATTAAAGTATTTCCTAGGTATAGAGGTTGCATGATCCAACAAAGGTTTTGCTCTTTCACAATAAAAGTATGCTAATTAACCCCTTCTTGAATGATAAATATCTTGGTGCAAAACTAACTATTGAATCAAAACCTATCAAATCATTTTTTGAAGGAGAATATGCTGATAATCCATCTTCATATCGGAGGCTTGTTGGTTGGTTGATTTATTTGACTATAACAAGAACTTGTATCCCATGTTTTAAGTCAATTTATGGAAAACCAAGAGTGCCAATTTTGAGTTGTTCTTGTTTTTACCATTTGCCTGAAACAAACACTGGATAAGGAATATTTTTATCTCCACTCATGTGATTGCAATTCCAGAACCAAATCTTCTCTTTTGGAATCATGAATTGGGCTAGATGTCATGACACATTTCTTCATCTTCATTAAACTCGGATATTGCATTTTCTTGGGAGCTCAATAGTTTCTTAAAATGACCAAAAGCAAACGACTATAAAACATTCAACATTAGCTTTGTCAACAAACTTGTCTTCCTCGAGATCACTTTGAAAGGTATTTTACAAGACTTGGGTATCAAACATTCACCTCTTCCTCAATTTATCTTCCTCACTTAGCACCGCCTATATATTACTTCAAATCCTATGACCTTACAAAGCATATAGAAATAGATTGTCATCTTTTTGAAAAAGTTCAAGAAGGGATGAACAAGATGACTCATGTGAACACATCAAGTCAACCAAAGAAAATTTTACAAAATCTTTTGAGTTTCTTGCAATTTGAGCATATAATGTAGTTAAATTTTTTAGGAATAATCAATATTCATTCCAAACTTGAGGAGGAGTGTTAAGGAAAGTAAAGTCAACCATTACATCAAATTAGGATATTCCTCTAATTAGGACAATCAACAGTTGTCAAATCTGTATTTATTTGTTTCTATTTATATATGACTCTAAATAGGAATTAACCATTTATATGCTTTGTTTTAGGAGCGATTTTAGTCATTGTAGTGTATATATATACGTTCTCTTTTTGTTATCAATAACATATAAGAAAAGTGTTTTCACTTATTCTTTTCACAATTGATTCAGAAAATGATGATGATGATATAATTTTTTGCCTTATTTAATTTTTTAGATCCTTTTTTTCTTTTGTAACCGTCAAACCTCCATTAGAAAAACTGTAATAAGTCGAGAATTTGAAAACAGGTATATAATTTATATTTTAAATAATGTATCACTCAATAAAACTTGTTGCGTGCTAAAACTTGTGGACATTACTTAATTTGTACTTTAAATAATGTCTAACTAAATAATGTCTAACCCAATAAAAATGATCACATGTTAAAAGTTATGGAGACATATATATATATATATATTACAATCAAAAGTATAACTATATTTATAATTATGAATCTACAATTAATGATACTTACAGCTGTTCTGTAAAGTATCATTCAACTCTTTTTATTTTGTATTATTTATTTATTATGCATAAATATTATAAAATTTTTTGTATTATAAAACGTTATTTATCCGTTACACTCTATTTTATTTCATTAAAACTCTAAGAGTATCAATTCACCCTCTATAATTTTAAAATTTTAAAATATCATTATTTAATTAAATAATAATAATAATAATTAAATAGATTATAATTATAATAATTATTAAATTATACTTATAAATATAATTATAATTGTTAAATAGATTATTATTATTATTTTATTATTTTTTCTTCAACCGCCTTTGATTTCTTTATCCTTCTTCTTTCTTCTTTCTTCTTGCTTCTTGCTTCAAATCTTGCTGCTTCAATTTTCGTAGCTTCTAGATGCAGTATATATTTTCGATGTTCATAACTTTTAATATGTGACAAGTTTTATCAAGCGGTACATTATTTAAAATGTAAATTAAATAATGTTCACAATTTTTAATATGTGACAAGTTTTATTGGGTGATGCATTATCTAAAATATAAATTATGTGCTTGTTTTCAAATGCTCGACTTCATGCGGGCTTTCTAATGGAGGTTCGCCATGTGCAAATTCGCACATTATAAAATTAAATTATCATCATCCTCATCTCACTTAATTAATAGGACGACAAAGGTTAACTTAATTAAAACAATCATAAATATTAAGTACAAAACGCTGAACAATTAATTATGCCAATCTGTAAATCAAATTATTGTGCAGATTTGATGAAGATTTTTTTATTAGCTTTCTTTAATTAGTTATCGAGTTTAAATCTCAATGTAAGATCAATCTACTCTTATCTTTTAAAATTTAATAAATAAAAAAATTATGAAGGAATTAATCAATAATTTAATTTTTTTATTAATACTTGCAGCTGAAATTTAAATGTTAAGGATTAATTTTAACTTTTACAAATAGATAAATAAATTCATACTTATTGAAACACAAAATAATAACATTTTTCCCCCTTTTCACAGGATCTTATCAATCCACACAAGTATATTATTATAAATAAATTATTATAGACAAATGAGATTGATTGATCATGCAGCGGAGACGTAAGAGTAATTTCATTTGATTAAAAAAGGTGGGAGATCTCAAGTAATTTTTAAACTAGCGTTGGGTGTATGTATTGAATTGATCACCGAACCCTTATAATTTTTTATAGTACTCTCTTATTTCCTATGACGTTCAAATTTTAATTTAAAAACTTAATTGTTGTTTGTTTGCCGAAATAAGCTTTTTATTGCTACGAGGAGAAGCAGTAAAAACAGAAAAGATACATATCTTAGCGGTGGGTTCATTCATGTAGACCACTAATTAATGGAACTAAAGTCTAAGCACGTTTTTAAATTTTTATTTTCTTTTCAGTTCCAAATCCACCGCAAAAGAGTCGCCTCGACTATTCTTGGAAAGTCTGGATGTGGGGCGGCAATTTCTTCAATTAGTTTTAATTATAGAATTAGCACCAACTCACGCCGCTGTTTGAGGTGGGTTATGAACTGTCGTCTACCGCCAATGAGCCCCATTCCAATTTCGTTATGATAAATTTTTGGTATAATTTTGTCATTACTTGAAAAGATAAAAATTTATTTAATATTTATATTATAAAATTAGTGCTCATTCAGTTATTATATATTTAAAAATAATTTAAAACGTTCTTGTCATTATTTTTGGTTTTTTTAATTTATTGTTATAATATTATCATTTTATAATAATTGTTTTAAACAACAACAAAAAGAAAAAACTTAAATTAATAATTTTAACCTAAAAATAAAATAAATATAAATATGTATTAATTTTTTTAAAGCTCACACATCTCCATAAAAAATTAATATTGTAAAAGAAATTAAATTATTAATTTTTTGATATTAATAAAAAATCGATATATTAATTCCTCAATAGAGTGTACTATAAAAATTTATATGTATTTTTTTTGTTTCAATTTTATTTTTGAGGTTAAATTAATAATTTATTTTTTTAATATTAATGTAAAAGAAAATATTATTATAATATAAGTAAAAAATAAAATAAAAAATTAATGATAAGAGGGGTTAATAATGTTACATTAATTATTTTGGAAATTGCGTTGGAAGCGTAATTGCGGAGGCAAAAGCAAGTGATATCATATGGGACAAAGGAGTTGTCGTCGTTGCAGAGAAATTAAGTGAAATGATTGAAGTGCTGAAGGGGAATGGAGTGCAAGGATCAGAGGATAAGATTGTAAAGACAATTGCGATGCTAAAGCAGAAAGGAATAGTGATGCTAACGTCTGCGGCTCAAACCGTTTTGATGATTACGGGTCCGATTTCGGGTGGGGGAGGCCTGAGAAGGTGGAGATTGTGTCAGTAGACAGGACAGGGGCCATTTCCTTGGCGGAGAGTAAAGATGGAGGTGGTGGTGTTGAGATTGTTGTTGTTCTGAAGAAGCATCAAATGGAGGTTTTTGCTTCTCTCTTTGATAATGGCCTTAATGATCCGTGAATTACACATAAGCGGAGGCACAATTACAATTGATGTCGAAAATTTCCGGAATTTATTTAGTGATGAGATTGCTAGGGCCCGGCGAGGCAAAAATCTAGATTCCCTCCTTTCTGGCAGTTTTTGCTGTTTATCTTAGCCGGATGGCAATACTTTTGTCTGCATGCTAATAAAGTAGCTGGTGTTGTACTTATCTTTGACTGGGATTTATTATTTTTTAAAATTAATAAATTTATAAAATATAAAATAAAATATTTTAATACATATATTTATTATTATTAAAATTATAATATTTATAATTTTTTAATTAACAGAGATATTAATAATTTTAATAAAAATATGAGACTAAATAAATATTAATTTTAAAATATAAAAGTTAAATTAATTTTTACACTTAGTTCAAAACTTGAGAAGATTTTATTTTTAATTCAATTTTTACTTACTTTTATAGGGGTTAGAATGGGATCTCCAACTCATACACTTTTTTTAAAAAAATTTTACAGCTGTTCACTTAAAATTTATAAAGTGTACTAATATTTCACTGTTCCCTGAATATTGAGAGTATTATGTAAAATATGAATAAAATGACTATATTAACCCTACAGATAAAGACATTTGTGATTTTGTACAATAAAAAATAGAAAATATTTTCCTCTCCATAATCAAATTTATAGGATATCTCAAATACAAAAAATTTGTATTTGAAAATATTTTTGTTTTAAATTTTTTTTTTATTGAATCAAACTTTACTATTAAGAAAATTTTGTTTGATGTAATAAGAAAGGTAAAAATTTTTTTAATTTAACCAATAAAAAAGTACATAATTACATTTATATGTAATTTTTTAATATTTTTATTTAAAAAATAAAAAAATAATTGTGTATGGATAAAAATATATTTTACAACTAATTTAGAAATAAAAAATCAAGTTATAGTTATTATAGAATAAAAATATTATTTTATAATTAATTATAAGAGTAAAAATATCATTTTATAATTAATTTATTATTTATATTAAAATTAATAGAAAAAATAATAATTTATTATTCTTTGAGTATTTGATAAAATTTATTATTTTTTAAAAAATTTATCAAAGAATATATCATTTAAAAATAATTAACCTTTAAAAAAAGTCATTTGTTTGCTGAGATACATTTTTTTTATTTTAAGAATAAGTGGTGAAAATAAAAAATATATAATTTAATGAGAATTATTAAATTACAAATATTGTAATTTATAATTATTTTTAAAATTATATAAATCTTATTATTTTATTTACAAATTATTTATATAATTTTAGGAATATCGTAAGTTACTATCTCAGCAAAATCCTAATTTAACAGCATGGGTGAATGGGACAATGACGACAAATAATGTTCGTACCGCTTTCTGCTTTGTCTTGTTTTACTGCCATCTGCCATCATGCCGCAAAATTACTCCAATTATTATTCATTTCCACTTTTGCACGCGATTTAATTCATAAATTAATGATAACAGTAATTAACGTCAACGGCCAATTTTACTCAAACACGTTTTCAAAAGGCGCAGATGCACCAAACGGCAACAGCTTAGCTTTCCTTCTTTCTTTTTGCTTGGTCGTCTGACTCTCTCTCTCTCAATCACCAGCTCATGGCAGAAACTCAAAACAGTAGCAAAGTGAAAGTTCATGAGGTTACTAAAGTCACCCCGTTTTCCTCTAACTCAACAACGGCGGCTCCGTTCATCCTTCCACTCACCTACTTCGACACTTACTGGTTCAAGTTCCCTCCCGTAGAACGCCTTTTCTTGTATCAAATTACTGACTTGACCAGTGATTCATTCAACTCAGTAATCCTCCCAAACCTGAAACACTCCCTCTCCCTCACTCTCCTTCACTATACCCCCCTCGCTGGTCACTTGATGTGGCCTTCGGATGCCGCTAAGCCAGCCATCTACTACTTTCCAGACGACGGCGTTTCGCTCGCAGTTGCGGAGTCCAACTCCGATTTAGCCCTCCTGTCTGGGAGCGGGATTCGTGAAGCTGCTGAATTTAATCCTTTGGTGCCCCAGTTATCCATATCGGACGACAAATCCGAGATAATCGCTATCCAAATAACATTTTTTCCTAATCAAGGCTTCTCGATTGGTATCTCGTATCACCATTCGCTTCTTGACGGGAAAAGTTGTATCATGTTTATCAAATCATGGGCTTATTTGTGCAAACAAATTCAATCATCAGAAGTTCACAACGCTAACCCTTCTTTATTAGCGGAACTCACCCCATGTTTTGACCGTACGGTCATCAAAGATCCCGATGAGATCGACATGGTGTACGTTAAGCACTGGATGGATTTTACCGGATCATCCAACACACGAAGCTTGAAGGTTTTGGCTACAGCGGTTGACAAAGAAGCAAGCTCCGACTTGGTTCGGAAAACATTTGAATTGACTGGTGAAGACATAAAGAAGCTTAGGGATAGGGTTAACAGAATTAATAATGAAGCAGGGGAATCCAAACAACTTCATTTATCGAGTTTTGTGCTTACATGTGCTCACGCGTACGCTTGCCTGATTAAAGCCAAAGGAGTAGAGGCTAACACGACCGTTAAGTTTGCAGTGGCAGGGGATTGCAGGGGCCGTCTAGATCCTCCAATCCCCATTAATTATTTTGGAAATTGCGTTGGAAGCGCAATTGCGGAGGCAAAAGCAAGTGATATCATATGGGACAAAGGGGGTGTTGTCGTTGCAGAGAAATTAAGTGAAATGATTAAAGTGCTGAAGGGGAATGGAGTGCAAGGATCAGAGGATAAGATTGTAAAGACAATTGCGATGCTAAAGCAGAAAGGAATAGTGATGCTAACGTCTGCCGGCTCAAACCGTCTTGATGATTACGGGTCCGATTTCGGGTGGGGGAGGCCTGAGAAGGTGGAGATTGTGTCAGTAGAGAGGACAGGGGCCATTTCTTTGGCGGGGAGTAAAGATGGAGGTGGTGGTGTTGAGATTGGTGTTGTTCTGAAGAAGCACCAAATGGAGGTTTTTGCTTCTCTCTTTGTTAATGGCCTTAATGATCCGTGAATTACACACAAGCGGAGGCACAATTACAATTGGTGTTGAAAATTTGTGGAATTTATTTAGTGGTGAGATTGCTAGGGCCCGGCAAGGTAAAAATTTAGGAAAATTTTTACAATACTGTCGGTAATATATTATGTCCTTCACATGAATATATATTATTCATATATTATATATATGAGGTCTTTTACGTGGATCTATATTGTTTATGTATTATTTATGTGAGGGGTATAATATATTGTTGACTGTATTATAGGGATATCCAAAATCTAGATTCCCCCTTTCTGGCAGTTTTTGCTGTTTGTCTTAGCCGGATGGCAACACTTTTGTCTGCTCGCTAATAAAGTAGCTGTGTTGTACACTCGAGATAATAATAATAATTAAAGTGGGTGGTGGATCCGCCTCTGTTAACCTTTCGGGTAACATCGAGTTTGAGCTCAATTCTATAATTAAAATAAGGATATGAATTTGATTTACAGTGAAGTATTAATTTTAATTTTATAAATAAAATAATAAATAATAAAAAATTTATTATAATTTAAATTATATAGTCATAAATATTTTTTTTATTTTAGTGTTATTTTAATAGAGTTAGACTTTTAAAATAAAAGATAATAGATCCAAAAGATAAAAGATCTTAAATCTAAAAAATTAGATTCTCTAAATTTTTATTCAGTTAAGATATTATATTTTTTAATTTTATTTTAAAAGTAGGATTCTTATTCTTCCTTCTATATTAATAATATTATATTATTATTACTTATTTTTATATTAAATTTATTTGTAAATAATTTAATAAATTATTTTTATTTAATTTCAATAAGAATACAAAATGTAACAAACCGATGGAATTAACAATTTAACTAAACTGACAAGTAAATAATGACAAAGCTGCGACCACGTGATGCGCGTATTTTACTAACTTTTAAGTGTTATATTTTTTTTTATTTTAAAAATTAATTTAAGGGTCAAAAGTTGAATTGAAGCTTTTGGTAACACTCTAACCCATGTCTAACTGTAATCTAGCCCTGATTCCTTGAACCCTAATTCGACCTTCACTCTTTATATTTATGCTAATTTTTAAAAATTACGGTGGGGTCAATCGGACCAAAAGTCTGTTTACAATACCCACCGCCGCTTAAGATTGACTCTTTTTATTTCTTTCTTTTTTCCCGCCAGCGGCCCCCTCGGTTCCTTTTCTTCTTCAGTACCCCATGTTAAAAGTAGAGGGGCAATCATTATTTAAGGCGTTACGTCAATGTAATTAATGAGTATTTAAGTACGTAGAAAGTTAATGGTTGCATTGTTGTATCTTGGATTCTCTTTTCGAAATTCAACAATCGATTGGGTCACATTCAATTATCAAAAAAAAAAAAAAAATTGCAGGATAATATATCGATACTTTGAAGGATAATATATAATTTCTTCACCCACACACGCGCACACACATGTATGTATGTATATGATTGATGTGAGCAAGTTCTGGAAGAAGAAATATAGAAGCTTAGGAGAAGAAGAGACAGAGAGTTGGATTTCAATTGGCTTGATACTTTATTGAATTCAGAGCTAGCCTTTTATAAAGTCTTACAATTCAAATATCTAAGTCGAAATAAGGAATAAAAATATCAAAATATAAGAAGATAATGCAACACCATGTGCCACGATTCCCATATCTAATTTATTCAGTTCTATTCTAAAGCAACAAAAATCACTAACTGCTAATTTATTCCCCTTGACTTGGTCCTACATAAATCCATAATAAGCAATAGAGTAGTGACAACACATATCAGTCCACCCCTCTAAAATGTGACTTGTCCGCAAGGAGAAAGTCAGGATATTGCCGGTTAAAACGCCATTTATTCTTCCAAGCAGCATCTTCCTTTGGTGCACCGGCCCGTTTCATAAAAGACCACTGAACGTTGGCGATATGGCTGCAACTTAAGATACACATAATCACCAACTTCATAAACGACATCTCAAGGATGTTGGTCTGTCTGTGATTTCATTCTGTCACAGGCCACGATAAGATGTTGACGTAAGTCCTGTAAATTTCAAACGGAGAAACTTTAGTTGATGAGTGAGTAGATGTATTACAACTATACTCAGCCCAGGGCAACCATTCAATCCATTTTTTCCGCTGTTCATGAGTAAAACAGCGTAGATACTACTCCAAAACTCGATTAACAACCTCGGTTTGTCCATCCGTTTGATAACTTGAGCTCATTGATAGAGTGCTGCCTTGTAACTGAAATAAAGTCTTCCGAAAAGAACTAATAAAAACACGGTCTCACTCACTGACAATAGAGGTAGGCACACCATGTAAGCGAACAATTTCCCGTACGAATGCCTTTGCTACTGTCAAGGCTGTAAAAGCATGCTTTAAAGGAATAAAGCGGCTGTATTTTGTTAATCGGTCAACAACGGCCATTATAACAGTGTAGCCCTGGGACGGAGACAAACCATCTATGAAATCCATAGAGATTGCAGTCCAAATTCTTTCCGACACGGGTAGTGGTTGAAGTAACCTTGCAGGTTGTAGACATTCTGTTTTACATCGTTGACATATATGACACCCGCGTATATCTTCCTTGATTGTTGTTTGCATTCCAAGCCAAGTAAAATTCCTTTTGAGTCTGCTAAGTGTCTTATGGTAACCAAAATGGCCACCTATTGGTGAGGGGTGCCCTTCTGATAAGATTGCAGGAAGTATAGTAGAAGAAGGACTCAATAGAAGTCTTCCTTTTTTAATCCAAACACCTCCTTTTTTAAAACATTGAGATTGATCAAAACTGGATAACTCGGCATAAAAGGATCTTCAGAAACTTATTGTTGAAGCGTTGACCACTAATCGGCAACTGGTAAGGAAATTGCTAAAATATAAAAATCTAGAATACGGGATAAAGTATCATCCCCCTGATTTTCTTTGCCTCTCTTATACTGGATAATGTAGTCATATCCCAAAACTTTTGGTAGCCACCATGTCTGAGCAGGAGTGGTGATGCATCGCTCAAGTGAATATTTCAGACTCCTTTGGTCTATTTGGATAAGGAAAGGTTTACCCAAAAGGTACGGACGCCATTTCTGAATTGCCTTAACAATGGCTAACATTTCTTTCTCATATGTTGACAATGCCAAAGCTGACCCTTTGAGCGTTTCACTAAAGAATGCTACTGGTTGACTCTGTTGTGTCAATATAGCACCAATTCCCTTGTTACTTGCCTCACTTTCAATCACAAAAGGTTGTGTAAAATCAGGAAGACGAAGCACTGAGGGTGAAGTAAGGGCATGCTTAAGTTGTGTGAAAGTAGTAGCTGCTTCATGAGTTCAAAAAAATCTTTCCTTTGTGAACAAGCGTGTCAATAAGCAATAGAGTAATGACAACCATATTAGTATGTATGTATATCATTCAATTTGTTAAAATGTGAAAAAAAATTCAACACACTAACAAATAAAAAAATATAGTTTTTAATATCTTGAAATATGTGTTTTTTTTATTTTACTGACATTTCATTTTAATAAAATAAGGATATCCTTATTAGGGAAGTACATATATATGTAGTGAGGAAAATTTTTTGAATTTTTGGTTTGGCTTTAGAAATTATGAATCAATGATTTTTATTTTCAGTTTCATCAAGGGTCGGGTAACTTACTAGGAGGCTTCCCTTTATAGTTTATCGAAAAATTCTTCTAATTGTTTGTTATGTATACTTTTTTTCCTAATTTTTTAGATCATGAACAATCATAAGTAAATTCCTTTGATCAAGGAATTCTTTCACTATGAAAGTTGTTCCCTTCATTTTTTCAAAGAAATCTTTGTTCAAAGATTTTTTCTTCCTTCCTTTGTTCTTGTCATGGAATTCTTTCATTTACAAAATTATTTCAGTGATCCTGTCAAGAAAAATATCAATTTTAAGAATTCTTTTTCATTTCTTTTTCCCTTTTTTGTCACATCATTTCTTTTCTGATTGTGGAGGTGGTGGTTGATGCTGCTGTCAAGCAGCCCCTTTTTTCTTCCAGTGAAGAAATTGAAAATCAATTAAAAAGAAACTCACATCTCTCTCCTTTAGACCGTTCTCAGAAAATCCATTATTGACGTGATGGCTAAGCTTAAACTGACGAATTTGAGGACTCTTAAACCCCCTCTTATACGATGAATTTTTTTAGAATTACAGAGAATAGATAAACTTCAATTTAATTCATTCTTGAGCACAAATATTCTATTTTTTCAAGTATTTTATACTATTAAAATAATTTAAAAATAATAACTGATTAACCCTCTTTCTTTGTCAATAATATGACAATTAAATGATTGATTGTTTTGTCTCCATCAATATGGTTTAATTCTTGTCAGGCTAGACTATTTAAAAAATCATATCCTGTCTTAAGTTTAGTGAGTTAAAGTGGCTTCAGATTGCTTACTCTTAGCCCCACCATCTAAAACACCAATTATCTCAAGGCCGACAATGGGTTAGTTAAGATTAGGAATAGGACCATATGGATAAAATAATTTATAAATATTAAATTTATATTAATATGTGATCAATGTAATAAACATATTAATTTCTGTAAAATCACGTTATCAACATATATTCTTTTTCTTGTAAGCCATCAATATCTCTTGAAATATTGATGTTTGTTTGTGCTAGCTAGCCGTTACTGTGTCAATGTCATGTTTATATGGAAAAGCAATGGAAAGGCAAATTCATAGATTAAATTGTTGATTTCAAACTACTGTCATCGTAAATTCATTATTTCTCAATTATTTTTATTTTTTTAAGTCTTAATTTATCCCTATTTTTAAGATATAAAAAAATCATTAACTCACCTCTTTCATTTTTTCTCTTATTTTTGAATAAAAATGAGGTAATATGAGGTTTTAAAAAGTAAGGGAACTAATTTAAAGATAATAAATTCATAAGGAGGTAATCCAAAAATTACCCTAAATTAACGAGACATTTTTTTTTCTTTAAGATTTCGTCGAGACTATTGTTAGAAAATTTAATTAGTGTTTGGTAATTTTTTTTAAGGGGGGAGCAAGGAGAATCATCTAATCTATTTAGGTAATATATCAATTAATAGGGTATTAATTTATTAAAATAATAGTATATGTGTATTAATAAGATCTACTTAAAAGCTCAAGATTTTATGATCACCTTCAGTTTATCTTATATAATAATTTAGTAACTATTCTTAGTCAAAGTAAGATAATGAGCCCAATAGCTCCAATTACCCATTATGTGCAAGCTAATATTTTTTGCTAGTTATTGTCAATGTGGAAAGGTAATGTGAGAAGAGTTATGTATGAGTCTACCATGAGCCTATCTCATTTTAAACCAATCCATAGAATAATATCCACAACAGCTTTAAAACCTCAATTCTCTTACATAATCTACGTATAGTGGTGTGTTTTAAGAATAAAATTGAGTTAAATTATGTCTATATTCTCGCCAAAAAAAATGAAAAAATATAAAAATTTTAAGATTATTTATATCACATAAATGAAAAATTAGAATCCTTTCCATAATAATGTGGCCAGAGATAAGAAAAAATCCTTACCAATTAATGAAAACCATTTAACCTACCATATATCAATTTAATTAGTACTAAATACTAAAGTCAATTTGATATAATTTGCATTAAAAAAAACTAATTTAAAAATTAAAAATTATCCAAATCTTTTATATCTACCCCAACATTCATTTTCAGGTAAGATAAGGTCGGTAACACTAAATTTTGTGTTTCTTATGATGCTTGGGAAAAGAAAAATGAGCATCCTAAAGTTTGGAAATAGAGACATAAATCTCTTAACATTTTAAGAAAGATATATAATTCCCTTTTGTTAATAAATTCTATTTGTTTTAATAGCAAATTTATTTTTAATTTAAAACTATTATTATGTCCCTAGGATAAATAAATCAATATATTGATTTAAGTCAATAACCCCCCCCCCCGCCCCCCATTTAACTCTCCATTTGTCCATTTTACCTTTCATCCATATATAAGCATATTTAATATCTCATTTTGCCCAATTTGATGTGGAAGAAAATAAATTTAATTTTAATTTTATCTATTATTCTTCATTTGTTATCATCCTAAGATTGAGAAGGGTATATTCATAATTTAAAATGAATAATTCAGATGAAAAGTATTTATATCTTAATTTTAAATTTTAAATAAAAAATTATAAATTTATTATACACGTCATCGATGACATGTCTTAGGTCAACATATTGATTTATTTATTATAAGAACTAAAATTAAATTTACTAATAAAAAAATGAAAATTTTTAATAAAAGTGGAGATTATATTTTTTTTAAATATTAAGAAATTTCATGTTCTATTTTCTAAATTTCAGGAAGTTGACCGTCCTTTTTGCCGATGATGCTATATTCCTCTGTCAACCACGGGCGGCGCCACTTGAGGCCTAGGAATTTGTTATATTCCTCTTGGCTTAAAAAGAAATTGTATTTGTCCGAAAAATCTCGCTATATTACGAATAACCCTATCAACAATAAAAATAATACTTGAACAATCAGTATTTTTACCGGTTGTTCATTTAATAATTTTTTAAAAAATATTTTTAATGTAGAAAAAATAAAATAAAACGAAAAAAATTAAGGGAATTTATAAATATTTAACACAAATAATATTTGAGTGAGAAAAGTATTTATAATTTAAATAAAAGTTAAAAAAATTAAAATAATTATGTTCTAATATTTTTGGTTATATATCAATATATTAAGTAGACGTTTCAAATTAATTTCGCATGTTCCCAATTTTAGTTAAACTTGCTCACTAACAAGTTCATTTGTTTTCACTTTGTAATCTACTCATTTTGTGTTTAATATTTCTACTAAATTCATTAAATACTAATATTTTAGGTTAGATTCTAAGTAAATCTATTTCTCGTTAGATAAATTTTTAAATTTAGTTATACTTTCTCCATCTTTAGTTTATATTTTTCAACTATTATTTCTCTAATTTTGTATTTAATATTCCAATTAACTTGATGATAAGATTCCAATTATAGGGTTAAATATCTAAATTATTTTTTGTTAGATTAGTTCCCAATTTTAGTTAAACTTTCTCACTTACAGGTTCATATATTTCAAATTATTAATTCACTAAGTTTGTGTTTGACATTCTTACTAAATTTATTAAATGATAATATTTTAGGTTATATTTCAAAGTAACTTTCACTTCTCGTTGAATGAGTTCCTAAATTTTATTACACTTTCTCTCTAACTGATTTATATGTTTCAATTAATTATTCTTTTTTCTTTATGTTGAATATTCACGTTATCGTAATAAGATTGTAATTATTTAGGTTACATATCAAATTCATTTTCTATACTTTTATTTTTGATTAATTAAGTCCCTAATTTTGGTTATACTCTCTTTCTTATGGGTTTATATATTTCAACTAGTATTCCATTAGTTTTGTATTTAATATTTCAATTAACTTAATAAGAATTCTAGTTATTTGCGTTAGATATCCAAATTACTTTTTCTTGGTTAAATGAGTTCTTAATTTTGGTTAATTTTTTTATTTATAGTATCAGATGTTTCAACTTATTAATTCACTAAATTTATGTTTGATATTCCTAGTAAACTCGTTAAATGCCAATATTTTGAGTTTAATTCTAAGTAACTTCATATCCCATTGAATTAGTTTCTAACTTTCGTTATACTTTCTCTCTTATTAGTTCATGTGTTTCAATTAATTACTCTTTTATTTTTGTGTTGAATATATTCTCATTAATTTTATAAGATTTCAATTATTTGAGTTATGTACCAAATTTATTTTTTATTATTTTATTTTTAGTTAAGTAAGTTTCAGACTTTGATTATACTTTTTTCCTTATTGGTTTATATGTTTTAATTATTATTCCACTAATTTTACATTCAGTATTTCAATTAGCTTGGTAAGATTCTAATTATTTAGGTTAAATATTAAATTTATGTGTGCTACAAAAAAAAGTCATATTAAGGTAAATTATGTTTGACCCATTACTATTTTAGTAAATATCAACATACCATATAATTCTGAAACATTTTTATAGTAACTCTTAATCCTTTCCAATATTTTAGGTACCTAATCTAAGTCTCCTATTTTTCCTCTATTTTCATTACTTCATGAGATTTATTGAACTTGATTATACACACACACACACACACACACACGCGCGCGCGCACGCACACACACACACACACACTTGTGCTTTCAGTCTTTATACACATTTATTCTCATTTTATTATTTTTAGTTATTCTCAAAATGAATTAATGAATTTATTTTCATCTTTCTCTTTACATTTTAAAGAGATTTCTTAAATAATTAAAAATTTTGACAATAAATAAAAAATAACGAGTAAGAGTGCATTCAATTGTTATAGAGTGCATTCAATTGTTATGCTTCTCAAAAAATTTTATTTTTCTGAAAATTTATTTTACAAGTTATGACAGCATAAGTTATAAACATATTTAAAATTACAAAAACAAAAACTTTTTTAATCTATTTGTGTTGAACTACCTTTTTATTTTTCTTTGAGGATCAAGTCAAAATTTCTTGAACTTGAATTTACGTTAATCAAATTTCTTGAACCTAAATATATTTATACTTAACTTTTGATGATTATAAATGTTATGCACATTTTATCTTTCAATTAATTTTATTTATTTATCTTGCAATTAAAATAAATCAAGAATTAAGATTTTTTTTGAATTTGAATTAAATATTTACAGCCCTATTTTCTTTTCAAATTAGTTTTGTTAATTTCTAATTAATTCAAAAAATATGCTATTAATTATAAATATTATTAGACTATACTTGTTTTATTACCTCTGTTATTTTTATTTTTTACTATTATTATAATTATTGTTACTACTACCATGCCTCATGAAATTTGTTATATATATATATTGAGTATCCCTCCTTTTCATCTTTAAGTATGTATATAATTTTCAATTTATAAAATAAGTTCTTCAATTCTCAAGACTTAGCTAAAATAATTTTTAGGAGCTTATTATGGCCAACATGGTATTATGAAAATCTAACTCTATAGTAACAACATTTTGTAATATGATTTTGCATGTTTAATTAATTTATGTTTTTCTAATGGTCTCTTTTACTCATAAAATTGTTGGCATTTACTTGCAAGTTAAATTATAGTGTCCTATTAATTTATCCGATGCATTTAAAAATTAATCAAATCAAAATTTACATTATAAGAACGAGAGCTTTGATCACTTAATAATAGTGTTCTCTAAAAAAAGTATATTTTGATTTTTTAAAAAAATAAAAAGTATATTTCATGTAAAGTTGAGGGGGTGTTTAGTATTTTTCAAAACTAAATGGATTGATTTGGTATTTGCTTAAAATA
Organism: Aegle marmelos; assembly: GCA_030449875.1. Classification (NCBI taxonomy): domain Eukaryota; kingdom Viridiplantae; phylum Streptophyta; class Magnoliopsida; order Sapindales; family Rutaceae; genus Aegle; species Aegle marmelos. The sequence continues at coordinate 4,869,099 of JASUUL010000022.1, read as the reverse complement.
AGGATAGCTGCAAGATAATTACCCTTAACATTTGCCTTTATTGTTACAGTACAACCGCTTCTTTCGGTAGCCAGTTGCGTGCACAAATTAAAAATAAAAAAATAAAAATGTATTATAAGCGGACCCTTGTCTGAATAGCACGTTTATCATTTGAATCATCCGAAAACCTCCTTTCTAAGTTTCTGAACTTTTGAAATATAACGAAGTTCTCTCGCCTTATTTGCTTCCCTGACTACATAAGACAACCAAACTTACAAGGAAGACGTGAGCTCAACACAAATAATTATGCCGACTGTGAGGGAGAGACCATGGAGGTTGAAGCGTTCTATTCTTCAAATGAAAATTTGTGAGTATAAAATCACTTCCATTCCAAAATGGAACCAGCAACGTACATGAGCTTCTTTAATAGCAATTGTTTTTTTTTTTTTTTTGGTGGGGGGGGGGGGGGGAGGTGTTGAAGGCTGACATGGACAAATAGTTTCATTGGTGGAAAAAATCAGCTAAAATAAAACTGGTTCATTTGACTTAATAATAGGATAGCTCCTAATGGTTAGTAGATAAACTTTTGAGGAAAAAGATGATTTCAATAGATATAATCAATATTAAGGAGTATAATCAAACCCAAATATGGTATTTAGAACCAACAAGTAAACAATACATATTATTAAGAAAAAGAATTAAATACAATCTAAAAAAAAAAGAGACAATAGAAATAAAGAGGCCAAGCAATAAGAAGAGGTCACGTAAGCTATCTTTTACCATCGACTGTAAAGTAGCAGGACCAAAATGCTGAGAGCTTCCCACATGCCCACCTACGGAAGTAAAGAGATTGTTGGAGTTTTGTTACCTTCCAAGCTCACGGACATCATCATCAAAGGATAAAAGGATAAAAAGATGAAAATATTAATATATTCTTACCGAAAGGAAGTCAATCAAATAATAAATGACACATGTTTAAATGACTAAGATGATCTTGAGACACAGTCCAATATAGAGTTCAAGGTTTCTCCAAAATGATAACTTCTTCCTCATTCAAAAGGAAAATGAAAAAAATAAAAATAAAAAGACACATCTTCTTACTAAGAGCAAAAACATTGTTGTTCAAACTTCTAAGGTTTCTTGAGACTTGAACCTATCATTTTATAGTTTAAAATCTTACTTCAGCATCGGAATATAACCTCAGTTTGCCAAGTTTTACAAGTTTTTATAACTAAAAATCTGGTGGCTTCATCTCCGAATTCGTCCTATATTCATTCCCTTACCAAACACCCAACTCGCCCACTGATCCTCCATCATCTTGCAAGAGCACATCTTAAGCTTAGCAAGGTAGCCATATTGTCGTTCAAACGAATTTATTTGTTTTAATTGGATCCACCAAAATCCCGCTAAAACAGCAACCATCTATTGTAGCGAGTAACTCAATAAAAGGCAGATTGAATTCCTAATGGCATCACAAACCCCCAAGAAAATTTTCCAGTGAATCTAGAAAAGACCAGTAGAGGCCACAGAACCCGGATATCCTTTTGTCATCTCATCTCTGTTAATCTTGATGACTTGATCCAAGGTGACAGCGAAGGGCGCCACCTCAAAATAAACACTTTAGGAGCCTTGCAAAGCTTAACAGGAGGACCCCATGTAGAGATTAATACAATTATTGATGATTTTGTTCTCTTTAATTTTCTCTCTATCATTTGTTATAGCATTATCCTCGTAAACAGACCTCTCAATTTAAACAATACCGTATTTTGAATGAAATACTTCGATGAAATTTTAGATTTTGATATGTTCTTTTTTAAATTTTGAAAATTGCGGTGTTGTAGAACTTAAGACCCTTCTGTATCGAATTCTTAAATCTACTACTGCTGTCAACCAATTTGTAGCATGTGGGACAAAGTTAACAAATAATAGGTAATTATAAAAGAGTGACTGCAGACATATTGAAATGATAGAAAAATGACCGTAACAAGAAGTTTATTGCCAAGTCTATTTAATGGTCGAATCAAATGGCTCTTTAGAAGCTAGATGGCGCAACTTTTAGTAGTGTATTTGGAGCAGAAAACAAAACAAAGTCAATTAAAAAGAGCTGCGGGCGTATGCATTTTGAAGACTTGTATCATTCAACTAGGCATCGAGTTTGTTAAAATTCCACTTTTGTACATACGCGTGCGCGCGCGCGCACACACACATATATTGCTTAGACATTTTTGTTTCCATGTTCGCTTCTGCATTCAATTGAACCACTAGTGGATTTTGAGCTTAAATTTTGCTGAAGGCTAAATTCCCAATTGATGATGACGTGATGATTTTATATTGGTGATTCAGATGGTTATTATCATTTGAATGTTTAATACTATATTCAAAATGCTTGAATCACATGTTTTAATTGCCAATGATCAAAACAGAAGTCTGGACTTGTCACCTTGTGGAAATTAACCAAACTTTAGACTTTATGAAAGGAAAAAGTTTCAACCTCAATGGATAATGTTTAGAGACTATATATAGGCAATGTTTCTTCAAGCACTTGCATTATTTAATTGTATTATAAAATAAAATAATGGCTTTTAAGAAGTACCTATTTGTTTGTCAGGTAATCTTTGTGGCTATGCTTCTGCTAGCCCCCGCAGCATTATCATCAAGAAGTATGCTGGGAACTAGAAACCATCACACAACTTGTGAGTATTAAGTATTGTTAAGGCCTTTAATTTGGTCCTTTACTTCTGTTTAGATTTATAACAAAGAGGTACATGTGTTTATCATATGATGTGTACTGTGGTAAACTTATTGAGAAAATGATCCGAACCCGTTTATTATTCATCCAAGTTATTCATTTTCCCTCTGATTTCAAAACCCTGTTTTAAATTATAAAATGGAAGTGATTAATTTCAATCAATAACAGCAGGGCTTTGATCATTTCCCCAAATTTATTTTGATAAATAGCAGTTTGCAAGCTTAAAATAGTTGCATTAACACCTCAATTATGTGTTGGTTGCATGCATGGAGTTAGAAGTACGCTTTTTTTTTTTAAAAAAAAAAAAGGCATAATCAAGTGCTTTAATTTTGTGTTTATTTTTTATGATAGCATATGGCCATATGCGTCTAGTCAGAGGGTTCAAGATATATTAAATAACACATTAATTAATTTACTGCTGTGATATACAGACAGGAAGGCCAGGGAGCTGGAGTACAGGCATCAGACAAGGGCTGGTCCTATAAAATACAATTACCGCAATCAAACAAAAAATTGACCGCATCGAATTCAACAATTTATCTTCAGACTTTTTAAAAAAAAAAAAATTTACGGATATGTACCTTCAATTCTTTTTTTCAATTTAACCAATTGTTGAATGATACAGCAGTTCGTATTTAGCAATTTGTACGATGAGAGTTAACGCTTCTAGTTTTTTCTCTTTTATCAATGATTAAAAAGAATAGAAGATCTTAATCTTGGCTTTCTAAAAATTTGTTGGCTTCTTGTATATCATGCATATTGTGATCATGCCCTGAATCTGATTTGCGTTTATGCAATATTTAGGATTGACGTTTAAGAAAAATGATAAATTGAAGAGCAAAATATTTTGGGCACCAAATCTTATAACCAATTACATCAGCAATGTTTAAAGATTGTAAGTGCATAAAGACTGTGAACAGTTTGATGACTGTGTAGATTATTGGTTGGATAATTTTCACATTGACTACTTTATTAATTACATTAAACTCATACTTTGTTAACCTAATATTTTGTGTTGGGATCTAGTAATTAATGGCTGAAAAAATTAATCCCGGCATATACTGTTTTTAATCTTACATGTCGCCAAGAAATCCCCTCCATTTATCATGGGACATTTAATTAAGACAAGTATTTTTCTTTTTCTTTTGAAATGTTAATTTGGGTGGCAATATGGGTTTAAAATCTGTTTTACTCGATTCAAATTAAATGAATATGGATTTTAACGAAAATGTTCATTTAATAAATAAATTTAAACTTACTGATTTGTTTATTTGTAAATACTTTGTTTATTAAACGAATTAAATTATTTATTTAATTAAATTACTTAGAGAAATACACTGCAGATATTTATAAAAATGAAGAAACAAACTCCTTAATATTTTTGAAAAGACATTTGAACCTCAATTGTTAATGGATTCAATTAATTTTAACAAAAAATTATTTTTAACTTATAATTTAAAATATAAGTTATCCTTTTTTTTGTCCTACACGATCTTTATTAAAACTGAAACAACCTATATGATGAGCAATGAAGAAATACTAGACCATTAGAATTTTCCAATTTAACGGATAGCATTTTCGATGCGGCAAAAATCTCAAAAACAATACTCTTCAAAGAAAGTTAAAATGGAGTCAGAAAACCAGAAAGGCTTTAAAAATTTTCTTGTTGTTGAAGGAACAAAATTAAGGTATCAAGATGAGAGAATCCTAATACCGCTGCTAATTCTGAATATCAAATTAGTGAAAATAGCATGGAAGGCTTCATACTTTCGGGGTTTTTAATTAAATACCCCAAAATAGTTCAAAATTTATTTGAATACCCCATCCTTTTTTTATTTTAATACATACTTTGAGAAATGTTTGTAAAGTCTAATATACCCTATTCAAATCCACTCCTTCTCACTCTCTTCTTACACTTTAGTGAAAACAACAACTTATCTCTCAAAATCTCTTACAATCTCTTACATAAATGCAACAATATATTCACATCTTCAAGATTGAATGGAGGTGGATTACTCATTAAACAACCAAACAGGATATGCTAATGTTGTTGGGTTTTAGAGTTGTGTACGTCACATAGTCAGTTGTGTACGTCATATAATAACATAGGTCGTGTAAGTAAAATAGCCACATTGGTTATTTAAGAAATATAGTCATGTAGGTCTTATGAGAAGTTAGGAAGGTCATGTAAGTTATGTAGGTTACATAGGTATGTAAGTCATATTGATTATGTAGGTCATGTAAGTCATGTAATTATTTATATATGAAATTTGATATTATTATTTTTATTGTGTCAATAGATATGAGTTTTGTACGCTTGCTTATTCTTTTTAATAGTGTATACATTGAATAAAATGATAAGTATAGGTTTAAAGGTTCTGAGGTTAAAAGGAAGAGATTGTGCATCATAGATATGGTAAATGCATATTATGGGGGCATAATTGACTAAGATACATTGCAATAATTTCTACTTTCGGAGCAAGAGCATGTCACTAGAGCTAATGGACCCTAAAATAAATAATGTAATATTTTATACTTTATTTTTATATTATCATTTGATGTTTTAAAATTAGCATATGCAACTTGTGATGTTGAGACATATTGTGCTTTATCTGTAGATAGAATTTATTTTAATAATTGTAGTTATATAAACTTGGTTATTTTTTTTACTGTCATAATTCGATGCTTGCTTTCCTTTGTAATTTTTAGTTTATTGCCATTAGTGCCAAGTTTATATTATTTACATGCATATTTACATTTAGTTTAATGTTTTATGCATGTAGTTTAGTTGTGCCTATATCACTCTATATAATAATAATACTGATTTGCTTGTTTCATTACTTTGCTTAATTTATTTTGCTTTGTTATTCAAATAGTAGAGGATAGGTGAGTTTCAAAATTAAGTCATTCACTCACCATACAAGTCAGATAGAAGAGTAAAATTTCTTTAATTATTCAATTATTTTCAATTGTTACATTAAAAAAAAATTGTAAATAGTGTTGTTCAATATATACAATTCATTCATTTGTATGTTATTATTAATAAACAAAAGCCCACAAGCAAAGTGCTTAAAGCTCTACCAAAAGTGACTACAACAAGTGGTTAGTTCAAGTTAGAAGATGATGATAATCTAGAGTCCAAGTCATCCAACTTAGAAAAGTGATAAACAGAACCAACAAAATACAATTAGATTATTATAAAAACTCAAAATTTCAAATTCATATTAGAATTAAAAAAATAAAGATGACAAAGGGTCATTAATGCAAGTTTATGATGAGATAATACACAATGTCTAATCTAGAAAGGCAACTAATTTGCATTATCTATGAAAATAAAATAGTGAGAATATTCAATACCTAATAACATTGAAGTTATTTACAAATAAAACCAATAACATCAAAATCCAAATAATTGAAACAAATTTAACTTTCTTGTCCTACATGAACATACAAGGTTGAATTTGACAAACTTCTCTTGCAGCTCATCCATATAATATGATTTGTAACCATAATCAAATATTTTTCAAAGTGGAACATACCCCTGCAAACCAAGAAAATAATTTATTAAAGCAAATATAACTGACAACAAATGACACCAACTTCATGGCTTAGCATGCAGGCCACGTAAAGGGTGCAAACACTAACCCACCAAGTAAATACATAATATTGCATATATTTATTCATAAATACATAATATTACATGAGGGTTATTAAGAGTATAAAATATATGAAGATCGTGAAGGTCATATAATACATTAAATTCATAAGGGTTGTGTACTACATGACAAGGTCATGTAATTAATAATTACATGAATTTACACAATCAAATTGTGTATTACATGATCTTACATGACCAAATTATAATTGGTACAATCCATCAATTTTTAATAATTTGTATGCAGCAAAACATTTAAAAATTTATTTTTGAATATGTTATGAGAGACTCATAACTAATTTAATCTAGTTTGTCAATATAAAATGCTATTTTTTTTTCTAAATATCTAACTATAAGGAATTGTTTACCTTAAGTAGTTAGATTTTGGCAATTTTGCAACAAAAGATCATCTCTTGCCGACTATTGTGCAACGACGCACTAGGCTTATCTTTCTCAATTGTGGTAGTTTCCCCTTCTCTGGTCGATTTGCTCATGTAGATATTTGGTTTAGCATGTATGGGATATGAGTGTTTGTTTGATCAGAGTAGCTATATTTGAATTGTGTAAGTGTTTTAAAATGAGGATCGTTTAGTAATTTTATATCAATTTTTAAAGTTCAGTTCCCTCCATACTTTCCTTTGCTTAGCATGAGGATGGGAAGCCATGAAATCAACAGTCATACTGATGGTATTGATCCCATCTACCTCGTTGTTTGGGATCTCGAATCCCAATTCTTCTTCAAGTGCCATCAAGATCTCCACAGTGTCCAAACCATCCAATCCAACATCAGTCTGAAACGGGGCATTAGTTGTAACCTTAGAAGGATAAACTTTCTGGAAGTTTTTAATGATGAAAGTGACGAGATCAGTTTTTCGGATTCCTTCTGCAGTGATACGGTTTTTTGATAGATTCCAGCACCAGCATCGGCTTCAAGGCAGCAGTAGTGAGGGCTGCTTGCGACGATGAGGGAATTCTGTTAAGGAACTGTATTTTTTAGTAGAAGGCGGGTTTCTGGTTAGTAATGAATTAAATTTTATTATTTTAGATTTAACATTTTTGGAAGAGGGTTTTTGGTAAATTTATTTATTATTAGAATTTTTATTAAAAATTTATAAAATTATTTTAATAGGTAAATTTTTTAAAATTATATTATAAAAATAATAAAATAAAATTATAAAATAAATAAAAAATATTTTATATATTTTAATATTTAAAAAATTTTTAACATCTTTAATTAAAAATAAAAAATTTAAATTTATATAAATAAAAATAAAATAATTTATTTAAATTTTAAAAATTTTATTAAAAAAATAAATAAATAATAATAAAAATTATAATAATTTATTAAACTAAATAAATATTTATGATTATTAAATAAATAATATTAAATAAATATTAAATTTATTACTAAATTAAGACTTAAATTTGTATAAAATATTTTATATTTAAAATTTAATTTTATAATTAAGAGAAAAGGTGTAAGTGAAAAGAAAAGAATTTGGGCACAACCGGCCCTATTTTATTTCCGTCAATACCACTTATTTTTCTGTGGGGCCTCTCTTGTTATCCACTCTCCACGGCGGGCCATACTTCCTTTTAAAAAACAAAAAGAAAAAAAAAAACAAACAAACAAGCTGTTGCTAGATGGATTTTAGTTTCGGAAGTCACTTCTTCTTTGTTGCTGTCTCTGCAATTTTTTTTTTCAATCTTTGCTGTTCAGACAAGCTAGCACCATTAATCGATATCATGTAACGGCTAACGGTAAGCTCTTGTTATTTTATCTTTCTTTCTTTTTTTTTTTGGTTTTGGTCATTGAGTTTTATTTATTTATTTATTTTTTTTTCACTTTGGTTTTTGGTCATTGAGTTTTTTCTACATATGCCGTTCATTATTTAGCAAATTTTTTTAGGATGAAACTTAGCAATATCTCCTATATTCAATTAACTATGTGCTGGATGCTTGTTTCCAAGCCGACAAAGCAAAATTAAGAGAAGCCACCTTGGTTTTTAACTTAGGTTTTAATTATTATCATTATCTGCATTGTTAGTGATCTGTAATTTGGAGTTTGTATGATTGTATGCAAAAAAATTGAATATTCTTAGGATGATAAGTTTGTACCGTGTAGGATGATATATCGGTGTTATTTTTCTACTGTATTTTACTTTATTTTTGTTTAACTATTGCTGATATTATAAACGGGAAGAGACTGAAAAGAAGATAACATTGTTGGGTGTGAACACTTCCACAGGTCACAAGCACATATAGGAACTAGAAACTTCTTGTCGCAGAAACCATGGCCAAGCATCATCCTGGTTTGATCATGTGCAGGAAGCAGCCGGGGATTGCCATTGGAAGACTGTACGAGAAATGTGATGGGAAGTGAGTGATTTGTGATTCCTATGTACGTCCTTGCACCCTTGTACGAGTTTGTGATGAGTGCAATTATGGTTCATTTCAGGGTCAATGTGTTATCTGTGGAGGAGTGGGAATCTCTGATGCATAGTACTGCAAAGAGTGTACACAGCAAGAGAAGGACAGGGATAGTTGTATAAAAATTGTCAATTTGGGGAGTGCCAAAAAGGACCTGTTTTACAAATGTAAGAAATATGGTTTCAAGAAAAGATGATGAGAGCCCGATTATTGTTTCTTTAGCAAGAGCGTTTTAACTACTATTATGTACAGTAATATAAAGGTACACTGGCATGGCATATTATGTCCAATACCACCATATTCAAGGATCATTTTTTTAACCTTTTTTTTTTTTGAAAAGAAGACACATATAACTATTTTGCATGATTAAATAAACTAAATATTCCTGGCATTTATGTCCAATACCACCATATTCAAGGATCATAAGCACATATAAGCATGATTAAATAAACTACAATATTCCTATTGTATGTACCTCGAGCCATATGGACTCGTAGAAGTGGTTTTTCTTGATTTGTGAAGTAGGTGACTTTACATGTTATGATGACATGGCATATTTGAGTTCATATGTCATAATATTTCACTTTATTTATTTATTTATTTTAAGCTTTCATAGTGTTTTACATGTTTACTTTCGGTCAACAATTTGTAATAGGAAATTGGGTTTCTTGAATTTTCTTTAGTCAAATTATGATTGTGTATCTGAATGTTTAAGATTCCCAGGCTTTAAATGCAAATAAACCTAGTCCATAGCATTGCATACAAGTAAAGCATGTTTCACGCAAGCCAATATGCTCTGCTTGATATCATGTGGTTGGCTTCTCATTGAAACACGCATTGCCTACTGTTGTGTTGCGAACTCAATAATTATATGATGTTGCACATAGGAAATCATCCAGGTGCGGTTAGCGAGATTATTGTTAGAATGCATGATTGCTAAAGAGCCTAAACCCTGGGGTGTTCTTATAACCATTTTTGAGCTCATCAAGCTACCTTGAAAACTACTGCTGTGAAGCCTGCTTCATAGAACCCATAGGTATTATTGGCTTGCTAGTCCTTGTCAATCTGAGTTCAATCTCCGTTCTTGCAGAATCGAAGATACAATTTCTGGCACTGTAGTTTCACAAGGTGTGTGCCAGAGATTGAAGAACTCTTTAAATCAGTTTTAAGGTCACATGGGGGACCTAAGTATGTTGATGGTGTCCTGTAACAACATGCAATAAGGTTTGTCAAGTTCTGATTTCTTAAATTTATGGATATTGATTTCATTAGCATTGAACTTTGACAGCACCCATTGATGAGAACTAACTATTAGTCTATTGTGATTTTTATAGATTCCATACTGACAAGTGGAAAGATAAGCCAACTTCAGAACTGCCAAAGATCTTCTCATTTACCTGCATATATTCTGACATTTTGGGTAACTCATGTTAAATGCTGAGAAAACTCAGAATCATTTTGTTAAACTTGAATAGTTTAGTGGATTCTTACTAAACATCAGAAAGTTTTAACTGGCTAGAAAAGACTTGATCTAGATTAAACTCATATTTTCTTTTAGTGGTGATTCTTTGGTGCCAATGGAAAGTGAGGATGTGACACTACAAGAAAATGGACGTTTGGTGGGGAGTGTTTGCGACCAAAATTCAAATCCCGGCAGATTAGTAATATCATGCAGAGGCTTTGCAGGAATCCTTATATTAACCGCAAAGTTGGAACAACATTTACTGCCATTTTAAACTTGCCCTGCAGATAACTATTTAATTAGTGGTAAAAACTAATTTAAATGTTTCTATAAATCTTTAGAGTTTAAAAATTGAAAAGATATGCTCATTCTTTCTCCATGCTCGATCTTTGACTCTTATCTTCACTCTTACACTCAATCTGTCACTCAAGTCTCCCGTGGCCTTCCTGTTTTTAGGTAAGGTTTCTCACTGCGATTAACATCAACATTTATTTGTATTTTGATTTTATTTTAACGTCTGAATTTGATTTTATTAATGAAATTTATTCCATAACTCCTTCAAATTCTCTATGAGCTTTAACAAAATTTATATCAATTTTGTTCATTTTCTCTATTTGATTTGTTAAGTTAGGGTTCTAATGTGTTGAAATTTCATATGTTGATTCTAATTAGAGTTAGGGTTTGATGTCATTGTTCTGTCAACATAGCTTGGGTTTTCTTCTAACATGAGGAACCAAATCGCTAACATATAAACCATCTTGCATTCTACCATTGCCAATCTTTTTTCCTATTTTCGATAAAATACAAGTTAAAATACAGCACAATTGAGTTTATTTGTAAGAGTACTAATCGACAAAAGATGTTCATGACTACTAGGGTTTGAGTGATTTTTTCAAAATCTGGTGGTTGTTTTAGTTTACCAAATCAATTCATGATAATGACAATGCTAGTTGATTTTGCTTGTGCTCTAGTTTCCAATTTTTCCATTTGTGCTTTTGCGATGGGGGTTTGGTTGCTTGAATAGTCTTTGTATTTGTGCTTCCCCGCTGGATGATTTAGTTTTTCAAATTTGCTTTAATGGATTTGAAATGTTATTGTTTGACATTCGTTCTTTAGTATACGTTTTTATGGGGTCTCATTTTGAGAAAATTTTAGCTGGAGATTCTGGACTTTCCCTTATTGACTCTTCAAGTAATATTTTGGTGGAGAAAATCCCAAGTTTTTATGTTATTGTCTTTTTTAATTTTTAATTTTTCTAGTTGCGTATTGGAGTCACCTGGTGGAAGCACAAGCTTGTAGTGAAGGAATGAAAGCAGTAGCAGGAAGTGAGTTTCTATCAATTATTCTTTTTTATTGTAAATATCCTCTCATGAAAAATAAGCCAGACATCAGAGGGAATTTTTAGATTCCCATTTGTCTAGCGTTGGATCGAAAGATATGCAAATTTCCCACAATTTTTAAGGTAAGGTTTTTACTAACAACAAGAGGCTTTGCGATTAACATCAACATTTATTTTATTTTGATTTTACATTTTAAAAACTAATTTAAGCGTCTGAATTTGATTTTATTAATGAAATTTATTCCATAACTCCTTCAAATTTTCTATGTTGATGATAATGCTGAATGCCATGTCAGTTTTGTTTGAATACCTTTTTATTGTAAATTGAGTTGATATCTGTACTGGAGTGTGAGATTTTCACTCAGATAAGAATGGATTCTTGCCTTGCCTTTTAAATTATTTTCTTAGAGTTTCAATTCTAGGCTCCAAGTTCCTTTGACATACGATAAATCTTCTTTTAAAAAAAAAATTATTATCTGGTTTATTGCAAGCCATCACCCTATTGTTGATTGTGAAAAATTTGCAAGATTGATAAAGTTGCATATGATAGAATCACAGAAGATGAATTCAGAGAGTTATTGCTTCTTGAGTTTGATGCACCCTAAAAATAATTGAGAAATTCCTTCTACTGGAACATTAACATGTCATTTCTCATTGAAAGGGTTCTGCCGCTATCGATCAAGCTGTAATGTTTAGAGAATCCTTTAGAGAAACTGATTGTGTAATATCCTCTGGTTTTGCAAAGAGTATCTTCACTGTTATTTCTCCAATGGCAGAGCCTCTGCTTATTTGTAAATCCTTTCCCCAATCTGATATCTTTGAAGTTTCTGTCTTTTACTAGTGTAAATTCTGAACAATCTTTATTTTTGTACTTTTGTTTCAAAGACATGGGATTCAAGGGCTGAGGAGAGCAAGCCCTTGTTAAATGGTCAAAAGTTCATGGTATGTTAAACTTCTTTTTCATTCAAAACTTGATCAAGTGATTGTGTATAGTAGGTTCTAACCGAGTATCAATGAGTCAATGTAGTTTCATTCTAATTCTTTTTTAAAAAAAAATGTTGGTTTCATTATAATTCTTGTTGAAAGAAAAAAGTGTAGTTTCATTATAATGTTCTTGCAACTTGACTCTCCTGAATGATTCTTAGATGATGAAATTGTCTTTGTCAACACATTTACAGTAGGGAGGGCGCATAATGTATGGTGAAGGTGGATCCAGCCTAGAATGTCACGTGTCCCTCCACCTTGGATTAACAGATTATAGATTCCCCTCACTTTCCTTCTACCTGTGTTTCTTATTTGATAATTTATTGTATGTTTAATCCTAGTAGTTGTATGTTTAGATAAGTTTTTAGATTCAGCTTACAATGGATGCTTTGCAATAAAATATGCTAACCAATGCACAATGCCTTCAACTTTGCTTTCGCTAAACTCTTCTCCACCAAAGGTACAAATCTAACGCTTGTGGTTTCTCAGTAATTTTTCAGATTTTTTCTCTTGTAAAATTTTACTTCAACTATGGCATAGGGACAAGCTTTATTCTTATTGATGAAATCTTGTGCTTTTCATCTCTTTTCAAGAAAGCAGAATTTTTACCTAATAGAGCAAATGTGTGATTCTGGAGTTGGACCAAGAGTCATTGAAGTTGAATTTGGGAACAGAAATCTCTAGGACCTTTGTATCATTGCTTCAAAGTTAGCATATGAGAATGTAGAGTAGTTAGAAATGCAGTAGTTTATCACTGAAAGGTAGGCTATTCCATTTGTGTTTTATCTCTCATTTCTTACTTCCTTTTTTCAAGCAAAATATGAACTTTTAACGAAAGCAGATGCCTTTTGGGCACTGATTAACTAAAGAAATCTCTATAACAGTTTGGTGTTGATGATTGCATACTGATTAACTTAACCTCTTCAAGAGGTACTGATCAACAATCCATAAGAATGGTAGTTGAATTTCTTCTAATAAGAGGTGATTTCCGAAGGCAATAGCATCAGCTCTATCGCCCGAACCTAAGGCTTCCAATAAAACCCTCGTGGTTTACTTTTCATTTGGAATTTGCTATGATTTCTAGTCCATCTGCTAATTGTCGACTCAATATTGTATTCTATGTGTTTATGTTCCACTAAAACTGAATCACAAATCTTTTCTGGTATTTTGCAGGAAACTGCTCATTTGAAGATTTTGGGAAAGAATCTGTTGTGGGGTTGATTTTGATATATTTTCAGAATGTTAGACGAACACTTTGATTTTGTAAGACTGATTTTGAAGGGTGAAAATTTAAAGATGCCCGATTGATGAATTTTATTTTTTTTTGGCTTTTCTTTTGTCATTTATTATTTGACAATTTTGACGAAATTATCAGATTAATAAATTTGGTGATTTGTTTAATGGCTTCATTATTTTGTATAATTTCATATGAAGATATAATTGATTTGAGTAAGAATCATATATTTAAATAATAATGGAAAAATGAAATTAATTTGTTTTTTCAGAGAATATTTGGCGATAAGTAATGGTAGAAAAATCGAAAATTATTCGTTGAAAAAATTGGCTGTAAAAAGTGGTAGCGAAAGAAGTGGAATCTATTGAGTTTATTTGCGGTCGCTTTTTTTGGTCGCAAAGTTCCCTGTAAATTCTTTTTGCAGGGGGTGTAAAGTTGTTATAAGAACAACTCTTTGTGGGTAGTTTATTGCAGCCAACATTTTTCAGTCGTAAACGCTCAAGTTGTGACTGCAAACTTAGGGAATTCTTTTTTGGCCTCAAAATCCCCTTTTTTCTTGTAGTGTTTCGTGAACGGTCACAGTGCTTTCTATGGCTTACATAGTTGCTCTGGAAACATCTTTATAATTTGAGTAAGGACATAGAGATATTAACAAAATGTAGGTTATAATTGAATCTTTTTCTCTACTAGGGAAGCGGACTATTTGAAGCATCTGCTGAGGACAGTATGATTATACTGCAAATACTAAGAAGATACTAGTTAATTATAAGAGGTTTGAGATTTGACTTCGCTCATTTTCATGGGAAGAATTTAGTATTAAAAAAAAAAGACAAAAATAATCTATGGGCAATAATTACAAGAGATTTGATTATAAATGAACTTTAAAAAAACTTTTGACACATATATACTTTTATTTAGTTATGATTAAGATTTACTTAAATATTATATTCTTATTTGTTGATTGTCAATCACGGAAGTATATTTATTTAGATAAAAAATGAGATAAGGAGAGAATCCTGATTCTTATAATATATCTTCATTGTATTATGAATCTTGATCTACATAAGTTGGGTTCTTTGCAAACTGAATATATCAAGCCATTAGCCATGCCCGTGCATGGGGCATTATTATCTGTGCTTTCTCAAGTGGGATTCTGTATTTCTCTTCGACTCTCTATGTGTCCCCAGCTCACTTAATTCTTCAATTCTACAAATAAAATCAAATTAATAAGACAAATTGGCCGTGATTGTGCCCTGCAACTTAAAAATATAGAGATCAATTACGATCTCACCGACCTCCAAAATCTAAAACTTCCAGGCTCTCTCAGATTCCGTCTACATTAGTTTAGTACACAACACACATTGCAGGGGATGCGTTTGGATTTGGACCACCAAGGGACCACGTAAATTTCCAACAATGCAACCGCCAAAATCAAGATTCAATGCTTAATATTTGGTCCATAACAACACCATATTACACAAATAAGCATGAGTTGTTTGCACAAAGAACAATGCTCGGAAGCTCCCGTTTTCGCCCTAAGAATCCATTAAACAAAGCCAAAAAAGGAAAAAAAAAGGTTGACTTTGAAATTCTATTAAACGGATCCCAAAGGCAGTGTGATAGGACACAAGTAGTTATACGGAAAAGTGGAAAGATCCTGGATAGAAATAAAGGAAGTGGATATTGGTAAAGATTATAGGAACATGCAACAATCCGAATTTCACATGACTGGATTGTGGCGGTGCCCTAATTTAGAAGACATGTTTTCTGGCAATTTGTTTGCCAAAATCTGTGTTCTATAATTACAAGTGGTTTCAATAGAGGCTACTAGGAAGCTCTTTGTTTCCTTGGGGCTAAGCATTGGGAATGTGTATATTCTCTGCTTTATTGGATTCAGTTCTAAAGATTTTGGGTGATTTTTCGTATCCATGTATATCTGATTGCCGAGATTGTCTCTTTCATTTTTATCATTTGTACTAGTTCATAAATTTGAAGGGTTCTGGGAGAAAAGAAAATTCTAAAATGTTAGCATAAAGTTTGTAGTTCTCGAAATTCGTTTTCAGTTCAAATCCATTTATAAAATTGTATACCAATCATTTTTTAAATATTACAAATGCATAAGGAAAGAATGAAACCTTTGACCTCAACGATGAATCGAGATCTCAAGAATGCAACTATAGTAAACCAATCTAATGCATTCACGCTAAATTAATAATTTTTTCAAAATTTTTTCAACTATTACGATTGCATCAATGCTACGATATGATGTTTATTATGACATTAGATACATATATTCATTCATAGTACAACCCAAATGTATATCTGAGTGTAAATTCAAAAAAATACTCTCACTAATTTTTCTGAGATATCTATCATCCCATCCCGTAGAGACTCAAGCTCACACCCTCAACGTGAGTTCTACCATTGGCCTGCGGAGGTCTGGTGTTTCTTTAACTTCTTGCTGACTATGAATTGCCAAATGTCATGATAAACCCTAGCACTGAATAAATTAAGGGGGGGAAGAAAAAAAGAAAAAGTTATCAGGTGCAGCCGGACAGGTTCCTATTTCCCCATTTCAAGATTTAAGACCGAAAACAAAGTCAACTAATAGGCGGCGAGGAAAGAAAAATAAACATAGGACTTGCATTTAAAATGTACGTTGAAGAAAATTTTAAAAAAAAAAAATCATTGAAAACACTTGCATGTCAAAAGACCCCTTGCTTTGTTATTTTTAAATGCATTAAAAACACTATCCTGCAACCGCCCTTTGCATGAGTGAAGGGATTTGGCGACTCTTGAGTGCTCGTAAGAAATAATTACTTTGAAACGGCGCCAACTGGTTTGACTTTTCATGTAATAAACTTCTAGAAATATGATTTCTATACATTTCAAAGGATGAGTCTCTTTCATTTTTTGTTTGCATTACATCTTAAGGTGTTTGAGATTAATTAATATCAATTAGTAAATCTATATATTTTGATAAATGGGTTTAGAGATCAATCTTTCTTATCTGCGTAATTAAGCCAAACTTGATGAAAAAATTGTTATCTGACATTTAATTTTTGGATTTTCATTACTTCAATCCTAGTATTAAGGAGGACGTAACTGATCATTTTTAAAGCTTTTGGTCTTTGAGGTTTTCTATAAAACGGCAATTATTCAGATGATAAAACCACTCTTGTTTTTTTTTCTAAAAATGACGACGACCATGATAATAACAATAATTATTATTATGAGATGATAAGATGCTGCCTTTGGAGCATGGATTGGGCCATCTCATGAAATCCCAAGAGACATGGAAGATCCCAGTGCTTTGAAATGTACGTGCATATAGCTCAATAATTTAACATCATTCCTCACATCTCCCTCATTCAACTCCCAACAGTACTGCTATATCCTACAGTTAACATATATTAATGTTGCTAGCGATGATGTGTCCCAACAAAATAATTAAAATAATGTTGACTTTAGTGTTCCTTACGCCTATAAATACGTGGGTTTAGGGAGCCAAAATTAATTTGTAACGCACTAGAGCTAGCGGAAACATCATACACGCTCATAGAGAAGCTCATTAAGAGAGAAAATTTAATCGTCAGCATAAATGAGGAGTGATCAAGTTCGTTTAAATTGTGGCATCACCATACCAGTTCTTGGACTGGGCACTTACTCTTTTGATAATCATAAGGAAACAACTCAACTTGCAGTTCACAAGGCTCTCAAGGTAGATAAAATTCTGTGCACTCTTTTCTCCCTTCTCCTTCTTCTTCTTCTTCTTCTTCTTCTTCGTCTTCACATTCAATCCAATTCATGGAACATCATTTTATAGATACTTCATTTGTGTTTGGTTTCTTTCCAGGGGTTTTTTGACTCTTCCCTTTCTGACCCATGCAAGCAGTGCAGTAACAAGTTAACACTAGATTTTGATACAAGTGTTGATTGTTAATATTATTATTATTATTTCAACGCAGATGGGTTATAGGCATTTTGACACGGCAAAAATATATGGTTCAGAGCCAGCTCTTGGAAATGCACTAACCGAATCAATACTTGAAGGAAGTGTGAAGAGAGAGGATGTTTTTGTCACGTCTAAACTCTGGGGAAGCGATCACGATGATCCTGTTTCAGCCCTCAACCAAACCCTCGAGTAAGCAATAACGAAATAAATTATCATAATTCTGCATCTTTCTCCTAATAAAGATAAGCTCAAAGCTTCTTTTATGTCTCAAATCGTTACTTTTAAGAACAAATCCGCATGCGGGCTTAGCTTTTTCCTGTTGTCAGTACCTTTTAAGAAACAAAAACTTGATGAAAACAAATTTAAAATGTCTAGAAAACCATGCTAATAATGTTTTGGAAATGACAAAAGAAGCATGCATGCATAAAGATTTTTGTTGGGTGCGTTTGTTTCTTATTATTTATACATTTTTGTATGGAACCAATGTCATGTTACAGGAATTTGGGCATGGAATATGTGGACATGTATTTGGTGCATTGGCCAGTGAAATTGAAGCCATGGACATGTTACCCTGTGCCGAAAGAAGAAGATTTTGAGCAGCAGCTTGAGCTTGAGGCCACGTGGGCAGGCATGGAGAAATGCTTAGATATGGGCTTGTGTAAGGGCATTGGCGTGAGCAACTTCTCAAGCACAAAGATCCAACGCCTGTTGGATTTCGCATCTGTGCCTCCAGCCATCAATCAGGTATGCTAACAATATGTGCATTCATTTGCAGTTTGTGCCCACCACGTGCGTAAGATAATGTGGAGACAATGTTGAATTGGGAAACGAAGAAAGAAAATTTGGGGGAAAAAAAAGGGACAAAAATCAACGAAGAAATTTATATGAAATAATCTTTTCACATAAACCAGGTTAAAAGTTTTGCAATCTACGCGTGGACATTGAAATCTGAAAAATGATTTAACTCCCAAATATGTAAAGTCGGTTCATAGATCTGTCTCATATTAGTATCCCAATTATAATTATAAAACAAATAATAATATGACAAAATAATTAAAATATAAAGAAAAAAAGACAAATAACAAATTGTTTGAAGAAGTAGTCATTATCGTGCATGCGCAAGGAAATTAAAGAATTGCACTTCAGTTGATCTAACTCCTACCTGTGCCTCACATTTAATAATTTTAAAGTCAAAATGGTTGACTCTATACTCTATTTCTATATTATAATAATAATAATGTCATTAGAAATACAATATCGTATAATTAAAATGTCGACTGAAAGGTGGAACATTTACATTGAATTTTGAAAGTCCCATGTCGAGCCTCTTGATTGATTTGTCTAGTACCATAAAATAATGCATCACCACTATTTCTATATTATCATTCTTTGAATTTATCCAAAATTGGTTTCTGTTGTACAGCAATGAAGTCTATTAATAATTTATCACGATCAAAATTTATCCAAACGAAAAAAAATTATCGAGGTCAAAAGTATATGAATAATTAATTCTTAATTTTTCTCGGATCATCAAATGTCAATGGCATATGTTGGGATTGCCTTTTATTTTTTTTTAATTTTGCCGTTTTATTGTAATTAAATCATGAATATGAATCAAAAACAGGTGGAAATGCATCCGATGTGGAGGCAAAGCAAGCTTCGAGAGATATGTGCCGATAACAAAATCCACGTCAGCGCTTATTCACCGCTTGGTGGGCCCGGAAATTCTTGGGGATCAACGGCAGTGATTGAGAGCCCAGTCATCAAATCCATTGCTCTCAAGCACAAGGCAACCCCAGCTCAGGTAAATCACAAATTATCAGTGATACAAGTCACATAATTCTTTGATAAATTTTTATATTTTTTCTCATATTGTTTGCAAGTAGTTAATAACATAGTCCAATTAAAACATTATAATTGTATCCGGCGAAGGTTGCTCTAAAATGGGGATTAACAAAAGGAGCAAGTGTGATAGTGAAGAGCTTCAATGAAGAAAGGATGAGGGAGAACATGGCATCCTTCAATCTAAGACTTGATGATGAGGATTTGCTTCAAATTGACAAATTGGAAGAGAGGAAGATAATGAGGGGTGAATGTCTTGTTAATGAAACAACGAGCCCATACAGGACACTTGGAGAGCTATGGGACAATGAAATCTGATTAGTAGACATAAGGAAATGCCCATGTACTTCCTTTTGTTTTAGCTTGTATGCATGTTCAAACTGGTTAGCCTTGTTGCCTCGCATGGCATGAAATGCTTGAAATACAAATGTGTAAATTGATGTGTTAAACGTAATTTACTGTTGTTTTCATTCAGAAATTTGCAGTAGAGTTAAGACATTGGCCCCCGCACATATTACCTATTTATACTCCATTTCTGAAAAATACCCTTTAGCTCAAATTTTTTCGTTGACGATAACCACTTACCTTTCCTGGTAAGAAGAAGAGAATTCAATGCAACTACTGTACTAGAATAATAATGGATTGCTTTCAGTACAATTATCAACAACAAAGAGTAAAGTTTTTATCCCTCTAAAAGTAAACAAGGACGGATTGAGTTTACATGTTCTTCATTTCGGTACAGCAATACAACATCTCTTTATCCGTTCGTATGGGTATATACATAAGGAGATAAAAATGCGTAAAAAAGAGATCACCATTTTCAAAAGTCAAGCAGTCATCCTGTGTACAAAATCCTTAATTTGACCCATCAAATGGGGCAGAATGGAAAGCCGGGGAAGATCAATTCCTATCCAGACTTCTCTGGAGACAAAAAATTCTCCACTGATAGAATACATATTTCCATGATACAAGAGCCTCCAAAAAGCTCTTTCAAGAACTTATTTTCCATTTTGCTTTGTGACATCAAAATTCAGCTGCTTTACCAATGTCATTATTCTGTCAGTATGAAATTCAAGGTTACCGGCAGTTGGCTTCATACCTGTCATCACTAAAGCTAACAGCTGTATGATGCTTAATTTTCTGCTGGCTTCTTATCATTTGGATTGGCAACGGAAGAAATACCCTTTTCTATACACTGTATAAAGAAAAACGATTGCCAAGGACAGGATTATCCAAAACAATGTAAAATTAAAAAAAAAAAAAAAGCCTTTACGACATTGACTTTAAAACAAGTATACCTGAAGAAGATATCCATGCAGCCAATCCAAGGTTTGTGGGAATGTTGTTGCTGATACATTGACAACTGTCATACCCTGTTTCAAGAAAAACAATAAGAATTTGAGGAAAGCACAAACAATGGAAGGATGGTGACAAAATAATTTTTGAAGAACCATACTGGCAACAAACATTTAGGAAGGTATGTCTGCACTGGCAACAAGTATACAAAGTAGTACGACATAATACAGCTAATGGATGAAAACTGTCCAGGTCTTGGATATGTCCTGGCACTAATAGTGAGATAAATCAGTGCTTTGATTGATGCATGAGGATCTGAAGCAAACAGCTACAACAAACTTTCAAGAAGGTATCAGATAGAAGTGTAGCCAACAATTAGCCTCTCTTCAGTTTTAAGTGAACAGTTAGCTTACACCGATGCATATCATTAAGAAACTGATTAACAATACAGTGCCTTGGGCACAGCATATTTTCCATGTCAATAATCGCTAAAGAGAGATTTGACAATCCATGATTCACATAATGCCGAAGGCTTTAATCTTCCATTGTTTCCTATATTACCACATCAAATTACTCAAGACATGTCAGACTAAAATGGCTAAACACATGCATGAGCATACCTGTGACGTGAAGGAGCAAAGATAGTTCTGAATAGTTTTCAACTTGGTTACTAGCTCATCCTTATTCTGCAGAAGATATAAGAACAAAATTATATCTTGTCATAAGAACTTGGTAAACACAAACAATTACTTAGTTGTTAGCTAAATTAACAAATAAGGAAGACATATATACCAAGAGGAAGTAAAAGACACCAAGAAAATCATTCGTTCAGTACTGGAAGGAAGTAAAATAACAAGAGGGAATAACCCAAGGAAAAAGAACCAGAAAAAACATTCATCATTTGACCCTGAGGGTTCAAAAGTAGACCCAGTTTCTTAAATAATGGCCATATTGTTTTACTGGGGAAACAGAAGGAGAAGTTTTTGGACACTGGTAAAGCAACTAACTGATTGCTAGAGATACTATTCTACCATTTCTTTAAACTTCTGAGAAACACGGAATGACTAATATTTCTACACTCAGCTGCTAATGTTCAGTCGCAAGAGTCTGATCTTTTGTTTTATTATTTTTTTTATTTTTATTCTTATTTTTATTTATTTTCTTTGGATTCTCTCTCTTATAAACACCGAATGCAGCTAAGAGTACCCATGTTTATGAAGAATAATGCAAAACTTATTAGAATTCAAACTGCCTGAGAATTCATAATTCCAGAATTAATAGGCACAATTTTTACAATAATCAATTAGCCACACCTATGCTTATTCATATTACTGTATACAGTATTCACCCTAGATATGCTCATTTTAAAAGTTGATATTCTTTTCTTTTTTTTTCATTGCCTAAAACATGTTTCTTAAATTGTCACTACTCAAATTATGTTCTCCTTTTTCAAACTCATGTCAGCCAGTGAAAATGAGAGTAGTAGTTACAAAGACTGAACATTCACATGTAAAAATAAAAAAAATTAGCAAATAGTTTTACCTGGACCGAACATTTATCACCAAATGTATGAGTCAAGATCCACTCCTCTAGTAATGCCTGCACATGACAACAAAATATTTTTTAAAAAATTCTTAGATTGAAAAAGCCGATATGTAATGATGTAAGAGATCCTCCTTAATGAAACTGCATGAACATCAGCATCTTTACTAATATTATTTTACAAAATCATTCATGAAGTGGTACCTTAATTTCACTCATTCAGGACATAAATAATTCATGTGAAACATTCATAGATTAATTTCAAAGCATTTAGGATTTCCAACCAAACTGTAAAGCTAGAAACAAAGAATTACTACATCAGAGAAATTAAAAAAACACTAGATTTTTTCAAAAAGAAAAAAGGAACAAATTGTGACAGTTGCACTCTTCACATCTCATCTCCTCATCCTTTATCTCCTTTTAGAAGAGGTAATAGTCATTTAGCTCCTTCCATATGCATATACAATGGATAAACTACTTATTGGCGTCCAGAAAATAAATGAGCTGCCAATTAGAAACATCATATTTTATAGACATAGATAATCACAATGAATCAACAGAAACATATTCAATTTATAGAACATCAAACACTTAAACTGGTTTAAATTTCCATTAATGTGAAATTACACCTCACCAAAAAGAACCAGGAAACTGAAAAATGCATCTTTCATAAGAAACATGGAATTGAGATTTTAGAGAGGATGGTCATAAGCAACAGTGATATTGGTGCTTCAACTAAAATCTAAATTGGTATCTATTTCATATGGTAATTCTTCATCAGCACCTCCCTTACATTAACGGCCTCACTAGATGAAATAGTCATGACCAAAGCTATAAATTATCTTTTCATCAATGAATATGGAGCAGACTTAAAATAATCATATATAATAACCAGAAACGGTGGATGCTTGTGGTTCACTTTATCTTCCTACTCCTGATGATATTGGTCAGGTCCTGTATTTTAGTAACTATTTTTTTTTCTTGGACAGATGCGATAGTCATGACTAACGCTAATAATCCTTTTTTTATTAATGAATATGAAACACATTTGACAGTCATCTATAATAACCAGAAATGGTACAGGCTCATGGTTCTTTTTTCTCTTGGACAGATTAACATTTGTTGAAGGAAAATTTAAAGTAGCCAAGGTTTCACACAGTAAAGTTACCACTTCATCTAAAAGCTTAAGATGATAGGAAAGCCCCCCAAACAATGGTATTAACCCTCTGTTCCAGAAGAAGGGGGGGGGGGTGCAGGAATTTTATTTTGAAAAAAAAAAAATGCATCCCAATCTTGTAAACAAAAAGAGTGAGGTCACACCTTATGGTCGAAATCAGCCATCTTCAGAACAATAGGAACAATTATTGGATCAGGACCAGATTTTTCTTTCTTAACAGAAGTCTTTCCATCCACCCCCAGATCTTTAGGTAATTCACCTGCAAATTTTAAATAGAAGTATTTGTAATTCTGCAAAATGGATGAATACACGAACACGTTAAATATGTTGCGAATTATAGAGCAATGGTTAACCTTTATTCTCAGAAGAAGTTCCTGCAAGGGCAATAGATTCAAGAGAATCGATGACTTTATTGACCTTTTCACTAGATATCTTTCCTCCTGAGCTAGGCTGCTCCAGCGGGTTGTTGCTATTTTCCTGATCGATTACACAAACACTTGCAGATTTCCCTTCCACTTGTGTCACAGGATTATCACCTGATGCCACAGATTCAGAGTTTGTCTTTTCTGTTGTGGTAGCTGGTGCTTTACCATCATCATCCATTAGATAAATGCTGGGGTCCAAATGTATTCCCTGTATGTATGTATATATCAGAAGACATTGAAATGCAACATGTTAAGGCACACATGATGGTACATTCTAATGCTTACTTCATATAATCATCAATAAGCAAAAAGGAAAAAACAAAACTACGTATAAACTGAAGATCAAGCAAAAGAGTTTCAAGTGTTGCAAAGAACAATTAGTCATAGCAAGATTACTTCTAATACACCTACACAAGTATATAATTTAGTTCAACAATCATGAGACAAAAATAATTTAACATGCATTAAAATGCATTAAGAGCAAGGCAGATCAGCAGGACTGAACTGAATCATACCACAAAATGATTTCACCTCTGAATAAAACAATTCCTCAACAACACAGAAAAGAAAAAGTGTTTCTTCTTTGATTGGACCAAGAATAAAATGGAAGCAAGTCTTTGATAAGAAGCAATTAAATGATTTATTGTATATACAATTTCTCGAGAGCCTTTTTAAGTCTTAGATAAAAGTAGTCACATAAATCATTGCTTGTTCACGAATTCATTATGCAGACTTAGATTTGCCCTCTTTACCCAATTAGGAACAATGCTACACATACATTAATTCTATGCTTTATACTTCCCAAAATGTTAGACCACATATTAAAATTATTAAATAGCAAATTAAGATTTCAATGAGCATCTTAACAAAGTAAATAAATCATTTCATGGTAAGCAATTGTGCCAGGAAAAACATTTTAACTGCATATGTATAAAGGCAGCCATAAGAAAACCATTATAGATGACTTTTCAAGATAAAAAAAGGTCCAGCATTGCCAAGTAAATGAAATAGATAAGAGGATGATGCAATCATGAGGCTAATTCACTAATTTTCACCATACCTCAATTATGATTGGCTTTCCGTCTTTCATTGCTTTCTTCAAATCACCAGCCAAACCTATGAATATACACATTCAGAATGGTTGCTACAAAGAAGAGAGGAAATCCATCACATCTTTCAAAAATAGTTACAACTATCCTGCTTCCCAAATGGTAATTAAATAAAATCATTTTCCTAAAATGAGATATTACCTTTACGAACAATCCTGCACTCTCTAACAAATTCAGTCACTAGATCCTCAGGGGAGCTGAAGTTCCGCGCCCAAACAGGAGAAGATGATAATGGTGCACTAAATCAGGCATTATAAGCAAATTAGCAATCCAATGTGGCCCGTAAATTATCCAACAACGACAATTAGCAAAATTATCTATCCAAAACTTTGATGAATAATAAGGGAGATTTTCCAGAGGCTGCAGATTTAAATGCAGCACACCTAAGTTTAAATTACGAAATATGCAGAGTTCTCATAAAAAAGAGATGACCAACAAAAGATTACATTTCAAAACAGAATATTTCTTGAAGCAAGGGCATGGTCTTAACCAGGCTTTTTTTAACCATTTACCACATAACAGCTAAGCAATAAACTGTAGCCAAAAACAACTTTTGCAGTGGCCAACATCTTCCTCCATTGACCCAAGAGATTTCCTTTAAAATAACTTTCATCATAATTTTGGAAACAAAAAATGCAGAATATGATATACGAGGAACATAACTAAGCTTGTGACATACTCTGTTGATGTCCGAAGCAATTCGTACACCATATCTGTCTGCAACACGTAGAAACACATCAGATGCAATACTACACATCTCAAAAGCTGTTAGTGTACATAAGGGTTGAGATAAATAAGAATAAACCTGTAAGACATTAGGCAAATTTAGCCTTTGTGCAAGTTGGGTAGCTATAGTTGACTTTCCAACGCAGGCAGTTCCACAAACAAGAATTACTAATGGCACTCTTTGATGGTGAAATCTAAATAAAGCAACAAGCGAAATATTGTTATTTGAACAAAGAACCTTCCAGTTTCTAACACTTTATTGATTTTATTCAATTGTGTGACAAGCTCACTTTGATTTTTCATGAATTGCAAAATCTAAGGCTCTTCTACTATTACTATCGACATGTTTTATGGGTAGAAACAATATACAACATATTCACTAGCAATCTAACTTGAAGTCATATAAAATTGCCTTCCATAAGAGGCAGATCTGCGAGCATGTGTGTTTTTTCCCTTCCTTTCGATGAGTTCAAAATAGTCACCTCTATTTATTTATACATAAAAAAATCATCCAAACAATTGGTGATTTCATAAAATCCATGCCTAGAATTCCAATAGATCATAACATGTCAACTTAACAACATGAATCCACAAGTATACAACATCTTGAAAACAATAAAAAAATATATGAATGTTTCAAGAGGATAATCAACACACAAAGCACAATAAGATGGTCTAAGAGCTAGTTTGGTAATGCTATAATTTTTAAAATAATTGTTGTTAGTTATGCCATAGAAATAATCAGTTGTGAAGAAAATCAACTAAACATTTGGTAAAATTTGATTTTTAAAAGTTATGTGGGTTTTAAAATCAGATATGTTTGGTAAATCTTATTATTAAACAAATGACTAAGGTGGATATGATGTCAAATAAATTTATTTACGCAATTACATACACACACAAAAGTAACTAAAATAAATATTTTTATTTTATTAATTTTAATATTTTCAATATAATAGTAATAATAATAATAATAATAATAATAATAATTGTTATTGTTATTATTATTATTACTACCGGTACTACCACCACCACCACTATTACCACTTTAAATTTAATGATTCTATTTTCTAATTGAATAAAGATAATTTTGGAATTTTATATGTGAGGATATATATGGAATTATATTAAGTATAAAATAGATTTTCAAAATTAGATTTTGAAAAACTATTCCTTCCTTACTTTTCATAATCTACTGTAGGATAGAGTGATTTTACCAAACGTGATTTAAAGAAAATTACCATACACCAAAATTAACTTTTAACTTTTCAAAATCACTTTTAAGTCTCTAAAACATTCCCAAAAAGGCCCTAAACTGAACAAGATTATTGTCCAATAAATTCAAAAGGGAAAGCATCAGCCATTAATCCAGATAATATAAGAACTGCTATGATTGAGATCGCACTGACCTGGTCATCATCCTGTAACGACTTATATATTCTTCTCCATAACCTCTCCGCTCCATAAGCTGTACATAGAGTCCTATGAGAAGGTTTTATATAAATTTAACATGGTCTCAGGACCTAATTTTATAAGCAATGCATGCTTGGAATGGTAGTGGATTCAAATATTCACTTATTTGAGAATCTAATCCCAATTAAGTTTCGTCAAATTATTGTTTATCAAACATAGATGATTTGAATTGGTTTTTTAAATAGATCCAATACATTAGCAATCATCAAATAAGTGATTATCAAAATAACATATTAAAAAATAACAATTATTCTACCACAATACCAGATATGCAATAAGGGATACATCACATAACCTATTAGAGGCAAGGTCTGTGGGAGCCAACAATACTTAATCCTTACTTACAACATACCTTAAACAAATTAGCTTCCAAGTCAAATTGCGAGCTGCAAAATGAATAGGGCTCTGATGTTTGTCAAACACCGTAAAAGTTCAAGAAAAAACTTTCTTTTTCTTTCCTCTTCATAACAAAGTAAGAGATAAGGGAAGGATGGCATACACGTCTAGAAGGCTGTAGTCTACAAGTAGCTTCTTGAGTTCAAGAGCAATTTTGATAGCCACGTGATTTGGGATCTGAAATCATCAGAAATCATCTTAAAAACACAAAAAAGAATGAAGCTGCCTCTTTAAAGCAGTCATTTATACTAAAACTAAAAGTTTAAACAATATAAACATAAAGTAGAACGAAATAACAAAATCGACAATTAATTATCACACATGCCGCAATCTATCATCTGGCAAAAAAGCAAACAAACACTGTTTTTTTTGGTTGAGAGTGCTAGTTCTTTTAACACTGTCAAAAGCATTGCACGGTTGATTGAAAAACACAAACTAGTATACTGTCAGATACTCTTATAAAAGAGATTGTCAAGCATCTCGAATTCTCATAAAACACTTCCAAAACTCACCCCAGCACTTGGAAATTTCAGCTATCCAATGTTTCAATCAATTCATAAGACATAATTAGTTTTAAAGAAATAAACAGTTGAATAAAATGAAGTGCAGACCTTAGTAACAGTCAACATTCTGCTGAGCAAGAACCTGGAGAAGACATAGTAATGATCAGCATTATCACCAAGCCACACCTTCACCTGTAAAAGTAATCAATCACGATTGATCATATGATATAATATTCATGTAATTAGTTAAAAAAAAATATTTGAAAAAAGGAAAAAGGAAAAAGGAAATTGAAACCTTAACAAAGTCGTATTTAGAGACGGTGTTACGGCAATTGACCCTGCTGTGCGATAAAGAGAAGACGCCGCTTTTATCTTCGGAGTCTTCACCGCCACTGGCGCTGTTGTTGCTCTTGTTACTGTTACTGTTACTCTTACTATTGGGGCTCAAATCAGCTGCTTCTTCCACTACTCCTATGTTCTTCGTTTTCTCTTTCTCCATATCACTAGTGCTTCTCAAATCTGAGTATCTTAATTTACCAGGTTTGATTTTTATTTCTCTTTTCGATTTGTTCCGGGCGGCTAACTTCACATGTACAAATCCGTCTTAACTGCAGCAGCCGGTTACTCAATTTATTTTGTATTTTCATTTAAATTAAATAATTTATGAATTTTAATACAAAAAGCAAAAATGAAATAACTGTTTTTTTATTACAAATATTAAGAGGAAAAAAATTAAAATGAATGTCTACAAAAATAAATAAATAAATAAAGTTTATTATGTTTTATAACTTTCATTTTATTTTTTAAGTAGTATATTTTAAATTCTTAACATGCTCTTTTTCTCTGGTTTCACATTGGTGTTTCATATTTGGCACCTGAAATTTATAGTTCTGTGATTAGCGTTCTATGTTATACGTAATCATTATATGATTTATGTTACAGCATACACATATTTTATATCAGTATCTTAAGTTATGTGCAATTCTGTGCTCTCTATTTCATGTATACAAGTCATAATTCATATGAGTGGCATGAGTTGCATCTTTGACCCTTGTTTATGTTCAAAATCCCCTAGCTAATTACTTTTTTTTCCCGAGTTTTATGTTTAATTTGATGTTTCATATTTGACATTTGGTGTTTTAGGTTTGGAGTAAACAATTTCATGTTTAACATTTTTGTTACGTATATAACATCTTAGGTTATATGTAAAATGTCTGTGGAAAGATAATAATATAGGTTACGATTAGGAACTAAATTTTTTATAAGTTCAAATATTATCTCAATTAAAAGTATAATTCTTAAAGAAAAATTAATTAATACATAAAAATACCTAATGTCCAAGAAGTAATTTAATCACAATTAAATATTATTTAAGTTGTGCCTTAACTTGCCTTCGAGAATTAAATTCTTTTGCTATCGAATTTGAATCAATAGTGCCTAGAATTTTTTTTTAAGTAAATAACCATATAATCTAATAAAAACTCGTTCTTTATTTTATTTTAGAGTGGTGATTATGCTCATTTGGTCATAAACAAGAGATAAATATAAAAGAAATTAAAAGAAACAGATTTACTAACAAAAGGCATATTAAAAACTTAACATTATATTAAAAGACATATTAAAAAATTAACACTATATTAAAAGGCATATTAATCGGTCTATCACCATGATACATTGACACTATGTAGAAGCTAAGCAATAAGTTTTATTAAAAAAATTAACATTATATATAATATACTAGATTGAATCTATACTCTATCTCTATCAATAATTAATTTCAAATGATCTACCTCTAATTTATCAATAGTCGGTTTAATCATTTAAATGCTAGAATTTAAAGGTTAGATTACCTTCATTTGAGCGTAACGATAATTTAGTCTTACATCATGAAATTGGAACAAGAATTAAAAGAATCAAATATTTAGTTTTTACTAGCTCCTAATTAATAAATATATTGTAAATGATTTAATAAAAAATAAATTTATTGTCTATTCTTGGCAGGAAGAAGACAAAGAACCGAAGGAGCCAATGAGGGAAGCTCTTTTTTTGTTGGTTAAATATG
This sequence comes from Aegle marmelos, assembly GCA_030449875.1. NCBI lineage: Eukaryota > Viridiplantae > Streptophyta > Magnoliopsida > Sapindales > Rutaceae > Aegle > Aegle marmelos. The sequence goes on along the minus strand of JASUUL010000022.1, from coordinate 4,838,761 downwards.
AATGGCAAAGTTGTAACTTAATAGAGTGGTACAATTGTAAATAAAATAGTGGTAATTTTATAAACTTCGCATATGGCACATGTAGTCCTGCCAGCGGTTGTGATATGGTATTTTTTAGAGTAATAATATATTTTTTAAGTTCATATTGACATAAATTGACACAACACTGCATGAATAATAATCATATTATATCTATATTAAACCACCCAATCACCTTTTAGTATATGAATATAAATTAATATGTAATAATATTATGATAATCACATTTTTATCATATGAGGCTATATTCGTGTGATCAATTAAAATTGAAAAATAAAAATTGGAACCTTACCGAAGTCGTACTTGGAAACAATGTTGCAGCAATTGAACCCTTGATGTGAGGCAAATAGAAGATGCTGCTTTTGTCTTTGGAGTCTTCACCGCTACTGCCGCCGTTGTTGCTGTGGTAGCTGTTAAAGTCTGCTACTGTCAGAGTTAACGATAACGAATCAACTGCTTTTCCTACTACACTACTCCTTTGTTCTTCTTTATTTTGTCCTTCTTGCGCCTTAATCAGAATCAAAATTATACTTCTACTCGGTAATTTGAGTATTGAGTAATCTAATTGTTTGACAACCGATAATTTAAGTGATAAAAATGTGAAAAAAAAATATTGATGTAAGTTATAACAATGGCTTTTAATATATATTTGTCACCTTTTTTTTATTACAAAAAATTATTGTTCAGCATATATCATTTTACATAGAACATAATTTATATTTATAATTATTGAGACTAATTTATATCAATTCTGATATAGCACAATCCCAATATAATACATAACTTATATTTATAATTACTTCGACTGATTTATATAAACTCCATTAACTTTAATATAACACAACCAAAATTTAACTATCTCTAATAGTCGAGAAATTATAACATTCACTCATAAAAGAGGAATGAATTACTACATTTAAACTTTTCACAATGTCGCTGTGAGAATTTGAACCCCTTCCCTCACAATGTAGCTGTAAGAGTTCGAACCCCTTCCCTCACAAGTATGAGAAAAGAGTTCTAGCCATTGAGCCTCACCCCAATAAGCCTTGCCATAGTTTGTTTCTCCTTTCTATCACTACATCTGCCGGTTGCTTTCGTTTCAAGAGTTAGCACATACTTGATAACAGGTAATAACATAAAAAAATAACTTAAATTATTCACAAGATTATAATTTTTCACCTCATTGGTTTTTATTAAATATTTGGCATCTCAATTTTGTGAGTTTAGGTTTACACATGACATATATAAAAAATAAAACTAATTAGTAGGGCATCGTTATTAATAATGATTACATGAGTACTGTAAGTTATAGGGCCATGAGTCAGGGCTTCAACAATGCTAACATTGATTATTTTCTTGATCAGTTGTGGATCACTGTCCGCTACAGACATACGTCCGTACTAGCCGTACTCTGAAACACAAATTTCCGGGCATATTAAATTCACTCCCCAATAGGGAGAACAGACCCAAAGCTGAAGAATGAATAAAGAGAGGGTAAGAATTGTTTTATTGCCACATATGAGAGAAAGAGAATGATAAATACATTACTGATTATATGAACTACAATTACATTTAAACAATCAGATAATAACGCTAATCTATTACTAAGTTCTAGTTACAACCTGGAAATGAACTAGCAAATATATATATAATCATTAAAATTATGCTCCAGGACTGAAACATCATCTCCGATGTTTGCACTTGATATTGATGAGCAAGGGCATCTTCGGCCGAGAAAGGGGATCTGCAAATCTATCATACTCTTTCATCTCTAGGCTGGTATTCCACGCTCATACCAGAAAGGATGAGACTAAACAACTATCTGCCTTTGTCAACATACAAGTTAAATGGCTAAAAATGGACAAGGAATCAGATTATATTTGATCACAGAATTTCACAGACAGACGATCTGGACAGTGGCTGAGGTCGTGGTCAACTAGTCACGAGAGAAAAAAAAAAGTGCAAAATCTAATCCTATTGCGAGACTATTTCAGGCCTCACACCTTCTTGAAAAATTTACCACCTCTCTTTCCCACGCCAGTCCCCGCAAGACTTGACGCAAGAAGAGATTTGGTGTCCGGTCTCCATTTCAGCTCTTTAAGGACAGAGAACAGTGTTGAAAGTGCAGGAGAGACTTCACCGTCCTTGATGTTCTTACAAGATACTACTCTTAGACTTTGAAGCTCTGTCCAGGAAAGAATCACAGATTCCAGGCCTTCTGTTGTTACAAGTGAGCAACCTTCTAAGGACAGAAACTTTACCCTCCTGTGGACAAAGAAACACCAACAAATTTCCAATCAAATAACTTTTTTCAATTATTCTTTGATGTTATATAAATCAGGTGGTGCCAGTCAGCTGGCTACTAAAGTACCCTTTTCTATTTTAAGTAAACATTCTAATTAAAATTTCATCATGAACTTGTTGAACACACTTTTTTTTTTTTTGGTTTTGTGGGGGTTGGGGTGGGGGGGGGGGGGGATAGCAGACCAAACCATAATTACATGATTTATTGGCATTCTAGTATATATATGCCAGTAAACAACCCTATAGTTACTGAAAATCAATTATACAGCCTATTAATTCCATGCTTAGTAGTTCCATTATAGATCTCTCTTCCAGCTTATATCTGTAAATTTGTGAGTGTGTGCCCACACATTATGCATACTCACAATTATTTCATTTCTTCAAAAAAGGTACAGCTCATGATTGTTTTAGTGATGATATCAAACCTACAGTAAGCACACCATTCTCCTGGTTCTTAGAATTATAAGCACTGCTCAAACTGTCAGGCTGAAAAGACCTAAATTTGGAAATATAGGCAACAAAAGTAACAAAGACGATGGAAATAAGAAAGAACCTGAAAACATTTGCAAATTTGAAAATATCATCATCCAGTCCCCAACAATCCTGAAAAACGAGCTCCTTCACAGCTTCGCATACCCTGAACAATGCTCTCACACCTTTCTTATCTCTCAACTGGCACTTCTGCAAGTGCAACCGTTCAAGAGCCGGACAAGAACCCAAATACTCATCCGGGCCTGGACTCGGATCAATCCTCTTACATGACACAAATCTCAAAGTCTTCAAATTCTCACAGTATGAAAGAGCAGCCAACCACCCACCATCCATCCTATGATCAGAAAAGGTCAATTCCTCAAGCATTTGACAACATTGCCCAATCGCTTTAATCCCATCAAAGCTACCCTCACAACCGCTAAGCTCAAGCTTAACCAATCTCTTACACCCTTGAGCCAAAATTGTCAACCCAATATCCGAAACTATGGAACTATAAAACCCTTCCACATTTCCAACCAGTTTCAAGATTTGCAAATTCTCACACGCAGCAATCCCCCGCAACACATTATCACCACACTTATGCAACTCCAGCTCTTGCAAAGTCAAGCACTCTTCCGCCACACTCAACAGACCGAACTCACTAGCACCAATCACCACAAGCCTCCGCAAATTCGGACACCCACAAGCAAGCACCTTCAGCCCTCTATCAATAATTTCAACGGGCAACAATAAATCCCCGTCGTCACAAAACCTCGAAAAACAGGAATCAATATGCAGGGACACCAATCTATGACTCAGAAAAACACCCGCATCTATCCGTCTCACAAAACACCCAACAACCAAATCAACATTGGACAAATTCGGGAATCTGGAAATCAACCTACCGGATTCAAGAAACTCCCAATCAAGCACTTTGAGTGACCGCACAAGCCGACCCTGGAGATTCAGCCAGCGTTTACAGACCAACGAGTTAGCGTTCCGCTGCGAAACGGGGAGTTTCGAGAGGATTCTGAGGAGAATATCGTCGGATAACAAAAGGGTACGGTCGATTCGCGAGAAATTCGAGATTAGGGTTTTGTCGCCGTCGGGCAGTGACTCCGGAAGCTGCATAGTGAAGACTACCCGTTTCAAGGGCCAAATATCCGGCCAGGTCGGCGATCTCTTCTTCTTCACTGACAGGTTAGGGCTTTGGTTTGTGACTGGGATTGGGGTTTCACTTGCTTTCTCTTCTTCCACATACGACATCGTTTTCGTGTCCGGTTGTTGTTTTTCCGTTTATCATGTATCTGTTTCTCTGTTTGCATCAAACCCGAAGACTTTTTGCTTTGCTGCTCTACCGGAAACGACGGCGTTAGAAATGCGACGGACTTTGAACGGTAAGGTAGTGAAGGAAGGAAGCTTTGAAGAGAGTGTGCGCTTGTGTGTTTGTGTGTTTTGTCTTATCTGTTTCTGGTTTAACGGATTTCTAAGAGTTGGTGGGGTATGTGGTTGTTTGAATTGAAGATAACACAGTACTATATTTTCTTCTTCATTTTTCTGATTGGGAATAATAACATATTTATCCTTACTTTTTTGTATTTTCTCAAATATAGTACTTTTTTTTTCTTTTTTCTGTTTATACCAAATGGATCCCCAAACAAACCAACCGATTAAGATGCCGTCTTCTCCTTCTTCGGACTTTCCCTTCTTCCTCAGTTTTCTAAATTGTTCTTTTATAATCTATCAGTTGGTCTTTTTTTTTTTAATTTTCTAAAAGTAAATTTAAAATAATTAAATTTTGTTAAAAATCCTTCTGCACATAAAATTTTAAGAAATATTTTATTCAATTTTTTATTATTAAGTATACAACAAATTCTTTTAGATCTTATTCATTTTTTGGAATTGCTCTCAATGTGTTTTATATTTTGATGAAACTAATCTTGTCTTTCTTGTTGACTTATTTATATCTTTAAATTCTATTCATTTTATATAGACATGATAGTTTATTTTGTATTACACATCATATTTAGATAAATGTATATGTGGTTAGATTTGTGATTAATGTTTGAGAGTTGGAAATTTTATATTTGAGACTATTTAAACATGATGAGAGAAATTTATTATACCTTAGTAATTTATTTTTTATATGTCGATAGCTTTGTCTGATTTGGTAACTTCTTAGCTTAATAAAAAAATTTCATGACTATTTATAGATTTTTATAATAGAATATTCATGTTATAATTTATTTTATCAGTAGAGATTATAAAGTTATTAAAAAATGAGTAATGACAATTATCACTCAATATAAAATTTGATAAATATTTACTCATTTATTATAGTAAAATTTGGATGTTTGGTATATTTTCGTTAGTACACTTAATAAATATGATTTTTCACCTATAATATTTTCATGGTGGTTGTTGAGGGACCTTTTTAATACAATAAACAAATTCTGTGTTGAGAGCTGAGAAATATGAGAAATTAGGTGGGCAAGTGTTATTATTCCTACAATCATTTTATTTTTTTTGTGTGAGTCGCTTCTTTTTGTCAGTATCTAAGAATTTCTTCTTCTTCTTCTTTTTTCCTGAAAAAGTCGGAATCAAAGGATTTCAAAAATGCTGTGCGGATCATATGATAGGATGAATTATTTCTTGTGTGTTCCCACAATTCAATAGCTTCTGCTTTGGATTTATTGTAACAAACTTTCCTCGTCTCACAAAATTTATATTTTTCTTTTCGACATTTCTGAGAGGAATTACCAAATAGATAAAAGAAAAAGAATGAAAATTTAGAATAAATTTACGACCATATTTTATTACATTTTACATCCGAGGAGAGATACCAGTTAATTCATTAAGCCTGTACCCTGTAGTGAATAGCCACGAAGTCATAATTATGATTTTCTTTTTTGTCTTCCGATTAAAACCAAAATAAAAATACAAAATAGAATAAATATTTGGCCTTTTTTCAGATTGGTTTAAGCTTATATGATTACAATATTTACAATTCAATATATAAAAAAATTATCCCTTCTCAAAAAGGAATGGGATGCACATTTTTTCTTTGTTTTGTTTTTTTCCCCCCCACTAGAGAACCAAATGAGATTATCTGAAATAAATGTTAGGCAACAAAAGAAAAAAGTACCATATTTAACATAAAAGTCAAAAATATGATCCCTGAATTATTAATTTAAAGATAACGACTCGTTGCCAACCGATCAGTAATTTTAATTTACTGCACCGTATGATTTATACATAGTGCTCCAAATGTCCATGCAAGTTAAATCATCTCCCCATATCTAATTTGGTCAGCATCGATAATTATCCTCTTCAGAATGTGTATATTATTAATGGTTATGAAATACCCACATGAACAGATTTTGGATGTGAAAACATCTTTGGCCTTGCGATAGTATTTTATCCTCAAGTGAACGACCTTACCCACTACAACTTGAAATAAATAATTTTTTTCTTCGTTTTGCCCTTTTTTACTTGCCTCCAGCGCATTGGTACTCGGTTTTGTTCCCCATTTAGACACACAGTGGGGTTCCCAAAAAATAGCCGTTACATAGAGCCGTTCATGATTCAAAATTTTCTTTAAGTAATAGATTAATCGATAAAAGATGACCTTTAATCGATAAAGATGTTGGGACCTCAAAAGGGTTGCACATCGGAGCTAGCCATGCAAAACAGAGGACAAAACAAACTACATTTAAAACGATGCAGGGAGAACCCATGGCTGGCTTTTTCCAGAAAACTGAACAATTTGCTGTTTCCATTAGGACATGTTCGCAACTCACAGGCGAACCTTTGCCCATGCTGATGCTCTGCAGAATTGATTGTAAATTGAACAATGCGAATAAATGATGACTTTGTGTATACTCAAGTTTTTGCACTCCTTTTCACTTGCAAATGTATCTCACCCATTTTTCAATCTGTTCTATTTTTGCTTGTGAGGGGTTTGACTCAAATTGCCTGGGACGTTTCCAGTTCTGTCATTGCAGTGTCCGATCCAGATTAAGATACCTCCACAAACTTTTACTCACAAATGCGAAGCAAGAACAAAGTTTTTTATATGTAACTCAAAAGTTAGACATCTAGACTTATCCCAGCAAGATTTTGCTATATTTAGCTCCAATCAACTTCTACATATCTAATGTTATGCGCACATCGGGACTGACATAAATCCCACCTTAAATTAGTACATTGTTTGAGTAGTGAAAAAGGTGACCTTATTTGATAAATACCATTCAGATATTAATGCAAGCAAAAGCTGTAGACGAAGAAGATCAAGGACGAGGAGCTGCCATCTGCTGTTTCTTTATCCTCTCCCCTTGTTTCACTAAACTGCATGTCAAATGCAACAGCGATGAAGTTAGATACATCATCTTTGACGATAGTTACACCGGTCCTTTACTATTTGACTGAATTTATCTAATCAAAATGGTTTTAGCTGTCAAAATGTATCTAATCAAAATGTAGTGTGAAAGTTACGCTGGACAGTTCAAGTGTGAAAGTTACGCTGGTCCTTTAACCCATTTGACTGAATTTATCTAATCAAAATGTAGTTTTAGCTGCCCGGGGGTAGTTCAAGTGTTCCATAAGTTATTGATGTCTTATTAAACAGTGTTCAGAGATCAAACCTGAAAATAGCAATTCCTAGACACATGATCACATGTAAAACCATGACACAAACACCAATAAAGCAAGCTGAAAGCAATTCTAGGCCATTTTGCTTAAGAGTACCTATCAGTTATAAAATTTTTTGACTGCCTAACATGACCTTGTAAAAGGTATTGCAAACTTCTACAGAAGCATAAACAGAGGCAAAAGTTCTCACATGACTAACCGTGAAGACATCAAAGAGGAAATCAGAAAACCTAAGACTAGTTTAGAAGCCCCCCCAAAAAAAAAAAAATGAAAAGATTGACATGGTGATGGCAATTATATGGCTACATGCAATAGAGAAGATGGAAGGTCAAGAAGACACTAAGTCTGAGGATTCGGCTGAATTATGTACCTGACATCATGAGGGGTGATAAATATCCACTGGGATCCTTGTGCCAAAGCAAAATCCACTAGTGTGTCTAAGCTTATTTTGCGGCTAATTGCATCCTGGAAATCAAAAGTAACAGAATATATTATACTTTACATTTTGAAAGAGACACCTATTCCCGGCTACCTAACCATACCTAGTACAAAATGTTACATAGAACATACCCACTGAAGTCAACAGAAAAGAAATAATTTAAACAAAAACTGACCATGAACACGTCAAACTCGTCCATTGCTCGAAACGGAGCTTCTGTCATTTCGTGAAGAGCCAATGCAAAGCATAATGTTGAAAATGAGCGTTCCCCACCTATCCAGCACGCAAATTAAAACCATTTAGAAGTACAACTCAAGAAATTAAGCCACTAGGTGAAAAATACAACCACAAGATTGATCCTTTCCTAGTCTTATAAAACTAATGAGGGAAAATCAAAAGGAAAATGTGCAGGCCTAACCAACTGTTGAAATAGTCCCAAGGCATGCCATGGTTGAAGAATTAAATTTCTTTTTTTTTTAAAAAAAAAACTCCAAACGAAGGAAATTAGTAAACAAATTTGTGGATATTACCAGTTCAACTAGTGAGATCTCTACAGTTGGTGCAAGAGGCCAGGAGGAGTTTGGCTTGTATTATTTACAACAAAAAAGGAATTACAAAGCTCTCAAACGCAGCCAAAAAATGCAGAATTATCGGAAAAGGCTAAAAGTCCAAACTTCTCGGAGTAATTCAACTCCATATTATTATTAGGAACTTATCACACACCCTGCACCTAATAAAATCTGTAGGCATTCTTCAAGTTTACAAAAGCATGACTGACGACTATCAATTTTGTAAGTATTCTAGGCCCAGTAACTAACTTCCAATAGGAGGTGAAGACAGAAGAAAACCTGAAAGCCCTCTAGTGTCACGTACATTGCTGCTTGATGCGTCTTGGGGCATCTTTACCTGATAAAATTGAAAAAGCACAATAGAAAATGTTTTCAGTGTCTGGCTAACTAGGGGCATGATTCGTTTATGTATACCACAAATGGTCTTACTTGATTACACACAACAAAAGAAGTATACAAAAGGCACATAACTTACCTCAATGGAAAGAGTCTTTTCCTCATAGCTAATATTAATTTTCCCACTAATTCCCTTCTTTCCCAGATGGCCATTAAATCTAATTGAAAAAAAAAATTGGTTTATTATGAAACCTTTCAAACATCATGTAAAAATATATTCTTCAAATGAGGAAATAGAAAATCAAGCACTTCAAAGAATGTGATAAGAAATATGAAAAAACAGCAAGGTCATACTGCCAAGTCAACTGACGCTTCAAAAAAGTAGCATTTCTTTGAAACTTCCCCCACCGCAAGTCCAGCGCTTCTCGACAAGCCTGCAATTTAGAAGTCAGAGGAGAATGGTGGTTTTGTGTGTGTGGGTGGGGTGTTGGGGGGGCAAGGAACAGTATGAGAAAATCAAGCTGTTAATAAGCCAAACTGGCAAAGAGGATGACAAATTGCTAATACAAGGAAGAAACAAAGAGAGAGAGAGAGAGAGAGTGAAAGAGATAGACAACTCAGTGAATGGTTGAAATTAATGAAAGATTCAAAGTTATATACACAACTTGATTTTCTAAATTCATGCTATGAAGAAGCCTGCAGCATATGCTAACAACTTTTCAATTGTAGTGAGTGGATAATGCATCAAATCTTTTAAATCTAAATTATCTGCTCATCTAGCCAGTTGACTCCATGGTTGAGGGTGGCAAATAACTAAAACAAAGAAGAAACAAATCATTAAAGAGAAATAAATGGGTGAATGGTTGAAATTTAAATTATGGCTTCAAGTTATAAACACAACTTGATTTCCTAAACTCAAGCAATAATAAAGTCTGCAGCAGCTGCTAATAGCTTTTCGAGTGTAGTGAGTGGAGAATTCATCTGATCATATAAATCTAAAGTATCTGCTCATCTAGCCAATTGACTTTATACTTGAGAAGATGCTTTGGAAGGAGCGCTTCACAATGAATTGTGCATTGAAAAACCCAACAATTTAAAAACAGAGTCTGAAATGAAAGAAAACAGCACATACAGATAAAATTGAGAACTTGACTCCCTCTGGATTTATGATTATTGTGCTATTGACAGTTGCCATACCACGTCTTAACACTGAATAGGATTTAAATTTTTAACGTAAACAATCCAAAACCATAAATAATTAGTAAATAATCCCACTTGTCTAACAGATGTCTTGAGTAAATTGCAGTTAATGATTACATAAATCAATAAACATGAAGGTTATATATCTTGATATACGAAAGAGTAATATGCATGTCTCTAGAGCATCCCATTCCTTCTTTTGTTTACTTGCCTAAAAGTAATAAGTAGGCCGACCATCTCCCTGGCTATCCCAGGACATAAATAGGGCCTAGAAGAGTTTTTTAGACCATGTCCCAAGAGTCCTCATTTAATAAATATATAAATAAAACAGTACCCTTCTGTTCACCCAAAAAAAAAAAGAAAAATTCCCTGTTTTAACAGTAGCCCCTTTTATCTGTATCCGCATCTTTTCTCTGTTTAATCAATCCCTTGTTTCTCTCTTCCCAACCCTTCAAGTTCTCCCCTTAATCTATCTTCTTTGAAAATTGAAAGAAGAAAAAAAAAAAAAAAGAAAGAAAGAAAGATCAGGTCGCTTCATTTAGCCAAACAAGATCGGGACAACTTGACAAAGCAACAACAGCTGATCTGACAAACAGCCAATTATCAGCAGCTGCAGCCTGTCTACAGATAAAAGCATGGATAATTTTTGCTCCTTAACCCTTTTCATTTCTCTTTCACAATCACATAGAGCATCTCAAAGACCATTCTACATTTTCTCAAATGGTTTGTAAAATATTTTGGAAAATGGACATGATCTTGAATCAGAACACACAACATTAGAAAATGTAGCTTTGTGATATAAATGGATCCAAAATAAGGTTTACTTCATAAAATGGAATAAGAAATTGCAGAAAAAAGGGGCAGAAAATACAATTGAAGATAAACAATAATGTTGGAGATCCAAGCTAGACTCTAGACAGCAGTGTGCAGTCACCTTAAAACTACAGAAAAGTCTATTATTAGCCCCCACAGTAATGACTCCTAGATACAAAGTTTAAACATGGTCACAATTAGATACATGCGATATACCAGTGAGAGTTTAAATAGAGTTCCTTGTCTCACATAAATGAAAATAAATGTGTACAACTTACCCTCAATTTTTCCCGAAAAGCTTGGTAAGATTGCTGTTTTCTTAAAATTTTATGCTGTTTTTCCTCATACAACATCCTTAAGTCTTCAATTGATTCAGAATACCTGCTCAGAAGATATGTGTGTAATTAAAACCTTAAGTTGTCAAAAAGACATAATAAAGACAATTTATGCTCATACTGGTGACTCTCATGCTTAAGCCTCTGATTCAGTCTGTTCACTTGAGCGCTGAGTTGCTCAGGAGTGCTACCATCCCAACTCCCTAAAGCTTCAATTTCACTCTCAGGACAAATAACAGAAGCCTTTCTGCAACTCTCCTGCAATTTCACCCAAGTATAAAACTTTTGCTGTTGATTAATGCAAGAACTATTGCTTTTACTTTGAAAATTTAGGAACTACAGTCAACAACAAAAAGCTAATAACAAAATTTCTGCTATTTCTTGAATAATGTATAAAATGCACCTGACGAAGGAGTTCAAGCTCCCGATACTGCGACTCTGCCTCTTTGATTGCACCAACAACCCTGTTTCTCATTACATCTTCATAGTGAGCCTTCTCCTGAAATAGAAATTTGATTTCTGAATATCAAAACTCAAGAAAACAAAATTACAGAAACAGGAGGGAAGCACTGAAAGAAGTTTGGAAAAGAATGCGAACTGATTCTGAAGTTCGTAGATTTTTTTCAATCTCCATTAGCTCTTTCTCTGCCGCCTCAAAGGCATCAACCTCTTCTTTTGCTGACTCTACACGTAGCATTATGGAAGAAATCATAAGCAAAAATAAGTATAATAGAACTGAACAACAATCATAAAAACATTAATACCATACCACAAAAACTCTGAAGTGATAACTTAAGATCTTTGACTTTAGCTTCTGCTTCATTCATGCTCAATTGGAGCTTTTCCAGAATGATTTCCTTCTCTAGTATTTCCTCTTGAATTTTCTGTGAAACATTCCATAACACAAATAAAATTATAAACGGAGATAAAACAGATAACGTACTAAAGTAATTGAATTTTCAATGGTCTGAGCATTATGGAACAAACTGAAATTTCTTGAGAAAGCTCATCAACTGCTGATGCAGATGGTGGACTAGCATCAGTAGCAAATGAATTCTTCACATCCTGAAAAGCTAGTTCCTTTGACATCCGATTCCGCTCTGCACTAAAGCACCTCCTCTTCAAAAAAAAGCAGGAAACCAAGGATAACAAACATGCTGGTTAAAACTAAGTATACAGCAGTAACATGAATAAATAGTTAGGACAGGCTTTTTCACGTGGTGAGTTGTAAGTAGTCTTCCACTCTGCTAATACCTTAATGTTTTGTTGATGTTGTTGAAGATCCTGAAGTCTTTCTTCCGAATCCCTCTTCCTCTTTCTGCATTGTTGAGCTTCTTCCTGTACATGTAACGCAACTCTTTCAAGATCCTTAATCTTCTCATCATAAGAACTACAAAGGCGGCCAGTTCTCAGCCTCCTGTTTAATGGCAGAATTGTCTGGACTGACCCACGAGAAAACCTAGGGATATCAGAAATGAATTAAAGTCCTGCAAGTGGGAAATATAAATGGAAAATAACTTTGATTTCAGTCCATGGGAACTGCTAATACACTGTTGAAGCTCAAAACAGAAACCAAAAGATATCACTGGCTGTCAAGGAATCACTGTGCACTGTTATTGGGCTCTGTTATCTATTTTATCAATGTTCTAGTCAAAATATTTCTTGTGATTTTCATTAGTAAGACAACACAATAAAAATGTAGTCTTTACACATTCTTTCCACCCGTATGGCTCCTTTTCTCTGTTAACATAAACAACACCAAGAGCGAAGAAAATATGTGTAAGTAACCATAGTTCATATGGTGCTACTCAAGGCCCAAATTCATCAACTGTCCAGGACTCATCCAAAAACAAAGTTCTTATGGTTTTAGAACAATAAGTAAGATCACAGTAATGGTTCCTGAAAACTGTTATGATGCATTTACAAAGCTGAAATCGAAATGGGTTGGAATCGAAATAAGTAAGAATGAGAATAGGCAACGAAATTAAAATAAATTGTTTACTTGAACTATAGGAATCAGCAAACGAATGAGCTAAATTGCTATTAATGTATTTATTTTGTCTTAGAATTTGAATTGGAATTGAAATCAAAATTAGTTATATTGCAACAAATTACTAAAAAGTACTTAATGAACTATTATCATAATTAATATTTTGTATTTTCATTATTGTGATTATTTATTCAAAAATTATTATTATTATTATTATTAATTATTGTTAATAATACATTATTATATTAATTAATTATAAAATTTTTTATCATTAATAATAATAATTAACATTAATATAGTAATTAATTATAATAATTTTTATCAATAATAATAACAATAATAACAACAACAAAAACAATAACTAGCATTAATATGTTATTTAGTTATTATTACTTTTATCATTAATAACAATAATAATAATAAACAAAATTCAATTATATATAAATTAATTAGGATCATAATATTAATTAGTTATAATATACTAATTAATTAATTATAATAATTTTTTAATTGAGGACAAAATGGACATTTTTGATTTTGTAAGGGACAAAATGGTCAATCTTAGGAATGAGAGATTGATCCCCACCACCCCGCTTGGGAATCAGTCTCCCATTCTCCATCCTAAAATTTAGGTGAACCCATGATTTTGATTCCGATTCCTACCACCATTTTACAAAGTAAACATCATCAGTAATTCCGATTTCAGATTCCAATTCTCTAATCCAAAAAGTAAACACACCATTAATGTTGTCTGTTTTAACTCCCTTTCTAAGATTTTACACTCTCTTTACAAAGGAATAGCATTATAATATCTCAATTTGTCCAAATATCACCTTTCTTGTTTGCATATGGGCTTTACTAACAGGGCCATGTAACCTCTATATCCACTCCCCCTCCCTCTCTGTGCCGGGTATACAAGAAGAATTGTCAAACTGTTCCCTATAACTCTTTCTGGAGTGTACAACTTCCTTGTACCATGTCCCAAACTGAAAGGAACTGATGCTCGACCTCTGCCTCCACAAAAGCAAGGGTATATAATACTTTTAAGCATGCAGCTAAGACCTTGAAGTTATAAGTTTGAAGGAAATACATAAGAACCAGTCAAACAATTCCCTGTAACAGTAAAACTTCCTTGTTGCCACATCCCAAACTGCAAGGAACCAATGCTCCACCTCTGGCCTCCACAAAGGCAAGTTATACAGTACTTTAGGCGGGCAGTGCGATCTGTTGTAAGACCTTGAAATTTTAAGTTTGAAGGAAATATGTAATGAACCTATGCAGTTACTTGACCTTCAATTGGCTCATACAGCTGTAGCTATTGATTTTACAAAAATTATGCTATTATAAGTCAATTAATCATGCTCAGTCACTACCAAGCTAAAAAAATTGAACGCCCCTATAACATGCGAGGAACAAGAGTTGGACAGAACCACAACCACAAACATTAAGACAAACATAACAACAGGAGAATTCATCCACAAGTCCGCTTGGTCATTCTAATATCAATTTAAGTTACCAATCAGCTTGAAAACTTTGATTTATGAGTACAGCAGAACAATAGCATTTGGTACTCTTTGGTTTATGAGTACAGCTGAACAGTAGCATTTGGTCCCTAGTAGGCCCCGAGCATGCAAGGAGTTGTGGGACGGTCATGGCAATCCAAACACAACCATTTTGTCAAGTGATAATTTACTTCATTTGTAAAATTGGAGGGAATTCAAACAGAAGATTGTATGGGCTCTAGCATTTTAAGTTTATCACTCAATCAAAAGCTTAAAATGAAAAGAAAAGGTGCTAAATAGCTTTTAAGCTCACTTGCACACTTACAAGCAAGGCATGTTAATGAAAAACAATCACTGAAACCAAAATTATATAACAAACACAAAAGCAACTAATGATAATGTTGATAATTTAGGGATTCTTAACTATTTTCTTGTCACTTGAATAAAATAGGAAAATACCATAAACTAGGAAAGTGGATAAATTCTGATTTTATGATTCAAAAATTAGCCTAGAATTATTCTCTAGTTTTCCTATTTATTTCCACCAATCACTATGTTTGAATAATAAGAAAGATTATTTTAGCTTTGTCTCTCTGTTTTTTCCTTTTCGCTACATTGTATCAAAGCCTTAGGGTTTGGCTATGAATTACAAAGCTGCCATGCTTGGCTTTAATTTGGCTTCCTTTGACACTAACAGGATTGCAACATCATCTGAAGGGATTTCCGAGCCATCCCCACATGTGCCCGTCAGCAAAAGCACTTTGCAAATAACCATTCACAGGTAAATGGTAAAAACTATTTAGAGTGGTATCAGTTTATGCGTTCGGTCATTGATGGCAAGGGAAAACTCAAATATTTAAATGGAGAAAGAAAACCTCCAGCCACTGATGATCCAAAATTCCTATAGTGGCAATTAAAAAAATCGATGGTTACCGCCTGACTTATTTCTGGCAAGTCTAAATAAAGACCTTCATAGGTTCGAGGGCTAGTTATGGGACAGAAACCTCTGCCCTTTGTTAGAGAAGTTTTTTTCAAGGGTTCGCCACAAGGAGGCTCAAAGACATGTTAAAGGGCGAATAAAAACCAAAGACTAATCTTGATGGTTCAGCTCTTGTAGCTCATGGTAATGAGCAACAAAGAGAGAGACAAGGAGGCAAACAAAGGCTGGGGTGTGATCATTGTCGAAAATTGTAGCATACATAAGAAAGTTATTGGAAACTCCAAGGAAAACTTGCAAATTGGAAGAAAAATAAGGTGATGATGCTGGCCAGCAAGAGATACTTGTGCTTTCCAGGTTAGCCAAACTAATCCAGAGCAGCAGACACCCTCAAAATCTCTTCCCTTTACTAAGGAACAAATGAAGCATCTGTACTAGATGTTTCAAACCCACTCCGTTGGAAATTCTAGTTCATCTTGTTCTTTAGCTCAATCAAACATTTTTCACCACAGTTTTACACCTATACCAATCCGTTGGAAATTCAAGTTGTTTTCTTCTTATTCACCTTGTGTAGGAAATCAAAAAGTCAAAATAACAAATGATTCCTTAGCAACTGTTGTAGGGAAAGGAAAAATTACTATTTTCTCCTCTTTTTTGCTTTGAAGTCCTCCATGTACCTCATTCGTCCTACAATCTCATCAGTCAGTAAATTGACTAGTGATCATAACTATCAAATCAATTTTAGGTCTTCTCAATGTAAATTTCAAGATTTAAACTTAGGGAAGACGATTGGGAATGCTAGGCAAGACGGTGGCCTCTACCTCTTCAATAATGGTTTGAACTTTGGATGGCAAGACCAACAAACTTATTTCAATTCTTTTTTATTTCCAGTCACAGTGAGATTATGTTACGACTTTTTTGGTTAGGACATCCAAATTTTCAATATTTAAAAAAGTTATTATCCAAATTATTAATGAATAAAAATGCTTCTATTTTTTGATGGGGAGTTTATGAATTAGCTAAACATCGTCATATTGTTTTTCCACTACAACCATACAAAAAATAAAACTATTCACTATGATTCATAGTGGTGGATGAGGCCCTTCTACAATGGCATCCTTTACTAGAAAACGCTGGTTTATTGCATTTATTGATGATCATACAAGGGTTATTTGGGTAGTTTTGCTAAAAGATAAATATGATGCTAAAAATGTGTAAAAAAAAATTTTATACTATGGTACAAACACAATTTCAGACTCAGATTAAAATTTTTTAGTGTAATAATCGCAAAGCCTTTAGTTAATCACGTGTTAGGGATTTTTTTTTTTTTTAATGAGAAAGGAATTATACATCAAAGTTCTTGCACCAATGCTCAACAAAATGGAGTGGCTGAAAATAAGAATAAGCATCTCCTTGAAATTGTTAGGGCCTTGAGCTTTACAACTAAAGTTCCAAAGTATCTTTGAGAAGTTGTTTTGTCGGCAACATTTTCGATAAATAGAATACCTACAAGAACTTTGGGGTTTAAGACACCAATATATCTTTTCAAATTGGGAGATCAAAGAGAGGTATAGTGGTGTCACAAAGAAAGTATACATTGGATCTCTTGAAAGAAACTGGTATAAATGGGTGTAAGCCAGCTGATACTCCAATAAAAGCAAATGTGAAGCTTGGAGAAGTGAAAGGAGGTGTTCATGTGGATATTGGTAGATATCAAATGTTATTTGGGAAGTTCATTTATCTATCTCATACTCGACTTGATATAGCTTTTGCTATAAACATGATAAGTCAGTGTATGCATTCTCCTTATGAGGAACACCATAAAGCTATGTTTCGAATTCTTTGTTATTTGAAAGCAACTCCAGGGAAAGATCTATTTTTTGGTAAAAATGAGAAGAAAGCAATTGAAATTTATACTCATGCAGTTTTGGCAAGTTTGAACATTGACAAAAGGCCAAAATCCGGATACCACACTTTTATATGGGGTAATCTGGTAACTTAGAGGAGCAAAAAGCAAAGTGTCATTGCCAGAAACAGTGCAGAAGCTGAATTTTGTTCGATGGTTCAAGGTGTCTGTGAAGTACTTTGGTTAAAACAGGTTCTTCAACTTAAACAGCCATTTAGTCTCCCTATAAGGTTGTATTGTGATAATAAATCAGCTATGAGTATAGCTTATAATCCGGTGTTACATGACAGAACGAAGCATGTTGAGATTGATAGACATTTTATAAAAGGGAAGCCTGACGAAGGGATAATTTGTACTTCTTTTGTTCTCACTATAATGCAACTCACATATATCTTCACCAAGAGCTTGATCAGACAACCATTTGAACTTTAAGTCACCAAGTTGGGCATGATTAATATCTTTGCACCTACTTGAGAGGGGGGCTGTTGATAATTTAGGGATTCTTATTGGCTATTTTCTTGTAATTTGGATAAAGTAGGCAAATACCATAAATCAAGAAAGTAGATAAATTCTGATTTTATGGTCTTAAAATTAACCTAGAATTATCCCCTAGTTTTCCTATTTATTCCTACCAATCATTATCTTTGAATAATAAGAAAGATTTTTTTAGCTTTGTCTCTTTGTTTTTTTCCTTTTTCCTCTAGATAATTTATTCATATGGTTGATGGATTCAAACAAAAGGTTACTTGGTCAACCTGACTTGACACCATATTAAAACTACTACTTGAACCACAAGCTCGTGCTTTTGGGCCAAGTACTGCTTAAAAAATCAATCTACCTATGTTCCTTCAAATATTGACCAATAAGAAAAATAGGAAAGCTGGATGAGCTTAAATAATCTGTAGAACAAGCTCCCGACTTACATTTTATGTCCATCCAAAGTGTAGACCTCCTTCAGATTTGAAATTCTTTGTTCAAAGGCAACAGCTTTTCCCACATCATAATCTCTAACAAGAACTTGCCTCTCAGCACTACCCTGAAGAAAATAATCAACAAGGGCATTAAAAGATGTTGAAGAGCCACAAAAATCTGAGAGCAGCCATACAGTGAAGAGAAAGGTTACCATATCCACCAAGACATTTATTACAGTAGGATTATCTGATTGTAAAACAGAAAGTGTAGTAGGGTGTTTGGTATGAGGAAGCATGTGGTGGGGCAAGCTCAATCTAAACAAACAAAAGCACCATATCAAGAGGAAAAATATGAAAACTAAAAATAAAATAGGAGCACTAGGCACCCACCAGCGCACTTAAATAAATAAATTGGTAATCTACCTTGGTCTTGAAAAGTCATATATGATAATCTGAAGGTGGTGATAGTTAGCTTCCCTTGCACATCCTCTGAGAAGAAGAGCATCCTTATGATCAGTCACAATAAAAGCATTAAGCAGCCTCCCAATAGCTTGCTCAACAGCAGGAGCCCATGTATCCCCATTGACCAAGGTCTGCAGTACATAATAGTAAAATGGTTGCTTCAAGGGGGAGATCTTACCACTTTGAAAAGAAATATGAGAATAACAAAAAAAGATTTTAAGGAAAAAATCTGGATATCAAAACATACCATCAACTACTACTACAAGCAACAAAATATTCAGATACAATATGTAAATAAAGAGAACATCTTTTTAATACAGCACAAAATAAAAACATAGTCGCCCAGTTTTCTACCACTGACCACATGGGAACCAATTGGACCAATGGGCGGCCTTTTAAACTTATGATGGTGTCTCTCAATGACACGTAAAAGAGAAATCACTCGGTCCCCTCCAAAAGCTGTAACCTGCCAACCAAACAGGGGTCAAAACTGAATTTACAGCTGAGTGCTAAAAAACATGTTTAGCACATGAGTGGCACACACCTTGTTGGTTTGATGTTGTTGCAGCTCATGGATTTCAGATTTTATCTCACGGTACTTCTTATCATAATCTTCAATCTAATAAACCAAAATCTGAATCTCTTGAGTATAAAAAATACTGTAGAAAGAGCAAATGTTTTCTTAGAAAAGAAAACTTTGAATTTTTGGTCCATATGAGTATGCATACAATTAAAGCAACTTGCATAAGGTAAAACGACATAAGACACTGCAGTTCCCAGTAAGTCAAAACCCACAAACCAAAATAAACTGTCAATTCCAAAATTGGGAAAAAAAAAGGGACTAAACCAGCATCAAATGACAGTTTATTTGGCAGAACCTTTTACCCTCCAAAAATAGAAAATGAAATTACACTAAAAACTCCCTATAGTGATACTCTATATGGGAATAACCTCTATATAGTCAAAAAATTATGGTCCCAAATTTAGGCAAGTCATAAATAAGAACAAGCTTCTCATTGTAATAAGTTATAGTTTTTCTAGATCTGTTTGAGAAACTTGCCTCCACATGATAATAATTACCTGAATATTGCAAAAAATATATGCTATATTTCGTTAAAGGTTTAAGATGGAATAAAATATATTCCTAAATTTGCTTCGGACAATGATTTAGTCTTTAAAGTTGTTACCAAATCATTGATAATATTTATAAAAATTGCATTAAGAGAAAAACGTCTAAGAGAATATGAACGATTAGACTTTTAAGATGACTTTGCATATTTTTAATAGTATGAGATTAATGTAGTGCATACTTTTTCTCTATATCACTTGGGCTAAGGATTAATAAGTCAAACCAATAATTTTTGGGACTACACCTCTATTAAGTTATAATCTCCTCATGGTGATAAAGATAGTTGGTCCCAATAGTATGACTATAGAGAGGTTTTACTTTATAAAACTTAGGGCCACTCAATTATGTCTATCACTTGCTAGATAGCATCAAGCGTACTGTCTTGACTGATTTATGAGACTAATGCAAATAAGACTCTTGATGTTTAGTCAATCCAAATAATCGAGAGACAATTAGAAAAACCAGACATCCAGAGAAGTCAACGTTGCTTGTTTCCAATTGATTCATCAAAATGATAGCTGAGGAAAGGGCAGGAGATTCAAAGAGATTATCCCCCACAAAAGAATAAGTTCAACACAGTACATTTTTTAAACACAGAAAATGATATAAACTTAGTTCAATCTCATGCTTCATTGGTCCTGATATGCCAAGCCTCAACTAGAGACAGATAGAAAACCAAGCAAGTGAAGTGTGAAACACCAGCTTTACAACACTATATCAAACAATAGTGTATTCCATGTCAATGGTTATGGTATCCAATCAAAATGAAATAACCTAGCAATAAGCCCAGTGCAAATAACAGAGAACATAAACCAAAGACTCAAAACTATGCATGACAATTCTAATGAATGGGCAAGGATGATCTGTAAATGAACACCTCCTTACCTCATCAGAAATCTTCCTTATTTCATTCTTTTCCTTGGACAGTTTCTCCGACAAGGCACTATCTTCTTCCTTCATCCTGAAATATCATAGGACAAAACAGGGTAAAGCAAAACCTAGCTTGGCAGAAAGCTAACAGATCCAAACAAAATGAATAAATGGACTACTACATAACCTTGAAAGAGTTAAATTAGCGGCATCAATCTCACACTGGAGTTCCTTCAGCTTCGCTTCTATCTCAGATTCTTCAGCCTGTGGTAACACCAAAACTGAAAAATCATTCATTTCAAAGAGGTCTGGTAAGAGTAAACCATCTTTTCATAAGCAACTCTATATCAACGTCATTATCAAAAGCAGAGAAAGATCCTAATCTTGAAGTGATAAATAAGCAGCAGCATTTCCACAATGCAGAACTAGACACAAGACCTTAGCAAACTAATATAACAAAATAAGTGTAGAAACGTGTTTCAGCAATAAGTCCTCTCAGAATTAATTATCTGTCATAGAGAATTTCATTGGGATCCATTTTCTTTCTTTCTTACTCCACCCCCCCCCCCCCCCGCCCCCCACGTTATTTGGCCTCTAAGCACTGTCATATCTAACAGAAACAATAAAAGAAACTGTCAAATGATTATTCCCCCCCAAAAAAAAAATTGTAATCAGTTATTAGGCACCCTGTGGCTCCTACATTTATGTATATATAGATAAGGCATAGTTTATTGGCATGCATGGCATTCTATTGCAGTCAACAAACCATTTGAACTCAACATTCAAACATGTATAAAGCTGTAAAAGAATCTATTGGAAATATCAAAGTCACATGAATGGGCAAACATATTTGAAAAATTGGAAAGAAAGATGCATAACTAGCAAGTAAACTTAGTTTCTTCTTGAAGTACTGCATGAATGGAAACAAAACCCTCTCCCAACCCATGTGAGTGGGATCAAAACCCCAGATCTCTGATGCCAACTCAAGATGTTCTACACTAGCAGGGAAACTTAACATATGATCTCTGCTCCTCACAAGAAGGATGGTGTTTTATCCTCTCATAGATGGTAAGAACCCTGTAAGTTGTATTTTCCATTGAGTCACTATTTCTGAAACTCAAGTTCCCAACACTATTTATAAATATGCAATTTTTTTATACAAAACAAGACCCATTATAAACAAGGTTTAGTAGTAAGTAGAACTTAAAAAAGTAACATATTAAAGGTTTAAGAAATGAGTGTATATTGAGAGATGAAAGGAAAGAAGTCCTAAATACATATTAAATACTTCACTTGCTAACACAATGTTTTTGAATTATGTCTAATTTTACCATTGCTAAGAATCAAATCCCAGAAAACGATGCCAAAAATGTGCCAAGATCACCCACCACTCAGCCAAGCCAAAATCAACATTGCATGATTTTCAAATATTTTTACAATTTCTACAAAATGTTAGTCTTTTCAAGGGTTTATCAATTTTTTTAAAGATAAAAAGTGGGCTATATCCTTTCCTATTTTACATCGAAATCCTTTAATTAAGAGATCATGGAATGTCATATCAAAAACAAAAAGAAGTTTTTTTCAAAATGATTCTTACGAAAATCAAGTCAAAGAAAAGCTGTAGTGTTGAGGCATGACATGAAAACGAAAATGATATACCACAATAATAGTCAGAAAATGCCAGAAAAGGAAAATCAACAAACTATAATGACAAGTGAAAACACCTGTGTATGTTTAACATGTTGTTCTTGAATATCATGGATTTGTTGTTCAAGCCCTTTGACACGATTCACCATCTTCTGGACATAACTTGTATTACGAACAAGCTCTCCTTTTAGCTCAAGCTTCTCTTTTGTTGCCTAAGAACAGGGGATAGAATAAGATTTTAAAAATTACGAGAAAAACACCCCTGATCAGACGAGAAAAGACTGCTAAACAGCACATAGAAATGACAAAAGGGATAGAAGGCAGAGAGACTATGAAAAGGAAAATAAAGAAAATAATGAAATCAAATATAAGAAATTGAAATGAACCATTAAGGCAAACATCTTCCAATGGACAAAACAGATCTATTTTAGCTTCCTACTGACATTAAATTCAAATTGAGAACATGCTACAGTAAGGGAAGCATCTTCCCCCCCCAAAATATAAAAGAGGGTTTGGTTCTGCTTGGTTATAGGCACTTCTAAATGACTACATTTCAAGTTTGATCACTTACAGAAAAATAAAAGAAAAGGAATAGCAGATAAGAATAAAACACAAAACGAATTTCCAATTAATTTATAAAGGAAACACAAGCACTTACTAACGGTCAGATGTTTACTTCACAAATCACTATACTCTTAATTTTTTCCCCAAATTTTCTCTTTTAACACTTACAACAACCAAGAAAAGGGCTGATAAATTGAAAGAAAAGAATTGAGCAACAAGCTCAAAATATTAGAATTTTATTTTGCTCAGAAACAGATACCTCAATTTCTACATACCAAGGAAATAGACTGCTGCAACTCATCCTTCCTTCTCTGCACTTCTGATGTTCTTTCCACCATGACCGCTATTTCAGCTTTCTTCTTCATGAAAGAGTCCCTCAGTGACTCCAATATACTCTGAAGCAAATACATAACTAGTGAAGTAATCTATGACCCCCTCAGTGACTCCAATATACTCTGAAGCAAATACATAACTAGTGAAGTAATCTATGACCCGGTGTCCTATACAATAGGTGAAAAAAAATGTTCTAAGTACTACAAGTTCAAAAAGAAAAGTATTTTCCCCAACTATTTGAAGAAAAAAAGGGACATACAAAATTTTGTTTCAGCTGAGTACTTCTCCAGATATTATTAGTTGCAAACTTTTCACATTTCTAGGTTTTAACACACAATTCCAGCTGTCTATCTCTAGTTGCACTCATCAAATAGTATAAACACCAAAGCAAAGAAACAAAAGAGAAGACTCAAAAAGATCAAGAATTATGTAATGAACTTTGGATTTTAAAATGGAGAGGCGATTGGTACAAATAAAAGGATATAGAATTCACCATAAGTGTCATATAAAATTGTTTATAACTCACATGTCTATCGTCGATTTTAGCTTGGCAAAGAGGAATGCGATCTTTTAACTTTTCAATCTTCAGAGTTTGTTCCTTGAGTTGCCTATCAACATCATACACCCAAGACCATGCAAGCTTCTTCTTTAATCGCTGCAGGTTTTGAGTTATTTCTTCCACGTGTTCCATGTTTCTTATTTTTCCTTGCAACTCACTCAGTTCCTTCTCTATGGGCTTTATAGTAGCCTCCAATTCCAGGACAAGAGCGTCTGCTTCATTAAGGTGGTTGTAAATGCTTTGTAGAAGATCATTTACTTGCTGGAGAAGTGTGGCCTTGAAAAAGAACTGAGTGGTAATGGAAACATCAATATAAAATCGCACGTACCGCATTCTAAATCATATGCTAGGAAACAGATATAACCTTGAATTTATCTTTGTCATTTCCAGAATGAAGAAACTCCCTGCTTTTGTCTTGGCTCATTATCACACACGGATTCTCAACATCAATCTGTAGAAAGTAAATTACATCTTAAACATCCAAGTACAGAATCTGAGGTTGAAAGAGCAAGGATAACTTTCAATATGAAAATGAGAAACAAAACCAGGAGAACGGTCAATATCAAACGCCGAAAAATAACTCACATTAAAATGATCTGTCAGCTCAAGAAGCTCCTGCTTCCGGCTGGCAACTCTTTTCCCTGTCAATTTAATACAACAAACCTCTCACACCAATAATTCAACATCACAATACAATCAAATCAAACAACTAAAAGTAATGTGAAAACAACAAGTCAACCTCGGTGATCCTTTAGGACAGTGGCGCTAGTAGATTCAGTAATCCTGCGTTCTATGATTATGGAATCACCGAATATTTCTGGCTTAAATGCATCCTCCCCCCGGTTTTTTAACTCAACTTCAACCACAGCATAACTAATTGTACAATAAAATACATTAAAACAGAACAATATCAAAAGTTTAAGGATTTTTCAACAAATTTCAGCAACTAGAAGAGAGATAACCAATGCGAATTTCAAAATTAACAAACCTGCAACCAGTTTTAATAAAATCCTTCAAAGTAGCAGCCCTTTGAGTCCCTTTGGCTCGGCACCCAAATGCAATACACAGAGCAGTCAGTATAGCACTCTTACCGCCTACAACCACCATAAACCCAAACGACATGCCGTATTTCAGAAACAATTATCAATTATTTAAACTAATTTCACCTAAATTAAACATCACACCCGAGAAAAGATGAAAAATTTTATGAGGAGGAAGCTAAGTGCGTTTACTTCCGTTTTGACCGGTGATGAAATTGACCCACTCGCCGAGTTCTATTTGAAGGCTACTGTGGCACATGAAGTTCTCCAATCGGACTCGGGTTATTGTACCCGCTCCGGAACGCTGAGCGCCGTAACCGGAATCCGAACTAAACCTAGAATCCCCCATCTTTTTGCCCCCTTTAGAGCCCTAGAAATTTAGTTGCAAATGAGAGAAAGGTCACAAAAAGACTCGAATGGGGAGTGTTTATGGCGGGAAGGGGGGACTGCTGCGTGTGTGTCAGACGTATGAGTGACTGTGAATGCGGGGGCTTGACCTTATTAATGGCCTTCGATCATCGAGTTGTGTCAAACCAGGTGAATCAAGACCGTCGAGATTTCTTTATTTTTTAGATATGCGGGCCCACGGATGGCGATACGCTGATACTGATAATGGGGGTTGGCTATGGTACAGGAGCTATGATACTGATAAAAGTCCCTGTATCATACGGGGAGTCATCGCAGCCAAATTATTTTTCATGACCGGCAGCAACTGGTTTTCTAACCGGTCATAGTCATTAATAATTTCATAAAATAAAAATAAATAGTAAAAAAATAAAATTTAAATAATAATAATAATAAGTAAAAAAAGAAAAGTAAAATAAAAAATATTTAATTATTATAAATATTTAAAAAATAAAATACTATGAGAGTTAATACAAAAAGAAAAGTTTACCTCATGTTTAATGTTTAATGTTTCATGTAAATATTTTTAAAAAACTTAAAAAAATTTTTTTACCCTTATTTTATGTTTAGAAAATAATTTAAGTTTTTGTAATTATTATTAAACCAATTTTATGCATATTTTATACATTATTTGTTCAAGTTTTATTTTATTATTCTATATTTCATACTTCACGTTTAATTTTTTCAATTTGTGAGCATTTTATATTCTATATTCATTGTTGTATATTTTAGGTTAACTACTTAATATTTATCGTTTAATGTTTCATGTACCGAATATTTCAGATATCTTAAAATTTTTCTTTTTTACCCCTATTTCATATTTGTATTTAAGTTTTGTATTTGTTATTCTATATTTCATGTTTCAAGTTTAATTTTCATTATTGCATATCTTAAATTAACTATTTCATATTTGTCATTCAATATTTCATATATCGAATTTTCTAGATAACCTAAAATTTTTCTTTTTGTACCCTCATTTCATGTTTATGTTCAACTTTCATATTTGTTGTTCTATGTTTCATGTTTCACGTTTAATTTTCACAGTTTCTAAGCGTCTTATATTTTATGTTCATTATTGCATATTTTAAGTTAACTATTCCATATTTGTCATTCAATATTTCATGTACTAAATTTTTTAGATACCCTAAAATTTTTCTTTTTTACTCATGTTTCAAGTTTGTTGTTCTATGTTTCATATTTCACATTTAATTTTCATTATTTGACTTTACAAATATATTAGTATATTCATTACATCTCATATTTTTTGATTTGTAACCGTTTGTCCACAAAATATCCTGTAACAACCAAGTACCCTTTCTTTTGATTACTTGCAGTCCACATGTCGGTAGTAATTGCCACTCTATATCATTATTCTTCAACAAAGCCATTGTTTTGCATATTTTAAGTTAACTATTTCATGCTTGATTTGTCATTCAATGTTTCATCTTTTCAAGTGTTTATCTAAATGTGAAGTTCCATTACTACTAGATGCTACCAACTTAGTTCGACAATAATTACATTTTGCCTTTAATTCACCATCAATGGTTAAAGTTTTCTAGATATCCTAAAATTTTTCTTTTTTATCTCTATTTCATGTTTACATTCAAGTTTCATGTTTGATGTTTTATGTTTCATATTTTATGTTAAATTTCACTGTTTGTGAGATTCTCATATTTTATGTTCATTATTGCATATTTTAAGTTACCGGTTTCATGTTTGTCTTTCAATGTTTCACGTGCCAAATTTTCCAAATACTTAAAATTTTTATTTTTTACCTCTGTTTTATATTTTATATTTTATATTTACAGTGACTTGTTGATTCATATTTTTTGTTAATAGTTGTGACTTCTAGGTTATGTGGTGCATGTTTTATGTTCAATGTTTCATTTACTGATTTTATAAATTCAAAATTATCATGAATATGAAATTTCCTTCTTAACCCCTTATGAATTTAATATAATTAATTAATTAACATTAATTGTTTAAAATTTATATATTAAATCAAATATCATGATTTTTCAAATATTTACCAAGCTAAAGCGAAACCGGTTTCATATATTATGTTTTATGTTTATTGTTACATATTGATTTATATTTAACGCTGATAGTTACGTCTTTTAGATTTACGGTTGCATGATTTATGTTCTATGTTTTATGTATGAATTTTCTAAATACCCCATACTTTGCTCACCAACTCTACCAGTATATTTATTGTTGCATTTATAAACTCACTCTTTCTCGGTTAATGCTATTGTCCTTATATATATATATATATATATATATATATATATTTATTTATTTATTTATTTTCTATTTTAAATATAACCTCATTGTTGTATATTTTAAGGTTAACTATTCCAAATTTTCAACAATATTTCATGTACTGAGAGATTTTTTTCTTTTTTACTCATTTTCAAGTTGCACATCCTTTGCCTTTATTGGTGCAATTTTAAATTAACTATTTCATGATTCAATATTTCCAAGGATCATTTTTTTTTTTGTATTACAAGTAAGTGTTTTTAAGAAAAATACTTGTTTTTATCTCTACAGTTGTGTTTTATTTTTAAATTTTTGTTATCAAACATCCATGCTAATGGATGCTTCTCCATTAATAAATTCATTGTTATTGTTTCTGAATTTTATACCAATATCTATGTGTCTTTCAATGTTTTTTTTCCAAATACTTATTCAAGTCATATTTTTGTTAATTTGTGATGTTTTATGCATGTTTTATTTACTTTATAGGATTACATATTTATTATGTTTTATGTTTATAAGTTTTGCATCCGAAGTCATTAAAAGGCATCCAACCACTGTACTTTGATCTGAGTTTGATTCAGTAGAAAATGCTGATGCATGGTACATGAATTACTTAAGAATGATTGGTTTTAATGTCAGGAAAGACGAGCTTCGTTGTTCAAAGTCAGGACGAACAACCATCCATTAGTGGGTCTATAGTTTGAAAGGATATAAGGCTGAGAAATATTTAGCAAATGATAATAGAGTGCGAGAACCCTTAAGAATGATTGGTTTTTTTTGTCAAAGAACGTAGTGGTTGTAAACAACCATCCATTAGTGTTTTATTTTTAGTTTGAAAGTGAATTTTAGCAAATGAATTCCCTAACCAAAGAACGTAGTGGTTGTAAACTAGTAAATATATTGCCACCGAATTCATATTTGAGCACAATCACCCGTTGAGTTCTCCGAACAAAGTACATTTTCTTCGTTCACATTAGTATGTTACTTAAGGAGATCTTGCTCAAGCTAAGACATTGAGGCATATTGGCGTCAAGACTTGCCAAGATGTGGATTTTATGGGTGATCAAGTTAGAGGTTCACAAAATCTGTAATTCAAACGTAAGGAAAAATAGACTAGATGTAGACAGACACACTGAAATCGAAGATATTCATTCTACAGAAACCATTACATATTTTGCCACAAAACCCGACAATAATCCTGGCCTATATCACAAGTACACATTAGACAATGAGAATAAGTTAAGAAACTTATTTTGGATTGACTATATAGCACGATACGATTACGAATGCTATTGGTGATGTTCTAGTATTTGATGTGACATACATAACTAATGCATATTAGAAGTCAATTTTAACCCTTGTAGACACCAAACATCATCATAGGATGATGGTGTTTAGATTGACCCTTCTGACAGATGAGATAGTTAAATCGTACACGTGGCTTTTCCAGATTTTTTTGTTCGCTATGAGAAACTAGAAGCCGAAGTCTATAATAATTAATGGTCATAAAGCAATGTCAAAGGCAATCAAAACAATTTTTGTTAGATGCACTTATCGTCTTTGTTGCTGACATTTAGGGAGAAATGCATAGGCAAATATTAAGAATGAAGACTTCACTTACATATTTCGTGATCTTATTTGACCAATAGTGGTTTGCCATACTTGATCATTGGAAGTTGCATGAAAATGCTTAGGTTCAAAAAATGTATACAAAGAGACATAAATAGGCTGAGGCTTATCTTAAAGGAACTTTTTTTTGCTGGTATGCGAAGTACTCAACAGTGTAAGAGTACGATTCTTATCTCGGTCATTTTATCTAATACCAACCAAAATTATATGAATTTGTTCAATAAATTGATCGTGCACTCTATAACATTCTTACCATAGAAGCAAAAGATGAGTTCAAAACTAAGTACACTACTCCTGTGTTGATCATGCACTTGCGCAGCCTAAAAAAGCATGCTTAAGACATCTTTACAATAAGGGCATTTCTTTGGATTAGAGAAGATATTCATGGAGAAGCGAGCTTAATTTAGTTTGATGGTTTCACATACACTGACAGTCACCACTGCACACTAATGCAATTGGGAATATCGACTGAAAGTGGATTGTTATTTATAATAAATACAAAAATAAAATAACTTGCTCTTGTCAAATGATGGATTCTATTGGAATCCCATGTTGACACATGTTTTACGTCATGAAGGTGGAATAATTTGTCAAAATTCCTGATAATATGATACTTGATCGGTGGACAAAGAAAGTTAAGGATTATGCTTTGTATAGCTTAACACTCCCCCGTGTTTCCGGTGAAGTGTCGGATGTTACTAGATTTAGTACTTTATCTACTGCTTGTAACCATTTATGCTTCTACGCTATAAAAACTCAGCACTCATTTCGAGAGGCATTGGCTGACATTAAAATTTCAACAACTATTTAGAGGAGACAGAAATGACACTCAAAGTATGTTGAACAGTGTATACATGTATGCAACGATACTAGATCTAACCATATCGAGGACAAAAAGTTTATCGACAATGAAAAAAGCAACAATAGTCTATAAAAAATGAAGCATTTGTAAATAGCCCAGTCATACTGTAAGAAGCTGCCTACTACCATCAATGGCATTAGGTAACCTCTTTTTAATTATGGAGTGGCATTGGTTTAAACTTAAGTTGGATTTTTCCATTACTAATTTACAGCAATTATAAAGCCAATGTTAGTAAGAATGATGGTTGTGGTAATTATCATTTTACTATTGAAACTGAACAATTTCCCTTTAACAATACTTAAGCATTGTCTAAACTTTACCCCTAAATTGAGCGTAGGAGTAGTTCTCAAATGTTTCCATATTTCAATAATTATTTATGCAATAATCATAGCATGTCACCATCTTCGCCTGGGGGATACATTTACATTTTTTTTACATTTTTAGAGGAATATTTTATGTTTCATCACAATTGATTTTATAGCCAAAATGTGCATCGCTTCAGTTGAATTTTCTGTTTGTTGGTATATTTAGTCCTTCATATTCATACACTGGTATGTAATTATGTTTTTTTACAAAGGTTTTATGTATGCTTAAACAAATGGCTAGCCGTTTATACATAAAAAGTGAATTGTTGTCGTGATGCAAGTATGGGTTAATTGCAGAAGTGAGTTAACGAATGACCCAATTTACATATAACAGCCTACTGAAATCGATTAGCTCTTTGACTTGTAATCTGGCAACTATCGGTTAACCATTAATAAAACAAATGGTTGATCGAAAAAATTTTGCAAACACTTGCTGTAATCAAACCATACTCAATCCACCAAAATAATATAACGGACAGCCGACAAGTTGAAGATATCTCGTTGTACATGCTATTTGTTATTAGTTTACCATTTTAGTCTAAAGGCTCGCTGACTACCTCTACGTAAGTTCATGCAAACCCTGTTTGTTGTCAACTAGATGTTTTCTAAAAATGGAAAATCATTATCAAAAGATAATTACTCAGGCCTAGGGTTTTCTTTCTATTTTTTTCCTTGGCCCTGAACCGACTTCCTCCTCTTTGTGCTGTTGCTGACTTTCCATCTCACAAATCCAATATTTTCTAGCTAAAAAAGTGAAGAAAATGTCCAGCTAACCCATATAAAACTCTTTCAATCCACTTTTTTACAGTCTAAATAACATTTGGTTGATCGAATTCAAAAATCCCAATTTTAAACCTTAAGTAAATCACCATCAAAATTATAGGATCGCTTTCATTTTTTGGCTGATTGAGCCTGTATTCTCCTTTCCCCATCTTCTAAGTTAATAGTAATCGACTTTATTTATCCAAAGACTATTTTTTCAAAAATCTCTAAATTCGTTCAATATGGCTAGCGATGAACCGACAAGAAAGAGCAAACGCGTGAAACATACTGTCGCCCGATTACATGACACATCAAGGGCCACTGTAGGATCATTTGATTGAGTTCACTTTTACTTGCCTTACTTGGTAAATCGATTCCACCAACATCTCATGAGTAAACCGTTAACTCCCTCCTATTGCACTAATATAAATAAATTTGCTAATATTACTATTTGTGGTAGTTCAACTAAAAATTTGCTTGGGCAATAAGATGCACTGTTGAGTGTTGAGGAGAGGACTGATGATAACCTAGTTAGGGTGTTTTATTCCAGCATGAAGATTAGAGATAATACAGATATAGGATTGTCACACATGTAGATAATGTGCATATTAAGTTTGATGATGGGGAATTGAGTGACATTATTAAAGTTGATTATGAGGGGTTAGACATACACACAGCTAGGAAAAAATTAGAATTTAAGGGATTCCAACATATGGATGTTGTATGGAACATTTGCAGGCGGCGTGATCTTTTCGAGGACGTCTACATTTGTCCTTTAAATCCTATCTCCTACATTTCTAAGTCTGTATACTGTATAGTATCCTTCAGCATATGGTTATGCCTAAACAGGGGCTTAATGATGAGGTTACTAGGTTAAACATTAGGTTACTAGATTCATTTATCTAAAACTAATTAGTGAATGTATGTTACACAATCATCTACCACTTGTTGTCTATCCTGACAGTATCTAACCGATCTTTTCCCTACGCCAACATAATCATTAAGATACTAAGACACTTTGAAATTCCTCTGAGTGAGCTGGTGTATTTGAAGTCCAAAAAGTTAGGTAGAGAGTTCATTTCTAGATTCAGTTTCTATATGAGGAAAGAATAGTAGGTTAAGATTCTGTTTATAAAAAATACAGACACGTTAGTAGTTCCTAAAGGTGATTGGATGCTTAACGATATTTATTCTGAAGAGAAATTATCAAACTTTTGAGCCGAGGGTAGAACTAGAGGTCCTTGCAGATCAATAGCCTCACAAAGACCATCATCAGAGGAATGCTACGATCGTACCAAGGCTTTTGTCTTGGGAAGTCTTCTGTATTCAAAGGCTTAACACAGTAGATACTGATCAAAGCCTTGGGGCTTTCTAAATAACAGCAGTAGCTCTAGGCTCGATTCAAAGGTTTCGAGAGGTTTGTTCTTCATTATTAGCAGAAGATACTAGATGGCTAGAGGCGTATCCTTTTTGCAATGGGTTTCCTTTTGTTGGACCATTATCATAGCCTGTTTAATAGTGAATGTTATTTTTTTCTCATGTGTTAATTTTGATTATGGATTTGTGTTACAAATTAATTTTGTGGTATATTAGACGAATTAATTTACTTGGATTTCCATTGAGTTTTGATTGAATTTGTTTTGTATTAGTTGAAATTTTTATTAAGTTTGTTATTGATAATAGGTTGAGTCTGTGTGGTGATAATTACAAATTTTTAGCTTAAGTTTGCAACTTGGTGTTATTGGCTAGCTGTTTATGTCCAAAACAGCAAATCGAGATGGAACAAAAATGAACTACATTCAGAACAAACATAATCGATGAGCTATTTATTACTAAACAGCTAGTTGAAATGGACCAGAAAAGAAGCATTTACATACGAAATGCAGTTGGATGACTTTTTATATACATTTACGTGACAACGGCTAGCTGTTGTCGTTTGGCTTCAGCAAACACAATATAAGAAAAGACGATAACGGTTAGCTGTTTATACGTTAACGGAAACTATTGGCTACTTGATAATATTTTACTATACAATTACCTCTTACTGGACTATATCGGCAAGCCGTTTATAGATGTCTGCATGAAAATGGATAACTATTATCATTATTGATCTACTATTTGTTCTACACCCATACATATGCGAAAACAATTAGCTGTTTATTCGTAAACATAAACTATCAGCTAGCCGATAAGGTTTGCTCTGCAAATGCTTTGTTTCTCATCGATTTTAGCTTGCCATTTATATCTTCATACGTATAAACGACTAACTGTTTTCGTATAAGCATGGGTGTAGGATAAAGAGTAGATCGATAACGATGTTATAGCCTTCACTTAGGCAGCATGCTCCTTAAATGTTACATTTGGTTGAGCAAGTAATCAGGCATGTACTTTATTGAAAGCTGAGTCTATAAGTTAAACCGCTAGTCTTCCATGAACATCTTGAGAATCTTGCTATAAATAAAAGAAAAAAAAAGATAGTGAACAGAAGCTCAAATGCTTGATCAATAGAAAGAGGAGATTATTAGTTAACATAAAAGGTAAAACATATGAATTGTTACCATATATGACTTGTTGGGAATCAGTTTTGGAGTCTTAATGAATTTGATGACATAAATTTCACAATCATACCCGTTTGGTTATTTCAAAACCTTAGCACCATATTGGATAGGGAACCAAATTAAGTTTGTTGAAGGTTTGAAAGTTTGAGGCAATTTCGAATGGAAAATGGAATCAAGAGAAAGTGTCTATCAAGTTAAAGATAAATGACAAATTCCATTAATATAGAGATATACACATACTATTGAATTGAAAAACAATTAAAACACATGTTGTATAATATTCTTGACCTTGTTGCCCCGTTTCGGATTACTTCTACCATCAGGAAAAGGGTCATAGATCTCATAATATTGGTTCGTAACATTGATGATGAATAGGAACCAATGAAATACACCATCATTAATTGGAACATAAATCTTAAAAAATAATTATTTCATATCCACACAACATGTCTACAATAAGTGAATGATTAAGCAGTTTATAGTTAAGAAAATAACCTTTTAGCACTTGTGAAAGTCTAGTATAAAAGCTCTTTCTACACTAGCTGCTTATGTAAAACCATCAATGTTAGCTCCAACAATAAGTGTTGATTACTACGAAAGGCTAATAAGTAAACAATTGATATGTCAGCAAATAAAGCATGCTCAAACAATTTTTCGTAGGAAACTTAAGTTGAAAAATTACTACACATAAACAACTTCTTCAATTAACATGAAATAATAGGATTAAGTACTGTGTTAGTAAATACTGGTTAATTAATTTATCATGGCATTTAGCCTGTTCATATAGTGTGAGGTGGTACACTATCATGGTAGGAATCTAAAACGATAGTCAATAAATGAGAATTTATTATTAAATAATAAATTGAAATATTTAATTTATACAATTAGTGGCAATACATAATATACCAGTGCGTTCAAAAGTATATTTAGCAAAAGGCTCATAAAGTTATGCCTCAAAATATATTCATCACTAGTAGAGACAATGATTTTATTGAAAACACAGACATGTAATCAATTGTTAGATAATAAATACTTTTGTACATGTGAATAGAAAATACAAATTCTCATAAATAAGAAGTATCTTCCATTGTCATTTTTATTAACCGCAATTGAATCAACTTCAATTGGTCAAGAGAAATATGGTTATTTACATAAAAAAAAGATCAGCTTTGAACATAACCTTCTCTCTCTTAGATACTTTATCATAAGTAGAAAGTTGCTATCGTCCAGACATTTTATTCCTAACTGGCTGTGTTTTTAGCACTCTAATACTAGTAGAGGCCTAGAAATCTTGCTTAGAAATCTTGGTTCAGCCAAATTCTATCAAAGTCTAAGGTCAATAATTTTTTATTATCCATGAAATGAAATTGCAATTAAAGATTGCAAGTTCAAACCTCTTGTTTCTCTCATGGTAGCGATGTTGTATCGGGCACATGGCCTCTATTAAATTGAAATGAATCCAGTAAAGTTTCTTTTGCTTCCACAGTACATCCCATACAGTTTAACATGACATCCAAGGCTTGTAAACTTGCTTTGACTTTACGATCCACAAAGTTATCATCACTAACCAAGATCATTTTGTCTTCAGCTTTTGACATTATTTTCCTACCTAGGGATGTTGGATTTCGCAATTTAGGTTTCGAAGGTGGATTAGGAGCAGGTAGTTGTTTAGTTAACCATCTTATACTTTGATGTCCGTTTATTCAATAATTTTTCTATGTTTTCCAATCTCTTTTTCAAGGTCTGGAACAACTATAAATGAGCCAAACATTTTTGTTAATAACTAAACAATATCATTATTTACTTTATTTTGGCCAGTAGATTCTGCTGATCCAGCTTAATAAAAATGATTAAGGTCACTTCTTGGAACCTAAAACAATTCATAAATTAATAACAATTTAGTCCAAGAAACAAAGTTCATCAACCTCGTTAAAATAGTATACACACAATCTATACCTTGTTGCTTCTAATACCCCCAACCCTTTTGTGCCATTTCAAAAATTGGTGAATCATATCATTATTCCATACATTGATAGGACATATAGTTCAATTGATAAAAAGTCGATCATACGCAATGGACAAAAGGTAAAACAATTGTGCATCATTGGCAAAGTACGTTTGTCATTAACTAAAATAACCAAAATAAAAAAAACAAATAACAATAAATTTCTTTTCTTTAAACGAACCTTTAAGAAGATAATGCAATTACTCACGGAGCTCACTTTATTTTCTTTAAACTTTTGCGTACTTTCCTATAAAAAATTAAAGCACTAACTAACCCAATTTTTTTCTCTTATAGCATTTGTATCTTTTAGTGCATAAAGATATAATGGATTGATGTATATTGCACTTGTCAGACATAATATTGTTCCTAACATAAAAAGACTAAAAAGTGTCTTAAATTTATCATTTAAAGTTGAACTATTCAATAGCCTTCTTCTCACCTCCTTTATATAAATTCCTTTGGGTCCACTATTATGCATTGCCCGCAAACTAGTTATATCAATAGCATCGTCATTCAAGTCAACATGTGTACCTCCATCTTTAACCCCTATTATACCTGCAAATGTTGTGTAGGACTTAACTTATATTCTTTCCCATGTAGAACTATACTTTGTTTTGCTATATCACATTGTTCAATTAATGCCACATATAAATTGTCTTAACTATCTGCATCTTAGTTGAAGTAGACTTCCAAAGCATTTCTCACACTGCCACTTGTTGATCACTTAAAAATGATGAAACAACTTCGGAGAAAGAGGCAACACAACATCGAGATAGAAAGTTGCTACCGTCAGCCTTGTCCTCATCAGTTTCCTTGATATTTGTTCTTGCACTACTGTTTTCACCAATATTTGAGATAAATATCTCATTCATATGACTAACCATCCATTGATGCCTCTCCTTAAGGTTTAATTTCTTTCAATTGTATGCAAATGTGGCTTAACCTACAACAATGATAATGTATATATATGTTCAGTGATATATAATGCTCATGATTAGAGAAAATGAAACATTTACCAGGTAATATTTGCATTACATATTGTTTTATCTATTTTTTCAACCCCTAATAGTCTTAGTCGTTTTGCCTCTACCTTATTGTAATTAAATACCCTTAAATTTCATCAATAAAAAAAATTAAAACTATTAACATAATGGGTACATAAATGTATATAATTTATACTTACAAATAGTAAATCTATGCTTTTTTTATTCAACCTTTACTTTTCCTACGGTATTAATTTCTCTTTCCTTTTTTCCCTCTTATCCTTAACAAATTCTATATCTTCTTGCAAAAACTACAACAAAATGGTTAATAAACAACAAGTACTACTTATCACACTTGTCTATGTTTTGACAAGTGCATATTTCACCAAAATACAACTCACAAATGCGATAAGCAACAATAGATGCACATTTTTTACAAACGAACACATTATGTCTTTTCTTCCAAATAAATGCATACACCAACCTATTACACAAAACTACCACACCAAAATGCCCAACTCTAATTTTTACTCGTTATCAAATTGTTATAAAAATTAAATAAACATAGCTATAGCATTTTGTCCCAAAATAAAATATTAACCTATGATCTCATAACAAGAAAACAAATAACTCTTTGTGTCATTTTGTCAAGTATTGTGTCTATATTATATTTACACACTATATTATTAACAATCATTTTCTCTAAACCCAACAAATTATACATATAATAACTTTCATAATTACAAGGTAAAGTTTAAACAGGAGTTGCCTTAATAAGATGAGTGAGATTGGTGGTCTGGAGCAACACCAATAGTGAGACTAAAGTAGAGCATCCGTATGGGTTAGAAACCAAGGGCAGGAGAATTTTGCAACAGTTAGAAGAGGAGGGAGACCATGAGTGTGAGTAGCAGAGAGTGCCAGCCGGAGTGGGAGAGAGTTGGTAACAGTGAAAGAGAGTTGCTGTCACTAGATTGAGAGGTAGAGAGATGAGAGTTTCTGAAAGTGTGTGTTTGGTCAGGAGAAAGAGAGGAGAACAAGAGGGAGAAAGAGAGGGAGATTGACATTCATTTTTCTTTTCAGCCGGTTATCCTTTTTTTTTCCCACTTTACTCACCTTTTTTTTTCTCCCCTGTATGGTAGCCGAGGCCCTGATAATGAATTTCGCCTACTTTGTTCTTTTTGTTTTTAATTTTTTTCCCTTCATGACCAAATTAATTTTGGTATATATAGGTCAAAAAAAGAAAATTAATTTTGGTAAACTAAAGGTTAGGGATTGATCCTTTTATATACAAGGATAATTTAAAAACCATTAAAATGTGAATAATTTATATATGTGAAATAGCATACAATTTTAAAAACCATTAGAATATGAAGGTGTTGGAATAATTGTAATCAATCAGCTACATTTATCCAAAGTGTTGAAACAACTATCAGGCCATTTTGTTTTTTTAAAAAAAAT
Source organism: Aegle marmelos (assembly GCA_030449875.1). Lineage (NCBI taxonomy): Eukaryota > Viridiplantae > Streptophyta > Magnoliopsida > Sapindales > Rutaceae > Aegle > Aegle marmelos. The sequence goes on along the minus strand of JASUUL010000022.1, from coordinate 4,800,469 downwards.
TAAAGCAAAGCTAACTCCGTTTTAAATGAGAAAAATATTATCTCATTCCAAAACATATAATTCAATTCATATCTCAGTGGAATCACTAGTTCAGTTGTTTTAGAGGTAATGACAAAAGCTCGCGCGGCGGAGATTTTGATTCCGTAACCATTGGAACTTTGGTCGGCACAACTTTGCTAAAAAATTTGTAATCTTTGACTTCTTCAAAATTTCAACAAACAGTAGGGACTGCATTGTTAATAACGAAATATTAGCATCCCACCATTGAACTGCCTTTCCATCAAACCTAAGGGTAAAAAACAAAATGACAAAACCGAGGAACCATAGAACCGTTGCATCATGCCGGAACCTTCAAACAACCTATATTATAAAGATTGTAGAAGTTATAAAAGCACCAAGCAAATAATATTCGACAATGGAATGAATAGATATAAAATGTTGAAATTGACACGTTTCACTTTGATTATGTTATCAAATTCGATCAAGACTAGAATTGGCCATGTGTTATAATGATATTTTTAATAAAGATTGTAAAAGTTATAAACGAGTGATGGCACCAAGCAAATAATACTGGACAATGGAATGAATAGATATATAATGTTGAAATTGACATGTTGCACTTTGATTCACTTTGATTATATTATCAAATTTGATCAAGAGTAAAATTGACCATGTGTTATAGCCATACTTTTATGCATCTAAGATCAAGGACAAATTTGCAATATTTCCACAACTATAATGCTTGTGATGAATATAAAAACTCACTTCGAATTTGTGTTGATTTAGTGTAGGATGCGCTAAGGTTTAAATGTTGAGAGGACACGTTGGAAATAAACGTAAAAAAAACTAAGAGTTGGAGTAATAAGGTTATTGTATATTCTTTAGTAGAATCTTCAAACTCACCGGCTACCGTGAAGGTGTAGATCTTGTAGGCCAGTGTTGCAAACCAAGTAAAATCTGTGCGTTGCTTTTGTAATTTGATTATTATTATGTGGCCTGCATGTTGCAATTGATATGTTTTATTCAAAATACGTAATTCAGCCCTTCTTCGGTTGCTTAGATAGTGATGCTTAATGAATTAGGGTTTCATTATTTAAGGCGATTATTAATTTTGTAATTTTATAGTGATAGTCATTTTTGGTATTTTATCTTGAGCTTGATGAACCATTTAATTATGATTTGCTTTCATATTTAAATTAAAAAAGTGGAGGTATCCTATTATAATTTAGGAGTTCTTGTTAAAATTGATTTTAGTGACCATTTTAATTAATAAAAATTAAATTTTATTTATCTATGACGATATTATTATCTTGAACCTCATAGTCTTGATTATTTTCGTGAATCTAATGGTATGTAGTCATTTATAATAGAGCCACATCGTGAAAATCTTTTCTATTTTTTAATTGAAAGCTGACACATCGCTTTATTAATATGTTATCAAATATGGACAAAAACCAAATATGACAAGATGATGTAAGTAAGAAATTAAAGATCGATTCTTTTAGCAGATATAGTATTTCTCTGCTAAATATATATGATTAATTATTATCGATCATAGATCGTATCGGGTTGAAAACTATGGGTATTATTTAAAGGATAAATTTTGAAATATAGATTTTTTTGTTTAATAAATGATTAACATTTTAATTTCATGATATTTATAGATTATGTCACTTCTTTGATATTACACCATAAAGGACTATATGGTATTGTAGTTAATATAAGTACTATAACACCATATGGTGCAATAACGAATTCACATTAAACATGCATTTAAGCATCCGCACTAGAGAAATTCTACATATATGTCCACATTTTCTATTCTTTTTAACTAGCTATTCAAATATGTTCAAAATGGGGAGAGCCATTAAAATCACATAAAGTCAAATTATTTTTAGAATTTTTTTAATTTCCCAAATCTATTATGCTGATACTTTATATCTACAATTTTATATTGTCATTTTTTTTGGGGGGGGGGGGGGTGTACCAAATTAAATCAACCGCATCTTACTCTCTTTCGTAGCATAATTTAGCTTGTACTCAAACCCTAATCAAACGGTGCAACCTTGCATCAGCAGTTATAGAAGTCATTTACTTTTTTATAATCACCTTTTGACTTGATTGAAAAAGAAAAAGCACCATCAGAGGGCCCAGAATCAAATATGTAATTTGTGCATGATACACGTTCTTTCCACTTGTCCACTACTCACTCTAAATTCATGTTCTCATTCTCAACTCACACACAATAATACTTTTTTTTTTTGGTAAGGATTTATATATTTACTCTGTTACCTTCTGGTTTTGTGCCTCTAGTGAAGGAATGCTTGTCACCTACTCCTTTTAAGTTCCCATTCTCAACTTGGTCTCTTCATCATATCTAGTGAAACAAGAAACAAAGAAACCAAACGCTCAAAACACCACACTTTGCTTTTGTGCTTTGATCAAATCTATGGATAAGCACAGGATTTGCAAGATCTGTAACAGACGTTTTGCTAATGGCAAAGCCATAGGAGGTCACATGAGATCTCACTTTGCAAAACTTCCGATTTCTTCATCAAACAACGCCGCATATCCAAAATACCCATCTTCATCTTCTTCACTGAGTAACATGCAAACTTATCGATCTGTTAATAATCGACCTTTTTTCGATCATGAACATGAAAGTGAGGCTGAGTCCTCAAGGAATTTGACGAAAGCAAGATCGAAAAGGCCTCGTAGGACGATTGAATCTGTAAGTAATTCAGTTACTGAAAAAATTTTGTCCGATAGAGAAGTTGCTATGTGTCTTCTAAAGCTTTCAAGGGATAACTGGTTACAAAAGGACAAACAAGTAGCGGTCGCAGAAGCAGTGGTGGATGAGGATGAATATACAAGAGACGAGAGGGATGATGATGACGACCACGAGGAGAAGGATGAAGAAGAAGATGAGTCGTCTTTGGTTACGGGAACTAATAAGTATAAGTGCAAGACATGCAAGAAAGAGTTTCGATCTTATCAAGCATTAGGAGGACACAAAGCCAGTCACAAGAAGATGAAGATTCACCATAATGGGACTAGTGCTGCTGGCGGTAGTGGTGATGCTGTTGTTATGGATCAAAGAGTTTTTGAGTGCCCGTTTTGTGATAAAGTATTTGATTCTGGCCAAGCCCTCGGTGGGCACAAGAAAATTCACTTCACTTACTTAGCTACCCCTATCGCAAAAATTACTTCAGCAAAATCATCTGGTGCAAATTTTATAGATCTTAATTTACCAGCCCCTGAAGATGATAGTGAAGTAAGTCAAGTTTAATTTAGCTTCTAAAAAGTTGAAATTCAAGTTTTTGAACTACAATCCAATTTATTTCATATGCTTTTTGTTTTGTATATGCATACAGCTTTGTAATCAATAGTTGATACACAGTTTGAACTTTGAAGAATTTAATTAGTTCAATGTCAATGTTGTTGGCTTATTATTCTTCTGCGTTTTGTCTTTGGCGATTCTTTTTGTTAATGGATGGATGAATTTCATGACCCTGGAAATATCTATTGTCTTTTTGTAGTAAAGGGTTTTGCATTACTTAGTCAAAAATGGAGTAAGTACAAATTAATAAGGTGCACACATGAAAGGAGATTACAAAATTTATGTCCCATTTAATTTCAAATTTAAATATTATAGTAATTGCTAATAAAGTTCATGAGTTTTCTTCGAAACATATATAGGAGTTTCATGCAAAGAAAGTTACATTGAAAGCTACACATTGTTTGGCTTCTGAATATGCAGCTGTTTTTAAGCTTTGCCAACAGATTTCGCTGGTTTTTCTCAATAAATTTATTACTGGAGAGAGAAATTAAATTAACTCTTTTTTTTTTGTTTTGGATAGCTTTACAGTTGGTGAAGAAGAAGTCAAAGAAGGCCATGGATTTCCTACTTATCTTCTCCAATTTAGATTCTCTCATAATTTAGTTTCTCTAAAAACTAAAACAAAAAATGGGTAATTTTGGTAGTGCCATACTGCCATCCCATGCCCCATAAAATCTCCAAATTTTGTTCCTTAGATGCGAAGAGAAATTAATGTTTGCTAAGTTTACATTATTTGGTAGATTTTTAGTGTCTTTAGCAAAGTGAGGAAAGGGAGAAGATGCCTGAATTAAATCGTATAGTCAAAGGTCATTTAATTTTGGCTTGTATATAATAACATATATGGTGCCTGGTTCAAGATTTTACCACATTATTTTAGCCGCTAGTTTAGTGGCAAATATTGTAGTTACCATGGAGCAGGAGTGGATGCCCCGTGCATGTTTAAATTTAGGTCATCCTTTGGCTAGCCAGAGAAAAAAATTATTAAAGATATAATTCAATCAAGAGGCTTTGGTTGTTGTGAACGAGAGTTTAATATTAGTATCATACTTCGTTCAAAAAAAAAAGAAAATTAGAAAAAATTTGCTTGATTTTCAATTTCTATTAATAAGTTTGTGAAAGCATATATATATCATACACAAGATAATAACATAATATATCAGAAAAGATTCAAATTTGTGAAAGGTATCTGTACTTATTGCCGTTGAAAAATTAGGAAAATTCGTCTCATCGATGATTACTTGCTTATTTCATTTATTTATTTGTTATTAAAAATTGAAAACTCCAGCAACTGCCACTTTCTAGCCACTGTTGATCGCCCTTGAACGCCGCTGGCAGCTGGCTAGCAGTGTCTTTTGAAGTTAATTTTAGCATTGTTGAAGTTAATTTTGAAGCAAAATAAGAACTGAGAGATACGAAGGCTAACGAGAGGTTATTCATTAGCGATATTTGTGATCCGGCCGGGGGTTCTAATATTTGACTTCATAAAACTCGACCAATGTACTCAGTTATATAAACATCGTCGATGATTGATCACCTCTTGTGTTTTGGGGAAAAGAGAAAAAGGAATTGAGTTGTGGCTGCAGAAAATTTAATTCTTTATTTTTAGTTGGTGGGTGTTTGGGTCGGGTTAAATCGCGAATTGAAACAAACTCAAAATTGATCTCAATTTTCAGTTTGACCCTCAAAATCAAAAGGATTAAAAATGTAAAATCGATTGAGGTTTAATTCGGTTCGAGTTAAACAGCAAAACTAATGGATTTTACTTTAAAAGAAAAAAACTAAATATAAAAGTAAATAGATCTACCAAATCCCACCCACCCTACCAAGATTAAGAAACCCTAAGCTAAGCTAAAACTAATCCACAATTCAATCAACTCGACGCACCTATTGTGTTGTGTAACTATAATAACGCACGGCATTTGATTTAAGAGTATAAAATGGGAAGCTACATATAAACAAAGCAAGTAATTAAGAGTTTGTTTAGTATTGAGGTGCTAGAGATTTTTGGAAAAATTGTAGCAATAAACTAAAAATCGATACGCTTAGGTAAATATGATTTATAAATAATGGTTTTGAAAAAAAATAAAAATATTATATATTTTTATTATACAAGTGTGTTATACAGAAAATTAACTTAAATTTTAAAAATATCGGTAAACATTTACTAAACACTTTAAAACTATAACTTTTAAGTTGTACCACCCAATCAAACAAACCCTGAAATGATTAAATAGTTCTGTTAAGCCCTAATTGCTCCTGCTTTCAATTGAGTAATTGCAGCAAACAATAACTATATACTGCAGAGAAGTACTATATGTTCTCATCTATTATTTATGACTAATTCTTATAGATTACTTGCCGATAAACTTTGGTGATGTGTACAATTCGATGGAATTGATAATGTGCAATTAATTTGTATCCTATTTATGTCTGGATACACATCACGACCACTATTCCAAATAAAGCATGAAACCTCTTGCTGACAAATACATTTAAGAGCCAGAGTTTATCCAAGCATATTTCTTTCCTTGTATTTACAGTAGAATATCCGTAAAAGATAAATTAATTAATTAAGAAAAAAAGACATCTACACCTTAAAAATTTAGAAAAATAGTCACTAACACCTCAAGTTTTGAAAGAGAAGCACCAAGAATCTTTTTTTATCATTATACCCTTTATCTCTACTGTTTTAAAATATTGACTTCAATTTTTTTTTGTAAGTATAAATATCATAAAAATAATATAATCCACTGAGTAGACTAACAATATTAAAATATTTTAATAAATTATAATATATAAATTATTATATTTATTTAAATAATATGTTTTTTTATTGTAGAGATTCAAAATAAATATTTGCATTACATACATTCTACAATTAAAATTATTCTCACATATTAACACTGTTAAAATTATTATTTTGAATAATATTCAAAATAATTTAGATTTTAATACATTTATTTTAATATTATGATTCTATTTATCATAAAATTTACTTTAATATAATAAAATATATCTACTAGATTATAAAATATTAAAATATTTTTTTAAATATTGACATTATTTTAAAATGTATATATTATGTATTTAATTTAATATTATATTTTTATTTATTATAAAATATTAGAGTCAATTTTTTAGAATAATAGAAGTAAAATGTATAATAGTCAAAAGAGGGTCTTGATGTCCCTCTTTTAAAACTTAAGAGTGTTGATGACCATTTTCTTAAACCTTGGGTATGTAGATGTCCTTTTTTTCGTTAATTCATTAAAGAGTATACTAGTTAAAAGTCATCTTCTAATAACAGCTTATTTATTTCAATAAAAATAATGACCAAATTAAAAGACAATAATACGTATTTTGTACAATAATTTTTTAGTACACTAAAATTTGTGTATTTATGTCTTGTAACTTGGTCCATGCTTGTAGAGCACATGCATGGTCATTAGGAGTGTTCACAGATTGGATTTTATGAATTGGATATCAATCCATATTTGATTTATGATTTTTTAAATTATAAATTTTTAATCCAATCCAATCTATAAATTGGTAAAATTCAATCCAAATCTAATCATACATATGCGGATCAGATGTGCATTTAACCTAATCCATATCCAATCTACCATTTTGAGGATTGTTTTGAGGACTAAAAATTTTAATTTTGTCCTATTCACAATCTAACCAAATAAAAAAATTTAATATAAAATAATTTTACTGCCAATAAAATTTAAAATTAAATAAAGTCAGAAAATTCATACAAAGTTTTAAAATACAACACACTAAAAATTTAAAAAAAAAATCTCATTTGTTTAGATCAATATATAAAAATTAATTATTCAGAAAGTTATATTTGTTTATGAAATACAATAACCAACCCAAGAGGGGGGGTGAATTAGGTTATTAAAAATTATTTTACAAATGATTCAATCTAATGCCTTAATGTAAACAAAAATTAAGTTTCACAGCAATATAATAAATTAGATAATGCTTGTAAAATAAATGAGTAAGGGAAGAAATGCAAACACATTTTTACGTGGTTCGGATCGCCGCCACGTCCCACGCCTAAGCCAACCGATTTTTCACTATCCAAGCCTCCCAAGGCTTCAAACGCGTTGACAATTGACTTCTAAGGTGTCAACGGACCTTACAATCAAGAGATTATCACCCTAATCTTTTACCCTGTGTTTCCCTCACTTACTCAATACAACGAAAAATAAAAATACAAACTCTCTATAAGAAAATTTCAAAAAAATGATTTAATCTCTTGTGATTTGCAATATGGAAGTTCAATATATGTTTTACAAACTTGTTTTTTCTTGCACAGTTATTAAAATGAAGTTGGAAATGAGTTTTTATGTTTAAAGCTCAAAAACTAAATTATCAAATTCCAGGTTTTCAGCGGCTATTTAATTTAACCTTTAATAATAGTGAAGTTATCTTAAATTTTTTCTTTTAAGCATAAAATTACAATTTTACCTCAAAATTTACTCAAATTATGCTATGGCCCAAAATATCATAAAACTTTTTAAAAAGATCCAATCTCATAAATTTTAATTATTATTTAATTCTAAAAACTTTCTGAAATTTCAGTATGGCCCAAACTGAAGAATATCTTTTCAAATAAGTCCTTTTCGAGTTTTAGCTAAATCACCATAGTCTTCAAAGTTTTCAAAACTTTTCACTTAAGTCCCCAATCTATCATAAGTTACAATATAGCCCAAATATTTTAGAGCTTAGCAAATAAGTCCAACTCCGAAAATTAAAGCTATTTCATTTTTATCCAAATAACTTAAAATCACAAAATGTTTTATCTCATAAATATAAAATTAATTTAGTTTGAAAAATAATTATTTTATTAATATAAAATTGAGCTTCACAAATGCTAATTCAAGTATAATTTAAATCATACCGGCTTTTACAAGAAATTGTCGCAATAAATTATCAGTTAAGCTAAATTGTATTCTTGACTTCGACTTGTCCGTTGAGTGTCTTGAACTTGATTCATTATCCTTCAAAACTAGTGAACTTGTGAAATACAAAATAAAACACTTTAATGCATATGTTTGTTATCATCAAAATCATATTATTTATAGCCTATTAGGCTAACAGTTTATTTAATTATTTTTTGGAGGCTGCCAATTTTCCCCTCCTATAATTAATATATACCATTTGTCCATTGCTATTTTTATAATAGCCAATGACTCTCATAACAATACAAATTTATAATATTACCATTATTTTTAAATACACTTTTATTCATATTTATTATAGATTAAACAAATCACACGAATAGAAATTAAAATAAAAAATTAAGTATTAAAAATAAGAAATATATGTTTTGATGTAAAATATTAATAATAAAATATTTTGTTGTGCTTTCTTATGTTATAAACATTTTCTTATGATAAATATATGAAAAATTATTATAAGAAAATTTGAATGATAAATAGAAGAAATTATTATAAAATAAATAATATTTACCTTGTAGTCTTTACATTTAATTTTAAACTATTATAAAATATTTATTATAAGAAAATATTTACAAAATAAAAAAATATAAAAAATTATTATTAACTTTTTTCACATCAAAATATATGTCTTGTTTTCAATACTTAATTTTTTATTTAGTTTCTATTCATATGATTTATTTAATTTATAACAAATGTAAATATTTTATGTATTTGAAAATAGGAATAATAGTTGTAAATATAAACTGTTAGAGAGGTTATTGACTATTATAAAAATAAAAAGAGGTAAGTGGTACATATCAATTAAGTAGGAAGGAAATTGACAATCTCCTTATTTTTTTTATTTTATATTATTATCGAATAAGATATAATATGTTATGAATATAATTATATTTTAACTTATTTATTTATTAGTTAGTGCTAATATCATATTTACAAGTTTTAAATAAATGTTTTTTTTATTTTTTTCTGGATTCATCGATTTTTAAGAATTTATATAAGTAAATTCATATCTAATCTATCGACAAATTTACAAAAATAAATCCCATGGATTGGACTTTTACGGATCGGATTTCTATAGATCAGATAGATTAGACCGATCGGATTGGATTATGAACACCTTTAATTAACTCATAAGCTAGACATGATTTTCAAAAGCAAGTTTTTAATTTTCTTTATTTAAAGCACATTGTCACGAGCTCCTAGACTATATCGAAATCATAGGTTAATTTGGCACCCACGTGTTCATTAAGCAAAAGTTTGTCTGCACATGGAGTGCACTTATAAGTGGGTTGTACTTAACACAAAAGTAGGATGCGCTTGGAAGGGCTTGTGCTTAGAAATAGGTCGTCACATATAACTAGCCAACCATGGTACACTTACTAATCAACCTAACCCAGCTTAAGATCTAGAATTCTCTACAATTGTAAATATCTTAGAGTTCTCTAGAATTGAGCATTTAAACCCTTTGTTTTTTTGCCCTAAGCAGCTCAACTATAAAGAGGGGTAAGCCCTCACCATTTTTGCTCATGACCACTGCACTACACACACAACACACTTAGCACACAAGCACTCAAACTTTCTTGTATAAACTCTCTTATAATTTTCTCATTTGCACCTAATATAGTTATATTTGGTCATTACGCTCTTACTTTTCACTAGCATTTCTACAAGTGTCTATGCTTAACCAATTTGAGAATTCTTCAAGGCTTACTTAGCGACTTGTGTACTAGAAGTTGTCTAAATACTACACGAGATTACTGCACAAAATACTCATCCCTTGACAACATGCAAGCTTCATGCTTGCTTAAAGGTCGTAGATGTATATGTAAAGTGAAGAATTGAAGCAACTCTTATTATTTTTGCAAATTGAATTGAAACAAAGCATTTGAAAAAAAGAAGAAAGCATGGAAACTGAGAGAAAAAGAGAAAGAAATAAAAGAAAAGGGAAAAAACAAAAACACATAAGAGAAGAGATGTCAAAAGTGAGGAAGAAGAAAAAGAAATAAGAAAGTTATGCAAATTAGAGTTGGATAATTAGAATTATATTATATAGATTAGTTGAATTGGAGTTGGATAATTAGAATTATATCATATAGATTAGCAGATAACAAATTTATAAAATTTCAGCACTTATAATTTAGTTTACGTTATATATATAAGTTTTTCCAAAATTTCTAAAAATTAATTTTTAAACCTTACATCTTAAAAGAAATTCAAGTTCCTAAAAATCTATAAGAGCTCTAACAAAGTTGAAAGTGAAATAAAATTTGAAATAAATAACTAGAATTACTATTATATATTATATATCGTATTTATGTTTAATAATATGGTCTGGTAATTGATGTGGGACATGTGAGTAAACTTCACATGGGCATAATTTTAGCTAAAACCTTTAATCTAGATTTAGGCGAATAATTAACGTATTGTTTCGAAATGAACAAAAGCATTGTTGTGAGCTTCTTTGAATTTTTGCTAAATATTGGTTGGTAGTGTAAAAAGTTTTAATTGTTTTTATTTTTAACGAGAAATTTGAATTTATTACCTTTTTCTCTTATGTATATTTTTTTAAAAAAAATCTTAGAGCAAAACTATAATTTCTTCATGACTTAACAAAGTACATGGTATCATAGGAAGTCTGACTCAATTAAAGAGTTTAGTTCAAATATAAAAAATAATAATGAGTTTATAAAGTGCATAACAACCTTTAAGAATGAATATTTTCTCTTTCTTTAGTAAAACTTTAATATGTTCAGGTAGTTAAAGTTCCTTTATTTCTTTTACAATCAATATATCTCGAGGAAAATGTTTATTTAATTCTTATATTTTGAGATTAGTGACTATTTAGTTCTATATTTTTAAAAATATTTTAAAATATTTCTATTATTAAATTATTGACACCTCTATCATTACTTTTTGTTCCTTTGGTTTGTTTTTACAATATTACCTCTTACAAATTTTCTTCTTTTTAGACATTAATCAAAAAATTAAATTACCAGTTTTAATCCAAAAATGAAAATAAAAACAAACAGAGTATAAAGAATATCTATTGATTTTTGTAGAACATTTTATTGAGGCGTTAATATATTAAATTAGTAATTGAATTTTTTTATAATATTACTTTTTAGGACATGCGTGAGCTTCCACAAAAATTAATATATATTATTTTATTTTATTTTTTGGGGTTAAGTTTGTAGTTTAATTTTTCTTTTTATTAAAGTAAAAAAAAAGAAACATTATTGCAAACGTGAGATTATAAATAGAGATTGTTCTGTTGTAATTAATTAAGTTAAGTAATAACAATATAGTTTCCAGAAGCATATTTTTTTAACTATTTTCTCATCAACCAAACGACATCTCTATTTCCTTTCATGGTATTAGAGCCATCAGTATGGTAAGCTTAAGTGGCGCAACATCAAATTCAAATATCACAAATGTTACTCGTGCCTTACAAATCTCTTTTCATTTAGCACTTAAGTAAAATTGGATCAATCCAATTTCTTACTCTAGAGAAAATAAGTTCTAACTTCAATTAGAGGAAATAAACTTGAAGAATTCATATCTGAAGAACAAATCATACCATAACAATTTATTAATAAGGAAATAGATGATAGAGTAGTGCACAGAATCACTAATCCAACTTATGTTAATTGGCAAGTTAAAGATCAAACTCTTCTTAGCTGGCTTTTGTCAACAATAAGTGAAGGTATCTTAAGCTTAGTACTTAATTGCAATAAATCTTGTGATGTATGGAAATCTATTGAAAAATAATTTAGTCTTCAGTTTGAAGCCAAGGTTATGCAACTTCATTATGAAATGAATGTGCTTAAAAAAGAGTCCATGACTGTTAAATAATATTGTTCGAAGGTTAAAATTCTTGTTGATAAACTTTCTTGTACTGGTAGTCCTTTATAAGAAAGATAGTTGTTAATGTAAGTGTTAATGGATTGAGATCTGATTATCTAGATCTTGCATCGATCATCACTGTTAATAAAATGTCATATGATGAAGCTTAAGCTTTGTTCTTAACATATGAGACTGGATTGGAACATAATTAAAGTGCTACGTCAGTATTTAATGCAAATTATGGAATGGTTAACTCAAACTATTCACTAAGAAGAGGTAATGACAGAAGAAGAGGTTATAGATATGATAGATATCATGGATATAAGAATTACAGTGGTGGAAGAGAAATGATTTTTCATGCCTATTCTAAAGGTTTTCCCATTGGTAATGGTAATAACAACTTTAGTTGAGGATATTCACCACAATATTCATCACAAATGCCAATTCCCATGGCATTATCACTAAATACACCTATTTTCAATATGTCTTATGGCTCATTTACTAGTGAATCTACTGACATTGTTCCTGTTTGCCAAATTTGCCATAAAACTAGCCATACTACTGATGCATGCTGGTATAGGTATACTGAGAAATATATACCTCTAGCAAGGTCTTTTAGTAGAGGTAGGGGATTAAAGGTACCTATATGACTAGTTTTGAACCATATGTTGAATTTTGAATTTATATTGCTGATTCTAATGCTATGAGTTACTCTTCATATCCATTATCTGATATGAATGCATACTATACACTAGACACATTTTCTACATCCGGAGTTGCTTATGTTGTAAATTTTAAAGGGCTAGCTAATAAAGGGTGGTATCTTGATAGTGGAGCAATATATCACTTAACTAATAACATGGCTAATATGAATGTCAGAGGAGTTCAATGGTTCTGATAAGCTCATCATTAGAAATGGCCAAGCTTTGCCTATTACACACAATGGTGATGCATTTTTTTACTTTTAGAAGTATAAATAATAAACACCATCACCCACAGATAGTACTTAAGGACATTTTACTTGTTCCATCCATTACTAAGAACTTACTAAGCATTTCTAAACTTACATCTAACAATCACTTATCTAATGAATTTACTGGTAACATCTATTATGTAAAGGATTATCTGAAGGGGTAGGTAATTCTACAATGTCTTGCTGAGAAGGAGTTATATAAGCTATTACACAAATCTTTATCATCATTATCATCACCAACTTCCTTATTATCTTACAGTGTTTCTCCTATACCATTATCTATGTTGTCATGTTGTTATATCAATTTTGAAATTGCTGGTGTTAAACTCAATAATTCAGGCTTAAACTCCTGCTATTAGTCTTCAGTTTCTATATATAAACCAACAGTCTATGATTACTTCACTTTATAATAGATTTGGTCATCCTAATGCTTATATTTTTTAATGTATTCTTAAACATATCAAATCTGATCACTTTCCTACTTATCAAATACAATCACTTAAATTTCCCTGTGAAGCATGTCAAATGAATAAAGCTCATAACCTCCATTTTCCATCCATTGAAACTAAAACCTCTAAGGTCTTTGAACTTATTACACAGACTTATTAAAATATTGATTTTATTTTCAATTTGAATAAGGAGAACTTTGGGTTTCAATATTAATTTTAAGGATATTAAAGGATAAAATTAATTTTTAAAATTAAAATCGAAAAGCTACTTCTTCCATTCTTTTTAGAATCAGCTATAGAAGGAGGCCGATTTTGACAAAAGTGATTTGAATTTTTTTTAATAAAAGTGATTTGATTTTGACATGACCGTAAAGGGATTGACATTCTGATGAGCACTAGTGTGAGGCTACAAAAAGTTATCCAAGGTGAGTTAGGCTATTTTTTCGAAGATCTATCACATTATAAGAGCATTATTAGGGGCGTGTAGTATCTCATTTTAACTGGACCTAAGACTACATTTGCTGTCAACAAGCTTAGTTAATATGTTTCTGCACCTACTCTACAACATCTAATGGCTTGCAAGATAGTATTCAGATACTTAAAAGCTACTCAAGAGTATAGTTTGAAGTTCTTTAGAGAAGGTAACTTGACACTTACTAGTTTTACAGATACTGACTAACCTTATGACTTGGATGATAGGAAATCAGTTTGTGCTTATTGTATCTATCTAGATAGCAATCTAATATCCTAGTCATCTAAGAAATAGTCTATCATCACTAGGTCAAGTACAGGGAGTAAGTATAAACTCTTAGCTGTAGCTAGTGCCAAATTGATCTTGTTACAATCTCTATTTACTGAAATTGGTATATCTTGCACAAAGAAGCCTATCATTTGGTGTGATAATATAAGTGCAACTGAGTTACCTAGAAATCCTATTTATCATTTGAGAACAAAACATATTGAAATTAATATGCATTTCGATTGAAACAGGGTTGTTGGAAGGGAGTTGAATATTCAGTATATGCCAAGTACAAAGCAAGTTGTAGATATAATGACTAAAGGCCAGTTTTGGAATGTTGTAGCTTTTAAAATAAATACTATTATATGTGCTGTAGAAATAATTAGCTGAAATGAGAGTCAGTTAAGTATTTATTTGGTAAATTTTATTTTTAAAAATACTATGAGTTTTAAAAGTAGTTATTGGTGTTTGGTAAATTTTACTGTTAAGCTGCCATAAGTAAACAAAGTTTGTTTCATTATACTATACATTTGATTATCAATTATTTTAAGATAAAATAAAAAATAATATATTATAAATTTATTTTTAATTAAAATTATTATAATACATAATTAAAAATATTGTATGTATATGTTTTTATATGTATAAGTAAATTTTATCATACGTTATGTATATTTTAGTTATTTATCTTTTTTTCAACAGTTTGATATTAAAATTTATTAAATGTCTATAACTGTTTTAAAAATTCACAATATTTCTAAAAATAAAATTTACCCAATACTTAATTGATTCTTTTCAAATTGATTATTTCTACAGCACAATTAATAATAATTATTTTAAAAATTATAGCATTTCCAAATTGGTCCTTAATCTATAAGTTCTTATCATTTTTCTTAATTCTTGTTCGGTTATTTTTCTAGTTAAGTTTTTGAATTTTAGATAAGTTATTAAAAATTTATTACAAAAAACCTAAATTTTAAATTTTTGTGAGTATAGGTTGAAAGTTTTTTTAAATGTTAAATTATTTAAAATATCTTTTACTTATTTAAAAATCATATTTCATTTCTTTTATATCATAACTTTAAAAAATTTAATCATTAAAATAATGTTATAATTTTTAATAAACAACTAAAATATTACTTATAAAAGTTCTATTTAAATTAACTCTATTTGAAAAGTTAGTTTAAAGGAAACCTAAAGATATACTATTAAAAATAAATATGTGGCAGAATGTTATTAAAAACTTTAATATAGAGTAGCTGGACGTTGAATCCAAATTCTAATTAATCACCATAAAATAGGCATTATCCATTAGGATCAAACTAAAATAGACCTACCCATACTTTAATTTTAATATTCTAGAGCACTGATCCCAAGTTATCATTGAAATCTCAAAGTTAGAATATAACATTCATATGTGTGATACTCTTCAAAATATTCATATATATAATATTCTTCAATAGCATAATTATTGGAACCAAGGAAGACATGCATGCAAGTTCTAAATCGGCAATATATATATTAAAAATAATAAAAAGAAATAGGCTATGGAAAGGGGAACAGAAATCCCAAAAACTAAAAACGAAAAAAAGCCAAAGAAGAAGAAACAAAAGCTTAAGACTCAACACGTACGTACCCAAAAACAGACCCTGTTACGAACGCTTTTCTTTGATCATGGGAAAGACACTATGAAATCAAACTAAATGGAGATCAACAAACATTAAATTAACCATATTTATATTCAAATACATATTAAAATATCTGTCTGTTGCCTAGTTCTTGATTAAGATATAGTAATTCTCTAATATTCAAAGTCCTCAAATAAATCCCATATTATATTGAGATTCCTTCTTCGTACGTGAAAGCCTTGATGTGAGAGTTATAAACTAGGGAAAACAGAAAAATTAATATAATCAATACAATGGTTAGAGCTTAGCTCAACGTGCTCTCAACATCTTAATGTGTGTGAGTGTGTGTGTGTATATATATGTATATTTTGTTTCAAAACCCTAAACTCCATATAAACCCTAATTCAAGTCCTCAAAGTTAAAACCATATGAATTAGATACATATCACCTGAAAATTAATCAAAGTAAACAAAATGCACAGAATCACTTACACCCACGGCTGGGAGCCATCCGCATCAACACCGCCATCGCCATCGCCATCGCCACGCCTACTGCGTAGCAGAAGCGGGACTTCGGGCGGTGAAAACACGTGCAGTAATTCTCTGACAAACTCTAAACAAAGTTTGAATACGAACCGTTCAAAATCAACCACAAGATCAAGAATCCACAAAAACGAAGAGAATGTAAACCCTTCAACGATTATTAATGCATGCATGCAAAAGAAGATTAAAGATCAACATGGCAGTAAAAACAGTAACAGTAACAATAACAAAGATGGTTTTGGTAGGCTCTTGCAGCGGGGAAGTCCACGTAATAGTTACATTTCTGATCACGCAGCAGCAAAGAGTACTAAGGCCAAATCGGTCACGAGCTCTCCGTCGGCGTGGGCGTTTTCGCCGGGAAGATCTTCCCCCTCTATGGTACCGCCGGATTCGTCACCGGGGAATCGAGCTCGGAGGTTGAAATCTAGCGGCATCGGCAGCGGTGTGACCGGATTTTTGAACTACTTTAGGCAGAAGAAAGTGTCACCAGCGCAGGAAGAGGAGTATCATAGGTTTCGAGTCTTGCATAATAGAATGTTGCAGTACAGGTTTGCAAATGCCAGAGCGGAAGCTGCCATGGCTTCTTCAAAAAACGCTGCTAAGGTAAATGATTTTTTATTATTAATTTAAATTCTAAAACGATACATTTTTTTTGAGAATTTTAAAACAATATTTATGTTAATTGGTATATCTAGTAATTATTATTTTCCTGCCAACCGAAGTGCTTAAAAAGGTATCTAGATTTAAAAAAGAAAAACTATAGTCAAATTAACACGACAGGAAATTGAAACTAAAGTTCAAAAAATAAACTGAAACTTCACTCGTTTTTATGTACCCCCCAGTTTTACATTTTTTATGAAATGATCTTCTTAAGTTTGCCCCAACAAACCAAAATATTGATTTCATTTGTACGCTTAGGGATTGTCGTGTCACTAATTTACCTATATAATCCTTAAACAATTTTCAGGGTAAAATATTCGGAGTGTGGCTTAGAGTATTAGAAATGAGAAATCTAATTTTAGAAAAGAAAATGGAAGTGCAAAAATTTCAGCATGAAATCAAGCTATGTCAAATTGTCAGTCCACAAGTTCGTCTACTCAACGATTGGGCGAAGTTGGAGGGAAAAAATATTGAAGCAGTTGGCAGGGTTACCAGAAAATTATCAGCTGTCTCTGTCAAAATCCCTTCTGATGATTCTGTTCAGGTGCACTGCTTTTCTTTCATTATTTCTTTTACTTTCACTCAATAAACTTGCATTTCGATATGTGCAGTTCTTGTACCAGAATTCTCTTATAATTTGAGTCTTAATCGTTGTTATTTATTCAGGAGGAGCATACAGCATATAAAATAGGAACCACAGACTTGAGGAGGCTGTAAATTCAAAAACAGTATGCTTAGGTGGGCAGTACGTAAAATTTATACACAAATGGCTAATACTTCGATTAGAACCCAAGCACATACATAGACCTCGATATATAGTTCGAACTAAATTAATAGTATTATATTTTTGTATTAGATTTTTTTTTCATATATTTTTTGTATAACAACAATCAACTACATGCATGATGCTAATATCTGAATGTTTTTTGCTACAGTCAATTTTTCTCTAATCAAAACTTGTCAATGATACCTTTCAGGGGGGAAAAAAATAGTTAATTGTAATTATTATTTTGTTATTTGCAGGCAGACGTGAAGTCCATCTACGAGGCCATGAGTGCAGCCTCGCAAGTAATGAATGGCATAGAAGCAACAACTACTAAATTCCTCCCACAGGTTCAATTTTTTTTTTTTAACATTGCAACTTTAGGATTATTTTTTCACCATACAAATTTTAGAATAAATATTTTTTTATTCCCTACAATATAAGTCAACTACTCAATTAGTTTTAACAATTTTAAATATTATCCAAAATACTCTTGTAGTTGTTAGGTATGCTTTTTCAAGAATAAAATAATATTTGTTTCATATAACTTAGAATTCAAAAAATTCTAAGATGCAACAAGTGAAAAATAAATGAAATTAGATGGACTTTAATAGAAATACAGTCATATAGATAGGACAAGTGTTTTGAATAATTTTTAAAACAAAGACTACCTAAATTAATAATTTTTAAAATATAAAGACTAACTGAATAATTAGGGTGAAACACATTTCTCGTATAATTTTCTCAGGTTGAGAGGATTCTATATATGCTTACCGAGCTTATAAGCATGGTGGAGCTTGAAGAAGAATGTTTGGAGGAACTGGATACAATTGTGGGCTCTCTGTCTCCATTAACGGTGAGAGCTCTTCTAGACTAAATTATAGCTAATAATTTTATTTGGACTCGTTGGTCTCATTTAAAACCCATATCTTACAAATTTATATAACCTCGAAATTAAAGTATCATTTATTATAGAAGTTGATATCTATTAGTTATTCTTTAAAACAAGGATAAGCCTAAGTTACAATTATTGTAACTTTGGCCCTCCCTTAAAACAAAATTAGCCCAGATTAAAAATTCTTGCTCTTGCCCATATTAAAAATTAAAATGATGCATAACCCTTTAATATAAGTCATAAATTATGCAATATGCATAATTTTGATTTATGTGCTTCTTGTAACCATACCTAACACTTAGTCACTACTCGGACTTTTTTTAACCTTTATTAATTTTTTCAAAAAAGAAAATTAAAATTATGTATCTTTGAATTTATCACAACACACATGAATTTGTTTCTGAACAGGAAAGAGAGAAATACGTAAGAGTACATCTTATTCAAGCGGCTGAGGAGTCAAGAAGAAGTTAAGATCACCTGCATTATCATGTGTATAAAGATAATGTACAATCAAATGAAATCAACTCACGAAGCTGTGTAGAGACTTTGAGGTTGTATCAGAGCGGCGCTACCAATCACCATGTATAGAGTTGAAGTCGTGCTGCCAATACAAATTGAGCCAAAATTTGATCTCTGTGGTCGATGGTTTTCACACAACTCAGTAAAAATTTACAATTGTTTACACAATTTGATAATTAATGATATTAAGACATTGATGGGTTCTAAGAAGCGTCGGACTCCTTCATGCATGCTCCACTTGGCTCGGAGGGATATAGCTCAGTTGGTAGAGCTCCGCTCTTGCAATTGGGATATTAAGACATTAATGGGTTCTTGAAGCAGCAGCCTTCATAACAATTATTCTACTTTTCATATTATCAAGAACCGGCCTCGTCTCTCTCCACAAAAAAAAGGGCGAACCCATTTGAAACTTTTGTAGGTAATTTTTAACCAACAGTCAAATGTTTTGACATATAGCATTGTGCAACTAAGTCTTTTGCATATGAGCACTGCACAATCATTTTTGTTTACTTTTTAGTTAATCATAATGAATCCGGGTAAATTAAAATGTAGCTAAACTCAATGTTTGCACCAAAATCATTTCACATCACTCTGCTTATGTTCACTTGAGTTTGTGTGTGAGATCAAGAAGCATGGCCACACCTCTATTGATGCCAAAATGGAGGTGGGTGAAGATGGATTGGTGCCAAATCATTCATATATGAGGTACAAGGAACTTATTTTAGCTTTTAAATACTTTTGGGTTACAACAATAGATGATATTACTCTATTTCGAAAACATTACTCAATTTCTAAGACAACAGTTGGTTTGAGAATTTAAGGGAAGTGAATCTACGAAGTGTGGCATTGAAGAAGTTGAGTTTAATTTCATTTAGGGTGGGCAAAAAAACTCGAGCCCGCGGGCTTTGACCTAGTTCTCTCACTAATTTTTTTAAAAAATATTTATAAATTAGAATAAATAATTAAAATTAAAAAATAAAATAAAAATGTAAACTTAAATACTTAATTTATAAATCAATAATGATTTAAAAAAGCTAAAATTATAATACTAAACTCTCTCTTATGCATTAATTAATTAAAAAAGTACTTGAATTAGAGAATCAAGTCTTGAAAAAAATTTAAACTTTTATTTGCTTTATTTTACTTTAAAATATTCATTTTCTTTAACTTATTTATAATTATAACAACTTGCTGATCATTAATTCATTTTAAATTTATAATATTTTAGAAAAAATTAAAAAAGTAAATAAAGCCCAAGTCTGACTCCAAGACTATAATGGATCTAGCCTAGACTCGATCATTAAGCTTATCTTAAAGTGGGCTTAAGCCTGGGCTTGAAAAAACCCAACCCAAACCCACTTTTTATCGTCCCTAATTTCATTTCTTACTTAATTGTTTTAATTTTTTCGATTTTGTTTGCATATTGATTATTTAGACATATTTAGCTAGATTTTGCTTATCTACAAAACTTGAATCATTGTTAATCAAATCAACCATAATTTGCACCTCAATATGGTTTGTAAGTTTAGTTTGTTGTCTTATACCTAAATAAAACAGTGTTTATACTATTTTATGATTTCACTTTTTATTGATGAGAACTTTATGCTAAATGTTTGAGCACTATAAGACTATAAAGAAGCGAAAAGTATGTTTGATCATGACCTTATTTTTCAACTGAGAAAGTACATCAAGATGTTTTTCTACTACATGCAATTTTATATTAAAGAAATTCACTCATCTCATGAGTTTGTACATAGAAAGGCTTTGTTTAGCACTCAAAAGGAAGTTTACAAACATATCTTGAAGCAAACTTTCCAACTACTACTGATTGAACAAACTCAATACACATGGTCCATCCACCAATACAAATCCTTCTGAGAATGACACTAATGACCATTTAGAGCATCAACCCCTTGTGAAGAGCACTAATAACATAATGATGCATGTGGTTGGACCTACTAACATCCAAAATAGATTAAACCACATGTACCATTATATTAGTCCATACCAAAAATTGATACCAAACAAGATACCCTAACAGTAAACACATTTAACTGCCTAACAAACGTAAAAATAGTAATAGGGATAATATATTTTCATTTGGAATAGATAAGACTCCTACAAGATAGCTTCAACAGAACTTTGCCACCACTTCTAACTTGTCACTTCATTACACTACATGCTTTACTCTAACAGTATAAACTGCAAGCAACCTAAAATAAATCTGTACCTTTTTACCCACCTGAATTCTCACCTTAACTATTAACTCAAAACTCTCAATCACAGGTTGTACAAGTTGAAAATTTCTAGCAACCAAAAGCCAATACACCAGTACTGGTAGATTATAACTCAGATAATAGTCGTTATAAGATTTCATTTTAAACATTGTTCTAACTTTCCTTACATTATAATACAATCAATATGAGTATGCCTATCATACTACAGTAATTTGATACTTCCTATTTTGATGAAACAAACCTCCAATATTGATAAACTTGTTGTAGAAGTCCTTAATGTCAAATTGCTAATTGTAACTTGCACTGTCATCTACAACTTCTTTTTTAAACCTTTGTAACGCTACTTAAATTTCTATAGCCTCATCTGTAGATGATTTCCACCTCTTAAAGAAACCTCAAGATAGTCATTAAGGCAATTGTCATATAGTTTATTATGATTCTAACACTTTGATTTCTACATTAGTTCGATAGTAGCATACTAATAACTCTATGAAATGAGAGTTATCATGACACTTTTAGAATTAAATCAAGATTACTTAGAGTATAAATGACATATTTTTATTACATTTTAATTATATTTTGCAGTAACACCCATTTTAGTTTACTTTTAATAAATTTCATTTAATTTGGAATAATTTGTATGCTTAGATCATATGCATAATTATAAGTGAATCGAAGTTCAAATTTCAAAGAAGGAATGCTGCTATGATAGGTTTACAAAGATAAGAAAAGAAACTAGCTACAAAAGAATTGAAACAAGCATGGAACAGTGCAGATGCTTAAATCATTGCTATAGCTCTATTACTATAGTAGTCTTGGAGCATTGACAGAGAAGATTCCGTATAAGATACTTAGAATATTGCAATTTAAAGTTTTCTAAGCTAGAAGATACACGTCAGGCTTTCAGTTACCCTAATTTTAAGCTATAAAAAGGAGCACACACAAAAAAAACAAGAAAAGCCATTAACCAAAGTAAAATACCATAAAGAAATAATAAGAAAACATATTTCAAGAAAGGATTTGAAGGTTGTCTTAAAGAGAAATTACAAAAAGAATTTAGGAATAAATCATTCTTATTTTTTTATCATTTTCTATTTATTTATATAGATGTATTTGATGACTAAAATTCTTTTATTTATTTTTCTTCCAAAAATCATAAATTGAATTTAATTGTGGTGGAGTGATAAACAAATTTGATGGTTAATTGACCAATATTTTGTACTGTTGCATGATTGCTATAGCATTTTGTTTTGATAATATTTAATTTAATTCATTATTTTTGCCAACCACTCATTTAGTGATACTAGCTAAGAGATAGCCTAAAAAAGTTTTGATTTAATGGAATATATCATAGCAATACTTAATTTTAGATAGGATTTTCTGAGTTGGATTTAACTTGATTTAAAAAGGGTCATGCTTAATCTAAAATTCATGATGAATTAGATATAGAGATTTACTTTGTAAGATAAATAGAACATAAATTGTTTGATGTTATATTTAATGTTGGCATAACAATTAGTCATTCTTAAGTTACATTAAATATAAGATATCTAACAAGTGACAACTGAAAATAAATAACGATTCTACCTGGTGCTATAGCAGATGCTGCAGTAACTAATTTTTAATTAGAAAAATAGTTTTATTTATTTACAATAGAACTACATTGTTAAGATTGTTATAGTAAATATCCTATAACATCAGTCCCTGTAGAGACAATCTTAAATACTTATTATTATATTACTTGTTATGCATACTTGTCATTGAGATCCATGGTATTAGAATCTTTACAACACATACTATGCACTTGACGATACCCTCTGTTGTCTAAATTTTATTAAACTTGTAAGTGCACGAATCTATTATAGAATAGATTAATGGTGACGAATGTCAATCATATGAGGAGGTGGATTTTAATTATATGTTGAATTAATTTTTTAAGTAGGTGGTTGAAATTATAATGCAAGTAATTTAATCTATTTTAAAGTTAAAGTTAGAATGACAAAAATAAATTAAACTGACAACTATTATAATGAGGCACTTTGGGTATCTAGATTTGTATTAACATGCACCAGGACTTAATATTTCTTATTAGTACTAATTAAATCATAAGGGGGATATCCACTTCTTATAAACCGCTCTCTAATTAATATGGTGTTAAAGGCTTATCGTGTCAAACAGTAACAACTGTGTTATTATTATCTGTCAATAAAAAATCAAAACATCCACAGAAATTAGAGGAGAAGAGAAAATAAATTTAATAAAATAAGCTCATATAACATGTTGAGACTTCACCTTCAACTCAAACTAAAAAGAAAATTAACTATGCATATTTGAATTAGGAGTAAAATGAAAATTTCATTAAAATACGTAGAAAATACAAGATGGAAAATGAATTAAAGAAAATGGAGCTCAAAAATGAACTTCGGGATCTCAAATTAGGGGGAAAAAAACCCTCCTTTTATAGATACAATAAGTAAATTATGACCATTGGATTAAAACAATTTGGACATACAGGATTGTGTCATATGCTAAATTCTAATTAGGTTGAACACATCATCAAGGCAATCATCCTGTGTATATACATGTACCGTATGCATATTTTTCTAATATACCAATATACAACCACGTCATCGATCAACAGTACATATATAGTTTAGTTCAATAGGATTGTGACACATCACCAATTAATATTACATCATCAATCAATGCCACATAAACAGTCAAAGCCACATCATTCATCCAATTAAATGTTGTCACATCATTAGTTAGTGTCATGTCATCAGTCAATGCCACGTCATTGTACAGTATTTATATATAGCGTCATGAATAGTACAATACATGTGAACAGTGATATTTATACTTTTATACTTTTCTTAAGGTTTTCAATTGTTCTGAGTTCAGATTTACTGTCTGTTTTGCTATCTGATGTCTCATTTATTATGAAATAACTATATTATCCTAAAATATATAAAATATTAATTATTAAAATACACATAATTAAAATCACAAGAGAGTTAAATACATAAAAGTAAGGAAGTTAGTGGAACTTAAAGTATAAAATGACGATTTTCTTCTTTATAAATATATATTTTCTAGCACTCAATACTCTCATTGATTTTAGGTAAATTTCTTTTTTTATTATGGGCTGATAAACTAGATGCATGATGTGATCCAAAGTACTAAGAGCATTAAAGATCTGTTGTTTATTCCAAAAGAGCCAACGAGAGCACAAGCTTAGAAGATAAAAAAAAACAATGCAAAGACTTATTCAAGCTACTTTAGATAAATTCAATTCAAATTTAATTTGTAAGAGACCAATACTAAAGATAGGCTTGAAAAAGGAAGAACTAACCTTGGCATACTTAATTCGAGCTAAAGAGATGGTAAGCATTGAAGAGGATGATTTCAAAGTAAAAGAAGAAAAAATAATTCTAAAGCTGTAGTTGCATTCCTTACATCGAGAGTTTTGAAATGGTATATTGTAGGCTCAAATTCGACATCATATGCCCTAACTATGATCTATTTAACATTAGTGGTTTTACAAACTACAGCCCGTTGTGTAAATTTTATTAAATTAGCAAGTGCACGAATCTATTATAGAATAAATTAATGATAACAAATGTTGATTCCATGAGGAGGTAGATTTTAATTGTATATTGAATTAATTTTCTAAATGGATGGTTGAATTGTAGTGAAATTAACTTAAATGATCTTAAAATTCAAAATGAAATGGCGGGAATAGATTAAGGTAGCAACTATTATAATAAGGCACTTTAGATATCTAGATCCGCAGCAACATGTACCAGGGTTTAATATTACTTATTAGTACTAATTAATTCAGGAGCAAAGTGTCTACTTCTCATAAACTATGCAACAATTAATATGATACTAAGGACTTATCGTACCAAATAATTATAATTTTGTTATTAGTATTTATCAAAGAAAAGTCAAAACATCCAAAAAAATTAAAGGAAAAGAGAAAATAAATTTATCAAATTAAGCCCATAGAGCATGTTAAGACTTTACCTTCAACCTAAACTTCAAAGAAAATTAGCTACTCATATTTGAATAAGAGATCAAATAAAAATTTTATTAAAATACGTAGAAAATACAAGATAAAGAAAGAATTATAGAAAATAGAGCTCAAAAATAAATTCAGAGGTGTCAAATTAAGGAGGAAACACTCATTTTAAAGATATAATAAGTAAATCACAGCCATCGGATTAAAATAATTTAGACGCTCAAGATTATGCCATGTGGCACATTTTGATTGAATTGAACACATCATCAGAGCTATCATTCTGTGTATATGCATTACCTTATGCACATTTCTTTTAGTCCACTAACATTCCACTACGTCATTAGTCAATAGTATATACATATTTTAGTCTAATAGGATTGTAACACATCATCGGTCAACGCCACATAAGCAATCATGTTATATCATCCATCTAATCAAATACTGCTACATTATCAGTTAGTGCCCCATTATCATATAGTATATATGAACAGTATCATGAACATTACCTATATATGTGAACAGTGTCAATTATACTTTTATGCTCTTTCTAAAGTTTTCAACTGTTCTGAGTTTAGATTTACTGTCTGTTTTATCATCTGATGTTCTGTTTATTATGAAATGACTATGATACCCCTAAAATAAATAAAATACTTAATTATAATAAAACACACAAAATTAAAGTCACAAGAAACTTAAATGCATAAAAGTAAGAATGTTAATAGAACTTAGAGTGTAAAATAATAATTTTGTTCTTTATAAATATATATTTTCTGACACTCAACACACCTCTAACCAGTTTATTATTAGTACCTAGCAAATTAAGCAAAAACTAATTCTGACTCGAAACTTTTTAAAAAAAACAATTATGTTTATTTAATCAAATAATTGATAATAATTAAATAAAAGTATAAGCATTATCTCTAGTTTTTAAGAGATATCATTCCCAAATCAACCATCCACATAAATCAATCCAGTAAATTTTATTAGAGCTATTATAATTAAGCCACTTTCAAGAATGACATGTTAATACCCTAAAATCTCACTAGTAATGACACTCTTACAAAGAAATTAAATCCAATAACAGAAGTCACTCCTATGAATAGTAAATTGAGAGAAAATAATAAAGAAATATGACATGCTCTTACCAAAATGAAATAAATATACTCATATCTTAGAAATAATACGATCTTAAGTCAAAATGTAAGTCAGACTAATGTATTTATTTTTTCTCTTTGTTTTATATATATATATATATATATATCATTGAATTTTAGAACTCATATAACTAGTCTCTACTTCAAACTAGAGTTCCCAAAAATCAATAAGGACTTTTATTAGAATGTAACATAGACTAAGGATAAGGCAAACAAAGAAAGAAAAATAGGAAAAAATAAAATATATATTTAAGAAAAAGTAGAGATTTTCTTTTAGATAAATAATTTTATTGTGAACTAATATATATATAATTTTTTTATTTTTTTCTCTTTTTTTATGCACAATTTAATTGAACAAAAAAATTATTTATATTTTTCTCCAATATGAATGGGTGATGACACTTGTACGGCATCGAGTAGCATTTCAAATCGAAATTGGATCAAGATAATAAGTTAAAAAAGAAAACATTTTTTTAAGGTTCAAAAGGGTTAATTATGAATATTGACAAGAGGGATGGCTAAAAAGGATCAAACGGGTCAAAGATGTCCTTTCTATCATCTTTTAGGGCTCTAAATAATCGTTCATATTTACTAATTAGATAAACTTTCAGATGTAGTAACACACATTTTTTTAAAAAGTTGACTCAAAAAGAAATTTAGAGATTGTATATAAAATAATAAACTATTAATCTATATGAAAACTGGGCACAAAGGGTTACTCTCTAAGAAAAATTACAAGTTCAAAAACTCACTTAGAAATTTAACATGACATGTATATTTCTTTAAGTAATACATATTGTTGTCTCTGACATCAAGTAACATAACTTAAGACCAAAGATAATACAAATACTAAAATTTAAAAGTAATCATGTCATTCATGTTAAAAGATCAAAAAAAATTTTAGAAAAACTAAAAAGATATTTTTCTAGAGTCACTACACTCTATATTCAGTTATTTTCGATCTAAAAATTTGAAAGTGTATATTTATAAAGGAGATGTTAGAAAAAAATAAAGTTAAAAGATTACACTTAAAATGAAGCTTAAATAAGAAAATGTCAGAAATTTATTTTTTAGAAACTAAAAAGATGAGTTTGTAGAGTCACTACATTGTATATTCAGCCATTTTGAACCCAAAAAGCTAGCCAAGATTTATTTCTACAATAAAATTAGTAAAAACTTTACCAAGATTGAGATATTTTACAATTTATCAACTATTTAATCCCCTCAACTAGAACAAAATATTATCCTCAATGTTTTAAAGCAAAAATGTAGAGATTAAAAGATATCATTAGGTGTTGCAATACAGAAAAAAAATATTTACAAGTGCAGAGTTAAATTGAATTTGTACTTTATACTGTGGCTACTACTACCACTATTAGTTCGCCACTTCACTGGAATGTGGCTTTAGTCTATAAGCTTATAATAGATCAAATAGCTCTTTAGTAGTGTGAGCACAAATAAAGATTTTTTCACTGTGAAAGGAATGAAATAATTTTTTATTACATGATTAAAAAATGTGATAAAACCATCATAAAAGTTATTAACATTTAACAAATCGATAGATTTCTAATGAATGTTTAGATGGGTCCAAGATGCTAATGTGATTAGTACCTCTAGAGTTAGAAGATCTCTTAGTAAGAAAATAAAAGTATCAGCGTGATTCAACATTTCAACTATTTTCTCTTGCATACCTGAGACGACTAATTCTTCTCCAGTTGATGAGTCAGACAAATAGTCCAAAGGTCTTAGGATTGTTGGGATAATGCCTAACACTTGACTCCTACTATAAGCAGCTTCTTAGACCAGTTTTGATAACTTTCAATCACCTTCTCCATCAATCAAGTATAATTTTCTAGTTGTTATTCTTCAACAAAGATCTAAGGATGCCTCAATAAATTCTTTATATTTGCGATAGTTAAACCCAGAGAGCACATAAATATTCTTGAATTAATTATTATGAGTAGTTGCCATTAGGATACTTCAAAAATAATTGATAAGTGTCTTAACAAAAAGTCATATTTAATAATCTTGGTTACAATAGTTCATAACTATAAATGAGGTAGCATGTCTATGTCAAATAATGCATAAAGCAATGGCTTGAGAGTCAAAAAGAAAATAGAAAAAAATAATAATAATGATAACATGAACTTATTAAAGAAAAAAATATAAATAATCAAACAGCAATGAAATAAAAGGACATTTATAAGTCATTGCGACTGTGGCTTACATCTTCCTCTGATTTTACGTCTAGAAATAGCTTGAAGACTCTCTATAGGTCAATGATAGATTTCTCATCCAGTTTCCTTATAAACTGACAGATAAGGTCATTTATAATCAAATTCTTAAGACTATATTGTACATCCTCTTTCTAAAATAATAGCTATAACTAGAGTATTGTGTTTTGTACGTATCTACTGGGATATATTTCAAGAGACAAAAGGATATTATCTAATGACTCTTTATTCAAATCATCCCTAATGAATTAAATCTTAGTTTTTCTGTTATCAAATATCATTCCTAAAAACCATAGGTTTTTATTGCATCTCATTTTGGCATACTTATAAGAAATATTATAGAGCTTTTGAGCTCTTCGTTTTCTTAAAATTTTTTTCTACCACAACCAGGTATGTATGTAATAAATTTGGAAGACAACTTACCTATCAATCGCATTTTGGTTTTATTCATTGAATATAAGCAATGATGTTATTCTTCATAAGCAATCGCATGCATTTAGACCGAGCTTTATAGATGGTAAAGAGGTCATTTTGAGGAAGTGAAGGAAATCGCTTATAGAACTTTACTAAAATTACGTCTTTGTCCATACTTCAACTGAGAATATCAGTTATTATGAAAAACTAAAGTAACCAACTTCAACAGTAACATAGTATAGTTATCCGCCGTTTAACCAAGGTGACAAATGATATCACACCAAAGAAAAAAAAACTAGCAAAAACACAATACACACAAAGGCAAATAAAAAAATAACACACAAATAAAAGAAATTTTAACTTATTATCGTTCTCTTAATAAGTTTATCTCAAGTTTTAATTGAGTTTCGTAAATTTCACCTTTAGATCTTCAACATAAAATACCAACTCTGGTGGTTACAGGTCCCAAATTGAATATGATTGATAAAATTGAATTAGGACTTTTAAGGAACACTTTATATGTAGAAGTTGCTTAAGGTCGATGAAATAGATTTATCTCACTGAGGTACCCATAAGTGATAAGTGTAACTACAACTACTAAACAAATGCACTTTAGCAAAAATAATGATAAAATGATAAAATATTAAATCACTGAAAAGAAATAGAAAAAATATCAGATTTAGTGAGTCACTTATATCTATTGCATTATTTTCTCCATATAATTGATATTCGTAATATGACTTTAATGTTCTAACCATTAACTTTAAAAATTACACCATTCTTTAGATTTTTAAATTTAATAACTCCATATGGAAAAATAATATGAACAATAAGTGGACCAAACCATCAAAAGCATAACTTACTTGCAAAAACGTACCATTAAGAATTGAATAAAAATACTTTCTAACCTAATGTGAAAGATTTTCTTATGCTCCAGCTGTCATGAAAGATTTTCATTCGCTTTTTATAGTCTTTAGCATTTCTATCGTTACAAATCTCCTCTAATTTTATTCAGTAGTAATCTTCTTTTTAAACCAAAAATAGGGTAAATAATGTTTGTATTCTTTTGTTTTCATCAGGAAAATATGAAATCATTTCTGACAATGTGTTTTCTTCTCCAAGAATGTATAATTCAAAGAGTCATGTGAAGGCTTGAACTCAATTTTTTATAGTGATTCTGATGATGGGATGAGATTTTCTCTTAATGGTGCCAATTGTTCTCTCTTTTTCCTCTATTTATCAATATCCATGCATGGCAATAAATCCAATAAGGCATTAACCTCATTAATTGATCCGCCAATATTAAAATCCAAACTAAAATGAGTTAAACATATTAGTAAAGGGTCATCATTAAGGTTAAAAAAAATTATGATCAACTAATTCATAAATTAAATCCACATCTATAATTCCATTATCTGCATTGTGATTTTGTTTGGCAATATTGAAAATATTTTGTTTCATTGTCATATTGCCAAAAAACAACTACATATTTTCAGTCCTACATTGAATATGAGCATTGGCAGTTGCTAAAAAAGGTCGACCTAGGATAATGGGGATATGCTTCCTTGAATCCTATACTGATTGAGTGTTAATTACAATAAAATTAAGAGAAAAATAAAATTTATCTACAATATTATAAGGTATTTTTATAGAACAATCTGCAAGCTGTAACAACATTAGAGCTAGGAGAATTAAGTCTAAGTTTCACAAACACTGAGTAAAACAATAGATTTACACTAGCTCCTAAGTCCAATAAAGCATTCTCAATTGTGTGGTTTCTTATACTACATACGATAGTAGAGGAGCCTAGGTCTTTGTATTTTAGAAGATTTGTATGTTGAAATATAAAGCTAACATTTTTTTGTTAAAAAGACCTTTTTTTAAACATGAATTTAGTACAAATATCTTTAAGAAACCTGACATAAGATGACATTTGTTTTATAATATTAAGTAAATAAATATTAATACTTACATGTTTGAAGATTTCAAAAATTTCAATCATGAATTTCAAATAATAAGATAAACAAAAAATTACAATAAAAAATAACGTAAAAATTAAATTACAGAAATATAAAAAAGAAAAAAGAAAAGAAATTAAATTACAAGAATTGCATATTTACTTTTTAAATTTTTTTAATAACAATTTTAAAAGAAAATAACTAAAAAATTACTTAAAAATTAATTCCACAAATTAATTCTATAAATTAATTGAAATAAATTAACAAGATAAAACAAAAAAATTACCAAGAAAAATAATTTAAAAATTAAATTACAAAAATTTAAAGAAATTTAATTACTGAAATTTTAAAATTAAAATACAAAATTAAATTACAAAATTTTTTAATAAATAATACAAGAAAACAACAACAAAAATTTATAAAAATCAATTCAACGAATTAAAATAATTTATCCCCCGGCAACGGCGCCAAAAACTTATTATATAAATTTTATTGAACTCTCAAGTATACGAATTTATTGTATAATAGATTAATTATGACGAATGTCGATCTCACGAGGAGGAAAATTTTAATTGTGTGTTAAATTAATTTTCTAAATAGGTGGTTGAATTGTGGTAAAATTAATTTAAATGATCTTAAAATTTAAAATGAAATGACAAGAATAAATTAAAATAGCAACTATTATAATGAGGCGCTTTGGATATTTAGATCCGTATTAACATGTATTAGGGCTTAATATTCTTTATTACTATCAATTAAATCAAGATGTCCACTCCTCATTAACCACACTCTAATTAATATGGTACTAAAGGTTTATCGTGTCAAACAATAATAATTTTATTATTACTATTTGTCAACAAAAAGTTAAAATATCCATAAAAACTAGGAGGGAAGAGAAAATAAATTTACCAAATTAAGCTCATGGAACATGTTGAGATTTCACCTTTATCCTAAATTTAAAAGAAAATTAGTTACTCATATTTAAACTAGGGATAAAATAAGAATTTTATTAAAATATATAGAAAATATAAGATGAAAAAAATATTATAGAAAATGAGACTCAAAAGTGAACTTAGGGGTGTCAAATTATGGGGAGAGTCCTTCTTTTATAGATACAATGAATAAATGATGGTCATCGGAGTAAAATAATTTGGATGTACAAGATTGCGCCACTTGGTAAGTTTTGATTGGTTTGAATACATCATCAAGGCTATCATCCCGTACATATGCATATATCGTAAGCACATTTCTTCTACTATACTAACATTCCGCTGCGTCATTAATCAATAGTGCATACACATTTTAGTCCAATAGAATTGTGACATATCATCTGTCGATGCCACATCATCAATCAATGCGGCATTATCAGTCAACGCCACATAAACAGTCAATGCCACATTATCCATCCAATCAAATGCTGCCACATCATCAATCTGTGTCATGTCAGTGGTCAATGTCACATCATCGTACAATATATATGAATAGTATCATGAACAGTACCTATATATGTAAACAGTGTTGATTATACTTTTAGACTCCTCCTAAGATTTTTTATTATTCTGAGTTTAGATTTATTATTCATTTGTCATCTAATGGCTCGCTTATTGTGAAATTACTATGATGTCCCTAGCATATATAAAATACTTAATTATAATAAAACACACATAATTAAAATTATAATAAATTTATATACATAAAAGTAGGAATCTTAGTGGAACTTAAAGTATAAAATAACAATTTTCTCTTTTATAAATATATATTTTCTAACACTCAACACGACCCACGCAGCTTTGTTTTTAATTTTATACTTTTTTTCATACTTTTAAGTTAGATTAAGGTTAGCTAGCTTTTATAAACACTCTTTCATATTATTTGAACAAATCTTTTAACAATATAGAGTTTGATATCATTGGAGAGGATTTTTTCAACTTGTTCTTAAAGAATCTTAAACTTATCAAAGGATTTGCTAACCTTTGTAGCATCTTATTTAACAATCCAGGTTCTTAAAACTTAACTTCTCAAGGGTTCAGATCTTTTATTTAAATTCTAATTAAATTGGCTTTCTTGAGTTCTTATCAATCTAACTAGATCTAGAAGGATTCTTATCAATATATTCCTTCAAGTGGATATTTCTTTCAAATTTAAAATGTCATATCTTTGTATTCTTTCTGAAATATAGAATAAGGTATGTTATATTTGTTTTATATATAAATTAAGCTAACGCTCGAGTTGTATCATTTTCAGGTTTCATATTAAAAATCACTTAGGTGTAAAGATTATGGGTAGTTATGAGTGTTGAACATTACAATTTATAGTGATGCATTAGCTCAAATTTATTTGTTTGTTTTACTCCTCTTGTAAGCATATAACCATTATTTTATTATTTCTCAAATTTTATAACAATTGGAGTTTGGATGCACATAGTAATAAACCATTCTGCCAAGGCCATTATAGTCTACATAAATTAACAACTATAGTTGGTCTTCATGTGTAAATAAAACTTCAACCAAGGCCAATGTGGTAACATTGTAATTTTCTAAAGTGAAGCATTTGAATTCAAAACAAGGGTATATTTGTCATTTTAACAGACTTCAAACTGATTTATTCCAATTAATTAAAAAATAAATGGAAATAGTTGTGCAATGCTTATAGGCAAAAGACTTGGGTATGCTGTGCTATATGTCAAGGTGTTTAGGTGCTAGATAAAAATTACCTAACTTTTTTGTGTATTAACATTTGCAATTGCATAGCTATATAATAGGGTAGAGTCAGCTTATTAATTGACAGGGGGTTTATTCAATACCAATATAAAGAAATTTAAAAATAATAAATACGTAAATTTAAAAGATTTATTATACTTCAATATATGTTTACAATTGCCCTTTGCGAGTTTTTCATACATTAATAATGTTGCATTACTTCATTATCAATATTATTAAATAAGTCTTTTTCTCTGTAAATAGCCAAACTATCATTCATCCATTGCTCTTTCATTCGGCTTTATAATTGATTCTTTAAAACATTCATGGTTGAAAATGCTCTCTCTACACCAATAGTGGCAATGGATAAAGTTAATGCTAATGTTATTAACAAGTAAAGCAATGGATATACCTTATGTCTCTTAGTCTCGACCATCCACTTTACAAGATCACTAATATCTTTTAATTGTGAAAACTCACCACTAATGTGCATATTCAAAATATATGTATCAAGTTGAATTTCGAATGTCATGATATCACATAGAACTCATTTAGATACAATGAGCTAACCATAATAGCTTCTGCTTGTTAAAAGTAAAAAATAAATCATTTGGAGATAAACATGTTAAGCAAAGAAGCAACTCAATGTTTGTCTTATTAAAATGAGAATTAAGTTATTGTTTGTCTTATTAAAATGAGAATTAAGTTATTGAAGTTACATATCTAAGACTGTATATGCACTAGATACAACTGAGCTAGCTGTAATAGCTTCTACTTGTTAAAAGTAGAAAATGAATCATTTGGAGATAAACATGCTAAGCAAAGAATCAACTCAATGTCTGTCTCATTAAAATGAGAATTAAGTTGTTGAAGTTGCATATCTAAGACTATATAATACAATTCAACATGATAAGGATGCAACATGATAAGTTGCATATCGTGCTCGCCCTCTGTCCACAATCATATCATCCATATTAGGCACATCAATATCACATTCCCACTAAAAAAATAACTCCATCAATCAAAGAATTCCACCCACTCTGTCTCATTGTTTGAAGTTATAATTTACATAACATAACCAAGTTAATAACATTCACAACATCTTGATCTTTCATCTATAATGCTTGTGATAACTCATCTATAGCCCCTAAAATATTCCTCATTAAATGTAAAATAAAAACAAATTTAAATGACAACATCAACTTTAGTATATTCTTTACTTCTCTTCTTTGCCCAAATTTTAGTCCATTACCAATAATCATTTCCAATACACTGGTTACTCCTAAAAACATGTTAATAATGCTCAATAATACATTATAATGTGAACTTCGACATGTATCACTACAACATTTCACTGTAGTCTCTTGGTTTAGGCCTTGGTTACTTGAGAGATCTCTTAGATTAAATGTTTTAACAACTTTTTCAGCATATTTCTCTCTAAGAGCATCACAATGTTTAGATGAGGCTCCAATAATATTCACCACATTGGCAATTATAGCAAAAAAGATTCAATTTGAATATGATTTTTTGCAATAGCAATAAGAGCTAATTGAAGTTGATGAGCAAAACAATGAATGTAATAAGCACAGTCATTCTCTCTCAAAATTATAGTTTTAAGGCCATCAAATTATCCTTGCATATTACTTCCTCCATTATAACCTTGCCCTTGCAACCTAGGCATACTCAAACCATGTCTAAAAAGAAGTTTATTAATAGCTTCGTTAAGTGATTAAGCAGTAGTACTAACAACTTGTTCAATGCTTATAAAATGTTCAACCATTTGTCTACTAGTATTTACACATCATAAGATGATAGCCATTTTCTCTTTTGTTAATATGTCACGAGATTCATCAATCAAAATAAAAAAACAATGCACCACCCATCTCTCTTATAATGGCATTAGTGATCTCAATTGTACAAGCATTAACAATGTCTTTTTTAGTATCAAGACATGTCACTTTAAAAAATGATGGAGTATTTTTCCATGTAACAACTTTTATATCCTCATTATCATCAACTAGAAATTTGAGAAGTTCTAGAAAGTTATCTCAGTTACTTGACTCTTCAGATTCATCATGGCTGTGAAATGTAAGTCGTTGTCATAAAAGAAATCTAACATAATCAACTTATGCTCGTAAGCGAGCTCGATATTCACTATTAGTTTACTTAGAATGTTTGGAATACATTTTCTAAATATGTTGCTCCTGCTTCATTCAATCTTTTTAATTTTTGCCAATTAGTAAACCCATGTTTAGTAAAAGATTCACAACTTGTTGTTCTCTAATTCTTAGCTTGAAAAGATAACAACAAAGACAAAATGCAGCATCCCTTACAATGCTATATTATAATCAATTTCAATATTTATAAAACCAAGCTGGATTAAATCTTCTAGATTGTTTTCCAAAATGTTTGAGAGGAAAATTATGAGTTTTTGGTTGACAAGGGCCATTTTTCAAATATTATCTTTGAACTTGATCTTGGATATTGACATTGTAGCAAGAAATTAGATGTCGTAACCCGGGTTCCATAGGAGTAAATTGACCTCCACTTATTTTCTCTCATGGTTACAACATCATTATTCTTTTGTTTTTACCACGATCATCATTTTTCTTGGAAATTTTATTTTGAAGCATTATTTTTTTTTTTGAAAAGTGGCGGCTCTTTTATTTTGTAATACCTTTCCATACCTATTTCAAAATATAATATAAATAAAGATGATGAGTATATGTACTCTACTTAGGCTAGTAACACTTTTAGGATATTCCAATATTATATAATCTTATTAATGCTATAAAGTGATTAATAAATGGCAATAAAACTAAACAAGCAAATGTTTTATTGCAATTGGTATTTTCTTAATCTAATAATACATTTTTTTTCATGGAATCCACACTCAATCACATTATTTTTCAAGTATGCCAACTGCCAAATGATACATTAACTAAGGGGAAAAACAACAATAACATCAATTCAACAACTAGCCATATGTGATTTAAAAACAGGAAAATAAAAGGCAAATAAAGTGTTAATTTGTACCTTAGTTTTATTGAATGAAGAGATGTGGGGTTGTTTGAAATTTGGAAGAATGAATGAAAGCTACTTGTCCGCTGTCACTACCTTTTTGCTTTGCTTTTGGAGATGTAGAAACAAGAAGATGATTTAGGCATTTGCAATGAGAGTTAGTCCACTTGGTAGTAGAATTGGAAAGGGTGAAAGTAATAAAATATTATTAATAAGTTTGTGGGTTGTTTAAAATTTTAATTAATATTAATATTTATGGCCTCATTTCTTTTGTTTTAAAAATTTAGAGTGTGAGAATGTAAGTGTAACTAAGTATTCTAGGTTTGAATATAAATTATTGGGGGCTTAAGAAAAATTTATTAAGAATTTTAGACTAATAAAATTAATTATTAAAAAAATTAGGGGGACTTTCCCATTGGTCCCAAGGAAAATCTGCCCCGAGCTGTGCACTTCTTTTAACCCCAGCTAAATTAAGTAATATTTTTTTAATTAAAAAGTAAAAGAGTGACCAAATTGTGTATTAATTTGTAACCATATTTTTTTTTAAGATTTGAGTGAGGTGACTAGCTAAAAAAAACTAGTTTAAAATCAGTGGGCTAAGACCCTAAAACAGAATTGAGTAATCTTAAATAAATGATTTTGAGTGTTCATTAAATGTTTTGGGTTATAATTTTTTTAATGTAAATATAAGAATCTTCTAGGGACTAATACAAACATTATTTATTTTATCAAAGATTTAAAAATAATGTATGTTAGGGACCAATCAAAAAATTACCTTATTATGGTTTATAAAATATTTTTCAAAAGGTAGCGGACATAAAAGAAATTTTCCAAGAACTAGCTCTTCTGACCTCCACAACACCCCCCCCCCCAACCCCTAAAAAAAATCTCCATCTCCTCACGTGGTCCATCAATTTGATTTATTTTTTTCACCCAAATTAAATTGAAATAATCTTTTGAATAAATGCTTGCACGTTTATTGAATTTTGGATTTAAATTTTAAGTAAAAAATTTAAATGAAGGAACTCCACTATAAATAGAGATAACTAGGTTTCAAAGCCCCCTTTTTTGACACAAGAGTATACATGAATTTTTAGTGTTAAATGATGGATGACATTAAATATTAATTTAAAACTAAATAATAAGGCGACCCGATGGTGTATTATTAATTTTTTTATTCTCTCACTTTTTATTTTGTTCTCTTATAATTTATATGCTTTGACTCTTTCACTTTTCTCTATCTTATTTTCAAAATTCACTTAATATTGAAATTTTTAATTTCAGTATCCAATAAGTTAACTCAATCTTATTTCATGTCTTTCATTCAATTCAACGTTATAATTCTTTTTAATAAACACAAACAGAACAATTTTATTGCCGCTAGAGGCTAGAGCAAGTATGTACTTAGGGGTAAGCAATTATGAAGACGTGACTTCATGCAGTTAAAACCGACTAATCAGCTCTTAAAAAATGATTTTTTCAAAAAAGAAAATGGTCAACCCTGAAATTGTTCTATTATTTTTCATGTCATCGCCTATTTACATAAAAGTATTCATCAGCTGTGAGCCTATCGTAATCATTTTACCAATTTAAACGGGCCTCCATGCTTATTCTCCCCTTAACAGTTAAATAAAATAGAGTTAATATAATATGAAAATAGAATATAATATGAGGCCAACTGTTAATATTTGGTTTTGCTATTATGCTTTCATAGAAATAGGAATCGGTGTATTCTTGCATCAGGAGGGGAAAAAAACTCCCGAGTAATTTGTATATAATCTTCCTAGGATTAATATCTATCATTGTTTATTTTATCAAATATTATAAAACATTGTTAAGATCCAATACCAAAAATTAACTTATTCTGTGGGTTTTTTTTTTTTTTGGGAACTAAAATTAATGGGCCAAGAAAAAACTTCCAAGACTACCCCAGCTACAATCTAGGCCAACCCCCACTACCCTCTGCCTCTTGAGTATGGTCCATTTGATTTGATTGCATGCATTAATATTTCCAAATCTCTTAGCTCAGCTAGCTGTACATAACATACTGTTGGTCCCTCGTGCAAATCAATGTCTAATTAACTTCAAAGTTGCCAAGCTTTTAATTTCTTATCATGATCTAAGTAAGTTGATAAGAATTAAGAGTCACTGACGAGTGATATGATATATGTTTCCTTTGTTAATTAGTAGCTGAATAATGGGGAACTCAACCTCATTATTATTTCACGGGCTGATTTGATGACATGTTCCTTTTTTCAAACTGAGTTGAATTTTGGGACGTTTCATTTAAGTGAGAAAACTACGTGCCCTGATAATTAATTACATGCAAAGATTCAACAGAGAACACGTAACTGCATGCATTAATCGGTTCTGCTTTGGTTACCCTATAAATAGAGCTCCAGGGCCTGGAAGCTTAACATCACAGCAAAAGCAAGCATTTGTGTCTTTCTTTGACTGTTTTAGAAAGATGGGGAAGCTTTTTAAGTATGCTGGTGTGGTGATTCTGGTGTTTGTGTTCGTGATTGGAATTTCGGAATGTAGGAAGTTTGAGGAAGATGAGGTTTCTAAAGCCTCTGGAGTTGGTTTTGGTGGTGGAAGTGGTGTAGGAGGAGGCAGTGGAGGCCTTGGAACCGGTGGGGGTGTTGGTGGAGGATTCGGTAGTGGTGTTGGAGGTGGACAAGGAGGTGGTTCAGGTGTAGCAAGCGGTGGCGGGATAGGGGGTGGTAATTACGGTGGTGGCAGTGGTGTTGGAGGTGGACAAGGTGGTGGTTCAGGTGGGGGCGTCGGTGGCGGCGGGGTAGGAGGTAGTAGTGGTGTCGGTGGAGGACAAGGTGGTGGTTCTGGCGGGGGGACCGCTGGAGGGATAGGAGGTGGTAATTACGGTGGTGGTAGTGGTGTTGGAGGTGGACAAGGTAGTGGTTTTGGTGGGGGGACCGGAGGAGGGATAGGAGGTGGTAATTACGGTGGTGGCAGTGGTGCTGGAGGTGGACAAGGTAGTGGTTTTGGTGGGGGGACCAGTGGAGAGATAGGAGGTGGTAATTACGGTGGTGGTAGTGGTGCTGGAGGTGGACAAGGTAGTGGTTTTGGTGGGGGGACCGGTGGAGGGATAGGAGGTGGTAATTACGGTGGTGGCAGTGGTGTTGGTGGTGGACAAGGTAGTGGTATTGGTGGGGGTTCTGGAGGTGGACAAGGTGGTGGAGTAGGAAGTGGAGGTGGAATTGCAGGAGGTGCTGGTGGAGGAAATGGTGGTGGTGCTGGCAGTGGTTCTGGTGGCGGAATTGGGAATGGAAACGGTGGTGGCTTTGGAGGCGGCAATGGTGGTGGTATTGGGGGTGGAAATGGTGGTGGCTTTGGGGGCGGCAACGGCGGTGGTATTGGGGGTGGAAATGGCGGTGGCTTTGGGGGCGGCAACGGTGGTGGTATTGGCGGTGGAAATGGCGGTGGCTTTGGAGGTGGAAATGGACAAGGTGGGGGTATTGGAGGTGCCGGCGGAGGAGGTGGTTCTGGAGGTGGAAGTGGAGGAGGTGTTGGCGGAGGATTTGATGGCAAGTTTTAGCTATTGAGCTTCTAATAAAACCATGCTCGTGCATGCATGTGCGGTCGTCTCATTTATATTTTTATCTAGCGAGAGACAAAACCTCTCATAACTAATACTATCTATTTCTAGAATAAATAAAATGATATAATTGTATGTCCTTAATTAATTAATTAATTTTGAGAGCACTCTATGCATGGATGCTGCTCTCAATGGTGTCTGCATGCAATTGTTTATCAGTTTTATGCCTTTGCGAGAAATTCTGTACTCTTGTCTCACTGCAAGTCTTTGCTTGTACGATCATGGCCGGTTAGGGCAAGAGATTATAAATAATTCATGTTTCCGAATTTTCGGATGCGATTTGCATTTATATGTTTACAATTATCTATTTTCTAATTGTCTTGTGCTGTGATGGATAATTTCCCTGAAGTGAAAAATAAAAAAACACTCCCCCGTCACTGCTCTAGCTTGAATTTCTTTTCTTTTCTTTTTTTTTGCTTTTTCCCCAACCGTCTAATCTAATCTTTCACATGTATCACCATCAAAACATGCATAAATAAAATAATAAAAATAATAAGATCCAAGGAGAAATTTAATTTTTTTAAAAAATAGAACCCAGAATATAAAATTTGTTATCTTCGTTTCGCAGCGGACCTCTCCCCTGCAGAATTTACTATCCCCTCCGAATTACTACCAATCAAGGAAAGAGTTTTCATCACGTGAAACAATACTACTAGTAATTCAATGGGAGATAAAGGCAAAGAGAGTACAAATTGGAGTGAGAACAAAATACTATAAACTGCAACTAAGGACCCAAAACGCAATTTTTTTCAAAACAATATGTTAATTTCAATTACGATTTTCATCCTTCTTGAATTTCTTTCTTTTTTTTTTTTTTTAAGGGCCCTCCAGGCCACAACATTAGCAACCCATAGAACCATACATTTCTATAACTGATACTCTCCGAGAAATATCCATCACCGTATGAAATAAACAATGATAAGATAATTAACACACAGACTCGAGAAAGATTAAATTAGATTAATAATACCCATACATGCCACGTCATATTACACACAGCACTCTAGATACAACTCAATCTTAGTAGCATTACTGTTCTTTGGACCAGCATATGAAACAGTAAAACAAATACGGATTACTGTCCACATTAAAAAAAAACAACTCGATAAAACCTTTAAATATGACATTATACCATAATACTTAATACTTACACAAGACATAATACGGTACTAATTACGATACCAATTTACAAAGTGATGATATAGGCTTATTACGGGGCGAGGTGCATGTCATTCAGCCAACAACAGGAGGTTTATTCACCCGACCCATTGCATCGACCCAAACCCAAACCCTATCACATCTGAACTCCCTCGTCACCGGAGTTCCAAGCATCAGTACGATTGGATTCACGATGGGGTTCTGCAGCTTTATTGTTGCAGCAGCCACCGTCCCAATTTCACCCACCAGCTCCGGCCACGAGGTCTTACCTATAAAATAAGTAATTAATTTTACCATGTAAATTATATAAAAGATCCTATTAATTAACGAAAAAAAAATGAAACCAATTCGAACTAATTAGTCTAAATTAATGGATTACCTGAACAAAAAGTTGCCATATTCTTTCTACATACGATCACTTGCTTGCTAGTTGTGCATTTGATTTATTTGGCGTGTATGTGTAGATTATATAAGTAGAGAAAGAGAGAGATTCAACTGTGAGAACTGATCCTCAAGTTTAAACGTTGCATGCCGATGCGTTTCGGATTGAAGCCACGTCTGAATAATGACATTTCCGCCGGTTACGTGTTAACTTTCCTCTAATCTTCTTTGTCAAAACGACGTAAGAAGTTTGTCCTCATTCTGTACAAGCATATGAATGAGAATAGGTAAACGGCGAGGATTTTACGACCTCTTCACGTGGAAATGGAGTGAATAGGCCCCTCTCTCTCTCTCTCTCTCTTTTTTTTTTTTTTTTTGGTTTTGGTGGGGGGGGGGGTGACGGGGTTCAATTAGGTCATGCAGCTGGCATCAATTAGAAGTTTACATATACAAATTTTCTATACATAATTCACAATTTGATAAAGTTTGTAAAAGTTATTAAACTGAAGAATTTAATAATGTAATGACCGTTAATACTATTAAATTACACCGTTTAAAATTCTTTTATATTTTAATCAAGTTTCGGAGCTCAGAACAAATTAAAGCTGTACAAACATATTCCTATACTTACAATCATATAAAGAACAGCTGGGTTATTGAACTTTTTTATATTTTAATAAAGTTCAATAGATTAGACCAAATCAAAGTTGTACGAACCTATTCCGACACTTACAACCATGAAGCATAGCTGGGACATCTGCATGGGTCTTACACTGTCCAGATGTACTTCTAAATATGTGGAAGAAAATTTTCTTTAAGTCATGCGCGGACTGGAAACACAAGGGGATGGTTCCTTTAATATTGTAAGTTGGAGTATATGTAGTTATGTAAAATTTATTAATCCAATTACGTATGGTGAAGAGAATATAAAAAATCTGCGAGGTTAATAACCCCCAAAAAAATAAAATGAGCTTTTAACAGAACAAAAAAAGACGGGAGCGGTCAAGTGTCGTCCCATTTAGTATTGTCTTTGCAGAGCATAGTGATTTAACTATTGCCAAGTTCTGTAGGATAGAAACACCAATGGGCCTAGGGAAAGTAAGATCTTGGGCTGACAAGGAACTCCAGAGCTAGTGTCGCGGCAGTTTCTGTTCCTACAGAGCTCATCAAATGATTTGCCGGTTTTGCCACTTGCTGCCGCCCGTATAGCCCCCCGGCGTTGCTTGATGAAGTCGGCAAGAGGAGCTGTGGGCTGCTGCCCTCACTTCCGTTAGGGCAGC
This sequence comes from Aegle marmelos, assembly GCA_030449875.1. Lineage (NCBI taxonomy): Eukaryota > Viridiplantae > Streptophyta > Magnoliopsida > Sapindales > Rutaceae > Aegle > Aegle marmelos. The sequence continues at coordinate 4,756,975 of JASUUL010000022.1, read as the reverse complement.
AATTTGAGCTTTAATGGACTCAAAAACTTTTTTCGTCAATCAAGAATAATTGAATAGAGGTCATTGTAGTCTTTTTCTTCTTTTAATATTAAAAAAGGCAGGAATGTAAACCAAAGGTCTTGATTAGGTGTCTGAATGTAGTATCAGTAGTAGTTGGGCAATCTAAATAGTATTTCATAAGCGTTTAGTGTGAACCATGTCAAGTTGTCTGTAATATGAGGTTGATAGATAATCTGAATAGTGCTTTATAGGAGTCAAGTCTGACTGTATTAACGGCATAAAAAACAATCACAAAATTTAAAAGTATAATGAAGACCCACACGAAGAGACTACTCTTTAAATTGGCATCATGGACTTGACGCTTCGTTTTACTCTTCAGCCACAGCGTCAAAACTGGGCCTACTGCAGAAACTTGCCTTTATTCAAATAGGTTTGAGCGGCATTATATGGTCAAGTGACGATCACAAGTCTACAGTAGACGAAATCACAAATTTACAGTTAAGCCGCATACAATAATAATGAACAATAAGAAGGAAATTCAGTGCGGTGAGTGGAATGTGTGGATACCTTTATTCTAAGTGTACGCAGCATTATTTTAAATCACAATAGGTTCACCAAGTCACCAACTGATACAATACTAAATTCCTTGTACAGAAATAGATATATTTTCATAACAAATGCCAAATTATCTACTACAAGTTAATGAAAAAGAAAGAAAGAAAGAAAAGGAACAATTTGGCCGGACAAACTTACGAGCAACTCATTGTAAAGCCAAAACAAAATGTTTGAAACTTTGAATTGATATAAAAATAAATTCATCAAATTAGGGCTTTTACTGTAAGTACAAAATTTGCATCATAAGTGACCAAATTTGACTTTGAATATTAGATAATGGTCGTGGAGTGCTTACCCCTTTGCATAATAAATGATCCTTTTATCTAGCCTCTATATATTATATTGTTAAAGTATAAATTATATTCCTGGATATCAAATTGTGCCCGATGTGCCTTATCAAGATTGCGTTACTTTTACAAATTGAGCCTTTTCATGCTGCAAAGCACAACTTGGCCCATATATTCATCGGTCATCCCACCATATTTCAAACTATATACTTCATAATTCATATATAAGCCTCAAAAACCAGAGTCATTACCCAGAATGTAAAGGATAACACCCGAATTTAAAAATAAGACCTGAAAATTGCATTGAAAATAGGCACGAAAAAAAAAAAGAAAAATCACTTCTCCTATACCAATCCCCACCATTAGAAAATTAGCCGAAAAAAATTCAAAAAAAAAAAGCGTAACGTTAATCCTATTAACATTCAACTGTAGCCTTCTGGGCTAAAGCATCATCACTGTCACCAACACTAATCACAACATCGCCGCCGCCGCCATGGCCACAGCGACCGAACAAACCTCCGGGCAATTTCCGCTTCGGCTTCGCTTCTTGAAGCATCAACACGACGTCTCTCATTGAGGGTCGGTCGGCGGGGTTTCGGCTAGTGCATAGCAATGCAATTCTTAGCATTTGCCTCATTTCTTCCCTCACGGATGCACACGAGGCCCCGGCATTCTTGTCCAAAACGTCATTGATACCACCATCCTTAGTCTTGATTGTAGACCTCACCCAATCCACAATGCTGTTCCCATCTCCAAATTCAGCGTCTACTGATCTTTTACCGCTTATAATTTCCATTAGCACCACGCCGTAGCTGTATATGTCACTCTTTTCATCAACTTGGAGTGTGTATGCGTATTCTGCAATTACATTTACACAACAAAAACTTTAGTTGGCTGATAAAGTCAATGATCATAATGATGGTCAATGTTGAAATTAAATTCATGGTGGGGACCCAAAGATATTGGGCAAATCTTGCTAAGCCGACTTGTGAAAACAGAAAAAAAGTGCTAAAGTAAAAAGGGTGGCTCCATCACGCGCATTCGTCCGCTATTTGCAGAACTGTTACAAAGAACTGCATACTTTGGTTAGTGCTCTTGTGGCGTTGCCCATCACTCTAAACAGCAGGCCCTTTTGCTTAAATGTGTTAACTGTTGGACAACCAGCCCCCTAGCGCACGGTAGCACTAACCATTATAGTAAAAAGAGAGAATTTTGAGTCTATTTATACAAAATTTCTTATCCTTAATTTAGTATTATTTTATCAGTTTAAATTCGGGCAAATACACTTAGTGGTTGGATATGAATTCAAGTCTCCGTTGGCCAAAAAATATTATTTTTTTCTTATAATTTGAACTTTTAAAAATTATAACTTTCAGATTTAGCCTTTGTAGAACTAAATTTTTATTTCAACTTTAATCCCAAAATGTTAATTCTCATAACATTTGCCCCCCCCCAAATTTTTAATTATGGTCCTACCCATGCATGAGCCCACTTTAAAGTGTTTTCCTTCTTTTATCTAATCAGTATTATATTATATTATATTAATACATTAATTTTTACATAAAAAATTTGTATTCGCATCATTATTACTACTTTATGAAATTTATTTCACTCTAATCTAATTTAGAGATACAAAAATATAAACTTAGCACAATATTCTTATTTTTTAAATTAGTTTTCTAAAATTATGTCCGAAAATTAATATATATATTATCTAAATCAAAGTTTCTTGTTTCTAAATTTAGAACCAATTCAAAGTCTTCAAATTCTTGGGATTCCACAAGCCATCTTTTATCAAACACAATCAAGAAAGAAGATAGACTGAAGATAATTGGAAAAGAAGAGAAATCTTTATTACTTTAGAGCCGAAATCGACCGCCCCATACCATAAATGTGTCATTTTCAGCTAAACTGAATTTTTTTTATTAGTTAATTGTAGAGATAAGATTAAGCTTAAATCGTCCCTTAATCTAGATAACTCAATTGTCAACTCCGTCCTAACTCTACTCTACTGTGAAGATCCTGTAAAGAATAATAGGATGGGATTGATTGCTCAATTTAGCTAAGGACAAAGGAATATATGTACTGATATCATCATAATCAACCTCATCCAAGTTGAGCTAAAATGATGTAATTTAATTGTGTGACGCTTGCTAACCTGCGCGTATACTGTGTCTAACTTTTGGTCAACCCAACAAAAAGGTACTTAAAACGTAAGCAAAGACGTACCCGGCGCAATGTAGCCGTAGGACCCGGCGATAACGGACATTGACTCGTCACTCTGGATCAACTTCGCCACGCCGAAATCTGCCACTCTGGCCTCCATCTCACCGTCCAATAGAATATTGCTCGGCTTGAGATCACGGTGGACGATCACCGGATCACAGTCGTGATGAAGATAGCAAATCCCCTGCGCCACACCGAGCGCAATCTTGTACCTCGTCACCCAATCGGCCACCAAATTTTCTCCTTTATTTTTGGCGTGCAATAAATCGTCTAAATTCCCATTCGGCATGTACTCGTAGAGCAGCATCGTGCACTCCCTGTTGCTGCAGCACCCTAACAACCTCACAATGTTTCTGTGCCTCACGTTTCCCAACACATCCACCTCAGCAAGCACCCCTCTTCTCCGTCGGATGTTCTCCTTATGTTTACCCCACAACTTCTTCACCGCTATGATATCGCCACTTGGCATCTCCGCTTTGTAAACAGTTCCTGTGGACCCCATCCCCAGAATCTTATCGCTCATGGACAAACACTCCAACACATCATCGGCCGTGAAATTCAACCGCTGAAACGCCGTCAATTTCCACGGACCGATTTCTCGGTCGTTATTAAATCCACGGCTGTAGTTCGCGTGGAAGCACCGAGTGCCGGCGACTAGAACAAACAATCCGATACCGAAAGCGGCTGCCATGATCCACACTATAGCACCAGCGGTTTTCTTCGGCTGCTGCTGGTGGCTACGCACTTCCACGTCACCGGCGGCAAGCCCGTCTGCCGGACACGGTTTCGTCAAAACTCGGCCGCAGAGGCCTTCATTTCCAAAAAATGAAGACGGATGAAGGTTCGGAAATATCGTTCCCGAAGCCGGTATCGGTCCCGTTAACAGATTATACGACACGTTAAAACTCTCCAACGTGCTACAGTTTTCGAAGTTCGAAGGGATGGTGCCGGTGAGGAAGTTGTGAGAAAGATCAACGTCCGTGATCGAAAGAAGCCCCGATATCTGCCACGGGATAATTCCCGTAAGCGCATTTCGGCTCAAATTCAACACCAAAAGCTTTTCGCAGTGACCAATATCCCAAGGGATTGTGCCATTAAGCAAGTTGTTATGCAACTCTATCTTGTAAATACTCTTACAGCCGATGAAATCCGGAATCTTCCCGATCAACTTACTCGAACTCGCCGACAAAATCTTCAAATTTGGCGCGCTCCAAATGTTACTCGGCAGACTCGTTTGAAACGAATTTTCCGAGACGTTTAAGTACTCCAGCTTGGGCGCATTGCCGAGATCTCTCGGAATTTCTCCCGATAAATTGTTGCGGCTCATATCCATGAACGTCAAGTTCGGTAGGAGGCCAAAACCGCGGGGGATAGAACCGTTGAGTTGGTTATCTTGGATTCGTAGCCTTGACAACGACGTGCAGTTCACAAGATTCTCCGGAATGGAGTACGTAAAATTATTGGAGAATAGAATGAGCTTGAACAACCTGTTGCCGTCACAAATAGTCGGCGGGATAGGACCCGTGAGTGAATTCGAGGAGACATCGACTGTCAACAGCTTGCCATTTGACCCAAGCTTCTGCGGGAGCACTCCCGTTAAGTGGTTGTTCCACAAAAGCAAGGTGTCTAAATCCATTAACTGCTCGATATCTTGCGGAATTTCTCCGATGAGGGCATTGTTCATTAGGCTGAGTCTCGTCAGGCCTTTGAGGGAAGCTAACGATGCAGGGATTGGCCCCGAGAGTTGGTTATCGGATAAATCAAGAACCTGTAGAGCATGCAAGTTGCCGTAACTCATCGGGATTTCTCCGGTGAAACGGTTCTTGAACAGCAGTAGCATTTCGAGTTTAGTCAAGTTACTTAGCTCAGTCGGAAGGGTGCCAGAGAGATTACAAGTTGAGATATCCATGTACTTGAGATTTACGAGCGATGCCAATTCAACTGGGACTTCGCCTTGGAAGTTATTGTAACCAATCTCTATACGCTCCAGCTGAGTTAGCAACCCTAGCTGAGGTGGCAATGATCCTGTTAAAAAATTTCCAGCCAAATCAAGAAACTGTAAGCTTGATAAATTGCCGTAATCCGATGGAATTTCACCGTCGAAGTAGCTTCCGCCAAGGTTTAGCTGCTGCAGAGAGTTCAGCTGGACAAATTCTAGCGGTAGTGGGCCAGTGAAACTGTTACTGTAAGCATTGAAGATTCTCAAGAACCTGAGCTTGGAGATGCCCGGTGGGAAAGTTGAGTTGAAGGAGTTGTGGCTGATGTCGATCGTTCTTAGCTTAGCTAGTTCGAGAATGGCTGGTTGGAGAGGCCCGTCTAAGGCATTTGTACTCAAATTCAAGTGAGTTAAGCTCGTTAAGTACCTGATTTCAGGCGGAATGGGACCAGACAGGGAGCGGCGGGAGAGATCAAGTGAAGTGATTTGAGACGATTTAGGGTTACATTTGATGCCCGACCAAGAACACCAAACTGGGTCCTGTTGTGAATTAGGGTTGGAGAAAGCTGGAGTCGCATCCCAATCATGGAAAGTATTATTTAAAGGATCTTTCAGAGAAGCCTTGATGGAGAGAAGAGAGACGAGTGGGAGAGGAAGTGAGTTGGCCGAGAAAACAACCAGTAAGTGCAAAAAGAATGTGAGGAAGAAAAGAGAAAGTTTCATGGCTTAATTTTGAGAAGTGGGGAATTTGGTTGAGAATTTTGTGATGCTAAGAGATGTAAATTTATGGGAAGGAAGGTTTTGATGGAGAGTGATTTTGCTTTTCCGGAGTGCTGGTTGCAGAGGGTGTTTCATCATGATGATTGTTTTTGATTTTCAATTTCTTTGTTCTTGTTATTATTTGTATGCTACTATACCTCAACCTCAAGACTGGTGCTAGCATTTCTTTTTTTAAAAAAAAAATTAAAAAGAAAATTCCTCTGTTTGTTTCTCTCACCTCAAGTATATTACCTTTGTCTGCTCTTCATCTAATACTTTTGTCTTTTGGGTTTCTTGGATTTCTTTTTCCTTTTCTTTTGCCTCCACTTTTCATCATTCCTTGTTTCCTTTATCTTCGGCTAACACAGCAATATTTGATTAAATATGTGGGTAACAGTGACAATGTTCCTCACAGGATCCAAGAAAGTCATTTCAATTTCCCACCAATTTTCCCAAACGCTTGTTTAAATAACCAAATATTGTTTGTTTTTAGTTCTTCCTTTTTATTGCATTTTTATTTATTTGCAATTAAGTGCGTCAGGTGAAATTGGACTCTGTGGACCACATTCTTTAATAAATAAGCAAACACCATTCGTTTTACTGTTCAAATCATTGACAGGCAAAACTATATTTAGGCAGCTCTTGGGAGTATTATCAAGAACACTATTTTGATTGGCGATCATCACCATCTGATTTGCAGACTTTTTCATGTTGTCTAGTTAATTTTGCTCTTCTAAATGGGCTTAATTGAAAAGGTTAGATGGCTCACAATCCCAATAATCTACTGTTATTCTTTTGGTCATAAACAAATAAATTAGCTGTAGAGAATTAAAAAAAAAAAGGAATGGTATTACACATTTTAAATTATTTATTTTAAAAAATTATTTAAAATAATGTGATATTTATTAATAAATTAATAAAAATAATATAATTAATTCATTTATAAAATTATCTATCAATTAATAAATAATATACCATTTAAAATAAAGTTTAAAATATCTATCATTATTCATTAAATCCTTTAAAAAAAAAAACTCTAAGGTAATTTTGGCTTATTGAATTTTATGGGATCCCACTATCCCGGTAACATGATTAGCGCCAAGCACGCCAAATGAAAATAATAAGATGCCAATCAAATCACCATGCTCCATAGTATTAAAACGTGAAAATAAATAAACAAGAGGGTGCTTGTTTGAAATGAATAAATAAATGAATGAATGAATATTACCTAATTTAGTCTCTTCACCTTTTGTTTTCATAATATCACTCCTGTCAACATATATTTTTTAATATTTTATTAGTAAAAAGACTAGTAATTTTTGTACGAACACTGAGATGAAAGTAAAAACTAATAATAATTTTTACGCTCTGTAACTAACATTAAGTCTTACTAAACGAAGGTCAAGTGGTTCGCCATCGATCTACAATGCTAATTAATTGCATGATTCATTCTCAAACAATAACGGCCAATATTGTCTAGGCTTAATATAGGGTTTATGCCCTCAAATTTGAAGCTCGAGTTGAGTCTTTATGCGGTCTTTGTCCTCCTACAAATATGGAGGAACTAAATATTTTCCCAAGTATTAGTGACACTACTAAATTTTTAAGTTAATCTTCATAGATTCCTGAGCAATATTACAAGTTTATACCAATTTAAAGATTTTCCTTCTCACTTACATAGGTAAGTAAATATTTTTCTAAAATATTCAGAAGAGTAGATTTTTAAGTTAATCTGGATAGATTTTTAAATTGTATTACAAGTCTATATAATAAAATTTTCAATAAACATCGTGTTGTAATATCTGTACATACTAAACCAATTAAAAAAAAAACATTCTCAAACAAAATGAAGCCTAATAACAAAAAAAAAAGGAAATCTAAAAAAAAAAATATTGATCCAACGACTTTATATATTTATCCAACAACCCCGGTATAAAACAACAAGAAACCCTGAAATTAAGGAACGCTCTCATCACAATTTTAACACCTCTGCCATCATACTCTACGATTTGGCTTCCCCCCAGTAAATTAAATGATTAAAACAAAAGTAAAAATCTCAAGACATAGCTCCCTTAGTTTGAATCCTAAACTTTGTTGGCAATCCGTGGGGGTAGATGAATCAATTAATAAATTCCTCGAAGAAGGATAATTTCTAGCAATTAACAATGCTCACTTTTTAAGTTTTAATAGGAGACAAATATAAATACCAAAATTCTCTCTTTGTTCTTTTTTCTGCCTTAGTTTGACTTTGAGAAAAGTTAATTAAAGGATATCCCATGATGACCATTTGCTTTGTATCATTGTTGTTGTTGTTAAAGTATATCGTGAGATAAGGTTAAAGGCTTCAAACATAATTATCTATGCACATTTTTTTTTTCATTATATTCACTTAAAATTTGGGTTTTAGCATACCTCCATCCAACATCTTTTCCCTTCACTATCAATGTCAATTATTTATTTATTCATATCATTTTCAGGTGGGGTGGGTCTATTCGTTTAATCGTTTGCACTATTTAATTAGAATACTTTTTTTTTCCTTTTATGAAATTTATCTCATTTACAAGTTGATTGGGTCGGCGGAATTAATGCAAAAGAGAGTTCGAGATTTTGAAGAAAAAAGAAATTAATTCCACTTTTTATATTTATGATATCAAAACTAAAAATATTGAGACGCTTCAATCGTCTTTTTAAAGAAGATCACACAGTGCAATGCATTGATACTTTATTTTTAATTTTGAATAAAATTATTGCAAGTCTTTCTTGTTTGTTTATTCATTGAATATTACATTACAATTATAGTAACCCATGTAAAGTTCAGTTTGACAAACTGCTTCACCTAAGAAGAGATTTATTGCTCTTAAAATATTTGTATATAAACTATTGTATGGTATCCATCAAATACGAATTTTGATAAGAAAGAATTATTTACAACTTGTTTGAGTTTGACCAGCCCACCACGCAACACAAAAGCACAAAAATATAAGCTGAAATTGATAAATCGAGCAGTACAAGCAATTCTGTCGCCACATTCCCGCTGAAAACGAAAACGGAAAGAAGGGTCGTTTTCAACAGAATGTTGTGAAGTATAAAAAAAAAAAAAAAATTATTAATCATGCTATGTTTATTAATTAATAGAAAAGAAGGCAGAGAATAACAAAAAGCGGAGTGAGTATATGAAAGAAAACAAAAAGGAAAAGAAAAAATATAAATATATATAGAATTCAAGTGTTTTTCACTCTTAACAAAAGAAATGTACGTATGTACTGTTAACTTCTTGAGGGTACTTTGGGAATTGAAGCCATTGCTTCTTCTTCGCAGTGCGTGCTCCATGGTTCTGGAAGCAAAGGGGCAGCAGAGATGGTTGGCCCATGCTTCTGTTTCTGTTTTTAATTCAAGATTTATTTATTTATTTTGGGTACTAAAAATAAATCACATAAAAATAAATCTTATAAAAATAAATCATATGGCGATAATAACTTAATTATTTGACTATTAATTCCGTTCAATCCATTGTTGTGAGATGGTCAATATATAGATAGTAAAAACACAACGACATGTTAAATTACTTAAAAAATTAATTATTATCATTAGAAATGACCTAGAATTTCTAAGAAACAAGGTTAAAAAAAAAGGCCTCAATTGATTTTTTTTTTTGGGGGGGGGGGGGGGGGACCGCTTGCAAGTATAATTCATCTGGAGTTACAAAAATTTTTCGCATAAGAGCAAAACTATGCTGATTTTTTTGGCAGAAAACAGAGTACTCATCTTCAAATTTTGCATTTTTTTTTGCCCCATTAATTTTCCTGTGTATAATCTCATCAAGCTTGTGATTTATCAATTATAGTCAATGCTAATTTTAATTGATACCTGTGTGCTTACATATTTAAAGAGAGTAAATTCAATTTTTGTAAAATAGTCTCAATTTTAACAACCTTAAATTAGGTGACATTAGTCTATTGAATGGTTAGATTAAGGACCCTTAATTATTTGAGATTATCTTTTAGTGACTTAAAAGTGGTTTTAGAAAATTAAAAGTTAATTTTAGTGTTAAATAATTTTTTTAATCATTTTTTAAAAATTCACTCTCTTGTAGTAGATTTTAAAAAGTATTGAATAAATAGCTTTTCAAAAATTTAATTTTAAAAATTAATTTTATATTTAATGTTATTACATATATATCGTAACATATATTATAAAATCTAAAATTATCCTTCTTAATTATGAAATAAAATCACTAAATTATTGTTGTTGTTGTTCGTACTACTACTACCACTACCACCACCACCACCACTATTGCTGCCAATAATATTACGATAAAAAAATAAAAAATAAAATTAATATTTTAATTATTACATATACATAATAAATTATATTTTATATGCTTGTTTATGAATGTATAAGTAAATTTTATATATTATTTTATTTATTTTAGTCATATATATTCTTACAACAGTTTAATTATCATATTTACTAAGCACACGTTACTATTTTTAAAATTTATAATATTTTTTAAAAAAATTATCAACTATTTAACTAATTTTTTTACATTTAATTATTTTTATAGTATTGTTATCACTACTTACTTTTTAAAGGTACATTATTAACATAAGGACCTTAAGGGTCAGTTTGGAATTATTTTGAAAAGGCTTAAAAGTAATTTTAAAAATCTAAAAATTAACTAGTATTTGGTTAAAAAAATTAAAATTATTTTTGTTAAAATCAGCTTTTCTTACAAATGATTTTGAATAATAAGGAAATAGTAGCTTTTGGATTATAACTTTAAAAACTAATTTTATTCATTAAAATAATTTCATATATATCGTTATAATTATTACATAAATAAAAAAATATCCTTATTCAAATTGAAAATAAAATTAATAATTTTTTAATTTTTAATTATAATTCATGCTTTTTTTGTTCTTCTATTATTTATCTTATTATTTTGGTTTTTGTAACTCATTTTAATTTTTTTTATGTTTATTTTTGGAGTATCTCATTATACTTTGATTGATGTTATTTTAATGAAAGTGTAGTTGATTTTTTAATTATCAATTATTTTAAGATTAAAAAATAAAAGAAAGAAATTAATAAGACATTAATTTTATTTTTAGTTAAATTTATTATAATAAAAAATAAAAATATTTTATGTAATTATTTTGATATGTGTGAATAAAATAAATCTTGCATTATGTACATTATAATAATTTATTTTCTCACAATAATTTAATAGTAAAAATTTATCAAATATTTATAATTATTTTCAAAACTCACAGTACTTATTAATTATGCTTACAGCATAATTAAAAATAAAAATTATTTAATTATTTAATAAATTTTATTTTAATAAATTTTATTTTAATAAATATTATGAATTTTAAAATTAATTATAAATATTTAATCATAATTAATAATAATTATTTTAAAAATTATCACAAGATCCTAAATAATATAATTTTATAAAATATTAAATTAATTGTTCGTTGGGAAAAAGAAAAAAATGAAGAAAAAAACGCGGATTGGTAAGACCACGTTACTCGCCACGTAACAAAAGGCGCGTGGTTAACTTTTCCAGACCAAAGACAAAAACACAGTCGATTAATAGTCGAAAAGTACGAAAATACCCCATCTGCCAATAATACTGTACATCAGAGGACAAATTCACAAAGATACACACAAAGCTGCGTCAGGCTGATCATTGTTGAAGTTCACTGTACACAACACAAAGCAAGCAAAAGAGGGACGGAGAATGCTCACTGGGTCCTACTTCGACTCTCCGGGCCACACCGCTTTGTCCCCTACAAGCCCTTCATCATGTCCATACAGCTGAATGGTTACTACGTGGCACGATCTGAATGGTTATTCAGCAGCATGTGACTGTCATGTGTACTCGTACCTGTCTAGCTGGCGGGCCTGGGCTGGCGGGCGTGACGAGCGTGACCCCACCACTACCAGCAATTTAGTTGCAATTTTCGGTATGATGATGTGTCCCCCACGCCGCATCCCCACGCGTAATTTTTGCCCGCGTCTCAGCTTCCGCTACTCAGCGGTCTGTATCTCAATTTCATTGGACGGTTTTGTCCCTTCGCTTTTGCTCTAAAGTCAATGATATCTCAGCCTAGCCATGTTTTGTTTTGGGGGGTTTAAAAAAAAAAAAAAAACTAATGCAGAACAAGAATTCAAATATTTTAAACAATCTGTAGATGCAAGAACTTTAAGAGCTAAAGACAAGGCTGGGATACACTCTTTTAGAGGGACGGGTAATATTTATGTGCAAAGTGAATAAATTAATTGGATTATTAATTTGCTTTTTAATTCTATTGAGATTTCAGTGTATTCCTATTCTATTTTCATCACACATCATATATTAAGATTTGTCCTTTCTTAATACTGATTTTGAGACTTTTTATCTAACTGCTAAAGTTTTTGTGTTATTGATTTATTTAATATGATACCAAAATTAATGTCTCGAGTTCCGAATTTCGTTTGTACGTGTTCACTCTATGTTATCAATTAAAAATAACACAAATGGATATATAGATATGTTCATTAGTGGGGTTAATTCCTTTTGATAAATTTACCATTCTGTGACCAATATCCGAATTCCATTATCACAAACCGACCTAAACAATTGCAGCCCCAAAACAATATGAATTGATAGCGGGTTTGATATTTGTTATTTGATTTGCATCTACTGCATCAAGCAATTCTGATTATACCAGAAAGCTGAATGTTTCAAAAGGATTTTGGAGTAATATATTATTTGGCAAGCCATGCCTGCTGATATTGGTTATTAACCTCAAATTTTGCTTTGTTTAGAGTGAGAGTACATGGCAATGCACATGGCGCTAACGGCAGATTGCAGGAGGTGTTAGCGAGTTGGACCACATATGCATGAAAGTTGGAGACAAAAATTCACATTGCATATAAAATTTCATTATGGTATTTTAGCAAATTGTCTCCATTGATGAGACAAAGAATTGTTTGGTGTAATAGTACTTCAGATCTTCTATTTTTAACTTAAATAGAATGTAATGACATATTGGCATTGATAGAGACATTAAATGATGAAGAGAATTTTGATCTCTACTTGGTACTTACTCTTTTAACCTAAGTTCAATATAGAGTGCATATTAAGGACTTAATATTCTATTAATTTGTGTCGTTATTTCTTTGATATAATTACCTAACTAGATCATCTTAACGCTTAACATGTTGATCGTAGCTTAGATTAAAAGAGAAGTACCCAATTGCAAAATTATTGATGAAAATACAGGGGCTACTTTACTGCAGTAAGATTATGACATACGTAAAATATGTTTTCTTTAGAGTAAAAAATTCAAATTTAATACGTAGACATAAATTATACATATTGATCAAATTTGAGTATTTCTTACCTTGTACGAGTTCAATTTAAATTCCATGTCCATCTTATAATTTAACCAACGGTTAGGATTGATATTAACGTTTTTCAAACTTTTGCTGACTGCTTAACAACTGATGAATTGAGTTACTATATATTTACCATAATAGAAGGACTAGTAAATGCAAGTGCATAATTAAAGTTGCAAGACAAAAAAGACTAGCTACTGATAACTAATAATAGGCCAAAAGCATGTGCAGCAAAAAGAAATAATTAAGCAGCAGCAAGATCCAAATTTCCTTATTAAAAGAAAGGAGGGCAAAAAAAAAAAAAAAAAAAAAGTAAGCGTTAGGGTTCCACAAGAGAATGATGAAAGAATTGAACATACTGGAAAAACCAAAAACAAGGTGGCTTACGTAAAACAGAGTGGGGTTTATAAGTGGCTCCCACTTAAATTTTTGTGCAGAGCAAACATATAACACTGTAGCCTTGGCGTTGGCCAGTGGCCACTCTCAGTGTTTTGACTTCACAGACTCTCAACCTCTCTTTCTCTCTCTTATGAATTGTCATTTTCTTTCTTCTCTTGCCGCCACCCCCCCCCCCCCCCATAGTAAGATTTTTCATGGTTAAGTGGAGAACAAAATTATTAGGGTTTGAAGGTGAGAGTCTTATTGCCATGCGAGACTTTACTCTAAGTCAAGATTTAGACCTTAATATAAAGTTAATTATATCTACGCAGGCTTAGGTGTGTGAACGACAAGCACCAATGGGATTACTCCATTTGGCTTTGTAAGGGTGTGGTGACGAATTCGGTGCAATGTGATTGGAGGATAATTTTCACTTGCTTTGGATGCAATTTCGGGGGTCTGTGAATGTGTGATTATAATATATCATCAAGACCAAGTTGAACCTGTTATTAATATTATGCAAGAAAAATTTCCTCTATGGATGGAATTATTTGGTTTTGTCACTAAATTTTATTGCTGGTCCAAAAAAAAAAAGTTATTCAAACCACATTCATAGGTGGAAAAGAAATTGAGATGTCATCATATTATAGAAAAAAAAAATTATTAGAATAGTTGTAAATTTAGATTTTATTGACTATGATTACGCGTTTTCAATTCTAAAATAATGAAATGATCTGCAACATAATTTTTCTTAATTATATAATCTACTAGTGATACAAGGATTATGAGGAAATTTGTATATTCAAATATCTTGACAATCTACAATGTTGTCTCGAAGTGTTAGATTCTTTCAATAAGTCAACATTGTATTTGATCACAATATAATCTGATTGCCAATAAAAACCAAAAGTAACATAAGGCTAAAGCACCATAATTTTGTTGTTTATCATGAAATTTTTTTTTTTAAAAATGGCTAAACTTTTTGGCTAATTAGAAAGTGAAGGAGAATAATTAGGAGAGATTTATGAATATCCATGTGATTACCAACAAATACAATAATCACAAATTTGAAATCTCCTTGGATCTTTGTTGCCTTTGAGATTTTAACAAGATAATGATAATCAAGAGGAGAAATTGAAAAAAAAAAACGAAAAAGATAAAACAAGGGTCCCATATAATCATTACCAGCATGTTCTATCATTTGCTGTTTGTTGAAGAAAAGATACTTTAACGTGGATATATGAGAAGGCGCTGTCACTTATTTTGGATAGCAAGTGAGGAAATTTGAATAGACAGCCTAATGATTTAGACCTTCCAAAGTAAAGGCATAAGAAAAATAAATTTTTTTAATTACATAAAAAATGAAGTTGCGAAATAGCCAGTGAGTTTTTAAAATAAAATAAAAAGATAGTGGGTTTTTGGGAAATTGCCATTATAAATTGTAAAGTTTTAGCTAGGGAAAAAATAAAAAAATGTCTGCATGGCTTCTTCTATATAGCTTTTTCTTTGCAATATTGCTGATATACACATATTGGTTTCTTCTTTTGATGGAGCATGCTTGTGCTGAAACCCATATGAACGATGTTGTAAATGAACAGAATTTTTTATTGTTCATATAGGATAAAACTATATATAAAGATCGTTGGTTGTTTTTGTTAGTGCTTTAATTTTTTTTTTTTTTTTTTTTGGTTGGCACCCGTTTATGGATCTCCTCTTCTTTCTTAGTTTGGACGATTTTTGATGATTTTGAAAGTGACCGTTCAAAGAAAATAATAGACTATGTTGTCTATTAAGCCCTCGGCAGACTTGGAAACAACTACGTGCTTAATTTGTAGGTTTATAATAAAATGTTCTTAATGATAGTTATTGTCTAATTATCTTATTAACGATGTATGTGGGAGTTTTTTTTTTTTTTTGGGTATAAACAGTTTTTTTTTTTTAAAAAAAACACTTCCTACAGAAATTTCCTGTTAGCGTTTTTTCTGTTTTTGTTAGTAGCTGTTTTTCAAATAAGCATTTCAATCAAAATTCGAAAAACTAATAAATTTTTTTTGACAATATCGAAAGTACTCTAGTACATAGTTATCCTAATGACAATTGCTTAAAATATTTCTTCATTGCTAATTTTGTACATTTTGATGACTAATTTTCAGGGTTTTGTACACAGAAACCCTTAATCTTGGTTTAAATGGCACTTATCCATGCTTTCCTGTACTTTGAAGCAAAGGATAAGGTAATGCAATACGCATGGAAATCCACTAGGAATCCAATCTCTTAAGCAAAACTCAAAACTACCATCATTTTGTCATAGAAAATGGAAGCCACTTTATACTCAATTTCAAATGTGGTTTAGTTGGATACTTGTCTAGACTCTAGGCTCTAGTCTACCTCTTAATCATAAGTTTGATTTCCACCCCCCCTTTTTTAACTCTTGACTTTTTCTTTCTCAAGCTTTCAAAGCTTATAATTACCGAGGGCTCTTCTTGTTTGTTGTTGGTCTCATCTCAGTATCCCATGAAGTAAAATTGGAGGACAACCCACACACCCGTGGGCTTCCTATGAATCATCACAATTGCATCTTTATGCCCCTGTTTGCTTTTGGTTTACTCATTAGCACAATTTTTCAACAACCCACCTGCAAAATTTCTTCAAATATATGTGCGGGATTAATCATAAGAAACCTTTGTAATAAATAAAGTTACCCCTTGCTCATTACAATGGGGCCGTTGGCTCATGCGATTATAAGTGCTATCATGGCTGTTTTAAACGTTTACTGCCTTTTTTTTTTTTTGAGAGGAGCTACCTTTTTCTTATTAAGTTCATGATGTTTGGATCTCCCCTTATTCATAGCAAGAAAGCATTTATTAACAAAATTGCTATTGACAAAGATACTGTATACTTGTAACGTTACATATTGAAAAAAAAAAAAATTGCATGATTTTCACAGTATGTCATCACATACCTGGGACTCAGTGATGCTTCAGGCCACAAGAAAATATACCCATACTGCCGACTACTACTTATTAGTAAGATGGCTATGAGCACGAGATTCCAGTGGGCATGAACTAAAGTAACCGAAAAAGTTACTTTTCTCTCTAGAATATTATTGCTTGCAAAAGTTGTGGATACCAGATATCCCACCAAATATTTCTTTGATTTTTCCAAACATAAAATACTTGAGAATATTCCACCAGCAAAGATAATGAACAAACCCAGAAAGTGAGGTGGGGTGAAAAAAAAAAAATTCTTCTTATATCAACTAACCTAGAAAATCTTAGGATCAGTCCCAATCAGAATACAAACTCCCAGCAGGATAGCAACATGCAGAGTGTGTGTAATACAAAAAGTAGCAACGCTATGAGGAAAATCAAGTGGTCTTATGTCAGTTCACCAATAGGCTGTTAGTTACCTTGCTTGCATTTTGTTGCAAGTGTTGAGCATTTGAATTTGTAGTGGTGATGTAAATTTCCAATAACTTGGCTCGGTAGTTCTTATGTGGTGCACCCTAGATCAAATGAATCACTCTTAATTCCTCAACCCATTCTGACCGGCTGTTTCACAAGTCATTCTTCAGTTGATTATATGTAATCACAGAGTGGGAGGTAAAAAATGAGGACTGCAGCTGAATGATTTAGTTGTCTTCTCAGTTCTTCAGTCCGTGTGATCATGAAAACGGATAATTTTGTAGATAAAAGATCTCTCATGGCGATAACTATTGATGAAACCAAAAAAAAAAATTACAATAATGAGTATATTTCAGCACAAAAATGGATAAATACAATGAAAGTAAGTTGTATAATTAAAAGTAATAGGAAAATGAGGATTTTGATGTATGCCCTCCTTTTGGGACGTGTTATAAAATTTGAAATTATAGACACCATATGTAATCTTACTATTTAAATAATTTATTATGATCAATCTTTTTATCATACTACTTCATATAGAATTGCAACATTATTTAAAGTTTTTAGGAAGCTCAAAAGCGACATTGTGAAGTAATTGTAAAATTCAAGAGGACCATAAGAACCAGAAGATACTTACATCACAATGGAAGAAATACAGAAGCAAGTTAAGCCGATAGAAAAATGAATTAAGAAGGTTGCCCAGAAATCTTGCCGGTCCAAAAAAATCCTCTCAGAAAAAAGAGTGGCTACACTGGAAACCAACAGAATTGGCCACCCTGAAGGCAAGCAGCTGCGAAAAGAAAAGGAAGAAGAGCCCTGCAGAATAGAAAAATTAAACTTATACAGCATTAGGTCGAGGCATCAATAGCCATGAGATGCTCTAATAGCATAAAAATGCCATACCTGGAAATAATGCTTGATAAATATTGCAGAGTAGATAATCCTCAGAATCATATCTTCAAAGCAGTCAAGAAACTCAAAATGAAACAACTAAATGCTTATGTCAATGCTTCAAAAATATGATGAGCCACATCTATGCATTTGAAGAAATGGACTTAAGCTCTCACTCTCAAAACCACAAAAATCCTTCTTGCATTTATAACCCTCAGACAATTCAAGTCGGATTGTACAGCTATACTGCAAACATAAGAATAGATTAAGCCTTAGCTGACAATGACAATGTAAAAGGATACTTAAAGAATTTGCAAGAATTAAACCAACTGCACCGGCTGACTGTATTAGTATAACATTCATGACAACATATATCACTGAGAACACAAGCAATGAATCATTTGAGCGTTTGAGTTGGTCCTCTGTGGCAACTGCATGTAGAAATGCTTCAGATGTTCCTGATGCAAAATTGAAAGATAAATCATCAAAGTTCTGCAAACACCATCAAAGGCATGGTTGTTAGATGTTTATTTGTGTCACCACTTTATATCTACTTAAGATTGAAAATTAATCCTAAGTTTCAGGCATTAAAATCTAAGGGGATATCACCCAAGATATTTGTGTTTCCAAAGAACTGAAAATTTTTTGCAAGATATTACGTGCTGATCTCACTA
The DNA here is from genome assembly GCA_030449875.1 of Aegle marmelos. Classification (NCBI taxonomy): domain Eukaryota; kingdom Viridiplantae; phylum Streptophyta; class Magnoliopsida; order Sapindales; family Rutaceae; genus Aegle; species Aegle marmelos. The sequence continues at coordinate 4,738,416 of JASUUL010000022.1, read as the reverse complement.
CTAATAAGAACTTGTTGTGGATTGTTACTACAGCCGTCTATTATGAAGTACAACAAATCCTATCACAATCAGTAAATGAAAAAGAATGAAATAAATTGTGGCCAGTGCAATCTATAGTGTTTTTATGGGTTCAAGTAACAAACATTTATATATTTAAGAAAGCAGTAACTGATAAGCACAACAAAGAAAAGGGTACTAACCATTCATAGCCAAAACAACCACATAAAGGCAATAGTACCGAAGGGCCGTAGATGCTTCTCCATCACTCCATTTCTGACCATACAACAGTCTGATCAGGGAGTAAGAGTAACTTGGACCAAACGCCATAAACACAAGACCTACAGGGTAAATCGCAAGTCAGACCATGAAATATGGTAGTATAGTTAAGCAAATACTCTTCATCACAAAGTTAAATTCATGAGGGGAAAATTTAAGCTTAATACAGAACATACCAATCAATAGGACAAGCTTCAGAGCCTCAGCAAGGCTATTTCCAATTTGCTTGCTTTTCTGTGGGTATTGACCTGCGCAGAGAAAAAAAATCTTATCAAATTAGCACTTGCTTCGTCCATGAAGTTGTGCCAATGCACATTCCCAAAAAACTTAAATTGATGAAATATAAATTACTTGGTCCATTCGGAGGCTTAAATGAAATTTCCCACTAAGAAAGCATAAGGGTTAATGAAAAAGTGATAATGCTTCGTTAAAACAGAACCTACTGATTTTGAATGCTTCGTTAAAAAAAGAACATACTGATTTTAAGTGTACCTATAAGATGCTACCCTGTCAAAGAAAACAACAGTAAAGAAAATTGGACACGCCCATTTAGTCATCTTTTAGAAATTAGGCCATTCAAGACAGGACACTCAGCCACTAAAAACAAAAACTAATTCATCACATTTCATATGCATCAAGATGGCATCCACAAACCACAATCAGTCGAACAAAGACCACAAGCAAAAAGTTTTAAACTGACCTCTCCCAAAATATGGTTGTCTGATGCATTTAAGAAATAATAGATTGAAGAGATTCATAAAGAATCAATCAATGTATTCTCTTCTAATCAGTGCAATTTACCCAGAAAGCAAAAGACATAATTTGGAAGCATGATCCAAATTCTAGGGCTGCACATTCTGGTTAATGATTATTGAAATCTAATATTATGCCAGTTACAAAATTCTAAAATCTAACTGGAGCTGGCAAACCAACTTCGGTTTTGTTTGGGATTAAGGTGCCGTGACTTTTAAGCCACAGCTACTGTAAAAAGAAAAAAAACTATAACTAATAGTATGTAGTGAATATAATTTTTAAATAATGGTATATATCTGTAACTATTATTAAAGATATAACAGATTTTCCATCATACAATTAAAAAATCATGTCAACATAGCTTTCAAGCTATGGCAACTAGCGTTCACCAAACACTTTAATGTTAAAGCTATAGCTGCCTAATCTCAATCCCAAACAGACCTTTCATCTTCTAAGGGTATTGTCAGTCTAACTGTAGTATTTCAATAACACAATCATTAAGAGAAAATGGAGTACACCCATGCAGCCATGCATATCCATATATCTATATGAGATCAGGAAAACCATGAAGGAAAGAAATAAACCTGATGCAGACCTGGCAAATGTAGCATATGAACTTTCTTCAAAAGGAAGAAACACCATTCTCACCACTAAGCTCCCTGGAATGCAACAAGCAAATCATTATCTAACAGAAAACAATAATAATAATAAATAAAACATTATGCAAGAATGTTCACATTTTCTCAAACATAAGTTACTAAGAGAAGTAGAAACCTCATTGTAATCAAACACTCTAAGCTGTAACTCTGCAAGATACAAGAAGCCTGAACCAGCCACTTACCTAGTTTATCTACAAGTCCATATACTGCCTGGTTATATGGGGTGTCTAACCATACGAGTACCATCTTTTCTCCTTCCTGGAGAAGCAACTTCCGAAAAGACTGAAGGGTAAATAGCGTACACATGTTTGCGAGCTGCTTATCATAACTCATCGTATTTCCTAGTCTGCAAAAGGCCGAACAATGTTACCTGATGAAATGTATCTTGACAAATAAACAAGTAGATACTAAAACAACTAAGAAAACAATGAATAATCTATTTTGGATAAATATGAAGGTAATGTGAAGCAATAAGTGTAAGAGCATAATATGATTATTTGTCTGCAAGAAATAACAACTGCAGCACAATAGCTAAAATCCAGTATTGCATAGGCTTAGCATGGGAAGGGGGTGACAAGATTACGGAGTCATAGTATGACTGCAGCGGTTACGTAGATGATATCATATTTGATGATGCACTATCCCACTATTGTTAATTTCTATATTGGGAGGTGGACTTATGCATGATGCAAGCATACTAAATCGGCAAAAAGAAAAAGATGTCCAGCAGAAAAGAATCCATACCTGAAAGGAAAAAGATCATAAGTTTTAAAAGCACCAAAAAGAAGAAAATAGCCCCAGTAGCCTAGGAACAAGGAAGCTGCATATGCAACTTGTGATAATGCAAAGACAATCCCCTTCTCCTGTAAAAGTTAAGTAAATTACTGACAATGAGCAGCCATGCCATGCAAATCCTCAAACTTAGCATAGAAATCATTGTAGATATCCCGCACAAATTACAATAAACCAGAGGGAAGGATCCCCACATGCATAAACTCTAGGATGTCTCCAGGCAGACCATGCTCGTAAAAGGTTTAGAACTTGTTTGTCAGATGAAAAGATACATCATCAATCATTAATATTGCCAACCAACACAAGAATTACCCACACGTGCCAGAAAAAGAGAGTCATGTTAGCGTATCATGTGTAGCAATATTAGCTCAAGAGAGTTGCATCGAAAGGTAGATCCAAATAAATTAGCAGCATGCTAGCAACTGAAGGTACGGCTATATCAAGGGCACATAGAAAAATGGTGTCAAATCAAAATAGCATCTAAGAAATAGAGAAAAATTGAATGATAGCCAATGAAAGCATTAAAAAGGTGTCAAGACACAGAGTCTGAGTCATGGTAATTAGGTAGATCGCAACATCTAACATCTTGATTGAAGACTTTTAGTCCAAATAAAGCACATACCATCTCATACTGCATAACAATGAGCATGTACATTGTAAAACAACGAGAAAATGTAGCCACAGTTTCAACCATCAACCGGAGCCTGAGTAGAAGCAAGTTCTGAGAAAGTATATACAACGGTTCAGCCAGGAGCTCCAATATGCATGCAAAACCTGTAATATAAATTCAATTGAATCATAAATAATTTGTTTTGAATCAGAAAAACATTGTATTGGAAAAAGGCCACATATAATTAGAGATGCACCGTTAATGAAAATAGCTTGGGCATATGGATTAGAATAACTCAACCCTTGCCACCACAAGACCGAGAAACAAGCTCCAATGGTTATAAATATTCCAACAGGGAGTGTCAGCCAAGCCACTTTCAATAACTTCCCTGCATTTTCTTCCCTCGAAGCACCATCGCTGCAGCATGAGGCACGTGGCATTGGAGTTGGAGGGATAAAATTGAATATATTTGCATGGTCTTACTTTCATTTGGCAGCCGTTTTAAAAATCTCAAGCAATTGATCTCATTAAAACATCATGGATAAAATAAACTTATTAAACAAAAAAAAAAAGAAGCATGCCTCTAGAGATTGTTTATATCACCGGAAAGTAATTTAAAAAAGAAAACGTAAAAAATAAAAGGATGAATGAGTGAGAGAGTAAGAACCATTTGATGTCAGCGCGCATGCAGGCTCGGCGGAATCCTTCTCGACTGAGGAACAAAACGCACGTGACAAAAAGATGGAATTGAACTGCATAAATCTGAGAAATGAGAAAAATCAAAAAATCGCCGCCGCAAACCCCAAAAAGAAAAGAAAATTAAAAAGAAGGGAAAAACAGAAAGGACGAATGAAATAGTTACGGCGTAATCTGCTTCGGTGAGGTGCCTGACGATCCATGAATTGAAAACGAAGGGGATTCCTCGAGACAGAAACTGAGTTGCTAGTAAGTACTTGAAAGTGCGCGAAAGATTCGTGGAATGATCTACTGCTGCCCTTGACATTTCGAATTTATCAATTGGATCGATGGCTTTAGCGGTTTTGGCTTTTATTATGTAGCAGCTTATGTAATTTGATTTAATTTGATTTTGATCTATTAATGGAAGCCTTTAATGACCAGGTTACAGTGCTCTAGACTTTGGATTTTCGCTGACATTTCAGCTGCAGCCGTGGGCTGGGCTCTATTTTCTTTCTTTTGCTTATTTTATTTTATTTTAACATTATCAAATATCAGTTAAACTTGAAACATAATATAATTCTTTCGAAGGAATAGAATAGCAATTTAATTTAGAAATTAAAATAATTGAATCAATTATGGATATAGAGCAGCGCATATGCAACCGTAAAGGTATGTACAAGATATTGGGACTTTTATGACACCGCATCCAAATGAAGCAAAGTGAGGTTTCAATTTAATTTTCAGAATAAACTTATGCTTAACCACGCCTGGCATTCAATTATCGAATCATAAAATAAATTTGGCTTAGCTGCACATAAATCCGCACATTATTATCGCCTTCACAATAGTAATATTCTGCAGAGTTCTCTTTCAATATCACTGTTAAGACCGAAGAGCAGAAACATCACTCCCTGACCATGCATGGAGAAGCATAGACGGACAGGGAATGAACCCCAGAAATATATAAGGTATTCTTCGGATAAAACAATCCAAACCGGTCTAGGAATTACAAAATTCAATTGCCCAAGTGAAACAAAATTAACCATGTTGCAGCAAAAAGCCAAAAACTAACACAAAACACTTGTTTCAGAGTCCAAACTCAACAGCAGTTAAACTAGGTTGATAATGTAAAAAAAAAATACACAATGTAAAAATACACAGAAGTTTAACGGTAACGCCTGAGAGAGAGAGTTTGGTTCCTCTTCCAGGTTGCCCTTCTTGAAGGTCGTGCCTTGTGGTGCAAGTGACCTTTTCCTCGGAGACCTCTGTACTTCTTCCCAGCAGAAGTGAGTCCACGAAGTTCCCTGTGCTTGTGGACAGGCTTACAGATCCAGTTGATCCTGGGGTCATTGCGGATAGCATTGTGGGCAGCATCCACCAGGATTACCTCAAAGTACTTGTAAGTTGAATCCTGCAACAAAGGTGATAAAATGATAACCAACATGAACTCAATACAAGATCAAATTTCCAGTTCACTAACAGGACATCGAACGAGCATTGCAAAATGCTTTAACAATTCAAAGTCTCAGACTTAAACTTTATGAATAGTGAATGTTGCAAACTTAGTTTCAACATTTAAATTGAAGGAACTTTATGCCAACCTCATTGATCCAGTATGAGTTGAGGACCTTAAGGCCACCAAGCTTACGACCGGCACGTTCCTCAGCAACTGAACGCTTGCTGCGCTGGAATTTCAGCTGAGTGACACCCTGGTTTGTTGGTTTACCATAAACAATACCCTTGGGAACTGGTCTCTTTCGTCCTCCACGTCGTACACGGACACGATAAACAACATAACCCTGCAAAAAGATAATTCCCCATAGTCATTATCTGCAGATCACCAGCAAGGAAGAACATCAATAGAGCCTTAAAAGAACATCTATTACCTCATCGCGGGCGACACATGTTGACCATTAGGTTATTTCATCAATTTTCCAGTTAACAAACCTGATTTTAAACTTCAGCAGAAAATAAGAACTGATGGGCTTACAATTGTGCCCAGAAACAACGCCCATACTGCTGACACTAATGAAGAAAAAATCCACTAGAAATCTCTATTTCAAATAAAATTGGCCCCTAACACTCGTAATTTCTGAATAAGATATATATTCACTAAACTACAACTTAATTAAAATTTCGAGAGTAACGACCGTAAAATAATGAGCAGCATGTTTGATTAAATAGAGAAAATAGCACCAGTAAATCAAATAATTAACCTACCTGCTTGGCCTTGTAGCCCAAGCGGCGAGCCTTGTCGGGGCGAGTGGGACGGGTGACACGGACGATGGAAGGGTGCTGACGGTACTCCCAGCACCTCACCCTCTGCAAGAACCTCATCACATCCGACTGCTTCTTCCTCCATAGCTCCGACACGTACTTGTACGCACCTTTTTTTTTAATTTTTTAATTTTAAAAAAAATCCCAAAAAAGTAAAATAAAAATAAAAATAAAATCACAACAAAAGCAATACCGAAAATCAGAAGGAAAAATTCGCGAGAAACAAACAAACGCCACTTAATTTTTTCAGATGCTAATTTACATATTATTTAATAACGAGAAATGCGAAAGCGAAAGAGAAGAGATGAGAAATGCGTACCCATTGTTTGATCGTCGAGCTCCCGTGCGCTGTGATGATAGAGTTTCGGCTGAGGAGCTGCGTCCGGAGAAGATATATGATATGGACGAGTCTCTCTACTAGGGTTTTAGAATTTTAACCAAAATGACTAATTAGCCCTCCAGAATATGTTCTCACCAGTTTCATTGGACCTTCGTGAGGCCCATTTTTTGTTTTCGGCCGCTGCAAAACTTGATCTTCGGGCTAGTCGAGTAAAGCTTTTCACACCCCCGCCGTATCCTTAACACCCCAGCCACTACTAATTTTTTTTTTTGGTAATAAAATGAGAGAGTAAATATAAATTTAATTAAATCAAAATGTCTTTGGAAATCATGAACTCCTAACTATTTTTCTGTTAATCCTAATATATGATATAATTAATTTCATTGATAAAATCAAAACAATTTAAAAAAATGAAGAACTAGATTACTTAATAATTACTACTATTATAAGAAGAAACTAGGGGTTTCTCAAGAGTTAAAAGGGTGCTGTAAGAAACTCGACTCCCGTCTCTAGTGTTTTGGGCCAATAACTACACTTGGGTTTGAAAATCCAAAGTGGCCGCGACTTCGAATAAACTTCAATACAATTGCTTCGACCAAATGCAAAAATGAGGAAACAAAAACAAAGATTTGAAAGAGCCAACAAATCTTATTTATCACTTTTAATATTAAAATTAAAAGGAGTAAATTGAATAAAAAACAAGCAATAGTATGAGGGGCGAAAAAAGCCAAGCCGATTGGTCCATTTGTGGATTCAGATTGCCTGGCAGAAATGGGACGTTTTGAATTTTCAATGTCAATAAAATAAAGCAATGTGAAGTCAATTCCTCGTATACGGCCACGTTGTCAAATCATCTCATTCTTTTTTAATATAAGTAACAAACGCAAATGGTACAACGGAATGGGCATTTTGTCTTCCCCGATGCTCCAATGGTTTTTTTTTTTTTTAACGCGATTTATTCATTAATCATATCTATTTATTTAATTTTATAATTTTTTAAATTTATTGTTTATTTATTTATTAAGTAGAGTATTTTAATATTATATAAATTATTTTTTCTCTATTAATAAAAGCTTTAATATTATATAAATTATTTTTTATTAATAAAAGTTCAAGTTTTAAAATTTTGAGAATTAAATTTAAATTTTTTAAAAATTAAAATGTCTAAAATATTATTTATTTATTTAATAATATTATTTTATTTATTACATTATATAAATTTAAAAATTATACTTGTTAAAATAATTTTATAATTTTTAATAAAAATTTTTATTGACAATCAAACAATTAAATGTTTAGATAATATTCCTATTTTTAAGAGTTCCACTTAAATGAGTTTTATTTAAATAATTTATTCAAATAAATTCTATTTAAAAAAATATACTAAATAGATCTTAAATCAAAAATGTTTTGTAGTAATTACAAACAGAGTACTTAATATTTAATGATTTTGGTCGCATGCAGAAGGAAAAAAATTACAAAAATAAATTAGCCAGTACAAAATTATTTTTGATAATATTTTTAGAACTAGTTAGAATTGTTTCTCTATTTCATTTTCTTTTTTGGTGGGCCTCAGACCAGTAACGTGAAATCAACAGATGAGGCTCAAAACCTCCCAAAAAAGAAAATATAAATAAAAACGCTGTGGATAAACAATTAAACATGTTATGAGTTGCCAAGAAACAACGGCACGTAGAATTTTTAATGCTGTCCATGCCCCCAAGTAAAGTAACAATTATCAAATTAATCACACAACGTGTACTTCAAAGCAAATTGAATTGGCCATTAAAAATAAGGAGCTGTTAAGTTATATTTATTGTGTACTGTTTACGTGATTTTTGAATCGATTATAACTTACGGTAGTTATAACTTTATAAAATCCTAAAAACAAATCTTATTGTGAGGTTGGATAATTAAATAATTACATAATCCAGCTAAATTAAACTTTTTTAGAGTCGTGGTAAATTATAAAAGGATTTAGTTATATTAGAATAATTCTAAGATAGAACATTCATTCATAATCATATAATTCAAATTATAATAAATTTTTTACTATTTATCACTTTATCTGTATAGTTAAAATTTATGTTCCAATATAAATAAATAGCGATGGCCATTATGAAATTATTTATGGATGGATGCTTGAATTGGCCCTAGCCAAACAAAAATTGGGGCCCGTACTTTTATTTATTAAGTTGAAAACGAAAGATTATTGAATTGTAAGTTGTGGGTTGTTATGAATTCAAAAGGCTAACATTAAGAATGAAGAGAGGTTATTGTATTCTTCGGGTATCACATTTAACCGTTTCGATCCCATTTGGTGGTTAAAGAAAAAATTAATTAAAAAAACGATTGTCTAGTCGTGCATGGACTACGTGGCACAAAACCCATTAGATACCATAGCCAATATGAGAATTTTGATTGAGTGCGGTACAACGTGCGTGATAAATTATGATTAGGTAGGCAGCTCTGTGCACGACACCGTACATTCCATCAATCCTCGTCAATGTGGTATAAAACTCATTAATTTAGTATATCTTTTTAAATAGTATTTGTTTGAGCATTGATTTTATTAATAAAATTTTTATTAAAAAAATTTTATTTATTTAATTGTTAAAGAAAATTTTTATTAAAAATTATAAAATTATTTAAATAAATAAGTATCTAAAGTCTCATAATGAAAGAAATAAAATAAAAATATAAAATAAATAACAAACACTTTGGACAATGTATACTTTTATGAAAGTTATCCAACATTTAGTCTAAAATATTAAATTTTAAATTTTTATTAAAGATAAAATAACTTATTATACCATACTCGCAGGCTATATAGATACCATATTTAAAAAACTTCAGAATTCAACTAATCCTCAGCTATGAAATTTGAAAAAAAAAATAAAAGAAGAAGTTTCAAGGAAAATTATTTTGTTCTGCATAATTTTTTTAATTCCACTGTTACCTTATATGAAAAATAAATAACAATAAATATAAAAAATAAAAAATTCACCGTTTCTCGAGTGACAAACAATCGTAAAGGAGGATCGTGTATTTCAAACTTGATTTCTCTTTACATATTGTCATTATGTATTTATAACACTAAAAAGTTTGAGTGCCCATTATTTTTAGGGAAAAAAAAAATTGTGCTCCCAGTGTATATTTTCTTATTGCTTGGAAGTCCAATTTTTATCATGCATGTATTTTGTCTTGATCGCCCAAATTTTATTTATATAGGATGAAGCATTAATAACAAAAAAAATTAAAAGTACACGTTTTGCTTATTGATAGTTAATAAATAAATAAGTGAAGTTGTTAAATCTTTTTATACATCATTACTAAAATATACATGATAAAATATTTTTAAAATTTTAATAAAATTCAAATAAGGAGAGAATCCTATCCCAATAAATTAATGGGTGGGGGCTATTTGATACTATTATATGAATTATTATATAATTAAAGAAATTGTATGATTATAAATATTATATAATATATTGTAATCTAAACAATAATATATATATATATATAAAGAAAGGAGTTGAAAATAATATCTAAAGTGTAAATAATCCCATCTTGAATTAATACACAAATAATTAGAGATCAATAATAAAGTCTCCGTGTTAATAAGAAAGGGAAAAAAAACTTGAGAAAATTTCAATATGGACTGTGATGTGAAAAAATTATTGTCTTTTCATTTCATAGTAATTAAAATAATAATAACGAGAGTCAGTAAGCTTTGCAATGGCCAACTCCCTTGGCTCCGGTCACAACTCTTTTTAATTTTCAAAAATGGCTTGCTAAATGCAAAAAATGAGAAACCAAAAGCACGAGTGGTTTTAATTTAAAATAAATGGCGAAAAATGTTGCATCTTATTCCTATCCACAACCGCCTCGTAAGTATCAAAGCCAAAAGTGTGTCAGAGTAGAGCAGAGATTGGGATGAAGTACCCTGAACTGCGTACTTAAAAAGATTCCTGGTCCATGCAAACAAAATCTCGGCTTAGATTTTCTTTCATTCCTTTTGCTGTTATAATCTAAAGACTCTTAAAACAAGAAACCGCATCAAAAAGGGAAAAAAAAAAAAAAACAATAGCTCATGTTTATGTTCGGTGGAGGCAGAAGCATGGGCGGCGGAAGCGGCGGCATGTTAAGAACTGTCGGCAGAGCAGTCACCACTACAAGAACCGGCGTCACGAATCTTCAAGAACCCATTTCATCTTCATCTTCAAGTACTAGTACTACTACTTCACCAACTTCACCTGGTGCTGCTAATTCGAGGCCTGCCCACCAGAACAGAAATGGTGGCAGCCAACTCTCTTTATCTGCTGCTGCTGCTTTGACGGCGTCGCCGTTTGGTTGTCATAACGTTCCGGTTCCTGCCCATTATGGGGTGCCCAGTTGGAGTTCTTCCGGTGCCGATGGTGGTGGTGGTTCTTCTTGTTGTGATGAGTATGAGTGGGTGTCTGTTAATGGACGTGAAGAAGATTTTGATAAGTCTCATGGGTTTCTTGTTGATGACTTTAATCTTGGCCCTGTTCCTTCTCAGGAGGAAGTTAACACCGCAATCTCTGCTCTTCAACAGTAAGATTTTTTTTTTTTCCATTTATTTACACCTTTTAGGTGTTCATAATTGTGTGCTACAATGAAATTAATCTGTTGTTTATTTGGTTCTTCATGGAAAATATCCTTTCTTCTTTTGACTATTGAATAATATGTTGTTTAATGATATAACTGTTCACCTTCATATTCTTACTGTTTATGGGATTGTTGAAATTACTAGTCTTTGTTGATGCTGCAAATGGATAAATGATTGCTGCTGTTGTGACTGAAATGGATTGAACTTTGCTTGGAGTGTTATTTTTACTTTTGTGGTTGTGTCGCTTGTGCTGTTTAAGGCTTTGTTGACAGATTATGCCACCTATCTCGGCCTTTCTATTTGGTAAAATTTGTGGGGTGTTCTTGATTAAGTATATTTTCTAAAATTAATCTTATTGCTTTAAAATGGAAAATGATGGGGACTGCAAAGTCACTTATTACATGTAACTTTGACTTTCGCATTAGGAGAATCTGCTGCAACGCTGCAATTAGATGAAGATTAGAGTTCAGTTACAAGTTTATTGACAGATATGTTTCGATTGATTTCTCGCGGCCTGGTGCAGCTCTATTCTTGCCATTAATGCATTGCATTCCCTTGGTCAATTTCAATCCATTTGATCTCGGTTGATTCTTTGTTAAGTTCTAATTTCATAATGGTGGTGAATGGGGTTGCAATTGCTTAAACTTTGTACTTGTACAACTGTACTGATGCATGGGATGGCCGAGTCCATATTATTTGTACTGCTCTTGCACTTGTTTTTTAAGTTTTACCCACCTTGAGCAAAATTTATATACCTGACTAGTTATCCATTTGATTCAAAAGATGTTTATCATCTAAAGCCCTTTCTGTTTCACTATCTTTAAATGCTATAAATTATTAACCTGCATCAGCAAGGAAAACAAAAAACTTATAATTTACACTGACTTCTAATGACTTTGATTACAGGGTTTTTGACCCTGCTTCATACCCTGAACTTGTGAGGGATAAGTTTGCCTCCAATTCGGACAGGGATACGGAGTTGGATTGGATAGAGCCCTCACTGTATCTTAGTAATTCAAGAATGTTGCAGCCTTATCCAGCCGATAGAGTTTATGATGCTTTTCATTTGTTGCAGACTGAGCCATCAATTCAGGTGCCTTTACTTCTGACCTCGACTAAAAGATCTAATGTTATGGAAATTCCATTTAAAATGTAAACTAAAAGCAATTGTTTAGGATGGCTAAGTGCAGATGTGCAATAGAGACTGCACAGATAGATAGTATAATGTGAACATATTGCTTTAGTCATCAGATTAGAACAGAAACTGGTCATGTTCAAGAGCAAGGATTAACTTTCTAGAATAAATTTTGTGCTAATAGAATATAAGTGATTTTTTTTGTCCCCCCGCTTTTCCAGAGAATGGTCGTTTCATTATCTTCTGATAAAGCTGTTTGGAATGCTGTTTTGAGCAATGAAGCAGTACGGGAACTGAAGGAGTCATTGGGTGCAGGTTGGTAGAGAGTTAAACAAAGATAATTAATTTAATTTAAAAATTTCTGATCTACACATTTGTTATACTATGACGAAAGGATATTGTTCATGTTTCCTTGACCACAGTCTCACTGTTATATCATTCCCCTTAAACTAGGGGCTTGTTTTTGGGATTTGGGTTGTCTGTTTTATTTTTAGATTTCCTTGTTGGGTATTGGCCTGGGAAAAGAAATGATTTTTATTGCACAGATGATAGTTGTCTCATATTGCTTGGTTGCTGTGGAAATATATTTCTGCTCGATAAGCCTGAAATGCCAAGCAACTAAAACTACAATTGCTACCCAAACTATGAATATTATCTCTTTCATGATCCACAAGCACTATGAATGATCCTTACAGAGCATATCCATATGATTGGAAATTTGAGGCTCTTCAAATTACAGGATCAGATAGTCAGCCTGTACCTAGTTTTTACCTTTCTGCTATATATGATGGAAAATCCTCTGCATAGTTCTCTAGAAAATTATTGCAAAGTCAAACCATTGCAAGGGTAGCAGAATTATACTACATTGGAAAGTGGGAACAACCAGGCACATCAGGTGCTTTGTTTTTCCTTGTTCATCTTATTGATGCCGAGGGGTTGGTTTGATGGACCAATTGGATTCTACCAAGAGGTCAGGTCAAAGCTCCATGGGATCACTAACAATACATGGGGCATTTTTATCCCTCTCGTTTCAAATTTTTGAAGGAAAAAACACCTTATGATTCATTCTGATGTTTGAGCATCTCAATACTGTACAATGGCCAAATAGTCTGGTGTACCAGTTGCTAGTATTTCATGCTAACCTTCAGCAGGAGGAATCTTCTAAATGATCATCATTGCTTCTTTTGCATAATTTGTAGAAAAAGCTTTAATAATCTTGATGATATCACACTGGCCAGTTTTCTATTCTTTTCAATTTCAGTCTAGTCAGAGAGTCATCTCCCTATTTCAGGTGAAAGTACAGAAGAGAACATGACTTGAACTATTTATTTATTTTTAATAAAGTTGACTGATTGCTTGCCTTGTGGAAACTTGGATGAAGGGAAGTGAAGACTTAATACTGATTATCTCTAGTCGATTGATATTCATAGATTTTAATAAAAACTCATCTAAATTGATGATGCTTTGAAATTTCCATTGTATATACAGCTGAAAATAGTGGATCGGAAAGTTCAGGTGAGAATTCTGATGACTCAAATCCAGCAATAGATATCATCCGTTGGATTTTTGTCAACACACAGGCAAAAGTCATGGAAATGATTGAGAAAATCATAAATATTGTTAAGGACTTGTTCAAGCCTCCTGATAACGAGAATGCAATAAAAGGAGCTACAACAAAAGAAGCATCAAATTCTTTTGAGGAAAAGCTGAGAACTTCATTCCTTCTATCCATTGTGGTTCTGTTGGTTGTGGTTGTCACTCGAACCAATAGGGCATAATTTGTCGACATGACAGGTAATTTATCCATTGGTGACTTGTGATGGAGGAATTGTGATTGTGAAAGTACAATGAAAGTAGGGACAACTACTGTAGCACATGCACGTGCAATATGGAATAGTCTGAATATCTGGGATGTTTTCTTATTTTAGTAAAGTGACTACTATGCTTTTAGCTGACAGCTTATGTTTTACGTTGGGGTGTTTCATGGTTTAGCACTTTTAATGCTTTGACTTTGTCCATACTATTGCTCGTTGTTTATTCTGCTTCTGTAAATTCTTTGAATAGCAATGCTCTTTAACTTGCCTTGAATGCGGCAAGTAGCTATGCATGCTGAGGAAATCAAGAGAAGTGATAAATGCAAGACTGGATTGAGGCTTGAGTTCTCATTTGAAAACTTGCTGTAGGCCCAAAATTCTGATTGAGAGAGCAAATTTTCTTATATTCCTTATATTTTGTACACTGTTGACTTTCTTAGGTGCTTAACCAAAAAGAGAGCTAAAGCTTACAGACAACCAGATATGCACCATTGTTTTCATTGTTAGTATTGCCTAAGATAGGACCAACACGAGCGATGGAGCATAGAAGAGATTATTCGTGCTGATAAATGCCTTGTACAGCATACTTGAATTTGCTGTCTTGTGCTCTGGATTCTGGATGTTTCAACAGCTTTGGCAGCACGCCCACCACCCAAAAAGTCAAAAAAAAAAAAAAATCTCTCGTATCATTAATGCAGCGATTACGAAATTGAAATTAGAATAAATTAAAATCAGAATAGGTAAGAATGAGAAAGAGTTACAATAAAAATAGAGAATGAAAATCAAAATAAGTTATTTACTCGAATTATAAGAATCGAAACTGAAATGAATTTAATTACATTAATATGTTTACTTTGCCTTAGAATTGAAATTGAAATAAAAATAAATTAAATTATAACAAATTATTAAAAAGTATTTAATGAATTATTATTTAATTATTATTTTATATTTTAGTGATAGTGATTATTTATTAAAATACTATAATTATTAAAATATTATTGTTAATAATGTATGAATATATTAATTAATTAATAATAATATATTAATATATTAATTATCGTGGTTATTTATTCAAAAACTATAATTATTAAAATATTATTGTTAATAATGTATTAATATATTAATTAATTAATAATAATATATTAATATATTAATTATCGTGGTTATTTATTCAAAAACTATAATTCTTAATTTATTGTTGTAAATAACTAATTAATATATTAATTAATAATAATATATGAATTAATTATGATAATTATTAATATAGTTATTATAACAATATACTAATTACTTAAATAATTATAATAATAAAATATTAATTATTGTGATTATTTATTCAAAAATTATAATTATTAATCTATTTTTGTTAATAATGTATTAATTAATAATAATTATATTAACGATAAATATGATAGTTAATTAATTAATTATAACAATAATATATTAATTATTGTAACTATTTATTCAAAAATTATAATTATCAATATATTATTGTTAAGAATGTATTAATATACTAATTAATAATAATTATATTAACGATTAATATGATAGTTAATTAATTAATTATAACAATAATATATTAATTATTGTAACTATTTATTCAAAAATTGTAATTATCAATATATTATTGTTAAGAATGTCTTAATATATTAATTAATAATAATTATATTAACGATTAATATGATAGTATATTACTTAATTAATAATAATATATTAATTATTGTGATTATTTATTCAAAAACTATAATTATCAATATATTTTTATTAATAATATATTAATATATTAATAATTTATATTAATTAATTAATTAATAATAATAACAATAATAATAATAATAATATTTATTATTATTATTATTAATAATTTAAAGGAGAGATATTTTAAGAATATTAGAATGTTAATAAGGTAAAATAAAAACTCTAGGGAATGAGATATTGATTCCCATCTCCTTCATGAAAATCAATCTCTCATTTCTCATTCTTAAATAATGGTGAGTCTAACAATTTCAATTATAATTCTTGCTCTATTTTATAAATAAACACCGTCAATCATTCCGATTCCAACATAAATGCTTGGCAGAGTCATATAGGCCTGTAGTAGAAAAGAACATCTTGTTGATCTTAACAGAACAAAGCTCTGTTGATCTTGTCCACTGGAACAAAGGTCCACTGAATTGGTATAAGTTCATCTGTTCATAGAACAAGGCGTTAGGGATAATATCTAATATGGACCGAGTGAATTTTGAGTTAGCACATAAAGCTTAACAACTCTAAATTTTTTAGCTAGTTTTTGAGTTGAGTTAGGTCAATATAAGAGTTCAACTCATGTACAAATGGGTTAATACTATCTTATACATGGTATATACTTTTTCAGTAAAAATACAAATAGAAAATTTGGGAATTTTCATCTAATCCAATTTCGAACTTTTGTCTAACAAAAGAGATATGTCCAGAATGGCATTCTACACTTCCCAGGGCACTTTTTGAAGCTATTCAATTAGCACTACTGTACTTCTAGTTACATATTTACGAGGAAGATTGGCATTAACGTACATTTTCCTCTTAGTCCCATCATGCTGAATAATCTGCCACTAGACCTAAATGCATGTTGGCTGCTCCTTCATGTTTAGTAAAAACCCATCACGGTTTGAAGCAAGAATCTATGTCCGGAGATACAACAGCTATTTTGTCAAGTTGTCCAAGAACGCAACAGGTTTCGTCTTTCATGTCCATCCCTACAAGATCTTGAGCAAATGAACAATCTGAACCAGCTGAAACCTGCACACCTTCAATGTGATCATATAAGCAAAAACAACTTAATCTATCATGACCTGGAAAACTAATCGGAAAAAGTTATTAAGAGTAAAATCTATTTTGACAAGTAATGGAATATGTTAAAGTTTCCCAAATATATTTAGCATTCGTAAATGCATTAATATGGATATGTTCTAAAAGGCACGTCAAAGATTGAGCCAAAGGAAAATCATGGTGTGCTCACATCGAACAGGGTATCTCCCAGCTTCAACTTGACTGCTCCACTCTTGTAAACCAGCATCTTGCCCATGTATCCTGCAGGCAACTTACTCAAATCTAAGTCCTTTGGAGCATCCGCTCTTCCCAGCGGTTTTGAGCTTTCAGCTTTCTCTTTCCCCTTGGTGCTGGCTGGTCGCTTGTCCAGAGGCAGTTTCTTAGGAAGCTGAAAGAAAAGTAACTTTTGGTTTTCGGATTCCTCCTGAATTTTAAACAACATGGTCCGTTAAATACATAACACAGTAAGAGCTTAATATTATCTTAATTATCTATCAACCCACCAGTAGTCCCAGATCTGCAGCAGAGTTAACAGAATTCTCATCGTACTCCAAGTTTCTGGTATTCTCCCCAAATTCCTCCGGGTCAAGAACCTCTGAATGTGGCAAGCGAAATGAATTCAGAACAAAGAGCAACAAATACAAACAACAGAAATATGAATGCTGTGCTATCCTTGTACCTGTAAGAACTTATGAAAAGTAAATTATCATTAGTCAAGCCCTATTCATTGCATAAACAGGATTTTAATTTTAAAAGTAATGTTTCCCATCCTCTTAACATTTGGTATCTTAGAGTATAGCTGTGGAAATCTAAAGCCATATAACAAAATGAGTGTGCCCAAAAGTCCTTTTAAGGTAGTTTTAAAAAGGGATCACATAAAATGAATTGAAACTAGAGGCTGAATGCCACTTGTGTCTACGTATCTATTGCCTACCAACCCAGATCATTCTCAGTAAAGGAATATCAACAAGAGGAGGGTATGCTGCTGGTTACTATTATGTTTGGTGACTAACATACCCAAACAACATATTTGGATTAATTCAATATTTTGTTACTTAATTCATGGATGTGAATTTTGAATATTCATTCATAAATTGATGAGGACAATTAATCCAATTCAATTTCAAGAAGATTAGTAGTAGACTCCCCTACATAGAGGCGTGTTTTAAGATGCAACTGAAAACATACCTGGGTCACCGGAGTAGGGCTTCCTCCAAGGAAGAGTAGTTGGATAATAGGTATTGTCATAATTCTGCATTGTAATAAGGAAACTCTCAGTGCATTTGCCTGTGTATGTGTACAGAAGAGAGAGAGAGAGAGAGAGAGAGAGAGAGAGAGAGAGAGAGAGAGAGAGAGAGAAGTGTTAGGAAAAGAAATTAGTTACCCAAGGTTCTATGTAGTCTTTCTTGATTTTCTGAGCTGATGATGCATCTGAAGAACATGGAGCAGATCTATCTTCTCTTGCAGTCACCAGTGAAAAATTGACAATTTGCCTTTCATTAGAAGTTGAGTCAATTATCTCTGACTCAGTACCTTTTGCGCTGCTCACCTCTCTGCGGGGACCAAACGACTTTATGGAAGGTGAAGATGGGTCTCCAGCACCAAATGCAACTTGTGAAGCTGCAGGTTTAAACTCTGAAGATGAGGGGGATTATAATAGCAGTGACCATTACAATAATACATCTCATTCTTTCATGATCATCATCTATTTTGTACCTCCCATCATTCCGACCTTTAAGCCGTGTTTGCACACACTCATAGCATTATGTGTTTCAATTAAATTATGGCATTTTACTGTCGCATTCCATAAAATATGTTATTTTTTATTATCTATTGTGTAAGAAAGGGCGCAGAGGAAAACATCAGCAAATCCTCATTTGAATTTTGAAGGACAGGATTACAGAACAAATGACATAGTCCAGCCTATCCATATTACCCCAATAGGAGTCCTCTAAAATTCAACCTGAAGAACATAGCAA
This sequence comes from Aegle marmelos, assembly GCA_030449875.1. Classification (NCBI taxonomy): domain Eukaryota; kingdom Viridiplantae; phylum Streptophyta; class Magnoliopsida; order Sapindales; family Rutaceae; genus Aegle; species Aegle marmelos. The sequence goes on along the minus strand of JASUUL010000022.1, from coordinate 4,719,662 downwards.
GCCAGTATCCAAGCTAATTAAGGTAATTGAAAATAAACCGGATTGAAAATTAGAATGCACTAGATTAGAAGAAATTACTTTTTTTCTCAACTTTAGGCCTTCGTCGTGCATTTGCCTCCTGCAATTACAGTGACATATAACCCATTATTACTTTGAGAATTTGAAGTGTGAGGATAAAACAACATACAACAATATCTGAAGTAAAATGCAGATCATCCAATTTATTGTCATATTCTTCACAATCTCGTAAGTCACCTATTGGCGGCAGTCACAATGCTTAACAATTCATCCCAATATGTATACACGTTATGATTTGTGAAAACACATAACAAAACTGAAATTCCAATAATTTTTATGATGATTTTTTTTAATTAATTATGGGGCAACAAAGTGAAACAAACTGAGTCAGCAGACATTAAGCAGTGATTCCTTGGACACGCCTTGAGCCCACATTTCTAGGATAATTATTTTAAACTTTTTGATAAAAAGCAATGAGGGACACGTGGTTCGTTTCTCTTATTTCCTAATTATAGCATGAAATAAAATAGAATTCTTGACTTCTTGTGACTTGTAAAGAAGCTTGGAAACTCTTAAAAACAGGAACCCAAACATGCCTTCGTTTTTAAGATTTAATAAATAATTCATATTAAAAAAAAAGAAATTCTAGAATTTAATAAAAAACAACAATTAAGGAAACAAAATATTTCAAAGAGAAAGGAAAAGATTTTGAGTACGTTGAACTGGCGCATGAGTCGCTGGGCCTCAGCTTCCGGGTTTTCATGTTTTGATTCACTGCATTTGCATTAAACAAAAATAATTTAAAAATGGTGAAATATTTTTAAAACATAAAGAAAATGGAAGTTGGAAAAAAAAAGTGTTTCGGAAAAAGAGAAAGCAGATGCAGAGATTGTACGGTCTTGGTACTGGAGTTGGAGCGGTGACTTTGGGCTGACGTGACGGTGGCGGAGCTTTGGGAGCGAACCTAACCTGGGAAATGAATTATGAAATGAAACAAGAATTTTGAAATTATTGATGAAATTGAAGGATACGAAACGTAAATTCAGTAGACGTTACCTTTCTACCAGAACTGGAGGGCTTGTCTGGATCTTGATCCATTGTATTGAAGAAGAAGAAGAAAAAGTTTTTTTTTGGGGGAAAAAAAACGAATGGTTGCAGAGTCGAACCCGAGAACGCAAAGATGATTGTTTTGAGCGTCCTCCAACGAATTATGAGAATAGGTACGGAGAGGGTTTCCAACTTTTACCATATATTGGCATATATTGTTTGTTGCTGACTTTTAAGAAATCAAACATATTTATTATTTTCAAAGATTTAAGATTAAAAAAAGAATAATTTTGAAGAGTATTTTTGAATTTTTAGGATGTTCTAATTATTTTTAATAACAAACAAGTTCAATTTTTTCTCTTTTAGGGCATGCAAGTGCACGTACGGATAGGAATACACCCACTGTTTAATTAACAAATAAGCATTTAGTCGAATGTTTTCGTTCTCTATTTAATATCCAAAACCAATCTCTTTTTGAGTTCAAAGAAAAAAACATTATGTTCACATTTGTGCTCATTTATTATACTTTAAACATAAAAAAATGTTTTTAACTTAATCGTTTAAATTTAAACCAATTAAGCTAACATGCTTTCAAATGTTTTAAAGCATTATACATTTACATACTGTTACATAACAAATATTAAAGCTACTAATTTTTTAAAACTAAATTTTAGGAAACAGAACAATAAGAGATAAATTATTGAATGTTTCAAAAATAAACGCTTGTATTTTACGAGAGGTTTTCGGCAGTCCGTGAATTCACCGGCCTGAAAAAACTGAATACTTTAATACAGTCACCGTAACATGCAGTCACTGGCCTTTGGCAGCGATCATAACGGGCATCCTTTCGAGTGTTCGTTTCATTACAAGTCCATGTTCCGTCACATTCACAGGGTTTTACATTAAACACCATGTCAACATGCGAACTATATAACTAGAGACGGAACGTAAACTCTAGGAAAATTCAACAAAAAGAACTCGTCGATATGCACTGCTGGAGCAGAAGCACTACAGTCCCGCAATCAAAAGTACACACTAGAAGCAATTTTGCAGTTCCATGCTACAAACACTTTGCATGCCTATGAAAAGCAAATTGATCAAACAGCTGACCTAATCAAACACCATTCACTATGGCATCTCAATATTTCAACCCAAGCCGTCTCGTTTTGAGGATCAGATCTCATTTTTCTCATGATTATCTGTTTGGAAGAATAATAATGAGGGTGGTCACACAAAGCAAACTACAGGAGTGTCCTACAATCGAACACAGAATAATTTGACAATAAACATTAACCTAAGCTAAAGATAGTCAAGCAATCAGAAATCAAATATACTGCACATGTGACTACAAGAATTCAAGGTTTGGAATTAAGTTCCTAATAATGCTAATAGCTGACATGCCAAATGTCTTCTTTGATGGGCGTCCACAACTTGTGACAGCAACAAACACCTTGCAAAACGGAAAGTCTGAGAGAAATAATGCCTGACCATCTTTTACACAATAAGGTTAGCATACCGCTGGCAAACAAGTAACTTAAAGACCAACATGATTCGAAATTCCAAAAGAGTGCTTTTGGTCATGAAAGTGTTAAGAGAAATAGACCCCATAGTAATCAGTATGACCCAAACAAACATGCACACAAATAAATGAGACAGGACAACCAACATGAATATCAGCAATTCCCCCCTCAGGAAAAAAAATTACCAGCTAATCAATGAGTTAAATGGTCAAACACGTCAAACTATCCTTTGTAATAAAACCCAAGTACAGGGTAGGCAATTGAAAAAATTTAGTTCCAAGCAACAAGTGAATAGATAGATACCACATAATTTGGTTTAGTACATTTGTCATGGCCATTATTATTTTCAATATTAAAATATTAAACCTCAAAAATCTGGAGAAAGGAAAAAAAATTTGCTCCTGTGTGTCAAAAAGAAGAAGAAAAACCTTCAAAGCATAACAAACAACAGAAACACTGAAAATCAGAAGCCTTCATATGAAACAAATTCCATTTCTTCACCATGAAAAATGACAAAAATTTCTGTTCTTATTCAGAATTAAGAAGCCAGAGTTATCTGTTGTATCTAATCATGCAAACCGCATTCAATAAATTATGTAGAATTTACCATCCTTATTCAACTTCTTCAAGTAAATATCTTAAAAACATTTATTTCATCTACACTCAGGAATACACACTAACCCTGTGCACAATGCAAAAACCAACAAACATGGTAAGGTTCCCCACTCTATGCTTCTCATCACATTTCATCAATCAGCAATGAACTGTTAAACATTAAACAGCCTTATCAACAAGACGCTTCAGCTGTATTAACAATTTTCCTACTTTCAAATGAGTATACGTTTTCTATTCTAATACACATTAAGGCATTATCCATCAATCTAATGCTCCCACTTAAACCATGCCACTCCTCATAAGGACGGGTGATTTCTTACCTTAACTGCCACCATCAATCTAATGCTCCCACTAAAAGTCTAAAACCATATTATCCGGCACAAACATAGACAATTTCTTACCTCGAGTAATCACATTAAATTAATTTTACGCAATGCTAGAACCTAGGTTTCTAAAGAACTATCGTGCAGATATAAACTCTTAACCAAATTGACAATAACTCAGATGCCCCCAGAATTAATATTCAGAATCCACTGACAACCAATAATATGAGTTGTTTACCTGCCACACTAGAAAGAGACATCAGAATTGCTATAAGAAGAGAGATGGAATCAGAAAAATTATACAAAGAGGCATAAATGAAAAGCTGCTTCCACATACCCAAATGCCTCGGTTAAGGCATGCTTACCTTCTGGAGAAGACAATGAGAGAAGCATGCCTAAACTTCAGAAGCAGACAAGTAGCTAGGATATAACCTCAAACTAGGAGCTTATCACCAAATATAAGCGAGCAAAGCTACCAAAACAGTTAAATAACCAAAAGAATAAATTTAACAGAAAATGTCAGAATGAGCCCACAGAAACTAATAAAAGGTAAACATTAGTCACCAAACATTATAAAGAGGTAATAACCATCCATAATAAAACAATATTAAGTCCAACAAAAAAGCATTAGGTATTAATTTCCTTCTCCACAGTCCAACCATATGAACTGAACTACGCCAAATCTCTGCAAATGCATAACAGTAGAGCAAGGTTAAAGTTGTGAGTCCCAAACTTCCAACAAAGTCATGGCAAGAGATAAGAAATCAGGTTCACATGTGCTCCAAGAAACATCAGGCCTGTAAAAGTTATACAATAATAACAAAAGGAAAGGTTAAGAGATGTAAACAAAATTTTGCAAATCAAGGTGAATGCTGGTTATCACATGCTTATCTACCAAACCGGGTTCACCATAAAAGACTGGAGTAAAAACAAAAGAGCAGAGATGAAATGCAGAAAAAATGTGGAAACCACAAAGGGCAAAGACTATCCACATATAATCAGATCTGACACAGATAATGATAGAAGCAAATTGTAGGTAACATCAAAATTTCTGAAATTAAGTATCAGACATTTGTCATGAACAAAACAAACAATGGTTAGATAGTATTAAAGAGTCAGTTAACCAAAACTACACAATGAGTACAGGTTCACATACTTACAAAGTGACAACACTCCTCCTCATAAAACCTTCAAATGCTCAAAAGCCAAGCGAGAATTGCTTTAAAAAATATCAAAAGAAAAAATGATATAGCACAGAGGTCAAACTATTCAAACTAAAAGGCTGACAATGTTGAATTTCCTGGCCTCTGTCCTGGCTGGTACCACTGACCATGCAATTAACATTGGCTTAAGGATGGAGTAAACTGTTAAATGTGAACTAAACAACATTTAGCAAAAAGGAATAAATGCTTAATAACAAAGGTTTTCTGCATCACCCTCCCTACCACCATCAATGATATCATGCCCTGAGAAGAACTAATTCTCAATGGTGTGATACAAAGTTGGATGCATGATGAAAGTATTACAGCGTCAATACATCTCTTATAATATATACACTTCAATTCTAAGTAAGATCAGTGAACCCTAAAAGGTAATAAATCACCCTCTAAGAGAAAGAATGCCTTGAAAAAGTTTGGTCAATGTCTAAGACCAAAGTGGCTAATATTCAAAACAACTATATCTAGCTAATTTCAAAAATTAAGGTCACTCAATTTACAACTACGACTAAGGTAATATGGCCTGAACCATACTCGCCATCTTAGCAATCATTAGCTGATTATGGATAGCACTTGAACCAACCAAATGCAAAATCTATTGAAAACATAATCTGGATGACCAAAGTAAACTCTAATAGTTTTCAATTACCTCTGATAAGGAAGCAAGTATCGGAAGGACCAACATCATTTCATCTCTGCCATAAACTTCTCATACTCAGCATCTGCACCATAGTTTGACTTCTCCGCAGAAGAAACTGGAGGCTGCACTGGCGGATTTGTGGCCCAGGGCACATTACCCAAATTCTGTGAATGGTCCACCGCTGAGGCAGGAGCAGGTGGAGGGGGAGGAGGAACTGCATTGTAGTAAGGAGAATAACCTAATGGTGCAGTTGCATATGCAGGTTGAACATTAGGTAGCATTGGAGCCATGGAGCTCCCATACATATTCGCTGATGCAGATGGAGCAGAACTGCTACTTTCGGATTGCACTCCTGGTGGGAAACTATGTTGTTGTGCTTCACTTGAAGTGGCAGCCTGCGTTGGAGCACCAGGGGGAGCTGTTGGAGCACCAGGGGGAGCTGTTGGAGCACCAGGGGGAGCTGTCTGCACCGGTGGAGGATATTGAACTCCATAAGGTGGCATTGGTTGACCAGGGACGGGCGGGTACATGGTTGAACCAGGAGGAGGAGGAGCATAAGGAGCATAAGGCGGAGGAACTGGTGGTCCCCAAGGAACAGGAGCCCCTGTATAGCTCGCTGCTGGTGGATTTGGAAGAGGACCGCCTGGTGCATACTGCTGAGACGGATAGCCACCAACTGGTGGAGTAGAAACAGGATAGGAGGGCATTGTTGAAGTTGGAGGGCCCGGAGGCACAGTAGGCTGAGGAGGCTTACCAGCAACTCTCACAGCAATGGTTCGCCCCTCAAGACGGTAACCATTCATGCTTGCAATAGCATTATTGGCCATCTGAATATCAGCATACTTCACAAAACCATAACCTTTGCTCATTCCTGTAACCCGGTCCTTAATAACCTTAGCCATCACAATATCACCAAAAGTAGAAAACAGCCTAATCAAACCATCATCATCAAGTGTTGGTGGCAAATATCCAATATACAAGTTTGTATCATCCAATTCCTTGATGGGCTTAGCCCCGTTTGACCCTAGCCCAGGGTGTCCTGGAGTCACTGAACCGCTTGAATTATTAGCCCAAGGAGGATTACTTCCAGAACTGCCACTGCCAGGGCCCAGAGCCAATGTGGTACTTTGTTTGTTTGCAGATTCAGGAAGAGTCCCTCCTAACTCTGCCAAGAAATTCTGATATTCATCATCCATTTTCTTCCCTGTTGTTCCCTTAACTGGACAATCAATAGTCGGATGGCCACCATCACCACAGATCTTACAAAGCACATCACTCTTGAAAGTGGAAGTACGTGACGGACAAGCATACTGCCGATGTCCAGGCTCACCGCATAGCCTACAATACTCCTCATCCCTTATAGTCCCATTTAAAGCTGCAAGCTCCCTCAACTGCTGCCTCTTATGCTCATTTAACACCTCATCTACTGGCTGCAACAACTTCTCCACCATTGCAGCTGCAGCTTCAAGAGATTCCTGAGTCTCTGCCTCCACCAACACATGTAAATCTTCATTCTCTGATGGGTCTGGCTTCAAATCCCTCTTCTGTTGCAACCTTCCTTCTTTCACTGACCCTTTACCGCGAATAACGATCTTAGCACCTGTCTCTCTCTCCATTCTCTTTTGCGTATTCCCTCTTGGCCCAATAATCAACCCAATAAAATTATAACCAGGGTATTCTTTCATCGGTATATAAAGCTTCTTCTGAAGCTTTGGGGGCCTATAATCTGCCGGTGGCTTAAATGCTGGATTTCTTTTAATAATCTGAGATATAATCTCTTGTCTCTCCTTATTCAATCTCTCTCTTGCACGATATTCTCTAGTATTAATCCTAATTCCCATATTATCATAAATTGGTTCAGGCGAAGGACTCCTTTGTCCCTCAGGTCTATCATCTAAAGGCAAACCAGACTGTAGCATTCTAGAAATTTCTAACAAACGACTATTCAAAGCTTGAATTTCCGGGTCAAACTCAATACCTCCGGTAAAGTCCTTCATAAAATCCGGCAACTGAATCACCGGCTTCGGCTCATCGTCCGCCCACCTCGATTTCCGCTTCTTGGTCCCGCTTCCAGAGTCGCTATTACCTTCTGTGCCGCCTGATTCTGATGGCGGCGGATCCCACCTGCTGCGACGTCGTCGTCTGCTCGTGGTCTCCTCCTCGCCACCCGATTGGTCCTTATCGGTGCCGGAATGAGTGTTGGTCAGACCATTTTCCGAAAGCAACGGCTTCTGCTTAGTATATTCGGCTGCGGCGACGTTATTGTTATCGTTACGGTTGTTCTCATTGTTGTAGTCGTAGCCGTTTTCGGAGGCCGGCTGGGGATTTTGAGCATCGGGCGGAGCTAGGGTTTTGAGCGGGTTTTGTGAATCGTGATCCAGGGTGTCTTGCGGTAACGGCGGGTTTTGATTGAAATCTAGGGTTTGATATTGGGGGTTTGATTCAACTGTTGACTCCATAAATTGTGATTGTTTCGTGACGGCGAGCGACAGGTCGACAGAGATGTGTTGTGCGCGTGCGTTCGTTGGTGAAGGTCTCGGTGAACGTTTTAAAAATTAGAAAACTGGGCTTAAAAGAAAATTTGTGTGCTCGGAGTATTATATAGTAGGGGAACAAATGGCAACCGTGCATGAATGAGTGCTTGCAATTTGTATATCCGCTGGCGGATACGGATCTCGCTTGCTGTTGCTGATCTAAGAAAGGTGGTTCTGGTTCGGGTTGGATTAAGAGCAAATTTTGGTTGGAGGGCCGGCCCATCGGCCCAATCGTCTGATTTAGTCGAAGGGCAATTTCCACAGACCTCCCCTCCTGAGGTTTGGAAGAACAACATTATTTCATGACGGGTATAATTTTATTAAAAAAACACCCCATGCAGAAGTTGTTACCCGATACTCATGTTGTCATATGAGAAATTATGGCTTTCGCTTACATTTCATTTAGTTATTCTTTTGTTTGTAATGGTATGTCAATATTATAAGGTAAACTTCAATTCATCTCTTAGATATAATGATAATCTTCAATTTATAGTATGAAATTTATTATCCTATTATTTTCTTATTGTTGGTGTCATATTTCAAAAGACACCTAGCCATATTATGTGTTTATCCTATCAAATAAGAAAAGTTATTTTGAAAAAATAATATTTCAGTTATTCTGGGGTAAATAATACCTAAGCTATTTCTGGGGAATAACACCTAAAGAAATTTTTTCTTGGAGCTTATAAAAATGGTGAAAGGGAGGAATTAATTTTGTAATCTATTAGTCTAGGAAAATCATACCCAAGGGTTATATAGGTAAGGAAACACACAAGGGCGAAATAATTCCTTAAATCAAATTCACCTCAATAGGTATAGAAATAATGACTTATATATGTCATTAGATTAAGGATTCAAAGCGAAACCCTAAATCCATATTAATCATCATCTATAACTAGAAAATTACCTCTAAGAAAAAGTAGATCTTTGGCCTCTAAAAATACTTTAACGCTTGGAGAGATAAACTCATCTTCTCTATCTATCTTCTTTCTTTAATCTTAATTAAACAATAACTTAGGCATCGAAATACTTTTTCAGGTACTCACCCAGCTGATTTGAGATTAACAATCGTGACAAGTTATTCACAAACTATAAATATGTGTGAAGGTAAAAATCCAACACCTTCATCTATAACCACAATTATAGTTTTAATTGTAATTAATTATTGTTGTTGTAATTGAAAGTGTTATTATAATTACTACTAAAACGAGAAACTTATCTATTGGATGATAAATAAGTAATTCTATAAATCATAAAATTCATCATCTAACATATAAGTAACTCACAGTAGTTGAAACTAAAATTGAAAGTCAAATGTTGTGATCACTTGCACTTCTATGTTTTTTCTTTTCCTAATTTTAGAATTACAATTGTAATGATTATTGTTCTATGTAACTATTAGAAAATAAACAATCTCTTACTTTCATTAAAATTATTTAGAATTAAACTTTTAGGATGAACATCGCCTATCAAGACCAGAAGAGTACGTCATGTCGGTGACAAGAATATTACTTTAAGGACAAGTTGTTTCCTATAAAAACATAAAAAATGAATTGTAAATAGCATATGTCATGCATATTATTTATGCATATCAGTTGCAATAATAATCCGAATGTCTTTTCATGTGTCTTCTTAATCCCTAAATGACAAATTGTTCAGATAAAAAATGAAATATGATCAGTTATTTAATACTTATATGTCAATTAAAATGTTAAATTATTATTATTGTCATCGTCTTGTCATTGCCGTCGTCGTCGTCATTATTATTATTATTATTATTATTTTCTTTTTATCATTATTAGTGCCACTGCTATAATAAATAACAATATTAAGGATAATACTTAATAAACGATATTTTGGTAATTTGTAATACTCTATTCTAATTCTTAGATAAAATAAGCACACCAAGAAAAATTTAGTTTATTCTAATTTTATATAATATAAATTTGGAAAAAAAGAAAAAAAAAGTTTCTAGATTCCAAGTCTACATTATCATGTTAAATGGTGTATACTTTTGTGGCTGAAGTTTATTATCCTATTATTTACTATAATAATAATTAATTATTGTAGTTGTAATTATAATAGTTATTATAATTACTATTAAAATTTGGTAACCCATCTATTGGCTAGTAAATGCATAATTTTATAAATGATAAAATTCATCATCTAACAAATAAGTGACCCACAGCAGCTATGACTGATAACTTATAAAAGTCCAATATTGAGAGTGCCCGCTTTTCTATTTTTTTTAATTTTCAATTAGAATTGTAACAATTATTGTTCCATATAACTATTAGAAAATAAACAATCTCTTACTTTCATCAAAATCAATTAGAATTAAACTTTCAAAATGACACATTGCCTGTTAGGATTGGAAAAGTACATCATGTCATGAACGAGGGTATTAGTTAAACGACAGGTTGTGTTATATCAAAACACAAAAGACAAGTAAAAAATAACATGGGCTAGTGCATACTAGTTACGCTTGTCAGTTGAAGTAATAATTCAGACTATATGTTGTGTTTTTTTTTAAATGACAAGTTATTTATGTACAGAATAATTTACGACGGATCATTCACTGTGTGTGAATTAAAATGTTAAATTATTGTTATTGTTGCCACTATTATGTTAGATAATAGTACTGCTAAGGACAATAATTAACTAAGGATATTCTAATAACTTGTAATAGTTCTCTCCAATTCATAGGGAAAGTAAGCACACTAATGAGAAAAGAATGCAGTTTATTACATTGTCATTTGCAATAAATGAAATTTGTGGATTTTCTGTTTATAATACCATAGTACAATGGTGTCTATTTTTGTCGCTGAAGTTTATTATTATGTTATTTTACTGGAATCATAATTATAGTCTTAATTGTAATCCATTATGATTGTAGGAATTGGAATTATTATTACAATTACTACTAAAATTGTGTAACCCATCTATTGATAGTAAACATGAAATTTTATAAATTATAAAATTTATCGTCTAATAAATGAGTGACTCATAATAGTTGGGACTAAAATTAAAAGTTAGAATATTGTGATCACTTAGTGTTTTTTCTTTTCCAATTTTATAACTACAGTATAATGATTATTATCTCTGAATACATGTTCTCATGCTAAATTCAATTACATGTAAGTGGTAACTACCTAGACCTTTCAATGAATTAACCAACAATAATTTTATTGGAAAGATTTCTAACTCCATGAACTCCAAATGCATAATTAATCTATTCATTATTGCATTTACGAAACAATAATTTGATTGGAGAGTTGCCCTCGTCTTTGAAAACACGATTATTTGATGTAGGAAATAATAAAATTTCTAGAAGAATACAAGCATGATAGTTGATGGTCTACTGAATTTGGTTGTTCAGCTGAGTCTACAATTGAACCGCATAAACGAAAAAGTCCAAAACTCTCAGGGTTAAAAGTAAAAACCCCGGAACATTATACTCATCTAAATAAGCCTTTAGATCTTTTGTGCACCTTCCCTTGTAATCCCCAACACCCTTTAAAATAAAAAGAAAAGAGACAACGCGAGAGAAAGAGGAGGGGAAAAAAAAAAAAAAAAACTCATGGGAGAGAGATGAAAAAAAAGAGAACCGGGTCAACCGGAATTCGCACGACCCGACCTGGCTCCAACTTTTGATTCCAGCCACCTCACCGACCGAGCAAGGTACTGATCGGATCCTTGTTGCTGGAAAACGTGCGGAAAAGCCACCAACGAAGCCACAAAAAGTCACGGAATCACCACCTCGATTCGCCATGGTTTTGTCAGTTTCCAATGATGCCATCGCTCGGGTTTTGTTTCTCACCTTGCCCTCTATCATTTCGACCATCCACAGCCGCCAAGGAAGTCGATTTGAAGTTGATCGGCCATTGAAGTATTTGCGGCTTTGGAAGCACGATTCGGCACCACCGCCGCTTGTCAAAGCTCACCACCATCCACCATAGGACTCAAGGTGGTCTGAACTATGTAATCTCAGCTTTCCGTTGCCGTCGGTTAAATTCCGACTATCGTTGGCCGGAAAGGATATTTTGATAATTTTATAATTTTTAATTTATGAGTATTTTAATAATTGATAAAATTGAGAATATGTTGGTAATTTATAATATAGAGATAAATTGATAAATTATGATTTTAGGAGTATTTTAGTAATTTTAAATTTAAGGGTATTTTGATGATTTTAATGAATTTAAAGATATTTTGGTAGTTTAATATTTAAATTGAGATTATTTGAGATTCAATTTAAAGTGTGGTTATATTAAAAAAATTTAAGTATATTAGTTTTAATATTTGGATATGATTTTATCTGAAAAATTATTTTTATTGATTTTAGGTTAATGATATGGATATGTTTTTTATTATTCGAGAATGCTAGTAGGTAAGTAAATTAAATTTTTAAATGAATTATAATAAATAATATATATGTCTGATATATTTAAAAAGTTTATTTGGTATATATATATGGATATAGAATTATATATTTTATTTACGTATTTATATGATGTGTTGTTATGTATTATGTGTGTTCATGGACATTGGTATATGTATGTGTGATTCAGTCCATAAATATCAGTTTGATTCATAATGAGTAACTATAAGAATATGAATTGAGGACCGTGGATGGTTTGTCATAAATTTATAAATTTTTCTGTTACAGTAGGCGTAATATATTTGTATTATTTAAAATTTAAATTTTTACAGATTTATAAAAAATTATTTAATATTATTTTTATTATTTGATCTGAGCTCGGGATTTTATTCCCACAATCAACGAAAAGATTATTTTCAAAAGGAGGTAAACTCAAAGATAGCCACTTTTAGATCTATAAGGCCCAGTGGAGTTAATGATACTGGAATCATGTTTTTTATCGAAGCTCACGTTCAGGTTGCATATCGGTGATCCGATACAGTAGGTAAGACGTCGATTAAATTTTTAAATGATTCATAATGAAATGCGGATTTTGGAGTCTAATAATATATGTCTGATATGTTTAAAAAGTTTATTTGGTATATGTATATGGATAAATGAAACCCAAATTATATATTTTATTTATTAAAAATAAAAAAATAAAAATAAAAATCTTAGTTATTAAGTGATTTAAAAGATATCGAGAAAATTTATGCGATCATGATGAATGATTGTGTCATTATTAAAATAATTTATTCTCAATGATCTCAGTTCATAAAATAGATCAGTTTGATTTTCAATAATTTAGTAACTCTAAGAATAAAAGAATTAGAGGATCATTGGATGATTTCGTCTTCAATTTTTTTTTTTTCGTTTTTCTGCTTTTTGTGTAAATTTTGTTGAACTTATTTTACGGTGAATTGGTGATTAATAAAGCTTTAACAAACCGCACGTGCTTCTTTCCTTTGTTTTAGGAAAAAATGAAGAACTAATAAGAGAATTAATTGAACCTTCCAGAATGTCGTGCAAAAAAATAACATGGCATAAGCACGAGGTCTCCTATTCAAAATTAATATTTGTATGTTTACTTTCAGAAATGAAGAGCACAAAGCAATGATAATTTAGAAAGAAGTTTATACATGTATGCGTACATATATACATACATGTATGTGTGTATATACAGACACACACATATATACATACATATATGTACGTATGTATTTATGTATGTAAACTCAATTGAGATCCCAGTTAACCACTACATTATTAAGGTAGCAACATGGTGTGGGTTCATTGCCAAGAATTTTTATCATACATAAACCCTGCCAATTTCGAGCACCATGCATCTTCACCCAATACGCGATGAACAAATTCCACGAAAATCAACTTTGGCCTTGACTTCGGCTTCTTCTCTGTTGGATGTTCCCTTATTCATCAGAAGTCCGAAACCAGCCAGCTGAATAGAATCCCCAAATTACCCCTCATATATGACAGCAGTACACACATAGTAATAAAGATGAATAAAAATGTTTCTTGAAACTTCTAAATCATTTAGATCGATTTAATTCCAGCCCATTTGATTTTGATCATTTATCAACCACAGCAAGCAGAGCTCACCCTCACTAGCACTTTTTCTGTAAACCAATCAGGCAGCTGATATAAAAAGTTCAACAAAATTCTCCCAAACACGGGGACCCACAATTCAGGAAACGGACCTTTTATGTCTCCCTCACGTGCACCAAGCGCGTGCCACGTTCTGCAAGAAATCATCCCCATTCTGTAGTACGTGTGGATTTGTCACTGCTAATTACCAACCGAAAATATTCCTTCATCATTGACATCAGTGCCGCATGCACGCAACAGTATCATAATTTGATTGTAAAGGCAAGAAGGGACAACGTGCCGAAACGGCGACGTACGTACGCTCAGACCAGTGCTGCTCCCAGCGGGCAGCGTCTTTCGCCAAAGGGCAGCGGCGGCCAGCGTAAAGCACTTTTTCATATCAACTCCTTAATCCCATATTTGCCCCTCAACTTGACATTTCATATTTACATGTAAATCCCGCTCGTGATTTTGAATAACCAATCTCATTTACTCACTCTCAGTACATTTTCTCCGCGCAAAAGTGAATGCCATTTTATTTCTTCATCTCCAATTAACAAATTTCCGTAACTTCATCCATTAGCTCTGTCGTTTCTCTTCAATAATCTCAGCTTCTGTCAATACTTAACCCACCAAAAAATCATTTGATCGCAGGTTCTTCAACTTGGTTTTTAGCTCAAGATTCGTTCCTCGTTTTTGTGACACACAAAGGTCGGTTTCTCCCCGTTACTTTATCTTGTTATATTATCATTAAGAAAACTTTGAGTAGTTTGGGCTGTCTGGATGATGAGAAACCGAAGGAAAATGAGAGAAAAACATTGTTCCATTCTCAGTTAAATATTTTTTTATTCTAACCCAGTATATGGTTTTTTGTTCCTGGTGACAGGAAATGATAAATTCGAAAGCGCAAGAACGAGAAGTCGAAAACGACACCGGTAAAGGAGCAAGTTTGGGAAGACAAGTACCGCTACCAGTGGCTTCACCAAATTGTACACTTGGTATGGTGTCAACAGAGAATGATAGCTTTCTCTTTTTAATATCAACTTTTTAATTTCCATATCTGTCCCTACCTTAAATATTCGTCTTTACATACAGATACTGCGACAAGTCATATTAAAGTGTACTCATTTTACGAGATTGATCCCACAAAGTTGCCCGTGAATGCCCCGGATCAGCTTAAATCAATCCGAATTGTCATGGTAAAAATAGACATCAAATTATTAAATAAAAAGCCAGAAATTAAATTAATTAATAATCTCATTAATTTATGTGTAATAATGACAAGGTGAGTGAGAAGTCCAGAGCAGGAGTGGCTGTGAGATTCCCAAGTGCGAACTCTCTTCGGTTGCACTTGTGCCATGGTGAGTGTAGTAAAGAACAGGAAGCAAAGAGGGTGCCATCGCTGGACGAAAAGTACTTGTTGGAACCTGAGGTGGCAGGGCAAGTACTTTACAGGAGGGTCACTGGTGATGAGATTGGTGAGAAGAAGAACTTGTTGAGTTTCTGGGTTGTGGGTTTTAATGGTTCTTTTGATGTTGACATTCATCAGAATAAGAAGAAGGGTGTGTGCTGGTCTGAGCTGCTTGAGGGTCGTGGGATGCTGAAATGGGGGAAGAAAAAGAAAGTTCATTACTTGAAGAGTGAAGAAGCATTGATTAGCTATGATGGTGTTAAAGGTGAAGAAGAAGAAGAAAAGGAAGCTGTAAAGTCTGGTCAGTCATTATCAGTTGAGGGAGGGACCAGTAAGCTTAAGAGGAAACTCCATGAGGTTAATGTGCTATCCAATAAGATCAAGAAGAAGAAGAAGAAAGTTGTCAATAAGAACTCCAATTCCAGATGGCCTAAAGAGAGGTATGCCTTGGCTGAAACAAGTATGTGGAAGATAATGAAGATGAAAAATGCAGTTTTTGATAACCGAATACTGAGGCCAGAGCTAAGAGCAGAGGCTAGGAAATTGATTGGAGACACAGGCCTATTGGATCATTTGCTAAAGCACATGGCAGGGAAAGTGGCACCCGGCGGCCAAGACAGGTTCAGAAGGCGCCACAATGCTGATGGGGCGATGGAATATTGGTTGGAGAGTGCTGATTTGGTTAATGTTAGGAAGCAAGCCGGAGTTCAGGATCCTTATTGGACACCACCGCCTGGCTGGAAACCTGGTGACGATCCTGCTGAAGATCCTGTTTGTGCTGCGGAGTTTAAGCAGCTGAAGGAAGCCATAGCCAAAATAAGAATGTAAATATGCCCATTAATTAGCCTGCCTTCCTGTGTGCTGTTCCTACAAATGCCTTATTGATTGTACATACTGATCTTCTCTTGTTTCCTTTGTCATGTGTTAAAAAAAAAAAACAAAAACAAACAAAAGGGAAATGCAAGATCGGTTTTCCAAGAAGCAAGAGGATAATCTGGCTATTGTAGCCACCCCCAGTCTAAACTATGAGCATGACAGTTTCTTGCATCGATTGAAGGTAAATATTGGAAAGTGGATTGGATTCTGACTTTCGTACTCTGTCGTTAATCGTTTAGTATTTTGTTGGCAGCTGATATGTGCTGATCTGCTGAATAAGAAAGCCAAGCTTGATGAGAATATGATGGAAATTTCGAAATCTTTGTGCAGAATAGAGGTATTTTCCTCTTTCGGCTACTGAGTGACTAGGGGTGTATATGTGAAGAAATTGATGTCTTCCAGTGCTTAGAATTTTTATTTTAATATTAACGTACGTGATGTTTTACCTGCAGAGCTCATTCATGCACCCCCACAGCTCCTTACAATCTTTGAGATTAGATGGAGTTCAAAATTACAGACATTTAATAAGATATGAAAAATTGTTTCACTTTTCTTCAGGATATGATTTTCCATTTCTCGTTCCTTCTCATATAAAGGGTGGCATTAATTTATGATCAACATATGCTTGAAATGATTGAAAAAACTGCCTTCAGCTCTTAATTTTACTTTATTTTTAACAACATTTAAAGTACCTCTAGAAAAGATTAACGATGAAGATGATTTGGGATAAGTAAATGGTGACTTATGCAGGAAGAAATGGAGAAGGCAAAATCAGCTGTGGGGGAACTAAACAATTCGGCAGAATCATCACTTACTTCAGATGACAAACAGGGAGGCAAAGATAAGACAACAACAGGAGCATCAGATACAACACAAGTGATACCAGGGGCGATGGTAGCAAAAATAGAAAGACTGAAGAGTGGCTTCACAATATGCAAGCCACAGGGGTCCTTCCTGTGGCCAAACATGGCCATTTCCCCCCATCCTAACAAGGTTGTGGCCCAGCTTGAAGACCTCTTTTTGATTCCTGCACCACAATCAGTCTCCTCTTCCACAGCCTCATCATCACCGCATCACCCTCTCCCGCCCCTTTCAAATTCTAATCCTCTACCGAATTACCCCGTCAAGCCAAAAGCTGAGAGACGACCCGTTACTGTCGCTCTGACGGCACCTGTCACAAAACCCACGCATCCTCTTCCTCCTGAAACCATATCCCAGTTTGAAACAATCACCCGCACTGGTGTAATTACTGCAGATACTAGAGCCAAAACCTCAATGATTGACCTCAATGAAATGCCCTGTCCCCCCACTTACCAAAGAAGAAATCAGAATGAGTCGGTTAACGCCAATGTCATCCCATGTGTATGTATTGGATCACTGTCTCAGTTTAAATTTGTTTTGCTTGGTTAATTTAACATGAAGAAATGTAATTGGTTTGCGTTTCATGCATTTGGGTGCAGTTTGGAGCTCCTGTTAAGGATTCTCAGATGAGTCAAAGTGAGGAAGTTGACAGAAACGAGATATTGAGGGAATGTGACCAAAAGCAGAAGGGAAACTCCTCCTCTGCCTCATTATCATCTTCGTCATCATCTACATGCCTGTCAAGGGTTTCTTGAACTTGATTGGCTTCAACTACTACCAATCCCCCTTCAGATAGTAACTCCAGACGGGGCTGATTTATATATATATATATAATTTAGTTTATAATCTAGTTACTATTAGTAAATAATATATTCACTCTTATATTTACTGGAAAAACATTAGGAACATGGGACTAGGGTATTAGTCTCAGTTTATAGCTTCATTAAGATCAAACGAGGGAGAAATAGGAGCTCAAACAATGGTGATTAATGATTATGCTTTCCTTTCTTGGAAAATTCTTCGGAAGAAATTGAAACTATTCATATCATTACTTGAGTGGTGATCGGGCAAATCAACAATGATGTGAACATACCTTTTTAGATTGTTTGACAATATTATAAAATTAAGTTCACACCCTTTCCCAAGCTATAAGTTTGGGTTGAAAAATTTTCCTCATTGCCTTTTGTTGTGTTTTTGTTGGCGGTGCAACCTCCTATTTGTTCGATGCTGTGTTCTGCTCAAGGACATGCAATCAGTTGAATACACTTTCTTTGTCTGGTTGCAATATCATAAGTTGCACAGAGAATGAAACTTGAAAACAATGGTCCATAGTATTTATTTACCATTGAGGGATATTGCAGGTATTACAAGACTAGTGATAAAAAATTTCTCACTGGGTTCAATAGCCAAATTAAACTAACTTAGGCAGAATCTGTTTTAAAAGCAGCACTTGTTCGCCAAATACATAGCCTAAATCGACCGAAATCAACCAATATAATTTTTCCAAATCAGAGATACTTGTTGAAGGCCATTTGTGATTTTAGCTGCCACCTGACAAATCCATGCACAATCGCAAGTGTCCTACTCAAGTCAGACTCAGCCATCAACATTTCTAACTCACCTTGTCAACTCCTACGAACAATCAAAGTCTACAAAACTCAAAGTCAATTTTCATATTTATTTGTCATTAGATGAGTTGTGAATTGATTGGACGGAATCTGAATAATATTCACTTTTTGTTAAAAGAAATTTGCAGACTGCTTTTTCAAATGAAAATTGATAAAGAATCTTAGGGGTAACACAATGGGCTATAAAAACTATTTTAGATTTCTGTGGAACTGTAGTGTAAATTTAAAATCAGTTTACGATTATATGACCTCGTACGAATTCGATGTTATTTTAGTCACCCTTGTGTTAGAAGCTTCTATTCAAATATCAATGTTCTTTTTAAACCAATTTTTCAATCTTAAAAGACCAAATTGCGTTTAAAATTAATGTTGCTTTAAATGTTAAACATCGTAACCATGGGGCAAATTCTGGCATCAAAACATCAGTTTGGGACTTAATAGGTACGCATTCGCATTTCCTCACCATATAACCTTGATAGAGTAAGCAATGATTTATTATTATTGTTGTTCTTTTAGATTTGAATTGGCAGCAAAGACGGGGAGAAACATCAGATGTTCTCTCCATGAACATGCAAAAAGTTTCAGGAGTTCCATGGAGGCCGAGCATGAACATGATCAAGAGATTATTGATGATGGTGAAGAAGAAGTTGAGTTGTAGGTGGGGCTGCCATTGAAAGATTACACACATTCAGTAGAATTAGAACCTCCTTGTTCCACAACTTTTTAAACGATCATGGCAAAGAAGAAGGAACAAGAAGTGCCGTAGATGTTATAAAGCTAAGAGCTCTAGAAAGACATGTCGTTGACAATGTGATAAAGAAAACTGAGGACGACAATCACCGACTCTTAGAGAAGATTAAAGAGAGAACCGATAAGTAAGAGAACTTGACTAAGGTATTGCTTGCAGTACCTTAGAGTTTTCCCAAGTAAGAATATATAAGGACTTCAGTTCCTTCTATTTTTTATTCTTTTAATGTTAGAGGTAGATAAGTCTAAATTAACTTTTTTTAGCCTCATTTTTGTTTTTGCACCATGCAAAAAATATACACGTAATTGTTTGAGGGGTAAAATGTAAAATTTACATAGAAATTATTGACTAATTTCAATTAAGACTTAAATTTATTTTAGAATTCGATAACACTTGAGAATAGTGTTGGCAAAACTCAGGTCTGGGTTTAGGTATGACAACACCCAAACCCGGCCTGGATATACTTTTAGGCTCTCCGGACAGGGTTTTTTAATCAGAGTTTTTTTAAACCCAGATTTTATATTTTATAATATTATATATGTATTTTTAAAATTTTTTTGATAATTTTATGATTTTTAAATTTATTTTAATAAAATTAGACAAAGAAATATAAAAATTTAATATTTAATACTTTATATATATATAATAGATGGGTAAAATAAATATAATTATTTAAAATATTATATATATTTTTATTTTTTTAATAAAATCTAGATTCCAAATTAAATTTCAAATTTCTCAATTGAAGTCCGGGACTAACCCAACTTTATATCTAGACTAAGTAAATTGTCTTGGTCTAGACTGGGCTGGCTTTGACTAGTCCTTAGGTCTTAATATGTTTTTCCCCCAAATAAGCAAAATATGTCTCTAGTTGGTTAATTTTTCAATCAAAGTAGTACACTAACCAAAAATGGATTGTTTTTGGAATTCCACTTTACAAAAAGGTGCACATTTTTTACACTGTAGTATTGCAAATAAAATTGTGGATCCCAATAGATTTCTTATTAAGAGTGCTACTAAGTATGGAGAAATTTAAGAGGAAGTTAAGAGAAACGACAACACATGCTGCCCTTTTATTTTCCTCTCTCTCAATTTTTACAGTTAAAAAAGAAAAATGTTGAATATTTTGAAAC
This sequence comes from Aegle marmelos, assembly GCA_030449875.1. NCBI lineage: Eukaryota > Viridiplantae > Streptophyta > Magnoliopsida > Sapindales > Rutaceae > Aegle > Aegle marmelos. The sequence goes on along the minus strand of JASUUL010000022.1, from coordinate 4,699,069 downwards.
CTGATAGAAACGATAGCATGTGCTTCCCTTTTGCTTCTCTCACTCTCTCTTCATTTTAACAATTAAAGAATTAAAAAGATAGTAAAAAAAAAGAGCAAACGATCTCTAGTTTTGTGACATTTAACATTTTCATCTTATCAAATACATCATATCTGAGGGTTTCGATATATCATCATATAGTTGCTGCTCTCTCTCCCGTCACTAGACATGTTTGGTTCAGTTCTCCCTAAACCAAACATAACTCATAGGTTGAACCGGTTTGATATGAAAATTCAGTTATCTTTACATTTTTCACAGGTTTGTTTCAGTTTTTTAAATGACCCAACCTGAACACTTTGGTTTAATTACTTTTGAATTAGATATCAACTGCCTTTGTATTGAACCCAACTCGAAAATTTCATTCGGTCCAATTGAACTAATTTTTCATTGAGAAAATCATATGTACATAAATAAAATGGCCATAATTAGTAATTATATATGACGTTAATAATATGAACTTTATATTTATATTTAATCTAATTGACAACTTAATTTTTCAACAGTGATTCATATATCACAAAATATTATTAGATTGTTGTATAGTTAACGCGGTATCTCTAATTTATAAAAGCTTTTTTGAATCTCTTCTTATCATTGAATGGAATGATACTTGATGTCATGTGTGGATCCCTTTCATTTATATTTTTTTACAGGGGTTTGATGTATATAAATGGAAGCAAAATAGCGAATAGAATCAAGTTATATATGTGGGGGAAAGAAAAAAGCATAATTACGTATGTCATAATTCTAGCAGCAGATTATACGTAAACATGATGTATAAAAACTTTAAATGCACCTAATGAACTAAAAGAATTTATACATTGAAATAATGTATTTGAACGACTGCGATTGAAACTGACATCTGCTAGTTGCTACTATAAATGTACGTACGTATGTAGAGTGGGTCTGGAATTACCATCAGCGGAGGACAGATACCAGAATCTGTTCGGAGAAGCAGAATGTGAGGTAGTTCATGGAAAGCCTCTTACCACTCTTTGGAACACCGTCAACAACGTAATCTCAGTAACTGCTCTTGAATAATCCAGATATTGTTAGAAGCTTCAGATGATCACAATTGTGTTCGCCAAATACTTTCGGATAACACATAATTGTACTCTGAATGCACTCCTTAATCCAGAAATATTCTGAAGTTAGTTGGTTTCTAGAGAACCTACAAGACAATCAACAAGATTTTGAACAAGTTGTGATACTAAAGGCTACAGGGTGCAAGTCTCAAGCAGCCAAGATAAAAACACTTGAAGACGTCGGTGGCATCGCCAAACCTTCTAGCTTCATATTACCTATTAGTCAATCACGGATCTGCAGGCACACTCACATACCTGTACTTATGATACAGGTTAACTATATTGCTTAGCCCTCCCGGTTGTGGGAAAACCACTTTGTTACAAGCACTTGCGGCGAAGCTTGATCCGTCTCTCAAGGTTTTTCCCAGTTATATATCAAACCTTTTTCAAACAAGCAACCGGAAACGCCTTTGAGAGACAAAAATTAATTAATCAAACATCAAAACACTCATCAATCTGTTTGAAATTTTGGATTTTAAGTGGAAACCTCTTACAGTGGTTACAAGCTCTATAAATGTGTTCCTCAGAAAATATCAGCCCACAATAAGTCAGTATGACCTGCCTACTTCGCAAATGACTGTGAAGGGAAACACTTGACTTCTCAGCACGCTATCAGGGCGTTGGACACAGAGCAGGTAAGCTTTGTTCTTTACATAAGATTCACAATCATCATACTCCTAACTTATGAAATTAACATTAATACAAATCTTTTCCATTGAAGATGCAGTGAAAGAAGTCAGCCGAAGGAAGAAGCAAGCTGGTGTTTCCCGGAGCCAGATACAGACACCTATATGAAGTAACAATGCTTCATCACGTTCCCAAGTAACAAACTATATATTGGTTCATTTTCCTTTCCCCGGACATCTCCATTGACGGACTATATATTGAAGGTAATATGTAATCTTGTTCAGATAGAAAAAAAATTCAGGATTAGGCTCTTTTCCTCGCATTAATCCACATAAATTCTGTTGTCAATTGTGAGTTTTCAGACCTTGAGACTAGATATTTATTCTGATACAGTAGTTGGAAATGCGATGATAAGAGGGATCTCAGGCGGTCAACAGAAAAGATTGACAATCAGGTAGTGTAGATTGCGCAAATTTTGTACATGCCGGTTTTTCTATTCTAGTGAGGTGGTTCAGCTTATATGCTGTTTACAAACTTTGGTATTGGGAACTGACGCCGCAGGTTCTATCGTCGTAAAAGCTCTAACAAAAAATCCTGGGTCCTCCGTATACTAGAAATGGACATAGTTGGATTTGAGAAGAAAGTATTTTTCTATCATCAGTATAATTATGCTCGATGCATTTCCGTTCCAGGATAAATGATGATTATCATCAAGAGCTCTCTTTATGGACGTAATATCAATTGGTCTAGACAGCTCCAACACCTTACAGATTGTTACCTGCCTGTGGCAATTGAAACACATAGCAAATTTAACCATTTCGATAGCACTTCTTCAGCCAGCACCTGGAACTTTTGTCGTGTTTGATGATATTATTTTAATGGCGCAGGGAAAGATTGTTTACCATAGCCTAGAGTTCATATTCTAGAATTCTTTTAAGTACTACAGTTTAAGGCGCCCCTCTCGAAAAAGAGTAGCCAACTTCATCCAAGAAGTATGTGCTCTTGTTTAACTTTTTGTAGAATGTTAACCGTAATTGTCTTGAACTAATGTTTTCTACTGGCATAAACTGTTTTAAGTGGTTTCACAAAAGGATCAAGCTCAATACTAGTATCGCAGACGACAGCATATACGAAGACATAAATTATGTATCACAACTTTTTAGTTACTTTTTCTCTTTTCAATTCCATTTTCGTATAAAACAAGTCAAAAGAGTTTGAGATCAATTCCTACTTCAGTATGCAGGATGCATGCTCAAAACTCTTATGAGTTTTAAAGTATCTTTTGACCTTTAAGAATTATCGATATTAAATAAGTTTTTTCACCTTGTGAAGTTCTAATCTTCTGTGTGCCCAAACTAATTTCGTGTAGAAAATGTATTCAGTATGGCTTATGCATTTTTGTACGAATAAAACACATTGAGTATGAGTCATGTACTTACTGCCTATATAAAAACACACATATATTTTTTTTTTATAAAATTTATTTAAGTTACACTTCATGGCCAATGTTTTTTCTCTCCTCACAACACATGGCATCCAATCATTTTCTTTGTAGATCATTTTATTTTGTTTTATTTTTTATTTTTTATAAAATAACTTATTGAAGTTGAAATAAATAACATTGAGATATTAGAGAAAACTCAAAATGGACATAATTGTACGCCATATAACATTAAATGCAGCATTGTATCAGAACTGAAATAAGAACAAGGAAGTTGGTAGAACCACCATGTAAGGGAACGAAAAAACTAAATAAAATTATTCTGAAGATTCAACAAGATCAGAAAGACGCTTCAAATCCTTCAACAAGATCAAGTCCAGATATGGAGTGATAGAAACAAACCAAGTTTAATAAAATTGTATAAAATCATGAATGGATAGATAATAATTATTAAAAATAAATTTCTAGAATCATTAAAAATAAAATTCTACCCCTAAATCGTATTATATTATAACCTATCAAAAACACAAACTACTAGAATCCCTGATAAAATCTATTCATTTTCCATCTAATAACAGACACATTATGCAAATCTTTGCACCTAGAGATCTGTGATCTTGAATTTGGACGATAATCCACCATTTTATTAGGATAAAACAAAAATTTGTCCCAAAAAAAAAAAAGGCACAACATGTAACTTTTATTTCTGCTGGTGACATAAATAATATTGTTGTTTGATAACAATTTATCCAGACGTCACCAAGTTTACGCCAGTTTGTTTGTTTAGAAACGAACATTCCATTTACCATAATAGGCAACAGTGCAATGGTAGTTACATAACAAATCACAAATTTGCATCGCTTTCAGGTGATTTTCAGTGGAAGAAGGGAAAGGTTATATACAAGGGAGAGGTTGCTGTGCAGCAGATCAGTCAAGAACACACCAGAAGACATGTAATTTGCAGGTTTCCGTCTGGCACAACCAACAAAAGGAATCAGTAATAAAACTCCCCCAAATACAAAAGGAAAAAAAAAATGTAAAAGAAAAGGTTAAGACATGAATAACTTCAAAACAATACATAGATAAAGCACACATTCTACTTGAAGGCAACCATTATACAGCTAACCGATGTGGCACACTCACAATTGTTAATAGCTGTTCTTTTTTTTGGTGGGGGGTGGGGGGAGGGGTGGGGAATGTTAGGAATGTAGGTCCAAAATTTCACCCCATGATTGTCATTTGTGACCATCAAACATCAAATTCATAGGATAAATGCAAATATCCTTGAGAAAATTTAGTCTGATATCAAAACCAACAAGTTTGTCAAACCACATGGGCGAGGAATAGAAAGAGGAATAACATTTTGCAGTTCAAGAACCCAGATCACCAACAATGTGGTCCATATTAGGGTGCACTTTAATAAAACTTTCAGAATAAATAATCAGATTATGATTACTGGATCTAGCCATCCCAACCCTTGTGGTGCTAAATTGCGAGAATGGACAAAGTGGGAGTGATCTAGGGTGGCCCAAATTTCATGCAAGATGGAAGTACCGAAATCAAAGACACAATTAGAAATTCAGATCAACCAATTAGCACCCAGCACTAACATCCTGCCCATCATGACCATCCCAGAACAGCAATGCTTTAAAAAAATAAAAACTAAAAAATGAAAATTAAATATTAAAAAAGAAACAGAACAAGAACAGAATAGAGTCTGATACTATTACCTCTAATCAATTGCTGGAGCTACCAAGATCGAAGTCCATGGTGTAGTCATATTCAATGGTTGGAATAACAGAGGCCACAAATTTCAAGAATAAGAAAAGGTACCTAGAAAGTAAAATTAAGATAAAATATGTAAACAACGAAAAGAATATGCTAGCCGCAAACCATAGTGATGATAAGCTGGAAGTAAAATCTATAGAATAGGCAATAGCAATCCAAAATCTTATAATCAAACTGTAACATCAATTATTAAGTCATACAAGTAAAAAACTTCTGTGTGACTGGCAGTTTCACATCAGTCGCATCAGGCTGATTGTGTTTTCTCATGGCTTACTACAAAGAGAACATATATTTCAAATTTGAAACAGTATTATTAAATTGGAAGCATGATGCTAAGGAAAGCACAGATGAGTCAAATCTCAATTTTTCATCTGAGGAAAAATGTTTATTGTTTTGCAACTTCAGACTCCTCTCCACAAGACATTCATAAATCAATAAATTTTCTTAATCACGGCAGCATGCCACGAGTAATGAGCTCCTGTTTGTAAAGATCAAATTGGTAGAATAAGCCACTTTCAGGTAGTGAAGTCAGTTGAATTTTGAATTCAGTATTTGTAAAGGAGTCAGTTAAAGTTGGAAAAATTATGCTAAGTACATGTACTGAAGAGTCATTTATGAATTTTCATGTAATTGAAGGGATAAGATATTTATTACTTGTCAACTTCAGGCTCTACACCACGTGACACTAGAACATCAATAATTTTCTTCATCACAGCCCCATGTCGACAAGGATGTATGGACGCATGCTTCCCAGTTAAGTGAGGATGGTCTTCAATAGTTACCTGTATAAAAGTAAATTCAGCAGAGGAAAGATAAGCAAATTCTCGTGAATTCTTAAAAGCCCTCATCAGGGCACGTAAAGGCCTCCTCTCACCGTTTTACGAGCATGGTCTTGACTAACATCTTCAAGAACAAGTTCGGTTTTCAGAAGCATCCGTGACTGTGGAGACACCAGAAAATGCTCAACCAAGTGAATAAAATTAACTCAACAACTGCATCGGTAAATAAAAAAGGCAGATAAATCCAATACAAAATCCCTAATTGAAAAATTAAAAAAATTGAATACTCTAAAATCAACCAAAAAAATAATATAACAGTAAAAATCATGATAAACAACCTAGGGATTAAGGCTCGAGGCACAACAAGATTGCTCCATGCACCGAGTAGCATTCATGGTGACATAACAAACGTTAGACTGAATGTGACTGGTGGTAAGAATCTTTTTTTTCTCTTTTTTATTTTTTCTTTTTCTATTTTTCAAAGTTGAAGTGTGAAAGCAATTTATCCTAAAAGTGCTTATATCAATCATGTTAAATTTGCAATTCGTAAAAGTGGAAAACACATTAAAATAAACGTCATTTTCCAACTAGAACGAGAAGGCAGCCCATACATATACGCATATTTACCAAAATAGGCCCTTGGTTATACAATAACCAAATAACTTAAAGAGAAAATAAGAAAGTCACTACAAAAGGTGCAAATCAAGATGCCAAACCTCATCGTATCCAGTAAGCCAGACACGGGGAGTTTGATAATATTTATCATACCTGAAAATGAGAAAAGAACTATCACATCATGAGGGTTGAAAACACCCAAGTATTACAATGGATGCACACATAGAAAAGCCATCCGAAAAGTATTATTACTGCACAAGTGAGCAAATTATTGAGAATTGATTCCCAGAGGTAAGAGCCAAATAGAAAAGGGAAATCTTTTTAAAGTATTTATGAAATATATAGGTGTGAAGAGTCCAAACCAACAAGAATTCTTAAAATCACAGAGTCATGGATTTGCAGAAAAACTATGGCAATGTGCTAAAGAATAAGCAACCGTTCACTCCAAGCATAGCTCTAGGATTGACGTGCCAATCAAATGACATTGCAGGCTACACAATGGCTTTACATTATCAATTCCTATAATCTAAGCATGCTTATTATATAAAAAAGTTAAGATACCCAAATTAAGAAAAAACAGCAACTCATTTGCCTAAATCCCTAGCACCTTTATGCTTTATAGCAAACACATTACAATTTATTACATTCGCCAAAAGTAAGGCTCCGAAACACTAGCACATTATCTAACATTTAAAGATGGTTCAAAAATTGATATGCATCTTACGTGATGCTAACATCGTAAGTCCGAGTTCGGAGAATGTTATCATCATCAGGTTCGTGCGCCACGAGATATGTAGATGGAAGAGTTGCCTGCATTAATATGTTAAAAAGAAAAATGATTTTCAGTAATTTCTTCAAATCAACTAAGAAGATTTATCAAAATTTGGGCACTCTTAAGCTACTGTATTCAAATTAAATGTTGACAACTACACTTCAAGAAATCAAAAGCAAGGTCAGATTATTGCAGGGGATGTTCCTAAAATATCACCAGGTAAAATATCTTTAAGGTAGATTGGACTTTGCTTCCCTCCAACAGGCTGAGAGAAGCAAATAAGTGAGGCCATCTAGTGGCCTAGTGAAAGTTCACATCGACATTATGATGAAATTGCACTTTGATGGATACAAAGGTCCATAGCATGATCAGGGAAAGCAAGAAGGATCCCTTGACAAAATTCTAAAGCAAGGTGATCAAGAGAAGCTCCCGGTAATCGGACATATCACATGTAAATCAAACATAGAGAGGACAGTTGAAGTATATTTAGATAACCACAATGATTCTATGAAATCTAATACTACAAATGGGGTCCTACATTGGATAGACAACAAATAGTCAAACTAAAGGATTATTACTACAAGTGAGAAAGCTATGACAACAACATAAATAGTAACAACATACAGGATCTGTTTCGTTTTCAATTATGCTGTCAGGTTCATTGTACTCTGCCATATCAGGAATATCTTCATCCTCCTCCTCCTCCTCCCCCCCAAAGTAGGTAGAAATTGCTCGAACATTATTGTTCTTCCTTATTTCTACAGCTTCCATGGACGGCAAGTTGTCATCCTCATCACATTTATCTACGCAAGAAGATGAAAGACAGACAAGGGAGTAATCAAATATTAAATCCCACGTGCATGTTATGGTATTAGATAGAAATTTGCATAAACTGAATTGTTGCCTTCAATGGTAGATGTAAATACAAGATATATAATCAGTCTAAACCAACTAAATGGTTTATTAAAAATCAATAAGTACAATAAATACATGAATTAAAATTTTGGAAATTCTAAAATCATTGATCACTCTCTAAACACATAAACTGGTTGTTATAGCCCAGCCGCCACCCCCCTCCCCCCCCATTTGAACTCAATAGGTTTGGTTCATACACGTTTAGCTGCCGCATTCAGATTTAATACCTTTCGGTTTCCCGTGAGTCGCCAGCCAACCATCATTATCTTCATTATCAACCAAAATTTCACCTCCAGCACCTTCGTACTCTTCCTCCACCGAAGCAGCTCTTCTTAGACACGGAACTGGAAAACAACATTCTCTATCCATTATTATTAACTTAAAACACTAACTCCAACTTTACTAGAACTGAAAATATGTCAAACATCAACCTCGAAATAAAAAGAAAATTATAACTTTAAAATCTCTTAGTGACACATACAAAAAAACAGCAAAAATAAAAATTAAATTAAATTAAATTACCGTTTCTAGTAATCAAGAATTGCTTATCCGCTGGTAAGTAAGACTTCCTCTTGCTCGGCTCTCCCGATTCCCTTTGGAAAAAAAATTAAACTTTAATATGAAACGAATTGATTTTGATGATAATTAAAATTAAATTGTTAAAATTACGGATACCATGACCAAGTGGGGCATTTGGAGACAAGATTGTCGCCGGCGAGAACGAATTCGCTGACGCTGAGAACGCCTTTTTCTTTAAAGGCCGAGACAGTGCGGTGACTTGTGATTTTCTCTACAGTTCCCTTAAATATGCCGTAGAATTTGTGTTGGAGTTCCATGGTTTTGTTAATTCAGATTTTTTTTTTCAAAACTGATTTGCAGAATTTTTGAAAACCCTAATTTTTGCGAAGGAGACGAGAAGAATCGCCTGTTTTCGTACTAGGGATGGTTTGAAGTTTTTCATATTTATATTTTGACCCTGGCGACTTGTGTATATTTGATGTATCTCATAAACCGCTAAATCAGCATCAGTTTTACATCCTAATCCAATGGTTAAACCGGCTGCTGCTGCAACTAATAATAATAATAACAACAGTTTAAATAAATTTAAATTAAAATAATTTTTAGAATAAATATAAACATCCTAAATTTTATTATAAATTTCGATTTGGTTGGATTTAGCAAGTGGGGTGGCCAATAAATTGGGTTAATAAAAATTATTTCTTTTAAAACATACGATTTTAGGTTTGAACTCTTCGTATGGATGGGATTCAGGAAGAAAATTAGACTGTCGTTACATTAGATATTAAAAAATTTCACTTAGAAAAAAAGAGACTGATAGTTTCTCTTCCTCAAATTAATATATACACTTACCACTTATTGTATTTATAGTAACCTATAACTCTCTAGCATTATAATCTTACAATATTATTTCTATTTTTAAATTAAAATTTAAATACTAAAAATAAGAAATATAAGTTTCAGTGCAAGTAAAAATAATAATAATAATACTAAGATGTTTTTCTTATATTTTTTGTCATTTTTAAACATCTTTCCTTATTATGAATAATATTTTATATTTTAAATATAAAATATCAAGCCAATGACTTATTCACCTTTTTTTTCTTTAAACTTTTTATGTCAAAAAGTCATTAGTTAGTACAAAAATACTAGAGAAGGTAAGTGGTGTATGATAGTTTTAAAGGAAAAAACTGACAATCTTAAAAAAAAAAAAAAAACTACAATAAAGGGTCCTATTGCAACATGACTTTAATTATCATTTTCTTTTGGTAATTTGTTGAGAGATAAAGACCATGGACTGAAAATTAATTGGCCTTCAATCTGTAGCTTTGACGACAAGCAACAAGTTCCTTCTTTACCCTTTGTGAAAGTACATGTGATTAATCAACTAACTTATTCCCAAAGTACAATGCGATGTCAAGAGAATAATCCTCGCGTGCTCCAATAGAGAGGTTGCGTCTTTCATTAATACGACGTATCACACGTAAATGTGGGATTAGTTGGCTCCAATCATTCCCTGCAGCCGCGAATATTTTTTCGTTCAACTCCACACATTAATATTTTGTTGTACTTTACAAGTTTTTTTTTCTTTTCTTTTCTTTTTTTTTTCTTAAACGCAAGTTTTTTATTGTAATAAAAATTTATGATGACGTAATGTTGAATAAATGCATGATAAATGTTGCTTTTATCAATTTTAATAAGAAAACCTTAGTAGAAGTATCGTTTGAGTAATGATTTGCATTGATCACTGACCCATCATCAAATATCTTAATTAAAGGAACGTAGGAGGAGGGACTGCGCTGGTCTAGAAAGATGAATGCAACTGGAATTATTAGGTCCAGATTTACTTTCATAACACTGAACGTACACAATTGCGAGCAAACATTAACAGTGCGTAGTTGTGTTTTATTGCTTTCACAATCTCCCATCAGCACCAATTAATAATCCCAGCAGAGTATCTCCTCAAACTGGGATCCAATGTGATCAAATTCAAAATCAGCCTGTTGCCACCATGAACTGTCACAAAATCTACTCTTAATACCATCTGCTTCCAGAGGCAGATCGGGAAGATGATCGAACCAAGCACTATCACCGTCATCTGATGAAGAATGATTGTGATGATCAGCGGAATCTTCATTTTCGTCATGGCAAGTTGATTCAGTATCGTTATTGGCTTCAATTCTTCTTGATGAATCAAATATGGCAGCAGCAGCCTTAGCAGCCGCGGCCTGGATATCTTTAGGAGCGGCGCTGGCTGGCCGGGGAAGCTCGTTCGCTAGCTCAGGAAAATTCAGGTGAGCCAAGTGACCCTTTATTGCAAGTGCAGCAACATCGTGTGCTCGAGCTGCCATTTCTGCTGTGGGGAAACTTCCAAGCCAGATTCTTGATTTTTTTCTGGGCTGACGAATTTCGGAAACCCATTTGCCCCAGCTCCGCATTCTAACTCCGCGGTATGTGGGATATTTATTTAAAGCATTAACGCCTTTGTTGCATATTTTCTTGTTACTTCCATTCTCATTTTCAACTGTAGCACTCATCAGTTCCTTGTTTGCTTGCTGCGATGTTGGTCTTTTCTTGGTTGTTGGGGTGCTGGAGGTAGAATATGAAGAGGAATTTTTGTGGTCAGTGTCCATGCTTTAGAAGGCAATTAGTACTGTGACAGAGTGAGAGAGATATATTCACATGCACTAGTGCTACCAGTGAGTGTTGTATATGCACAAAATGAAATGGCGTGTATACATACATATGTGCCCCTAAATTAATGTGGAAATTGTGACAAATGAGGTAGGGTCAGTTTTATTTAATTATATAGGGTATAGGTCCACCAACTGGCACAGGCTTAAGATTTAGAATCTTCTACGGTAGATCTGATTTGCTGTTTCAGCTCAGCATTTTCTGTTGTCTGGATACAATCCGTCAGATGAGTTTAAAACCAAAGACATTTTCATGTTCTTATTTTTGTAAATTTTGAAGAAAGCAGTTTTTTTTTTTTTAGAGTTACTCTGGAATTACTTTTCACGAATTAATTATCTTTAAATTATTTTTATATTTTTGAAAACCTCAATTTATTCTCATTTTTATTAAAAAACCAAAAAAAAAATCATCAACTCACTCTTATTTTCTCTTATTTTTCAAACAAAAACTAGATAACTTTATGTTTTTCAAAAGTAAGTGGGGTGATTTGATGATAATAAATTTACAGGATTATAATCCATATTTTAAAAAGAAAGAAATAATTTCATTAATATAAGGACTGCAATTCTCAAAGATAACAATATATGTGTGATAGAAAAATCTTCCAACTAGACATAAAAATCCTTAAAACAGATATAATATTTTATTAATACATCTACTATTACATTACAAATCCTTAAGATGTGTAGAAATTTGAAGAGAATATTTTTAAAAAAATAAGTATTTCACTTCATAATAAGCCAAAATAACTCAGTATCAGCACGAAGTCAACTCAAAACTAATTGAATCATTTGAAGTAGAGATTGAAATTTTTTTAAAACATATTAAAGTATCTAAAATATTTTTTATTTATTTAATAATTTTATTTTATTCTTTTCATAACATTAGTTTAAAAAATTTATCTATTAAAGTAATTTCATAAATTTTTAATAAAAATTCTTATAAATAACTAAACAACTAAAATTTTTTAAATAAAAACTCTATTTATAAAATTTTTATTTAAATAAATTCTTACTTAAAAAACTGTACCTAAGAGCACGTCAGCCCTAGCCTCAGCCAAGTCAACATCTCCAAAGAAAACCCCTTTAACAATTCCCGCGGCCACCACCAAGCCATCGTGATTGCGCACAGCGGCACCATAACCCACTACACCCTTATTTGCATCAACTGTTACATCAACATTTAGTTTCATCCAATCTACGGGCGGTGGCTCCCGCTGCATACTTTCGTGCCTATCACTACTCAAATTACAATCAACACTAGTGATATCATTCAATCAAAAATTTACTACGTTAAAAAAAAAGAAAAAAAAATGTGAGAGGAGGGCAAAGTCCAAAGCAATCCTTGTTTCCATTGTCTCTCCTAAAATTTAAACTCTTAATTACAAACCTATATATATTAGTTAACCTGCCTATCGAAATTCGTCTCTCCAACACCACTTCCATACAAGGATTCAAAACTTCTCCATCCACATGAGAGAGACATACATCTGTTTTCAGTAGAAAATTCAGCTTTTTCCTTTTGGGTTTTTTGTTTATAGTCTCTTCTTTGTATACTTGTTTCGTGAAAGTCTATTCTCTTCATAAACCCATATTTATGGTAGTCTCCTTTTCTACTCAAATATATTATATAGATCATGGTGGATTGGATATTTTTATTTCTTTTTTTTTTAAATGGTACATTTTGGTTTTCTTTCGGATGCAAGGTTCGCAAGCTTCACATATATTTTTTAATATTCGGAAGATTCTAGCTATATAATTAAGAATTCATTTGTGTAGAATCATTGTTATTTGGAACTTGGAAGAGCCGAATCCAGACGTGGAGGGGTTATTTTTAAGAGTTAATTTGATTAGTAATCGAAAGTGTTGCGTGCACTTCATAGGTAAGGTCCCAGCATACGTATTTATGTATCACTATACTACATTTGTGTTTTTGTTTTGTTTTTGTTTTTGTTTTTGTTTTTGTTTTTATGGGAATTTTGACCCTTTTAAAAAGGAGGGGGCAAAAGAAAAAGCAACAACCTGACCGACAGTTTTGAAAAGTAAATTTTAATCAAAGGACATCAGGAAAAAAAAATCACATGCATATTTCATTTTCTAGTCTTTCGCGTCTTCACATGGGTCGAGCCACGCTGGAACGTTGGCACCATGCCACTGCTTTCATCTTTTGTGATAAACATCGCCCTAAATTCTTTTATATAAACCCCCTCCCCTCATTTTTATTTAAAACAAACATTAAGCTAATTCTTACCCTACGTCCGTTTACGTATTTTAGTTAATAGCTTATATTATTTTATACTTATAACTTTTCGTTCTCTGTTCTACCAATATCCCTCTTTACCATTTTGATACTGAATTGTTGGCATGTTTAATTTATAATCTAAAATCCTACACTCTTTTTTAATTACAGTTTACTTTTCTTAACTTCGAAACAAATTATGTAGCTCTAATAGCTTGGATCTATCGTGGATCTGAATATCTTTTAATATTTTTGTGTGGTATATTTTGGTTTCCTAGCTTTTGGGTGCAGGGTTGCCAAGCTTCACATGTATATATTTTAATATTTGGAAGATTGTAGCCATATATAATTAAGAACGCATTTTGTGTAGAATCATTGTTACTGTACCAGCTGGGCTGGAACTTGGTAGATCCGGAGGGTTATTTACAGGAGCTAATTTGATTCAGAACTGCACAGTGAGCGTTGTGTGCACATCGTCATTGAATGAAGGTTTATCCCACCATGTACACTCATGCATCACTCCTATTTTTCCATCGTGTTTTGTTTATTTTATGAAAATTGATTGCTTTGAAAAGAGAGAGAAGAAGGGGGAACTGTTACTGAACCGGCCGACAGTTTTGAAAAGTATTTATTAATTGAAGGACATCACACAAAAAAGAGATGTGTATACGTCATTATCCAATCTTTGGCATCACATATCTTTGTGTGGTTAGCCATCGTGTCCATGACCTATCAAAGAATCGGAAAATAAAAACTCGATGACTATGGACGCGACTTGCAATACGCACACAGGATCCATGCACTATGTATACGACCATGACTTTCGCGTGGAGAGGACAAACAAATACGGTGGCTGTCGTACTGCTTAATTAATATATTTGTCTGTATTAACATTGGGTTATACCCCTTCGGTCCGCCTAACTTACATTAGGTTACGATTACCTTGTAAAATATCGTTAAGCCACTTATATTTTATGTTATTTACAATTTATGTATAAATATTATAAATATTTTATATTATAAATATTTTATTTCTCTCTCTTATTCTATTTTATTTTATTAAAATCCTTAGAGTACCAATTCATCCTTATAATTTTAAATTTTTAAAATATCATTAATTTAATTAAAAATATAATAATTATTAAATAGATCATAATTATAATTATAATTATAATTTTATTATAGTTATAAATATAATTATAATTTTTAAATTGATTAATTAAAAGTATTGTAATTAATTAATTAATCTATTAATATCAATTTTTTGGTTAAATTATCAATAATAATAATTAAAATTTATTATTGTTAATAATTAATTTTTAAATAATAATAATATTTAAAATATAAATAATAATTTGATAAAAATAATTAATAATTTTATAATAATTTATTACAATTTAACTCGTTTCGATTTTAATTCTAAGACAATGTAAATATATAAATAGTAAACAACTCATTTTAATTGCGATTCATGCCGTTCAAATAAATAAAATATTCTGATTCTAATTTCTCATTTTGATTCTATTTATTTTGATTCTAACTCATTATGTTTCTAACTAATATTGATTTATACTTAGTGAATATTTTATAAAATTGTAAACTACTCTATATTCAAGAGTAATGATATAACTACAAACTTTTTTTATACAAATTAATGTGGCATGATTTAATTGGCTTGACTAGATATCTCTCGGCTCATGTGATTTGTTTTAATTATTTTATATTTTATTCAATCAATGTGTGAATGCCACATCAATTTATACAAAATAAATTTGTATAAGAGTTTGTAGCTGTATCACCACTCCTATATTCAATTAGATCACTCTATATAATTTATAATTTATTCATAAGTATTATTCACAAATCAATTATTAACAATAATTAATTTTTAAATTATTATTATTAATGTAACTAAAAATTATTATTAATAGATCAATTAATTATAATATAATTATAATAATTATTTTATTATAAATATAATTATAACCCTTTTAATAATTATTATGGAGGATATTTACTTATTAGAAAAAATAAGTAAATATGCAACTAAAAATAAAATTTTTTTATAAACAACCATTTCACCCATACCTAATTTTATATTAGATTAAAATTATTTTCATCCCTTAAATTAAAAAATATCAAAATCTAATAATATATATACATTAATTATTTATTACACCAATTATAATATAAGGCTTGCCATCGTCTTCGTCTTGTATTCTTTTAAATTTACACAAGCTTTCAGTGCCAGTCTTTTATTATTATTATTATTATTATTTTTTCGGGGACACCAAGCTTTCGGTGCAAGTTGATTGATCAGTAATTCGTGAAAATGAAGTTGGCTTTTTGCTTTATGTACCTTTCCATTAATAAAGGAGCCACGGCGAAGCCACTTCCTTTTATTTATTTGTTGGTTTTGTACTTTTAATGAATTAAGTTGAGTAAATAAAACTCAAAATAATTTTTTTCCTTACATTTTTTAAATTTCAACATAATTATAAAACTATTTAAAAATTATTTTGCCAAAGCCCCAGAAACTTATACCGTTTTAAAAATGATTAAGTCAGATAAAATCGATATTTTAGTTTATTCAAATATTTGAGGTATGATAGATGATGACATGATCTTTATAGATCTCATAGAATTTAATTTAGAAGAGAAACCTTATAAAAATCATGTTGATTCTTATCAAAGCAAGACAAGATTAACAGAGGCTCCTTTGAAATTACTTTTTTACAGATTTAAAAGTGATTTTGAAACAATAAAAGCTAATTTTAGTGTTTAGTTATTTTTTTAAAAGAAATTAATTTAGTAAAATAATCTCTTCTCACAACAAATTTTGAAAAGTGTAGAAGGAGTAATCTTTCAAAATTTAATTTTAAAAATCATTTTTACATTTAGTATAATCCTATATATATCATTATATACACTATAAAAATTTAAAATCATCCTTATTTAATTAGAAAATAAAATCATTAAATTTAAAGAAATCATCATTATTACTTTCAATTATATTCGGATAACAAACTAAAAATAAAATTAATAAAATAAAGATATTATTTTAATTATCAATTATTTTGTACATAAATGTTATCAACTATATACACACACACGACTACAAATATATAAATAAATTTTACTAACTATTATATTTATTTTAGTCATTTATGTTGTTATAATAATTTAACAATAAAATTTATAAGATATATATAATTATTTTAAAAAATTATAATTTTTTAAAAAATAAATTTTATTAAATATTTTATTAAATTCTACATAATTAATTATTTTTACAATATAAATAATAATAATTAATTTTTGAAAGAGGTAGCGTTACTAAAATGGTTGTGGCCACTTTAATTTGCAAAAGAACATGCTTGGCACTTGGCAGTAGCTAATTAACCTATCATCCAAATTAAAGGCAAAATTTAACATTGTGCCACTTGTTCGTTGTTACATATATTGGGACCAGATAATAAACTTTTGCGGGTCCCAAGTTGGCTTGTGTCTCTCAACTCAATTTCAATTGCTAAGAGAAGAAAAATGTCACATTCTTGTTGTAAAAACACGTTCTTCATTTAGCACGAGATCAATCATTGAGTCGGCACAGGTTTCATCCTCGACAAATGACTCTTAACGTGGGTCTTGCCTGCATAAAAATCTGGACTTACCTTGAGCCACTCATGATTGTAAATCTAGTACAATAGACTTAAAAAAAAAATTATCGATCACTTTAAAATATTAGAATAAAAAAATTGTTGACAAAAATTTTCACCTATAAATTAAAAATATTCATGTTATATCACTAAAAATTAATAATAAATTATACAGAAGTATATCTTTATTTATAACGTTAAATTATTCTCTAAAGTCTTGTGATTAATCTTTTAAATCAACATATTTTCTTAAACAATCATTTAATTTTTTTACACTATTTCTCTAGTAATGAGATGTTAGAAAGAATAAAAAGATAAATGTGATCTCGAGACCAAAATCACTTATATATATAACTTCTTTCTGTTATTATTAGGTATTTTTAATTTTATCCATTATAGAATTAGAATATTATTAGGTATCTACAAATCAAAAATATGCACCTCACTAAATACATTAAAGCTCAAATTACTAAAAACTTTAATGGATTACTTTTAATTAGATTTAATCTTACTTGATAATTTACAACACATAATTATTCACATGTAAACCTAACATTTGATCAAGTATCAAATAATATTAGATTAAAAAATTAATAAAAAATTATTTAGTTTGTTAAAAATATTATTAAAAAAATAAATTTGTTGTATTTTACATTTATTATTTATAGTGTATATCAGTCATCCATCAAGAAAATAGAATTGCTCTTGTAAAATAATAAAACAAAAGCAAATAAAATAACAAACAAAAACAAACACAATTTACATTGGTAGTAATTTTACGAGGACAATTTTATATCTTTAGTAGACTTTTGATACATATTGTAAATAAGGGGTGCAAAATTAAATGAATTGCAATTACAAGTTTAATACATAATTAAAAATTGAGGGAGATAGAGAAATAAAGGGAGGAGAGAGTAATTAGAGTATATTTTGTCCCATAGTAATATATTAAAATATGTATCTTTTTATTTTTATATTGTCTCTTATTTTATTTAAATTGATAATTTCTTTATATAAAATCTCTCTCTCTTTATACACGCACGCGCGTACATACACACACGCATACACATACAATGTGGAAGTGGTTTAATATAGACAATTTTTAATAATTTAACAAGGTGTTTGTATGGACAAACAAAATGAGAGCATTTGCATAAAAGAAAAACTATACTTGCACATCTCACCTTTTTATGTTAAAAAATCCTTTTAATCTTTTTTTGTTTCTTTTTGTTGATTGGTTGTAATTAATTAGATATGAATTTATGGAGTATTAAGAAATTACAATTAATGTTGGCTTAATTTTGTAGCGCAATTTTCGTGCTTTTAAAGTAATACTCTTAAATATTTCCAAATCAGAAAAAATTCCACATGAGGAGGCTTTAAGCCACTAGGACAAAGAGTGATTGACAATTATAACCTTTCTACTATTGTCATTGTACGATTTTAAGCTTCGTCCCTGCAAGCTTTATTTATTTATTTATTTTATTTATTCTTGGATAAAGAAACTATTGCTTTTTGGGACAAAGCATTATATTAGGGTAACGTGGTTTTATGTGAAAAATTATTCTCCCTTAATATTCAATGAGGAAGCTGGGCCAGTTCACTAGCCCGAAATTAGCCTTTGTCAACTCATCATGATGGGCTAATGGCCCTACAAAAATCTCTTTGAATTATGCCTGTAGAATGTGACGATGTTCCCCGAATGAGTCTTTTTATGGATGATTTTTTTTTTTATACACGACCTGAAATATTGTCGAAAATAATTAAATGTCTATTTTAAACTGTGGACCAAATTAAAGTAAGAAAAATATATGCTTCAATACAGTGATTTTGTTTTTAAAAAAATTTTAATGAGGGTATATAGAGCTCCTACAGGCGGGGTATAATTCTCTAGGTTAGTCAGGCAAAGGTTATTTTTTTAATTATATTGGTAAATCTCCAAGTTATATCATAAGTGTATGAATTCAGACTCCCAATAAATCCTAATTTATAAAAATATGTGGATGGCAATAAATTCAACCTTAAATTTAGAAAGTAAGAAATATATGAAGTCTTGGAATTATAAAAAAAAAAAATTAAGAGGTTTGGCCATCGGCCAGCTATGTTAGTTTTTAATGATAACTAGCTTTGACCCAATTCAATTGAATAGGAAAGGCGCAGTGTATTGGCGACAGGAAAATTGAGGTGTAGGTTGACCTCCGTGGGCTACTGTTGCCCCAGTACGTGCACCCTTTGATAGCCGTCCCTACGAAAATTATTTACCGATCTTGGTTCTATATATTGCCAAGGAACAATGATTACGTAGCCTTTGTGGGCTAGCATAATCACAAAACCATTATTATTATTATTTTGTTTTTCTCACGAACATCCATTTGAGTGCAGCCTCACAATGCCGAAATAATAACAATAACAATGTAGTGAGATATTCTCATTTTAACAAAATAAGAACGCTTTCTCTCTCTCTTTATATGTGCATGTTATTGAGTATATGTATAAAAATATATGCTTGCGTGTTTAGAAGTTTGTATTTAGATATACATTTATATAGATGGGTATAAGTGCTAAATCAGGGTAAACCTTACCTAGGGCACGTGCGGTGCACATCTGCACGCACGTGCGGTGACAATTAATGATGAAATTGATCCAAAAAAATCAATACCAATAAACATTAGGAGACTTGCTTGAGATATATTACATTACACCTTTAAAGTTGCATATTTTGGTTTCTAAATAATATGTCGTGAGATCTTATGTATCTCAAATGACATGTCACTATTAAAAACATTACATGATTTATTGTTACTCTATTTACCTTTTCTTCTCCTTTTTTTTTTATATCACTTCAATTGTATTTTTTTTTATTTGTATATGTAGCATTATTTTTTATTCGAAATAATAGAAGTAAATGGTTGTAGTTGGACCCAATTGAGTTTTTAAGTGATCCACGCCGCATGTTATTCAAATCCTGCTTAAACAATGGATTCGCGGAGAAAAAAGAAGAAGAGTAGTTTATAGTATAATTATCCTTTAAAAATATATATAAACAGAGAAAAGCATATATCTTATATGCATATACTCTATACTCACATATATGCACATGAATATGTTCAATTTCAATAAATGGTACCAAAAAAAGCAACGCATATCACACGCATGAGTTATTTTATTCATAAGCACACATATAACACGTTGAAGTTACTTAATAAGCAAATAAAACAAAGCCCCATTAGAAACAAAGAAGTGATCAACTAAAATATTTGATCACTTCTCTCAATTTCATCAACTTAACTTATTTAAATTAATCATCACCCTCCATTAATTTCCTGCAAAATCTTTGACAGTGAAACCAACTTTCTCGAACTTGCCTTCCTCACTGCTCTCTCTAAACTTCAAATAATCTGCACAAACAAAGGGCTTGTACCTTCTCGAGTTCCCCAAACCAACAACTTCATCAGGAGCGAAAATTCTTTTCTCATCTTCAAAACTCCAAAAGAAAGCCAAAGAAAGTCTATTGACATAGCGCTTTAAAACAACTCTATGTTCGGATGATCTAAGCTTCCCATTACACCATGCGTGCATCATATCTCCAATGTTCACAACCAAAGTGTCCTCACAAGGGTTTATATTCATCCATTTGCCTTGCTTTGATCTCACTTGAAGCCCGCCGATTTGATCTTGATAAACAATTGTTATGCAACTCATGTCTGTGTGCATGCCTAGCCCTTCCACATCATTGTTTTCTACATCCTCTGGAGGTGAGTAGTTGATTATTCTCAAGTATCCATGGCAGTTTTTATACTCAGCTTCATAAAATTTCTTCTGAAAATCTTCCCCCAAGCTCGTAAGAACAATCTTTACAATTGTTTTTGATAGCTCCGTCATTTTGTTTCCGTATTCTTTCAGTGTCTCACTGGTACGAAATATAAACATATATATCAATATTAAAAGTTCAAGCTCACTCTTAATCAATATACAAAAAGACATGGAAGTACTTCTATTTCTTTTTCTTTTTCTCTTTTTTGATATTGCATGAATACAAACTTTCTATAGGTACATATAGAGATTTTTCAATTTAAGATTTTAAAGTACAGGAAAAATTAAGAACATTTTAAAATTATGTGATTTTAAAATTTTATTATATAATTTTATTAAACCTTATAATTTTAGAACTTTTTCATACTCTTAGGTACTTCAAAATCTCGAATTAAAAAATTACTATATAAATATATATATATATAAGTATAAGTTAGTTTAATTAGTAAAATCTCTTGAGTTGAAATAAGAGATTTGGTGTTTGAACCTCGCTCACACTCACATAAATAGAGAGGAATATGCTTAGATAAATAAATAAATAAATTAAATAATTGCTTCACCTGCCTTAATATGATCGAGATTCAAACTGAGACTTTTACCAATAAAATCAACTATCATCATGACACTTTTTTCAATCTTCGCATTTGCATACAACGAATTTATCATAAAATGAATGTTATCATAGTTAGTGTACATATATATTCCAACGCATTGGAAAGAAAATTATTGGATCCATTTGACTAAGAAAAGATAACGTGCGTTTACCTTAATTCTGAAGTTGGCTCGTCGAAAAGAGCATCCACAGTAGTTTTTGCAGAAGCAAAGAAGTCGGGTCCCGAAACTCGAATGCTCTCAAAGAAAGGGGAAGCGATGAAATGCGGAGTGTAGGTTTTTGTTGAAGAAGAAGGGCCGACTTTGAGTTTGCTCTCGTAAGGGAGGTCAAAGAGCTGATTTGAGAGGGAATGGAGTCTCCTGTAAAGGTGCTTGGAGACTCCATGGTTGGTGATGTAGAAGAAACCCCATTCTTCGCAGGCTCTAGAGAGGGAAGACAGAGCTGCAGGACTTAATGGCTGAGAAATATCAACTACGGGAAGCTCTACGGAAGTCCAGGTTTCAGACATCATCAATTATAATTAGTTTGATGCAAGTATATGAAAATAACGGAATTTTGTTTGTCCAGTTGAGATTGGTTGTATATATACATAGATTGTGTTGATTATTTTATGTATGTACACATATCACGTGTACATACATAAAATATGCTATTGTTTCATATTACTCTTGTATCCATTAGTTGAAGAAAGAGGGAATTTCCGTAGCTCGTTAGAAATGTACTTTTGAATATATTAGTATTAACTCTTAATTAGAATTTGACTAGCTAACAAAGTTTATATACGAGATAAAAAAATTTATATTATTAAAAACGGGTCCCTAATTTATAAGTTAAGTAATAGTTGACTGTGTATATGCCATCATTAACAATATATCGATGTGAGATAGTTTTAGGCCAAGTTTACAGTTGTCAGAAATACTTTTTAGGACAGCCCATATTAGAAGGTACGGTGGAGTTGATATAAAAGGTCAACGAAACAGCTAGCTGTTTATTCTTGAAAGAAAATTAAATATAAAATTAACTATTTATTTATGTGCGTGTGTGTGTAGAAGCTAGAAGGTTAACAAATTGGATTTATTAATTCGTTTTTTTAAGAAGATGGGTTTATTAATTCTTATTGTTACAGGCAGGAATGATGGAGCTGTGCCGGTCACCTGTACTTCGTCGATAATTCTGTACTATCAAGTTCTTTTGAGAGCTTGGATTCTTCTTGAGAGAAAAGCGTACTGTTGAGCTGGCCCCCATTTACTCATAAGCCAAATTGCATTTCGCAAATCAAATTGCAAATTTTGAGAGCATATATATGTACACACACATACACACGCACACAGAATTACAGAATAATGTCACAGATGCCCAAATATGCTTCTATATAAAAGTCATGCAGGATCTGCGTAAATGGTGTTTGATAATTGCTGAGCAGCCTTTGCAGGTCGCCTGCTTCCGTACCATTATGTGACTGCGTAGAAACTAATACAAATTAAGCACAGCTAATGCTCATTATATATATAAAGGCATGCAATTGGATGTTTATTAATGAATTTTAGGTGCTTTGATATTATCGAATTGTGTAGACTTGTTGGAGCCAAAGGGATTAGCCAGGGTGGGTGTAGCTGCGGAGACAGGAACATGCCCATGTGACTTTGATCAAAATCATGGAATCATCAAACGCAATCAGGCCAGCTGACCAAAATGCATTAAATTAACAGATAATGTGTATATTTTAACTGTTAAAAGGGTGGTCAAAAGGCTTGATTGAGTAATTTTTAAATAAATTTAATATTCATATTGGTTAAGTCAAGGCCTCTGAGAGGGGGACGTGATTGATGATATCCAAACTAAGGGCTTAAATTGAAAATTAGAAAAACCTGAGGGGAGACAGATGGTATTAACCCAAAATTTAATATTACCGACTTGACCTGTATCCGAACCGTTGAGGTGCTGGCCAACGGGGCCCGCTTATCAATCAGTCCAACCAACTGTCCTGTGACGAGTACCTAACTTTCAACGAAACCAGCCTACATCATCAGTTCATCCCTTGCACTATTCACTTGGGGTAACTTTGCCAATGGAGAATAGAAGCTTATGGGACACGTGGGTTGAAGAAGCCCTTTCAAAGCTTGAAGCTTTGAAAGTGCTTCGCTCTCTGAGACCCATTTACCTCTCCTCCAATGAACCCCACCGCCGAACGCAAAATTCAGGACACATTAGTGAATATTACGAGGTGTTCGACGAAATGCAGCACTGGGATCGAAATGCAGTTCAAATTTCAATTTCTGACTCCACATTCCAGAGATGGCTTCATGACGTTCCAAGTTCTGGTACTCTCTCCCTCTCTCTGTCTCTCTTATGTTAAAATTTTAATGTGGTTTTGATTGCTGGGTTCAATACGTAGACAATAGCTGGATGAATGTTAACACATAGACAATAGCTGGATGAATGTTTGTTATACTTTTGCTAATCATTTTTGTTCAGGAGATGAGAATGAGATTATTTGCGGATATGGTGTAGCAAATGATAAGACTACAACTTTCACTAGGCAGTTCAAGAGGCTGCTATTGTTCTCTGGCAATGATTATTTGGGCTTGAGTTCGCACCCCACTATCGCAAAGGCTGCTGCGAGGGTCTGCTTCATAATTTATGCTGCTCCAACATAAATATTTTCCTTTGTCATTGGTTTAATGCACTTTTGGAACTAAGATATTTTGATTTTTACTTTAACTTAGGCAGTGCAAGAGCACGGAATGGGCCCAAGGGGTTCTGCTTTAATCTGTGGTTACACCAATTACCATAGGTTACTAGAATCATGCTTGGCGGATTTAAAGAAGAAGGAGGTATAGCTTTACTTAGCTTATGCTCTTTATAGTTGTGTTTTTTTCCCCCCTAATGACTTGCACTCGCTTATTATAAATAATATACCCATTTTGGCCACAACACACTGGATTAGAAAACACAAAATTGCATGTAGAGGGTGAACATGACATGTTGAAGTGAAAGAAATAAATTAAGTCATTACATTTTTCATCTACTATGGACTATGTTTCCTCTAGCATTCGTTTTATATCATTTCTTAAGAAAGTGAAAATGAACATTAAAAATTGATGACGCTACTTGTTAACTGGCTCATTTTCCTTTTATTGTCTTATATAATAAAACCTACTGTCCAGGTAATTGATTAAAAATGTAACTGTTTCCAGATCAATGAAAAATTTGTTGGTGATAAATTCTGTGCTCATGCTGTGTGACTAAATTAGTACAGTAATCTAACATTCTTGTTGCAATTTGTACTCTAGGATTGTCTTCTCTGTCCCACAGGCTTTGCAGCCAATATGGCTGTGATTGTAGCAGTTGGAAACATTGCCTCTCTCCTAGCCGGAGATGAAAAATCTTTGAAAGATGAAAAAATTGCCATATTTTCTGATGCACTAAACCATGCATCAATAATTGATGGTATTCGTATTGCTGAGCGGACTAAAATGGTTGAAATTTTTGTATATAAACACTGTGACATGTCCCACCTCAAGACACTGTTGTAAGATTTCACTTTTGAAAGAATTTTTAGCGTCTTAGTTTTCCTCAGGCTCCATTCTGTTACTGCTGCATTGTGTTTTTGTTGTCACAGATCATGTTGCACGATGAGGAAAAAAGTTGTTGTGACTGACAGGTAAGCCTGGGTTACAACTGTTCTTTCAATACCATTTCATGATGCCTTGTAACTGACAAAAATAACAAAGCAATAGAGATCTAAGACATCACTATTCAGGATCTAAATGCTTGTTGGGTATTTGACTTCTCTTTTATTACCCCTGAGTTCATTAATCACCTGGGAGCCTTCATTGTAGCTTGCTTTATGATGAACTGTCAATTTGCATCTGGATTTTCATTTTTCTTCTTGATATTCAAATTTTTTTTTTGGGGCAATAGTTTCCTGTTCGTTCGAACAATATTAGGATATCTGTAGACTCTTTATACTTGATTCACTCGTTCTATAATTCACAGTTCCTTAGTCTTTTGGAATCATTTATCTTTATTTATATGACTCGAGATGTCTAAGTTTTCAGTAAGTGTACCAGTACTAGTTGTTGTTAGAAATATCACTCTAATATGTTAGTCTATTACATAAATTCACTTAATTTGCTAAACATACCGATGGCTTTTTGCTTCTACAGCTTGTTCAGTATGGATGGAGACTTTGCACCAATAGTTGAACTTGTGAAGCTTCGCAGGAAGTATGGCTTTTTGCTTGTCTTAGATGATGTAAGTTTTCCTTTTCTAATGTCCATGATTTTACATTTTAAGTAATTGTTTGGAGCTTATCCTTGCAATTGGCCAGGAATTAAGCTGTAACCTTATCAGTTTCATTTGACACTTTAAATTAAGATGAAGCGCTCTAGAATTTCAGTCTTCAAAAAGCATGCTAGTATGTTATTTGACATTTTGCTTACTTGATCAGTAGTTAGTCCTTGTTGATCTTGTGAATTATAAATAAAGTGGGCTTAATGTTGTTCACATATTTGCGACAACTACATGCTACCTCAATGGTTAAGAACTACAATGCTGATTGCTTTCAGGCTCATGGGACTTTTGTTTGTGGAAAAAACGGTGGGGGAGTGGCTGAACAATTTAACTGTGAAGGAGATGTAGATATATGCGTTGGCACTCTGAGTAAAGCGGCAGGTTGTCAAGGTGGCTTCATTGCATGCAGGTAATTCATTTGCACTCTCTTAAGGTTCCAGTGAATAAAAGAGTGCAGAAAAATGTATCCTCATAGATGGCTTGTGACAGGGTTATTCAGTGCTTAAAATAGATTATCTACGCCTTCTCTTTTTAAGGTTTCACCTCATAATTTTTACATCAACTTTGTCAACCAAGGGAAAATGTTTTCCCTGTTGCTGGCCTGTGAGAAGGTTATTTAGCTCGTAAAATTGAT
This sequence comes from Aegle marmelos, assembly GCA_030449875.1. Lineage (NCBI taxonomy): Eukaryota > Viridiplantae > Streptophyta > Magnoliopsida > Sapindales > Rutaceae > Aegle > Aegle marmelos. The sequence continues at coordinate 4,672,545 of JASUUL010000022.1, read as the reverse complement.
TATCTGCACCTTAGTCGTCAACACCTTAGTCGTTAATGCTTCACCTAATAATTTATGCATTGACTTTGTAAACCCAGTGAAGATTGACTGAGATTCTACGGGCACTCTAGTGCAGTTACACATTCACAAATTCACAGAACCATTATCTAATCAATTTGGGGTATTGCTCGAACATCAGATGTGATTAGATTTTTTATATTGAAAAAAAACTATTCTTGTGATAGTATAATGTAATCCATTTACTGAGTTTCTAAACATTGAATTCTGATTGCTTCCTGTTAATCAGTGAAGTTAGGTTTTGTTCTGTTAGCAAGTTTGCGGCTTTATTTATTTTTACATGAGTGGCATTTTATTTGTGACTTCCACTGTCTTAGTTGATCTAAAAATTATCTCATGGACATAGTATGCCATATCTATACGACTACGGGCCATGATTCATACTCATTACACTTTTCTTAATGACATTTGAACAGCAAAAGTTGGAAGAAATTCATACAATCTAGAGGCCGCTCTTTTATATTTTCAACTGCCATACCGATCCCCATTGCAGCTGCTGCGCATGGTAACTAGCGGTATTCATTTTCTTTGGGTTGACTTAAGATAGAATTGTGTAAGAATCGATTTTTCTACTCTTCTGTTCTGTGTTGGTCATTTATCCAGTGTCAAGACTAGTTAATATGGCAAATAGTGTATATGACCAATGAATTATTCTTTTGGGGAAAACCAAATTTTGCTTCTGGATATGAATCCCAATGTCAAATTGAGTTGACAGGATTATCCAGATTTGAGGTGGATTTTGGGGAGGAAAAGTGCATGAAGATTCTGTTTGATTTGTCCCTATACCAAGGCGGATCACAAATTGAAAAATCATTTACATTTCATGGTCATAGATATTAACATGCCCTATGCGCATCTTATAGCGATCCCCATTTTGTTTTGGTATGTTCTGTTGTTGACAAAATAAGCACGACCTAGCAGCTGCTGTCATTGTGTCAAATAAGGAAACATGGCGTAGAAGGGCAATTTGGAACCATGTGCGATACTTCCATGCTCTTACTGGAATTCCCATAACAAGTCCCATTATATCTCTTATTGTTGGGAATGAAGAGGAGGCTCTGCAAGCTAGCAGGTTTTTCCTCTCTCTTTGTTTCTTACGTATGTGATAACAAAGTAACAATTAGAACAACTGCAGCTTCTAACTGTTTCAATCTTTATGGAACAGGCATTTGTTAAAATGTGGTTTTCATGCAACTGCAATCAGACCTCCAACAGTGCCAGCCAACTCATGCAGGTTTGTTGCAGTTCCATTATAATCCCTCAATACCTTGTCTGCATTATCATGTCAACTTACTTCATCCATGTGCATTCTGCTTTCCTTTGATGTTGACTAACACTGATTTGAGTCTTTAGCTTTAGATGGTGCTAACAGATGCTCACTCCCATACAGTTAAAAGTATAGTTCTTGAGTGACCTTACACATGCATTCGCCTAAAAATTTTGTGGCTGTTGTGACTTAATTGCTGGTACAGTACAAGCAAGCAAGGTTTCCAATGGCTGAATCAGAATATAAAAGTTAGATCCTATTGCATGGGGATTGCTTATTTTCAATTACTGATACATATGCCTTCATCATTTTAAATTTACAAACCACTGATATTTTATGTTGGCTTTTTATTGTCCTCATTTGTCCTCCTAACTGTCTGGCAATGCAGACAGATAAACCCAGTTCCTAACTAATATATTGATGGTTCAACATAAACCAAACTAAAAATGCATTTGCAAACATTGATTTTTTTTTTTTTAAATCTACAAAGTAATTAAAGAGTTGAAATTCATGTTGGATTTTTTTCTTTTCTTTTGGCCGGTGTCGCGCTATATTGAACCAGCCTCAGCAGATTTGGTTTGGTTGGTGTATTGTCAATATCTTTGCATCAGAAATGTTTCAATAATTAATTGTTCCTCTTGATTCTTCTTTATCAGGTTGCGAATAACTCTAACTGCAGTGCACACTCAGGATGATATCAAGAAGCTTATCATTGCACTCTCTGGTTGTATGAACTTTCAAGAAATTGTCAGTCATAACTCCAATATGTATGCTAAGTTGTAGGGCTTAATAATTTTTCTTGTAAACCAAGGGGAACGCAGTAAATAAAATTGAGACAGGTGTTGCAATCGTATGAACCCTTATTCATCCCATCCCTAGAGATTTGAGCCAAAACTTCAAAATTTGGTTATGGCAATGTTTAGCGATAAATTTTTTAAAACAGCGTCTACTGAAATAGAAATTCAGAAAGAGAAGAATGCTTGAAAGTCAAGAGTCAAAAGTTATTGAGTAAACATTGCACAAAGAAAAGGCCGTTGAATGCAAAGTTATTGAGACCAGAAATCTCTGAACTTAGTTTTGTACTATTTGCAATCAATCAAATATGGACTTGTTCTTCTTTCAAAATTTCCCCTTTCCATCGGAACATTATTTTAAAGTTTCATTATGGGCGCAGCCTTAGAAAAAACAACTAGTAAGCTGAAAGAGAGAAAGTTAAGTATGAACCTTAAGCAAAGTAGATCATCAACCAATAGGAAGTGGACGAGACCAACGTGCACAACGCGCATGCAATGTAAATGAATATATAGATTCATTTCTTGCAAAACTTTTCCCAAGAAAGGAAAGCATAATCTCTAGTAATTGTTCATAACTCCTATGAATAGTTTCATTTCTTCTAAATAAATTCTTGTTTCTCCCTCATATCTTAATAAACCTATAAATTGAATAACCATCTTCTATAATTCTCCCCCTCCCCCCAATATATGTAAGAGTGTATATATTATTGTATATGTTATTTACTAATAAAAACTAAAAAAGAAAAATTTGTAACAGCTGTAATGGCAGTAACGTGCAGCCCCTTTTAGAGTTACCATCCAAAGGGAATCAGGAGTAGTTGAAGCCAATCAAGTCCCAGATACCCTTGATAAGCATGCAGATGATGATGATGATGATAATGACGAGGCTGAGGAGGAGCTTCGCTTCAGCTTTTGGTCACATTCCCTCAAGATTTCCGTTCCTTCATCCTCCTCCCTTCGGCTTAACTCAGCATTCTTATCAGCAGCTCCTAACTGCACCCCAATGCGTCAAACGGAAACCTATTTTAATTTCACATGTTAAATGAACCCAGCAAAACAAATTGAAACTGAGTTTGTTGAGCAATACATACAAATGGGATGGCACTGATGGCAATTGTCTCATTCTGATTTCTTTTTTGGTAAGCGTGGGGACAGGGCAATTCATTGAGGTCAATGATTGAGGTTTTAGTGGTAGGAGGCAAAGGATTAACAGCAGTGCTGTTGATCGTTTCAAACTGGGTTATGGTCTCAGAAGGAAGAGGATGAGTTGGTTTGGTCACTGATGTCAAAGTGACAGCAACAGGTCGCCTCTCAGCCAATGGCTTCACAGGGAAATTTGGGAGAGGCAGATTTTTTGAAAGGGGAGAGAAAAGGTGCTGCGGTGATGATAAGGCTGTGGAAGAGGAGACAGATGGCGGGGTTGGGACCAAAAAGAGGTCTTCAAGGTGGACCAAAGCCTTGTTAGGCTGAGGGGACATGGCCATGTTTGGCCACAGGAAGGACCCGTGTGGCTTGCATAGGGTGAATCCACTCTTTAGCCTTTCTATTTTCGTTGCTCTGTCCTCGGGTTTCACTTTTGTTGTTTCTGGTGCAAATGCTGTTGTCTTGTCAATGCCTCCTTGTTTATCATCGGACGTGAGTGCTGATTCCGCTGGCTTGTTTGCTTCCTCCAAAGATGATTTTGGCTTCTCTGTTCCTGCCTGCATGAGTCATCACATTATTTTCTCTAAGGAATCCTTGATATGTTGTTAAATGTAAGTATCAGGCGAGCAAAGGTACAGCTGATCACTTATCAATCATTTCAAGCACATGTTAAAGTAATGTCACCATTTATATGGGAAAGAACTAAAAACGGAAAATCAAATCCTCAACTAAATCAAAACAAAGTTTTCACATATTCTTAAGTGTTTGCGTAATTTGTACTACTCTAGCTAATTTCTAAGACTCTAAGGATTTGTGGGTAATGAGCTCTGAGGGCAAAATCATCAATTGTAATAGATTTTTAAAATATCAATTCTAAGCGACGGAATAAATCAATTAGTCCATATTACACACCTAACCCAGTCAGAAGCTGAAAAAGGAAAACAGTAATACCTCTATTCTGAACAAAGATTGTGTTATTTCCATCATCTGTTCATCAAGTTTAGCTTTCTTATTCATCAAATCAGCATGCATCTCCTGCCAGAAAATTATCAAGCAGTTAACAACGGAGTACAAAACTGAAGTGTCCAATCGACTTTTCAATATTTACCTTCAATCGAAGCAAGAAACTCTCATGCTCGTTGTTTAGAACTGGGGTGGCAACCATAGCTTGAATATCTTCATGCTTCTTGGATAACAGATCTTGCATTTCCCTGTAATTACACAGAAAACAAGATAAGATCAGTGCATAAACCAACAAGACATATATAGGAAGAAGAAGGCAGGCTTATTTATGGGCAGTACTTACATTCTCAACTTGGCAATATCTTCCTTAAGTTGCTCAAACTCTTTAGCACAAACAGGGTCTTGAGCAGGATTGTCACCGGGTTTCCAGCCAGGCGGAGGAGTCCAATAAGGATCCTGAACTCCAGCTTGTTTCCTAATATAAACCAAATCAGCACTCTCCAACCAATACTCCATGGCCCCATCAGCATTGTGGCGCCTCCTAAACCTGTCTTGGCCACCAGATGCCACTTTCCCTGCCATGTGCTTCAACAAGTGATCCAACAAACCCGTGTCGCCAATCAATTTCCTGGCCTCTGCTCTTAGCTCTGGCCTGAGTATTGGCTTATCAAAAACTGCATTTTTCATCTTCATTATCTTCCACATATTCACTTCAGCCAACGCATACCTCTCTTTAGGCCATCTAGAATTGGAGTTCCCATTGACAACTTTCTTCTTCTTCTTCTTCTTCTTCTTGATCTTATTGGATAGCACATTAACCTCATGGAGTTTCCTCTTAAACTCACTGGTCTCTCCCTCAACTGATAATGACTGACCAGACTTCAAAGCTTCTTCTTCTTCTTCTTCTTCTTCTTCTTCACCTTTAACACCATCAGAACTAATCAATGCTTCTTCACTCTTTAAGTAATGAACTTTCTTTTTCTTCCCCCACTTCAGCATCCCACGACTCTCAAGCAGCTCAGACCAGCACACACCCTTCTTATAATTCCGATCAATCTCAACATCAAAAGGACCACTAAAACCCACAACCCAGAAACTCCACAAGTTCTTGTTCTGACCAATCTCATCACCAGAGACCCTCCTGTAAAGCACTTCCCCCGCCACCTCAGGTTCCATCAAGTACCTTTCGTCCAGTGATGGCACCCTCTTTACTCCCTGTTCTTTAACACACTCATTCTCGCTAAAGTGCAATCGCAGAGAGTTCATACTAGGGAATCTCACTGCCACTCTTGTTTCAGACTTCTCAGTCACCTTATTATTATGGCACAAAAAATGAGATTAATTAATCAATTAATTAATTTTAATTAGTGCAGTCTTTTCATATGTATATGTAGTTTGATGTTATGTTTATTATTCTTATACCATGACAATCCGGATTGACTTGAGGTGATCAGGGGCACTAACGGGAAGCTTTGTTCGATCGATCTCGTAGAAAGAGTACACTTTAATGTGACCTGCCGCAGGATCTATATGTAAAGATGAATTTAAGTCGGGGGCAAATATGGAAATAACAAAAATTCGATATGAAAAACAGCAAGTTGTTCTGCCGTTACCGAGTGGTGTAGCAGCAGTACTAGTACCGACGCAAATTGGTGAAGGCGCTGGGGGCAGCACTTGTCTGCCAAAACTTGCTCCTTCTGCGACGTCGTTTTCGTTGCCTTCTTCTTCTTCTTGCCATTTTGTATGTATCATTTCCTGTGACAAGACCATATCGTTAAGAATCCAAACGGAGTACAACTGATTCGTGCAAAAAATTTGACGCGCTTGGTGCACGTGAAGGAGACACAAAGTGAAATTTCTAAATTGTGGGCCCTTATGTTTTGGAGAATTCGTTGATATCTTGATATTGGCCGTCCAATTTGTTGAGGGTGGTATGATTTTGCTTCATTATTTTTCTCGTAGTACGATAGACGGCGGGGTTTTCGGCGCGTGGTGGTTTTTGACATGAACGCGTGTGATTCTTGCAGTTTGAGGGGCGTAAAGTGCCAAAAAAAAAAAAAAAAATTCCACGGAGGGAAGTCAGTGAGAGTGAGCTTACAGTGAGGCCAATGGCTACGTCGTTGAGATTCCAGCAGCTTTCATCCTCCTCCATGATGATCATCAACCTGTGATCAAGAATCTTAAAACAAACTTGGGTATCATTTTTTTTTTAAATTAATAACGGAAAATGAGAGAAAAAAATGGATATCACGTCATGAATGTTTTAATGCATAGGACTCGTACAAATATGTATTATAAACATGAAACTCGTTTCATTAATGTTCTATCTCATTTTCCTTCGACTTTCTCAACATACAAACAGAAAAAACAAACGAAGGTTCCATCCTAATAACGAGAGAAATCACAAAAAAAAAACTCACACCTTCGTGTCAACAAAATGAAGAACAGAAATGGCAATGGCGATGCGAGGGCTTATTTTTATAGAGAGAGGGAGAGAAGAGAGAGAGTATAATGTGTAATGATTATAGTTCTACAAAACCAGCTGCATGATCGATCTCACGTGACCTTGCATGCTTGCGTATTTGCTCTTTCCCTCCATGATTCTGGTCCCCCGCTCTAAGACGGTTTTGCTAAACGTAGATTGCCCAAATTACCCCTTCCTCATTAGCGATTTGTCAATTGTAAATTGTAGTAGGGAATAGTGCTTCAATTTGACATTTTTGCCCTGTTACTGCTGATTGAGTTGAGAGTAATGACCTGATGCACAATGAAACTTCATGGTGAAAGCTAGTGTTACCATCTGATTAATGTAGAGTTTTAATACCATTCATAAAAAGTAACAAAATTCTCTATGTCCAAAGATCACTTTATAGCGGGCATTACTCATTAGTAGGTGCTGATTCAGCTTTCTTGTGTTAAAAGTCACTTATTCATTTGCTCGTTTGTAAGATCTAACATAGCTCACTTGTGAGTATAGCATTTATCAAGTACTTATATTATCATTAACAAACCATGAGCACAATAACAACATCGCAACAACATAATCAGATCTGCAAAAGCCAATGAAAATGGATCGGGGTTCTGTTTATTTAATGAGCATAGCCAGAAATGATATGTGCTAACTTAGCAACCCTCGAATGACAATTGAGCAAGCCAACCAAAACCAAATCCATATGTATCAAACAACTTGTTCTGTGTTCTGCTGCTTCATGGAATTAGCACAACTGACCCAGATGTTTTCCGGCTTTCAAGGTCTGTATGTGCTTGTGCTGCCTGTGACAAGGGATATGTGTGATTTACGCGAACCTTTAAGATGCCTGATGCAATGCTCGTAAACACCTCTCCAGCAGTTTCCAATAGCTCATCTCGAGTTACAGTGTATTGCATAAGAGACGGCCGTGTCAAGAACAGAGATTTTGGTGCTAGCGCTGACAATGGAACTGGATCTGGAGTGCCTGATGATTGCCCAAAACTCACCATGTAACCTCGAAGTTTTAAGCATGCAAGTGATCCCTGAAAACGATAACCATCCCATGTCAAGAACTCTTTTCGACAAATCTAAGAGTAACTCCATCTCTAAGCAACTAAAAACACAACTAACTAGGGTAATTCAACCCTAACTCATTACGCCTCAACTTGGTCAATCACAGCAAGATTTATCAACACTAGATCAATAACAACTTGGTTGATTTCAGTTCTTCTAGACATAAAACAAAATCTACAAATGAAAGCGGAAGGTTTCCTCAGAAGGCAAAAATAATTTAATTCAACCCAAAACACCTATCTCACAGAGCTGCACTGCTGGCTACCTAGTAGTATATAAGCTGACACAAAAAACAATAAGAAACATAATCATGACTTGAACATACCCATTATGGACGTATGGTTACGGCTTACATTGCACATGCCATATATTCTTATCCTTTCCATTCATTCAACCATCTGTAATTAATAAGGAGTAGTCAGAGATTACCTGAAAGGTGTCTTTCCCTACAGAATCATAGACAACATTAACCCCATTGCCTGATGTAATCTCATTGACGCGAGCAACGAAATCCTCTTCCTTATAGAGTATAACATGGTGGCATCCATCATCTTTCGCCTGAGCTGCCTTCTCTTTGGTTGAGACAGTGCCAATGACGGTTGCACCAAGGGCATTTGCCCATTGGCATAACAGAGATCCGACCCCACCAGCTGCAGCATGAATGAGGACAGTGTGTCCGGGTTCTACCTGTATGTAAGAGAATCCCAGCATGTCTTTAGATGATGCAACAATCTTTGAGATGTGATAGAAACACGGAAAGGAGGATTATTCCTATCCAGCCAGGTTCTTTCACGTAATCATGACAGCAAACATTTTAGAGATAAACAATACATTCATTAACCAATCAAACAGCTTTTCAGTTGATGGAAATTCCTATTAAATTAAACTTATTATTTTGCCTTTCATCGGTAGAGTTCTCCAATTTGGGAAGGAATTAATAAAGAAGACATGAGATTTCATTATATCCAATATTACCTACATAAATGGTTCACATCATGTCATTTTATAGCATAATCCTCTTTCACCGTACATTGACATGTACAAGCATAAATCAAATTTCCTAATATCAATCCACATGATAGCAAGTACTAATTCTAGAAGTATGGCATCTAACAGAATTCATTTTATCATTTCAGTTTTTTAGTCCAAAATAATTTCATAAACTGATCTGGTACATGCCAAAGAGCAAAATCTGTGGGATGCATATGCAAACTACCTTGAAGCAACGGCGCACTAGAAACTGAGCTGTCATACCCTTCAGCATGATGGATGCTGCAATAACAGGACCAATTGAAGGAGGAACAGGAACAACTTTGTTTGCAGGAAGGATTTGTTCTTCAGCATATGATCCCATTGCACCGCCAGCATAAGCCACAATGTCTCCAATGTTTCTGCCAGTTAGTCCAGGACCTATGGCTACCACCTCTCCAACAGCCTCCATACCTGTAACAGCAGAACAAAAGTTGCCTAAAATCCAGAGGCACCCGGAAGGCAATGTGGAGAAATATTCCCTCTGATGCAATTATTTCTTCTTAATAGTAGCTAGTAGTACTCATGCAGACACTCATTAGTTTTGGAGATAAGAGTAAACAATCACAATGTGTCACGCCATGCCATACTTAATAACTTCACATAATATACCACAAGGCAAGCCAGCATTCATAAGCAATCACTGAACATAGAAAGAACAAAACCAAACCTGGGGTAAAGGGCATTTTAGCAGGCTTATAAACTCCTTTGCGATAATACACATCGATAAAATTAAGCCCAATTGCTTTGTTTCTCACACGAATCTCGCCTTCACCTGGCTCCCCAATTTCCACATCCTCCCACTTAAGAACCTACGATGATCATCAATCGCGTACTTGTAATAAGTGATCAGCTACATCAAGAAAGAATCTTCATACCAAAAGCTAGAAATCTTAAGAAATAGAGATCAAATTAATGCTAAATGTTACATTTTTCATATTCATCACCAGGCTACCATCCTTTAAGGTTTCCTTAAAAGGAGTATAATTTGACACAATAATATAATAAAAAGGATATAACAAGTGAAATATGAAATGGGTTTTCATGCTTAACAAAAATTAATCACCTCAGGGCCGCCATGTTCATAAACCCTGATCGCTTTCACCATATTTGTTGGGGTCCTCGTTTCTGCTGGTGCTGCTTTTGTTGCAAGTGCTTTCACTGCTAGGGCTTTGCTTTGCTTATGTTCGAGTAATAATATTGCTTTGCTTTTGTTGGTAGAGCTGTGTAGAAGAGATGGTGTTGAATTTTGAATGAAACGACGCTGAAACAATTGGGGAGCCGCAGCTAGTCTCGACAGTAGCCGATGGTCTCGTAATCTGACTCTAAATAATTCCATTTTTAGCCAAATCAACCCACCATTTAATTAAATATTCAATTTACTAACATATACCCATTTCAATTCATTTGCTATTGATGAACTTGGACGGAGTATGGGTCTCAATGGGCAGTGACAAACAGGCCACTATGCGCGGGCTACGAGGCTACTTTGTCATTTTATTTGACGGGATATGACTTTTTAAAATATCACTTCACTATCAAAATCTTTTGGTAAACATTTTTTACCCATAATATTCATTTTTATTATTTTACCATTGAATTATTAAAAGTAAAAAAATTATTTAACAGATTATTTTACCGCTTAAACCATTTAAGTGTATAGAAAAATGAGTTTTTTAATCCTCTAAAACTAAAAAAATTCCAAAATCAAATATTTTCAATGTTAAAACTTTTGGAAATAAATTATTATATTAATAAACTAATATTATTTTAATAGTTATATTTATATCAACTTTAATAAATACAATTCGATTACAATAATAAATTTAATAAAAATAAATAATTAAATTTTAAGAAAATTTTTTTTAATATTTGTATTTAACTATTTAAGTCTATTTAATGAGTACATATCAATTGTGCTATTTAATAATTTTTTTTTCAAAATAATAGTATTTTAAGTCGTTAAAGTACGAGTGGTGGGTACAATTTAAGGTACACAAATCCTGTTGATATCTCGATATATGTTGTTTGACTTTTTACTAGCTCAGAATTGATTTTTAACCTTGTCTCCAATTGAAACTCTCCAATTTTGCATTCAGGGGCTTAATGGTTTTACTTTTACCTTATGTATTCATTGCATTGACACACCGTGATTGTAATTATTCTAAGCAATGTCGATTCAAATAAATCACATCATTTTAGCTATGTAGTATATAAATTTTCTGACATTAATAATACTGCATTTTATAAGTGTGACAATTATTTAAAAGGGTCACCAATCACAAGCATAAGCCTAAATGCTTGCCAGCACCTCAAACATTCTAAGAGCTGGTGCCAGTTAGCTATTTTAACATAACACATAGACGACAAACAAAACTAGGCATTATAATTAACCAAGGATCTATACGTAGCTCCGGGCTTCCATCCTTGAGGAATCACATTTTTGGCCACCAGGGTTTGGCCTGAATACTGAGATGTCAGCCGGAGTGAGAGCGGAGGGTGTAATTCCGAGCCGGCGTCGAGCTTCCACGTCGCACCCCATGACTGTTGCATGGCTCGCCATTCACCGGAATCCTCCATCACATCGACGCCGGCTAGGTCACCGTCTCCATCTTCGAACTCAACCACCACGGCCAAGTAGTTAGGGTTTGATCCCTGGTCAACATGGAATGCTATGTTCCTTCCTGAGTAATCACAAGCAACCCTATACACATATGGCAAAAAATAATAATAATAATTATTATTATTATATGTGTTATATTTAAAACAAAAAAAAATGTGATAGTATAAATAATCAGTAATGTGACATTTAGGTCAAAATTAGTTGGAGAACTAACAATGCCGTGACCAAATATAATTGCTCCAGCATGCATGCGCATGCATATTCAAAGAAACACCTTTAGTTTCTTTTGCCTTTTTGGTCGTGTACAATTGAAACAATTTCCTAAGAGTTTTGAGTTTGCTAATAAGGCGTTTTTGGCATCATGCTAATACGCTGTTTCCGCCGTTAATTTTATGAAATTTTTAAAATGGACACGGAGTTATGTTCAATTTGTATTCAAAAGAATAAAGTTATTTAGCATATATAAGACTCAATAATATCTCAAATTAGTGTTAAGACTTGAAAATGACTCGGGGATATTTTGTTATTTGTATCTTTAAATCTATATCGTGTTAGAAAATGAGCTCATGCTCAAGCATTTTCTCTTTTCTTTTTTCTTTTGTAATAATAATAAAATTTTCAAGTAATTTCTTAATATATTCATAAGTCAATTTCATAACTTGTTAAATTACTTATTAGTAACGTTAAAGTACTACTTAGAAAGTGTAGTATAATATTACTCTTTTTTTTTTCATTGGCTTAAAATGATTGATGTTGTAATTAGTTGTCGGATTAAACGTTGATTAATTAATTACAGTTTTACCGTGCATATCGGATTTCCAAAACTCCGGCATCACGAAGCTTCTCCTCTTGGCCGGGAATGGCCATGGCACCGAAGGCTGTTCCGCTAAGGTCGAAATGTGCAGACTCCGCCACACATGGACCGCCGGGACAAAAATCTGTTATCACAACTCGAGCTGCTTTGCCTGAACATGCTGGATGCTTCGTGCACTTGACCTAATGACAAATTAATACGCACCACTGTTAATTTAGTCTCAATGTTACATATAAAAAAATAATAATAATACAAGCACACGTTAATTATCACCACACTTTCTAATCTGGTGGTTATATAAAGTAGTGATTAATTAATTATAAGTCTTCGAAAGCTAAAAACTTTTGTAATAAATTAACTGTAGAAGATTTGGAATCAGTCAAAAAAAAAAAGAACGTGAAGAATATTTTAATAAATACGTATAACGTGAACCATAGAAAGTCTTAAGCATATTTGATTTTGTGCATACAAAACAATGATTAATTTTCATTGAACGATATTTCGTTTTATAAATTACCTGATAACAAGCACCGCATTCCTTGCCGGATTTATAAAGGCTTGGACCTATGGCAGTCACAAAAGAGGAGAAAGGGCTTTGCGACACTGCATTGCCATACCCACAAGAACCTCCTGCATGAATATATATTTACAGCATATAATTAATAAACAACCAAGACCCGTACGTATATATTTACGTACGCATGAATGTGTATAGACATTACACACGTACCGTCACTGCCGGCACCGTCAGGGCTGCCATACCAGGTGGCTCCGGCGGTCGACCAATGGGTTCCGATGGCTGACAAGTTGAGATGCTTGGGGTAAAAGCAAGAACACAGCTCCAAGTAGCAGAGAAAAGATAGGAAAAATGAAAGAGATAAGCTAGCACTACGTCTACTGGCCATTATTATCACGACACTTTTAACACTTATTATTGTTAGTATTTCTGGTTTGTGATATTCAGTTGCAAAATTTGCTGATATTTATGGCACAAATGCATGTGCGTTGTCACCATCAATCCATGCAATTCCAAATTTTCCAATTTAATTTTTTTTTTGGGTATAAATCAGCATGTTGCGCGGCTAATGCATAATTAATTAATTATTGGCTTAATTTTATCATTATGTGACATAAGTCATACTCAAACATTAATGATCTTGAAAAATCTGATTATTGAAGTTTATAATTTGATTATAAACAAATTAGTTCTTTAACGATTATCACCTCCCTTAAATTAAGGAGATTGTCACTTCCATTATGCAATTGTTAAGTGACAATTATTATAGCTTATAATGTATTCAAAAATCATATGAGTTATGTCATTTGTTACAATTTTTTATATAATTTTAAATAAATTATAAATTAAAATAATTATAATTTAACAATTCTCTTTATTTAAATATATTTTCAATTTTTACTATTTATCTAATTGAATAATTTTAAAATATTTTATCTAATACTCTGTACTTTCATTTCAATTAATTTTGCTACGTCACATCGGCCAGTACAAATTTTCCTGTATTAACATCAAGCAATTAATTAAACCTTGACTAATTTGCATGGCTTCAAAAGAGTTACCGTATATTCGTATCACTAATGATTCAATTTAAATACACAATAAAGGAGCCTTGTCGGTCGAAGTAGGGTCCGGAACTGATATGATCTTTGAATAAAACACATTTGTATCTCATTGTTAAATACAATAATATTTCTCCATGGATTCTGCCGTTGATGTTGGTTATGGATCGTTACTCCCTCGAGACTGCCGCGATTACTTTGCTAACGATTTTACAGATTGGACGGCCACGATTGACTCTTAGGGTTTTAATTAATTGCTCGCATGGGTCATGTGGCTCATGGATTATTCAGATACCATCTTGCTAATGCTAAATGCTGAGTATGCTGAGGGAATGTTAATTCTTCTTTTTTGAAATAATTGATTATTTATTGCTTTGAGTGGGCATTATTCTACTGTTATAAATATTTCGATCGTTGAGTTTTGGATTTATGTGGATACAAAATTCACTGTTATAGATTCTTGTTAGAAATCTTAAAGTGAGATTGAAATCCCACCCACCGAATCCAATACGTATTCTTCCCTTTTAATTTCACTTTATTTATCGCGAATTTGGTTGATATATTTATTAATCAAGGTTAAGTTATTGTCGAATGGGATTGGTATGCTGAACTTTATGCCAAAGTAAAAGAAATGCACTTACATTTTAACAATATATAGAATCATCATCAATTGTGGAGAGCTTAATTTGTTTAGCTTTTGACGCTACATTTGTCTTTTATACGAATGAAGAAGTGCAAGTGTTATCTAACAATTAATCAAAATCACTCAAATTTGGCTCTAACTCAAGCTTCTATTCCTGATATATCAACGCTCACTCACCCTGACGTTTATATGTCCCTTCAAATTTTCTCTCAAATCTAGTGAAATGCATAGAGATGTTGAAAGATTGAGTGGTGTATAATTAGGATGGCTTATCTATACTTTATTTGTAATTATTTATTGAAAATTAACTCAAAATTTGTGGGGTTATGGACATAGGAAGATATTGTAGCATTTTCATGCAACATGTGTGCGCATAGTATCTGTGTTTATTATTATTAAGGTTTGCCTGAGTTACACTTCATGTAACTTACTACCAATACTTTTTTCCTCTCCTTGGATATATGATTGCCAACTATTAGATGTGTATGCTACATAAACTATAATATAGCAACTCTCTTATTATTATTATTATTATTAGGAGGCCTATTTTAATAACTAAAGTAATGTTTATTTTTGTCTGAAATTTGAATAGATTTGAATTAGTTTAAACATTGAAACGAGCTGAATGTCTAAATGTAAATAACATGTTTATTTTTGTCATCTAAATCTTTGATGATAAATATTAAATTGTTTGTTCTTTTAACTTAAAAACTATGAAAACTTATACTTTTACACTTGTAACATTACAAATGTTAGGTTAATAACAAATATCTTTATGAACATAAATCAGATAGTGGTTTTTTTTTTTTTTTGATAACATAAATCATGTTCAAGTGAGCATAACCCTTTAATATTCTAAATTAGAACATGTTAATGAATTCTACTATAGTTTATGATATATTATCTAACTATTCATAAAGAATTTGAAGATAAGTAATGGTAAATTGAAGAATTTAAAAAAATAAAAGTAATTATAATATGCTACTAATATCATCACAAGTTAAAATAAACGGACGTAATGATTTAATTGATTGAAATTAAGTCAATTAAACCATTGATTCAACTCAAAAGTGTTTAATTTCCTCTTAAATATAAGATTGTCTAATTATAATATAGTTTGGTGAGTCCGAGATCAATCCATAGAGAAAAAATTTAATTTTTTTATTTTAATGTATCTAAGAAATCAAAATATAATTTAAATATATGTAACTTAATTTAAGTGAAACTATGAAATTAAATTAGTTAGGACTATGAATCCGCTATTAGCAATAAATATAATTTAATAAAATTCTTTTTATTTTTATTTTATTGTTCAAAAGATTAGTTGTATAAATTACAATTATTTATCCATTAATTTTATTATGAATTAAGTAGTTAGTGTGCTAAAATTTAATTTGTTTACAATAAGTCAAAATATCATTTTACCATACTTTATATTAAGATATTAACCATTTATTACATCAAACTCCCATGTTTGTCTACAATAAATTAAAATTTTAAAATATAAAATATGGATAAAATTAAATATAAAATAATTTAATTTGTGTAATTAAAAATAAAATTTGATTAAATCATATTTTTATACTAAAAGTTTCATCTTACCCTAACTATTAGTATTTAGCTAAACATAATTGAAATAAAAAGTAATTATTAAAATTGAATTAAACATAATAAAAAATGGCATTCGAAAGTTGAAGATAAAACTAATTTTATTTATTGAAAAGATATTACAAAATATTAAAACATAATTAAGATAGAGAGAAGAGGAAAATAATTTAGAGATAAATAAGTGAAGAAAGGTATAGAGAGGTGTATTTCCCGCTCTTTATTTATATTAATTCATGGTTAATCTACGCTACACACATAAATAAAGCCAATTATATCATGACCATATATTTATTCCACTAACCAAACATAAACTCCATTCAATTCATTCAAGCACTGTTAACTTATTCTACTAACAATTACTAAACTTAACTATGACCTAACTTAATGTGATAAAAATTTATAATTTCACAATAAAAAGTCGCGAATCTTCCTCAATAATGACTTAATTTCTCAGACCTCCATAATCTAAATTTAACATCTGTTCATTTGTTTGGAGCTTCGAATTATGTAAAATTATAATTTTTACCTAATAAACACACTAAAATATACAAGATCAAATATTAGAAACATAATTAGAAAGCTACAATATGTTACATAATTATAAATATAAATTATAATATAAGCATAAAATAATATTTTTATTCTTTAATAAACATATAATTTTGAACACCAATAAGCCATCAAGTTAAGAAAAAAAAAAATGGCCTCCTAAACAATGCCCAAGTCTAGAATATATGCTTATATCGAACCAAATTTGCTTTCAATAATTGAAAACAGAACATGTAACCTTTATTTACGAATAGGGAAATGAAAGTATATTGGTCACCGCCACACAGATTCTCAAAATGGATTTGACATCTCTGTTGCGCAAGAAAGAATACGTAAATCTCCCTCAATGAAAACGAGCAATCATTTAGACATGTCCATAAACTACCAAATAAATAAAGATAGATTTATGAGATCGTACTGTGATTTCTCACTGAACAGAAATATTAGTCATCTCAAAACTTAAATCAACCGAGCTTCATAATAAATATGACGTGATATATTATTGATCAAATGAGAAGTGACTTCACATAATTTTTAATTCATTCTTTTACCTTGTGGTCGAAAAATTTACATATGAAGTGTGATCTACATTTAGCCACAAGCATATGACCAGATTACTAATCTCCTAAATATCTAAATCATTAATATTTTATACGTATTTTACACAGTGAGTCCTATTTAGGGGTGCGCAATCGTACGCCGCAATTCTTTACTAATTTGACTGCCATCGTCATGACGTCGGTTGAGGTACTTGCGAAAACTTCAATGTCAATTTGGACATTTCCTCTGTTTTGGTGGGATTCAAACTTAAATTATGTGATAGAAACAATCAAATAATTGTGATTGTTTTCTATGTTTGGAGAAATTCTAAAATATCTTTCAGGTACTGTATTAACCATATATAAATAAATAATTTTATGACATGTATATATTTATTTTATAAAAATTAATATACAAACAGTAATCATACAAAATACAACTACACATGTGATCATGTATTAATGAATTATATTACTTCTGATAGTATTTTAGAATTTCATATTATCAAAAGAGGTACAAACCTAAATAAAAGCACTGCACTAAAGTGGGACATCAACATTAGTGGAGTTTGGATGGTGAGACGAGGGTCAAACCCAAGCAAAAAGAAATGGGCCGGGCTTAACCGAACTTGGCCTGTGGGGATTAACATTGGGCTTCTATTTTGGGCACCACGTCACCGGGTTAGTCTCCCAAACGAGCCCTCTGAGCTTTTCATTAGGTCTTCATCTTGTTACTGTTAATCGGGAGACATTACCTAAGCCACGGGCAAGCGTCAAAGATTCTTCTCTCAACAAAAACGGATTAGTTCGAGTCTCCACGAAAGACGATAAATTCCGATTATTACTGAGCATATTTCAACCTTCTAATTTACCCTTTAAGTGTAAAATAAATTATTTTAATAATTTAAGGATTAAATTGAAGCAGAATAACTACAAACTATCTCATAATTAGTAACGGCATCTAAAATTGGGAGATCTTTTACAGAAGAAGAAAATATTTGACGGTGCAAAAAAATTGTCAAAAATGTTATATCTTATTTAGGAGGAAGCTGATGACGGAATGAGTAAATAGGCCGACGTAGAATTCAATAGATGGAGATGAAAATGGAAAATTGGTAAAATTGGTAAGGTAATAAGACCACCTCAAGTCAATTCTTATCTCATTACTCAAAAAAAATGTCACAATTTAATGCAATGAGATAACATATTGACAGGAAACATAAGATATTATTCTCCTTCAATGATAAAGATTGTGATAAAATATTAATTAATTTAACTTTGATATATTTCAAAGATCTCCTCTCTCGTTTAATTCGTTCAACATCCATGCATTCTGAAAAGGCAACCACCCTTCCCGCTCGATTTTGTAACAACTAATAATAACAAGATCAATCCGTAAAAAGATTTGAAAAATTTCACTTGATCCCTCATTTTCCAACGATATTATAGGATCAAAAGATATATATATATATATATTTTTAGCATAATCTCAATGTTTTTCTCGTTATGTGTCCTTAAAACACCCAGAGCTTCCATTATATAATTTTCCTAAAATAATTCTATTAAGTAACAAATTAACATTAAAAATTAACAATTTCACGATGACTTTTTTTTTTGGGGGCCCCTCGTTCCTTTTCATGCATCCGGTCCATTGTTTCCTAAAAAAAGAAGAAACTTAAAGTCGACAGAAAAATTCATGTATGCTTTGTGGGTTGTGATTGATAATTTCCATTTTGCAATGAAATAGTTTGTTTTACTTTTAAGGACAGAATAATTGCACTAGGGCAGAAGAAAGAAAACATCTCTGAAACAGACAAGGGACGTTTCTGCCTAACTCATAAAGTCGGTCAAATAAAGTAAAATTTAGAGAAAAAAAAAATACGAGCTTTTGTGAACAAAAAAATTTCCCATTTCGTTCAACGTTGTAACAAGAAAGTCCTTCCCAGTGGATTTTGTGGTAATATAATATTTCCTCTGTGGCAGCATCTTCCGTGTGCATTTCCTCTGTGGCAGCATCTTCCGTGTGCATTTGTTTGTTTTCTTGAATCACGTCACCAGTAGTCGGTACTCACACAAAATAAGTCCAAAGCCAAGGTGACTTGTTTATTTCTACTAGTGATACCGAAAATCTCTACAAGTCAACAGAGGCTGCTTGGGTTGTCTTGTTTGAAGAGCTATAGTTTTTCTGCAACTTTTTGAACTTTCATTCGTTCGTTCATTCATAATACATCTCCTTCTTTGTGAGTTTGGGTCAAGTGTTTTAGGAGCAGCAAAGCAAAGCCATGGCAGCAGGCATGGCGATAGCAAGCGCAGGCGGTGACGAAAGCATATACAATGGGAAGATAACTGTGTTCGTTATTTTGTCTTGTATGATGGCTGGCATGGGAGGTGTTATTTTTGGCTACGATATTGGAATTTCAGGTCTGTTCATTTCTTTAATTCTATCTCTCTACTTGGTGCTTCTAGCTTGCTATGCAAAAGCCATCACTTCTCTGCATTAATAATTTTCATTGTTGGTACCAGTTTTTGCATTGTGCAATAAGTCAATTCACCAAATATATATTGAAATGATGATGGTAATTTTAATCTAAACGATAAGTAAAAAATAAAGAGAATATTAGTTGAGTGGTTTTTAGTACCTGTTTGCTTGATTAGTCATCCAAGTCCGGCTTATAAAGATGAAGATTTGATCATGTTGATGATAATTTTAATTTCAATCAACATGATTGAAGATTCAATTTTACAGGGAAAAAAATTTAAATACTTGCACGTGGACTGCTCAGCATGATATTGACATGCACAAATAGTGGACAATAATTGCTAAAAGACTTATGACAGTGCCAATTGTTGGTGCGTTAGAAGTATCCGACCAGGAGAAAAACTAAACGTAAAATTATTAGATAATTGAAAATAACTGTAAAACAAACGGTTTTTATCACTTGAGCCCTTGTGATTTGTGAAAATTTAACTCGACGAAAGGATACACTGATTTGTGAAAGTAAATGTGAAGGTGGGGTGACATCAATGGAGCCATTTTTGGAGAAATTCTTTCCGGAAGTGCAGAGAAAGATGAAAGAGGACACAAAGATTAGCAACTATTGCAAATTTGATAGTCAACTACTGACCTCCTTCACGTCCTCTCTCTATGTTGCTGGCCTTGTTGCTTCCTTCGTCGCCTCCTCTGTTACTCGTGCGTTTGGCCGTAAACCGTCAATTTTAACCGGCGGCGCAGCTTTTCTTGCCGGTTCAGCCATCGGTGGTGCGGCTGTTAATGTCTATATGCTCATTGTTGGCCGTTTATTGCTTGGAGTTGGTGTTGGTTTCGCCAACCAAGTAAGTCACGTACAATGTATATTAAGATACTTACAGTCTTTGTAAAATTCAAATAAATCCGATTTAAATGCTTTAACTTTTTTGTAAATTTTGAGATGTTATAAGTTAGATGAATATAATAATGATATAATGCTGTTGCATTAGTCCCTTACTAAAAAGAATCCGTAGGGAACTTAGGAGTTCTATTTGAAGTTTTAGTCCTCTCTTTAATTTTTTTTTCAAATACATGTTCTGGCCTCTCGGTTTACATAAATATCTTCGATTATGGACTCTTCAAGTTTGCGGTTTCTTCGTTCTGGTCCATGCATGTTGAACCAAACATCCTGGGTCTGCCAATGCGCCTACTCATGACTCTCTGTCCTCATCATTTGTTTTGCAGTCAGTTCCATTGTATCTATCAGAAATGGCACCAGCAAGATACAGAGGAGCAATCAACAATGGCTTCCAATTTAGCATTGGCATTGGGGCATTAGCCGCTAATTTCATCAACTATGGCACCGAACAAATCAAAGGCGGTTGGGGCTGGAGAGTGTCATTAGCATTAGCTGCTGTCCCTGCTTCAATACTAACACTGGGAGCACTTTTCTTGCCAGAAACACCCAACAGCCTAATCCAGCGCAAGTCTGATCACCAAAAGGCCAAGCTGATGCTGCAACGCGTGCGAGGAACCAATGATGTCCAAGCAGAATTCGATGATCTCCTCAGAGCAAGCTCCATTGCAGAAACCATTAACCACCCATTTAAGAAGATCATACGAAGAAAGTATAGGCCTCAGCTCGTAATGGCTGTAGCCATACCATTCTTTCAACAAGTTACAGGCATCAATGTGATTGCATTCTATGCTCCGTTGCTATTCAGGACAATTGGCCTAGGTGTAAGTGCTTCACTGTTGTCTTCAGTTTTTTCTGGGATTGTAGGAGCAGGATCTACATTGATATCGATGTTCATAGTTGATAGGCTTGGCCGCAAAAAATTATTTTTAATTGGGGGAATACAGATGTTGTTGTCACAAGTAATAATTGGTGGAGTTATGGCAGTTCAGCTTGGTGATCAGGGTACAGTGAGCAAAGGGTACTCTATTTTAGTCCTAATTTTGATTTGTGTGTATGTCGCCGGATTTGGATGGTCGTGGGGACCATTAGGGTGGTTGGTTCCAAGTGAGATTTTTCAACTTGAGATTCGATCGGCAGGGCAAAGTATTACCGTAGCTGTGAGCTTTGTGTTTACTTTCATTGTTGCACAAACTTTTCTAGCAATGCTTTGCCATTTTAAGGCAGGGATTTTCTTCTTCTTTGGTGGATGGGTGGTCGTGATGACAGCATTTATGCAATTACTCTTACCAGAGACTAAAAATGTGCCAATTGAGCAAATGGATAGGGTGTGGAGGGAGCATTGGTTTTGGAAGAAATATGTGGTTGAAGAGGATGAGCAGGGTAAGATGGAAGAAGCTTGATATGTATATACTTTGAATGAGAGAAGGTAAAAAATTATTAGTTTACAAGCTTCAATATTTGCATTATTGATTCCCAAAAGTTTGGTGCTCTAAGCAAAAATCATACAGGATCTACACCAATCTCTGATAAATCATTTTGTAAGAGATTCTGCACTTATTTGTCAATGCGTATACATTTTGTAACTCAATTTTTCTACTTAATTTTGAAAGCACATTAACTGAAGGTGTGACTGAAAAGGTGTAACAACTTTTTCTTGTTTTGTTTAAGATCCATGCGAGGAAGTTAAAAATGTATTGGTCCCGCTAGATTGTTTTCACACATTTCTTGATTGCGAGAAGCCAGAAAAAAGTCCATGTTCTCACGTTAATTCTTCAATTTTCAACAACATACTGCGATGTTGATCATATGTTGAAGCTGATAGTGTTGTTCACCGGTCCGTTTAATACTGCTGCTGCGGAGTTATGGCTTAAGTCACAGCTCTAAAAGTGTTTGGTAAATTATGGCTTCGCAGCTGTTAATACCTTGATTTTAGCCCCAGGTTATTCGATGAAAAAACTATTATAATTCTATCTTTTGTCAAAGCTATTGCGTATTTTTCAAATATGATCAACTTTTGTTTCACAGCTCTATGGCTTTTACACTACAGCGAAGCCTACACCTACGACTCGAGAGAGACTACAGCTCCTTGATTTATTTAAAGCCTCCAGTGTCTGCAGTTTTGAACACACTACACTATCTCTTCTCTTGTTCACGCATCTTTTGTTGCTGTGAGTATTCAGTTTGAAGATTGTGCAGCAGCTGGTATGGCAGTGGGCTTAGCAATAACTAGTGAAGGTGGGCAAAATTACAATGGCAAGATCACTTCATTTGTTGTCTTGTCTTGTATTGTTGCTGCCACTGGAGGTCTTATTTTTGGCTATGATCTTGGAATTTCAGGTCTGTTTCTCTGCGTATATCTCTTCACGTTATTTATATAATTAATTCATTTGTTGTGCTCAAATCTGTCAGTGATCAATGAGCTTGCATTGCAGTCTTACCTTAGCTGTTAAATGCGAATGTTTGTAAAACACTTAAAATTATTTTTCAAAGATTGGTGTCTATCGAGCACGTTAGCTTAAATCTGTATTTTAAAACATGCATGCAAAAATTCTCACTTGAGAATAATTACTATATGTATCTACATATGCATGTTCATTATGCCGTAGGAATCAACAAATCCTAGTCTCACATGGAGTGCTTGGCATGATATCAATGGATTTGATTAAATGAATCAGCAAAAAAAGGGCAAAAAGATGATCATGTATTTTATTTTTGATTTGCGTTTAAAATATTTACTTGTGAATTTCAACATGAAGGTGGAGTAACATCAATGGAGCCATTTTTGGAGAAATTTTTCCCAGAAGTGTACAGAAAGATGAAGGAAGACACCCATATTAGCAACTACTGCAAGTTTGATAGCCAACTATTAACCTCCTTCACGTCCTCCTTATACATTGCTGGCCTTGTAGCTTCTTTATTTGCCTCTTCAGTCACTAAAGCCTTCGGGCGCAGAGCATCAATCCTGCTCGGCGGCGCAACATTTCTCGCTGGTTCAGCCCTTGGCGGTGCTGCATTAAACATTTACATGCTGATATTTGGGCGTGTATTGCTTGGAGTTGGCATTGGTTTTGCAAATCAGGCAAGTGTTTAACGTCTCTCTTTTTTGAAAAAAAAAAAAAAATCAAAGTTTTAATTTGTTGACTAATTAATTTTATTGGTTGCAGTCAGTGCCACTATATCTCTCAGAAATGGCACCGCCAAGGCACAGGGGGGCATTCAACATTGGCTACGAATTATGTACTGCCATTGGAATTCTAGCAGCTAGTCTTATCAACTACGGCACCCAAAAGATCAAGGGAGGTTGGGGCTGGAGAATCTCCCTAGCAATGGCTGCTGCCCCTGCTTTAATACTAACATTGGGTGCACTTTTCCTGCCAGAAACACCTAACAGCATAATCCAACGCAGCAATGACCTCCAGAAGGCCAAACAAATGTTACAACGCATCCGAGGAACTGACGATGTCCAAGCAGAATTTGATGACCTCATCAAAGCAAGCTCTATTGCAAGAACCATCGATCACCCATTTAAGAAAATTATACAAAGAAAATACAGACCTCAGCTAGTGATGGCTATACTGATACCATTTTTCCTCCAAGTAACAGGAATCAATGTCATTGGGTTCTATGCTCCAGAACTCTTTAGGACAATGAAACTTAGTGAAAGTACCTCACTACTCACGTCAGCAGTTGTGACTGGCGGTATAGGGACCCTTTCAACAATCATATCGATGGTTCTAGTCGATAAACTTGGTCGAAAAGTGTTGTTCTTAGTTGGGGGAATACAGATGCTTGCTGCACAGGTAATGATTGGATCAATCATGGAAAATCAGCTCGGTGATCATGGTGGATTCAGCAAAGGCAATGCTTACTTAATTTTAGCTCTAATTTGTGTATATGTAGCTGGGTTTACTGTGTCATGGGGACCATTGGGATTTTTGGTTCCAAGTGAAATATTTCCATTGGAGATTAGATCAGCAGGGCAAAGTATTAATGTTGCAGTTGGCCTTTTGTTCGCTTTCTTGATTGCGCAAACATTTTTATCGATGCTTTGCCACTTTAAGGCAGGGATTTTCTTCTTCTTTGGAGGATGGGTGGTGGTGATGACTACATTTGTGCACTTCTTTTTACCAGAGACTAAAAGTGTTCCAATTGAGCAGATGGATAAAGTGTGGGGAGAGCATTGGTTTTGGAAGAAAATTGTTGGGGAAATTGGTGAAGAAAGTAAGATACAAGAAGCAGTATGATAGAAATTGCTCCAATGAATGAATTCAAGAGTTTCTTTTTTGTAAAATCTTTTTTTTTTATTTTAATTAGAAATCATTTGTCTATTGCATCTTATCTCTTTCATTATGACAATATAGAAATATGAGTGTAAAATAAAATTAAAAAAAAAAGGAATGAGATGAGAAATTTGGTTGATTATGTGTTATATTGGTCCCGCTTGTGGCTTGATTACTCAAAATATCGCTCGATAGTGAAGCCAATTAAAACTTCACACATTAATTCTTTAACACTCAACAGCCCCACACGAACAGCCAGCTGCCACGTTTGGCCAAATGCTCCTTTTAGGCCTTCAGTATCTTTACAATCATGAATATACAGACTACTCTCTCTTTCTATTTTCTTTCCTTCTCTTCTTTCCCTTGCCATGAGTAATCAGTTTTGAAGATAAAGCAGCAGCAGCAGTTATGGCAGTAGGCTTAGCAATAACTAGTGAGGCAGGGCACTATTACAATGGAAAAGTGACCCCATTTGTTGTCTTGTCTTGTATTGTTGCTGCCACCGGCGGGCTTATTTTCGGCTATGATATTGGAATTTCAGGTTTTTTTCCTCCCTTCTTGGTGCTCATAACTCCTTCATGTTTTACATATAGTTAATCTGACCCTATGAAGGATCCAAATCCTTTTATCTTTTGTCGGTAGAAACCAACTACCTTACCTTTCTTGCCCAGCAAAAAATGATCGTTTATCATACACTTCATATTTTAAGTAACGATCTTCGTTTTTCTTGCAAAATTTAGTAGTCATAACAACTATATGCATAGTCTTAAATAGAACAGATGGATTTTTAAGACACAGAGACAACTAATTTAGTGCAAAATTCTGATTTTGTAAAACTTTTATTTTGGGTAATTAGAGAGCAATCGATAAAACACCAAAAATTGACAAACTTCAACGTTCCACCAAGGCGCGAATAATGATTTGGAGTTGGTAAGTTCTTGTCATTTTGTAGCTTGTTTAGTGTTGACTTGTTAAAACTCATAAAACGTAGACATTGGAAATGTACGTAGCAGGAAAATGATATTTACCTATAAAAAAGTATATGTGGAGTGCTTGGCATGAAATTGACGGATGTGATGACAAATGCAATGATTAAATAATAGAATAATGCTACTTAGTTTTTGTGGACAGATTTCACTGTAAACTTTTAGATGTCCTACACCAACCCCACGAGTCCTTATATTTTTAATTCATAACGAATAAACCCCAAGGTTTTAAGCTTATTAAACTAAAGTCCTTTGGAAATACCTTTTGTAGCCCTTGACTGCGAATTACCGTTAAAGAAAGTTGGTAATACAGTTAACAGGAGCCAATTTGAAAATATTTACTTGTAAAAGTGTTTGTTAAGGTGGAGTGACATCAATGGAGCCATTTTTGAAGAAGTTCTTCCCAGAAGTGTACCAAAACATGAGAGAGGACACCAAAGTTAGCAACTACTGCAAGTTTGACAGCCAACTATTAACCACCTTCACGTCCTCTTTATACATTACTGGCATTTTAGCTTCCTTAATTGCTTCCTCAGTCACCAGAGCCCTCGGCCGGAAAGTGTCAATATTGATTGGCGGTGTGGCATTTCTAGCTGGTTCAGCCCTCGGAGGCTCGGCTTTTAACATTTACATGCTGATATTTGGGCGTTTGTTGCTTGGTGTTGGCATTGGTTTTGGAAACCAGGTAAGTGTTTGATAATCTATTTATTTTGTACGAATGTTTGTTGAATAATTTTTCAGTTGGTTTTAATTAATACGTTGCAGTCAGTGCCACTATATCTCTCGGAAATGGCGCCACCAAAATACAGAGGAACATTCAACATTGGCTTCCAATTATGTGCTGCCATTGGAGTTCTATCCGCTAATCTTCTCAATTACGGCACCCAAAAGATCAAGGGCGGTTGGGGCTGGAGAATCTCCCTGGCAATGGCTGCGGCCCCTGCCTCAATACTAACAATAGGTGCAATTCTCTTGCCAGAAACACCCAACAGCATAATCCAGCGCAGCAACGACCACCAAAAGGCTCAAAAGATGCTGCAGCGTGTCCGTGGCGTAGCTGACGTTGAAGCAGAACTCAACGATCTCATCAGAGCAAGCTCCATTTCAAAATCTGTTGCTCATCCTTTTAAGAATATCATACAAAGAAAGTACAGGCCTCAGCTAGTAATGGCAATACTCATACCATTTTTCCAACAAGTGACAGGAATCAATATTATTGGGTTATATTCTCCAGTGCTATTCAGGACACTTAAACTAGGTGAAAGTACATCACTCCTATTATCTGCTGTAGTGGCTGGCGGTATGGGTACAGTTTTAGCAATCGTATCAATGATTCTAGCCGATAAATTTGGCCGGAAAGTATTGTTTTTGGTTGGGGGTATACAGATGCTTGTGTCACAAATAATGATTGGCTCAATCATGGCGGCTCAACTTGGTGATCACGGTGGATTCAGCGAAAGCTATGCCTACTTAATTTTAGTTCTAGTTTGTCTATACTCATCCGGGTATTGTTATTCATGGGGGCCATTAGCATGGTTGGTTCCGAGTGAAATTTTTCCACTGGAAATTAGATCAGCAGGGCAAAGTATTACTGTTGCAGTTAATTTTGTGTTTACTTTCTTGACGGCACAAACGTTTTTACCCATGCTTTGCCATTTTAAGGCAGGGATTTTCTTCTTCTTTGGAGGATTGGTGCTGATCATGACTACATTCGTGCATTTCTTCTTGCCAGAGACTAAAAATGTACCAATTGAGCAGATGGATAAAGTGTGGAGAGAGCATTGGTTTTGGATGAAAGTTGTTGAGGATGTGGGAGAAGAAAGTAAGAAGATTCAACAAGCACTGTGATGCGAATTGTTCCTATAAATGAATGTAAAGTTTCCTTTCAGTAAACTCTTTCTTTTCAAATTAGTGCAATTTAGAAATATGAGTGTGGGGGAAAAAAAAAGATGAGGTGGTAAATTTGTTTAATTTATATACAACAAGATCCATGCATACCCAGAAAGTAAAAGTACATTGGTCCCGCTTGATTGCTTTCGCATTTTGTCGGATAGTGAAGCTTATTAAGATTCCATGGTCGCAAATTACTTCTTCAGAATTCAACTGCCCACGTACTGCCATGCTTCATCAAATGGTGATGCTGATATTTATTGTCTAGATCTATACTATTCAAGAGAGACACAGCTCTTTTTAAGCATTCAATGAATCAGCAATCTTTTTAAGCATTCACTAAATCAGCAATCTTGAACATACACACTACTCTCTCTTCTCTTCTTTCTCTTAATTTGAGTGCTGATCAGTTTTGAAGATAAAACAGCAGCAGATATGGCAGTAGGCTTAGCAATAACTAGTGAAGGCGGCCAATATTACAATGGAAAAGTGAGTCCATTTGTTGTCTTGTCTTGTATTGTTGCTGCCACCGGTGGGCTTATTTTCGGCTATGATATTGGAATTTCAGGTTTTTTCCCTGTTCATATCTCCTTTATACATAATTCATCAAGCGTGATGGGTCTAAATCCTCCAATTATCTTTAATCTTCTCCGTTCCCTCCAGTGGATCAGTGACCTTGGATTGAGCTGCCTTGCAGAGTGCCGTAGAAAATCAGTAGAAACTTATAATTAAAATAAGCTAAATTATACTTAGCTGCCCAATATATATGATTGTTTATCAAATAACTTAGTTGTCAAGTAAAGATTACAATTATAAAGTGATTCTAGTACAAAATCTGTTCCTGAAAAGATATAGGTTAAAGCACAAAATCCTGACGTAGTGTTAACTTGCAAAAATCTGTAAAATGCTGATATTTTAGGACAAGGATTTAATGTTAACTTGTGTTGAGCACATATCTAACGTGCTTCTCAATAAACTCCTAACTTGTGCTGAGTACAAAATCAACTGTTAGAATTTATCTAACATTAATCTCATATGAAACTTAACACCAACTCAGTTGAGCATCTTTTAATGTAGGAGTCAACGAATCCTTCTTTGGCCTCACATGGCGTGCTTGGCATGATATTGGTGATTTGACGATAAATGCGATGATCAATAGATGCCAAATAGGTGACGTGGACAGATTTTACTGCAACACTAATGTGTCCCGAAACAAGACGACTGTTCTTTATATTAGGACCATTTAAATTTCAAAGCACCCAAGAACTGATTTTTATACGAGTTTTTATCAGGCGAGTCCTTGCTTTTCTTAGTTAATAATAAACAAAGCAAAACGTTGAAAATATATAACACTTAAGACCCTTCGAATTATATTTTATAATCCTTCACTATGTTGGGTGCAAGCGGAAGTGTAGAGAAAAATTTTATTTAAGGACAGAAAAGCTTTTGCTTCATTACTTTATTCTTTTTCTTGACAATCGACTACAGCTAGAGTTCATATTTATATGGAGAAGTAAACTCTAGTGATTACATTAATCATACTATAGATTTTCCATGCCCATATTGGTGGCATAAATGCTACTCTTTAATTCACGTTGAAAATAAATCAAAAAACCCTTTAAACTTCTCGCTCAATTTACTGGATTACTAATTACATCTCAACAGAGTATGTGTTGCAGTTAAGCAATATAATTACAGGAACCAATTCAAAATTTCAAGCGAAATTTATTTATTATTTACTTACTTTTTTTTTTCTTTTCTGAAGATGAAATCTAAGATATTTAATCGTGAATATGTATTTTAAGGTGGAGTGACGTCGATGGAGCCATTTTTGAAGAAGTTTTTCCCAGGAGTGTACATAAAAATGAGAGAAGACACCAAAGTTAGCAACTACTGCAAGTTTGACAGCCAACTATTAACCACTTTCACGTCCTCTCTATACATTGCTGGCCTTGTAGCTTCCTTATTTGCCTCCTCAGTCACCAGAGCTTTTGGTCGCAAAGCATCGATTCTTGTCGGTGGCACAGCTTTTCTTGCTGGTTCAGCCCTCGGAGGAGCTGCATTTAACATTTACATGCTGATATTTGCGCGCGTGTTGCTTGGTGTTGGCATTGGTTTTGCAAACCAAGTAAGTGTTTGATTATTATTATTATTATTATTATTTCATTCCTATTATTTGGTTTGTTAATCAGCTAGTTTTAATTTATTGGTTGTAGTCAGTGCCACTATATCTCTCAGAAATGGCACCAGCAAAACACAGAGGAGCATTCAACATTGGCTTTCAAGTATGTCTTGCCATTGGTGTTTTATCCGCTAATCTTCTCAACTACGGCACCCAAAAGATCAGGGGCGGTTGGGGCTGGAGGATATCCCTGGCAATGGCTGCAGCCCCTGCTTCAATACTAACAATAGGTGCCCTTTTCCTGCCGGAAACACCCAACAGCATAATCCAGCGCAGCAATGACCACCAAAAGGCTAAAAGGATGCTGCAGCGCGTGCGCGGCACAGCTGATGTTGAAGCAGAGCTCAATGATCTTATTAAAGCAAGCTCCATCTCAAAAACTATCAACCACCCATTTAAGAAAATCGTACAAAGGAAATACAGGCCTCAGCTGGTACTGGCAATACTGATACCATTTTTCCAACAAGTGACTGGAATCAATATCATTGGATTGTATGCTCCTGTACTACTCAGGACCCTTAAACTAGGTGAAAGCGCATCACTACTCTTGTCCGCAGTCGTGACTGGTGGTATAGGTACAGTTTTAACAATCATATCAATGATTCTGGTTGATAAACTTGGCAGGAAAATATTGTTTTTAGTCGGGGGTATACAGATGCTTGTGTCACAAGTAATTATTGGTTCGATCATGGCTGCTGAGCTTGGTGATCATGGGGGATTCAGCGAAGGCTACGCTTACTTAATTTTAGTCCTGGTATGTGCATATTCAGCCGGGTTTTCATATTCATGGGGGCCATTGGCATGGTTGGTTCCGAGCGAAATTTTTCCATTGGAGATTAGATCAGCAGGGCAAAGTATTACCGTTGCAGTTAGCCTTGTGTTTATTTTCTTCACCGCACAAACATTTTTAGCGATGCTTTGCCATTTTAAGGCAGGGATTTTCTTCTTCTTCGGAGGATGGGTAATGGTGATGACTACATTTTTGCACTTATTTTTGCCAGAGACTAAAAATGTGCCGATTGAGCAGATGGATAAAATCTGGAGGCAACATTGGTTTTGGAAGAAATATGTGGGTGAAGTGGATGAAGAAGGTAAGATGTAAGCAGCTTGATTTCTACTTATTTTTCCCTACAAGTTTCAAACTTTCAATATTTGAGCTCTGCGTTTTATTTGACTTATCAATTCACTGTAATTCTTTTGTCGGTGATTCTTTTAGTGTTAGTTAAATATGATCACTAAGCCCATGCCCATCAAAATCCTTTACTTGAGAAAAGCTGCCAAGTCCTTCAAAACCTATTGACATGCAATGGTTAAACACGTTGAATAACAACCCGCCTGAAGCAAATAATCACTCTTCTTTTAATAAAAAATGTTTTAATGACAAAAAATTTGTTTTTTGGAATGGTGTTTTGAGGGAGCATTGATTTATTTAAAAAATAAAAATAAAAAACTTGTGGGGAAATTGGACGAGCATGACGACATGAAAAAGGAACGATATTCATTTTAACTAAATGAGAACTGAGTTAAAAAATAAAAATAAATATATAAATACTTAAGTATTTTATCTTATTTTTATTTTTTAATAAAGAATATATATACACACATATGTATGCATGTGTAACACACACTTTTAATTTAATTTTTATTTTAATAGAATGAAGATTTTTTTTCTTGAACCTACATGTATTTAGATCAACAAAGGTTTAAAAAAGCCCCCGTTGACTTGATGACTAAATTTTTGGTAGGATTCAGCAGTTTTACTTGATAATTGGCCACTGGCTCTTTATCAAAGCAGTTGTGAATTACGCGTAACCCCTCACATTAATTAGTCTTCAATAGTCAACAACTACAACCCCGCTTCCAGCGGCGATGTATAACGTTGAAATGTTGATAGAAAAGAGTAACTATAAATATACTAAATTTTTTTATTTTAAATTTCATATTATTTATTAATTTAATAATTTTTTTATAAAATTTAAATAAATTTAATTATTATTTTAATTAATTAATTAATAAATATCACATCATTTAAGATAATTTTTTATAATAAAAATTCTGAATGTATAGTATTATTTAATAAAAAAAATGTTAAAATTAAAGGTTGAAAGAGTATTAATAGAAATAACAGTACATCGGACGAGTTCATATGATAATTAATTATTTTTAGTTAATACAGTAACTCTGGTCGGATATGAATTTATTTCTTGCTGTTAAAATCTTTTATCTAGTTTCTAATGATAATACTGTTGTCTATGCCCACAAGTCAAGAAAGACTGCACGCAGCTACTTTTAAACCTTCACTGTCTGCAATCTTGATCACAAACGACGCTTTAACCTTTTTTTTTTTTTTTGGCTCTCCTTTCTCTCTTGGTGTGAGTGTTGATTAGTTCTGAAGATAAAGCAGCAGTCAATATGGCCGCAGGCTTTGCAATAACTAGTGAAGGCGGGCAGTATGACAACGGGAAGATGACTGTATTTGTTGTCTTGTTTTGTTTTGTTGCTGCCACTGGTGGCTCATTTTCGGCTTTGATATTGGAATTTCAGTTTTTTTTTCTTTTTATTTTTTCTGCTCATATATATGTCCTTCATGATTTACATATGATTCATCAAGCCCTTGGACTGGGGCTAGCTTACAGAGTTCCTTACAAAATCAGTAGAAACTTATTGCAATCTTAACTACCTTATAGCTGCCAGTAAAAATGAAATGTTTATGGAACTCTTTAATTATCTATTGAAAATGAAATTTAAAATACTTACTTGTGAATTTGTATGTTCTTAAGGTGGCTGATACGAACATTATGGTCACAAGCCATGCAGACGTGCATGGGGCTTAAGTTTCTTCATATGGCTATTTACTTAGTGAGAATAAAATGTGGTAGTGGGGTGCATGTATTTAGTGGCAGTTAGGCACGTTCCCATTTTAAGTGTCCATGTTCCTATTTCCTAGTGTTATGCTTGCCGAACCTTCATGTTTTTTTTTTCTTCTTTTCTTTTTTTCTAGTTCTGGTAGGTGTACAGGTCTCTTAAATAGACCTTATTGAACTGGTAATGGGTACTAGAGAACGAAAATTGTCTTTTCCCTTCTAATCAATCTATATTCTTCTCGGACTTCTCTTTCTAAAACGGAAATTAACTATCAGTGGAGTGACATCAATGGAGTCATTTTTTTGAAGTTCTTCCCAGAAATGTTTGTTGAATAGTTTAAAATACTTACAAGTGTTTGATAATCTATTTATTTTGTGCAAACGTTTGTTGAATAATTATTCAGTTGGTTTTAATTAATATGCTGCAGTCAGTGCGACTATATCTCTCAGAAATGGCGCCAACAAAATACAGAGGAACATTCAACATTGGCTTCAATTATGTGCTGCCATTGGAGTTCTATCCGCTAATCTTCTCAATTACGGCACCCAAAAGATCAAGGGCGGTTGGGGCTGGAGAATCTCCCTGGCAATGGCTGCGGCCCCTGCCTCGATACTAACAATAGGTGCAATTCTCTTGCCAGAAACACCCAACAGCATAATCCAGCGCAGCAACGACCACCAAAAGGCTCAAAAGATGCTGCAGCGTGTCCGTGGCGTAGCTGACGTTGAAGCAGAACTCAACGATCTCATCAGAGCAAGCTCCATTTCAAAATCTGTACTCACCCATTAAGAATATCGTACAAAGAAAGTACAGGCCTCAGCTAGTAATGGCAATACTCATCCCATATTATTGGGTTATATTCTCCAGTGCTATTTAGGACACTTAAACTAGGTGAAAGTACATCACTACTATTATCCGCGGTGGTGGCTGGCGGTATTGGTACAGTTTTAGCAATTGTATCAATGATTCTAGCCGATAAATTTGGCCGGAAAGTATTGTTTTTAGTTGCGAGTATACAGATGCTTGTGTCACTAGTAATGATTGGATCAATCATGGCAGCTCAACTTGGTGATCACTGTGGATTCAGCGAAGGCTATGCTTACATAGTGTTAGTTCTAGTTTGTCTATACTCATCCAGTTAATTTTGTGTTTACTTTCTTGACAACTCAAACTTTTTAACCCATGCTTTGCCATTTTAAGGCTGGGATTTTCTTCTTCTTTGGAGGATTGGTGCTGATTATGACAACATTCGCGTATTTCTTCTTGCCAGAGACTAAAAATGTGCCAATCGAACAGATGGATAAAGTGTGGGGAGAGCGTTGGTTCTGGATGAAAAGTGTTGAGGATGTGGGAGAAGAAAGTAAGAAGATTCAACGAGCTCTGTGGTGCGAATTGCTCCTACAACTGATGAACTTAAAAGTTTCCTTTTAGTTAACTCTTTTCAAAATTAGTGCAATTTAGAAATATGAGCGTTTCAAAAAAAAAAAAAAAAGGAAGAGGAGGCCGGAAATTTGTTTAATTTATATTCAATAAGATCCATGTATGCCCAGAAAGTAAAAGTACACTTGTCCCGCTTGCTTGTTTTCATATATTGTCGGATAGTGAAGCTAATTAAGATTCCGTTGTCTCACGCTAATCCTTCAGGATTCAACCGCCCCACATACTGCCATATTTGATCAATTGGTGATGCTGATATTTATTGTCTATATGTATACTATTCAACAGAGAACATCTCCTTTCAAGCGTTCACTGAATCTTCAGTCTTGAGCATACTCACTACTCTCTCTCCTCTTCTTTCTCTTGATTTGAGTGCTGATCACTTTCAAAGGCAGAACAGCAGCATATATGGCAGTAGGCTTAGCAATAACTAGTGAAGGTGGGCAAAATTACAATGGAAAAGTGACACCTTTTGTTGTCTTGTCCTGTATTGTTGCTGCCACCGGTGGGCTGATTTTCGGCTATGATATTGGAATTTCAGGTTTTTTTCATGCTCGTATCTCCTTTATATATAATCCATCTGGCCCGTATGGGTCTAATCCTCCAATTATCCTTAATCTTATCCGTTCTCTCCAGCCGATCAATGACCTCGGATTAAGCTGGCTTGCAGAGTGCCTTAGAAAATCAGTAGAAACTTATAATTACAATCAGCTAAATTAAACTTAGCTGCCCAATATATATATGAATGTTTATCAAACAGCTTAACTGTCAAGTAAAGATTACAATTATAAACTGCTTCTAGGACAAGAATTTGTTTGAATCGACGATTAGAATTTGCGTAACATTGATCTCATATGAATCTCAACACCAGTTCAGCTAAGCGTCTAATCCTCAAAAGATGTAATATTCCTTTTAATGTAGGAGTCAACGAATCCTTCGTTGGCCCAGCATGGCGTGCTTGGCATGATATTGGTGGATTTGACGATAAAAGCGACGGTCAATAGACGCCAAATAGTTTGTGTGGACAGACGTCGACGCAACGCTAAGAGTCCGAAACAAGGCGACTGTTCTTTACATTAGGACCATTTGAATTTCAAAGCACCCAAGATCTGATTTTTATTCGATTTTTTTATCACGGCGGTCCTTGCTTCTTATAATTAATAATGAATAAACCAAATGTTTAAAATATATAACACATAAGACCTTTCGAATTATATTTTATAGTCTCTCACTCAGTGTTACGGTGAAGTAATACAGTTACAGGAACCAATTCAAATTTTCAAGCGAACCTTATTTAGTTATTTATTTGAAGACGAAGTTCAAAATATTTACTTGTAAAAATGCATGTTAAGGTGGAGTAACGTCAATGGAGCCATTTTTGAAGAAGTTCTTCCCGGGAGTGTACGTAAAGATGAGAGAAGACACCGACGTTAGCAACTACTGCAAGTTTGACAGCCAAATATTAACCACCTTCACGTCCTCTCTGTACATTGCTGGCCTTATTGCTTCCTTATTTGCTTCCTCGGTGACCAGAACCTTCGGCCGCAAAGCATCAATTCTTGTCGGCGGCACAACTTTTCTTGCTGGTTCAGCCCTCGGAGGAGCTGCATTTAACATTTACATGCTGATATTTGGACGTGTGTTGCTAGGTGTTGGAGTTGGTTTTGCAAACCAAGTAAGTGTTTGATTATTGTTATTATTATTATTTTCAAATGGTTGGTTTATTGAACAATTTTCAGTTAGTTCTAATTTGTTGGTTGTAGTCAGTACCGCTATATCTCTCAGAAATGGCACCACCGAAACACAGAGGAGCATTTAACAGTGGTTTCCAAGTATGTATTGCCATTGGTGTTCTATCCGCTAATCTTCTCAATTACGGCACCCAAAAGATCAAGGGAGGTTGGGGCTGGAGAATGTCCCTGGCAATGGCTGCGGCTCCTGCTTCAATACTAACACTAGGTGCCCTTTTCCTGCCGGAAACGCCCAACAGCATAATCCAGCGCAGCAATGACCACCAAAAGGCTGGAAGGATGCTGCAACGTGTGCGCGGCACAGCTGATGTTGAAGCAGAACTCAACGATCTTATTAGGGCAAGCTCCATCTCAAAAGCTATCAATCACCCATTTAAGAAAATCGTACAAAGGAAGTATAGGCCGCAGCTAGTAATGGCAATACTGATACCATTTTTCCAACAAGTGACAGGAATCAATATCATTGGGTTATATGCTCCAGTGCTTCTGAGGACACTTAAACTAGGTGAAAGTGCATCACTACTGTTGTCAACAGTCGTGACTGGTGGGATAGGTACAGTTTTAACAATCATATCAATGATGCTAGTCGATAAACTTGGCAGGAAAATATTGTTTTTAGTTGGGGGTATACAGATTCTTGTTTCACAAGTAATTATTGGTTCAATCATGGCTGCTGAGCTTGGTGATCGTGGGGGATTAAGCGAAGGCTATGCTTACTTAATTTTAGTCCTCATATGTGTATATTCAGCTGGATTTTCGTATTCATGGGGGCCATTGGCATGGTTGGTTCCGAGCGAAATTTTTCCATTGGAGATTAGATCAGCAGGGCAAAGCATTACCGTTGCAGTTACCCTTGTGTTTATTTTCTTCTCCGCACAAACACTTTTAGCGATGCTTTGCCATTTTAAGGCAGGGATTTTCTTCTTCTTCGGAGGATGGGTAATTGTGATGACGATATTTATGCACTTATTTTTGCCAGAGACTAAAAATGTGCCGATTGAGCAGATGGAGAAAGTCTGGAGACAACATTGGTTTTGGAAGAAATATGTGGGTGAAGTGGATGAAGAGGGTAAGATGTAAGAAGCTTGATTTTTACTTATTTTTGGCGACAAGTTCCAAATTTTCAATATTTGTACTGTGGGTTTTATTTTACTTATCAATTCACTGTAATTGTTTTGTCGTGATATTCTTTCAGCGTAGTTAAATATGATCACTAAGCCCATGCCTGTCAAAATCCTTTACTTGAGAAAAGCTGCCAAGTCCGTCAAAACCCATAGACATGCAATGGTTAAACGCTTTGAATAACAACCCACTTGAAGTAAATAATCACTCTTCTTTTAATAAAAAAAATGTTTCAATAACAAAAAATTTGTTTGTTTTTTAATGGTGTTTTGAGGGAGCACTGATTTATTTAAAAGAAATTTGTGGGGAAATTGGATGAGCACGGTGACATCGAAGAGAAATGATATTCATTTTAGCTAAACAGGGCCTAAGTTAAAAAATAAAAATAAATATATATGTACTTAAATATTTTATTTTATTTATTTTTTAAACAATTAAACACACACTTTTAATTTGATTCTTATTTTAATCAAATCAAGATTTTTTTCTTGGACCTACATGTATTTAGATCAACAAGGTTAAAGAAAAGTCCACTAAATGTTTAGTGGGACTCAGCAGTGATACTTGATAATTGGCCACTGGCTCTTTATCAAAGCAGTTGTGAATTACACCTAACACCTCACATTAATTCGCCTTCAATAGTCAACAACCACAACCCTCGGCGGTGTGATTACAACGTCAGAATGTTGATGGAAGAGAGTAATAATAAATATCTTAAATTTTATTTTAAATAAATATTATTTATTAATTTATTAATAATTTTTATAAAATTTAAATAATTTTATTTTATTATTTTTATTTATTATTTAATAAATATTATATTATTTAAGATAAATTTTTATGATAAAAATTTTAAGATGCGTGGCACTATTTAATAGAAAAATGTTAAGACTTAAGGCTGGAAGCGTGCTAACAGAAATAACAGTACACCGGAAGAGTTTATATGATAATTAATTATTTTCAGTTAATACAGTAACTCTGGTCGGATGTGAAGTTATTTCTTGCTGTTAAAATCTTTTAAGCCTTCACCATCCGCAATCTTGATCACAAAAGACTCGTTTACTTTTTTCGCTCTCCTTTCCCTGTTGGCGTGAGTGTTGATTAGTTCTGAAGATAAAGCAGCAGTCAATATGGCAGCAGGATCAGCAATAACTAGTGAAGGCGGGCAGTGTTACAACGGGAAGATAACTGTACTTGTTGTCTTGTCTTGTATTGTTGCTGCCACTGGTGGGCTTATCTTCGGCTATGATCTTGGAATTTCAGGTTTATTATTTTTATTTTCCTGCTCATATATATCTCCTTCATTATTTACAAATGATTCATCAAGCCCTTGGATTGGGGCTAGCTTACCGAGTTCCTTACAAAATTAGCAGAAAGTTATTGCAATCTTAATTACAATGAAATGTTTATCAGACTCTTTAATTATCTTTTGAAGATGAAATTTAAAATACTTACTTGTGAACTTGTATGTTGTTAAGGTGGCGTGACATCAATGGCGCCATTTTTGAGGAAGTTCTTCCCGGAAGTGTACAGAAAGATGAAAGAAGACACCAGAGTCAGCAATTATTGCAAGTTTGACAGCCAATTATTAGCCGCCTTCACGTCCTCTATGTACATTTCTGGCCTCATAGCTTCCTTATTTGCCTCCGCAGTCACCAGAGCCTTCGGCCGCAAGGCATCAATCCTGATCGGCGGCACAGCATTTCTTGCTGGTTCAGCCCTCGGGGGCGCTGCAGTTAACATCTACATGCTGATATTTGGGCGCGTGTTGCTAGGTGTTGGGATTGGCTTTACAAACCAAGTAAGTGTTTCATTATTTTTATTTTCAAAATGTTTCATTTGTCAACCAATTTTCAATTAGTTTTAATTTTGTTGGCTGCAGTCAGTGCCACTATATATCTCAGAAATGGCACCACCAAAACACAGAGGAGCATTCACCATTGGTTTCCAAGTATGTATTGCCACTGGTGTTCTATCCGCTAATCTTCTCAATTACGGCACCCAAAAGATCAAGGGCGGTTGGGGCTGGAGAATCTCCCTAGCAATGGCTGCAGCCCCTGCTTCAATATTAACGATAGGCTCGCTTTTCTTGCCAGAAACACCCAACAGCATAATCCAGCGCAGCAATGACCACCAAAAGGCTAAAAGGATGCTGCAGCGAGTGCGTGGCACGGCCGATGTTCAAGCAGAACTCGATGATCTCATCACAGCAAGCTCTGTTTCTAAACACATTAACTATCCATTTAAGAAAATCATACAAAGAAAATACAGACCTCAGCTTGTAATGGCAATACTCATACCATTTTTTCAACAACTGACAGGAGTCAATATCATTTCATTCTATGCTCCCGTACTCTTTAGGACCATTAAGCTAAGTGAAAGTACATCATTACTGATGTCTGCACTTGTGACCGGTGGTATAGGTTCAGTTTCAGCAATGTTACCAATGATTCTAGCGGATAAATTTGGCAGGAAAATTTTGTTTTTAGTTGGGGGAATACAGATGGTTGTGTCACAATTAATGATTGGATCGATCATGGCAGCTCAACTTGGCGATCACGGAGGATTCAGCATAGGCTATGCTTACTTACTTTTAGTTCTAATTTGTATATACAAAGCTGGGTTTGGTTTTTCATGGGGACCATTAGGATGGTTGGTTCCGAGTGAAATTTTTCCACTGGAGATTAGATCAGCCGGGCAAAGCATTACTGTTGCAGTTGGTCTTTTATTTACTTTCTTGGTTGCTCAAACATTCTTAGCCATGCTTTGCCATTTTAAGGCAGGGGTCTTCTTCTTCTTCGGAGGATGGGCGGCAGTGATGACCATATTTGTGCACTTTTTTTTGCCAGAGACCAAAAATGTGCCAATTGAGCTGATGGATAAAGTTTGGAGGCAGCATTGGTTTTGGAGGAAAATTGTTGATGATGTAGAGGAAGAAGGTAAAATACAAGGAGGGGTATGATACAGATTTTAATGTAAGGTTTGGTAAGTACTTATTACAAGTGATCAGTTACAAATTTTAACAATTGCGTATTGACTTCAGATGCCGATACACCTGAAGTGCTTTCAGAGAAAGTCAGAAGCGATTGTCACGTCAGTAGGTACTATGGTAGAGCTACTTGAAAACCCAGAATAAAACAAAGAAAATGCAGAAAAATCTAGTTGAGACATAACTACGATTACAGCTGTAGCAACTCTTGTGCTCTTCTATAATTCAATAGTGTTAAAGTTGCTGTGGTATTATTGGTATTATCTCGGAATGCTTCACCGTAAATTACGTATATGGTGTATCCTCGAGAGCTCTCCTTGAAGCCTTTATTTAATCCATTGTTGACGACCCTCGAGCTGCCAATTTCAACCCATACTCCCCAGACTTCTTCAGTTTCCCACCAATAACTATTCACCGAGACATTTCATCGAACAGTTTGACACTTTGAGCTAGGATGCATTCTTGAAACGAATAAACAATGGTTTCTCGAGAAAACTTGTGAAGAGAATCCCTTTTATAAAAATATTTTCATTTTATTAAAATATTATAAGAGAAAATATATTTTTATTTGAATAGCTTGCAGAGGGAGGATTGGTTTTGTGGGGTGGCGGATGACTTGAGTTATTAAACTTAGCTTAATATGGCAAATATTTGCGAAAATAACCAAAAAATTTTTATATTTTTTAAATTTAACCACACAAATTTTTTTATCACAACTAGCCAAAAACTAATATTCTGGACGAAATTACCCTCGTCACTTTCTTTAAATTTTTAAATAATACCACTCTTATAATATTCAAAATGAAAAATAAATACTAACACACTCAACACACTTAACACCTTAAAAAATTTCAACACTCTTAAAACTCTCAATATATCTCAACACTCTTAACATTATAAAAGTATAAAATCATAAATTGGAGAGCATATTAATGGTTAGGTTATGTGCTTACACAATATGGATTTTTAATGTATTGAATCTAGTGTTTAACTTCAAAAGTGATGTAGATATTGTAGTAAGTGTTGTTATTTTTACTCATAAAGTAATGTAATCTATTAAATTACTTAGATTTAAGTTAAAAAATAAAAATAAATCACTGAAAATAGTAGAAACTTAGGTTAAAATCGAAATTTAAATTTTGTGCGACGGGACCCTAATGCGACGAGCTATCAGTCGCCCAAAAATACAGAGCCAGTGCTCTCTATTTGTGAGATGGGCAACAATCATCGCATAAATTTTGGGGTGATGGCCAACCCCCCTCCCACAAAAATTCATAAACACAATTATTGTGCTTTTGTGCGATGGCTCCCATCACATATATTTTTGAGTGACAGGATCCTATTGCACAAAAATATAGCACCTGTGTTTCTGTGTTTTTGTGGGGAGAGAGGCTGGCCATCGTGCCAAAATTTGTGTGATAGCTGCTACCCATCACCTAAACACAAAGCACAAGCTTTGTATTTTTAGGTGACGGGTAGCCTATCTTACATAATTTTACGCGATGAACGCCCAAAAATCGTGCGATAGCTAGCCTATTTCACCAAATTCATGTGATGACTGCACTTGCCCATTATATGTACTCACCCAAAACAACCACTAGTACCAACCTTACATGCTCAATCCATTACTACCATCACCAACACAACACAACAACTGCAACATAAAGCAAAAAAGAAGTTATATGTTGTGGTTCGCTAAAATTTCAGCTCATATAGCCACAAATTGCAGACCATGAGCCCAAGACAAGGCCAAAGGTGCGAGCTTAGTTCAATTCCGGAAAATTTCAGCACACTCAAGCATGTACATATTCTAAAATTCTTTACACATGTTTAATGCTTGTAAATATTAAAATATATGTAAGTTGTAGGCTTTCTCTAGAGCTTAGCAAGCTTCTCTATAAATAGGACATGACATTAGGCATTTGATACATCAAATCTTGAGTAAGCATCTCAAGCACTTTTGTAAGCTCTCTTCTAAACACTTTGCAAGTAATATAAGTTTCTAATTTTGAATCTGTTGCTATCTTGTCTCAAGCTCTATCAATAACCTTAGGCTTGACTAATTGAAAAATACAAAGGCTTACTTAACAACATTCAACAAAAGTTGTCTAAGTTTCGCATGGCGTTGTTATGCAAAACACTCACCTTGTAACACATAGCTCACTAAAAGGTTTTAGAAATTTTTAAAAGTGATATAGATGATTCCAATCGATGATGGTGGACTTTGGTATTGCTCTAAACTGACGATGTGTGATGGATTCTGGTGACATAACTTTTGGTGAGAGGGGAAGGGTTTAGACAAGAAAGAATGGTAATAATGATAAGGATAATTTCGTCCAGAATATTAGTCATTGGCTAGTCACGATAGGAAAAACTTTGCGTGGTTAAATTTCAAAAATATAAAAGTTTTATAGCTATTTTTATAATAATATAAAATATTACAACAGGAAGACAACTCTATTTGTTCTCCTTTAATGTATTGTTGCTACCACAGGAGGTCTCATTGTCGGCTATGATCTTAGAATTTCAGGTTTGTTTCTGCATATATGTATCTCTTTCATGATATTTATATAATCCATTTGGCTTGATCAATCTCATTCCTCAAATTATCTTAGTTCTGTTCAATTCTCTCACCAATCAATGATATCAGATTAGGCTATAGCTAGCAAACTTTTTTAAGCTCTCTATAGTACTCTTGTTGTCTAACAGCAAGTATAAAATGTTCGCTAAATATTTATAACCGTAGTATTAGATGTTTAGGTGATTCTACTATATAGTTGTTTGATTATAAAAAAAATTAGACCCTTTCAATATTTTTGTCGAAATTATTGTTTAAAGTTATATTTACAAAAAGTAAAAATAAAAAAAGTTAACTTTTATTTTACAGTAGTTTTGACTTAAAAGTCATAGCACCATAATATCGAATAAAGTCTTAGTTAATTGAAACTAAATCTTGTCTTACCTTAATTATAATTAAAAGTAAGCAGACTCTTCTTTTCCCAAAAAAAAAAAAGTTAAAGAGATTTTCAATTTTCTTTCTATTGAAATCAATGTATACAACTTGTCCTCTTATTGTTTTCACCAGAAACCCCTAAATCGTATAAATCTAACAATATTACCTTATTTTCAAATACACATTTATTCTTACTTATTACAAATTAACTAAAAAAATATGAAATATATGTTTTATTCAAGATAAGTGTTTGGTTATTTTATTTCTTCAAATGTTTGATTTGTCGAACAATTTTCAATTAGCTTTAATTTGTTGGTTGCAGTTAGTGCCACTATATTTCTCAGAAATAGCACCACCAAAACACAAAGGAGTGTTCAACATTGGCTTCCAAGTATTTGTTGCCATTGGTGTTCTATCTGCTAATCTTCTCAACTACAACACCTAAAAGATCAAGGGCGGTTGGGGCTAGAGAATCTCCCCGGCAATGGCTGCGGCTCCTACTTTAATACTAACAGTAGATGCCTTTTTCCTGTCGGAAACATCTAATAGCATAATCCAGTGTAGCAATGACCACCAAAAGGCTGAAAGGATGCTACAGCGTATGCATGGCATAGCCAATGTTCAAGCAGAACTCAACGATCTCATCAGAGCAAGCTTTGTTTCAAAAACTATCAACCAACCATTTAAGAAAATCATTAAAAGAAAATATAGGCCTCAGCTAGTAATGGTAATATTGATACCATTTTTCCAACAAGTGACAGGAATCAATGTCATCTCATTCTATGCTCCCGTACTCTTTAGGACCATTAAGCTAAGTGAAAGTACATCACTTCTCATGTCTGCAATTGTGGTTGGCGGTGTAAGTACAATTTTAACAATCTTATCGATGATTCTAGCCGATAGACTTGGCCGAAAAGTTTTTTTTTAGTTGGGGGTATATAAATGCTTGTGTCATAAGTAATGACTGGATCAATCATGGTAGCTCAACTTGGTGATCACGGAGGATTCAGCAAAGGCTATACTTACTTAATTTTGGTTCTAGTTTGTGTATATACTATTGGGTTTGCTTATTCATGGGGGCCATTGGGATTGTTGGTTCTAAGTGAAATTTTTTCACTGGAGATTAGATCAACTGGGCAGAGCATTACTATTGTAGTTGGTCTTTTGTTTACTTTCTTGGTGGCTTAAACATTTTTAGCCATGCTTTGCCATTTTAAGGCATGGCTTTCTTTTTCTTTGGCGGATGGGTGGCGTTGATGACAACATTTATACACTTTTTTTTACTAAAGACTAAAAATTTATCAATTGAGCTAATGGATAAAATTTAGAGAGAACATTGGTTTTGGAAGAGAATAGTTACGGAAATGGTGGAAGATAGTAAAGTACTAGAAGCACAATGATGTTTGTAATAGATCCAAAAAAAAAAATAGACTTGTCTTCTTGCTCTAATAGCGATGCCAAATAAATAGGGGTGCCAAAAAGTTTAGCTAGCTTAGTGTCACAACCTAAAGCCTCATGGCCCAGTCCGCAGAGGATTCTAGAGCTTTAGAGACTTATGTAAAGTATTAATATATTTAGGTGGTAGTTGAGGTAATTCTAGATACTTTCTTGTATTTTACATATAGGAGGGCCTCATTTCGCTCAAGACAACCTCAAGCAATTTAAAAATTCCAACACTTAAGCTCTTCTTGAAGAATACAAGTTCTTTATTCTAATCTTGAGTGTTTTGAGTGAATACACATTTTGATTTTTGAATCCAGCAACGGATTTGAGTGTAA
The DNA here is from genome assembly GCA_030449875.1 of Aegle marmelos. Lineage (NCBI taxonomy): Eukaryota > Viridiplantae > Streptophyta > Magnoliopsida > Sapindales > Rutaceae > Aegle > Aegle marmelos. The sequence goes on along the minus strand of JASUUL010000022.1, from coordinate 4,627,775 downwards.
AGCTGACTTAGGGCCAAGAGAGTGTGAATTTGGTAGTTAAGGCCGCACGATATTGCGTGGGAATAAACTAGGCCATGATAGTTGATATCAGAGTTGTCAATACTCATGGGTAGCTGTGTTATTGAAAGAAAAGATGTCGGAACTCACTTATGATGACCAAAGAGCGAAGGACCCTAACCCCAGTGCGAAGAAGGGAAAGAACAATAAGGAGAAGTCGGTGGACTTGCTCAATGCCATAGAAAATCAAGTTATTTATGGTGAAATTGTCATTGCTAAAATCAAGGAGCACCATAAAATCTTTGAGTAGAAGATGGAGGAGGTTGATGGCCTTGAGGTACAGATGGTTGATTTGAGTTAAGACGTGTTGGCGTAACGTCAAAGTCTTGAGGAGTTTCAGGCAATTGTATTAAACTCCATCGAGGCATTGTGGGCTCAAGTCGAGGAGCTGCAGGCTGGACTTGAGGAAACCAAGTCAAATTAAGTACTTTGCAAAAAGGCGTTGGCCAGCGGAGTGCTCAGTACCAATGCTGCACCTCCAATGAAGTCGAGGTTCTAAGACCAAGGAGGTACAAGGACAAACAGGATGCCCAAGAGATCGAGAACTTTCTATGGTCCATAGAGAGGTACTTCAAGGCTACCAATGTCCAAGGTGACCAAGAGAAAGTGAACATTGCAATTGGATACCTTGAGGATCACGTAACTGCTTGGTGGCAGCGGAAGTATGCAGAAATTATGCGCGGGGCATACATCATCAATACATAAGAGTTGTTGAAATACGAACTTAATAGGCAGTTTTATCCAAAGAATGTAGCATATGAGGCTCGCAAGAAGATGAGAGAGCTGAAGCACATGGGGTCTATCTTGACGTACGTCGATGAGTTCTCAAAGATCATGCTCTAAATCGACAACATGAACACAGACGACTTGTTGTTCAACTTTATAAAGGGACTCCAAGCATAGGCACAATAGGAGTTATAGTGGCGCCAAGTGCATGACATATCCACAGCCCTCATCGAGGTAAACACATTTGTGGAGTTTTAGAAGGGTGAATCTTTAAAGTCGAAGAAGGATGATAGACCTTAACATGGCAAAGGTGAGGGAGTGAAAGGTGATAAACCGCAGCACCATGACGGCAAAGAGAAACCGTAAAAGAAGGATGACCCGAGGGATGCTGTCTTTGCGATGCAAACCATCGGGTACAAGACTATATAAAGAAAAAGGCTTTTAATGCCATGTTTAGCGAGACCAGAGAGAAACAACTAGAGGCACAAATAGCCGATGCCACCAATATGAGTTGTCTCCAACTCTTTAACCCACTGAAAGCAAAATAAATTCTAGCCAAGGTATAGGATAAGTTGTTCATGCATGTGGAGACCGTAATCAATAGAAAGAAAGTGCAAGCCTTGATTGACACTAGAGCGTCGCACAATTTCATCAAGGTAGATGAGGCTAAGTGGCTGGGACTCAAAGTTCAGAAATTAGAGGGCTGGCTTAAGACGGTGAATTTAGAGGCCAAACCATTGAGTAGAGTAGCACGCAATGTGGAGTTCCATTTAGGCACTTGGCGAGGCAAGGCAAATTTCTCCATTATTCCACTCGATGATTTTATGCTATTGTTAGGCATGGAGTTCTTACGACTGTTTAATGTGGTATCGCTTTCAAAGTATAACTCGATGTGCATTTTGGAAGGTGCTCCAGCTTGGTTTCAATAGTGAGCAAGGCCATACCGCTAGGCCAACTTTCAGTAATGCAAGTCAGCAAGGGTGTCAAACGACGCGAGGAAACTTTTCTAGCCACCATTTATGAGGTTGGGGATAGGAAGAAGACCATAGAGCCCATACCGAAAATCGTAGCTCAAGTGTTCAAGGAGTATGCAGACATAATGCCACCCGAATTGCTGAAACGTTTGCCACCACACTGAGAGGTAGACCATAAGATTGAGATAGAGTTGGACACTAAGCTATATGCGCGAGCACCATATCACATGTCTCCACCAGAGTTAGAGGTATTATGGAGGAAAATCAAGAAGCTGCTGGATGCAAGGTATATTCAACCCTCAAAGGCACCAAATGGGGCATCGGTATTGTTCCAACGAAAGCATGATGGCTCACTTCGACTGTGCATAGACTACCGGGCATTGAACAAAGTGACCGTGAAAAATAAATATCTTATCTTGCTGATTGCCAATTTATTCGACCAACTTAGATGGGTCAAATACTTCTCTAAACTTGATTTGAGATTGGGTTATTACCAAGTGCAGATTGCAGAGGAAGATGAGCTAAAAACTATTTGTGTCGCGAGATATGGGGCATATGAGTTCAAAGTCATGCCATTTGACCTCATAAATGTCCAGCCACATTCTGTACACTCATAAACTAAATTTTTCAGTCATATCTTGATCAGTTTATGATGGTATATCTCGATGATATGGTGGTCTATAGTGACACATTGGAGGAGCATGCCAAGCATTTGCAGATTGTGTTCGAGTTATTGCGAGACAACGAGCTATATGTAAAGCAGGAGAAGTGCTCATTTGCTAGACTGAAAGTTGATTTCCTTAGCCATAAGATTAGAGATAGGATGCTGCTCATATATAAAGAAAAGGTTCATACCATTACCGAATGGGAGGCACCGACAAAGGTAGCTGAGTTGCGCTCTTTCTTAGGCCTTGTGAACTTTTACCGAAGGTTTATCAAGGGTTATTCCACCATTGTCGCACCACTCACTGACTTGCTGAAGAAAGCCACCAAGTGGGAATGGATGGAGAAGAACCAACAGGCATTTGATGCCCTCAAGAAGGCTGTTACGGAGGAATTGGTTCTAGTACTATTGAACCATGCTATACTGTTTGAGGTTCACATGGATGCTTTCGATTTTGTGATTGGGGGCGTGTTGGTGCGAGTTGAACATCCAATTGCTTTCGAAAGCTAGAAGCTTAATGAAACAGAGCGGCGATATATAGTCTAAGAGAAGGAGATGACGGCAACAGTGCACTGTTTGCGAACATGGAGGCATTACTTGCTTGGGTCAAGGTTCGTAGTGAAGACGAACAATATGGCCACTAGTTACTTCCAAAGCCAAAAAAAGCTGAGTCCGAAACAAGTGAGATGGCAAGATTTCTTGGCCGAGTTCAATTATGTGTTAGAGTATAAACTGGGGAAAGCCAATTTGGTTGTGGACGTCTTAAGTCGAAAGGCCGAGCTTGTTGTCATAAGCCAGATACAAGGAGAATTTCTTGCACTGATCAAGGAAGAAATGGAACATGATCTATTGGCCAAACAGTTAGTTTTTCTCATAAAACAGGGGAAATCAAAGTGATTTTAGGTCGAAGATGGCTTACTATACACTAAGGGACGTCGGGTTTATGTTTTGAAGTGCGGTGAAATCTAATCAAGGGGTGTTACAGCACGAAATGGGCCGGACATCTAACGCAGAGTCGGATACGGGCGTTACTTGAGTCGGCATACTATTGGCGGCTAATGCAGAATAAGGTAGAGCAGTTTGTGCGAATGTGCTTAGTGTGCCAATAGAACAAAACAGAACAATAGTGTCTAGCCAGCTTGCTTGAGTCGCTACCCACTTTGGATTGACCATGGGAGAGTATTTGATAGAGTTGTTGAAGCCCTTCAAAATAAATACTGATTCACCTAAACTAACTTGTAGAAATAGTGGAACTAGGTTCAAATCTCAAGAGAACTATGCAATTAATTTCTCAAAGTTTAAAACAAAAAAAATATAAAGTAAAAATGGGAGTTTTTGAATTGTTGAATTAAAATCTAAAATTAAATTAACAACAAATTAACAAAAAGTAAAATATTAAAATTAATCAAAAATCAATCTTACCAAACTTCCAATCCAAGGGTGTAAATTCCATCTAATTGCAATTTTGATCATAGGCAAAAATATAAATTACCCAAACCAAGAACTTAGTTTACTTAATCTCCTAATATAATAGATTCAAACAATCGCTCAAATCAAATCTTACCATTAATTTAACTGGGCATCAACGTTCCATAACAAATTAAATGATAACATTAAGAATAGTGAGAATGACTAAAACAAAATCAATTAATTCAGATTATTCCAATTTAATCAATTTCGTATCTTTATTTCCCTAGAGCCTATCATGCAAGCTATGTAATTGTGGCCATCAATATACACACGCATGAGCCAACTCTTTGCTATTCATTTCAATCATTTATGACAATTACGGATCACAAACTCATGACTAGCGGTAGAAAAATAATTATTGAATTAAGCCGTTAATTTAATCAATATAAATAATTCATAGAAAATAAGAACAAGAAGATAAAAATTACTTGGATTGAAGAAATTCTTGTTTAGTCCAAAGCCTCACAAAATTACAATCGGAATCGATTAACCCTTGAACTGGAATTAAAACCTTAGCCACACATGGTGGACAAACAAAATCAAAAGTTATTTGACGAAGAACAAATTGCAGCCGTCTATATCCAAAAAGAAGAAAAACGCAAGTCTATTTTTTTCACCCGGAAAATCCCCAAAATCCACGTCCTTGGCCAAGCTAAATATGTATATATATGTGCCAAGGAAACATAAGCCAATCCCCAAAATTAGGTGCTGCCTTATTTTGTACCTCCGTAATATATAGTCCACGCAATAGGAAGTTAAACCTAAATAAAATAATAGTAATTCCTAAACAACCTTCCTAATATTAATTCTAATCTAATAAGGAAACCTCAAATACAGGGAAATCCAAACAAATAAAGTCGTAAATAAGATAGGAAATATTTTTTCCTTATCCAACACTCCTAAAAAAAAGTAAATAATATAAAAATAAGTTCCACATGAATTTTAGCTTCAAAATTCGTAACTCCCCCAAGTCAGCTTTCATAATCTCACAAACAGCAGGATGTGGTCACGCCTAGTAGGAAACAGTCTTTTAGTCAGCTTTCACCATTTTCTCTAAAAAGCATTGAATTTCACCAAGGAAGCCAAAAACATGCTTTTTAACCAAATTCCATCATAACATCCATGTTCCATCTCCTAAATCAAATCAAACACAATTTTCACAAATTAGCACGAAATCAATCAAAATATGAGGGAATTAAACAAAATATAGTATAACTATTTATAACTTATCAGTATCTCGATGGATTTCATCACTTATTTTCTGAAATCGGATGGGTGCGGAACAATTGTGGTGGTGGTGGACAGATTCTCGAAGTATGCCACCTTTATTCTAGCTTCGAAGGAATGCTCAGCGAAAGACACAATCAAGCTTTTCTTTAAAAATGTGGTAAAGTATTGGGGGCTTCCGAAGTCTATTATTAGCGACCGAGACAGTCAATTTACTGAGAGTTTTGGACGGAGTTGTTTAAACTCATAGGGTCAATGCGGCACTTCTCTATGAGCTTTCACCCGCAAACAGATGGGCAAACCGAGATGGTGAATGCATTACTAAAGCTGTATTTATGGCACTTTGGGAGCACCAACAGCATGATTGGACAAAGCTATTGGACGTGGCCTAGTTTTCCTATAATTTGTAGTGGAGCGAGATTACATTGAGGAGCCCTTTCAAGATGATCATGGAACAACATCCGCTGACACCACACACACTTATTTCAAGCTACATCGGGTGGTGTCCAACACCCTACAAGGTGGCTAAGTCGTGGGATGAGCAGGCAGACATAGCTCAAGCGCACCTTGATAAAGCTGTCAAGCAGATGAAGAAATGAGCAGACAGCAAGCGTAGACACTTAGTGTTCAATATGGGAGACATGGTGTTAGTAAAGATCATTTCATCCCTATACAAGTCTACACGTTCGCTACACAAGGGCCTTGTTCAAAAGTATGAAGGCCATTTCCAGTGATCAATATGGTCGGCAACGTGTCATACAAGTCAGAGTTACCCTCCTAGCTTAGGCTACATCCGATATTCCATGTTAGCTATTTGAAGCCATATCACAGTGATTCAGAGGATCCATCACGGAATGGATTTGAGCGGTGGCCATTCGGCAACACAAGGGTATACGACAAAGAAGTGGATTTTGCTTGTTCAGATTGTACGGAAGAAGAGCTATCCACCAAGCTAAGAATACTTTGTCAAGTGGAAGGGTTTATCTGAAAGTAAAGCAAGTTGGGAGCCTAAAAATGATTTGTGATAGAGACTTATGTAAAGCATTAATGTATTTAGGTGGTAGTTGAGATAATTCTAGATATTTTCTTGTATTCCATATATAGGAGGGACCTCATTTAACTCAAGACAATCTCATCAATTTAAGAATTCCAGCACTTAAGTTTTTCTTGAAGAATACAAATTCTTTCCTCCGATTTTGAGTGTTTTGAGTGAATACACATTCCGATTTTCGAATCCAGCAATGAATTTAAGTGTAAGTCTGACTTCGGGCCAAGAGAGTGTGAATTTGATGTCAAAGGCTGCACGGTATCACGTGGGAACAAATCAGGCCGTGACACTAGACTCGAGCTCTAAAGTCAAGTCGCATGTGTTGGATTTAGATATGGGCTCAGAAAATGTAAAACCCACATATGATGGGCCTAAATAAGAGTTTAAGAAAAAAATTAGATTTTTTAAATTTATAAATAAAATATAAATTTATTTAAGTAAAAAAACTCAAAATATGAATCAATATAATTTTTTATATTAGTATTTGTTATTTATTATGTTATGTTACTAATATTTTATTTATTGGATTCCTATTTTATTATATATTAGATAACTATCTTTAATTTAATAAATTAAAGATTAGTATTATATATTGGATTATTATTTTATTATATATTAGATAACTATCTTTAATTTAAATATTTTTTACTTAATTTTAAAAAATATTTTATCATTAATAAAAAAACTCAAGCTCGGTCTATACCTGATCTGAGCTCAATTTAAGCAGAATTTTAAAGAATTTGTATTTCCTTTTCAAACAATGTGGGCTTGGGACTAGGCTTGAAAAAGCCCGGCCCAAGCTCACAAAATACTGACCCTACAAATGAAACACCAAGTTATTAATGCTTCAATACATTTGCAACAACCCCATAAGCTATTATAATAATATTTTGTTTCAGATCATAGTCTTTCATCTTGATCATATGGTGATGTTGATATTATTGTCTACACTTGCACAATTTAAGAAAGGGGGGAATCATTTTAATTAATTAAGCCTTCACTGTCTGCAAAATTTTGAACACACTACTCTCCTTTCTCCTCTCTTCTTACTCTTGTTGTGAGTGTTGATAAGTTTTGTATCAGACATGGCCGTCGGCTCAGCATTTACTAGTGAAGGTGGTGGGCAATATTACAATGGAAGATGACTCCATTTGTTCTCCTGTCATGTATTATTACTACCACAAGAGGTCTTATTTTCGGCTATGATCTTGGAATTTCAGGTTTGTTTCTGCACATATGTATCTCCTTCATGATATTTATATAATCCATTTGGCTTGATCAATCTCATTCCTTAAATTATTTTAGTTTTGTTCAATTCTCTCACCAATCAATCATATCGGATTAGGCTATAGCTGGCAGACTTTTTTAGGCTCTCTATAGTACTTTTGTTGTTTAACAGCAAGTATAAAATGTTCGCTAAATATTTATAACCGTAGTATTAGATATTTAGGTGATTCTATTATACAATTGTTTGATTATTAAAAAAAAATTATACCCTGTCAATATTTTTGTTGAAACTATTATTTAAAGTCAAGTTTATAGAAAGCAAAAATAAAGAAAGTTAACTTCTATTTTACAGCAATTTTGACTTAAACATCATAACACCATAATATCGAATAAAATCTTAGTTAATTGAAACTAAATCTTATCTTACCTTAATTATAATTAAAAATAGGGAGACTCTCCTTTTCCCCCACCCAAAAAAAAAAAAAAGGTTAAGGGGATTTTAAATTTTCTTTTTATTGAAATCAATGTATACCACTTGTCCTCTTATTATTTTTACGAGTAACCCCCAAATCATGTAAATCTTATAATATTACCTTATTTTCAAATATACTTTTATTCATACTTATTACAAATTAACTAAAAAATATGAAATATATGTTTGGTATGACTAAAAAAATTAATTATAAGATATCTTTCTTATACTTTTTCTTAACCCTTTTTTAAATAGTAAATATATATTTTATCTTCTCAAGATAAATTATCAAGAAAATAACTCATTTATCCTCCTTTTCTAATAATAGAATACGCAATTAACTAAGATTTTGACGAGCTAATCAGTAATTAGTTACAAACTGACCAAAAAAGAAAAAAAATCGGAAACTCTATTGTAATTTGTATTTGTATGGTAGTAGGGTTGGTGAATTATGTCGCGACATCTTGACTTCTCATTTTATAAATTAAAAGACGTTCTACCACAGTTTTATTACTCTTATTTCTTGATTTGTTTTTACATACTGTAGGAGTCAACGAATCCTTTGGCGTCACGTAGCTTGCTTCTCATGATACTGACGGATTCGAAAATGTTTGCAAGGATCATTAATAGATTTCAGGTTACTTTTCAGTACTCCTGAGAGAAAGGGAAAATTACAAAAACGTGCAACAAGTAGTTCCATGTCCGCTCCTCATAAATAGGATCATGTATATTTAAAAACATCAAACTCCTTGTTTAATTAATTTTAGTGAATATGAAGTAAAAAGGATACCCCCTTAAAAAAAAGAGAGAACCGTGCATCTGAGTTAAATTTTCTACCGAATTTAGAATATTGCCTTGTGATGGTGGAGTGACATCGATGGAACCGTTTCTGAAGAAATTCTTCCCAAAAGGGTACAGAAAGACGAAAGAAGACACCAACTTCCTCGGCATGTTAACTGTATTATTGAGCGTGCTTCTTGGCTCTTTTCAAAAAAGGAAAAAAGTGTGCTTCTTGGTTCATAGGTGTTGAATCTTCACAGCAGCTATTATCATCAGGATGAGCATGATATGATAAGGCATGATATTTATAAAGTACTAATTCAATCAAGAAATCTTTTATTTTAGTAAAGTGAAAAATAAATGAAAAAAAGGCAATGACTATATACATTCAAAAGTTAACTTTATTAAGCCGTGTGGCTTAAAAATATGTTCGCATGAAAAATAAAAAAGGAGAAAAATGATTCTATATATATAGAGTTCTTCTAGAGTGCGAATAATTTCTTTTTTCTTTTTTTATTTAATGAAGGCATGCTTTAATATTTAATATTATTAAATCATAGAGCTTTATATTTCATTCAAAAATAAGCTCGTGAAGCCCTATAAATTAAGAGTTAATAGTTGATATTATTTTCCTCCTAATTAGATAGAGACAGATAATTAGTTTTTCTCATATATATTGGTAAAGTATATGCAATTTTTAAATATTAAGAGATAGATATATTTTAGCAGAAGATAAAAAATTTGAATTGTACTATAATAGAAAGTTAATCTCAATAAATTTTAAACAAATATATGTAGACTAATATAAGTATTGAAAAATAATATGATAACAAAAAAAAAAAGAACTTGAAAATCTTATTTTAGCCTGTTTTATAGACATTATGGTTGTAATATATATTAACAGATATTTTGATATGTCAAAAAACACAACAGATAATTAAATTACAATGGCATTCCCCGACAAAAAATAGAAAAAAGCATCCATGTTCACACAGTAAACTCTTGGCAGTTTACTCATTTAATTACAAACAAAACAAATAGTCAACATAATTTTATCAGCTGTGTATTTCTTAGTACGGTGTGGGGTGAGTTATAACACAAGTCCCACTCCATAATTCGAGACATACATCCAACCAAACAATACTTAAATTACTGGGTGCTCTTAAATTGAATGCAGAAAGGAGAAATTTCTTTAACGCAGAAGCCGTACGCACAGCTAATTAATTCAATTAGAACGTGAGTCACGAAAGTCCGTTGGGCTAATTAATTCAGTTAGAACGTGAGTCACGAATGTACGAATGTGCTTACGGCTAATTCAGTTGCAACGTGATCCACAAGACAATTATAGCGTTTAACTACTGGACGTTTAACTATATAAGCATGAGCCATGGGCTATCGAAGCTTTCATTCCACAAGGAAATTATTAAGTTAGTTAGCACTGCAAAGAATATAGGAGATTAAGTGAGCGAGTAAAGGCGCAGGCAGCCGTTAACGAGTAAGTTTCAAAACTAGTTCATACTTACGCATTGCTCTCATTTTAGTGATCACTACTGTGATACTTCATCTCTGATTTGAAATTAACAAGTAAGCTTATCATTGATAAAAGTGATTCAATTTCTTTAACATGTATAGGAATTAACAAGTAAGTTTCAATACCAGTTCATATAAACTTTGTTTTTACACATTGCTCTTATACTAGTGATCCATAGTGGACTAGTGGTGATACTTCATCTCTGATTTGGAATTTGGATAAACATATAAACTGCTCTTACTCTAGTGAACAGTGATATGAGAGCCCTAGGTCCCTCATTTTAAATGAAATAAGATTCTCTTTAAGCTAAACTATAGAAAATACAAACTCCAATATATATAGGACAAAACACATTACATTAGAATTTCTTTCTTCCTTCTTGTTTTTTTATTTGGGGAGCTGAAGGCTAGTGAAACGTCAAAAAAAAAAAAAAAAAAAGATGACAATACAACAACACAGTACTACGATTGTTAGGATCACATTAGTTTATTAGGGAAGTAAAACTTATATTTCAGCTTAAATTTCAATGACATTTCGATGATTTTGAGAACAAAATCTCCGTTGGATAAGTTTCGTTTAGGAAAACAAATTAAAGTTTTTATTTTTTTTAAAAAAGAACCCCTTAAGGCTGAGCCTTAATTTAATTAACACCAATTTCTTGTTACCATACGACTTTTAATTCTCTTATAATAATTTAATTACCGTCTTCTTATTATTTTAGCCCTGTTAATTCCAAACATTGTTGTGGATTAACAGTGGCAGACAAGCAGATTGTTCATGATGGCGATCAGTTAATTATTGATATTGATAAGAAACTTGAGGAAGTCAAAGCACCCGCTGAATTATCCACAAATATAATCCTGAAAGTACCTGAGCCTCTACGTAGTGTGAATGTAAAAGCCTATGAACCAGTAATGGTAGCAGTCGGTCCTTTTACCTACGAGCTTCGCTCTAAAAATCACTTAAAACTGATGGAAGAGAACAAAAAACGATATCTGAAGGAGCTTCTCCAGCAAAGAGGGGAAGAAAGTGCAAAAGACTATGTCATGGCCATGAAAGATTTAGAAGAAAGGGCTCGTAGTTGTTATTCAGAACCAATAAGTCTTAGTTCAGAAGAGTTCGTGGAAATGATGCTCCTTGATGCTTGCTTTATGGTACAGCTATTTCGCTACAAAGTGGAAAAACAATGGTATGGGGATGACCCTGTTTTCAAGATAAGTTGGATCTTGAGTGCGGTGGTACGTGATTTGGTGTTAGCTGATAATCAGCTTCCCTTGTTCGTTCTTCAGAAGATTTATGGCATGATTGTGAATAAGACTTCCGTTCCAGAAGAAGAATTAGGAAAAGAATTCCATGAATTGATTTTGTGTTTCTTCGAAGATACATTTGATTACGCAGCACCGTTGGGGGACGTATCAAATGCCGACAATGAAATAAACCATCTACTGGGCTTCATACACAAGTATTTCTGGGTGTGGAAACCTCTTCCGGAAGAGAAGGAAACAGATCATTTGAAGTTCATACGATGTGCTACAGAACTGCAAGAGGCTGGAATAAAGTTCGAGGCGATCGAGACGGCGCAAAACTTCTTTGATATAGAGTTTGATGAGGATAAGGGAATAATGAAAATCCCGAAATTGACGATTGAAGATCATACTGAGTCTTTATTCCGAAATCTCACTGTTTACGAGCAGTACCAAAATCCACCAGATAGCCGGTTCATTAATTACGTGAACTTCATGGACTGCCTCATCAACACCGCAAAGGATGTGGAAATACTTTGTGAGAGAAAAATTTTTATTAATCTGTTAGGCGACGATGAAACGGTTGCAAAATTGTTCAATAACCTTAGGGATTCCGTCGAACTCCCAGCGGTCGACTATTACCAAGACAAATTCGACAGTGTGAACAATTACTGTGAAACACGTTGCCACAGATGGATGGCAAGCCTGAGGCACAACTATTTCGACACTCCATGGGCAATCATTTCCATCGGCGCTGCACTTTTACTGCTTGTACTTACCGCGGCACAAACCACGTTTGCAGTTCTAACTTATTTCCAGTGAGCATGCTGAGGCAGGTCCTTGTTGGCAAATCTGAATAAGCTTATTTCCAACAAATGAGAATAGTCCTATTAATAAGCTCCTTTTTCATTAATGCTGCACTGTGTTTGGACTCCGTTATGTTGTATTACGATGTACTGTGATGTGTTTTATTAAGATATTGCATTAGAATATAGTACTAAATCTACAAAACACAGCCTCAGATTTGATGCCGTATTGATTTTGTTATAGGTTTTTATATTATTATTGTTTATATTGAATTCATTTTATTTTGATTTATTAATAAAAATAAAATCACCGCCAACCACGTTCCCGCACTATCCAACAACAATAAGTCAAAAGTTTGACCTTAAATCCACCGGGAAGAGTCGGCCATGAGAATTCTGGTAGTGGTAAATTTGACATAAATAATCCATCGTATTTCCAATAGTCATAATAGGGATTAGCAAATGTCGCGCCGAGCTCGTCTTATACTAAACAACAGTATAAACTCTTGCAAGACGAGCGAGAAGGCTTTTTTGTGCCTCTGTGCAGCGGAGCTCATAGAGGTTCGAGACAAGTACTCAACTACAAGTACATACTGTCTCAATTGTATCACTAAATTTGTCAATATGACTTTCATGTTGTTGAAAATTGATTTTAAAAAGAAAAGGGCAAAAAAAGAGTTGAAAAGTCAAATTGGAACAGATCATTTGAATTCAATTCGGAAGACGTCATTTGAACTCAAATCGGAGGTGGCCGGGAACTTTGACAAGCAAACTGGAGGTGGCCGGAAACTTAGACAAGCTATAGGAAGTGGCCAAAACTGTTGAAATTGGAGGCTCTAATTATGGGCTAGCTTCGTCAAAGTTTGGTGCCGTAAATGTGGAGAGATTGTAAGTTCAATTAAAATGGCTATAAATTGGAATGTCATTTGATGAGAAATGAGTACCACTGAGCTTCGGCATTGCTCAAGAAAATGGCCATGACATGCTGGCCATGGTGAGAAGCAATCCAAGTTTTCCAAGTTTTTGGTGAAGAATCAACCCAAATTGAGAGAGAAAAATATTCTTAAAGTATTAGATAGATTGTAGGAGCATTTGGCTCCTCAATTTGGATATTATGAGTATTTGGATATTATGAGTTTGTTTTGTTAAAAAATTTTTCTCAGGATCATATATTTAGAGTTTAAGTGTAAAAAAATAATTTTTAGAAATATAGTGGTAAAAATTTTTCACATAGTGAATATTTTTTTCTAATTCTCTTTTAATAACCGCTATGATTTTTCTCCGATTTTAATATTTTTTACATAACTCTTATGTTATATGATTAGTATATTCTCTATTTAATTTTTCTATTAATTTATTACTTGACAAATTACTGAAAGTAATTTTAGAAAGAAGTTTAATTTCCTAACATATGTACTGCCCTCAACAACTCATGAATTGCTTATTTGATTTAGAATATGCTATTTTATGTTATCTGCATATTTTCCACAAGTTGAAATCGTTAACCAGCAAGAGAACAAAGGAAAGCAGAGAATTCATTTAACGAGTATTATGAGGGATTGTGTTATAATGGTTTCAAAATACTTTATTTGCATGGAAAAAAGACTCGCATAGTCATGACAAGAAAAATCCTTCCATGTGACCACATTTGTAACCGCAAAAGTAGTGGGCACACAAGACACTTACAGTAACATATGCACTTTAATTTTCTAATTAAGTGCATTATATTTCCCTTCCAAATAAATTTTTTAAAGCTGTTAGAATTATTATAAATATTATTGATAAAATTTGATGCGACTCAATTACTTAATATGAATAAATAGATATAAGTCATCAAATTAAACGCATTTATTAAATGAGCAGTGTTTGGGTAAGCTTAAATTTGTCAGGACATGAAATTGGGACGACATGGACCCGATTGGATGAGCCACACTGTTAGATTTTATCACAATAATCATGTCCACATTAGCTTTATTTGTATTAACTTTACAAAAATGGGGTAAAAAAAGAGGAAGGCTTAATTCTATAAATTGGGGGCTTATCCAAATAGGGGTGAGCAAAATCGGACCAAACCCGTAAAAGAAACCATTCCGAATTGTCTTTTTTTTTGGGGTTTCGATTTGGTACTTTTTTATTTTTTAACTAAAAACCTGATTATTGTAATCCAAATATCGGTTCGGTTCTCGATTTAAAATCTCATAACCAAAATCGATCCGAATAGCCCGAAAGTAGTTTATAAAATTCAAGAATGCCATGTGGCATAATATAAGAGGTTGTACTAGGCAAGCTCACAGACTTATAATACACCTTAGTACACCATAACAACAACCAAACAAAACAAGCAAACCCTATTTTTCTAAATTCAATTTCAGCCAACATCTTCACTTCTTCAATTTCATTTCTAACAGGGATGTTAATTTTTCTTGTTAGAATGAAGACTCATTCTTGTTTGATATGGGATTGGGTAATATTTTTGTCCCAAAAAATAAATAAATAAAGGGGCAGGAATAAGACATTTCTTTGTCCCACTTACACAAATGGGACAAGACTAAGATTGGGAAATCTATCTTATTCGATCTTATTTTCAATTATGTTGATTTGGTTTATTATTATACTATTGAATTATTGGATATTTTAACATAAATGAAGTTAGTTAGTGCCTAAATCTATAGTTTTTAAAGCATAAATCTTAATATTAATATGCAATAGAAGTAAATAGACAATTAAATTATATTTGAACATACATATAGTCAAAATAGAAATATTATTTGATTATTTTACTTTGTATTTGTTTAGAATTTTTACTATATTGAATTATAATGATTGTTAAAAGAAAAAAATTAGAATTTATTTATTTACATTTGGGTTCAAGATGATGGGATAACGTATGATATTTAATGAGACGAGACTAGAACAAATTTTTATTCCAAAAAAACAAAAGGATAGGAATTAGATTTTTTTTTATCCCATTTACATGTACAGTGTAAGTAACTATAATAAGTAATATAATGATAAGTAGTAAGATCATCTCCTTATGAATTGATGTTATAGGATTTGTTATAATAATCTCAATAGTGCAATTTTTATAAACTAACTAAAATGAAACAAACGATGAGATTAGGATCTAAAGAAATTAACAGTATACTAAACAAAATATAATAAAAAGAATTTAAAGTCAAACATAAAGATATACTCAATGGCAAAAAGGTAGTTGGATTCCGAACTCACTTATTATTTATTGATTATTTTTCAATTAAACTATAATTATTACAGCATCTACTATATCACTAGACAGAATCTCTAATACATCCTCAGCTGTCGCATTTTAGATATCTTATATTTATATGCAATCTAATAGTGACTAGTTGTTAAACTAATATTAGACATAATATTTTTTTTGTGTTTACTTTTCGTCCTAGGAAATCAAAATTATTGATAGTGTTTACTTCGCAAAATAAAGTTTAAAATCGAAATCGAAATTGTGAGGCCCATAATCATTTGGGAATGAGAAATAAGAGGTAATATATTATATTGAATTAATATATTAATATATTATTAACAATAATTATAGTTTTTGAATAGATAATAACAATAGTTAATATATTATAATTATAATTAATTCCTATATTATTAATTAATTAATTAATCAATATAATTATTACTATTAATTAATATATTAACAATAATTATTAACATTTATAACTTTTGAATAAATAGTCACAATTATTAGTATATTATTATCATTAATTAATATATTAATAATAATAATATATTAACAATTGTAGTTCTTGAATAAATAATCACAATAATTAATATATTATTATTAGTTAATTAATATAATATCATAACAATTATTAATATAACAATTATTATTAACTATTATTAACAGTAATATATTAATAATTATAATTTTTGAATAAATAATTACAATAATTAATATATTATTATTATTATAATTAATTAATTAATATAGTGTTATAATAATTGTTATTATAATTATTAAGTCCTCTTTGACTTAGTGAGTAAATGTTTGGTAGAACTCAGCAGATTTACTTGATAATTGGCCACTGACTCTTTATCAAAGCAGTTGTGAATTAATTAGTCTTGAATAGTCAACAATCGGAGCCCCGCTTACAGCCAAGATGATTGTATGGTCATGATGCTGATAGAAAAGATTAATAATAAAAATTTTAATTTTTTTATTTTAATTTTATTTTAGATAATATATCATATATTAATTAATTAAAATTTTTTATAAATTTTAAATAAATTTATTTTATTATTTTGATAAAGGTAATTTTTTAACATAAAAATTTTAGAACGTATAATACTCTTAGATAAAAAAATATATATATTAAAATTGAGGTTGAAAGAGTGCTAGCAAGAACAACAGTGCATCTGACGAGTATAAGTGATAATCAATTATTTTTCAATTCATACAGTAACTCTGGTTGGATATGAAGTCATTTCTTGCTGCTAAAATCTTTTGTTTAATTTCTCATGATAATACTGTTGTCTATGCCTGTAAGTCAAGAGAGACTGCAGGCAGCTACTTTTAAACCTTCACCATCTGCAACCTTGATCACAAACGACGCTTTTACTTTTCTCGCTCTCCTTTCTCTCTTGGTGTGATTGTTGATTAGTTTTGAAGATAAAGCCGCAGCCAATATGGCAGCAGGCTTAGCAATAACTGGTGAAGGTGGGCAGTATTACAACGGCAAGATGACTGTATGTCTTCTCTTGTATTGTCGCTGCCGCCGGTTGGCTTATTTTCGGCTGTGATAATGGAATTTCAGGTCTTCTTTTTTTTTCGCTCAAACATTCTTAGTCATGCTCTGCCATTTTAAGGCAGGGGTCTTCGGAGGAGGAGGAGGATGGGTGGCAGTGATGACCACATTTGTGCACTTTTTTTGGCCAGAGACCAAAAATGTGTCAATTAAGCTGATGGATAAAGTTTGGAGACAGCATTGGTTTTGGAGGAAAATTGTTGATGATGTAGAGGAAGAAAGTAAAATACAAGAAGGGGCATGATACAGATTTTAATGTAAGGTTTGGTAAGTACTTTTACAAGTGATCAGTTAAAACTTTTAACAATTGCGTATTTACTTCGAGTGTCGATACACCTGAAGTGCTTTCAGAGAAAATCAGAAGCGATTGTCACGTCAGCAGGTATTATGGTAGAGCTACTCGAAAACCCAGAATAAAACAAAGAAAATGCAGAAAAATCTAATTGAGACATAACTATGATTACAGCTGTAGCAACTCTTGAGCTCTTCTATAATTCAATAGTGTTAGAGTTGATGTGGTATTATTGGTATTATCTCAGAATGCTTCACTATAAATTACGTGTATGATGTATCCTCTAGAGCGCTTCTTGAAACCTTTATTTGATCCATTGTTGAGGACCCTTGAGCTGCCAATTTCAACCTACACTCCCCCAGACTTACTCAGTTTCCCACCATTGGGTAATATTCACCGAGGCATTTCATCGAACAGTTTGGCACTTTAAGCTGGGATGCATTCTCGAAACGAATAAACAATGGTTTCTCGAGAAAACTTGTAAAGAGAATCCCTTTTATAAAAATATTTTCATTTTATTAAAATATTATAAAAGAAAATATATTTTTATTTGAATAGCTTGCAGAGGGAGCATTGGTCTTGTGGGGTGATGGATGACTTGAGTTATTAAACTTAACTTAATATTTGCGGAGCAAACATCAGAGAAAAAAGTTATCATTTCATTGATAATGCTTGAAAAATTAAATGGTGAATACAAAATTTGTTTGTATGTGCTGCATGCAAATCGGGCAAGCTGTAAGATAAGATCAGCACGATAAATTTAGCCTCCGCTGGCACAAATCCAGCCATCTGTTATAATCTAGGATTCTCTCCGTTGCATGTGCTAATTGCTGAGGCCGCTGCGTACAGTTGTTTGGCCATGTCACTGTTGCGGCGTTGCCACTTCATCCACTGACTCATTTTGCTTCACAGATACTGAGTTCCTTGGCATGTTAACTGTATTATCAAGTGTGCTTCTTGGTTAGTATGTGTTGATTCTTCATTCTTCATAGCTGCTTTTATTATCAGGATGAAAAATCGTGTGATAAGGCAGGATATTTACAAAGTAATTATTCAATCAAGAAATCTTTTATTTTATTTTAGTAAAGTGAAAACTAAATTAATAAAACAAGAAAAGCAAGGACTATATACATGCAAAAACAATTTTTTACTTGTTTGCATGGAAAAAAAATGAAAAAATAACTTTATATATATAGAATCTTTCTATGATGCGAGCAATCTTTTTTTTTTTTCCATGTGAATATATTCTTAAAATATACAGTTTAAAAGAATTAATTTTAAGATTATCAAACAGTAAAATTTCTTAATTCATTGAAAAATAAGTCTATTAAACCTCACGACTTAAGAGCGTATTAGATAAGAGCTTGTTAGATATATATGCACAAAGACACTTATATAAATTAGACTAACATACTCGTGAGTCAAAGCCAAATTTATCATTCAGCTGGTGTTCTTTTTTTAAATTTTTAAAAATTTTTAATTTGGTAGTCATTTTTGTACACAAACGAAGGTAAAAATTATTAGACTTCTAAGTTTTAATATTTATGCTATGAATTCTGTTATTTTGACTATTGATGGCAAATTTTGGAGCTTTAAGCTAAATCAAACTGACTGCACCCCAACTTTGACTTGTCAATTCATCATAGTTGATTATTTTCGTAAGAGACTCTGCACTCGAAAATCCGGCGATTCTGCTTGACTTCGAAACCTCAATAAGTAAATATTTGGTCACACTCGCTATTTTAATCTTTTGATAATTAGCGAGTGACTCTTCTTCTAAAGTAGCTGTGAATTAAACGACACAACACCTCAATTCATGGCTATAAGCACAGAGGATTGATATTTCTGGGTTACAGATCCAATATATTGTACCTATAATGGATTTTCTCGAAGTACAACTTCTTAAACTTTTCCAATGATTTAGTTAGCAGCTGCTATTTCTATCTTGACTCCATATGCTTTCACAAAAATTAGTTCTTCAATATTCAACAACCCCACGCATATATGGCCATGTGTTTTTATTTTTGTAATTAATTTATTTTTCATTTATTGAGGCACGTACACTAGTGAATCTTTTATTATTAAGGCACGTACACTTGTGAAATTTGAACCCGGACCTTGGCCGCAAAGCAAACACGGCCATGTTGACCATAACTCAAAAGGCCATGCATGACTCACTCGATGCTGATATTTGTGTATACGCCTGCAAGTCAAGAAAGACTGCAGCTACTTTTAAGCCTTCACCTTCTGCAATCAATCTTCAAAACACACACCGCTGTCTCTTTTCTCTTTTTTAAATAAGTGGCTGTGATCAGTACTGCTGATCAGTCTTGAAGATTCAGTTTAGCTATCCGCAGTCGATATGGCAGCAGGCTTAGCAATAACCGGTGACGGTGGGCAGTACTACAATGGGAAGATGACTCTATTTGTTGTCCTGTCTTGTATTGTTGCTGCTACCGGTGGGCTTATTTTCGGCTATGATATTGGAATTTCAGGTTTGTGTATCTACTTACATTGTATTTGTATGTCTCTTTGTTCCTCAGCTCGAAATTCATTGATTGGTTAAATTCTTCAATTTCTTATCTTGTTGCTTCATTCTATCGAGCCCATTACTGACCTTGGATTAACGTATACATAGCTAGTGGAGTTTCTTAGAAAATCAATCAAACTTATGAAAATCTTTATCTTAGGTGCCAAGTAAAAGTGCATGTTTAATTATCAAATACTTTAGCTGTATGAGAGTTTACTAAATATTTTAGTATCTTACTTATAAAATCAAACCGGATTATCACAGTAGGAAAACATATTTGAGTTTAACATACATGTTTGAAATATAAAATAAACTGATCCATACATAATGCGTAAATCCATCTTGTGGAAT
Organism: Aegle marmelos; assembly: GCA_030449875.1. Lineage (NCBI taxonomy): Eukaryota > Viridiplantae > Streptophyta > Magnoliopsida > Sapindales > Rutaceae > Aegle > Aegle marmelos. The sequence continues at coordinate 4,607,589 of JASUUL010000022.1, read as the reverse complement.
GCAGATTTCAGCTACGTACCACTAACTGGCTGCAAAATAATCAACTGCCAAGCACAATAAAGACAACTATTGTATTAGAGTTCATAATTTTCTTTCCTTTTTTTTATTCGGTCTTAATCATTCTGTAGATAACTAGTGGCAATTAACTTGCAGAAATTAATACGTAACCGCAAATCTTTTTGCTTGAGAATTATTAGTTAAAATCTTTCGAGATATGTCATTAATTATACCACAGGAGTCAATGAATCCTTTGGTCTCCCAAGGCGTGCTTTGGCATGATAATTGTTAATGACCGATTTGACAATAAGTGCAATGATTAAACAGTAGATTGCCAATTAATTTGAGTGGACATTTCTATGTAACTTAAAGGCCCTGAACCAAGACTTTTCAAAGAACCCAAGAGTTTGATTTTCACTAAAGTCTTTCTCACGTGAGCCATTGTTTTTCATAATCAATAATGAATAAACCAAAGGTTCTATAAATATAACAGTTTAAGTCCTTTCAAAGAACATTTTGTATTCCTTTCTAATACGAGCCGATTTAAATTTTCAAACGAAAGTTAAAAATTTACATGTGCATATTTATGTTAAGGTGGAGTGACATCGATGGAGCCATTTTTGAAGAAATTCTTCCCAGACGTGTACAGAAAGATGACAGAAGACACCAACATTAGCAATTACTGCAAGTTTGACAGCCAACTATTAACCACCTTCACGTCCTCTCTGTACATTGCTGGCCTAATAGCTTCATTGTTTGCCTCGTCAGTCACCAGAGCCTTCGGCCGCAAGGCATCAATTCTTGTCGGTGGCACAGCATTTCTTGCTGGTTCAGCCCTCGGAGGCGCTGCATTTAACATTTACATGCTAATATTTGGGCGTGTGTTGCTTGGTGTTGGCATTGGTTTTGCAAACCAAGTAAGTGTTTGGTTATTTTATTTCTTCACATGTCTGATTTGCCGAACAATTTTCAATTAGCTTTAGTTTGTTGGTTGCAGTCAGTGCCACTATATCTCTCAGAAATGGCACCACCAAAACACAGAGGAGCGTTCAACATTGGCTTCCAAGTATGTGTTGCCATTGGTGTTCTATCCGCTAATCTTCTCAACTACGGCACCCAAAAGATCAAGGGTGGTTGGGGCTGGAGAATCTCCCTGGCAATGGCTGCGGCTCCTGCGTCAATACTAACACTAGGTGCCCTTTTCCTGCCGGAAACACCCAACAGCATAATCCAGCGCAGCAATGACCACCGAAAGGCCGAAAGGATGCTGCAGCGTGTGCGTGGCACGGCCGATGTTCAAGCAGAACTCGATGATCTCATCAGAGCAAGCTCTGTTTCAAAAACCATCAACCAACCATTTAAAAAAATCATTAAAAGAAAATACAGGCCTCAGCTAGTAATGGCAATACTGATACCATTTTTCCAACAAGTGACAGGAATCAATGTCATCTCATTCTATGCTCCCGTACTCTTTAGGACCATTAAGCTAAGTGAAAGTACATCACTTCTCATGTCTGCAATTGTGACTGGCGGTGTAGGTACAATTTCAACAATCTTATCGATGATTCTAGCCGATAGACTTGGCCGAAAAGTTTTGTTTTTAGTTGGGGGAATACAGATGCTTGTGTCACAAGTAATGATTGGATCAATCATGGCAGCTCAACTTGGTGATCACGGAGGATTCAGCAAAGGCTATGCTTACTTAATTTTGGTTCTAGTTTGTGTATATACTATCGGGTTTGCTTATTCATGGGGGCCATTGGGATGGTTGGTTCCAAGTGAAATTTTTCCACTGGAGATTAGATCAGCTGGGCAGAGCATTACTGTTGCAGTTGGTCTTTTGTTTACTTTCTTGGTGGCTCAAACTTTTTTAGCCATGCTTTGCCATTTTAAGGCAGGGCTTTTCTTCTTCTTTGGCGGATGGGTGGCATTGATGACAACATTTGTGCACTTCTTTTTACCAGAGACTAAAAATTTGCCAATTGAGCTGATGGATAAAATTTGGAGAGAGCATTGGTTTTGGAGTAGAATAGTTGCGGATGTCATGGAAGACAGTAAGGTACAAGAAGCACAATGATACTTGTATTGGACCCCTCAAAACAATAAACATGTCTTCTTGCTCTCACAGTGATGCCAAAGGTGGCAAAAAAGCTCAGCCCGGCTTAGGCATGCGGGTCTAAAGGCCAGCCTGTATTTGCTAGTTTTGAATATGGGTTTATAAAATGTAAAGGCCATAGATATTGGGCCTGAATAAAAATTTAATTAAAAAGTCCGAATTTTTTAATTTATAAATAAAAAATAAATTTAATTTAAATAAAAAATTCAAAATATTAAATTAATATAATTTTTTACATTAATATTTATTATTTTTTATGGTGTATAACTAATATTTTATATATATAATTATTATTTTATTATAAATTAAATAATTATTTTTAATTTAAATATTTTTTTAATTTAAAAAATTATTTTATAATTAATAAACACCCTGGCTTGGGCCTGAATTTAAACAGGCTTTCAAAGAATTTGGACTTCCTTTTCGGATTTAAGCTTAAAAAAGTCCAACTCAAGTGTAAAAATTGCTAACCGTAC